>OW818029.2:34439130-35800797 GCA_942486065.2 Calliphora vomitoria
TCCTTCATCATATAAATGGTTGTCACAAACATATACTTGTTAACTGTAACCATATATATGGTTGATACAATCATGTGAATTGTAAATTAACCATATTATAGTTACCAGAATCATATATATATTTACAGTGACTATAATATTGTTAAAAAAAACTTGTAAAAATATTTAAATGGTTACAGTAAACATGCACAACTATATTTTCTTTCTGCGTGTAGTTCCACTTGATCAGAATCACAAACGAAGTCCAAATAAAAAAACTATTTTCATAATAAGTAGATATAATACTATAGTTCTTACAAAAGTTCAGTGGTAATTAAAAAAAAAAATTGTTGTTTTCTACATGGACATCTGTGTTTAAATCTGTATAACTTTTCTGTGTGTAATTATGTTTATATTTTTTACAATTTACTTTTGACATTAGACATTGTCGGTTTTTTTATTGCTGCTTGTATTGTATAGACTAATTGAACATTTGTGGCATATTTATTTCATTTCAGTTGAAATTGTTTTTTATGAATATATTCTGTTATATCTGTTCTGTTTTGATCGCAAATATATATGTACATAGAAATGTATTTATTTATTTGAACGTATTGGTTCTATTATATATTCAGTTTACAATTAATTAATTGAATTTATCATTTGATCTTTTGATTTTTTGATTTTTCAATACACACACACACTTTTGCTATTAGACGTACATATGGGCAATTCCACGAAAATGACTACCACTACTGAAAAAACAAAACATTTTTTCAAAATAATTTGAATAGAAGAAAACACAAAATGCTACTATGTGAAAGTATTTAGAGCTTATTACAACATTTTAAGTGCAAAAGTAATAGTTTAAACTGACTATATTTAATTTTTTAATTTAATTGGTATGTTTTAGGCTAAAATTGCGGCGAAAACTAAGCTCCCAATTAACATGTAGTATGAAATGAATTTGACTCTGCTTTTTTTTTTGCTATTATGCAATTGTTTATTAAAACCGAATATATATTTTCTATTAATTTTTTTATTTTTTGTATACATATATTTACAGAATATACATTATTTTACTATAAGAGAAAAATCTGTCACGTACGATATTAAATTTTATTTATTATAAAATCATTCAAAGACTATTTTTATTTAAATATGGTTGATTTTAAAGGAAAAATATTTGGTTTAGAGTAAGAAATTAAAAGAAAACATAACGCCTCTCACGTTTCGCAAATTTTCGCATATTTCTACATGTACCTCAAAATGACTTCCGTTTTATGTCACGTACGATATACCCTTATTTCGCTCGATATTTTGAACAACAATGTTTCGAAAGAACTTATTATTTTAGTAAAATATAGTACCCTCTGAATGGAACAAAAAGACCAAATTATTTTTCAGATACTCTTGTTTTTGCAAAATCTATTCCACTTTATAGGCGTACAAATGTCACGTACGATGACATGGAATTGCCCATATGTATGTATGCGTAGGTAAAACAAATGCACATACATACTTATATTTCTGTATGTGTGCTTTAAACTAAAAAATTTAACTGTTAAAATTACTTTCGGAAAATCTGGAAATTGAGTAATTTATAGAGAAAAACAAAAAATCGATAATAAATTAAATTTAAATTATTTTGTTACATTCCGAAAAAACTACACATTTCGATATCAAAGTTATATAAATCATTTTGTTATCTATTAAGAATTACAATTTATTACAAATATTGACATTTTGATTTTTTAATTTAGTTATTTGTGTTTCAGCACTATAGATTTAAATATTTGTGTATAAACAGGGTTTGTTTGTTACTAAGTATTCCTCATCATTATCCTGCCGCTCTAGACCAAAGGGTAAGTAACAGCCATTTTTAAAAACAATCTAAAATGCTTACAAATTACATGCAACCATCGAACTTTTGCACATAAATTTGTGTAAATATAACCAAAAGGCAAAACATACATACAATTACCAGGAAAAATATTAAAAATAGAAAACAAATTGTGGCAAAAAACAACAAAAACAATACTCGTTATAATAAAAAATTTTGCAAAATTATAACATGTACCATTATTAGGGGAGTTTAAAGCAAAATTTGGAAAGAGAAACTTTTGCAATTAAGCCGGCTTAGAGAGGTAATCGTTTACGATAATTATTATGCAAGTACCTACATCCAGAGAAAAAATATAGTTGTTCATGTTTACTGTAACCATTTGAAAATGTTTACTAGTTTTTTAACAATATTATAGTAACAGTAATTATTTATATGATTCTGGTAACCACAATATGCTAAAGTTACGATTTACATGATTGTCGCAATCATATATATTATTGTAGTAAATAAATATATGTATGCTTACAGCAGTCATGTTCATGATGAATCAGTACAATAGAGAATAACACAATATGGTAACTTATTCATCATAAAAGTGGTTGTCACAAACATATAATTATTTAATTCAATCATATATATTATTGCTACAATCATGTGTATCGTATATTTATCATATTATGGTCATATACAGACATGAACATCATTTAATCATTACAGAAAGGTAATCTTAGTCTGAAGGTGATTATAAGTTGATAGGTATTGATAGGTAATTGTGTATTCTCAATTTTAAGAAGTTACAAACCTCAGGAAAACGTATTGATTGGACTTGCCTGCAATACTAAAAGTCTCCAAAATTCAATATACTATAAAAGAAATGCTATGCTCAAATATCTATCCTGTTATTAATCTTTAATCATCGAAATTTTCTATTCGTGCTAATGTTCGTCGAAATGTCCAATCTTTTATAATTCTGGCGCATAAATCAGGCTGGATTTTATCGACGGCGTAAGTTATGTTAGCTTTGAGAGCAGCTGTGGTTTGTAGCTTCTTCGTAAAGTCCTGTAACTTTCAAACCCCCACAAAAAAAAGTGTGGCAGGATCAAATCGCACGATTTCGGTGGCCAGTTAACATCACCTTCACGTGAACTTATCATGCCCTCAAATCACAAGTGCTGAATTTCCAATGTGGCATGTGGTGGTGTTAATATCATCCAATTCGTTCTCAAAGAAATATGGAACAATCATGCTGCCAGCCCAAAATCCACACTATCCAAACAATGACGTTTTCGGGATGCATTGGATCTCGTGTGGATTGTTTTGTAGATTACACGTGTTGTTGAACGCTATACACGTCCATGATGTTTTGGCAAGACAAACTGAATAAATGACAGTTAATTCGAAAAATGTATCTTCTACAAAATGACCGCTATTAACTGTTGTGCATGTTTACTGTAACCATTTCAAAATTTTTAAAATTTTTTTAACAATATTATAGTCACAGTAACTATTTATATGATTGTGGTAACCATAATATGGTTAAATTACAATTCATATTATTGTGTCAATCATATATATGGTTACAGTAAACTTGTATATGTTTGTGACAACCATTTTTATGATGAATAATTTTATCATAATAATGTTACTACATACCTAATACATATTTTTTTCGTTTTTCGCCTCTTTTTCCCTTTAAATCTCATTACAACCCTTGACAAAACCACACTTCCCTAATAATCAACAACATTTCTACGCTTTTGCACTCTCTTCCTTCTTCTTTTGTTTTCGAAATTTAAACAAAAGCATTAAATTTTTGAAATAATCACAATCGTTTCGTATTTTTTTATTCCTTTCTACATGAACTTTTTACAAAGTCAATCTATAAAATTAACATGAATATGATGTTGTGTTGGCTGTTGTTTTTTCTGTAATACATACACATATACTCGTATATATATTTTTTTGTTTTCATTTATAAATACAAATAGAGAATAATGTGGAAAAAGTATACAGAAATACAAACGTATAGAATTTTTATTGTTGTCATGTTTAATGTGTAATTGCAGGCTTGAGGCTGTATTTGAATTTGTTCATACGTGATATAGAAAATACTCGTAAAAACGTATAAAATATAAAAGAAAAAATGAGAGAAAATAATGAAACTCCTCGAAAAAGTTTAAATTGAAATATTTCATTTTCAAACATGTCGGAATATAATATTATTTGGTTTCTAAAACAAATTTCTTTATTTAAAAGATAATTACCCCATGACTCAGAATTTTTAAGTATTTTGTGTTTGTTCTTGGAAAAGTTGTGACAAAGACAATGGCTATATTTATTGAATTCATGTTTTAATATCTCTTATGTGTTTAAAAAATGGTTTAATTTTGTTTAAGAAAGTGGCCTTCCATAAAATTATTCTAAATTAACATATTACTTATATAATGCTAAATTTGCTGAGAGAATTTAAAGGTTTTTGCTAAAAACAAATAATTTGCAATTACTTACCCTGCAATTGCATGCATTGCTAAAAATAGCTTTGAAGATGTCTGAAAAAAACAAGAAAATAAAAGTTAATACTTGATTTTATTATTTATGTTATAAATTATTTGTAAATAAAATCAAATAAGAAAGTATAGTCGGTCTATTTATAAAAGTTTTTATTTGAAATGAACTACATACCAAATCTAGCTGCACAAATTTATATAGAATTGTGTCTTCAGAATAAAACGACATATTAACAACTTGCTGTCTTGCAATGTAATTTAGAAAAAATAAATCCATACAAAAACCCACTTAATAATTTTGTCCAGATATATTTGAGTTTGGAACCACAATAGAAAGTTTTTTTTTTTTTGGAATAATTTTAACTTATACAGGGCAAACAGTTTCGTCAACAATAGAATGATGATTCGATTGCATACATAGATTTTTTCGATTGTAGCCACAGAAAGTCAGTTGAACTACATTTGAAACAACCAAAGCATTAGGAAGAAAATACGGTTAACTCGACCAAACTGTTTTCGTCTGTATACCTATGTAAGTTAGAGTTCTTATACCATAGTTCGGAACAATTTTTGACCCCCAGAATTTTGAAAAAATAATTATTTCTAAGAAATCTTGATATACATAACTACGTATTTAAGAGGTATAGAATAGGGTATTCAATTAACCGTTTTAAATTTGGCGATTTTCAAATAACAAATAAACCGTTTAATATGCGTCGATTAACCAAAATTTATTTATTTTTTGCAATTTATATAGAAATATAGTTTTAAGCACACAAATTTTATTTATTAACTCATGAACTGAAGTATAGCTCAAAAAATTTAAACTAAGGAATTCGGAAATGAAATTTTTTCTAGAATGTACTATGATTAACTTTGTTCTAATAGTCGGAGGACGACATGATAATAGATGAATTTAAAGACATAACTGAAACTGAGTCTTTTATCAGAAATTATTAAGAGTATTCACAATCTAAAAAACTCCAAAAAGGACTCCAATGGTATAATTGAGAATTTTATATGAGAAATTGGATATTGTTTGTCATGCCTTACTTTTGATTTCCCCAACATCTTTATATTCTTTTTTTTTGAAGCTTATTTCAAGAAGACATCCCAAAAACCCTAAAAAAAACGCAAAAAAGATTTCCCCAACATCTAATCAGTGAGTGAGTTCTTTATATTCTTTTTTTAAGCTTATTTCAGAAGCTTGTTGAATTGTTATGTTTTGTTGGTTTTTTATGGTTTTGTTCTTTTTATAATAAACTGCTTAAATAAGTACACAAAATGCATGGTTTTATTTTCAATTTAAAATTAACCGATTAAATCTAAACCCCGATTAATGATTTGATCGATTATCCGATTAAACCAGAAACCCGCTTAATTGAATACCCTAGTATAGAAGTAAAGGCTATAATATCCACTGTAATAAATAACAAAAACCTGTTTCTCTAAATATTCTCATTCTCAAGTTTTAACCAAATTCATATAGAGGTTTTCGGGCAAATATGATAAGAACTATGTAGACAGCTATGTTTGCTTTAATAAAATGGACATTGAGAAGTTTGATTAGCTCTTAAATGAATCATATTTTTAACCATTATTAAAAATTATACCAAAGGTCAGTTATTTTGAGGTAATTCAATACCAAATACGTATAATATTGTAATTCACACCAAAATCAAACATTTCCAATATATGTCTTTAATTAAATTTATTATTTTATTAAAAAAATTCTGAACCAAATTTCTCAAAATTTTGCACGAAATTTTTTCTATCCCTCGATTTGCACGATACTTTTTTTTACACGATTTCACTTTTACACGACTTTTTTGGTTTTCGTTTACATCGAGGGATGTGGAAATTACCTCGATTTACACGATTTTTTTTTTTAATATTTTAGCAAAAATTAATTTTTTCAGCAAATAATTATATCCTGCACAATTCTCAAAAATAGTTATCTGTAAAAAATGAAAACTTAATAGGGAAAAGTGTAGCAGCTGGAACCAAAATGAGCCTGAGTACAACTTCATGCGCTTGGGACATTACAGTTGAAAATATGGAAAAGCCACTAATAATCTGAATAGAAAATCAAACTCAAAAGCGAATCCCAATTGATACCATTGCTATTATAAATAAAGCTTTGAGGATTTATGAAAAACTTAATGATCAGCTACCATCTACGTTATCAACTACAAAAAATATCGTTTTCGTAAAGTCATGGTTGGTATGAAATATTTAAGCAAATACATTCTTTACATAAGCTATAATTAAAAGTTAAACAAGCTTTTATATACATTTGTCTAAAGAATATCCCGAAAAATTTACTGAAATTATTGCTGCCAATTCATACACTCCTGATAAAGTCTTCAATTGGGACAGTTTTGGAAAATAATGCAACAGCGGACTTTTCTATCAAAATCTAATACAATTTTTAAATTTATACAACGTTTTAAAATCAAACTTTTTATGGAAATTTTGCTTTAAAACATTGTTTAAATTTAAATCTTTTTATATATATGGGAGAATGTATTTACTTTACTTTAAAATAAATGATTTTTCTAAACCAAATTTTAAATTTATTCTTATTTGGGTATTTTTTTTAATTTACACGATTTCTCATACAAACATTTTTCATTTCGATTTACACGATTTTTTCAGGAACGCATCAATCGTGTAAATCGAGGAATAGGTGTACTTCGAATATTGCGCTTCTTAGATGCTGTAGTGTAAGGGAATAAACTATCAATTGTTAGCGAGAAAACAAAAGCAATTCTATATACAGAAAAATACAAAAGCGGAGTTCACAATCTTGTGCAAATGGTCTTGCATCATTGTATATGCATTGCATTTTTACTTTACCAAAAAATCACTGTCCACCTAGATATTAAGCTGCAGGTAGCTGCGTGTGTGACTGTTTTAGTGCAAAAATGTGAATGTATTGTATTTTTCGAACTGTTACTTGCATGTGTAAATGCTAGGTTACACTAACATAATATGCAGAAATACACCATTGCATAAATTTACAATACAAATGCACACAATTGTGAATACCGCTAAAATAACAATAAATTTAGGGCCCCATTTTATAAAACGAAAAGTTTGGAAGCGTAAGCAATTTGTATGAAGAATATTGCATACAATTATATTTTAACGTTTGTCGTATCGTTTTATAAAATAAGACTCTTAATATTACAAAATTCATTACTAAATTTTTAACCGTAACATTTTAAATAATACAATTTTTTTTCCTAAAAATCTAGTAATATTTACGGTTTATAATAACCTTTCAAAATTTGTTTCCGATTTTTTTGTTGTTTACAAATACACTAACAGACTCAAGTATAAAACTACCCAGCAGTTAAACAAGTACTCAATGTATCCCTTATAAACAGTAATTGTTAATAATGTCCTATCACTTGGCTGACTCCAATTTATACATTTTGGGTAATTTGACACGTATATTCTCTTTGTAGTGCAGAGAGAAGACAATTGCTTATTTTATACCTCCCAGGTAATCTAGCGTGAGGACAATTGTCTCTTAAGTGTCTCTAAGTAATCTAGAGTGTAGTCACTTTAAACTGGTATGGAAACTGACGCTATGTAACCAGTATGTGAATCCAATGCATTGACTACTTTGGACCAGCTTTCAGACAGTCTCATTGTAATCAAAATGGGTCACGTGCATGTTCTAAGCAGGGCTCACTGCTTAGGATATGCACGTGTTAAAATAACTAGTCACGTAGCTAGCTATGTAACTAGTTGTCACCCTAAATGATAGGTTAAATCACTTAAATCCTGGAACTTCTGGGTACATATGCATACAAGTACTATACAAATAAGTACAAACATGTCGAAAAGTGTGTTTTCCTTATTTTACGCTAATACTTCTACTGCTATTGAGTGACATTTTTAAATAAATATTGACAATATACACCTTCATGCTGGTATAACTTCATGTCTATATGGTTGGGATAAATGACAAAAAATATCATATTTTTTTTCCATAGAATCTACTTATGTGTATGTGAATGATTACTTGCATGTATGCATGTGTTTATGAAATACCTTGACTGTATGTATTTTACTTGTAACAAACACATGCAGCACGGGTATATGATTTTGCAGTCACTTTAAATATTTATTCATTTCGTTTTTTTTTTATCACATTTTTCCTAGATTTTTTTCTACAAACTTTACTTAGTATAATTTTACCACCATCTCCGCTGCAATTTTCCGTTTCATGCTTTTTTATATTGCACAGAGTTGTGCATATGACTTCTTGCTGGAATTTCAAATAAATTTCATCACATTCATCTCTTTATTTCTAGCTTGTTCTATTTTTTTCCCCCATTTCGTTTTGTTTGTTTGTCCCTGCTGTTCCAGCGTAAGCTCTACTGCTGTCATTGTCGTCTTTGACTATACCTATACATACATACTTATATAAAGGTATGTACTGTATGTAGTATGTCTGCATGTGTAAGCAGGAAAAAATTTGTATTAGAGGTAGAAAGTTGATGGCTTTAAGTACAAAGTCGTCTTGGTGGGTTTAGTGTTACCAGAGTAATGTCAAACAGAAATATCCTTAGGTAGTTTGTGGTAAAATGATCTTAAGGGAACTAGCTATAGACAGGCTTAACAAGTAATGCAGAGCAGTAAATAGAAACAATTTAGTAAAGTGAAATTGAATTGGTTGTAAAGTTGTGATTATGATGTGATATTGTGTGTATGTCTTAGCACGTAAGTTTATTGTTAAACTGTTATAGTTTTGAATTTAATATTATTTAAAAATACATATTAATTTATTCAAATGTTTCCAGAGTTGGCAACCTTATTTATATTTTGATTTTAAAGTGTATAGAAAAGATAAAAATTTACTACTACATGTGAATATAAATACCATCAAATGTGGTTTTAACCCTCAGAGAATTCTATATTTTTTTTAAAAGATCTATTGTTTAGATATTTCGAATATAATTTTGGTGTTAGTTTACTAAACAAGATTTGTTCCTTGTTAGAACTTCTATAGAAAATTTTATTTCACCCTCAAAACAGCGTACATTGCTTACCATTGTGTGTTGTTTTCCACACATACGATATATCTATGTATTTTGTACTAGGAACATAATGTGTGTTACGTAATACACCGTTTCTTGCACTGACAGCTCATTTGATGAAAAAATACTGTTCCTACAGCAAAATTACATATGTGTGGAAAACCACACATCAACTAATGCCTTTTTCAAGAAAATCCATGAACATCACTTAACAAATTTATTTACAAATGTTTATTAAGATGCATTTTGTGTGGCTTCTCACGCAAGGTGAGATGAGGGTTAACTACTATTAGAAATTATATTAAAAGCAAATTTTATACCAAGTGAGAAACTAATCTGATATTTTCCTCTACGTAAAATATAAAGACCCCTAAAATTGTATTGTCTGTGTGTGGTAAACAGGCTTAATTCCAAAGTACCAAACCGTAATTAATGACGTTGATCCAAAATGTTTATCATTGTCTTAAGCAGTTTGAAAACCTGCCATGTAAATTAAGTACACAAGGAGTTATGAACAAAAAGGTGATACAACTCCGAACAAATTTAATGGTTTTAACGTAATCAGTCTTTAACATTTCATTAGTTTGTTGCTTTTGTAATGTGTGAATGAATTTAATGTGTATAGAAAATGTAGCTTGTTGAATTGTCTACTCTGTGTGTGTAAAATGACCATCAATGTACAAACGAGAGCAGTTTGTGTAATTCTAGTTTTAGGTGGAGGGTTTTAAATAAACAATAGTTTTCTAAATATAGCTACCTTTTACATTGTCCGTTTGAGGTTTAAACTAACTTTTAATATAAGAAAATTGTACTAAGGTACACTAAATAAATACTACAAATTTACATACATATGACTAAAAACAACTTAAAAATTACAATGTCATATACTACCAGATGTACTGGCAAGAAAATTTACACTTTCACATTCATATACCAGAATATACACATACATATGTCAATGTATTTTGGTATGTATACTATACATTTACTTTCAAAAGTTACATTTCCATTATATTTCAAAGACACTTTCGAAATGGAAAATTTGCAAAACCCAATGAACATTTAAATCACATATTACAGACTCTACTTAAACACTAAAAACTAAAAATCATCATAAGCAACTTGTCTTTCAATGAAGGCTTTAAGTTTTTATGGATCCTGAGATATTATAGATTCGTGAACAAAAAAGGGTTGTGATCAAGAGCATAACAACATTATGATATGTTTTCGAGCAATCCATATCTATTATAACCTATAAAACCGGCTTAAGGAGAAAGAAACCGTAATTATACAAAGAAAAAACAAAACTACTGATTTAAAATCTATACACAAATATTAAGAATATAAGTCCCTACATTTTTGCTCTTTAGGTGGACTCAGCATACCATGTACATTGTATCAGCACTGACTTTTAAAATATACTGGAAATTTTAAGTATGTGTTTATTTATAAATGTTTAAATGTTCATTGAGGAAGTCACAGAAATATGATAAATTTCATAAACAGGATATAAAACTTGCACTTACAATGAGCATATGCAAATACATATATGTAAATATTTTTACACATATGTGCATATGCACATAAGTGCATACATAAATTTAAATATAAGCAACAGTGCTTTTATGCATCTTTAAAATATGAAATTTATTTTTAAGTAAGTAGTATATGGATATGTAGCAGATAATAAAATCAGACATCATAAGTATTGGATACAATAAGTTTTACAGGAATTTGAAATTAAAAAATAAACAAAAACACAGAAATCAACTACAGTTTCATTAAACTTAACCTTTACATGACTTTTGATTTAAATTTACTGTGTGATATGTATATATTGTTGAAACATATACAGCAATGAAGTCATGCATATATACATATGTATACATATGTATATGGGCAAACACACAGTTTTGTTTAAATTTAAGTAAATTTTGTTCATGATCAAAAGCGGTTTGTATGAGCAAACAAAAGTACTTCAGCTTGTAACATCCGTTGGCGTGAATTACTCTGGATGGCCTAAAAGTTATCGGGGTTTAAAAAATATTTAAAAAATGTTTATTTAATATTTTATGTAAAAAATCAGCGTGAAAAATATTTTTTTATCTGTATTACAACGAAGTATTCAACAAGGTATATATTAAAATTAAAATATTTAGTCTTCTATATTACTTACTTGCATTATAAAAATTTTAATTGCGATATATGCGAATTTTAGAAGAGATAAATTGATTTTAAGTTTTTTTTTTTTTTTTTTTTTTTGAATTGAGCTGAATAAATATCAGCTGGGAATCTGGAAATTTAGTTGGTACGTTCCCGAGTACCCGGGAATTCCCAAAAAATATATTTATAATGTATATTTGATATATTAAATCCAAATTCATAGAAAAACTTAGTATTATAATCATAATATATGTGTGTTCACACGTTCCCGTACTAAACACATTTAAATCTCAATAGAAACTAAACTATTGGTCGGATCGCTTTGATTTTTTTTAAACGATTCTAGATACAATTTCCTTGGAACGCATGTGGAGGGCGGGTATACTTCCCATGGACCATCAAGGAGTAATTTCAGTTTCAAAATGAAAAAGGTTCTCACCCGCCGGAGGGTTAAATGGCAAGTGTAGATATAGCACTTTGATTATGTATGTCTGTTTAAATTAACATTCCAAAAACCCCATATAACTAATAAGCGATTCATTATTGCCAAGCGAAAAGCCTAGTACTCTGTTCATATTTGCGAAAAATTATGGTTTTTTCATGCGAAAAATTTAATATGCAACAAATGATCAGCTGTTGGTTTTAATCATATGTTTTCCACAATAAGAACAGGGTACTGCTTTTGCGAAATTATTTCGCATATATTTCATTCCAAATATTTTATATGTAGTTTGACAGCAGTTTGCACGAAATTTTGAACAGAGTACTTAGCTTAAATGCGAAAAATTGTAAAAAAGACTTTTTAAATTCTTTTGGTGAGAAAATTTGCGTTCCAACTGATTTTCTCTGTGTTTTGATCAGTTTTAAATTCCCGGGATTCCCAACAAAATGTCCCGGGAATCGGGTAGAAAAAATGGTAAAATTCTCTGCTGGTTCGTTACGATAACTGAATTGACCAAATATATTTTTTTATTTATTCAATTTCTTTTTATACCCTTCACCATGAGTGGCAAGGGTATATATAAGTTTGTCATTCCGTTTGTAATTTCTACAATTTTCATTTGCGATCCTATAAAGTATATACATATATTTTGGATGGTTATAGACAGCGGAGTCGATATAGCTATGTCCGTCTGTCCGTCTGTCGGTTGAAATCAACTTGCCAAATCCCCTAAATAACTTGCAAATATAATTAATACATCAATATATCGGCAATTCTTCCAATTCGATTGCTATTTGAAATCGATAAAATCGGCCCACAAATGGCTGAGATATAAGGAAAAACCCGGGACAACCCCGATTTTTTGGATTGCTAAGTCATTAATATAGAAAATATGGTTATCTAATGATAGATATTTCAAAGTCCATTGCAACGATGTATATAAAGCTATAGAATTTGTGACCTACAATGGGTCAAAATCGAGAAAAATATTTTTCAACCCGAATTTTTTTTTTAACAAACATTTTTTTTGTCACATTTTTTTTTTCACTAATAAATTTTAAAAAATTAAAAAAAATTTGGAAAAAAATTAAAAAACCCATTTCGAAAAAAATGTTTTTTACAAATTTTGATAAATTTTTTTTTTTTTTTTTTTGATTTGAATTTTTTTTTAAGTTTGCTTACCTAAAAATTTTTAAAATTTGTATTTTAAAGTATAATTTTGTGAAGGGTATATAAGATTCGGTACAGCCAAATATAGATCTCTTACTTGTTTTAGTCTCATACAAAATTAACGAAGAATAATCTTTTAAAGACAATTTGTATAGTTTACATATTTAAGTCCCTATTTGTAAGCGAACGTGATAATGACTTATTAAAGTCTTTATTTGTAAGCGAGCGAGGTAGATACTTGCCAAAAATGAAATCAGCTTATTAAAATAATGACTTCAAATGCCAGTGTATAAGTATGAAGAGTAAATATATTAGCATTTAACTCATTACTTTGCAATTTTAGTTTTTGCTGGTTATCTTAGACCTTTGTTTTTTATATTGTTTCTTTGTCAGTACTGTTTGATAGATAAAATAGCTAAATTCACGCAAAAGACAAGTCTATTTTAGACAATCCTGTGGATGTGGCTCGAGAATATTTCTAGCAACTTATAACTTTATATTGCTGGCAGTATCATTGACACAAAATTGTTTTATATATTTTTTAAAATCTTAAACTCTTAAGAAATAATGAACAATTAACGTCGATTTCATAGGTTTTAAAAGAAAAGTGTTTTTGCCCATATATGTATGTACTTATACCATAAAGTCACAAATTACAAATTCTTGTATATATACATGCATATAATGTGATAATATATCATGTTTATATACATACATAAAAGCACTTAAATATATAAGTGTAGTAATAAAGACCCAGAGACTGGGAGTAGCTATGAGTGATTGTCTGTCTATATGTATGTGTGTGTGTAATTTGCATTGGTGTCCTATAAATGTTGACATTGGCTACAAAATACATATACACAACAATACCAATAAAACCTTAAACTAACCAAGCAAATTTGTATTATTTAGAATTTAAATTACATACAACATAGAATATAAGCCACCTTATTTTCCCCATTTTAAATGAAATTGTTTAAATACATATACATTTGAAAACTTTTGATTTTATTTATACATATTTATAGTTATGTTTATATAAATACAATACCACAACATATGTACATATATTAGGATGAGCTTAAAACTAAATTTTTAAAATTTGTATCATATATGCTCAAGAGGATCTATTCTTTTCGAATATAGGCTAGAGGCTTTATAACGAATATATATTAAGTCGATGTAGAATATGATGCAGTAATTTAGATTTAAGTATATAACACTTATTTGAGTTTAATTTAATATCGAAATCAATATTTATTTCAGTGTCATCTCACCCTTGTTTGTGAAACCAAACGGAGTGAATATTTTTTGTACATTTAAAAAAATATATTTAGCGTAGTTCCTGAAATTGCTTTCCTGTCGTATTAATTTTGCACAAAGAATGCATTAGATGTTTGAAAAATATTTTTTCAGAACATGATATTTTCAAACTGACATTGCTTACTCGTGTGTGGTTTTCCACACATATTTAATTTTTATATATTTTGCACTAGAAAGAGCAGTTTTTAAGATTAGCGAATTTCTAAAAATGAGAAAATCATTTCATATGAGGACTATTTTCTTTAAATATCTAAATATTGCTGCGAGAACTTCTTAAAGAAAAATGGTGAAAACATTGCTGTCGTATCAATTTTGCACAAAGAATGCATTAGTTGATTCAAAAATATTTTTTCAGAACTAGAAATTTTCAAAGTGACCTTGATTACCCGTGTGTGGTTTATCACACACATTTAGTTTTTATGTAGTTTGCACTAGAAATGTAATTTTTTAAGATTTAATTATAATTTAAACAACAGCGAATTTCTAAAAATGGAAAAACCATTTCAATAGATTTATATGAAGACTATTTTGTTTAAAATTTTAAACATAACGGCCAGAACTTCTTAAAGAAAAATTGTGACAAAAAACTAAAAGTCATACAAATCAAGTTAGAGAGATTTCGTTTTAATAATAGCAATATATTCTGTTTATTTGATTTTAATTTATATATTCTTAATTTATTTAATAGTTATGTGTACTTTTTTTAACAAAAGAGAGGCACTCTCCTGTAAGTATATTGTCACCTTAGTATTCCTAAGTAACCTACAGTGCAGTCAGTTTAACATTTTTTTACTGTTGGAGTCGTTTCAATAATTGAATTAAATATATATTTAGGAAAAAAATGTTTGTTTTACTTAATATTTCCAAATTAAAGCCAGTTTATTAATGCACAATACAAACTAGTGGTTTTATAAATGATAAATCATTGTAGTTGCAGGATATAGAACTGTTTCTTTGTAGCTAGTATTCGATTGGATGGACGCACATGTTCAAATACCTAATCACATAGTTAATTCCATAACCAGAGCTTAAACTAAATGATCAATAATGTCATTAGATCGTGAACTTTAAAAGATGGGTGAATGGTTTTCTAATACCAAATAGTATTTTTGGTGAAAAATCCGTTCTTGTTTCTGCAGATGTGAACGGTTCTATTTTTTAAACTGAATTTAATTAGCCATTTATAATCGACAACATACCATGGAGACTTCAAATTCTGAAAGTGTTAAAACTTATAAAAATCCTTTATAAAATATTGTTTTCTTTTTTTTTATTTATTTTCTTTTAAAATATAAATTCCGAAATGAAAATCAGAGTTTAGATAAATGCGTACAACATTTTTTTAGTTGAAAGCCATTAAAAAAACTAGAGCATGGTTTCATTCATGACCTTAAATGAAATAAATAAATAAATACAAATAATAGTGTTATATCATGTTTCTTTTAACCAAATATCAAAAAATCATCAATATCCTAAAAATCTATAATTTTGTTTAACTTTAGAATAAACATTTTAGAAACTAAATCCTAAAACTAAACTTTCATTTCAGATTTTAAAGATGTTTAAGTGCCATCCTAATAGGTACATTCACAAATCTACCCTATAAAGAATTGCAAGAAAATCTGTATATATGTAAAGAAGTACAAACGTATACACATACATATTTAGGTATATGTATGCAGGTATGTACATTTAAGTATGTGTTGAAATGTTAGGTGACATTTTGTCACGGGGTTTATTAGGCAAGCACTTTCAGCAATTACTCCAGACCAAAATGTAATAAGGAGAAGAAAAAATAAAAAAAAACACACACTCCAACACAATTTAAAAGAAAATTGCCGTTAAATCGATTTCCATGCATTTCCATTTAATAGGGCTGAGCGAACAAACCTGTGTTACGCAGGAGACGAATATAACTTCATTATAATCATATATATGATTGCATTAAATAAGTATATGTTTGTGACAACCATTTTTTTATTGTTCCTGGCTTTTGGATATTGTAATATAAGAACAACATGTTATCATATAATGATTCAACATTGCCATAAACATACATTTTTTTACTACAATCATATATATGATTGTGAATTTTAACTTTACTATATTATGGTTACCGCAATCCTATAAATAATTAATGTGACTATAATATTGTTAAAACATTTTGAAATGGTTACAGTAAACATGTAGAACTAAATTTTTTTCTGGGTGCATATTTATATAGCTTAAAGCATTTTTGATTTACAGTAAGGGACAAAATTGTTCACAAAACAACCAGTATTAAATATAAATAACTTACTTTTTCTTCTTCATTGTTTTTATTGAAATTTTTTAAATTGATTTTAATCTTTACATTATGCTCTAATAAAAAAAAGATAAAACTAACAAAAAATATTAAATTCGCTTTTTAAATTTAAAAAGGTTTCACATGTTAGCTGTGAACAATTATGACCCTTGACGAAAATCCTTACGTTTTTGGCTACTAATATTTCGTGTGCCCCCCTCTTGCAGTTTTAACAGCTTTTATTCGTTTTGGCATACTATTTATAAGATTTATTAGCACCTGTGGGTTAATATTTACCCACGACTCGATAGAAAGCTCCCAAAGTTCATTGATGGTTTTCGCTGGGTCTTTTTTAGCCAATATTTTCCTTTTCAATATTGAACAAAGGTGTTCAATCGGATTTTAATCCGGAGACTGGGGTGGCCAATCTAAAAGTTTAATACCATTTTCTTCTAACCGCTTTTTAGTAATTCCGGCAGTGTAGTTCGGGTCGTTGTCTTGCATGAAGATGTCATCCTGATCCGGCTCTAAACCAAATATATCAAAACTTGGCATATATGAGTCTCCAAGGATTGTAATGTAATCTATGGCACACATTCTGCCAGTTATTCGGCGTAGTACACCCAACTGGTTTCCACGAAAACAGCCCCAAGCCATCAAAGATCCACCTCCAAATTTCATTGTGCTTGTAATATTTCGCTCTTGGACTCCAATTCTTTTATCAACCCATGTCCACTGGCGCCCATCAGACCCAATTCGGTTGATTTTTGTCTCATCTGACCAAGTTACCTTCATCCAGTCGTCTGTCGTAAAATGCTCGTACTTTTTTGCAAAAGCCAACCGCTTTTTTCGATTTTGTTCGCTTAAATAAGGTTTTTTGAGTTTTGTTCTTGGCACTAGGCCGTTGGATTTTAAACATCTTCGAACGGTTTTGGAACTTATATTTAAACTATACTCTTGGTTGAGTATTTGTGTGACCTCAACAGCTGTATTAGCCTCACCAGACATAATCAATCGACGAGCTTCTCGAGCATCGGCAAGCGAAAGTTTTTTTGGGCGACCGTATTTATTTCCCGTGGAGTTTAAACTATTCTGATTCTTTCTTTTATTCACTAACCCTATTGATATATTATATTTTTTAGCGATTTCGCGATATTAGACACCTTCCATTATGTCTTTTGCCACATTTTGTTTCAATAGGGGAGTTTTAGCATTTCCCATTATGAAAGACTAAATAAATTATTTAAAAGAGTGGAATTTTATTTAAATAACTTTAAATAATGTCCTTTACTTACGTTGTTAAAAAAATTTTGTTTTTTTGTTTTTATATTTTTTAAAAATTGAGAAAAAGATCTGAGGGTCAAAAATGTTCACACACGTGGATATAGTTGTTTAATTTTTTTTAGTAAAAAAGTAACGGTACTCTCAAAAAATGATGCCATACAATAAACAACATTGTGCCAGACTACATAACACAAAATGAGTTGCCAGACCTAAGTTTATAAAAAAAATTTCTAGATATATCTTTAATCATACTTTTTGTGAACAATTTTGTCCCTTACTGTATATACAGGGTGGTCCAAACATACTAATATCGTTATAAATCATATGTCATTTAGACACTGATATCATACCTCTGCGGACGAAGGTATGAACATGGACAATCTTTGGTTGTAGCAGGATGATACACCATGTTATACAACTTATTAAACAATCGATTTTGTTGAGCAATCGGTACACCAAGTTCGAAAAGGCTATTTTCTGGAGTGTCGTTAAAGGCCGATGAAATCGTGTTCCATAAATAATGGGAATATTTGTTATTTCTGTTTAGTTCATTGTATTTAATTTTTAGGAAGATACTTTTATTTTTACCTGTATGATTGGTATATTATTATAAACTCTTTCAGATTACACTGCAAAATATTAACAAACCAAAGGTTGTTCCCACCTGTAACGACGTCTACAATGCACTCATTTTAAGTTGAATTTTTTACTTGTGGTAGAAGAAAAAATACTCTAAATGCAAATTACCTTTAATAGCTGCAAGTCAGGTAAGCAATAAGACATTTTTTATCACAACATTCTAACCTGAAACGTACACAAAATATAAAAAGACTTTGTATAATGCTGTAAGCAGGTTTTAAAGATTTTTGGTATAGATTGTTATGCTGAGAGAGATGTAAATATGTTTGTTTAAAAAATCTAATTTACAGCCGGTATAGTAAATAGATATTGAATGTGAAAAAGCGCTAAACAATTTAAATAATGCCTAAAAAAGACTAAAATACAAGATCGAACATTGACAGTTACAATGTTAATAATTTAAGCATTTTTGATAAGAGTATGTAAATTTTTGAACAAATTGAATTGTTTGTTAACCCTTACCATAAACAATAACTACCCCTGCTAAAAATAAAATACTTAAAGATAAATTACATTCTTTACTTGTTTCAAATAAACAATGTAACAGTGTTGGACAAAAATGGAGCAAATTAGGTTTATAGTCTTTTCACACCTACAGTTAAAACCTGGTTTTAACTTTGAAAGCTTAATCAGCTGATTTTGCGTTCACACTATAAGTTTTCATAAATCTGGTCTTAAAATTTATTGGTTCTGTTCAAAAGCTTATTTTTCTCTTGTATTATTTATTGTTGCTGCTGCGTTCATTATTTAATTTTTTTTTTTTAATTTTTACACTTTTCTTTTATCAGCTGTTTTCAACATTTTCATGTTGGTAGCTCTGAATTTAGTACATAGAAAACAAGGTTGTATTTCAGAAAACCTACTTAAAACCAATTCAAAAAACGTTTTAAAATGGTTTTAGCATAATAATTTTGTATGGTAAAATCAGGTTTTAATAATGGTTTTAACGATAAAACCAACTTTTGCATTAAAACCACTCAGTGTGAAGACACTATTATGAATACGTAGCCAGTTGTAAAACTTTAAAACGAGTTTTACACTTTTTCTCAGCACTGTACATCTCAGTACCCAAGTACGTGTTTTAGTTTATTGCGCACTCTTAACCAAAAGTTAAATACACTCAAACATGTTAGCACACACATACTTATGTATTAGGGTGGCCCTTTTATGAACAAATCGTTATACCCTACAACACTATGGTGGTTTGTACTGATGTATGTAATGACCAGAATCAGTTTTTGAGTCGATTTTAATATATCTGTCCGTCTGGATGGATTTCCATGTAAAACTTGTGCACAATGTGCATGTGCACATTGTAGCTGGTTGAAATCTCTCAATTATTTGACCTATGTACATTAGAGTGCTCCAAGATTGTATGGACGAAAAAAATGTTCTAGGTACAGGCCGTCCCCCCCCCTCTAGAATTGTTCTATGTATTGCAGAAATACGTTGTGTAAAATATTAAGATGATAGGATAACGTTAACTGGTGCCGCAACGACGCTGAAGTTTTGAGGTGCATTTACAAGGGGAAAAATGCAATTTTTTAAGTTTTTGTAAAAATTTTGCAATTAAACAATTACTTTTGCAATTTAGTTCAAAAGAATCAAAATGTGTACATAATTGTCGTTGTAATAAGATATAAAAGACAAAAATTGTTTAAAAAATGTCAAAGTTATTAAAAAATCACCAGGACATTAACGTGTCTCAGGCCACTAAAACAAGAAATGTAGAAACAAAATGAACATATTTCCTGAATTATTGAAATAAAAGCTTATTTTTCTTAAAATATATTAATATTTACTTGTATATGAGTTTTTGTATTCGTAGGATACCGTTAACCTATTCGGAGGTATGACCAAAAAAATTTAATATTTTTAACGACAGTTCAAAACTCCAATTTCAAATTTTTAAAAATTTTCTTAAACAAATTTCAGAATTTTTTGACTATCAGATTGGGATTTATTGAGAACATAATAGGAAATAAAAATATGAAAAAAATATGACAATACCTCCTATAGTTTATCCGTACCTACCAGTTAAATTTTGCGATTTTCGAGAAAAACTAATTTTTTGCTCATTTTTGGCGAATGAACCGAATTTCCTTAATGTTATGAATTTTAAGTAAAACCTATTCAGAGTATTATAGTCAATGTAATTATAAATACAGCTTGAAAGTTTTACTAAAATTGGAAAAAGTAAACCCTTAAATCTTGAAGGTCAAATTTCTCAATATTTGGAATTTCTTATGGAAAGATAGCGAGATCTTATATATTTTTGGGTCGATTTTGATGAAACTTAAGAAAAATATGGAGAAATGATGTCGGAAAATTTGTTATTTTGTATTTAAACATATATGGGTAAAAGATATATAAAAAAATATTTTTTTTTTCAGCAAAACGCAAAACTTCAAATAAATTTTCCGCACTAGGCTTTGAAATGACAGAGAAAAATTTTAGACGAAAATCAAAAATATGCAATTTAAGGGCCACCCATAAAATTCTAAGTTTCTTTTTTTTTAAAGAGTCCTTTATGTTCGACATTTAAAGTACAATTTTCCTCTACTTACCCTGGCTTCTTATTGAAATTGTGTTGTATTTTGTTAGAGTGTTGTAAATAACATAATTTTCTTGTTAAACTCATACCAGAAAAGAAAAATAAAAATAATTTTCCTTTACACGGTTAACTGATTTTTACATATACAAAAATGCGAAAACCCTTTTCTATATACATAAACTCTTATATACAAGTACCCAGCAGTTCTAGGAGACAGTCCCGAACTAGTAATTTTACCTATCATTTAGGGTGGGAACTAGTTACATCAATAGCTATGTGACTAGTTATTTTAACACGTGCATGTCCTAATAGCTGGTGCAAAGTAGTCAACGCATTGGATTCACATACTGAATAAATAACGTCAGTTACCTTACTAGCTACCTAACTGGTAACTTGATTAGCTACATAACTAGTAATGGATTGCTTCTGGTGGGTAAAATAACTACTTTTTAAAGTGCAGTACAAAATAAACTTTTAAAGTGACTACAGGTTACTAAGAGACACTAAAGTGACTACTGATTTCATGCTATGTTACATAGGATATCAGTATATTTAAGCAAAAATAAAAATTAACTGCATGAGAATTATATCAACACAATTTGTATAAAACCAGTTTGAACGAATTAGTCACAAAACGTTTAAAGTGACTACACACCAGATTACTTAGAGAAACTTAAGTGACAATTGTCCTCACGCTAGATTACCTGGGGTGTATAAAGTAACCAATTGTCTTCTCTCTGCACTACAAAGAGCACATACGTGTCAAATGGCCAAAATATATAAATTGGAGTAAGCCAAGTGATAAGACATTTGTGACAATTACTGTCTATAAGGGATACATACATTGACTACTTGCTTAACTGCTGGGTAGTTACACATGTTTTGCATGTAGTAGTTTATTTTAATTTGTGTGTAAGAAAAAGTCAAGTATTTAGATTGGTCTAAAGAAACTCATGTCGTCTACTCTAAATACAATGAAGCAGATTAGATTTTTTCACTTCAAATACGCTATTAAGTACGACGCCTGTTAGCGTTTGCAATTTGAGGGTATTTTCTGTTTGTTTTTCTTTTATTATTTGTATTAAACAATAGAAAAAAAAGTAATAATAAATAAAACACATCAACAAATAGCTGTAGGTGGATTTTGTTTTAGCGCTAAGTTTGTACTGCAGTATATATAAATTTATTTTTTTTTTTTTTTTTTTTTCATTTTATAATTTTCCAGTTGCTTATTTATGCAAAACTAATTCCATTGAAGTGGCTGGTTGTGCATTATTACTTTACATTTTTATTACCAGTTTCCGGTAGACATTCTCACACACACACACACACACATCATACATACATATGTATTTAACTGTAAGTATTTTGTTTGTATATGTTTTTTGTTTAGCTTATGCATGTATTTTACAGTACTCAGGAATGCACTTAATTTATTTTTACTTTTTTTTGTATTATAATTTATTTTTTCATTTAAATAACTTAAATAATACAAATTCCTGTATTTGATGTTATGTAAAATAATTTTTAATTAAAAATTTACTAAGTGTTATACTTAAGTAATAGTTTTTAGTATTATTATAATACATTTATGTGCACGCAGAGAAAAAACATGGTTCGAAATGGTTACGATAACTATATTATGTTCATTGTAACAATACATTGTTTCAACAATATTGTAGTTACTGAAAATATTTTTATTTTCATCGCAATTATAAATTTGAGTATGGCGCACAGAAACATAATTATTTTTCGAACAACTAAATAATGATAAAGAGGCAGACATACTTTACAAACATTTAGACTTACAAATAACCATTAAATGTTAAGTTTCTATTATAATATGTTTAAGATGCAAAGAAAATATATTTACTTTTACCCCCATTAACACGAAGTGTGTCTTAACTAATAGTTAAACTAACAGTTTTCATACAAAAATATTTTTAACCGACAGTATAACTATTAGTTGAGACATAACCAGGCTTCGTGTTAATGGGGGTTAGTAGTACTTATTTTGTTCTCACCATTTGTGAGGATTGGTGTTTGTCTAAGCTATGATATTTTTAAAAGTAAATTTTTAGTGTCTGCAATTCTCATTCGCTCTATAGTTTTATTTGTATAATATCTTTAAGTTTTTAAAGCGAATGAGAATTACAGACACTCAAAATTTACTTGTAAAAATATGTTTACCTATTTATCATTATTTAGTTGTTCTAAAAATAATTATGTTTCGGTGAACCATTCTGAATGTTACAATGAACATAGTATAGTTGTCTTAACCTTTTCGAACCCAGTTTTTTCTCTGCAGGCAGCTTTAAACGTAAAACATTAGCTTTTTAAGCTATTTATATTGCAATTCTAAAACAGTTTATTGAAACACATATGTTCAGTTTAAACTGTCTGCAAGTAGAGACGTTTTCCAACCCAAACCTTTAACTTATGTAATTTATATTGCAAAATATTTCACATGTTTTAAAATTAATATATCCTTATGATCAAGTTTTATAATTCGTATACAAATATTAAGTATCCATAACTGTTAAAATGGGTTTATTTTATATATCATTCCATCTGAACCAATTTAAATGCCATAGTTCTAAAATGTATGAGTTTGATCAAATCTAGTTGTTAATCTGTTTTAGTAAATTTCAGTAAACTTATTTTACACGTGTTTAGAAAACGATTAGAATTCCGACATATTTTGTGTTAATCTTTTTACTTTATAGAATATTAAAAGTAAAACTTACCTAATATTTTCAATTTCTGACATTTCGCTTGCATATGTTTTCGTAGCCATTTATTAGCAAGTTTCAAACAGCCTCTTTAAGAGATTTACTTGTTTATTAAATAATATTAACGTTTTCCACTTATAGATAGTAGTACTTAGTACATATTCTCGTTGTTTTATTTCAGAAATTGTTTTTGTTTTTTGTTTATTTTTAATATTTTTGTTTATACTTTAATAAAATTGTAAACAAATTTGCAACTAAAAGTGATAAATTTTTATAGATTTAAAATTGCATTTAGTAACAGTCACATTTACAATCACAGCAGCAGCTGCTGCGATAGCTGTAGTTTGTTTTTTTTTATTTTTTTTAAGCAACCAATACGAAGCATCACAACACAGAGTAGCAATGGAAATAATGATAAGGATTATCGCTCACTGGTCTTGTAGGGTCTTAACCTTAATTCGAGTAAGCAAATGCAAAAACAAAACGGAGGGGAAAAACGCTCGATTGTATGTACAATTTATTTATAAAATAGTTGTTGATTTAGTTTATACTTGTACTTTTATCAATGTTTTTTTTATTTTTGTATTTTGTTATTAAAAAAAAATAAAAAAATTTTATATATTTTATTTTATTCTAATGAAATGTTTTTTTTTTTTTTTTGTTAATTAAATATTTTCGTATTTGAAGTTCAATTGAATGCTGCTGGTATTAAGCTGCTGATAATATTGAGCACATACTTGTATAAATATGTCATGATTGGGGACATACAAATTGTTATCGGCAAAGACTCATGAGTTTGTATTTAAAAAATGTAATTATGTTTGTTTGCAATTATTAATGCTGTTATGGTTTTTTTTTTTTTTAATAAAAACAAGAGGAGATACATATGTATGTGGTTGTAAACTGATAATATTTTGAACTGTTTCTTTTTTATCATTAATATTTGTTTTAATAAGTCTTAAGTTTTTTGTTTTCTTTTTGAAAAATATTCATTTTATATGTCCGTTTTATTCACATTTCACTTAATTTTTATTTTTAATTTCTTCACATATATTTCAAATATATATATGTTTTTTATTTACAATTTTAACACAAAAAAAAAAAAAAATAAGCGAAATATTTCTTTTTCAGTATTTTTACTTTCAGTAGTCAAATATTTTTGAGTTTACCGATTGAGCTCAAATTTCAAACTGATCTTAGTTGTGATCATACGCCCAAAGTCATTGCTTTTTTGAGCATTTATTATTTTTAATTTTCGTTTTTGTTAATTTCATTTCAGATGTCCAGTCATTGCACACACAGCCAAGCCAGCATTTCATCATAATGCGCCCCCATATCATTTGGACTAATCAGTAGAATGTAGTCGTCAATCATACAGAAAGTGAATAAAAACAACAACAACAACCACCACAGAAAAAAACACTAGTGACTACACACTACATTCAGTCATAAAAATAAATAATGTTCTAAGTGCGCATGTCACATTAGTTGTGTGGCTGTATGTATGTATGTATCCATACGATCAGTATTTGAACTTTTTTTTACAACTACAAAACCTCCAAGTGCATAGATACATACTATGTGTGCTTATATGTGTTTGAATGTATAAGTATGCATTATGAATCTATTTTATTTTTCTTTTATTGAGTGTAGTAGAGTCATGCTATTCATGCACACTTTAATTTGATTGAGTCTCCAACCTCTGAGTTCACTGAGATCACAGTGTCTATTGTTATAAAACCACATACTAAAAGAAATTAAGAAAACGTTCAATTGATTCAATTAAAGAATGACCATACGGCCCCTGGTTTACAATAATGTAGACAGTTGAGGGCATTTTTATAAGGGTAAAATGTTTACATTGAGTTTGAAATATAGTTTTAAATTTCGATCCTTGGAATCACTATTACAAATTTGTTGCATCTACTTGGTGAAACCATACAGTTATTTTTAGTTGATTTAATAAAGCATTTGAAAGTATGTACTCATATATTAGTTTTAAAAAGCTAGTCAAAATATATTACACATTTTAATAACAACGATTAAATTTATTCGAACCACTGATTTTCAGATATACATATGTATAAGCAAAGACTTGAAAATGGATCAAAAACCTGGAAGAGAAAATATCCTAAGTGAAACAAGTGAGCTCTTAGAAAACCAAATTAATATAAATTTGATTTGTTTTAAATAATGCCATTTAATCTCTATGTTAAACATAAATTCCCCACTTCCTACCCATTTCTTCATCGTTTTTGATCCAGTAGTTGACACTCACATTAATAATAATATTTTCGTCTCGGAAACATAAATATTCTCGCCTTTTTATAGCTTTCAACATGAGTGGTAGGAATATATTTATATAGCGAAAATGCAAAAACTTTGGAAAACCGTTAGAACTGAATTTAGATGGCTATATTTCTTTTGGGATTTTAAAATGAACAAAATCACTAACACATATCGGTAGACCATAGAAAAATATTCGTTCGAATCGAAATAATCTTACAAATAATTATTCGATTAATTAAAAATAACCATAACGAATAATTCGATTAATTTTATGTAGAATCTATATATATAAAACAAAAAAAATGTTTCTACCTATGTCCGTTATAGACCGATGAGCTACAAACCAGTTTCATTAGAAAGGCAATTTTGTGAAGATGGTTTTAGACACCTAAAACAATGCATTAGGTCCATTCGAATTTTCCCATACAAATTTTTTCCCAATTTTAAAATTAGTTTATCTTGAAATTTTGTATGTAAGCACATCTCCTGATGTGTAGATCCACTAAGGGGGTAAAAACGGGCAAAATCGGTATTTCTATATCTCCGAACTAATAAATCTAGAAATAAGTGGACAGGTGTGTGGCACGTTTTGTACTTTTAAGGGGATAAAATGGGCGAAACCCGAGTTATAGTACTTTTTTGTATCCTATATCCCCATAAATTATATTTAAATGGAATTACAGTCCTTCTTAAAAAATTTCAAATGGACTATGGCACTTTTTTGAAATTTGAATTTTTTACAAAACTATTTTTTATGTACATTAATATGGTAAAAAAATGTTTATTATAAAACCCTTCCATTAATAAAGAATTATTAGCGTAGTAGCACAAGCCGGGTATCCGCTTGTCACCACCACTGAAATTTCCCGTAGAATATTTTAATCCTTAAATGTCCTTTTTGAAAGGGCTTTTTTTGATTTTCTCGAAATAAGGGTCAAATTGACCACTAAAGAGAGGATATAGACTCTATATTATAGAAGGTTAAGTTCTGTCACAAAAATGATCCTCATAAAATTGCATAATATAACTCCGACAATAAGAATTCTTTCAGACATTAACTTACAAAATTTTTCCACTTAGTATAATGCTCTCTTCGCGCAGAGAAAAAATATAGTTGTGCATGTTTACAGTAACCATTTTCACATTTTTAAAAGTTTGTGATAACCATAATATGGTTAACTTACGATTCACATGATTTTATCAACCATATATATGGTTGCAGTAAACAAGTATATGAAAAAGAGATATTGAAAGTGACAATAAATGTTATCTTAAAATATATACACTCAGGGAAAACCTGCAACTTAAAAATAAATAATAGATTATAATAAAAAAATTATATTGAAATACGATAAATCAATAATTTTCAATTTTAATATTTTTCCATATTGACATAAAAAATTTCAACATTACCAGACTTTCATTAATGTTTCTTATTGATTCAATATGATTTTTATTGATTTTAGGTTTTTTTTTTTCTCTGGGTGTACAAGTGATATTATTAATTGTGGTTTTAGATGAAGAGAAAACTTCGTAATGTAGGCATTCCAGACAAGATAATTTCTATTATACGGATGCTATACTGCGACGCTAAATGTCAAGCCCGTTTCAATGGTGTGGATAGTGATAGTTTCTATATTAACTGTGGAGTAAGACAAGGTTGTATACTATCGGCAACACTATTTTTACTAGTACTGGATATGGTAATGTCGAAGACAAACACCGAGGCATCGGAATGCATCCAATGGAATCCAAATCAACGCCTACGTGACCTTGAGTATGCTGACGACCTGTGCTTAATGTCGCATACACTTGTTGGTATTCAGGATAAGATGAACAAATTATATGAAAATGGCCTCAAAATGTATGCGAATTTCGACCAATAACAACACTCCAGTTAGTGTAGTAACCACAGATGGAGGTGCGGATGCAGATGTTAAAAGCCGAATCAGTAAAGCTCGCCATACATACGCAGATCTTTGCAGAGTTTGGCAGTCATCGCACATATGCAAGAATCACAAAATCCGAATATTTAATACAAGCGTAAAATCGGTCTTGCTTTACGGATGTAAAAACTGGAAGGTTACAAATTCAATCTCCAATAGAATACAAGAATTTGTGAACAAATATTTAATGCGGATCCTGAAAATATTTGCTCCAAAGGTGCAACTCAATGCCAATGGAAACGAAAATACATCGCAGAAAATGGCAGTGGATTGGTCACACCCTAAGAAAGGACAACACGGATATAGCCAAATTATGTTTGCAGTGGAATCCCCAGGGACGTAGGAATCGTGATCGTCAAAGAATAACCTAGCGATGATCGGTGGAAGAGGAGTTTGAAAGCAGGGGGTTTTCATGGGTACAACTCAGGCATCTTGCCCAAGATAGGATAAGATTTTGAAGTTTTATTCAAACACTTTAGAATTATTTTCGTTCCATTTATGTTATCAAACATTGTTGCTAGCAGCTCCATTGGACATAAATAGCTTCTATACTATTTATATAGGGAAAACAAATTTGCTTGTTTTCTAGAACAAACATATGTTCCACTCTGATTTAACTAAAAAGCAGAAAATGATAAATATGTTTGTACTTAAAAAGTATGAAATTTAATAAAGCAAAAATTAACATTTAAAAAGCCAGCGACAAAATATATTGGACAAAACTGGTTATGTATGAAAAAGAAAATAAAGAATTACTGTCAAAAATTTCAATTCTACACAATTCTTAATATCAAGTTGAACTAATATTAAAAACCACTGCAGATTTTTTTTAAATATTTTGAAAAATATAGAGGTAAACAATCATTAAATGGCTGGAACAGTAGTGGAACAAGTGTTTAAAATACTATAATAAAAAAGTTAAACGGAATAATTTGTTGTACTTTAATTTTAATTTTCTTTTTTTTTTATTAAACACGCTGAAGTACTGTTTTTTGTTCATACAAAATGCTATTGAAATAAAAGGCATGAAAATAATTTACTTGTATTTAAACAAAACTATGGTTTTGCCCATATCTATATTAAGAAAAATGCAGAATTATTGATCAACATGACATTGTTTATTTCATTTCTACATATGTTCTTTAAATAGCCCATGTTTGGTGCTGTATATTTATTTGTCAAGGTTTATATATTTTAAAACTAAGTATGTACCTCTTACCCAATTTAAATACTCACTACTGTTTATCACAGCGCTGATGATGTTGACAAGTAAATTGTTGTTTGTCGCTAATGTCACATTGATAAAATATATGTACAATGTTCTGTCAGATACTACATTCATGCAACACATATGTATCTACTCTTATGAACGCATGTATCTAAGTATGTGTTGTTCTTCATGTATAGTTAAAATACATGACAACCATTTGGACAGTATGTTAGTTCTTGCTCTCATACCAATATAAAACAATAATGAAAACTGTTGCAAGATTAACTCACAAATGCACCACAAAATTGCTATTGTGTTGGTCATTCCATTCAATCAGATGTAGTGGCTTAGCAGCCTATTCGCAGCAGATGCTTCTTGATTTTATTGTCTTCTGTATTCTCTTGTTCTATATTTTTTATATTCTTCTTAGGGCTGTTTATTTAAGCATCTTTTGATTTTTATTACTGGTTTGTCATATAAATACGTATATGTATGTATGTAGTATTGATATGGAGTGGAAAATGTTTTCATATGTATGTTAGTTAGTGTGTATGCGGGTGTATGTGTTTGCATTATATTATTTTTGTTCTATTTTATTTTCCATTTCATTTGTTGTGCAAATTTGTCTCATTGTACTTTAGTTAATACTTACTAACACTCATGTACGAGCATTTACATTCATTATTTTCAACTTAAAAACACTCAATTAAAATATAGTTCTTAATATGAGCTGAAATTGTCGTAATAGCTTTGATGGATTAAAATTTTAATTTAAATTTAGTGAATATAGCATCATGCAGAGATAAAGGTTCCTGGAATATTTATTTCTAAGTTTACTGATTCTTTAACTTCAAATGCTCTAGAAATTATGGAAATCTGAGTTATATAAAATAGACTGAAGAATGTGAAGAGAGGTATTTTTTATATTCTGTGATATTTTTATTGCACTCCCACATATTTTCTGTTTTATAAAATTGGAATTTATTTATTTAGAGCAAGATTATTTTTTTCATAGTTTTCGAATTTATCAAATAACTAATTATTTATATTGTCTGATAGATGTTAATTAGATCATAATTCAAAACTTTTCCGAATAAATTCTATTATCTGATTTGAAAATAACTCCAACGAGTTATTGATTTTAACACATCTTCCAAATATATGTATATGGGCAATTCCATTATGTCGAACGGGATTAATTAATAAATTATACCCTACAACACCATAGTGGGGAAGATATATTGGGTTAGTGCTGATGTTTATAATGACCACCTTACAGTGTATCAATCTACTCAGCATCACTTTCTGAGTCGATTAAGCGATGTCCGTCCGTCTGTCCGTCCATGTAAACCTTGTAGTCAAACTACAGGTAGAAATTTTAAAAGTAATTCGACAAAATTTAGCAGAAACTTTTATATTGCTCTATGGATCAAGTCTATTGAATTTGGTTAGAATGCTTTCATTATTTCTCCTAGCCCCCAAAAAACTGCCATATCTGAAAATAGTTAAGATCTCATAAATATCTTAATTATAAAAATATCCAAACCAAATTCAGTACAAATAAGTTTAATATAAGCTGATCTCGTACTACCAAATTTACTACCGATCGGTCCACAATGTTCCATAGCTCCCATATAAGCTCCATTCTCGATAATTTCATTAGGTGCATAAGTAAATCTCTGAAATATGTTAGTAACAAAATAAATTTGTTATATACTCGGTGTAGGGTATCATAGGGTCGGGCTTACCCAACTATACTTTCTTATTTACTTTTAATTAATTTTAACCAATGTCGCATTGGACATTTTTTCCATCATGATATTTATGTAGTTTATGTTGCTTTTTTTACGAAGTAATATATAAACGAGCATAGTATAAATGTTTATACCCTACACCACCATAGTGGTGAGGGTATATTGGATTTGTACAGATGTTTATAACGCCCAAAAACATTAGTTTAACATCCACCTTAAAATATACCGATCGACTCAGAATCAACGATGTCAGTCCGTCCGTCTGGCTGGCTGTCCATTCAAACCTTGTGCGCAAAGTACAGGTCGCAATTTTAAAGATATTTCAATAAAATTTGGTACTTATAATTTTTTCGGCCCAAAAATCAAGCCTATTGAATCTGGCTGTAATCGGTCCATTATTCCACCTAGGCCCCATACAAATGTACTCCCGAAATTGGACTTTATAGGTCCTATGTATTTAGTTTATATAGGTATCCACACAAATTTCGCTCCAAATAAGTTTTATATATACGAAATTCATCTGACAAAATTCGGTCCATAATTAGTCATAGCTCCCATATAAACCCGCTTCCGAAAATCACTTTAGCGTGTATACATCTCTTAAAAATGTAGCTATACACATAAAATTCAACATAAATAATTTTCATATAGACATAAATCACACGACCTAATTTCATGTTGATCGGTTCATAATTGGTCATAGCTCCCTTATAAGGTCCACTTCTGAAAATCACTCACGAGCAGTGTTGCCAATTCTTGGTGAACAAAAAGGGCTAAATAATTAGAAAAAAATGCAAAAAAATACGAAAACGTATGAATGCATTAAAAAAAACGTAACATGTGGCCACACGTATATCATATGCCGATGTTTTCAAAACATCGTATTCATCACCTGGCCTGCAAAATTTTTTATATGAAAGCCAAATTTTAAAGTAATCCTTTGTGATAACTTCGAAATCGATGAAGAATATTTTGATTAGTGAATATATGGCTAATTTGCCTCTCAAGTAATGCGAAAAAAAAAATATTCTAAAAATTATACACGTCGTCGGACAGAATTGATTTTCATTGGTCAAAACATACATTTTGCCATTGTTAGTAAACATAGCAAAACTAAAGTAGCCAAAATATTTGGTCAAAATATTGTAAATTACGGGTGTGACATGCTGGTAAACAAAAATGTTTAATTTAATTTTAGAAAAAAGTTAATTTTTTGATATTTGATCAGATATAAATGATCTAGGCAAACTATTATCGATAATGGACTGAAATTTTTTCTGAATTGGTTGGATTGTAGTCTTTAAAAGCCATGTAGTACATGGTCTGTGTAAGATGTTATAAAATATTTTTTTAAAATATTATATTTACGTAAAATTTTAATTTTGGAGGAACGTATCTATTAAGGATCAAAAAATATATCGCCCAGATAAAGTTGAAAGTCCTAATAATCCTATATAAACGCCCGGATCCGCCCGTATCCGCCCGTATAACAATTTTAACTATTAACAATTTTTATTCAAACAAAGCAAATTTTCTCTATATTATTTAAGGCATTTTAATTTAAATTTGTATTTAAATCTTAAATGAAATTTTAAATGAAAAAAATTTTTGCTCATTTACTTAGTGTAGGGTGTTATATGTTCGGGCTTGACCGACCATATTTTCTTACTTGTTTTGAATTAACAGAAGTATTCAATGTCTTTATTTCAATATAATATTAACAAACTAAAAACTTAACAAAAATATTTTGTATTAAAAAGCCCCTGTCTAAACATGACAAATATTTATCAAAACATTTAGAGCTTGTATCAAAACAAAACTTTCATTACCAATATTCAAATGAGAAAAGTTGGCCTTAAGCCACTTTACATTCGAATATCTCGAAATGGGTTACAAATAAATGTAAACTTTCTTTATATTATTTAAATTTGATTGTTTCCCTATGAAAAAAGCGATAAAACAAAGTGTTTTCAAATACTTTTAAATTTTTGGACTCGGTGGACCTTTCGTCACATATTTTATTACCTTATCCATTTACACATTTTAAAATTGGAAAATTAAAAAATTGCAGGATGAAGTAATTCAAAAGTTTCCAAAAATATATATGATCCTGGACAGTAGCTAAATATTTCAAAACTTATAGTCCACTTTATTACTTTTACATTACAAAATATATTGCCTTTATAGTTATCATGACTTTCCTTTTTGATTACTCTTCAGCCAAAGGCCATTTTTTTAATTATTAAGTTTTATTTTATTGAAGACATTAAAAACCTCAAATTTTAAATTAGTCACGACATTGGAATGCTGTCGCATATGAACATGATAATAACAGCGACTACATGTACAAGTACATACATCCAATTGTAGTAAGTATGTTTGTAGAAAATGTTCTTTAATTTGAAAATTGTGGCATTAAGAACTCACAGTAAAATAATTACAATGAAGTATTTAAAGACCATAAGTGTGATATACTTTAATGCAATTACGAAAATGAAAGAAATTTAAAAAAAAAGCACACACATAAATGACATTGAAGTATGAATGGCCATTTGGAAAAAAGAGCAACAATATTGGAGAGATAGAATAAGTGAAAAAGTATGAGTTAGGAATAGTTTCAAAAACTAAAATGTTCTTGAAGAATATTCAAGAGATATTATTTATATTTGTGAATTAGATAAGTACACATATCTCTCGATTTACACGATACTTTTTTTTACACGATTTTTTTGGTTTTCGTATACATCGAGATATGTGGAAATTACCTAAATTTACATGAATTTTTATACCCTACACCAACATAGTGGGGAGGGTATATTGGATTTGTGCAGATGTTTAGAACGGGATACTCGAGGTCAATGGCCCTTAGTTCTTTGCAGAACTACATTATATTAGCGGGTGTACGGGGAAATTTATTTTTGAAGTGCGGTCTAGTGAATAGTATATGTAATAAAGTGTTATTTGATTAGAAACATGTTGCCATCTGGTTTGTTAGCAACAAGTTGCAAATTAGTTTATCAGCAATATGATCCTGTTTAGTTTTTTAACATGTTTCTGATTAGTGACTTAACAAAATGTTGGAGAAATAATGAACCGATTCAATAGGCTTCGTCCTTTGGGCAATATAAAAACATGTAACATTTTGTTGAATTATCTTTGAAATTGCAACCTGTAGTTTGATTACAAGGTTTAAATGAACGGGCGGACGGACGGACTCGACTCGGAAGGTGATCCTGAGCAGATTGGTATACATTAAGGTGGGTGTTGGGACAATATTTTTGCACGTTACAAACATCACCGCTAACCCAATATACCCTCCCAACTATAGTGTTGTAGGGTGTAATTAACATAGCTACATGAACTGATGAATAAAAGAAAAGGAATTATAAAGTTTTTTGAAATTTTTAATGAAATAATAGAAAAATATACACACAAATAGTTATTATTAAATTTTATTTATATTTAAAGCAAAAAAAGCATTCAAATCATTCATTTATATTTTTTGCTGTATATTTACTCCTCATAACTTTCTTCGCCAACTAATCATGTATCTGGTTGGTGACAAATTTGAAAATGTAATTTGTAATAAGAACTTGTGGCGAATTATTGTTCAATTGTTAATATAATTCCCGTTATTGTAGCAGGACTTGAGCAATATATCTCTGTACATTGAGCGCTCTTGCAACATTTTGTCCTAATTGAAACGATATTTTATTCAAATGAAAAATCGTCTAAATCTAAGTAATTCTACATCCCTCGAATAATACGAAAAATGAAAATATCGTGATAAATCGAAATCGTTTAAAAATTTTATATATATAATATAGGTGTACTTTTGAAGGAATGACAAAATCAATCTTTTGGTGGTGGGTATGAAAATATTACCAAAAATATTAAGGAATAGTTTTTTTTTAAATTCTAATCTTTGGGTTTTTTGTATAATGGATATTCATTCGAATAATGATCGTTCGATTAATCGAATAATTTTCAAATAACGAATAATTCGAACAATTTCATGTAGAATAATCGAATAAAACGAATAAATGTACATATATATTTAAATTTATTGAAATGCTTAAAATTTTTCAAATTCCGAATTGAACCCTACAATGCACAGTGGTCCAAATGCTCAATCTAGCCGGAAAAAAGTCATTTTTTTAAATGCTTCAAAAGCAAATTTTTTGTATAGTAATATGTTGACAAGTGTCCATAGTACATAACGACATATTTTTTTGTCTTTAAATAGCTACTCTAGCATTAATACATTGCTTCAAAAACAAGTAATTGCTTCTTTGTTAAAAAATTAATATATCAAGTGACATTTAACAGTGCAAGGGAAATTGTCGTCAAAAAATAATAAGAACAATTAAAAAAAAATTTGTTGGTGTAATTAATATAACAAAGGTAAGAGTAAAAACTACTGTTTAAATTTTTCAGAAAATATGTTTTGTTTAGAAAAAACTGCAATTATGTACATGTGTGTTTTAAATGTGAAATTTTTGTTGAATGTCCAAATTTTATTAGAATTTCAAATGGTAATTTAACAGAGTTAAGCTTAAGTTTTTATATTGTCGTCATCTATATAGACTTGGCTTTCTAAACTTTAAAAAATTAGCTGCCACTTTTTGCCTCAACGATTTTTATTTCATTTAGAGTTTAACATGTCCATTACAAGGAAGGAGCAGTACTTTTATGTTTAAGGTTGGCGTGGCATTTCGCCCATTTCAAATTTATTAATGAAAGGTAATCATTAATTCCAGACATGCAGAAAGACGGTGTGAAAATTTTAGGGAAATCTGTCCAGCCGTTTCGCCGTCAATAGGGTTCAAACAAACCCATAAAGAAAAAATTTACATGCAAAAACACACTTTCATGTTCCAAAAAAAAAAATTTTTTAATCGGATTGTTTATATTGATGAAATCTATAAACGTACCATGTTTCATGTCGGTACGGCTTTTCAAAAGCGAGTTATGACTTTTTTCCGGCTAGATTGAGCATTTGGACCACTGTGCAATGGTGACACTCTATCTTTGAGACCGGGTGTGTTTATTCTCTGTTATTATTTTTTGTTGAAATTTAGAGTAGCCCCGTAACTCCGTAGTGTGAACTTATGCTGGCGAAATATTAGCAGAATCGCAATTAATAATCAAAATATTAACTGAAATTAAAGTGGTGTTGAAAGTGATGGCGAATGTAATTTTGAAACGGTCGTCGAAATGATTACGTTGAAATAGTAGAAGTCCGTGACCTTAAAATATATATAAGTGATGTTATTAACCGCGTACGTAAGTGTTGCAAAATATTTAATAAATCTAATGATTTATACATGATGTTAAACATAGTTGGATATATTTGTCTAACATGGTAAGAAAGTTTTTGCGTATTTATAAATGCATCAATCATGCACTGTCTTACTTCAAATTAGCCACGTTCATTCACAATGATATCAAACTTTTGACAGATTTGTGTAATTCCCTAAGACCACTTGACTAAGGAAATGTTCGGCAATGTTGATAGAGAATTTGTTATAAATAATTTAGAAAAAGTGAATAATTCAGTTACTAAAGAATTATTTACTCATTTTAAAACCTGAATTAATGTACGACGTAAAAAAGTTCTTAATACGTTTATATTGTACTTGAATTCAGGATCATGTCCAACTAGCTCAAATTTTTTAAAGCATACCTCCAAAACGTAAACTTAAGAGTTTGGTAGTTTATTGTTTTGTAGATTGCTCGGGAGGAAATCTGATCAGAATATCGAATTGTTTTTTAACATTATCAATATTTGAATTGCTACTTTAATGGTATTTTTTGTTTTTCTTTAACAATAAATTATTAAAAAATCTACATCAAAATATGATTCTTCACTTTTTTTCAAAAATTTAAATTATTCGAATAATTCGATTAATTTTAAACGTGTGATCGAATTATTCAAACAAGTTATAATCTCTTATTTGAATTATTCGTTTTATTCCCTAGTTTCCTGATTCATTTTTTCTAATGATTTTTTTATTTTTTTTTTTGTAAATTACAGATTTCCTACTGGTGCCTTTTATAGATGACACCACATATGAGTAAATGTCTGTATATTCACGAAATATTTATACATACATATGTACATATTGAAAGTGGTGTTTAAATACAAATGAATCAATGTGCAAGCTACAATGTTCTAAACATTTTTGAAAATTGCTTATTGCAATGACCATTTGACATTAGAGGATAGTTACAGTGTAGTTTTTATGCAGCTGCAAGAGCAACAGTAGCGACACTCAGACAAATACTGACTTACAAACACAGGGATCGAGTCATCACCATACTACTTACATTCACTTATTCATCTAACCATCCATCCAACCAAACAAGCATGTATCAGTCTATTCGTCTGTTTGTGTGTACATTACGGTAGCCCCTATTTTGCACTTTAGAGATTCTAAAGTTGTTTTACGATGGTACTTTCTATGGCTTAACGTGGGGAATGATATTTTGTTTTTAGTCACAAATTTGTTAAAATTATTTCTTTAAAAATACATTTCGTAGTCTGTTTTCTAATATTTAATTTAGATGGTTTTTATACCCTCCACCACCACAAGTGGTGAAAGAGGGTATATATAAGTTTGTCATTCCGTGTGTAACATTGAGAAGTATTCATATGAGACCCAACAAAGTATATATATTAATGATCCTTACGAAATTCTAAGTCGATTGTCTGTGTAAAACACTCTCACGTCCAAAATACGTAAGCAAAATTAATGAAATATATAACAAAATGTTTATAATTTTTCTAAGCAGTTTGGTATTGAAAACCAACAAAATCGAATTGGTAGAACCAGGGCTATGGATCAAAATGTAAGACAACCTCTAAAAATTTTGATAATTTTAACATGATTTTTGTGACTTTGGGTAAATTCATTGCAGAGAATACCATTATATTTTGCACTCATCTTTTATATGCTAAAAAAAAAAATTCTGTTGAAAATGGAGAGAATCGGTCCATAATTTCTTGTAGCCCGCTACAAATTTCTTTCCGAAATATGGTGCTATGGTATATAAATGCCCATAGAATTGCAGTATCCATGAAAAATTCAACACAACTAAGTTTCGTGCAAACATAAATCGTGAGACAAATCATTTAAATACACGAAAATCATTTAAATACACTTAAATATCTTATATATATCGGAATCAGCTTGCAATTCAACTTGCATAATCCCCATGCACATAAAAATCGCTGTAGGGAATTTCATGAAGATCGGCTCATAATTGGTTATAGCTCCCATATAAGGACCACTTCCAAAAAACACATACATTTTCATAAACATCTGAAAAATATCGTTATCGAAATAAAATTTTACAGAGATCGGTAGTATTAATTCACAAATGATACTACTAGATTGTGTGAATATAAACTGATATTCATAGCTCCCATATAAGGTCCATTTCCGAAAATTACTTAAATACTAATAAATCTCTTATAAAAGCTTCTATCAGGTTAAAATTTTAAATAAATATTTGCCATATATACGAAAATCGATGTGTTGAATTTTATGAAGATCGGCCGATAATTGGTTAAAGCTCTCATATAAGGACCACTTCCGAAAAACACATTAACCTCTATAAATATTTTAAATATATGGATATCGAACTAAAATTGTATACAGATCAATATATTTTATCCAAACATTATACTACTGGGTTTTGTGAATATCTGTCCATATTTGACCATAGCACCCATATTAGCTCCATTTCCTATAATCACAATAATACCCATAAAACTCTTGTAAAGAATTTTATGGAGAAAAATATCAAGCAAAATAGTTCTCAAATACATAGAAATCACGTTAAAATATTTAATTATATCTTCCAAATAATTCGTACATCCGAAAAATACATTAACGCATATATACACTCATATCGGTAAAAAATGTAACAGATATAAATTTCAAGTAGATTTGGTGACTATGGGTTCATAATTATATGTATAAGGCTCACATCCGGAAACTTCATTAGAACAGAACAAAAATATACTTTTGAAGTTTGACTAAATATATTTGTTTAGCTTTTTTATACTCTTTTACTTCACTTGTGGTAAATAAGGAAAATGTTGAGCCAATCGGTAATGTTAACCAATTATTAAGTATATAAATTGTTAAATAGTACATTTTATTCCTATTATGGTAGGAATATGTAGTTATTTCAATTATAAATTGCTGAATTAGATAACATTTTTATACATTTGAAATAAAATATCTTCTGCGTTAACTAGTTTTTCTAACAATATATAAAATACTACTGTACTACTATATTTTAAATAAACTTTTATTTTGTTCAAAAAAGTGGTTTTATTGAAGAAAGTACATAATTTGTATATAGTCCAAAATGTGTATTATATCAGGATTCATCTATAATCCATAAAGTGGCTTAAAAAGAAATTCGCTTATAGTCCACAAAAATTGTGCAACTGTATTTGTAGACTATAAGCGAAAACTACTCTATTACATTAACATTGTACCAATCTTCATAATCGGAGCTAAGTCCCAATAACAAACACTGAATATGGATATTAGAGTGTTTATAGCAATGTAATTTCTATAATAACTCCCAAAAATATTAGTCTAACACCCACCTTAAAGTAAACGATTAAACGATGTCCGTCCGTCCGTCCGTCTGGCTGACTGGCTGTCCACGTAAACCTTGTGCGCAAAGTACAGGTCGCAATTTTGAAGATATTTCGATAAAATTTGGTATATATCAATTTTTCGGACCAAGCACCAAGCCTATTGAAACTGGCTGAAATCGGTCCATTCTTTCACCTAGCCCTCACACAAATGACCTCCCGGAATTGGAGTTTATTGGTCATAAATGTTTAATTTATATAGGTATCTACACAAGTTTTCTCCCAAATAGGTTTTATATATACGAAATTCATGTCTCCAAATTTTATTATGATCGGTCCATAATAAGTCATGGCTCCCATATAAGGCCTGCTTCCGATAATCACGTTAACGAGCATAAATCTCCTTATAATTTTGGTATACACATAAAATGCGACACAAGTAACTTTTATATAGACATTAATCACATGACCAAATTTCATGGTGATCGGTGCATAATTTGTGTTAGCTCCCATATAAGGCCCACTTCCGAAAATCACTCACAAATATAAATTATTGAATTTTTGAAAGAAAAATGTTTTTGCTCATTTACTTAGTGTAGGGTATTATATGGTCGGGCTTGACCGACCCTACTTGTTTTCATCTAATTTAGGTAGAGGGAATTTAAGATTCGACCGAATATAGCACTCTAACTTGTTTATCCTAATTTTATACTAATTCATTAGAATCAAATATTAATTTTTTAATTTTTTTAAATTTGGTTAAAAAAATATTGAAAATTTAAATATGCATAAAATTGTATAGATCTTTCTTTTGGCATCAAATTAAAATGGATTTCGGAAAATCGAAAGGGAAAAAATGTTCCAATATCAGCAGCGATTTTATGATCAAAAGCCAGTCATTTGTATTCCTAAATTTATCAAACCAATTCCGGTTTGACTGCCAGTGAACGATGGTTGAAGAAATTTAAGTGTCGACGTGGAATTAAATTTTTAAAAATTACGGGCGAGAAATTGTCTTCGAAACTTGATCTTTTTGATCCAATGCCGACAAATCCGGTTTATATTATAGGATGCTTTCAAATCACTCTCTTGTCACATGTAATGAGAAAACGGCTTCCGGAAGAAAATATGTAAAGAGCGAATAACTTGTTTGCCCTAATCAAATGCGGATGACACAGACAATGCATTTTTAATAATCCTGTAATATACGACTCCAATAATAACTCCTGGATGACATCATTTATATTCAAGGACTGGTTCCATCATGAATTTGTTCCCCACGTAAATTTATTTTGCACCAATTAGTAAAAGTAAGTTGTTCATAAGTAAAAATTTTGTAGGTCCGAGAATTTTTGGCTTCAAAAGGTCTGCCGCAAAACGCACTTATGCTTTGAGATAAGGCGACGTGCCACCCAGTTGATGAACTAAAAACTGATGACAGTTTAATTATAGCAATGAATCGACAACCCAATTGCACTGCGCTTATTCAATCATTAGATCAAAACGTTGGACCTCAAACTAAAAAACTTCAATCTCAAAAATGCAGTTCAGATTCTAGCTACGTCCTGTGATAAAATATCAGTGTCCAATATCCGAAAATCCTGAAACGCCTTGCTCGAATTCGGTACTGAATGAAGTGAAGAGAATAACATCCCAGCAAAATATTCTTGAATTTCGGTAATGGGTAGTAGTTATTTCCTAGGTTACAAAGTAATGAGTTGTACTTACAAATCTCATTATTTCAAATACAATAATAACTAGTTGCTGGTAATGATCTGAATAAGTAGTTGCATATATTGTTACCTAAAAGAGTGAAATAAGTACTTGTATATAATATGTTTAATAACCACCTATTCACGAATTCTCCCTCCAGAGCAATAGGCTTGTGACTGTCTATGAATTGGGTTGATATAAACATTTTTGCCAATAACAAACTCAAAATAATTTCAAAATTAAATTAAATTAGTTATATACACATATGTAAGTAACTACTTATTTTTGTAATTACGATCAGAATACGAGTAGCTACTTATTTCTTCGTTTTTAGTATGTTGGATTATAAATAGTTATTCTATTACAATTTGTAACATACTAAATAAACTATTATTCGCAGAGCTTTTGTACGTCAATTGGTAACCACATATTTAGTTGTTTTAGGTAACTACTTATTTTTGGGAAAACGTCGAACAAAAATAAGTAGCTATTCCCCCCAAAAGTAAGTAGTTTCTACTTGTTTCCAATATTACCTGCTGGCTTACCAGGTATGTTAAAATTTTGCTGGGATGCTCTTAAATATTTTACAAAATATAATTCACTGGATTCAAGATGAATTTCATGTGGAAAGTAATGAGTAGCAAATGGAATAACAAGATACGGAATCGGAATCGGAGGATTTATACATAAAGAAAAAAATTAAAGCGGAAAATTGTATAACATCGATAAACATATGCATACAATGAATGGGCTTTGGAAAATGATATGTAGGCGTATGAACTACGTGATTCAGCTATTATTTTCAAATTTCTCCAATTTCTTTAAAAATGTAAATCAATAAAAAGAATTCTAATTTTAAAAATTACAAAAAAAAATTGGGTTCTGTTATCAGGTCTGGTTTTTAATTAGTCGTGAATACCAAGCTTGCACAAATGTAATACAAAAATAATTTTTCAATTTACCCAACTTTGACCCAAAACGCGAAACTTTAAATAAACTGAGCAACCTCGAAACGTTATTTCTATTATTTTTATAATTTTCAAAAACTGTGGGAGCATCGAATAAGGACCACCCTAAAGTACATGTGTGCAGTGTACATGGTCACTCATGTACTAACATCATATTCTGTAGATACTCGTATAATGTCAGTGTCATTATGAGGGTCAATAGTGGATGTTCTGTTCTGTTAGCATGTGTATACATTTAATATAAGGGCATTTTATTAAAAGAAGTGCTAAATGCGGTCACACTTACTGAAGAAAATTCACTAAATTTAATTTAAAATTATTGGTTAATTTTGTTTTCATTTGTGTTTATTGTCATGCAGTAGTTCAGTATTAGAGAGTATTTATTTGTGGTAACTAGAAAATCATTACATTTATATGAGGGTTTAATAAATATCTTCTTTTGTATTTCCTTAAATGTTTATGTTATTCATGCGTTTCTCACCAAAACAAAAAATACTTACTACAATACATATCTACAACTGTAATAATAAAATCGTTATTGGTACTTTAGTATGATGATGATAATGGTGAGAAGAAACACTCGACGTTATTTTTATGCGCTTAATATATCAGACTTTAATGTAGCTTTAACAATTGTTACTCTCTCTTGATTTTCCCATGATTACCATCAATATAAATCACATTTACTGAAAATGTTTTAACATTATTCTTTCGATACAAAAGCAGCAATGAAGAGTAGAGAATAACTAACTAAAATAAAATGTCTGAAAACCCAAACAAAATTCATGTGAAACTAGGGATTTTCAGTTTGTTGTATATTGCATGAAGTTTGCTTCCTTTCCGTTTACGCCATATGTGTGTGTTCTATCAGTAGAAGAAAAAATATGCAACAAATTTGTATGCTAAACACGCACGCAAATATTACTTTACTCTGTTATTTTGACAAAGAGTACGAGTTTGGTTAGTAACTTCTTAACAAAGCATACATAAAAATATAGCCGATGAAAAAAAAAAAAACAAACGAGAGAGAGAGATCAAAATTAAGTAAAAGGTTATGAGTTGATTTGAACCGACGTTTCTATGCCCTAAGGCCTAGGGAGTCGCTATAAAGAACACGAGTGAAAGGTTTTGATATTATTAAAATACCGTTAGGAATCTATTAATCTTTAAATATGGAGGTGAAATTTTTCAACATAGTCACTGACGTGCTGGTAAATTTTATTAAGAAACTATTTGGTTTAATAATTTGCTTTTCGGAAATAAGGGACAATATTTTAAATTAAAAAACAACTAATAAAAATAATTTTCCTTTCATTATTACGTTCACCAAAACAGGCATTTTATTTCAGATGTCTTCTCTTGGAAACTTAAATCTCGTTACATATTGAACTTAATAAATATATTTTTTCAAAATTCATCAAGAATTTAAGGTACATATTTCTACAGTCAAGTGAATAAATTCAAACAAAAATACAAAAACAGTAATAAAAAATTACATTTTTTTAAAAATCCATCATTCGAAAACCAAATGCTGAAAATTTGCGGAAAATCGGCTAACGATTACGGTTGTACATTTTGTTTGAAGTTTTGAGTTTTTGGTGAAAACAGCAATATTTAAAAATTTCTATGGAATCGCCCTAACTTTGAAGAGATTTAAACACAAAATTATTTTATTTTAAATACTTTTATAAATAAATTTAAACAGCTACATTGTCTAATTTTAAGGATTCAGTACTTTAATATTGGGTATAGAAGTTTTTACAATGTCTAGCTTTTATTTTGAAACATTTGTTCTGTATAAATTTATTCAAAGTATTGGCCATTGCAATATATGGATTCGGTTCCAAAAGAACTGCTGATCTTTTGAGGCCAAGAACGAATCAAGCAAATTTCAGATACTCTGTTCTAAGATGAAGTGTATCCCAGAGAGAGCGTTCTGCATTGACAAATAGTATTCGTATGGGGTAAGCTCTAGACTATAAGGCAAATTATTAATCGGAATTTAGATTTAATCGGTTAATAATCGGCTAATTTTAAATTATTCGATTAACCGAATAATTTCTATTTAAATTTTAAATTTTGTGTAATTATTTAAGCATTATATTAATAAAAAGAATTAAAACATAAAAAACAAACAAAATATAACAATTCACAAAAAAAAAAACAAGTAAGAGAGCTATATTCGGCTGTGCCGAATCTTATATACCCTTCACCAAATTATACTTTAAAATAAAATTAAAAAATTTTTTTTAATTTTTTTTTTCGAAATTGTTTCTTAAAAGTTTTTTCCAATTTTTAAAAAAAAAAAAATTTTAATTTAAATTTACTATAGTCTTCAGAAAATTGATTACAACGGACAGACGGACATACAGACATACAAACAGACAGACAAACAGACAGACAGACAGACAGACAGACAGACAGACAGACAGACAGACAGACAGACAGACAGACAGACAGACAGACAGACAGACAGACAGATATGGCTAAATTCACTCCGCTATCTATAAGGATCCAGAATATATATTTTACAAATGGAATGACAAACTTATATATACCCTTCCCACGAAGGTGAAGTGTATAATAAGTAAAAGCAAACAAGATTGTTTTTTATACACATGTGAGTTTTTTTTAGGATTTTAGGGAGATCTTTTGAATTATATTCTTTTTTTAAGAATATAATTGAAATGATTTCCTTTTAAACGATTTTTTTCATTATTTTTAAGAATACTTGACTTGGAAAGAACTCTGTCACTGATTAGATGTTGGAAAAATCAAAAGTAAGGTATGATAATGAATATCCATTTTGTCATACAAAATCCTCCTTTTTGGATTGTAAATACTTTTAATAAATTCCGATAAAAGACTCCTTTCATTTATGACTTTAGATTCATCTATTATCATGTCGTTCTCCGACTCATTAGGACAAAGTTAATCACAGTACATTCTAGAAAAAAGTTCATTTTCAAATTACTTAGGTCCTGGCTCACTAAATGCAAACGAATATTTTCTTTCATTTTTTATGTTGAAAAACAACAAATAAATTTAATAATAAAATCGAACAGTTCACCGAACAAAATTAATTGGTTAACCGATTAACAGTTAATCGATTGAATACCCTTATACTCGTAATGTTCAAGATAATTGGAATTTTGCAAAATAAATACATTTAAGTAAAAATTTAAGTTGACTCAGAACTAATGAATAAACTACTTAATATTATTTTTTGTGTGCCAAATATCAATATTTCGAGCAAAATTAAAAGCTGACAAAAATAAATTTTTAAACGCTAGAATAAAAAATGTTTTTTAAATTCGCGAGAAAAGTATGCCGGTCAAAATGTCCAGTGATTTATTTTTTATTTATATCCCAATTTTCATCCATATGTTATCCATGTTAGAACCGAATTAACTCCACAGTTCCAAAAAACTTCCCAAATTTTGGAAAATTCCCATTTTTTTGAACACTTCCAGCATTTTAATATCCATATTGACCATGTTTGAAACATGATGTTTATCATCATGTTCGCGATAACACGCGAACTAGTGCGAATATTGAAAATAATATTAGCAAAATATATCTTAAATCAAGTAGATATTTAAATATTTCAATTTACTTTCAAAATAATAAATATTTTCTTAAAATATCCTTGGAAAATAGTATAAATTATGGAATATCTTTATATTAAGGTTAACTTTGGATATGACAAATAAATACTTGTGTGAGGATGGAAGAGCAATTTCAAATCGGATCAGAAAAGTGCTCGATTTTCTCTCCTTTTATCTCTTTAAAAGAAAAAAATCAAAAAGTACTACACAACTGTCCACTTATTTGTTTCATAAATTTAGATTAAGTTTAATTTTTGGTGCTAGCTTTATTAGTTCCGGAATTATAGAGATATATTTTTACACCCTTAGAATTCGAATTTTCAAAAATCACTTCTTAGTAGAGCTACACATCGGGATAGATGCCTATATACATAAATTTCAAGACATACAAATTTTCAAAAGTTCAAAATTTGGAAAAATGTTTTAGGGGAAAATTCAAAAATCAGCTTCACGAATGGACTGAATAGATCTAAAGAGGTGGTTTAAGTATCAAAAACCATCTTCACAAAATTGCCTTCTAATGAAACCGGCTTGGAGCTCATCGGATAGATGGTCTCAGAGTCTATAACGAACATAGATAGAAACATTTGTCGTGTTTGATATATATAGATTTGAATTTATACAGTTGTGAAAAACTTGTTTTAAATCTTTTATTTGATTTATTTTTGTTTCACATTTTTATCAAATTTAAAACTGAGTACCCTTAATATACAAGGCAGAAACTAAATTTGCTTACATGTACCAGACATGTTTATACAAAAATTGTCATAACTCTATTTTCATAAAATCCTTTTAAAAGGCTTCCGTTTTTTAATGCATTTAAACAAAAAGAAATAAAAAACCGTCTGCCTTTTAAAAATAATAAGTATGTTCTTTTTTCAATGCTAAATCTTTGGTGTTTCCTTTAAAAGCACCTTAAACATCTAAAAAAAAAATAAATAAATCTTTACACTTCCTCAATCTGTTACATTTCCATTTGTTGAAATGTATAAAATATTCCACATATAGGGTGAGTGTACAGAAAGAAGACATACAAACAAAAAGTAAAATAACTAAAATTTTTCTAAGAATGAACAGGAAACACTTATGTATGTTGTATATTTATATTTAATGTATTATTTTTTTTTTCCAAAAACCCGAGAAGAAAAAAATATGATATTTTCAATTTTGCTCAACGACCTTCATATTGAAGCACGTTGTCATTGTGGAGAAAAAAGTAAAATAAATTAAAAAGAAAACATAATGTTTAGACCTTCAACTTACATACACTTGCTTTGGCATGTCCTTTTTCTTCTCCTTGCCGATACATTCGCACATACATACATATGTATCATGGTTCTATTTGGTATTCAAAAACTTAAAAAAAAAAAAAAAATACCAAAATGTTTGTTTCGTTCTTTTTGTGTTTTGTAGTATCGTTGAGAAATAATTTTGGAATATACATTAAGGTATTTTTGTTGATTTCTTTAGATATATTCAGATACTAACACATTTTGAATTTCACATTTGTATCAAAAAAAAGGTAGGTAATTCAAGAATTTCGTGCTTTAATCTTCTTTTTTTTTATATATAATTTCAACAATAACGACAATTTGAGTCTAATTTTTTATACTTTTCTTTAACAAATTGATGTAATTTTGTTGGGGTCATTGTTTGTTGTGGTTTAAAGGTGTCAGGCTGTTTTTTTTTTTTTTTTTGTATTTTTATTGTTTTCGTTGTTGTTGCTGTAAAAAGGACAAGAAACGTGGGATATTATATTATAATCATTTTCAAATAGACAAGTCACTGTAGAAATACATTTAGAAACATATTTATAACACAACATTAATTTTTCAGTTTGTTAAAATAAATTACATCAATTATCATGGCAACATGAGTTTGGAAAAGAATTTCCAAGACATTAAAATTCTTTATTGTTGTAGGCCAGTAACATCAAATTGTTCATCTGAGTGTCCATTGGAGAATTGTTGGCAGGAATACTGCTCCAAAGAAAATTGTATAATGCCCGTAATTTCAACAAATAGATATCTACGGTGTAAAATACCAAGTAGATAAATTTACCTAAACGGTAACTTGACATTGATTTCAAATCAATATCTACGTGTAAAAATTACCAAATATATTTACTTCAATCTATTTGTTGAAATTACGGGCATAAATACTGGGATTATAAATATAATAATCTACAAACTTGCATCTACTTATTAAAAAAAGTCCAAAAACCCTAACCTTTAACCGTTTTAATTAAAAGACATTGGGTTATGTCTGCACTTTAAAAAATCTTAAAATTGTATGTTTCTTTTCATGAAAATATTGTCAAAAAGTGTAAAAACAAGTAAGAAAGTATGGTCGGTCAAGCCCGTTCATATAATACCCTACACTAAGTAAATGAGCAAAAACTTGTTTCTTTTAAAATTTCAATAATTTACACAGAGAAAACAGATTCGTAATAGCAAACGAATTTGTTGCCAATCGAATGATTCTACCTTAGTGACCGAATTTTACAGTTTTGGCGACAAAACTTTAGAAATGGTAACAAAAGTTTGGTTGCTTCAACCGAAATTCTTCTTTATCAACTGATTTTCTGTTGATAGAACCGAAAAAGTCTATGTGTGGAACCAAATCATTCGATTGGCAACAAATTCGGTTGCTATTATGAATCTGTTTTCTCTGTGTATATATGTGAGTGATTTTCGAAAGATTGCCTTATATGAGAGCTATGACCAATTATGGACCGATCACTATGAAATTTGGTCCTGTGATTTATGTATATATGAAAATTATTTATGTTGCATTTTATGTGTATACAGAAGCAGGCCTTATATGGGAGCTATGACTAATTATGGTCCGATCATAATAAAATCTGGTGACATGAGTTTCGTATACATAAAACTTATTTGGAGAAAAACTTGTGTAGATACCTATATAAATTAAACATTTATGACCGATAAAGTCCAATTTCGGGAGAACATTTGTATGAGGGCTAGGTGAAATAATGGATCGATTACAGCCAGTTTCTATAATCTTGGTTCTTGAGCCGAAAAAATTATAAACACCAAATTTTATTGAAATATCTTCAAACTTACGACCTGGACTTTTCGCATAATATTTACGTGGACAGCCAGCCAGCCAGCCAGCCAGACGGACGGACGGACGGACATCCTTAAACCGACTCAGAAAGTGATTCAGAAAGTTTTGGACGTTACAAATATCTGCCCAAATCCAATATACCCTCCCCACTATGGATTTGTAGGGTATAAAAAGTTAGAAAAATTTGTTATATTCTGACCAAATATTTCATAAAAATTTCGATTTTTTAGGTCTCCTCGTATTTTAATTGTTTTTAAACGTTGGGCGGACATTTTGTTCCAAAATTTTCTAAACACCAATTATTTTTGGTCAAAAAAGAATATTTTTGGGAGAGTTTTATCCCCCAAACTAGTCCATTTATTTAACATACACTTCCACAATATATTTACTTTTCTGGGTCCACGAGCAATAATTCAATGTGTTACAAAAAGAATGACACACTTAATATACCCCCATATTTTTGGTGGAGAGTAATGTATTTTCCGGATGAGTGCCTCATAGAGCAGCAATGTATATTTATTAGGGCGTCGCAATAAAGAAACCAAAAAAATAGTTGTCTATGTTCTCATCTAAATTAACCTGAGTTCAGTATTTGGTGAGCTGGTTCTAAGGACAAAAAGTTCATTTTCTAAGATTTTTTTTTTTTTTTATAAGTTTGTGATATATTGATATCATATGAATCACGTTACTCCAAAAATGAATTATTTTAATGCGATAAAATTTTCATTTATCGCATAAAATAAAATAACTTCAAACAAAATGTTAATCTTAAAAAACGCATGATAAATAAATGCTACATTTTGCTTGAAATATTGCAAGTGATAAGTGTTACCTACCAATAGAATGCTCATGTTATGTTCATATTGTAATCATATTGAACATATAGATAACATAAGATCGGAGTGGAAATAGGTTTTGAAAAGTTCAAATAAAATTCGAACTACAGGCAGAGAAAAAACACAGTTGTGCACGTTTACTGTAACCATTTCAAATTTTTTGCAAGTTTTTTAACAATATTATAGTCACAGTAATTGCTTATATGATTGTGGTAACCATAATATGGTTAACTTACGATTCACATGATTGTGTCAATCATATATCCATCCTTTGGTGTTGGATATTATTGGGCGTATGACTTAAAAATGCGGGGTTTTTTTAATTTTTAGCTTTTATTTTGAGTCATTTGTACAATATAAATTTATTTAAAGTATTGGCCATTGTTAGCTATGACATTTTCTCATCTTTCTGCTATCATATGGATTCCGAGACAAAAAAAAACTGCTCAAGAACGAATCAAGCCAATTTCGGATACTCTTTTTTAAGGTGAAGCTTATCGATCGAAACAAATATTAGTCAGACGAAACAAGGTCTAAACTACAAGCGTTGTAATTACGGAATATTACGATTTCATGTCTGGCTGTATATTCTGAGCTGTTTTTGCCAAATTCTCGCTGCAAACGAATCAGTTGCGATCGGTACAGGTACCAGGTGATGATCTGGTCAGACTCCAGAAGTGCATAATAGATAGGACCCTTTTGCTAACATCCAATACAGAACACTACTTTAGCTCCATGAATATTTGGCTTTGGTATCGATGGATCCATTTTACATCACAAGTAATGTTTCGGTGCAAACATGATTTTCTTTTAAGCTGCATTTCAGACATACAACATCGTCTTTCAAGGTCTTTCGCCTTTAACTCGTTTGGTATCTAATCGCAAACCTTTTAAAATTGCTGTTTGAGTAGCTCCCAACCTTTTGCTGAGTTTGACAACAATTTTAATGGAGTATAGCCCACATTTCTTGGTGGTCAAACTTTTTTGGGTGGCCTGGCCGATTTTTGTCTTCCGTGTCAAAATCACTTTCAGAACCGAACAAACCATCTCTAGCACTTTGAAAACAGCGTTCTAAAGATATGCCATTTATTGTAAATTCCGCATTTTGAAGTCATACATTCAATAATATTATAGAAAAAACAAGTAAGAGTGCTATATTCGGGTATGCCGAATCTTATATACCTCTCACCTTTGTTGTGGATACATTAATTGCCCATTTTCAGCGTATAGCATCCTAAATATATCAAGTAAACTTTTAAAAATGTTACATTTAATTGCTGACGAACAGATTATATTGTAGAAGTTACAAACTAAATAACAATCTTATATATACCCTTCTAACCAGTGTTGCCAGGAGCTGGCAAAAAAAGAAGCTATAATGACTTCAAAAAAAGGCCAGAAAAAGCCAAACTGCTTTAAAAAAATGCCAAAAGAAAAAGCTAAAATATTATAAATTAAATTAATTTAGTTTTATGTTTATTTTTAAATAAAAAATTAGAAAATATGTTTATAAAATTCATAAAAATAAATAAAATTATAAAGGTACACTTCAGCAGCAAACAAAAAATAACATTACTCATTAATAATAAATATACATAAGCGATCAAAAACCTCTTAAAGGAATGGACCTAAGCTTTCTCTTGAGCAAAAAAAAAAAATTAAAAAAGGGCCCATTTTGAAAAAAAAAATATCAACAGTTTTAGATTTTGCAAAAAAAAGTAAAAAAAAAGTTTTTTACGAAAGATTGAAGAAATAGCTATGTAAACTATTTGGGACACATTTAGCTAAGAACAATAGGTAATAAGTTACATGGAGGAGAAAAAACACCTGCTTGGCCAAAATGTCAAATTCTGATCCCCTCCAACTCAGAAAGTTTTCGACCGATCTTGTTGAAAAATTGTGTCTGAATAACTATCTAATAGAACTAACTATCGGAAGTCATCGATTTCAAAGATGACATTAAATTAAAAAAAATTTTTTTTTTTTAATAAAAGCATTTACTATTTTTCACATACATAATATATTTTTTTGGTTTTACGAGTACTATTTTAAGTATTATTATTAACGGATAAAAAATCGACTTAGCGAAGAGTTTTCATATGAAAATCTTTGTCGCAATTGCTCAATTAGTTTAATTTGCCGTATTATTTTTTTCAGAATCGTCACTAATTAAACCGTTCGTTATTTTATCTCTCATTCTTCAAACTTGCATGAAAAATGTGGCGAAAACATTAAACAATTTTCAATTGGGGACGATAATGTATCAAATTCTTTGCATTGTATTACAATTTGAAAACACAAACTATGGACAAGAAATTTTAAATCAGAAAACAGCTTTGTTGGATCCGCTGCATTGCTTACTGGTTTAAAAAAAAATAATACACCAAATTATAATCAGTATATTAATCACTTAAATGTTAGGCTTTGTAGCATTGCTGGTTTTAACTCAGAGCATAGATCCACAATACGTTTAACGACTATTTCAAATGATAGCCATCGAGTATCACAAACCTTCAAGAGTTTGTGGGGCTCTTGTCCATTATATAACGATGAATATAATGTGTAGTAACAATTTTGTCTTGAAAGTGAATTTGCTAGATAATTATAGCTTTCAGATATAAGTAAAATACTCTATTTCATTTTGAAACACTTGGTATTGGCAATTGTTATTTGTTCTTTTAATACTGCACAATTCTTGAGTATGTTGAAAAGCTAAATGAAAAACAGTAATGAATGAAAATGAAAATGTCTCACAAATATAAATTTAGCCTTTCTATTTTCTCCTTATCCTCGAAATTTTGGTTTTAGCTTCGTGGTTTTTTCTAGCCTTTTTTTATTTAAAAAAGGCTATTTTCAAATTAAAAAAAGGCTAGAAAAAAGCCATGAAGCTAAAACCAAAATTTCGAGGCTAAAGAGTAAATAAAAAGGCTAAATTTAGCCTCAAAAAGGCTAAACTGGCAACACTGCTTCTAACGAAGGTGAACAGTATAAAAACAACAACGCCAAACCAAACGAAACACAAAAAAAAAAATACGCAAAGCAATGAAGCCAACACACATCCAAACATATGTACGTTTTGTTGCTTTTTTGTCAAAGCATGCAATAAATTGTTTTATTTTGATGAAATTTTCAGAGGTTGTCTCGGATTTTTGCTCATATCTCCTTTATTTATGGACGGACTTTGCTGATTTTAAATAGGAAATGCCTGCAAATAGGCATGTCTGACAGAATTATTGAAGATTTGGATCCCGAAGATATCTGGGGTCTTCAGAAAATTGATTTCAACAGACAGACAGACGGACATGGCTTAATCGACCCCGCTATCTATAAGGATCCAGAATATATATACTCTATAGGGTCGGAAAATTATATTGTAGAAATTACAAACGGAATGACAAATTTATAATTACCCTTCTCACGAAGGTGAAGGGTATAATTATAAATATTTTTTCAAGGTAGTTCATGTTAATATTTCGAAATAACTAAATGTCAGATTCTCAAATATTTTTAATTTGAAAAGCTTTAAAATTGTTGTAGCATATGTATCCGAAATATATCGGTGGAATTCGGAAAACTTATATATTGAGTGTGAATACTCAGTTACTATATTCTATTGCTTCTCAGCTATGGCTGATCTCAGTTTTATCTTTAAAAAAAATAATACAAATTACACTTGAGATTTATTAAGTATAAAATGATTTCATTTAATTTTATATATTTATACAAGCAAACAAAGTTATATAAGATATATTCAATTGCTCCATTTAAAAATTTATATTGCAACCAATTGCACATTAATTTAATTTATAAATAGTTTAGCTAACAATTCTAGAAAGGTGCCATTGTGGGAAGATATTATTATAATATAGTGTTTAATTGTATTCAATTACTACATATCCGAAATGATCAAATGACAAAAGTTCTATTAAATTGTAGTAGTTGTATAAATAAATACTTTCTCATGAGAATAAATATGTGTGAATTAAATTGTTTAAGAAGAAAAGGCATGAATTCTTTAATTTAATAAATAATTTCATTCTACTTAATAAATACAAAAAATTTACTTTATTTATGCACGAATACTTACTTATCCGCCACATCTATAGGAAAATTATAACTGATTTTGGTATCTGTGTGTGTTTCTTCTTACGTACATACTTAAATACATACATGCATACATGATTTTATTTGAATTCTTTCAATTGTGTCATCATCATCATATTCAATTAGAAGTTTTACAATAGAAATGACTTCTTTATGTATTTATAAGAGCACACATACAATATAAGTATATTACTTATATACTAACTCATTTGTATGGAGTGTATATAATGTACAGATAAGTATACATATATATTTGTGTGTCTGAAAATAAAATTATTCATATGACTTAAATAAAGTGAATCGTGTATTTGTATTTCTATTTGTATGAGTTTGTATTGTGTATATTTTCTTGTGAGTTAATTGTGTTCTCGTAGCGTTAAATTGGATTAAATCAGTGTATAAATCAACTTGTCTTCTACAAAACGGCACCGAGTGTCATTTTGTAAATTGTATCTGAATTTCACAGCTGCTTCCAGTTGTCTATATTAACTGTTAAATATTAAAAACAGCTATGTGCTTTATTTGATTATAACTCTGCATACAATTTCAATTAGTATTTATTTCTGTTGCTTTAGAAATGGACGGCTTCTTTTGTATTACACTCTTTTAATAACACTTACATTTAGTTGATAAATAAGTAAAATTGTATTTTTTGCACAGTAGACTGGTCCAAGTTACAAAGGAATAGCTAGAGTAAATCTATCATGATAGATTAAGTAAGAACTTAAATTAAAACTTTAGGAAAGTTTAAATATTAATGTAATGTTTAACGTTTAAATACAGAGGTGATGGTAAATTTTTTAAGTTTTATAAAAAAGTTTTGTTTAACTGAATAATATTTTAATGTGTTTGTATTTTTGAATTTGTTACCCTTTCCATCACCAAAGGCGGTGAAAAAAGGTATACGGTATTCTCGACTAACCATTATCGCGACGGCTAAATTTTTAAAATAACATATTGGCGAAAAAGGGGTTCTATTTTCGCGACTTTTATCTGTTTTTTGAAATTTAATTCCAATGTCTATAACCAGAAAAGGAAATCCCCGTCTTTTGGTATATTAACCTTTTTGGATGATTTTGATGATTTTTACAGCCAACGATTTCTCAAAAATTAGAGATTTTAAAAGTGGAGTTTCCATAAATTCATTTTGCGTGAATTACAAATTACATATCTCTTCGGTTTAGCGCATTATAAAGCAAGAAATTTTAATAAATAAATCCTGCTGTTAGGTTAAGCCCATTTGGTCCAATTTTTTTATTGTTTCCTTTGTAATTTTTGAACAGTAATATATACTGACTTAGTTTTTCAGCTCACGTGGTCTCCTTATAAACCAATCCTATATACAACAAGTAAGAGAGCTATATTCGGCTATGCCGAATCTTATATACCCTTCACCAAATTATACTTTAAAACAAAATTTAAAAAATTCTTATTTTTTTAAAAAAAAAAATTTTTCGAAATTTTTTTAAGTTTTTTCCAATTTTTTTAAAAAAATTTTTTTTAATTGAAAATTTTTATTTTTTTTTAATTTATTAGTGAAAAAAGAGTTTTTTGTGAAAAAAATTCGGGTTATAAAATATTTTTCCCGATTTTGACCCATTGTAGGTTCAACTTATGTACATCGTTGCAATGGACTTTGAAATATCTATCATTAGATATCCATATTGTCTATATTTATGACTTAATAATCGAGATATAGATAAAAAATTGGCAACAAAAATAGAGGTTGTCTCGGATTTTTGCTCATATATCCGTTATTTATGGACGGATTTTGCTGATTTTAAATAGGAAATTTCTCGAAAGCATGTCTTACAGAATTATTGAAGATTTGGATCCCGAAGATATCTGAGGCCTTCAGAAAATTGATTTTAACAGACAAACGGATAGACGAACATGGCTAAATCGACTCCGCTATCTATAAGGATCCAGAATATATATACCTTATAGGGTCGGAAAATTATATTGTGGAAATTACAAACGGAATGACAAATTTATATATACCCTTCTCACGAAGGTGAAGGGTATAAAAATACAAGGTTCTAACTTAAAACAGGAAGGAGAAAAATAAAAAATTACGAAACTTAGGTTAAGGGACCATTTGGTTCGTAGTATATTTTGTTTGGTTTTCTTTGATTTTTTTTACATTTATGTAAAAAAATATATATTTATTACTTTGTTTTATATGTTTTTTGAAATATAATCAACTTCTGAATCTGAAATATCGGATTCACTTTCTTCATTGAGCAGTTCTCGTATTTCATATTCGTTCAAGTTTCCCAAGTCGTAAGTGAAATACAACTGTTCTATAAAAACTGCACACAAAGTGAACATTTGCAAATATTTGTGTTTCTCTACAACAAAAATCAAAAAAGGGGGATCCACAATTATTTTTTACAAATTTAATCTATGTTGAATCCCACACTTGTTTTTACATTAACATTCGTAAGTTTTTTTCTAACCTAACAGCAGGGTTAAAGAAAGCTGAGAACCCATGAATGGAAAAAACTCCTTATAAGTGGTTTGTAAAACAAATGGAAAAATGTTCCAATATCAGCAGCGATTTTACGATAAAAAGCCAATCATTCATATTCCAAAATTTATCAGACCAATTCAGGTTTCAATGCCAGTAAAGGATGGTTGAAGAAATTTAAGCGTCGACATGGAATTATATGTTTAAAAATTACGGACAAAAATTGTATTTGTCTTATTGATACATTTGTGAAAGAATTTAAGGATTGCGTTGATGAGCTTAAGGATTAGGTTAACTCTTCACCAAATCTACAATGTCGACGAATCCGGTTTATATTTTAGTTATCAACTTGGTCAAATTATATTATAAAAAACAACTGCTCACCCACACGCAGAAAAAAACAAGTAAGAAAGTATGGTCGGTCAAGCCCGACCAGATAATACCCTACACTAAGTAAATGAGCAAAAACATTTTTCTTTCAAAATTTCAATAATTTATGTTCGTGAGCGATTTTCGGAAGTGGGCCTTATATGGGAGCTATGACAAATTATGGACCGATCACCACGAAATTTGGTCACGTGATTAATGTTTATATGAAAGTTATTTATGTTGAATTTTATGTGTATACCAACATTTGTAGGAGATTTATGCTCGTTAAAGTGATTATCGGAAGCAGGCCTTATATGGGAGCTATGACTAATTATGGACCGATCATGATAAAATTTGGTGACATGAATTCCCTATATATAAAACTTATTTGGACAAAAACTTGTGTAGATACCTATATAAATTAAATATTTGTGACGGATAAAATCCACTTTCGGGAGGACATTTGTATGGGGGCTAGGTCAAATAATGGACCGATTTCAGCCAGTTTCAATAGGGATCGTCCTTGGGCAGAAAAAATGATATGTTCCAAATTTTATCGAAATATCTTTAAAATTGCGACCTGTACTCTGCGCACAAGCTTTACATGGACAGCCAGCCAGCCAACCAGCCAGCCAGCCAGCCAGCCAGCCAGCCAGCCAGACGGACGGACGGACGGACGGACATCGTTTAATCGACTCAGAAAGTGATTCTGAGTCGATCGGTATACTTTAAGGTGGGTGTTAGACTAATATTTTTGGGCGTTACAAACATCTGCACAAATCCATTATACCCTCCCCACTATGGTGGTGTAGGGTATAAATATATTTGGGCATTGTTACTGTAACCATTTCAACATTTTTAACAATATTATAGTCACAGTAACTATATATATGGTTGTGGTAACAATAATATGGTTAATTTACGATTCACATGATTGTATCAACCATATATATGGTTACAGTAAACATGTATATGTTTGTGACAACCATTTATATGATGAAGGATTTACCATATTATGTTGCTCTTATATCATAATCTGAGAACAACATATTATGATGAAATTATTCATCATATAAATGGTTATACTGTGACTATAATATTGTTAAAAATGTTGAAATGGTTACAGTAACAATGCCCAAATATATTTTTTTTCTGCGTGTTACTGTGACTATAATATTGATAAAAATGTTGAAATGTTTACAGTAACCATGCACGAATGTTGAAATGGTTACATTAACAATGCCCAACTATATTTTTTTTTCTGCGTGCACTTGCTTGTATAGAAGGGAACAAATTTGGAGCTCAAACTAAAAAACTTCAATCTTAAAAATGCAGTTAAGATTCTAGCTACGTCCTGGTATAAAATATCAGTGTACAATATCCGAAAATCCTTGAACGCCTTGCACGAATTCGATACTGAATGGAGTGAAGAGGATAACATACCCTTAAATATATTCACGAATGCTGACATAAACAACTGGATTAAAAAAGAAAAAGCATCTAAAAATCTCCAATTTCTTTAAAAATGGTTTTAGTTAGTCGCGAAAATCGAGCTTGCTCTATATAACAGTTTGTTATTCGTATGATTGAATTGATAATAGTTTCTTTATATTTGAAATAAATCATATTCTGCGTAAACTTGTTTCATTCACATAATCAGCACTAATCCCTAATAACAAGCCCTAAATATAAGTATCGCAGCTTTCTTTGCCAGTATAGTTTCTGTAATTCTCATTATATGTACATATTTCGGTGGAGGGTATTTGATATCCAGCAAAGCCGAATATATCACTATAACTTGTTTAAATTAAAAATGTTGTATGTATCTTTTTAGTAAAATTAAACTCCACTTCAGTGACTATATTCAAAAGGTTAACTCCAACTAGTCTGACAGTCTGGGTTTGATTCTTGCAATAAATTTAAGTTTGTTCCTCTTCCTTATAGTTTTCGTTATAATAAATATTTCAAGCGTTTCTAAAGTTCGCACCAGTCTAATATTTGTAAATTTATGTTATTAAATGGCCATCTGTTGAGGATGTTCGCAAATTAATTTGAAATTTTTGTAATTACAATATTTGACAAGATAGCTACTATTTTAAATATGTTTTTAGTACGCACACTGGCAGAATTTGTGAAACTCGACTGGCAATAAACCTACGTACGTACTAGGGTAGGGACACGTATTCTCCGCCATCTCAAAATCAAATGCTGAACATTTTAGCAAATTCGGATAACGTTTAGAAAAACAAAATTTTATTTGAAATTTCGTGTTTTAAATCAAAGTAGCAATTTTTCAAACAAATTTTAAAAATGAAATCTTCTAATAAATAAAAATCTCGTGTCACAATGTTTGTGTTTGAACTCCTCCGAAACGACTAAACAGATTTTTATGAAATTTTGTATGTATGTTTGGGAGCTATGAGAATAGGTTGTAAAGTATATTTCATACCGCTGGGTCATGAGGGTGTCCCTATCCAGAATTTGTATTTACAATTTTTGGTCAAAAACTTTTTATTCGCATTTTTTTTTATTTGACATTCAAAATTACCTATAATCTCAAATTTTCATCAACCGACCCTCACCCACCCATTTTTTAGCCGAGATTTTAGTATTTTGTATGAGTAATATCAATACATATTTACCATTTTTTATGAATTTTTTTATATATTTTTGGTAGGTACGAGAATAGGTCGTAAAGTACATTTCATACCGCTAGGTCACTAGGATGTCCCTATCCACCCATTTTTTTTTTAAATTTTGTTTGTATTTCTCTTCATTTGGCATCAAAAATACATAAAACGCCAAATTCACTTAGAATATATTCGTTATTTTTTATTTAACAACCAAAATATTCACTAGAAATAATTTGTATGGCAGGACAACGTTTGCCGGTTCAGCTAGTATTAAATAAAATCCAATTAAAATTGTTTTTGTATTTCATTTATCCATAGATGTTTGATTATATAAAATTTCTGATACCAATAGCCATTATAGCTTGATACCAAAAATAATCATACAACTTTTTACATATTTCATATCCCAAATTTTAAATTTTTTTTAAACAACGTTTCAAGAAATTAATAAAAACTTTAACTTATTATTTCAAAGATGTATCAAAACTAGCTGCCTTTTCTTGCCTATAAATAAATGGCATGCAAAAATGTTAAGCAACTCAGAAATTTAAAACACACATTTTTCAACTTTTTTGATTTTAGTAGGGTTTCATTGCTTATTTTGATTTGAAAGCGTATGTATAACAATATATAAAAAAAAATTTATTTCTTCACAAAACAGTGTTTCAATTTTTCTAATCGGATGAAAATTGTAGAAGCTATTCAACTTTTTATTAACACCTATTTTCTCCCCCAGCGCATATGTATGAATAACAAAAAACCATACAAAAAATGTTTAAACTGTTTTCAATTTACAAGTTAAATTTATTCGAACTTTTTTCGAAAAAGTTTAATAACTTTTGCAAATATAAACCGATTTCAACAAATAATGTCTCATTTTTTTTCTATATAGAGTTGTGCAAAAAAATATATATAAAAAAATTAAAATAACTATTGTTGAATCTGAAAAATTACCAAAAAATAAAAAAAAACTAAAGTTTTATAAAAACTTAAATAATTTCTTGAAATATACATTTTATGAAAGACTAATTCCTTGCCTCTCCATAACTGTATAAAATGTTTAAATCGGTCTAAAAATGTGTGAATTATAGGTACTAAGGTAAAACGTGTTACCCTAAAAGAGTTTTTTTAAAAAAACTCAAAATGTTGAGGGTGTTTCCAATCTTTGAAAACGGTTTTAAACTTTAAACTTCGAAAGCATTTATTTTAAGTATCATACATTTGCTACCAATGACATTTTATATTAACTCTACCGCAGCTGAACATTGTTTTAAAAAAATGCAACCTTTGGCCCTTGTAAATATTGGGGCTTAAAAGTCTACGTGCCGAAGGTTGTAATTTTCTAAAAAAAATCTATGCTAAGAAACTGTTAACAAGTCTCACTTGTTAATACTATTAAAACTAATGAAAAAGTACATACAAACACCTCTTTTACTTGTCTTAACATATCTCTTTTATACTAAAAAAAAAAATCTAAAATGAATTTTGAACCGATCATTACTTTTTTCTAGTATAATTCGATTTTTATGATTAAAAAAACAAATTAAAGCAAAAAAAAAAAACAAAGTCCACCTATTCAACAAAAAATCCTTATCCATTCAAAAGTTACAGATTTTTGTTCCAAAAATTACTAAAATATTCCACTGTGCATTGCTTTGACCCGGATAGTATATAGTACGCCAAGTTCAGATTCCACGAGATCTCTTAACGTTGGAAGAAATCTTCCATTAATATGGAACATACTATATTGGTACCTGTACACTTAAAGTGAATTTATTCACCACCTATTTCCTAGTTACCCATGACCAAACATGAAATAATGGCCCTGCTCATCAGCATAATCCCATGTACAGCATTATTTGTTAGTATACCCCTAAGTAATATAGGCCGTCGACTATTTAGGATACAAATACTTAAATTTGTTATGACATCCTTTGAAAAGCATGTAGTTACTATGCGGTTCCAAATTCAAGTCTATTTAGCACAACAGAATTATTTAGTGGCTCTTTTATATGGATTTGGAATTCCTGAATCCAAATATTATATTTAAAATTATATATATTACGTATATTTCGAGTGACAGTAGGACCTATAAATAAGTTATAAATTAAACATTTACGGTCTAATTCATAATAACTTAAAACAGCTTTATAAGTCGTTAATAAGAAAAAAATCACAAAACTGTATTCATAAACGTTTAATAGTCTTATAAGTCTGTTATAAACCATTCATAAATTTGAAATATTTATTGTAGCTTCAACACTACTATAAACCAACTTTAAGGTATTCTTTTTACATTTTATCTGGAAAAAAGGGAATTTTAAAGATAATTTTTTATAAATTTGCAATAATAGACGATACTATTGCAATTGACAAACGTAATTTTAACTCCGCTGGGGAATATGTTCCGGCAGTGAGATATTTGAGGTTCGCAAGTGAGTTTGGTTGCCATTTTTGTCATTTTCTTTTAACCTGTAACGAAATGTAGTAATAAAATGTGATAACATTGTGGAAGGAGGTCCACATAATCTAATGTACCCATTCCGGAATTAAAATTATGTGTTTCTTTATAGAAATTCATTAAATTTTGTTAAAAGTTAACAAAATGACAATAAAAATAAATTAATAAAACAAATCATAAAACAGTGATGTTTATTTTATCACAGAATATTCGTCATTCGAATACTTTTAATAATAATTGAAATAAAATATATAAAAACGTTTGTATATTAATACATTTTAGCTTAATATAAATTTACTAGAATCAGATATACAATTTTTATCTAAAAATTAGTTTTTATCTTCCAAAAAGGTATTAATAATAAAAATAAACAATTAAAAAAAGAGAATTAACGAATATTTTATCCTAATTGCAAGCAACACTAACAACGAAAAAGGGGAAATAACTGAGAAGCATTGCCAGATTAGACAAAAACCAGTACATTACTTATTGTGGCTTTAAAAAACGTTTATGAATAAAATACCTTTATTAAAGGTTTATAAAGCTAAAGTGTTTGTTAACAAATTTGTGTTTTAAATCTACAATAAGGTTTTATTATGAATTAGACCGTTAAAATGTATGGTCGGACTTGTAAATGAGCAAAAATATTTTATTTTTATTTAAATTTTTGTCATTTATTTTTGTGAGTGATTTTCGGAAGTGAATCTTATATGAGAGATATGACTAATTATGGACCGATCATCATAAAATTAGGTGACATGAATTCCGTATATATATAATTTATTCGGAGCGAAATTTGTGTAGATACCTGTATAAATTAAAGATTTATAACCGATAAAGTCCTATTTCAGGAGGGTATTTGTATGGGGACTAGGTGAAATAATGTTCCGATTTCTGCCAGCTTCAACAGACTTTATCCTTGGGCCGGTACTCTTTATCCTTGGACCTGTACTCTGCGCACAAGGTTTACATGGACAACCAGCCAGCCAGACGGACGGACATCGTTTAATCGACTCAGAAAGTGATTCTAAGTCGATCGGTATACTTTAAGGTGGGTGTTAGACTAATATTTTTGAGCGTTACAAACATCTGCACAAATCCAATATACCCTCCCCACTATGGTGGTGTAGGGTATAAAAAAGCAGATCAAGGTATGGCAAAATTGTAAAACTTCAATTTTGAAATGCCTATAACTCGGAAATTAAAAGAGATAAATAGCACACGCAACCATGTTTTTTCAAGACCTAGTCGAGCGCTTTCCAAGAATATAAAAATCTTTGAAATCGGATGGGAAAAAAAACGACACGTGTTTAAAAATTTTACATGTCAAAGATACCCTACTTTGAGTCCCTATACCGCCGCGCCTGGAGCATTTGTAGGGTTCATTTTAATAACTTAAACTCGAATCCTCCTTAGCTACGCCAGTGTCAAATCTTATCCCGATCGGACCAGCCATTTAGAAATGCCAGATTTATTTCCAAAAATTTTGATTCAGCCCCACTGTGTGTTCCTTATATAAATGGATATAGGACGCTATATACATATATTCCCATACATCAAACAGTTCATGGCCTGTGGCGATTGTAACATACCTCTGAAATGGATATTTCAGGAGGTCAATGATGTGACACATCATTCATTGTTAGTCAGGGATTGGTTAGATGTTTATGGTCACACCCAATGAGTTGAAAACCTTGACTGCAAAAAGTAGCCCAATATATGAAACATTTGGTACAGAATTCTGTACTGATAGCTGTAGCCAACAAATTTTATATAACGAGGGTATTAATTTCATTTACATTTGTTTATAGATTGTTAAAAATACAACTTTTTGTGAAATTTTTTTTTATATAAAATAAAAAAATTTCTTAGAATTTTTGTTTGTTTTATCTTGTTAGAACGGAGTATTTACAATTAAATGAACATTTCTAAATAATTCTGGATTTTCTGCTGTCTAATCGTAGATTATATTCACAAACCCATGCTAATGCCACAGGGCATTCGCAGTAAATTTTCTATTACTTTTAATTTTAATCCACATTACATTGATTTATGAGTTTCATTCATTGTACTCTAGTTAAAGATGGGGTCACTGGAAACAAATAAAAACCAAATAATAATTTTTTTTTTTTACTCGTTTTCTACTTGTACTTAATTAAAACAAATAAACCAGAGAAAAAGAAAACATTTTTCATTGTTTAGTTTATCTAAAATATAAATCGGAAATGCATAATTAAAATACATTCACATAAAGAGATGGACACATTTATACACATACATACATATGCATTTATATACGCATTTGTGTATGAGCGTTTATGCACACGTACACATTTTCAAAAAATAAATTTCTTCACATACAAATGCAATGTGTAAATTTATAAATCTGAAAATAATATTAAAAACTTTTGAAAACAAATTTACGTATAAACTTATTCATATACATATGTACCTATTAGGGTGGCCCTTATATAGCATTTAAGCTATTTTCGATGCTAACAGGTCTTAAAATGTTCTACAGCATCTAAAAAACGAATTCTGAAATTTTTAACAAAATCGCATAACGTTAAGAAGTTTCGAGTTTTGGGTCAAAGTAGCAATAGCCGATAAAATTCAAAGTGTGTGGTTCTGACTCCTTAAGCAATAAATCTCGATCGAGAGCCAATCCTAACCACCATTATATCACGAATACCACCACTCCGATACATTTTCTAAGCATTATGTCAATTGTTATCTGCTACTTTTAATGGCCCTGTTGAGTCAGCAACAGCACTTAGTCAAATACAGTTGGTAGCCCGTAGTTTGCCACTAGCGCAAACAACAGTCATTTAATAACGATCTTCTACTCGCTTGGATTTTTAAGCCACAGACACTACTTGTTTACCGAAGTAACCTAATAGCCATTCAGAACAAGTCCTGAGGGACTTGTCCCAAATTGTAATCAATTTGACAATTTTCGGCTTAAAGATTATCAATAAATAAATTGAATTGAATAGCCAGATCCTTATACGAGAGCTATGACGATCGCCATGAAATTATATAGCGTGATTTCTTTCTATATGTCACTTATTCATAATGTTTTGTTTACGGATACCAACATTTTTAAGAGTTTTATGCTCATTAAAGTAATTTTCGGTAGTTGAGATAGAGAACTGAAATTTTCAGTGTAAGCAAATTTGAGACAGCTAGTTAAGAGTATGAAGTCAAATTACAGGTAGATCGTCACACCTGGCAGCCAGGTGATGTCAAATACTTTGGACAAAGTTTTTTAGTTGAGATGTTTCTTATAAATAAATTTAAAAAAATTAATGTAATCAATTGAAAGGGTTAAATATCTTTTTGTTAAATTTTATTTGCATACCTACATTTTCAGGAGATTTATGCTTGTTAAAGTGATTTTCCCAAATGAGTCTTGTATGGGAGCTATTGCCAATTATGGACCGAATGCCATGAAATTAGATCGCGTGATTATCTTCTCAAATCCCAAATTTTACATTTAAAATATTTTTTTTCAAACGAAATTTCAAAAAATTAAAAATATTGTAACGGATTTTAATAACCTCTAAATCAAGATTGAAAACGCAAATTTTTATTATTGCACCAATAATGGGTTAGTGTGGAGACAGATTTTAATTGGACGAATTTTGTAGAAATTTTGTTTTGGATACAAATTTTTTCGTAGCCTAGTTTCAAGTATTTAAATTCCGATTGCTTACTTACGATTTTAAATTTTAATTTCTTTAAAAATTAAAATTTCTAGGACATTGCTAAATTGCTGTCGAAATTGTTCAAGAAATAAAACTTAGACTAAAAATCATGCCTTATAAATCCGCAGTAGTATTGATTCTATTTTCTTACTGCTTAAAACTAATTGTAATTGAATTTTTTCTCAACATTTAATTTTTTTTTAAATTTGTAGCATTTGATCTTCAGACAGAGGAAATTGAAAATCGCAAAAGTGTAAAATAAGGGCCACACTAGTATCTATATATCGATGGCTTAATATAGAAAGGTCGTATCTCAACTTTTAGTTACTTTACAGGAGAAGGAAAAAACTGAATAAAATCTGAAAGTGAAAGTGAAAAATAAACAACTAAACATTTTTAATATATCGAAATATACTTTTAGAAAAGTTTTTTGTTTTAATATAAACCAAAAAATATGCATTCAACATTAAATGAGTTAGCGCATTTTCTTTCAAACTATTATTGAAATGAGTTAGGGTTTTTTTTAATTACTATAAATCTGTTATTCGTCAACATAGGAAACTGAATTTTTTAGGAGAGGTGTATTTGAGTTTTGTCTACCAGAATATGTGAAAAACCCGATTTTGAAAAAAAAAAAAAAACGAGATACGACCTTTCTATATTAAGCCATCAATATTTATTAATATTGTAGTAGCAACTCGAGCTGAAAAGTTCTTTCGAAATAATAAAAGATTTAGCTAAACATAACATTTTATAAAATGGTTTATTGATAATAACCAAGATTAGCTATCGATTCGAAACGGTTAAAATGTAACGGTAATTTCAGTTATTTCGGTAACGGTAGCTTAGCGATAATGGTATTTGCTGATATTTCGGTAATCGTATTTTAATACTGAATGGTAATTTCATACTTAATTAAATATTAGTGATTTTTAGTTAAATTTGAACTGTTTATTTTCATGCTAAATTTTTGGGGGTACTTTAAAATAAAATTCTTAATAAATGAGAAATTAACCCTAAGCTCTCTTTTTTTGTGCTTTACTTCTAACTTTCTGGTAGAATTTCCCGTTTACACTAAAATTTCACGGATAATATTTTTGCGGAACATTTAAACCCCATAAATCCCTGTTTTAATGGTGTTTTTTGCTCTTTTTTAAAAGAAGGACAAAAAAGACCCATACCTTGAGGAGTTTGAGGGTTAACATATTCTACAAAAATATTCTCCGTAATATTTTACATAAATTTGCTCAACACATTTTATACCTAAAATGTAAGGGTCACAAAGTTTCTTATGCCGATTAACAATAAGAATGTGCCAGAGCTGGGAATCTTTAACCCCTTCTCAAATGAAATTCAGATGTAAACTTTCAAATTGCCGATACACGTGTCTTGTTTTTTTGTCTCCTCTATCATAATTTATAGGCCGGACCTTGTAATTTTTTATTGTGTTTTACAGTGTTATTTATTGAATATCAGTGACGATATGTATATGTATACGATTATATCGGTAACTGTAGTTTAGCTGAAGGGGTATTTTTGCTGTAATGGTAGCCAAACTTGATAATAACTATTAATGTTATCTAAATCTAAATATATATATTTCTCAGATTCGACTTTTCTTGTTGTGTGATCATAATGTTTTTACAGATCTTTTCAGACTGCTTTCCTATACACACAAATATATGAATGTGTGCGTTAATATAAATTGTATGTATGAAGTGAGGTCGCATGCCAAACCCACATGAAATCACATAAAAACAGGAAATGACATAAAAATCTTTTGCAATTATGTGAAGATGGTTTATTGCCATAGCAACATTATGGTTTATTTTTTGTGGTTGTGTATTTGTTCGTTTATACTCGTATTATTTTCTATGTTTGTATTGTTTATGTGGTGTTGTGTTAAGTACGTAAGTTAATGTTTGTTTTAAAAAATTAAAAAAAAAGTTCATCATCACTTATTTGGATGATGATCAAAATTATAATGCTGCTGATGACGACTAACTGACTACCATTTGATGATGGTGGTGGACGGTGGACATGAGGGATGGTCATCAATGTAGAACACATTGTATTACTTAGGAAGGGGAAATAAAACACACTTATACAGCGCTGTTGTTTTCTCATTTGCACATGATTGACGACTGTATATGTATGTGTATGCATTAGGGTGGTCCCGTTTGTAGGGAGGCAAAATAAGGTGTCGATGTTAACAATTAAAATTAATGTTAAGCTATGTCCGTCCGTCCGTTCATCTGGCTGGCTAGCTGGCTGTCCATGTGCGCAAAGTACAGGTCGCAATTTGGAAAATATTTCGATTTGATACATACATTTGTTTCAGCCCAGGGACAAAGCCTATTGAAACTGGCTGAAATCGGTACATTATTTCACTTAGCCCCCATACAAATGTCTTCCCGAAATTAGACTTTAACGGTCATCACTGTTTAACTTATATGGGTATCAACACAAATTTCGGCCAAAATAAGTTTTATGTGTACGAAAGTCATGTCACGAAATTTTGTCCTATAGCTCCCACATAACTAAGGCCCGCTTCCGAAAATCACTTTAACGAGCGTAAAACTCTTAAAAATATCGATATCCACATAAAATGCAACAAAAATAAGCTTCATATAGACATAAATCACACTTCCTAATTTCATGGCAATCGGTTCATATTTAGTCATAGCTCCCATATAAGGACAACTTCCGAAAATCATTCACGAAAATGAATTATTGAAATTAAAAAAAAGGTTTTTGCTCACTTACACAATTACATTTTACATTTTGAATGTATTTGTTCATTTTATGTGATAAATGAAAAAGTGTTAACCACCATTTTACATAATAGAAAGTTTTTTTTTACGACTTTATATATATTTTAGATCTGATCGGGAAGAAAATAGATTTTCAAAAATTTAATTTAAATTTATTATTTTAAATAATTCGTATATGTTTTAAATTTTAAAAACAAAAAATATTTGCAGAAAGGTACAAAAGTTCGAATATTCTTGGACTACACAACAATTTCAGAGACGGCATTAACATATCCTTTTAAAGTCCTTTCGCATGAAGGGAAACATATCAAGTGAGAGAAATATGAAAACTCTCACAAAAGCCATAAAAAAGGAAATTTGTATCCTTTGAGCAACGGTATCTTAGAATGAATTTTACTTGAATTCTAGTTGTTGACCTCCACATCTTTTATTTGGAGTCAGCCTAATGTATATGTACATACTTATATGACTGTGTTATTAAAGTTTAATATTGTGTTAAATTGTAAATTTTATGATTTCATCAACACCATCATGTTTTTGGCCAATAGCTGATGAGATGATTTTAATTTAATTTTATTACGTACAATTTCAAAATTTGGGGAAGGGAACAATAAGTAGCAAATTGTTTTAGTATGTATTATGGTTTAATATATAAAACGAGTAAAAGCGAAAATAAAGAACTGTAATTGTCGTAAACAAAAAATAGAAATTTAGAGTTTTTTTTTGAACTCGCGCCTATTTATTTCCTTTACATATTCTTAGAAAAACTGAAGAACGTTTTAAAAATAGCTGCGTTAAGATTCGTTAAGTTCATCAAGTAAATAACGTAATGCGACGTTATTATGTAAATGTTAATGTAAAACTTTGCTGTCCATGGGCACTACATGAACAGCAAAGTTTTACATTAACATTTACATAAATTAAAAAAATATTTTCTATTTTAAAAAAAAAACTAAATGAGGATTAACAAGTAACAAAGCTATATTCGGCTGTGCCTAATCTTACATACCCTTCACGAAATTATACTTTAAACAAATTTTAAATATTTTCAGATAAACAAAATTAAAAAAAAAATTTTATTTATTTTTTCAAATTTCGTTTTCAAAAAATTTTTTTAAAAAAAATTTGGGTTAAAAAATATTTTTCAAAATTTTTACGAATTGTAAGTCCGAATTACTTTGACCTTATATACGCGTTGCATAGGTCCTTGAAATGTCTATTATTGGATATCCATATTGTCCATATTAATGACTTAATAATCCAGATATAGATCAAAAATTGGTAAACAAAATCGAGGTTGTCCTAGTAAGTTCTTTGGGGGCTACGAAAAGCTGATTTCAACATACAGACGGACAAACGGACATTGGTATATCGAATTCGCTATCTATAACGATCTAGAATATATACTTTGTAGGGTCGCAAATGAAAAACGTTGAAATTACAAACGAAATGACAAACTTATATATACCCTTGCCACTCATGTGGAGGGGATAAAAAGGCAAATTTCAAAAGTTGTACCTGTTATGGGTTAGCATGGCCACCATGCTTGCCAGACTTCGGGGAAATATAGTTTCTGGTTACAAATTTCTGAAAATTATTTCTCAAAGAAATGTTTTGTAGCATATTTCTTAGTATTTAATTTTAGATTGTTTCTTTTGGTTGCCTATTTACGATTTTTTAATTTTATTATTCCAGGATATTATTAAACATTTTATATCTGGGGTCCAAAATTGTTAAAGACAGCAAGACCTCTCTCTATCCAAAACAATACTAAAAATATAAAATGGACTTAATTAGTTTGTTAAGAATAAATTGTGTATTTCTTTGTAGCTAAAACTTCAAGAAACCATGATAACGTAAATTAAAAAATTCAGTCTTTAAAGGATCTGTTAAGACCCTTGACAACCAATATACATAAATTCTAAAATATTGGTTTTCGATACTAACCTTTAACTGTTGAGGTGGTGGTAAATTTTACCCTCTCTTTACATTTTTCCATTGCGCTCTATCAATTTAATTTTCTTAGTATCTTCTCATTATAGTGATCGTTGTTACTCAGTTGTGTTTTAGCAGAGCTAGACATATCAGGAGCGGAGCTACGCACATGCTGGTGTAAAAATTACCACTCGTCAGCATTTACGTAATTTTATCTTTGAAAATATTTTACCACCACGTCAGCGTAAGTATTTAGTGGAAAAAAATTTGCCCCACATCAAAGTTAACGTAATATTTTCATAGAATTATTATTTTGGATATTTGTGGTGTCAACTCTTACATTATTTTTCAGACTTTTTAAAAAAGCTTGCGAGACAAATGATTTTACCACATTTGAAAAACGTCAACACAACCAATAGCTCCCCAGATTATTACGATACAATTGGTAACATTTTGATTCCGGACTCAGTACCTCCGGTTCCGATAGAGTCGATCTCTGTTGCTGATAAGTTACGCTACATATGCCCGACTAGGCTAAAGCAAAAAACTACACACTTTTGTCTGCAATGTACACTGTGCGAACACAGATTATGTTGAGTAAAAAACCTCCAAAAAGGATGACCTATAGTTGCTACACCTGATTATTTTTTTATGATCTCTTTTATATCTTTAAATTTATACATTTTGGCTACAGTAAACAAGTATATGTTTGTGACAACCATTTTTATGATGAATAATTTGATCATAATATGTTGTTCTCAGATTATGATATCCATAAGCCGAGAGCAACATAATATGGTCAGTCCTTCATCATATAAATGGTTGTCACAAACATATACTTGTTTACTGTAACCATATATATGGTTGATACAATCTTGTGAATCGGAAATTAACCATATTATTGTTACCTCAATCATATAAATAGTTACTGTGACTATAATATTGTTAAAAAATTTATAAAATTGATAAAATGGTTACAGTAAACATGCACAACTATAATTTTTTTCTACGTGTAGAATTAAATTTCGCTTACCACCATTTCTATACCCACCATTTTATCTTTCCGTTTGAAATATATCAAAATACTTGTCGCAGCCCCCATTACTCTGGGTTTTCATTAGATCTAGCTATGTCTGGCGTTATGTCTGTCTGTTGAGAACAAGATAGGGCCCAAACGAAAAGAGCTAGCTGACTGAAATTTTCCACAAATACAAAATTATTTGGTATTGAAAATGGGAAATATAGGTGTCCCCTAGAAATATGTTTGAGCAGCCATAAATATATTGATTATGCGGTAATCCTGATAAAATTTTTCACAAATTGTTCTATGTACTCTGAAATTATATATCAGAAGATTATTTTATGGTCACATGCAAGATTTGGCACAGCCGAATATAACACTCTTACTTGTTCAACTGTAAATGAAAGGATCTGAAATATTCATAAAATGGTTTATGGTTTATATCGGACAATTTTTATACTTTATATTTAATTGGAATTTTTTTCAACATTTATTTTTTTTTTTGGAAAATATTGCTATTTTAGCCCATAGCTCAAGACTTCAAATAAAATCTGCCAGCTCTAAATAATGCTTGATCTTGGGAGCATCAAAAATCCAAAAAGTTCATAATAGTGGCCACTTAATGCACTTTGAATAGATAAGTACACAAGTAGGCCTAAAACTAAAACAGAGACATTTGGTAAACGTGAAGTTAACTAGAACCAAAGTAAATCCCTTTTATAAAATTACTATATCCAACCAAATGTTTAAACAATCAATTAACTAATCATATTAGTCACCTCCTTCCTACATGCATATGTACATACATAATTGATAAATTTCTATTTCAGAGTCACTTGTAACTATGATGAAAGGAAAATGTGTTTGCATTGTAGGTTGTGTATGTCTTCTTAGCAACATTTACGCGGATATCCTTGCTACGTTTACACTAAATGTTTGTGACATGTCTCTGACAAAATATATTGTACATGAATGTAGTTGCATCACTTACGTAACATTGTCACTATTGTAGTGGTTTCTACACAATAATGTTTGCTGTATACGAAGTTGGATTGAAAAGAAACTTTGAAAGTACATTATAAATATGAGCTTGGGATTTGGTAGTGACGAAACGTCTTTATATTTGTACAAGGTTTTTGCTAGGGGCTGGTTAGAGCATAAAGCGGTTTTCATGCATAATTTTCCAGAGATATTAGAAAATTTCACATCTTTTTTAGAAACTTTATATGACTCATACTAACTTCCATTCCCAAATTTTGTCATTTTTTTATAATTTTACTGCTAAACTTTTAAACCCAATTTTACTTCTTATTCCAATTGATTCAGTTTAATATTTAGGTCTATTATAGACTATAAGTTGTTGCTAAAATAAACATGTATTTCTATAAACTTATCTATCTTCCTACATATTTAATCCCACAACATGCAAAATAGTTATGCATATAGTACGCAAACGACATACCAGCACAAACAATTGTTAGTTCTCATACATAAATTCTTTTCGAAAGGGTGTTCCAGTGGATTTAACAAATATTAAATGCCAGCAAGGATTAAATAACAAATGTTTTAAGATTTTTAAATTATATGTTTAAAACGTTAAATATATTCTATTAAGTATTAACTTCGTGTGTGGTTTTCCACACATACGGTATGTCTAGGAATGTTGCACTATTAACATATTTTTTTTATTATTTACCTGTCATCAATAACATATGTATTTGTATATCAAATTTGACGATAAAAAATGCTGTTCCTAGTGCAAAATGCACAGAAATAATATATGTGTTAAAAAACACACATCAGGGTAAGCTACATCACAAAATATTTTTGAATAAATTAATTCCCTTTTCTAAGCTAAATTTGTGCGGCCGGACATGTCAAGAAATTTATTGATTTGTTTACAAGATTTGTCAAGACCATATAATACCCTACACTAAGTAAATGAGCAAAAGCAATTTTCTTTCAAAATTTCAATAATTTATATTCGTGAGTGATTTTCGGAAGTGGGCCTTATATGGGAGCAATGACAAATTATGGACCGATCACCATGAAATTTGGTCATGTGATTTATGTGGCGGCATGAAATAACCCCCCACGAAATAACACCCCAAAAATTATATGAAATAACCCCCCAAAAGTTGGGGCATTATTTCATATGCAATAAAACCCCAATTTTAAAAATGAAATAAGACCCCAACGAAATGAAATAATGCCCCAAACAGAAATGAAATAACACCCCATTATTGGGGTCTTATTTCATATGAAATATAACCCCAATTTTTAAAATGAAGGAAGGCCCCAAACACGGTGAAGGTGATAAAAAACTATAGCAGTATTCATGATGTGGAGCTCTTGGCCTAGTAAAAAAGCAGAAGAGCTATTTATTGACAAACATGAATATTTCTAATGTATTTTGTTTTTAATTTGTGATAAAGTACTCTTTTGCTACATTACCAGGCCAAGTACTATACATTAGCGGTATTCACAATAGTGGTATTCACAATGTAGAGTACTTGGCCTGGTAATGTAGTAAAAGAGCAAAAAAATAAAAACAAAATACATTTGAAATTGAAATGTTTGTCAATAAATAGCTTTTCAGCTTTTTTACTAGGCCAAGTACTCTACATTGTGAATACCGCGAATGTTTTTATATACTTGTGACAAAATAAAATAAAAATGTTTGTTAATACTTGTATAGTTTCCTGAACTGTAATCCAACATTATGGACAGTTGTAATTTTGGAAGGCATTTGAAATAGCATCTGCCATTAGCTTCAATGTTTCGAGCTTTCTCCTTTTATGTTGAAATCTCTTTTAAGACTTTTGGATGAAATAAAAACTATATTTAAATATTAAATATATTTGGGTTTAATGAGATTTTTTGAAATATTGATTTGTTAATACATTTAGAATTAGTGTATTATTTTTGATACAAGCGCCGCAGGCGAAAAATTGTGTAAAAAATAAAAAAACGCGCGATTTTTTATTTTTACACAATTTTTCGCCTGCGGCGCTTGTTTCAAAACTAATACACTAATTTACACTTCAATATTTGAAATAAAGTTGTTTTAAATTAAAGATTATCCCCCGTATGCATAAACAATTTTTAAATTTATAAAAGGTTTTTAAAACAAAATTTGTTGTATAAACCTTTGATAAATTTAAATTTTTTTTATGCATATGGGGGTATATCTCTTATTAAAAAAGTTAAAGTAGACTAAATATACAAATTTCCTATGAAAAAGTTGACCTCTTTTTAAAATCTTTTTAATTTTTGGTCTATCAATATGAACAATAAATTGAATTGCGTTCTCGGAAAGTATTTTCAAACACCATTAGTAATATAGAGAAAAATAGATTTGTTAACTTACCAACATACAACTTAAGTTTCAAAAATTTTACGGAAAGAAGATCTTATTGACCTCATTGCATAGGTATCGCCTAATAATGTTCCTGCAAGATCTTCGTATTAATCCTTAATTCTATTAATAGCCTTTAACTCCTTACACAATTCTCCTTCGTTCTTTTGGTTGTGCACAACATAATTCTTGCCAAGTAAGCACTTACCATCTGGGAGCAAATGTACTCTTGCCTTGCAAGTTTTATTCCTGCACTCATATTTAATTGTACTATTGTATACCGACTTTTTGACATAATCATCCGTTGTTTTGAACCCAGTTATAATTTCAAAATTAATTTTTTATTTATAACTTTCTTTACACTTCGAAATTATCACGATCTTAACTCTGCGAAATTATCACTTCAACTGATATCACAAATTTTTGTTGTGAATGGTAAATAATGGTTGTAAATGTATAGGGATATAATTTACTAATTTTACGTTTTCCTTTTAAATTTAAAAATGAAGTAATCCCCCAAAATATATATTGGGGATTTATTTCATAATGATTTTTTGGGGGATTATTTCATATGAAATAATCCCCCAATTAAAAAAATGATAATACCCCAAAAAATGAAATAACCCCCCAAAATTCGTTGTTGTTGCTCTCTATACTAATTTTTGGGGGTTATTTAATTTTAGTTTTGGGGGGTTATTTCGTGGGGGGTTATTTCATGCCGCCGATTTATGTCTACATGAAAGTTATTTATGTTGCATTTTATGTGTATACCAACATTTTTAGGAGATTTAAGCTCGTTAAAGTGATTATCGGAAGCAGGCCTTATATGGGAGCTATGACTAATTATTAACCGATCATAATAAATTTTGGTGACATGAATTTCGTATATATAAAACTTATTTGCAGAAAAACTTGTCTAGATACCTACATAAATTAAACATTTATGGCCGATAAAGTCCAATTTCGGGAGGACATTTGTATGGGGGCCAGTTTCTTGGTCCTTGAGCCGAAAAATTGATATTTGCCAATTTTTATCGAAATATCTTCAAAATTGCGACCTGTACTCTGCTTAGACTTATATTTTTGGCCGTTATAAACATCTGCACAAATCCAATATACCCTCCCGACTATGGTAGTGTAGGGTATAATTAACCACACAAGGATCCTCTCTTTGACCCTTTTTGCGAGAAAATTAAAAAAAAATACTTTCAAAAAGGATATTTAAGGATTAAAATATCCTACGAGAAATATTGCCGAATAATTTCAGTGGGGGTACAAAAGTTGTAAATAAAGCTCTTTATGCTTAATTAGCATTTATTTTAAAAATCGCCCAAAAATCCAAGTATGAATCAAATTTAAAATATAAATAGTCCTTGAGAAGATATACAAAAAAACTTACATACACATGTAAGTTATCTCTTTTAGTTCAGGAGATATTTTGGTTCATTTACTTATTTTTTTAATTCTGGTCGATCTTTTTTTGGTTTTTTAGATATGGCGGCCATATGGAGGGTCAAAATTTTTTAAAAATATCAGTTATTTTTGCTGAATAAAATCAAAACAATTTGCTAACAGTTATCATGTAACTATAAAAAGTAATATGCATCAAAAGTTGGAACATGTAAAAATTGCCGTATTTTTTATGTCTCAATTTGTTGAACGGTGTTATTGTACATTATTGTATGTCTATAGAATAGTGGTACAAAAGTTTGTACCACTATTCTATAGACACTTGTGTATCTAGAGCCATATTCCGGGTAGATATTTGTATGGCTGCTATTAGAAATCTGCTCAAATTGTTCTTATATAATATGAGCAAAATGTAAATATATTACATGCAATACATTTAAAAAAAATTTCCCAAAAGTTTTGAAAAATATAAAAAACTACCATTCGAATCGCAAAACAACTATACGTTCTCTATTTGTTGGTATCTTTCGAAAAATACCATAAAACGTCTTATCCTTGATTTCTACTTCACAAATGCTTTGAATAATTCATTAATAAAATTTTCTTAATGAAGTTATTTCTATTTAGTCCCATAAGAGTAAACGAGCACGCATTACTGCTTCAAAAAGCAATGACAAGACGGAAAGACAAGTGTTAATGTTGGGCACATGTAATAATGAGAATCGCATAGTAAGGAGTGCTAATATAAATGTAAGCATTTAGGTAAGAAAAATTACTACGGCGTTTCTACTTAGATTACTGTGAAGTAGTAAAACTTAATATATACAAATTATATACCGTTGGATAGGTAATTATGTTTAGATTAATGTATATTCTAAATAGTTTAGATATTTCACCAGTTAATGAAGTGAATATGAGTAAATAAAAAATTATATTAGAAAATAAAATACTTTTCTTCTGACTTGAACCTCGATAATTGCAATACAATTACTAATAATCAGGGCTATCAGCGTGTTTTTAAGGAAGTGCTTACTGTTCAATAAATTTTAAAAATGATTGTTAATATTACAGTATTTTGAGCAAATATCATAAACGGTTTAAAATATAAGATCGTCTTAATTTTACTCCTCATGATAATTTTTTATATTATGTTAAAAACAAAATATGTTACGAATTTTCAATAGCGATTTGAATTTAACGGTCTGTAACGACTGCCTGCATCATGTTTATAAACACGTCCATCAGTAGAAGCTTCTAGTTATAACAATGCTGATAGCATGCGGTTATTACCATTGTTTATAAGTATGGCAACACTAAATGTTTAAGCTGCTAACATTGACATCGAAAGCTCTAGAATTCGAACATACTAGTTTGTTCGTTATGAGCATTGTAAAAGATTCACGAAAGATGGCGTGTGTATAAATAGTGTCAGAGATTGAATTCGTGAGTGAGTTGATCATAGGTGCTGTTAGAGTTAACATCAACTGTCTTGGACATTAAGGTTTATATATCATAAAGTGTGTGTGCATTTCTGCGTATAGATAAACGTGTAAATAGACACTGAGTGACTATTTGAACTGTTGTTGTTGTACATTTTAAATAAATAAAGAGTTGCTACAATTTTAAACTACTAAAACTGTTTTTATTTGCAATCAAAAGTATCCGGTCTATTTAAAGGAAATAAACCAACGTTTTAGAAAGGTTAAAACGAAACAATATTTTCAGTTTCTATTTTGGTAAAGGAATATATTCATACGGGGAAGCTGTGTTCAGTACTCAAAGTACATCATAAAATTGTGTTTTTTAGGACTATAAGTCCTTAATATATTTCAATGCGCATGGGATTTTAGTATAATGGAAAGAAAAGTATCCCATTTCATATCAATTTAGGTCAATTATGTCCAATTCCTTAGCACAATTGTGCTGGCTAAACATACACATATTCTTATTCATATTTATTTAGTCGTCACTGAGACAGCGTCACTACAAAGACTTAACGGGTACACTGCTATTTTTTCATGACCCCGGAAAGAAATAGTATATGGGTTGTCAACATATTTCTAACTTTAAAATATCATTGAAATGTTGTTTCCTTTTTCCCTCAATTATACAATAATTTGGTGAACAATTTTTTTTTTTCAGATTTGAAATTAATTTTATCAAAACAATCAGGGTTATTCTTGTTCTCACTTGCACCATTCACCGTATTTTTAGAAGCATAAGCACAACAATATTTATATTAAATAAAGTTTCTAAAATTATATAATTAAGGTTAAAAAACTCACGTGTAAACATTTATAATTAGAAATGCTGTGGAAATTACATAATATTGTTGTAATTATGCTTCCAAAAATACGGTGAATGGTGAAAGTGAGAACAGGAATAGCCCTGAATATAATAAAATGAGAAAACAAAATAGTCAATTAATACGAATTTGCGAAAATTATTTATATAGAAGATTCAATTAATGAACTATGATTATATGTCGCACTAAACTTTTCTTTACGTGCAATTCTCTCTCGCTCACTAACACTACTGCAGTTCTAGCTTTGGGCATCCCTGATTTAGGTGGAATTTGTCAGTTGTCCGAAAACAATGTGAATTTCGAATTAAATTATTCTCCTCTTTAAGTAAATTATTACACTCTAAAAAATTAATGTAAAATTATTACTACAAAGTGAGTAAATTTTCATGTAAAACTACAGAAAATGCGTAAATTTAGGCACAAAATTAATTACATCCCTTTGTTTGCGAAAATACATAAAACATTTAGTATATTGGGTATTTTTAAAAGTGTTTATAACATAATAAATATATTTACTTTACCCCCTGACTGTACCTGATAAATTTTTATAATGATAAACTTCAAAATGGTTGTCAAGATAAAAAATTATCTGGTATAGTCTCCATTTATTAGTATTATTGCTTCGTTATGACAAAATTGTTAGTGCTTTTGCTCAGACAACTTTGTCTTGACAACAAATGTCATTTATAGTTATGATAAATATTTGTCAAGTATAGACAGGGTTATAATTACATATATTTTGTTTAAAATATAAGTTTTAAACGAGTAACGTAGAAATTGTCAAAAAAGTCATCTAACAATAAGTGTATTTCCATTCAGCTGTTCTTTAGTTTAAAGCATAGAGAAATATACATAAAGCGGAAACTCTCCTGTCAAAGACCTAACTTAGTTGTCAAAAACCTAAGTGCTGAGAAAAAACCATGTGAAAACAAAAACAACACTCGTATGTGTGATTATTTTGAGTAAAATTTATGTTTAAGTTTTTTCTAGTTTCCGCTCTTGTTGTTTTTCTATGAAATTTGAAATTTGAACAAATGTACTAAGTATTTGTATCTCTCATTCCTGCAATATCATTTAAATTATCTGCCTTCATTGCAATAACATGTTGATGGTTGCATCTCTTTATAAAGCAACATAAATGTGTAAATTGATTAAAGAGCCGTGTGTAAATTGACTGCCACCGAATGTGAAGCCAGTATCCTTTTCGGACAATATTTAATTCAATGCATGTAGTTATTGTTCAATATATAAAAATATATTTTAAAAATAAATTTGTTATGTGGAAACGTTAGGTTAGGTTAGGTTCCATGGGCAGCCGCTCCTCAAGCAGCTCACTTGGGTCCATTCAAATCTGATCCCATTGTGATACCCAAGGGGTAGACAGCAGGGTATTTACAATACTTCCGTTGCCTCCAGGTTAAACCAGCCAGATTCCCGGATGAAGGAATAGATTCGTCTAAGATTCATCCTTGATAGCTCATCCAAGCATGATAGGAATGCAGATCCGAGGATGCGTTCTCTCAGGTTTGTCAGAGCCGGGCATTGGCAGAAAAGGTGATACACAGTCTCTTCCTCTTCTTCATTATGGCAGCTTCTACAGTAATCATTATACCGTAGGCCCATTCTTCTAGCATGTGCCCCAATTAAAGAGTGTCCTGTAATAAAGGAGACAATTAGCCTTATTTGCTCACGGCGGTAATCCATAAGTGGATTCGTCCTGCTGGCACAGGAAGGTTCATTAGTCCACCTATTTTGTGCAGTCTCATATAGTATCTGCTGAACAGTCATCTTGCATTTAACAAGGGAAATACCAGAAAAGGGGTCGATTGCCTCCTCATTCATCATCGCACCCGTTTTGGCCAATACATCTGCTATACAATTACCCTGATTTCCATCGTATCCACGAACCCATATAAGCGTTATCCTGGAATATCTCGCTATCTCATTTAGGGATACCCGGCATTCCTCGGTTAATATAGATGTTGTGAGGACACCCGCTATTCCGTTAACGGCAGCCTTGCTGTCAGTAAATATACATATATCACCAGATATTCGATAATACCTCAGCCAGTTGGATGCACGTTTAATGTCAGTAATTTCCGTCTGAAGAGCAGTACTGAAGTCAGGTAGCCTAAAGAAGAATTTTATCCCAAAGTTTTCAATATAGAAACCTCCACAGACCCAGTTTCCCCTATTAGAGCCGTCAGTGTATATCCTTATGACATCATCAGGGGGAAAGAGTCCGCTATGTCATAAATCCCTATTCGGGATAATATGGAAATGCCTATCGAAAAAAGGTTTTGCGATGCAGTAATCAACATTACCATGTATGTGCCCATAGTAATTCAGTATCCTAGAGTGTCCAACGTCCTTACCAGGCCACGAACATCCACCATTTAGCCTCACAGCAGAGTTGAGAGCCATTTGTATCACCATCAAATCCATTGGTAACCAGTTAAAGATAGTCAAATGTGGAATCGTAAGATTTGTTTAATATAAAACAATTTGTATGTATGTATACGTATTTGACGTGTTGTTTTAGACACAAACAATTTAAATTTACATGATATTTATGGGTTGCTAAACATTTTTTAAACAAATAAATAGGTAAATTTACAAATTTTTTTTGTATATGTAATTACATGCAATGTATTTGAATTTACCCTAATTATAGTAGGAGAAAAGTTACTCATTATAAATGGAGTAAATTTACACGAAAAATTATTAGAGTGTACAAACATATAACAAACCTATTAAAAAATTGCATTATCTTATTGACATACCCTTTAAGAATGCTGCTATATTCAGTTTTGTATGTTCTTGTTTTAATACTTGTAATTAGTTGCCACTGCCATGTTTCTACTGTTATATTTGCTGCAATACTTAGTGGAAAAGTAATGCGAAATATGTATGTACGTACACTAGACCTGTCCTTTAAAAATAGATTTGCTTTGGACTAAAAGTAACTACTGCAAACTTTATGAAGCCAATCGTATAACGATAACCTGTGCCGGAAATCTACTGAATGTTGTAAAATTGGGTAAACAACAGTTTTTTTTTTAAAGTTTCTTGTTTTTATAATGTATTTTTAACGTTATACCAAATTATTTAAATTGAAGCATTTTTGAAGAAATCATGTTTATCCAAGTTTGCAACTTTAAGTCGATTTCCGGCACGGATTCTAGTTATCCGATTGCCACAAAATTGCACATAAGTCAGTTTTAGCTACTATGTATAGCAGGCGTGCCCAAAAGTTCCTTATGGAAGAGCAAACAACAATACATTTAAAGAAAAACAAATTTTTATGCAATTTTTTTTGTTGTAAAAACCAAAACATACAAAGAATAAAGAAAAAAATACACACTTTTTTAAACAATACCATACGATAAACAAAATCTACATTGATGATCGCTGTCGTCAATGTTAACCAGCAAACCATACGAAAGTGTTGTTGCTTTGCACTTGCGTGTAGGCAGTGAAGATCGACAAAAAAACAAACAAGACAAAGTTGTTTGTGTATTTCATATTGCTAGTGCTGAGTGGTCTATTGAGTATAGAAACACACAGCCTATAGCTAAGAGCATTTACAAAAACAAATGAGCACCAAGAGTATAGGGCTAGGGCACCATTGATGTATAGAGAAAATAAGTAGAGCTGGTCTAATGTATACAGTGTAAATGTTGTGCATTTGTATGTATTTATGTATATGTATGATTTTTCACATCCATATGACGGATTGTTTTCATTTTGACAGTTTTGCAATGAGGTTTTGTAATTTACTGACACAATTTGGCGTTTCTATAAGATTTAAGACGTGCACAAATATTCAAGTATTAAGTGTAATATTTAAGTTAAATAAATTTTATTATGTAGACCACATTTAATTTTATATACAAGATGTGTCAGCGAAATTTTTTCCTAAAAATCTACCACAATTTTAACTTACATTGCAATATGCTGTACTCTTTACATGAGTGCAAACCACTATAAAAGTATATACTTTTTAGGATTACATGTTATTAAATTCTAAAAAGTAAAACACTGAACAATTTCAGACCCAATTTCCAAAAACATAAATGCTACCTCTGCACAGTGTTGCCGCAGGCCAATCTAGCTGGAAAAAAGTCAACTTGTTATGTGTCCAAATTGCCCTTGGTTAATTTTTTTAAGAACTATCCACTGCTCATAACGGTATATATTTTTTTATTTATTATTTGCTTTTTTATGCATCATATTTGAAATAATCTTAATAAAAATAACAACGCATTTTTTACTGCATTATGTCAGGTATGAGTTAGCTTTTATGTAAATATCTTTTTAATTTAAATGTTCTAAGTGTAAAATAATAGGTAATAGAAGATAAGTTTTTAGTGTAAATATTATGTTTTGTAAGATATTTACGACCATTATTATAACTTGCGTTTATGTTCGTACTTAATAAGGACAGAGATTTTAAAATTCTTAACACACTTTTTTCATTAAAACTTTTAACCAAAGTATTATTTGATTTTTTTTTTTGATAAAGTTACCTTTGAAAAGCATGTCAGTTTTTATGTTTACTGTCAATTATGTTCATTTGTTATTAATCTGATTAAAATAAGTGACAATAAAAAAGTGCGTACTAAAATTATTAAATATTTTCAACAAAACCCAACTTGGTCCTACAAAAAGTTGGCCAAACAATCAAAGGTCTGCTATCAAACTGTTTCCAATGTTATTAAACAGTACCGGGAGAACTTGTCCGTTGATAAAAAAACCTGGTTCAGGTAGAAGGAATTGTCCACATGATGTTTCTAAAGCCAAGAATTAGAAAGCATTTCAAAAGAGCTCCCAACACCTCCGGTATGAAAGATGCCCGTTTAGGTCAGTACTCGGACTATTTGGTACGAAAAGTTAAAGCCAATGCAGGTTTAAAAGCCTACAAGGCTGAAAAAGTTTCTGAAAGGAACTCTGCTAAAAATTTAGAGGCAAGAGACAGAGCTCGGAAATTGAAGTCAAATTTTATACAAAAAATATACCTGCTGCATAATGAATGACGAAGTGTACGTATGGAAAATTTTTCGCAGCTTCCGGGTAAATTTTTTTATGTTGCAGATGCTCGAGGGAATGTTGAAGAAATGTTTAGGACCCAATAGCGGACAAAATTTCCCAAAAACTTCTTGGTATAGCAAGCAATATGCAGTTGCGGCAAAAAAGCCAAACATTTGTTACAAAGGGTTCAATCCCAGTCCTTAGTTAAAGTTAACTTTAAAGCTAACTTTTTCTATTCCTTAAAGTTACCTTTTACTATTACGAACATAAACGCAATTTGTAATAATGGCCCTTAGTTTAACTTTCAAATGGAATTCTTAATGTCTACTTCAGAAGGAAATTTGCTGCTATTATGTGCTATACCGCTTTTTTAATGCAAAATTATAATATGGTGATTTTCCACGAAGAAAACCATAAAATTAGAATTAATGTAAAATTTTGGCAGTTAAAGATATTATAACAAAATTTGGAACTTATTTAGAACCACGTGTCCTTAAATCAATAACATTATAATTGTTAACATTTTTTATTTGAAATACCGAAATTCCTAAACCGGGGAAAATTTGTTCCAAAAACTGAGTTTTCTTAAGAAAGGATCCTACTCTGACATTATTTACCGTGTGATAGTAAAAAAAACTTCGTAGGTATTTAAGAAGCATATAGGGTTATACAAATCTGAAGCTTTTTCGAGGATCGGTGCTTTGCCTTATTAGAATTTTATACTCAAATATAAATATTTTTTTTTTTAAATTGGCCAAGTTCGGATAGGTCTGAGAGGTGTTGTGTCCGCTTAAGTGAGCCAAAACTTACTTTATGCGCTTTTGCATTAAATTTTCTTTCCGGATAGTATAAAAATTGTATATAGTGCCGAAGAAAATTTTTTTCTACAAAAGAAAAAACTATATGGTCCTTTTTGTGAAAAAACATGTTCCATATTTTGGATGCGTTTAATTTTTTATAGGGACAAGATAACTGTTAGCAAGTTTTTTTTTATTTTATTTGGAATTTTATCACCAATATAAGCGATATCTTAGCAAAAAAATTCGGCCCTTCGTAGGCCCTCCACATCTAAAAAACCATAAAAAACAAGTTAGAGTGCTATATTCGGCTATGCCGAATCTTAAATACCCTCCACCTAAATTATATGAAAATTATAGAAATTACATTGGTATAAACCCTCTAATATCAATATTCAGTATTTGTTATTTGTTATTGTGACTTAGCTTCTATTATGATGATTGGTAGAATGTTAATGTAATAGTATTTTATATATTGTTAGAAAAATTAGCTTAAGCAGAAGATATTTTATTTCAAATGTATAAAAATGTTATCTAATTCAGCAATTTATAATTGAAATAACAACATATTCCTACCATTTCCAACAGAGTCTATAATTTTTTATAGGAATAAAATGTACTATTTAACAATTTATATATTTAATAATTGGTTAACATTACCGATTGGCTCAACATTTTCCTTATTCACCACAAGTGAAGTAAAAGAGCATAAAAAAGTGTAAACAAATATATTTAGTCAAACTTCAAAAGTATATTTTTGTTCTGTACTAATGAATTTTCCGGATGTGAGCCTTATATATAAAATTATGAATCCATAGTCACCAAATCTACTTGAAACTTATATGTGTTACATTTTTTACCGATAAGAGCGTATATATGCGTTAATGTATTTTTCAGATGTGCGAACTTTTTGGAAGATATAATTAAATATTTTAACGTGATTTCTATGTATTTGAGGCCTATTTTGCTTGATATTTTTCTCCATAATATTATTTACAAGAGTTTTATGTGTATTATTGTGATTATCGGAAGCTAATATGGGTGCTATGGTCAAATATGGACCTATATTCATAAAACCCAGTAGTATAATGTTTGGATACAATATATTGATCTGTATACAATTTTAGTTCGATATCCATATATTTAAAATATTTTTAGAGGTTAATGTGTTTTTCGGAAATGGTCCTTATATGGGAGCTATGACCAATTGTCGGCCGATTTTCATAAAATTCAACACATCGATTATCGTATATATGGGAAATATTTATTTGAAATTTTAACCGGATAGAAGGTTTTATAAAAGAGTTATTAGTATTTATGTAATTTTCGGAAATGGACCTTATATGGGAGCTATGGTCAAATATGAACCGATATTCACACAATCTAGTAGTATCATTTGTGAATTAATACTACCGATCTGTGTAAAATTTTAATTCGATAACGATATTTTTCAGATATTTATGAAAATTAATGTGGTTTTTAGAAGGTCCTTATATGGGAGCTATAACCAATTATGGGCCGATCTTCATGAAATTCCCTACAGCGATTTTCATGTGCATGGGAATTATTCAAGTTGAATTTCAACTTGATACCGATATATATAAAATATTTAAGTGTATTTAAATTATTTACGGAAGTAAACTTTATATGGGGGCTATGGTCAAATAGTGCCCGATCCAAAAAAAAAAAAATTGGTGTCGCAATTTCAGTTTTCACGAAACTTAGTTGTGCTGAATTTTATATGGATACTGCAATTCTATGGGCATTTATATACCATAGCACCATATTTCGAGAAGAAATTTGTATGGGGGCTACGAGAAATTATGGACCGATTCTTTCCATTTTCAACAGAATTTATCCTTTTATCATATAAATAATGTGTGCAAAATTTCATGGTATTCTCTGGAATGAATTTACCAAAAATCAGAAAAAAACATGTGAAAATGATCTAAATTTTTGGAGGTTGTCTTACATTTTAATCCATAACCCTGGTTCTACCAACTCGATTTTGTTGATTTTCAATACCAAACTGCTTAGGAAAATTATAAACATTTGGGTATATATTTCATTAATTTTGCTTATGTATTTTGGGCGTGAGAGTGTTTTACACAGACAGACAGACAGACGGACAGACGGACAGACAGACGGACATTGCTCAATCGACTTAGAATTTCATAAGGATCAATAATATATATACTTTGTTGGGTCTCAGATGAATATTTCTCAATGTTACACACGGAATGACAAACGTATATATACCCTCTTTCACCACTTGTGGTGGTGGAGGGTATAATTAAAAAAGAAAATAAATAAATAAATAAACCTAAATATCTCTTCAACTAATAGTAGATCTTTTAAGCTCTGTTTATATTTTAAATTTCACCTCATTCGGATCATAAATGGATTTTTGGCGATTTTTTAAAAATTTGCTACCCGAGATGGCCAACTTGGAGGGACAACACACTGGCCCCCATTAGTGCTGAACAAGCTGAACAACTGCAAATCAACTCGAAAATACCTCAGCTCCAACCGTGTGAAATTTCGTAGCAATATCTGAAATAGTTCCCGAGATACCGAATTATTTCCAAATAAAAACGTTTCTAAACCACTGTATGTTAGTGAAATACCCAAGGGTGCGTTTTAGTGGTGGTTGTCTGTCTCCTGTGTGCTATAGTAGGGCAATTGTGCTGAACTTTAATAAATCATATTGACAACAAACATGTTGTGAATTTGAAAATTCTTCATTTTACTATATAAAGGAGTATCCGAAACCATTGTTTGATTTAATTCATATGTACATATGGACGTCACTCCAAAAATGGGTTTCATGTACTCCTAACTTATATATAAATCAGGTGAAATTTTATAATTGCACAACAAATTTTGTAAGCTTCTACAAGAAGTGCCACATCCACTTTACCCATAATGCCCATTTTTGGCACAAATAATATCTTCAAAAAGAAATACAAAATTCCAAGCTTCTAGCTGCTTCCAAAGCCGCAACACTGTGGACTGGGTTGAATAAAAGATTTAATTGAACTAATATGATGTTATCGCATTTAATTTCAGATTATTGGGAGGTCGAATGGATACAGGAAGTCTTTCCAGGAGTATAAAATCAGATGATGTTGTATGAAATCTATGATTCATAGCTATAATATGAGATCAAAAATGATATACATTTTACTAGCAGTTCCAAAGTTATGTACACTTTAACTAAGTATAGGTATTTTTAAAGTATCTGTTAATCAAACTGAAGCGGATTTCAAAATTCTGGAGAACTTTAAATTTTATATAGCCATAGATATCCTGTATACCAGCCGCAGATCCATATTAAAACTTTTCGGTTTTGGGGGAGGAGGAAATTCCTTTCTTTTACACCCCCCCCCCCCCTCTCTGGCTCCGAAGCTGTGTATACCAAATATTTTTCAATTCAAGAGTAAAGGTTCAAAAATTCAGATTTTTTAATCGAATTTCGTTTCGTGCCTTTCATTTTTAAAATTTCCGTTTAAGTGCAACAAAATAAGGAATTTTTTTTTTGTACGTAAATGATTATAATTATAAGAACCATATGTATATAGATATTCTCCTTACAGTACGTACATTTTAATTAAATATAAAATTATATGTTGCATATAAAACATGTAAGAGAGCTATATTCGGCTGTGACGAATATTATATAACCTTTACAAAATTATATTTTAAAATAAAATTTTTAGATATTTTAACAAAATTTAAAAAATATTTCTTTTTTTTCATTTATTAGTGAAATTTTTTTAGTAAAAAAAATTCGGGATTAAAAGTATATTTCCCGATTATGATCCATTGTTGGTCAAACTTACGTTGCAAAGTATTTTGAAATATCGATGATTAGATATCCATATTGTCTATGTTAATGACTTAGTAATCCAGATATAGTTCCTGGTATTTTCTTTATATCTCAGCAATTTGTGGCCGATTTTCTCGATTTTAAATAGAAACCAAACAGGATCTATAGCGGATATATTGATGTATGAATCATGTATGTAAGTTATTTGGGAGCTACGGAAAGTTGATTTCAACATACAGACAGACAGGCTAACAGACGGTCAGAAGGACATGGATGTATAAACTCCTCTATCAATAACGATCCAGAATATGTATACTTTTTGCGGTCGCATATGAAATTACAAACGGAATGACAAACATATATACCTTTGCCACTCATGGTGAAGGGTATAAAAAAGAAACAGGTGCGATAATATATTAACTAATTGGTTTTTAATAAATCTCCCCCTTATTGCCACATCCTACCCAAACCACAATTAATTACACATTCTTTGCAATGTGTATAAAAAAACATAAAACTTGATCGGACAGACAGACAATCACATAATATACCATATTACATTTTTAATATGAATTCTCATAAATACATCCAAGCACTCAACTGTACAGGTGGTTGAATACTTATGTGTGTGTTTTTATTTGTTTGTGCAGTTTACAAATTTATTCGTTTAACATTTTTATGAACACAATGTTACATTTAATAAAAGTAGAGTCTGGTTAAAGTGAATGAATATTATTGAAAAATATTTGATATTAAACAAGTAAGATAGCTATATTCGGCTGTGCCGAATCTTATATACCCTTCACCAAATTATACTTTAAAATAAAATTAAAAAAAATTTTTTTTTTTTTCAAAATAGTTTTTTAAAAGTTTTTTCCAACTTTAAAATTTTTTTTTTTTTAATTTATTAGTGAAAAAAATTTATGACAAAAGAATGTTTTTTGTGAAAAAACATTCGAGTTAAAAAATATTTTTCCCGATTTGACCCATTGTAGGTCCAATTTTGTATAGCCTTATATACATCGTGGCAATGGACTTTGAAATATCTATCATTAGATATCCATATTGTCTATATTTATGACTTAGTAATCGAGATATAGATAAAAAAATGGGCAAAAATAGAGGTTATCTCGGATTTTTGCTCATATCTCCATTATTTATGGACGGATTTTGCTGATTTTAAATAGGAAACTTTTCAAAAGCATGTCTGACAGAATTATTGTGGATTTGGATCCCGAAGATATCTGGGGTCTTCAGAAAATTGATTTCAACAGACAGACAGACATGGCTAAATCGACTCCGCTATCTATAAGGATTCACAATATATATACTTTATAGGGTTGGAAAATTATATTGTGCAAATTACAAACGGAAGAACAAATTTATATATACCCATCTCACGAAGGTGAAGGGTATAAAAATATATCTTCATTAAGTCTTTAATGAAATCAAGATATTTTTTTAAAATTACATGTTGCATAATGTATTTGCTGTTCCTAGACTTTTTCGTTTGTGTTCCAAATGTGAATTTCGTCATATTGTTGCTAGACTGCTCGAACATTAGAACTCCTGTATATGTACATCTTAAGACGCAATTAATGTCATCATTGTTTTTCTGTCACAACGAAAACAGCGAGAGAAGTTATTTTTTTACCGTAAACCAAAAAATATATATAAAAGAATGTCAGCAAACGTAAAAGAAGAAATAAAGTTACAAAGTAAATGACAATTACAAATAACAGTTTAAATATTTTAAGCCAGTTGTAGGTATTTCTATAATTATGCAGACACTTCTATGAATTATGACAGACAGACAGACAGACAGACAGACAGACAGACAGACAGACAGACAGACAGACAGACAGACAGACAGACAGACAGACAGACAGACAGACAGACAGACAGACAGACAGACAGACATACAGACAGACAGACAGACAGACAGATAGACAGACAGACAGACAGACAGACAGACAGACAGACAGACAGACAGACAGACAGACAGACAGACAGACAGACAGACAGACAGACAGACAGACAGACAGACAGACAGACAGACAGACAGACAGACAGACAGACAGACAGACAGACAGACAGACAGACAGACAGACAGACAGACAGACAGACAGACAGACAGACAGACAGACAGACAGACGGAATGACAGACAGACGGAATGACAAACTTCTATATACCTTTCTCACGATGGTGAAGGGTATAATAAGTAAAAATAAAGGGATAGGAGAAAATTAAATATATTCAAGTTTGTTTCATATTTTGATTCATAACGTTTTTTTACTGAACCTATTTTGCACATTTTTAATACCAAACTGATTACAAGAATGAGATAAATTTGTGACTTGGTATGTTAAAAGGGACCTTACGTCCAAAATCAAGTTTTCGAGAAAAACGTTCTCAAAGTTAACAAGCTCGTATTCATAATCCTGCACGTTGATATGGCTTGGAAATCGTTACACGGTGTGTTTTTGGGATTGCTGATTACGACTCTGGCATCAGATTTTCAAAATTCAAAATGGTGGATTCAATATTGCGACAAAATTAAAAATTTGTTTGCATTTGCTTGAAATTCATCACTCGGGGGTTTTTGGAGTTGCTGATTACGAATCTGGCAGCAGATTTTCAAAATTCAGTATTTACTGATTTGTGTTGACTTACAAGATTCTGTCGTACAGTAATCTGTCAAATCCCATATATTTTCAAATTTTTGTTTTTATTGAGTTTGGCAGCAAGTTGTTTACATTTCACAACTGTTTGACATTTGTTGACTGTATCGCTAGTGGGCACTCCCACCACCTGATATCTTTGGAGAGGCAATAGTATTTGTTCAATAATATTCAAAATTTAGTTTCCGACTTTACAAAAGCTGACCTACAGAATAGTTGGTTAAAACATCGAAACAAGGTACAAATTTTGATAATACAAATGTTGAAAAAGAACAAAACGCCTAGACAAAAAAAGAAAATAAAAAACAAGTTAGAGTGCTATATTCGGCTATGCCGAATCTTAAATACCCTCCAACTAAATTAGATGAAAATGATAGAAATTACATTGGTATAAACACTCTAATATCCATATTCAGTGTTGTATTAGTTTTCGCTTATAGTCTACAAATACAGTTGCACAATTTTTGTGGACTATGAGCGAATTAGTACTATAACCGAATTTCTTTTTAAGCCACTTTATGGATTATATATGAATCCTGATTTTGGACTGTATACAAATTATATACTTTCTTCAATAAAACCACTTTTTTTAAACAAAATAAAAGTTTATTCAAAATATAGTAGTATAGTAGTATTTTATATATTGTTAGAAAATCTAGTTTACGCAGAATATATTTTATTTCAAATGTATAAAAATTTCATCTAATTCAGCAATTTATAATTGAAATAACTACATATTCCTACCATTTCCAACAGCGTCTATAATTTTATAATAGCAATAAAATGTACTATTTAACAATTTATATACTTAATAATTGGTTAACATTACCGATTGGCTCAACATTTTCCATATTCACCACAAGTGAAGTAAAAGAGTATAAAAAAGGGCAAACAAATATATTTAGTCAAACTTCAAAAGTATATTTCTGTTCTGTTCTAATGAATTTTCCGGATGTGAGCCTTATATAGTCACCAAATCAACTTGAAGCTTATTTCTGTTACATTTTTTACCGATATGAGTGTATATATGCGTTAATGTATTTTTCGAATGTGCGACTTATTTGGAAGATATAATTAAATATTTTAAAGTGATTTCTATGTATTTGGGGCCTATTTTGCTTGATATTTTTCTCCATAACATTATTTACAAGAGTTTTATAGGTATTATTGTGTTTATCGGAAATGGAGCTAATATGGGTGCTATGGTCATATATGGACCGATATTCACAAAACCAAGTAGTATAATGTTTGAATACAATATATTGATCTGTATACAATTTTAGTTCGATATCCATATATTTAAAATTATATGAGAGCTATGACTAATTATCGGCCGATCTTCATAAAATTCAACACATCGATTTTCGTATATATGGGAAATATTTGTTTGCAATTTTAACCAGATAGAAGCTTTTATAAGAGATTTATTAGTATTTAAGTAATTTTCGGAAATGCACCTTATATGGGAGGTATGGCCAAATATGAACCGATATTCACACAATCTAGTACTATCATATGTGAATTAATACTACAGATCTCTGTAAAATTTTAATTCCATAACGATATTTTGCAGATATTTATGAAAATTAATGTGTTTTTTTTTTTTTTAAGTGGTCCTTATATGGGAGCTATAACCAATTATCAGCCGATCTTCATGAAATTCCCTACAGCGATTTTCATGTGCATGGGGATTATTCAATTTGAATTTCAACCTGATACCGATATTTATAAGATATTAAGTGTATTTAAATTATTATCGGAAGTAAACTTTATATGTGGGCTATGGTCAAATAGTGCCCGATCCAATTTCGCTATTTCTGTTTGCACGAAACTTAGTTGTGCTGAATTTTGTATGGATACTACAATTCTATGGGCATTTATATACCATAGCACCATATGTCGGGAAGAAATTTGTATGGGGGCTACGAGAAATAATGGACCGATTCTTTCCATTTTAAACAGAATTTGTCCTTTTGTCATATAAATAATGAGTGCAAAATTTCATAGTATTCTCTGCAATGAATTTACCCAAAGTTACAAAAATCATGTGAAAATTATCAAAATTTTTAGAGGTTGTCTTACATTTTGATTCATAACCCTGGTTCTAGCAATTCGATTTTGCTGATTTTCAATACCAAACTGCTTAGAAAAATTATAAACATTCTGGTATACATTTCATTTATTTTGCTTATGTGTTTTGGGCGTGAGAGTGTTTTACACAGACAGACAGACAGACAGACAGACAGACAGACAGACAGACAGACAGACAGACAGACAGACGGACAGACAGACGGACATTGCTCAATCGACTTAGAATTTCATAAGGATCAATAATATATATACTTTGTTGGGTCTCAGATGAATATTTCTCAATGTTACACACGGAATGACAAACTTATATATACCCTCTTTCACCACTTGTGGTGGTGGAGGGTATAATTAACCGAGTCCTACTAGAAAAAATACGAAACAAAATATGAGAAAAATATTGATAAAAAATCGATAAGCCTACAAAAAAAGGAAATTTATAAACCATCAAGAAAAGGATATGCATATAAAAAGTAAAAAAAATAACTCAAAAAATAGTTTCAAGTATAAATTGAATTACAAAAATATAAATTTGTGGTTTGTTTTATTAAAAAGAGCGTACTTTTATTAAATTCCAAAATTGTTATGCCATACATTTTTTACCCCACTTCGTCTTCCATCTTTGAAGTGCATATGTAAAAAATCTTATGAAGCTAGAGGTGCGGGGTTTATTGCGTTGAAAACAGTACATCTCCTTCTATAAGTTAAAATTTATTTTTTTCAAAATGGGTTTTAATGCAAATTTTATTTTATTGAATTGACATTAAATATTTGTTCATAAATAAAATTTAACGATTATTATATCGCATGGTCATGATTCTCGATAATTTTACTGTATTAATAAATTCATTATAATGCAACAAAAGATATGAATACTTTAATGCACAGTACATTTATCCAATTATCCTCGAATATTCGTATGTACATTTTACAGTATAACGTCGAAAAATGAGACATGTACCTATTCATATTGTTACGAATGTGCAATAGCGATTTGAATTTAACGGTCCGCAACGACTGCTGCAACAATCATCATGTTTATAAACACGTCCATCAGTAGAAGTTTCTACTTATCAACAATGTTGATAGCATGCGGTTATTAGCATTGTTTGTAAGTATGGCAACACTGCATGTTTAAGCTGATAACATTAACATCGAAAGCTCTAGAATTCGAATATACTAGTATGTCCGTTGAGAGCATTGTAGAAGATTCCCGATAGATGGCGCGTGTATAAATAGTGGCAGAGCTGGTAGTCGTGAGTTGAGTTGATCATTGGCGGTGTTAGAGTTAACATCAACTGTCTTGTACGTGTATACTTGTACGTTATAAAGTGTGTGTGTGTATTTCTGCGAATTGATAGACGTGTATAGAGACACTGAGTGAATATTTGAACTGTTGTTGGTGTACATTTAAATAAATAAAGAGTTGTTACAAATTTTAAACTACTAAAACTGCTTTTTGTTTGCAATCAAAAGTATCCGGATTATTTAAAGGAAATAAATTCCCGTTTTTAAAAGATAAAAACGTAACAATATCATAAGTTGTGGGAGAATTATTATTCCCAATACTGTAAGAAATGTATTGATCATTAACGCGTCATATTTGCAGTTTTTGATAAGTGATATTCCTACTTCATTTATGCTTTAAAAGTTTTTGGCATCGATATCTCCCCATATCCAAATTTGGTCTTAAAAAAATGTGGCATGGAAACAGGCGACATTTTTCGAACGTTTCGTAGTTTAAAGACACTGGTAGAGTGATTGACCGTCCTAGATCTTATCGTTCGAACTCACAGCTCTATTAGCGCTGTGGGAAACCGGCATCAGTAAATAATGTAACAGGAAATGAAATATATACAAGTAAACCATTATCGCATCAATAAATATGATTTGAGACTTCTAAATTTTAAGAGGCATACCGGTCATCTACTTGCTGCGGCACTGAAGTAGAAACACAAGCAAAAATCAAAAACACTTCGTCAGTATGCACCTATGGGATAATTCCGTTTGCATGAATTGTGAATTTTTATATTTATATCAATTTGAAAAAGTTTCCCGACTAAATAAACAACTAATATTACAATTTTTTAGGTAATTTCATCTTGACCATAATCCAAAAAGATGCTAACGATGTAAAATCCTTGTTTGAGCTGCATCAAGAGATCTTAAAATCATACTGTAAAAGGTCCCTTTAAGTTTTCTTTGTCAGTTTCTGGTGGACGTTCCAGAGGTATAGTGTTCAATAAAGAGACCGCAAATAACCAAGGACGAGATCGAAACATTGTATTAATTAATTTCAGTCTATTTTATATTTCGTGTATGTCTGTTTAGCGCTATTTTCGTGAATAAGTATTAAATAAAAAGGAAAAAATTTACTTGGCATTTAAAGAAAATAAAAATATATATATTAATTGATCATATAATAATTGATTCGATTGGCTATAAGTTCGGTTGCCAACACGAATCTGTTTTCTCTATGCAAATGAGAAAAATTTTACTGTGGAGGAGTTTTTCAACAAACAAAATGTCTGTGGTTCCTAGTGCAACCTGATTTTGTAATGGTTTAGTGGGAAGTTGCATACGATGGGGTAGCAAAGCTGCATTTCTTGGAAAAAGGAGAAAAACAATATTGTTACGTTTTTACCTTTTAACAAGTAAGAGAGCTATATTCTTATATACCCCCCACCAAATTATAACTTAAAATAAAATTTAAAAATTTTTTTTTTTTTTAATTTTTTTTTTTTAAATAGTTTTTTAAAAGTTTTTTCCAATTTAAAAAAAAAATAACTTTTAATTTATTAGTGAAAAAAATTTATGACAAAAGAAAGTTTTTTGTGAAAAAAAAATTCGGGTTAAAAAATATTTTTCCCGATTTTGACCCATTGTAGATCCAACTTTGTATAGCCTTATATACATCGTTGCAATGGACTTTAAAATATCTATCATTAGATATCTTAGTAATCGACATATAGATAAAAAATAGGCCAAAAAATACAGGTTGTCTCGGATTTTTGCTCATATCTCCGTTATTTATGGACGGATTTTGGTGATTTTAAATAGGAAGCTTTTCGAAAGCATGTCTGACAGAATTATTGAGGATTTGGATCCCGAAGATATCTGGGGTCTTCAGAAATTTAATTTCAACAGACAGATGGACAGACAGTTCAAATAGTCACTCAGTGTCTTTATATACGCTTAGCAATTCGCATAAATGCACACACACTTTATAATGTACAAACTTTAATGTACAAGGCAGCTGATGTTAACGACTGCAACCTCTGCCACTATTTATACAAACGCCATCTTTCGGGAATCTTCTACAATTCTCTTAGCGGACAAACTAGTACATTCGAATTCTAGAGCTTTCGATGTTAATGTTAGCAGCTTAAACATGCAGTGTTGCCATAGTTACAAACAATGCTAATAACCGCATGCTATCAACATTGTTGATATGTAGAAGCTTCTACTGATGGACGTGTTTATAAACATGATGAATGTTGCAGGCAGTCATTACAGACCGTTAAATTCAATTCGCTATTGCACATTCGTAACAATATTGTAACGAAATTTCACTATCAATTTGAATTTAATGGTCTGTAACGACTGCTTGCAACATTTATCATGTTTATAATTTTATTAGCATTGTTTGTGAGTATGACAACATTAAATACTAAAGCTGCTAACATTAACATTGAAGCTGGTAAAAGCTCTGGTAAAAGAACATTATAGTTTTGCCCGTTAGATAGATAATTCATGAAACTACTGGAAGAAGGCACTGTATATAAATATTGCCAGCGCACAGTGGTCCAATCTCAATATAGTCGGTAAAAGGTCATGTTTTTAAATATTTCAAAATCAAATTTTTTTGTATAGTAAGTAATATGTTGACAAGTGCCCATAATACATATTTTTTTCTTTAAATAGCCACAATTGCATTGATATATGGGTTCAAATACAAGTAATTGCTTCTTTGCTAAACAATTTATATATCAAGTGACATTTAATAGTGCAAATGAAATTATCGTCAAAAAATAATGAGAGCAATTAAAGAAAATGTATTGGTGTAATTAATATAACAAAGGTAAGAGTACAAATTAATGTCTAAATTTTTCATAAAATATGTTTTGTTAAAAGAAAAATGTAATTACGTGCAGGTTTGTTTTAAATGTGAAATTTTTTTTCAATGTCCAAATTCTATTAGAATTTCAAATGGTAATTTATTTTTATGTTGTCGTCCTCTATATATATATAACTTTTTAATGCTTAACAAATTAGCTTAGTTCAGTTTTTGCCTGAACGATTTTTATTTCATTTAGTGTTTAACATGTCCATTACAAGGCGTAGCATTTCGTCCATTTAAAAATTTTTAATGAAAGATAGCATTTAATTCTTTGCACACATACAGAAAGACGGTGTGAACATTTCAGCAAATCGGTCCAGCCGTTTAGTCTTCATAGGCTTCAAACAAACCCACAAACAGGCAAATTTACATAAAAAACACATTCATACACATAAATATAATTTTTATTCTTTGATTGTTTATCTAGATGAAATCTATAAGCATACCAAGTTTCATGTCAGTACGGCTTTTCAAAAGCTAGTTATGACTATTTTCCTGCTAGATTGAGCAGTTGCTCCACTGTGCAGCGGTTACAGTCAGTGTTTAAAAAAATAGACTACAAGTAGCAGTAGCAACAGAAAATCACAAGTAGTCTAGTTAAAAAATTAATAAAAACTAGGAGTCAACCCATTACTACTACTACTGCTACCTTCACATTTTAGTAGCAGTAGTTGTAGCAGTAGCAATAAAAGACAAATTTAAAAGTAGCAGAGTAATTTTGTTTTGTATTGCTACCTTAAAAAAGAAAAAGTTTTAAAGTAGCAGAGTCATTTGTTTTCTGTTACTTCTGCTACTTTTTAAATTTAGTATTAATAGAAGTAGCAGTTGAGGTAGCAGTTGACGTAGTAGAAGAAGTAGCAGTTAAGTAGTAGTTGATGTAGCAGTTAAGTAGCAGTTGAGGTGGCAATAGATGTAGTCAAAAAAAAAATTCTTCAGCCAAAAATGTATATTGTTTGTTGTTGTGAATGTAGATTTGTATAAGATGTTCGTGTTGTAAACAAAAGTTCGTCTTTGTATGTTTGTATGCACAATGTGCATACAAATAAACTAACTAACCCAAAAAGTTAATTTTATCATTTAATAAATGTTTTATTGTTACAACAGTTAATGTACAAAAATGTATTTATAATTATGTAGAATATAAATATTACCCATGTAACATATATGGCAACCTATGAAATAACTTGTTTATATAGATGGTAACTTTGTACACACAAAAACACGATCATTCTGTTAGCGAACATCACGAACATCTGAGACGAATAAAAACAAATTATTCTTTCAAACACTATAAAAACAACAACAATACACTATGTTTATTTCTTGTATTTTTGGTATTGTGGTATTATTTTCTTTTTTGACTTCTTCTATTGCTACCTCAACTTCTACTTAACTGCTACTTCTACTACTACTTAACTGCTACTTCTTCTACTACGTCAACTGCTACCTTATTGATACCTTACTGCTACTTCTGAATAATATAAATCAAAACTCGATGTAGAGCAGTAACAATAATTTGGATTTTAATGCTACTACTTCATTTACAATTCATGTTTTACTACTACTAATACTCTGAAAACTAGAAAATAAAAATAGATAAATGGTACTGCTACCGCTACTTAACATTTTCGGAAGCACTAGTTTTAGCAATAGTTAAATATGTTTTTGTTATAGTAGCTTTTTAAACACTGGTTACAGTCAGTTTAGTTTTTTCATAGGTGCTATTAGAATTAACATCTACTGTATTTTTGTACATTATAAAGTGTTTAATTTAAGTGTGTGTATTTCTAATAATTATAAACATGTATTTGCATAAAAACACATAGTGACTATTTAAACTCTTGTTGTGTAAATTTGAATAAATAAAGAGTTGTTACAATTTTAAACTACTAAATCAATTTTATTTGCAATAAAAGTAAACCGGTTTATTTAAAGGAAATTAACCGCCGTTTTTAAAAGGAAATTTTTTAAATTATTTGTTAGATTTTATGAAGTTAATCATATTCTGACATTTATATATCTTTTTTTAAAACTATTTCCAGCAAGTGTAATTTTATATAGGCTTTACTGTAATTTCATATATTAAACTTATTATTACTTACAAAAAGAAAAAGTATTAAGTTTTACAAATGCAGATTTTCATACATTTATTTAAAATGTATGATATAACCAGTAAACATATTTATTTGAATTTTGAAATCGTAATACAAATTTTTTGGCGATAAAATTCGAAAATCTTGATAAACTTTAACGATATTCAAACATTTGAAATTACGTTTATTGTTTTAGAGGATGTACACAGTTCTTGATTTCCCGAAAATCTTCAGAAACGATTAAAAATAATAATCGGAAAATGTCCAGATATTTTTTTTATGATAAAATTTCAGATAATTTTTTTTTAAGTTCTTAGACTTGTTCACTGGGTACACACATTCTCATTGCATACATATAAATCCATACAACTACGTCAATGTGAAATAATTTTAAAGAAATGTTTGCAAAATAAAATCTTATGAATGTAATATTATACCCATACTCGTATTAATTCAATTGAACTAAATTTAATATGGTCAAACAAATATAAAACGAACAAGTAAGAAAGTATAGTCGGGCAAGCCAGACCATATGATACCCTACACCGAGTATATGATAATAAACAGTTTTCTTTTAATATGAAACTTATTTGTATTGAATCTTATTTGAATCTTATTTGGTTTGGATATGTTTATAATAAAGATATTTATGAGTGCTTAACTATTTTCAGTTGTATGTGGGCTAGGAGAAATAATGGACCAATTCGAACAAAATTCATAAAATAGTGCCAAATTTTGCCGAATAGTCTGTAAAAATGCGACTTGTAGTTTGATTGCAAGGTTTACATGGACGGACGGAAATCGCCTAATCGGCTCAGAAAGTGATCCTGAGCAGATTCGTAAGGTGGGTGTTAGGACAATATTTTTTGTACGTTACAAACATCAGCACTAACCCAATACACCCTCTCCAATATGGTGGTGTATGGTACAATAATATCACAAACATAAATTAAATGGAAAAATTCTCATTGTGTATTGCAATTTTTCCTCAAATTAATATAAAATATTGTCTGTGTAATAAAGTCAAAGATTTTTTTGATTTATTTTATTACATGTAAAATTACTAAGAGTGAAATCGAAAAAATCTTAACATACATAAAGGTTAATAAAAAATAAACCACTAAAATACAGTTCTGATTCTTTTTTATTTGATTGAAATTATTATTACAACTTACAAAAAATATTATTTTTATAGTTCTGGTCAATAGTGATGAATTGATGAACCTTTTCCGGAAACCCTTCCATTAAGGATTTTATAGTGCTCTCGGTCACTTTGTTCGAACAGGTAGTCCATCTCCGTTTAAAATCTACCACAATTTTGGACACCTTTTTTGTGCTTTCAATTCTCTTTTAACAAGAGCCCAATATGCACTGGCCTTTTCTGCAGGCAGTTTATAGGATTTGCCTCTCTTGGTACAAATACCACATTATTGTTCTTGTACCACCCAGGACCTTGCTTACCATAGTGACAGGATTCCAAATCGGGTCAAAAGTAAGTGGATATATTAAGAAGTCTTATGACTTCTTATTGGATTTAGAAACATCATGTGGACCATTTCTTATACCTGTGCCAGGTTTTCTACCAACGGACAAGTTCTCCCGATACTGCTTAATAACATTGGAATCAGTTTGACGGCAGACCTTTGATTGTTTGGCCAACCTTTTGTAGTACCAAGTTGGATTTTGTTGAAAATATTTAATTATTTTAGTACGCACTTTTTTCTGGTCACTCATTTTAATCAGATTAACAACAAATTAACATAATTGACATGAAACATAATAACATGACATGCTTTACAAAGATAAAAGTTTTAAAGAAAAACGCGTGTTAAGGTTTTTTCGATCTCACTCCTTAAATAGGATTATTACTTTAATATTTTATTAATATGTGGAAAAAACATATTTTTATATAGAAACGTTTTTAACGAATAATTTAATAATTTTATGATCCATCACTTATATTTTCAACCATAAAGAAGTAAGAAAGTATAGTAGGTCAAGCTCGTCCATATAATAGTATATGAGCAAATTATGGACCGATCGCAAAGAATTCAGTAGCATTAGTAGATTTCAGTGCATATAAAATGTATTTGAGTTCTATTTTATCTATGTATTAATACTTATAAGATATTTGTGCATGTTAAAGTTGTTTCCGGAAGTGGGCATTATATAGGAGCTATGATTAATTATTGACCCATCGTCCTAAAATTATGTGGCATGACTTTTGTAAGCATGGAACTCAATTATGTTGCATTTTATTTATCTATCAAAATTTTTAAGACATTTATGTCCGTTAAAGTGATTTCCGGAAGTCGGCCTTTTTTTCCAAAACCCGTTAAAAACTTTAAAGTCGGCAAAAACTAAGTTACAGGTCGATAAGTTGATGAATATCACTGAAAACGGTTTTTTTTAGAATAACTTTTGAATATTAGGGTGTTTTTGAAATTTTTTTACGCAGCAAGACCTATAACCCACGCTAGATCAATTTCCAAGTTTTTTTTTTCAATGTAGCGCCGTGTACCCATCATCAATATGTGACAATAAATTATTTTTCTGTTATAGGGGTTATCTTCAATTATAGACCGATCCTCACAAAAGTTGATAGAATGGTTTAGGTTCATATAAAACCAGCTTATATCCAATTTAATCTAGATATTACTTTTTACAAGATAATTATAAATGTTCATGTCATTTTCTGAAGGGGACCTTGTATGGGGACAAGGGACAAATGTTGCCCGATTTTCGCCCTAATTTACAGTATACATAATTTCTGAGTACTTACAACTATTTGTGCAAAATTTTATCACAATTGCCGCATTTCAATACCAAAGAAATCTTATCAACATATAGTAGTTATTTGTGTGAAAATTGCAGCCAGCTATTATGTTTCCGAACATGGATAGACGAACATGCATAGATAGATCGTCTTAGAAACTTATTTACTTATATACCAGGATACTTTTGGTTATGCGACCAATATTTCGATATGTTACTATTTTGTTATTTCATTTGTGGGTATAAAAATGATGATAATCAAAAATAATTTTTTCAATAAAAACATTAACTGAAACATAAACATGGCTATAAATCGGTAAATACTGGATCGAATGGAATAGCGATGATGATTAGTAATCAGTTATATTTTCAATTAAAATCGGTTTTTCATATAACAATTAACTGAAACATATACTTAGGTTTAAGTCGTTAAAAAGTTTTCCAGATGAAAAAGGAATGATAATCTGTGATCACTTATATTTTCAACCTAAAATCGTTTTAGCAAAATTAAGTTAAATATAAATATATGTGTCGAATTAATATCTTTATCTTCAATATTGTTATAAAACAACATTTTTTATATTTATAATGCGTACTTAACAGTAGTTTCAAATAAATCCACGAAGATTGTAAGTGGAATATATATAAACTCATTAAAATTTTACTAAAATTAATTGCCATATGTTGCAGACAAACTCAAAAAGCAAGAATTAAATAAGAAAATATTTTGAAGTTGAAATAAATCTCTGAATATGGTAGTAATTCATATTCTTTTGACTTTTTGTGGAGACTCGACATTTCTTATTCGCACTCTTTGCAAACTTCAGTTTTATAAATCTAAAGCTATTTCGTATCCAACAACCAAAGTAATACACGCAAATTCAGCACACGCAGAAAAAAAATATAGTTGTACATTGTTACTGTAACCATTTCAAATTTGTGCATGGTTACTGTAACAATTTAAAAATTTTTAACAATATTATAGTCACAGTAACTATATATATGATTGTGGTAACAATAATATGGTTAATTTACGATTCACATGAATATTTTAACCATATATATTGTTACAGTAACCATGTATATGTTTGTGACAACCATTTATATGATGAAGGACTTACCATATTATGATGCTCTCATATCATAATCTGAGAACAACATATTATGATAAAATTATTCATCATATAAATGGTTGTCACAAACATATACATGGTTACTGTAACCATATATATGGTTAAAATATTCATGTGAATCGTAAATTAACCATATTACTGTTACCACAATTATATATATAGTTACTGTGACTATAATATTGTTAAAAATTTTTAAATTGTTACAGTAACCATGCACAAATTTGAAATGGTTACAGTAACAATGTACAACTATATTTTTTTTCTGCGTGCATGCACACATGTGTCGTCATGTAATGCGCGTCACATCAAAAGTCAAGAAAAATTCCATGAAGTTTCCACTTTCTACTTCTTCATCTGTTTCGTCACTTAAACACGTACAAACGTGCATGTGTGTAAAACTCTATACAATAGATACCATTTTTTTTTATACATTTTATATACAAAAATTAAAATAAAACACGGAGAAGAAGTTCAAGAGTTGGTATTTATTTATACGTGTGTATGGATGAAGCCATCTTTGGGGATTGTATATAGTTTAGTCTGATGGTGTATGGGAACGCAACCTTACTGCAATGCATGTTACATTGACCCAAGGGAGTAAAATGGAAATTTATATGCAAAAATATGCTGTGAAATGATACGAATGCATGTTCCATATAAAGTTTAATGTATACACGTATATAACTATTAAAAAGTGAAAAATCTTTTTAAATAATTTTATATGTATAAAATAAAATGCTACACTCATTGTATTCACACATACATATATACATGTAGGTACATTAGGGAGGCCCCTAGGGACGATGTACCCTAAACTAAAATTATTGTTTAGTTTGTTTAAGGAAATAATTTTTCAAACATTTTTGTCGTGGTTTCAGTATTTGGCGAGCTAGATAAATAGTCCTTTTTTAAGGATTTATTCAAATTTATTGCAAAGGAAACATACTTAGTATAAGTGAAAAGCTTTTTAAGGCACTTTCACTGCCAAAATATGGTGGAGATCCAAAACTATTAAAATTCCACTTAGATTGAATTTCGGAAAACGGCAAAAACCGTTTAGGTGAATTTATATGAGGTTTAAAACGTATTAATTTAAACTAGTTATTTTAATATTCCGCTGTGCCGAATCTTGTATACCCACCATCAATATGTGACAATAAAATATTTTTCTGATATAGGAATTATATGGGGGATAGGGTCAATTGTGAACCGATCCTCACGAAACTTGGTAGAAAGATTTAGGTTCATATATAACTAGTTTATGGCCAATGTCATCACGATATTAATTATTATAAGACAATTATGAATGATCAAGTCATATTCTGAGGGTGATCTTTGATGAAGATTTCGGAATGATTAAATCAATATGGATTTTAAACAAGCAAGAGTGGTATATTCGGCTATGCCGAATCTTATATACCCCTCACCTTTGTTTTGGATGCATTAATTGCCCATTTTCAGCGTATATCATCCTAAATATATCAAGGAAACCTTTAAAAATTTTACATTTAATTGCTGACGAACAGATTATATTGTATAAGTTACAAACGAAATAACAATCATATATATACTCTTCTCACGCAGGTGAAGAATATACAAACAACAACGCCAAACGAAACAAAACACCAAAAAAACAAAAACAAAATACGCAAAGCAATGAAGCCAACACACATCCAATCATATGTACGTTTTGTTGCTTTTTTGTCAAACACCAAAAAAAACAAAATACTTAAAGCAATGAAGCCAACACACATCCAATCATATGTACGTTTTGTTGGTTTTTTGTTAAAGCATGCAATAAATTGCTCATATCTCCCTTATTTATGGACAGATTTTGCTGATTTTAAATAGGAAACTTCTCGAAAGCATGTCTGACAGAATTATTGAAGATTTGGATCCCGAAGATATCTGGGGTCTTCAGAAAATTGATTTCAACAGGCAGAGTATATATACTTTATAGGGTCGGAAAATTATATTGTGAAAATTACAAACGGAATGACAAATTTATATATAACCTTCTCATGAAGGTGAAGGGTATAAAAACTGAAATATTTTGGAAAAAATTAAGTGTGATTACACTGCGTTACACGATCTTTGTTTTCTCTTAACTGTTAGCTGGAATGAATAGGTAATGAGGCATAGATTAAATGTTCCAAACGTCTAGTTTTCGAAGTACATGCCAATTATTATTTTCACTACCCTCACTTTAGGGTTAAAAGAAACAGATACAGTTTTAGATGTATTGTACTTTTTTATTATGTTTTGTTTAGTAATCGTTCCTATTCGATAACGTCAATATTTTTCTACATATTTATTTAAAAATCCAATATGAATACTAGACTAAGTGGTCGTCGCAACTGCTTAAATACACCATAAGTATGGCCAGAAAGGTCAGCGGCAAATCTAATGCGAAACATATACCATTGATTGATCCTAAATATGTAATTTTACCACCACTGCACATAAAACTTGGTTTGATGAAAACTTTTGTCAAGGCTATGAATAATTTTATATTTAAAGACAGTATTTTCCAAGTTAAGTGATGACAAACTCAAAAAATAAATATTTGTGACAACACAAATACGCACATTGATGAAAAGCTTACTAACAAGGAATTTGATGCCTGGTCATCACGGAAAGTGTTTAGAGAAGTGTTTCTAGGGAACATGTTTACCCCCATATTCATAAAAAACTTTTAAATCTAAACAATGTTTTAAAGCTAAATTTCCATACAAAATTTGATTTTAAAACGTTGTTTAAATTTAAAAATTGTTTATGAATAAGGCCTTTAAAGTTTACGAAAAGTTGGGTTGCAAATGTCATTGGGTGCGGTCAGCGATGGGCAGGGTGAGAGGTTCCACCAGGATGTAAAGAAGCTTGAAAAGTGATTTCAAGGCCATTGGGACACAACTATGCTAGGTGATTACTGTTGTCGTTTAAAACGAGAAGATTATTCAAAGCACAAAAGAAAAAGTTAAAGTTTCAGGATATTTCGTGTTCAAATTTTATATGACGATTTTTTTTTACGATTTTTATACCTAAATGATAAAATTAAACTTGATTAATATTAAAAATCTCTGGTTGTTTTTATTAGATTTCTTTACAGAGAAAACAGATTCGTGATAGCAACCGAATTTGTTGCCAAGCGAATGATTCGGTTGCACACATAGAATTTTTTGGTTCTATCAACAGAAAGTCAGTTGATAATGAAGAATTTCGGTTGAAGCAACCAAACTTTTGTTACTTCTTCCAAAATTTTGTTGCCACAACTGTAAAATTCGGCCACTAAGGTAGAACCATTCGATTGGCAACAAATTCGGTTGCTATCACGAATCTGTTTTCTCTGTGTTTAAAAAATATTTTGGCCTTTTTATTTTTATACCCTTCACCATTAGTGGCAAGGGTATATATAAGTTTGTCATTCCGGTTGTAATTTCTACATTTTTCATTTGCGACCCCACAAAGTATATATATTCTGGATCGTTATATATAGCGAAGTCGATATAGCCATGTCCGTCTGTATGTTGAAATCAACTTTCCGTAGCCCCCAAATAACTTACGAACATAATTGATACATCAATATATCGGGAATTCTTCCGGATCGGTAGCTATTTAAAATCGGCCCTCAAATGGCTGAGATATATGGAAAAAACCAGGACAACCTCGATTTTTGGCCTATTTTTGATCTATATCTGGATTACTAAGTCATTAATATAGACAATATGGATATCTAATGATAGATATTTCAAAGTCCATTGCAACGATTTATATAAGGCTATAGTAATTTGGACCTACAATGGGTCAAAATCGGGAAAATTTTTTTTTAAACTGAATATTTTTTTTTACCACAAAAAAAATTTTTTTATAATTTTTTTTCACAAATAAATTTAAAAAAAAAAAAATTTAAAAAAAAAAATTGGAAAACATTTTAAAAAACAAATTCAAAAAAAAAAAATTGAAAACAATTTCGAAAAATTTTTTTTTTTTAAATTTTGAAAAACAATTTGAAAAAAAAATTGTTTTTTAAATTTTGAAAAAAAAATAAAAATTTTAATTTTGTTTACCTAAAAATATTTAAAATTTTTATTTTAACGTATAATTTGGTGGAGGGTATATAAGATTCGGCACAGCCGAATATAGCTCTCTTACTTGTTAATATAATTTGGCATATTCTTATGGAAGAAAAATGAGACGTGACATTTTAAAGCGGGTACACAATTTTTTTTGTTTTTCATTTGTAACGCAGTGTTATTTTTGAACCTTCACGATAATTTTAGATATGGCATTGCAAACAACATTCAAAGACCTTTCACATGATGTCAATATTCCATATAGTTTCTTTGAGAGAAATATGAACAAAATCATATAAACCTTGAAAAGGTTTTTTACATCTTTTGATCCAGCTTAAACATTTTGGACAAACATTTTGAGAAACGGTATCTTAGAATTGAAATTTCATTTTAGTTGTGACATTTTTGGGGCCACCATAATGTACACATATTTGTGAAGAAATATTTTTGTACAAATATTTGAATATCAAATGTACCAAATAAGAAACTTTGCTCTATATATTTTAACCAAGTTTCATTCTTTAGATATTTTTCTCACAATGACGCAGCAGCTTGTCGAAATTATTTCGTTTTGTTTATTTTATTTATCAGAATTTACAATTACGATTTAAACCCTAACTTAATGTCTGACTTCATACACTGCTACCGAATTTTGTGCCAGTAGTTTAATAACTAGAGCAAAAATGTTACAATATTGTTAGGAGAACAAAGCCTTAAATTAAGTTAATGTTTTCCTAACAGAAAAAATTAAAAATAGAACTTTAAATCCAAAACCAAAAGAAACAGCTAAAAATATACAAATACTTGGAGATGTTACATTTGAATAGATAAACTCATTTTACCACATTCCTATACTTAACACCTATGACGATGATGATGAAGGATATAAAATAGAATGACTGTATAAAAGGAATGTGTATTATATTCAAACAGAGACATGAAACTTGTTTGCATTTTACATAACTTTGCGACATGTGTTGCAACATTCAAAGTGTCGTCAAAGTAATTTCCATTCTATAATGAAATTCCTTTAAGGTGTCTTTAGTACGGCAGCAAATGATGAGACAAAAAAAAAATGAACTTAGTCGATTCTTACCCTGCCATTTTTGCTTCAGGTTCTTTTTATTCGCATCCTTCTGTACTTTAAAGTATATTAAGTGTTAATTTTGTGTAAATTTTGCTGTTTTGTTTTTATTTTTTTTGTTCTAACAAATAAATTTTATAAAAATGTAAATTTGTTTCAAACTTGCACTTGTATATCACATCAAAACATAAGGATTTCAATGTCTTATAAAACTTATTTGTATTTTTTCATGTACATTGTACATATGCATACATATATTATTTGTCAGTTAAATGCGAGTTTTTCCTTGATTTCGTCTTGCTGTTGTTTTCGTAGTAATTTAAAACAATAGCAGCAGCAACAACAATAACACCACACAACAACACAACAGCAACTGCTTACAAGTAATGGGGTTGCCTGCTTATTACATGTTTCTTGAGTATTTGTAAGGATTTCACGTGTCTTGTGGGATTTTCAAGAGCTTTTTTTTGTTCATGTAGAGCGACATACAACATCTTACAGTTGTATGTGTGAATTTCAGTCTTAATTATAAAATTTCTTTAACAATTTTGTTTTTATGTTAATTAATGCAACCTTGCAAAAAGCTTCTTACATTTGTACACTTAATGTATGAGTATGTGTGAACAGAAGAAGTATGCATAATGTTACAAATGCTCATGTTAATAGCTACGAAGTTTGATCTAAAAGTTGTTTAAAAAATTCGTGCCCACAAATAGCTGAAATAATATCCTTTAATTTCTAATAAATTCGAAAATAACAAAATTAATTTTAAAATTTTTTGGAAAAGTTTACTATCGTTACAACATCTGCTTCCTGGCCAGGTTTTTTGACGGGGGTCAATAAAAATGTTTATTATAATTTCAAAAACAACAAGTAAGAAAGTATGGTCGGTCAAGTCCGACCATATAATACACTAAATATATGAGGAAAAACATATTTCTTTTAAAATTTCAACAATTTATATTCGTGAGTAAGTCTTATATGGGAGCTATGATCAATTATGGAACGAACACCACGAAATTAGTTCATGTAATTGTTGAATGTTATTGTTGAAAATTATGTGTATATCGACATTTCGTAATAATCGTAATGCAATACACTCATCAACAGTATCAAGAACTTTAAAATTTTTTGCTAAATTTGTTAAATAACGACCGGTGACATAAGTTACATAACTTACTAAACTCTAAGTGAAATAAAATAAATAAATTGGCAACGGAAATATATGAAGAAAATCTAGTTATTTTAGTGACCTTTGACCTCAAATATCTTTATCTGTAATTTTCTTTGATTCCAAAATAAAATGCTTATTTGTTTGCACTAAGTGTGAAAGATTCCAAAATTTTAAAATTTAGATATATTCGATTATTATTTATATTAAGAAAACTATGTAGAAAGCATCTCGAAATATCAATGTTTCAGAACTTTAACAATACTATCACGGGCTTCTTTGAAGTATTGTATTAAACGTAGTGTTGAAGAACGATAAGAGTTTCTAATATCGTCAAATCATTTAACACTATGCCCTAGATGCGTTTGCAAAGGATTATATGCAAGCAACATCTATTCGCCTTGAATAACCAGCTGGAGAATTAATTCGCTGTATATATTGCCCACCACGTTTTTCGATGACCAAGGAGAAATTTGAAGAATTCTGTATAACACTAGGAGATCGGTTTCTCGCAAGTGTAGACTACAATGCCAAACATACATGTTGGGGTTCGCGATTGCTTAGATTTCGTGTCTCCTGGACACTCAACTTATTGGCCAACTAATCCTAGAAAAATCCTGAATATTAGTCGAAATACAGTATCCACAGAAATATCCTATGATCTATCTTCTGACCATTCTCCTATAATAATTACTTATTGTGTGAGACCCAACAGCCCAAGATTTCCTAAGGGCTCTTTGGATTTTAAGACAAATTGGCTAAAATATAGGAAATATATCAGCTGACATATCCACACAAATCCTAATTTACAGTGTGAGGAAGACATAAATAAAACCGTCATTGATAATTTCGGCTCTGGAACACTCTAGGTGACAAATCCCTCCAAAAACTCTTATGCATATTTCAAATTCGGATACTGAAAGACTTCTTCTCGAAAAGAGAAGACTCAGAAGATAATGGCAACATAATACATCACCTGCTCCAAAGCAGAGGCTGTCCACAGCAGTACGAAAACTGAAAAGAGCCCTTCATTTGGAAGATTTGGAATAATTGTGCTTTCTATATTGTTTAATGCGATCTTGAAACTTGGAATTTATCCAAAAAACTGGAAAATTTCTCAAATAATAATGATACCAAAAGCGGGTAAATATTTAACCCTGCCATCTCATAGTGGGGCAGAATCAAAATTTTTAGGAAATAAAACGGCTGCTCCGATCAAGAAATTTGACAACGACGTAGCCAAGGATTATTCGAGTTCAAGTTATTAAAATGGACCCTATAAATGCTCCAGGGACCGCGCTATGGGGGCTCAAATTAGGGTACCTTCGACATGTAAAATTTTTACTCACGTGCCATTTTTTTGTTTCCTATCCGATTTCAAAGATTTATATATTTTTGAAAAGCGCTTGGCTAGTTCTTTAAAAAATATGCTTGCGTGTGCTATTTATATCTTATAATTTCCGAGTTATAGGCATTTCAAAATTGAACTTTTAAAATTTTTCCATACCTTGGTCCGCTTTTTTAAAAATATAGGGCTTACTTTTGTACCGAATGGACTCGAGTTTCTTTTGTTGGTTAGACAACTAAATATAACATACAAAAGATTTCAGGGCAATATCAATTATGGATCCAAAAACAAACGATTTTCAATTCAAAAAATAGTAAATTTTTGCAGTTTTTTGGACGAAAAGGTGACTTAACTCTTTTTTTTATTAAAAAAAACTTTATTTAAGAACATATAACAATTTTATGTGTTTCCGTAAGGTATCTTTACGGAGAAGATACCTTCGGAATTTTACATATTTTTTATCAAAATTTCAACTTGTTCTAAAATCTCAAAGCTGGGATCAGAAAACGAAAAGCAGCTTTAGAAACCTTGATGTGCTCCCTATTTATTTCAAAAGTATTTTCCCAGCCCCGAAGGAAATGGGCAAAATTGTAACAAATAACATTTTTGTGATTTTTGCTCCAATTTTTAGGAATTGCGGGATTCCCTTTGACTTTTTGACAATTTTCTTACACTTTGTTATTCAGAATGAAAAATAAAAAAACATATATTGTTCTGCCGCCTTTTAAGATGTTGCTCAGGCTTTTGGGAAGTGTACTAGGACCTACGTTTACACCTCTGACTTGCCTACGGATATATTCGCCCATTTTTTGAAAAATATCATCTATATTTGCGATAAAATTCTGAATTAAGCAAAAGTAAAATTAGTTAACAGTTATCTCGTCCCTATAAAAACATACACGAATCCAAAGTTGGAACATTTGATAGAAACAAATTTTCATCAGGACTATAACAATATTTATAAGAAATCAATATATTTACAACAGGACTTCCAGTTATCCGGTTAGCTTTAAACTCAGTTAGTTTTAGCCACAAAAGCACAAAATGAGACGCATCTAAAGCAAATCTATTTTTAAAGGGCATGTCTAATACACATGCAAATGCATAGGTATGTATGTACTTATGCATGTAAAATATTACTACATTTTATTTTTGATTGCTCTTAACAGCAACATTGCAATGTGCATTAAGTGATGACTTCCATTGTTTTGTGCATCTGAATATTTTCATAAAAAATATTTTTCTATTATAAATTACGTATAGGTATGTATGTAGATTTTGTCTTAAGTAAACTGCAAGAGCAATACAAGTTTATTTCATAACATGTCAAGGATTTCATTAAAGTATAGAGAATTGGATGTAAACATTATAACTAATGTTTGCTTTTATAATAAATTTCATGGAAATTAATAGAAATGTATTTAATTCAATTTAGTATGCAAAACAAGCAATTGTAAATAATTATGAAAGAAGTTTTCATAAATTGGTTTGTTAATGAAATGTTTGTAGGAGCAGAGAGTAGATTCGAATATGTTTTATATAAAATGTTATTTAATTACCGTTTATCTACTGCATTAATTACCCAGTAAATATGAGTTGAAAATCATTATTTATATTACGGATAAGTTCATAGTAAACGAAAAAAATATGCAGGAGTTCTCATGTAGCAATTCTGTTTTGTTGGAGTCCATAGACATTTTCAGACAATTTATGTAAAATTATAAGAGAACTATTCGTTTGAAGAGTATTGCAACCTCAAGATGTTTAGAAATCACTATTTACTTTGTCTGGTAGGTGTCAAACCCCTTGTTCCGGTCTGTCCCATTTTCGGTTAAATTTCATGCAGTGATAAGAAATTGATTCTTATAAAGTTTAAAGATTGTCACAATTATTGTTCTGCCGATATTCTAAAATAACTATTTACTATGTATGGGTGTACCATGCCCATTTATACAATCCCTCTGATTTTGAGGGAAGCATCGCACAATGTGACCGATGTAAATTCCGCGAAGTTTTACGGATTTCACAGTGATAATTCACCAGATATTCCATAATAACTATTTACTTTGTGCGGGAGGTGCCACGCCCACTTTTTATTATTTTATTAGTTCTGCCAAATGCAAAGCAATATACAGTAAACATTTCTAGAGGATCGGTCCAGGATACAAACAAACAAATAAACAGTCATTAATATGGATAAACATAAATTCCTAATTTTACCCATTTTTACCCCCTTGAAGGTAAACTTTTGAAAAAGTACTTTCACATACAAGTTTTGTGACCATAAATATTCAATGTTTAAAACCTATTACACCGTCATAAAAAATATATAGCTCATTGATGCTACTAAGTAAAAGTCTATCTTCATTCCAAATTTCAATCAAATCTGTTCAGCCGCTGGTTGTCCCCCTGTTTATCCCTTTCTGGTCCAAATATTAAAAAAAATAAAAGAAAGCTTTACTAATAAATGATCTCTATTTCTGTAAAGTGGTGAGCTGAGGAGGGGGTGCACAGTGCTTTGGCACCATATAACGATGGGACAAAAAATAGAAGGAGTTGTCGTAGAATTTTGAAATTTGGTATGCTAATATAAAATACCTTAGTTAAGAAAAATTATTTTTTTTTTAAAAATCGGACCAAGGACAAGCCTACCTCCCATATATGCCAAAAATAGAATTTTTAATATTGGCTACATAATTTACCTAAAAATCATGAAAATCTGTATTTGTTATACGCCCTACGCTTATAATCCTTTTGTTAATTTTTATTGTGATTGCATTAAGGACTCTTGGTCCTGCCACATATCCTTAATGGTAAAAATTCTATAACTTTTGCAAAAATTATCAGATTGTAATAAAACATGGAATGTTTATTTGTATTTACCAAATAACTTTATGGGTTGAATAAGATTTGTCCGTCCGCCAGTTTGTCCGTCTCCATCTATCTGTCTTTCCGTCTTTCCATGTAAATTTATTAATCAACATACAGGTCGCAATTTTAAACATGTTCCAATGATATTTGATCTACATCTCCTTTTAGACCCAAGGATAAACTGTACTCATTTTGGTTATAACAGGTTCATGATTTCACCTAGCCTCCGTACAAATGTCCTCCCGAGGATAGTGGGGAAAATGAAAAAAAAAATGGAAATAAATTTGTAACTTCTAAACCAACAGTCCAATGTTAATAAAATTTCCCACGGCTATAGAGGAGGTGTAGCTGAGTTTAAATTTTGAATTTAGATTTTAAATTCTATGGTGGGGCGGAACCTTAAGACCTTAACGTGGGGTATCTCGGGTATATGAAAAATTAAAAGTTATGCCAAATTTATGTTCTCTATCCGATTAGAAAGATTTTTATATATGTAGAATCGAAGAAGAGAGCTAAAAAAACATTTCTTGAGCTATGATCTCTTATTGTGAACGAGATATTCACATTTAAAAGTTAAAATTTAAAGTTTTTTATCTACCTTCGTCTGGACTTTTGCTAATAGCAGATCCAAATCTTTCCCATTTTGTTTAAATATACATTTTTGAATTACCAACAAATCTATTAGTATTAGGAAAAAGGAATTATTTCAAAATCGATACTAATTCAAAAGTAAGTTTTTTCGCTAGTTATTCGAAAAAAAGAACTTACATTAATCTTTAGTTATACAGAAAGGAAAAACAAAATAAATAATTTGCTTATATTTTTCTCAAAGGTAACATTTTAGGAAGTACTATAAACAAAAAATTATTTAAAAATTTGTATAACTGCCAGTTCCAGAGCATTCTGAAGTAAATCAATTTTTTATGCAAAATGATTTTAAAAAATTACAAAGGGAATTTATAACCCGAACCTGAGTACAGTGAACAGCGTCAAAAATCTAAGAAATACCATTTTTGAGATTTTTTAAAAGTTTTTTGGGAATTGTGGGATTTTCAATAATAATTCACAATTTTTTTTTTTCATACTTTAGCATACCGATCAAAAATGTCTATATTAGTGTTAAATTTCAATAAAAACGATGCATAAACAAAACTTTTATTGCATTTTAAAATTTAAAAATTTTCCAAAAAAATCCGATACCATTTTTGATTCCAATATTTTTGAAAAATGTTTCTTATCAATTTTTAAGAATTTAAAGTTTGCGTTAATTTTTGAAAAGAAGACACAATTACCTACACGTTGATATATAATATGTATATCTTATATTTTCAAGTAGTCTCATTAATGGCTTCAAGAGATATATAACTCACAATAATTAACTTCATGTTGTAGTGTTCTCCGATTTTTGGTAATGCAGTAGTCGGCAATGCAGTGCACAAAATTATATTATAAACTTAAACTTAAATTTTATTTTTTAATTAGAATTTTTGTTTGGTTTTTAATAGTTATTTAACTTTATTTGACCTTTTTATTTCACTTTAATATAATAATTATTTAAGCTTAAGGTCTTCTTTTAAAAAATATTTTTATTTCAATATTTCGCTACTTCAAGCATTGAACATATTGAAGACAGCAGACTACACGAACACAAATGCTGCTGGCTGCAGTTGTAGTCGTGTGGCAGCTACTGAATTATTTTAAAGACGACAGCTACAAAGCAAACAGCTGTATTATAATTCAGTGGTGTCACTTTATTTTTGTTGGTTTTTACTTTAATAAGAAATAACAGTACAAAATTCCAAAGTAATTAAGATTTAAACAATTATTTTGAGTAAAAATATATATGTGGAAATAATTTATGTACCTGTTATTATTTATTACAAAAAAAAATTGTATTTTTAAGCACTAATTTGATTTACATTTTTTATTATATTAGCAGCACTGTTTCTGTTTTGTGGTTGACAAAAATATAAATTAGCTTAATTCGGCTGCAGCGGCAAAAGCAGTCGAGTTGTCGTGTAGCTGTGCTGTCGTCAAAAGAATCGTCTTCATATTAACGTGTGTATTTTATTTTTGACAGATTGCAGTTGGTAGTCTGCTGTCTTCAATGTGTTCCATGCATCAGTGTGTCAGGAAAAAATGTGTTTTTGTTATTTCAAAATATTTGTCATGACCTTCAGCTTAAATAATTATTATATTAAAGTAAATATTTTAATAAAATCAAATATTACTTTAACCACCAGTAACACGAAGTATGGTTATGTGTTAACTAATAGTTATACTGACAGTTGTCATACAAAAATACTTTTAACCGACAGTACAACTATTAGTCATAGAGAATTATACATAGAGACGAGACACTCCGATTTGTCAAACAAAAATACAACAAATCATATGTCTGATACAATAACAAAATACATTGATTAGCATGTATTTTGTTTTTGACAATTACGTCTCGTCTCTATGTTACCCTATGCTATTAGTTTTTGTCAGGGGGTAAGTGTTTTTTAAATATTAATTTTTTACAAAAACAAATGTTAATAAAAGTTCTTTAATTAAGATTTAACACCAAATAAATATGTATAGAACAAGTTAAAGTGCTATATTCGGCTATGCCGAATCTTAAATACCCTCCACCTAAATTATATGAAAATTATAGAAATTACATTGGTATAAACACTCTAATATCCATATTCAGTGTTTGTTATTGGGACTTAGCTCCGATTATGAAGATTGGTGGAATGGTAATGTAATACAGAAGTTTTCGCTTATAGTCTACAAATACAGTTGCACAATTTTTGTCGACTATGAGCGAATTAGGACTATAACCGAATTTCTTTTTAAGCCACTTTATGGATTATATATGAATCATGATATAATATACATTTTGGACTATATACAAATTATGTACTTTCTTCAATAATATATTGTTAGAAAAACTAGTTTACGCAGAAGATATTTTATTTAAAATGTATAAAAATGTTATCTAATTCTGCAATTTATAATTGAAATAACTACATATTCCTACCGTTTCCAACAGAGTCTATAATTTTATAATAGGAATAAAATGTACTGTTTAACAATTTATATACATAATAATTGGTTAATATTACCGATTGGCTCAACATTTTCCTTATTCACCACAAGTGATGTAAACGAGCATAAAAAATGGTAAACAAATATATTTAGTCAAACTTCAGAAGTATATTTTTGTTCTGTTCTAATAAATTTTCCGGATGTGAGCCTTTTATATATAATTATGAACCCATAGTCACCAAATCTACTTGAAACTTATATCTGTTACATTTTTTACCGATATGAGTGTATATGCGTTAATGTATTTTTCGGATGTACGACTTATTTGGAAGATTTGTATTTGAGGCCTATTTTGATTGATATTTTTCTCCATAACATTATTTACAAGAGTTTTATGGGTATTATTGTGATTATCGGAAATGGAGCTAATATGGGTGCTATGGTCAAATATGGACCGATATTCACAAAACCCAGTAGTATAATGTTTGGATACAATATATTAATCTGTATACAATTTTAGTTCGATATCCATATATTTAAAATATTTATAGAGGATAATGTGTTTTTTGGAAGTGGTCCTTATATGGGAGCTATAACCAATTATGGGCCGATCTTCATGAAATTCCCTACAGCGATTTTCTCTTTGTACAAAACTTAGTTGAGGTGCATTTTGTACGGATACTCCAATTCTATGGGCATTTATATACCATAGCACCATATTTCGGGAAGAAATTTGTATGGGGGCTACGATAAATTATGAACCGATTCTTTCCATTTTCAACAGAATTTGTTCGTTTATCATATAAATAATGGGTGCAAAATTTCATGGTATTCTCTGCAATGAATTTACCAAATGTCACAAAAATCATGTGAAAATTATCAAAATTTTTGGAGGTTGTCTTAGATTTTGATCCATAACCCTGGTTCTACCAATTCGATTTTGCTGATTTTCAATACCAACCTGCTTAGAAAAATTATAAACATTTTGGTATACATTTCATTAATTTTGCTTATGTGTTTTGGGCGTGAGAGTGTTTTACACATACAGACAGATGGACATTGCTCAATCGACTTAGAATTTCATAAGGATCAATAATATATATACTTTGTTGGGTCTCAGATGAATATTTCTCAATGTTACACACGGAATGACAAACTTATATATACCCTCTTTCACCACTTGTGGTGGTGGAGGGTATAAATATAAAATAATATAGATGGAATACAAATAACACAAGTTATTGAATTGCGTAAAACCTGAGTCAGACCAGATATTTGAAAAATTATGAACACTTTTATAATGGTTCCAATAAAATTGTTATTGTACAAATATATTCTATATTATCCTACCCCCATCTTTGGAAATCACTTCAATTGCTAATGCCATCATCTTAAAAACAAATTCAAAACATAATTTCCTTTGGTCACCGTATTTTTATACCCTTCACCATGAGTGGCAAGAGTATATATAAGTTTGTCACTCCGTTTGTAATTTCTACATTTTTCATTTGCGACTCCACATAGTATATATATTCTGGATCGTTATAGATAGCGAAGTCTATATAGCCATGTTCGTCTGTCCGTCTGTATGTTGAAATCGACTTTCCGTAGCCCACAAATAACTTACAAACATAATTGATACATCAATATATCGGGAATTCTTCCGGCTCGGTCGCTATTAAAAATCGAGAAAATCTACCCATAATTGGCTGAGATATAAGGAAAAAAACGGGGCCTATTTTTGATCTATATCTGGATTACTAAGTCATTAATATGGACAATATGGATATCTAATGATAGATATTTCAAAGTCCTTTGCAACGATGTATATCTATATAAGGCTATAGTAATTTGGACCTACAATGGGTCAAAATCGGGAAAAATATTTTTTAACTCAAAATGTCATTGTCATACTTTTTTTTCAGTAATAAATTTAAACAATTTTTTTAAAAAAAAATTAAAAAAAAAAATTTGGAGGAATATTAAAATAAAATAATTTCTGAAAATTTTTTTTTTAAATTTTGAAAAACAATTTTGAGAAAAACTAATTTTTTAAAAATATTTAAAATTTTTATTTTAAAGTATAATTTGGTGAAGGGTATATAAGATTCGGCACAGCTGAATATAGTTCTATTACTTGTTACAGTTGTTATTGAAATGACTCCAATTTATATTCAAAACTTAAGCATCGATATTCCGGTTAGATAATGCAGTTATTAATTGTCCTTTGCATGGTATTTGGTTTCGATATAAAGACACACAATAAGCTGTATTCAAATTAATTTCTTAACAATTGTAATTTCTTTTGTTGCATTTTTTATAATTCAATTATTTCAAGAAAAATGTTTGACTATTCATATATATTTCGAGTTTAAAGTATGTAAGCATGATTACACAATTTGGTTCTAAGACAAAAGTTATATTTATTTTCAAACATAAATTATATTTAATTACAATATAAATAATTTCAAAGTTAAAATGATTGCTATAATATAAACATGTTTAGCAACATTTACATGCATTTTTTAGATTGCATGTATTCAATTCAAATTCATTACCTGCCCCCATATTTGTTTGTTTAGCAGACCAATAAAAACATCCAATTTTAATTTACAAATAATAGGACACTCTCGACCACAATCTATTTATAATGACCCAACATCATTGTCCCATAGTGAAATGTCTATTCATTCATCAATATCTGTTTACAACCAGACTGAAACAATAAACAAAACTGTCAATCTATCAAGGATTATAAACAATTATGTAGATTGTTAAATTTAAAAAAAAAATTAAAAATAAAAACTGCACCACAAAATCAAATAAAAATTTACCCAGCCTTAAGCACACAATCAATAGATTAAGAATACTTTGTATCTGATTTAATTTAAATAACTCGACTCTGTTTTATAAAGCTATACAAAATATGTATGTATGTATGTATGTACAATACATAATTTCAAATAAATTTTTTTGTTTATCTGTTGTGTTTTATTTTTTGATGATGACCTTTTGTCACTTACATACATATAAACACACCGATTTAAATATTTATACTATACGTATATACATATGGTAAGTAAATATGAGCAATAGAAATGAAAATAATTTCAATATTATTTTAAAATTGAGTTGTGGTCATTTCATACAAAAATTTTACTCAATGAAGAACATATTAATGCGTCATTTTATGTTGATTCGTGCTTTCAGTAGGCAAAAAAGTAGGTCGGTTTTAGGGTTCCTACCCACGAAAGAGTCTTATATTTGGCTGTGCCGAAACATCTATTCCCACTTTCAATATGTGACAATAAAATATTTTTCTGATATAGGGGTAGGGTCAATTATGGAACGTTAATCACAAAACTTGGTAGAAAGATTAAGGTTCATGTAAATCTTATTTAAGTATAATTTCATTACGATATTAATTACACTGCCCAACAGGATTTTTGGAACAGAATAAGGACCCTATAATGCTGAAAGGACATCCTGAGTAGATAATTTTTGTAGAGTAAACTTATAGTCCAGCTGGTCTGAGTTTTTCTTTATAGTGGGGCAAAGTATAAATTTTTTGATCGAAGGGAGCATTATACTAAATGAAAAAAATTTTGTTAGTTAATGTCTGAGAGAATTCTTATTGTCGAATTATATTATGTAATTTTATGGGGATCATTTTTGTGGATGATCTTAACCCTCTAGCTCCTCTCTTTAGGGGTCAATTATACCCTTTTTTGAAGAAAATTCAAAAAAAGTCCTTTCAAAAAGGACATTTATGGATTAAAATATTCTACGAAAATTGTTGACAAAAAATGTTAGGTGGGGGTTACCAAAGATACCAAAGTTGAAAATAAAGATATTTACATTTAATTAGCAAAATTATAAGCCACTTTGATTATCGAATTTAAAAAAAAAATAATCCATTTATGACATCAATGTGCTGAAATTTAAAATATAAATAGTAGGGTGGGTCGATTTTTTTCACGAAAAATCATATAGCAGTAACGCATTCTACGGAAAATTCTAAGAAATTTTCCCCAAGAAACCATACGTCTAAAATCCTATCTTGCGCAATTCGAATTTTTTCAATGATATTTCAGTATTATAATTTTTTTTTAATAGTTCTTTTTATTGGATAAAAGACGAAATGCGCAAGATAGGATTTGATTTTAGACGTATTGTTTCTTCGGGAAAATTTCTTAGAATTTTCCGTAGAATGAGTTTCTGCTATACGATTTTTTACTTTTTGATTGTCCATACAAATCGGCCCAGCCTAATAAGTAGTCATTGAGAAGATCTACAAAAAATTTGAATACACATGTAAGTTATCTCTTTTAATTCAAGAGATATTTAGGTTTTTTAGATATGTTGGTTCTACGGACGGTCGATTTTTTAAAAAAATGTGAGACCTAATGTGGCGCTTAATTTTGCTAATTAAGCTTAAAGATATTTATTTACAACTTTGGTATCCCCCACTAAACTTTTTCGTCAACAATATTCGTAAAATGTTTTAATCCTTAAATGTCCATTTTGAAAGGGCTTTTTTTAATTTTCTCGAAAAGTGGGTTAAGATCTTCCAGAAAAATTATCCCCATAAAATGCACAATATAATTTTGAAAATAAGAATTCTCTCAGACATTAACTTACAGCATTTTTTCATTTAGTATAATGCTTCCTTCGAACAAGGAATTAAAAATTTGATCCATTGTAAAAAAAACTGAGACCAGCTTGACTATAAGTTATGCTACAAAAAATGATCTATTCTGTTCCAATCAAAAAGTCTCTATTTGTTGGAGAGTGTTTTTATAAGACATTATGAATGTCATTTTCTGTATTTTTTACTGCTCTAATAGTATTTCGGAGGGAAACTTGTAAGGGAGCTAAGTATAATAATAGACCCATATTGGTATTGAAAATAACAAACAAACCTTATCATCAGAGAGTATTTATGGCATACTTAACTTTTTTTTGTTTGGAACCTATTGTATTTTTAACAGATAGACAGACGGACGGACATAGCTAAATCATCTTAGGTTGTTATGAAGACTCAGAATATATAAACTAAAGCGGGTCTGCAACAAATATTTTGATACGTTACAAACGGCATAACAAAATCAATTATTCCGTTTGTAAAAAAATAGATACTTTCATGGTTTTGGGAATTCTGAATAATCCAAATAATCCAAACATTTTAAAAGTCCTGAGAAGTGCTGAAACTCTTTCTACTCAATAGATATAAACATTCTAAACCATTTTATTTAATAGTTGGGAGTATTTTTTATGATATTATCAGAGTTTAACTACATTTAAGTTGGATTTATATTTGTTAAAATCATGTGTACAGAAAAAAATGCCCCAAATTAATTTTGTTTTTAAACTTTTATGTTAATTAAAAAATGTAATATATAATTATTTTATTCATTGTTCACATAATTATACAAATGTGTAGGATCTCTTAAGTATTGGCCTAATAGATTAACATCTTAAGAAAAATAATTTGACATATTTTCCGATATTTTTTCTAGAAAAATTGTCATAATATCATGGTAGTAACCTGAAGAACTAATTTTTATTTTTCAAGTATTCATCACACCAATACGCAGCGTATGAGTGGCATTTGTCCTACGGAAATATATAGAACATTATTGTTTATAAATAAAACTAAATACTTTCACAGCAAAAGATTTAAACAATTTACTGATCTTAATTTTTTTTTAAATTTCAATACTTTTGGAGAGAAGGAACCAATATGTCAGAAGTCAAATCTAGAAATTTATGTTGGATTGAAAAATTACTTATGGATAAAACTTAAAGAATAATTGTCGGTTTTCGGCTTTGAGCCATGAAAAGCCGCTATTTCTTTTTCTGCTAAAAACGCACACGAAACTCTCATTACATTTAGTAATGTGTCCCGTTCCCTTTCTGCCAAACCTTATAAGGTTTCGAAATACACTTTAAAATAATTAAATGTTCAACTTAAACATATATAAAATATCTTTATTTTCCATAAAATTATTAAATTTATTTTGATCCACACTGTACACTTCAAACACATACATACATAAATTTATATCTTTGTATCGATGTTCATCTACATAAGTTGATACGATACAAATTGTAGTGTTAACCTTTATTTCTCTGTTGATAACGATGACTGGACAGAAACTTAATACTTAAATAAACTTAAATAAATAATAAATGTATATAGTAAATACGTACATAGTTTTCTACATAATAAACAATCATAGCAAAACAAATAAAAAAATACTTTTTTTTTTTTTTTTTGCACATTCTGTATCTGTTTGTTCAACCCTCCAAACAAATGTTCGTTTACTTAGTGCGAAAACGTGCTAAGTCTATTTTTGAAATCTATTATTGCATGATTTATAATGATAACTAATCACAGTTTAGGAAAAGTTAGTTAGAGTTTTATCAATTTTTCAATTGTGTATTCAATATTTCCTTAAAAAAAATTTTGTTTAAAATAAATCTAATTATAAATAATGATTAAAACATGTTTGGTGATATTATATATTTATTCCGGTTGCAATTTTGGCCAAAAAAGAACTAATTTAAATTTTCATAAAATGTGGACTTAGTACTTTTGCTTGCTAAGCTACCGATATATGAAAATATTGGCATATACAGGAATTTACATTCTTACAACCATAAAAAATAGAAAAAAAAAAAAAAAACAAATTCTCATTGATTGTTACATATGTATTTGATTAATATCTAATGGGGTCATCCATACATTTGTAACGTGAATATTGTTTTTATTACAAAAATCACAGATTTGATGTGTTTGAAGAAGATAAGAAATAAATATTAATGCCCTAATTTTGTAAAACGTAACGAAACTTTTTATCGAATAATTTTTTTAATTTTCATTTCTGTATATAAAATTGAATTTTATAAAACAGAACAAAACGTTTCCCAGCATAGAGAAACAACAAGAGCGGAAACTGGAAAAAAACTCAAACCAAAGATTTACTCATAATAATCACACATATGAGGTTTTTGACAACTTAGGTTTTTGACAGGAGAGTTTCCGCTCTATGTATATTTCTATATGTTTCAGCTCTTGATTCATAGGGTAATATAGAGACAAGACGTAATTGTCAAAAACCTAACTTTTTCAACATTTTAGTCAATGAATTTTGTTGTTGTATCAGACATATGATTTGTTGTTTTTTTTTTTTTTTTGTCTGACAAAACGAAGTGTCTCGTCCTTATGCATAGTGTCAGATTTGTGTAATCTAGAGGGACTAAAGTCTGAATTTTCAAAACGGGTAAAGATAGTTCAATGATTTTCGAAACACAGTTTTCCTATGGTTAGATACATTTTTGTAGAAAAAATTGAGGTGGTCGTGGCAATATTTCGCCTATCTCCCAGACAAATGTTAAAATAAAAATTTTAATATTTATATTACACCACCATAGTGACGAGGGTATAGTAGGTTATGTTTGCTGATGTTTATAATGTGCAAAAATATTGTTCCAACACCCATATTAAAGTATACCAATCTGCTCAGGATCACTTTCTGAGTCGATTAAGCGACACCCGTCCGTCCGTCTGTCCCTCCATGTAAACCTTGTAATCAAACTACAGGTCGCAATTTCAAAGATAATTCGACAAAATTAGTTGCAAGCTTTTCCATTGGCCCAAGGTCGATACCTATTGAATTTAGTTAGAATCTGTCCATCATTTCTCCTAGCCCCCATACGATTGCCCTATCAGAAAATAGTTAAGCTCTCTTAAATATTTTTGTTATATAAATATCCAACACAAATAAGTTTTATATAAGCCGAACTCACACCACCATTTTTTATGACGATCGGTCAATAATTAGTCATAGCTCCCATATAAGGCACACTTCCGAAAATCATTTTATGGCGATTGGTCCATAATTAGTCATAGCTCCCATAAAAATTTTAAATAAGAACTGTTTATAATCATCATCTTGCAGCGCCGAGGTGGGCGTGGCAATATTATGCCTACCACCCATACAAATGTTAAAATTAACATTTTAATATCTGGTATTTTAACAATGCAAATCTCTAAAAAAAATTGAAACGAAAATAATTCTATAGGCGTAGTCAGTGTTTTTTAAATTCAACTAGTATATTTTTGTTTTGCGTATTATTTGACTTAAAATTAGCTAATACATACGTACAATTTTAATACATATACAGTTGCGAACACGAAAACAGCAGTACCACTAGGAAAGTTTTTTGAAACGGCGAACAACGACTTTAACCATTTGAAACATAAAATTTTGTTTACTTCAATAATCTGTCAAGTCTGTTTATATTTTGAGATAATATTTTTGTAAAAATATGTCTAGTGGTACTGCTATTTTCGTGTTCGCAACTGTATGTACCTATATATATATCGCTCATTTGCTGCAACAACGTCATAATTCAAAAAAAGTCGTTTCGAGAAAAACGGCTTTGAATGTTTTATGACATTTGACTATTTCTTAAATAAATTTTCAACAAATCATGAGATTTTAGAAATATCTGTATTTAAATCTGTATTTAGAATAATCTGTATTTAACCCAAAATTTTTCTTGTCAAATATACGAGAAAACATGAATTTTGGTTTTGACGTTTACAACAAAAAAACACACTCACACAAAAAATAACTGACCTTTTTGAAAACTGATAAAACTATATGAAAGACTAAAGAACGGTGGATATTTTGTATTACTCAGTTCAAAAATCCAGATTTTGAGTTATGATGTTGTTGCAGCAAAAGAGCGATATGTATATTACAGATAAGTTAAATATATTAATAAACACACAAATGTATATTGTTACGATTTTTAACATCATTTACGTATATGCTTATCTAATATTCAAACCAATTGTTATAAGGGTAAGAAAAGGTTACTCATAAGGTATCCATCCCCTATTTGTTGCATGCGATATTTTTTTTGTGTTTGTCAATTATTCAATTACTGCGTTTTACTATTTGCCTTCTTCTTGAAGATGCATTTTTTTGTCTGTCCTTCTTTAACTTATATGATCTCATTAAATTATAAAAAAGCGGAATTTTTATTACGCATTTTTTAATTGTATATCGGTAGATGATAATTCTTGTTTCTAACTTGATTTCATTACTTGAGAAGAAGTGGTACAATGAAGTCAAAATTGTCAGTGAATAATGACAACAAAATTTAAATAATTGAAATTTTCCATTAAAGTATATAAAAGTGAAAATTTATATTAAAAATTAAATTAGTTTAAATATAGTTTCAAATCTATTGTTTTTATTGGATTGGATAAAATAGTAATTACGCATCATTTCGATAAAAAAAAGGTAACAAAATAAAATGTGATTTTTCGTGAAGTTTAATTTTGAAACATGTGTTCTAATTAAATGGGAAAACTTCATGCCCCTTGTGGATGAATTCTTTGAAAAGTTTTTTGATTAATCCTCAGAAACCTAGATCCAAGAATAGTAAAGCAGAAATCGCCGAAAAATTGTCCTTTTTTTGAAAAAATCCATAAAGGTGACCCATACCCACATGGTATTACATAATCGAAAATTCGAAGGCAAAACCTGACATTACATTACTTCATCATCATCACCAATAATGAGCTAATTAATTCTTTCAAATTATTAACTATTTTCTAAAACGCTTCTAAGATTATTTAAGAATTTATATTATTTAACATAATTTCTCCCCATTTTCTAATATCAGTAAAATTTAAATCCTAAATATTAAAATGTACTAAATTGAATTAAAATTTTGCTAACTACATCTTATACTTACAACTAAAACGAGCTTAAACCAACGAAAATATGTTTAAAACTTAAACTAAAAATATGCATAAACTAATTTAAAAGTTACTATAAAATCTAAACTTAGAGAAGTCTAAATTAACTAGAATGTCCCTAACACCAAATTAAAACTATTATTTTACTAAATAATAAAAAGAATTTATAAAAAAAATTTTTTTTAAACCGTATCTAAAAATCTAAATTAATATTAAAATTATTCTAAATAATGTTTCCAATGAATATAAATTAAAATCTAAATTGAATTAACCCACAAATTTCAATTATATGCAAGTTATCAAATTAGTCTTAAAATAAACAAATTAATATTTTAATTTTTTTTCCATATTTAATAGTGTTTGTAATTATAATAACTAGTTATAATATATTTAACGTATTTACTAACATATTTCCTTGAGTGTAAAATACTACGATTTTTTTTATTAGTTAGCTCATCATCATTTTTTTTTTTTACAAAAAAAATGCAAAAGATATATACACCAACAACGTCACTGTTTGAATGCTGGGCCCGACACGTCAATCAAGTGGAATTTTGGATGCAAATATTTTTGTAAGTCTCTTTTTATTTTACGCTCAATTATTATTATTTTTACATATTATTACTCTTATTTTATGAATTATAATCAATAAGCCGTTCCGCTTTCATATTGTTCCCATGATAAAGTATAAACACTTTTTCATTTTCTTTTGTTCTTAAATGATCAGAATTGCTATTCTTTTCTTATTACTTATTATTTTTTTTTATATATTCCTTTTTTTTTTTGTTAATAAATATCCATAATAGAGTAATGTAAAAAAAAAAAAACATGTATTTCTAAGTTCTTAATAATATGGGAAGGATAGCCAACAATAATAGGTAAAGTATTATGATATAAATCATGTAATTAGGGACAGATAAAAGTGTTAAGTAGGGTAAATAGTCTGTCAAGGAGTTTTTGGGTGGGAAATCAATATCCTACACGACGTAACATCTAGTCGTCTTGTGGTTTGTTAAATTTATGTATTTAGTTTTCTTTTAAATCTCAATTGACTTTCTTTTACACAGTCCAGGGTATTTTATAGGCATATGGACATTGTTTTATGTTAATGCGTTTTGAATAACCGGGTTAAGAACCAAGCATACCCAATGTAGAGCTAGCTGGACACCTTTTTCATGCCCTTGACCAGAGTTAAATATATTTTTTTCCAATTTGTCAATTTTTATTACTGAACAAATAGACGGCGCATAACAATATATATGTACAAATCAAAAAAAAGACATTAATTTAATTCTTCTTCAGAGTCAGGAAAATATATGTCTGGATCTTTCAATAATGGCAAAATATCGGTTGTAAAAATTCCTTTTTTAGCTTTAGGTGGTTTGCGCAAACTGCAAACGTTCATGTCTTTCATTTTGCTTTGTTCAAAGCTAAATTTCGAAAATTTCACTACGAAACATTTGTTTGGCCATGATGCTTTTATAGGTCAAAAATTTCCGGGTGTCAATTGGGGTAGATTTTCTTTTTTGTTTCTATAAATAGGAAGGTTGGTAAACGGTATAGTAAACAAATTTCACTGAACTCAACTGAACTCTGTAACTATTTATACCCTACACCACTATAGTGGGGAGGGTATAATGGATTTGTGCAGATGTTTGTAACGCCCAAAAATATTAGTCTAACACCCACCTTAAAGTATACCGATCGACTCAGAATCACTTTCTGAGTCGATTAAACGATGTCCGTCCGTCCGTCCGTCCGTCTGTCTGGCTGGCTGGCTGGCTGGCTGGCTGGCTGGTTGGCTGGCTGGCTGTCCATGTAAAGCTTGTGCGCAGAGTACAGGTCGCAATTTTAAAGATATTTCGATAAAATTTGGTACATATCATTTTTTCTGCCCAAGGACGATCCCTATTGAAACTGGCTGAAATCGGTCCATTATTTGACCTAGCCCCCATACAAATGTCCTCCCGAAAGTGGATTTTATCCGTCAAAAATGTTTAATTTATATAGGTATCTACACAAGTTTTTGTCCAAATAAGTTTTATATATAGGGAGTTCATGTCACCAAATTTTATTATGATCGGTCCATAATTAGTCAAAGCTCCCATATAAGGCCTGCTTCCGATAATCACTTTAACGAGCATAAATCTCCTACAAATGTTGTTATACACATAAAATTCAACATAAATAACTTTCATATAAACATTAATCACGTGACCAAATTTCGTGGTGATCGGTCCATAATTTGTCATAGCTCCCATATAAGGCCCACTTCCGAAAATCGCTCACGAACATAAATTATTGAAATTTTGAAAGAAAAATTTTTTTGCTCATTTACTTAGTGTAGGGTATTATCTGGTCGGGCTTGACCGACCATACTTTCTTACTTGTTTTTTATTGAAAATTTTAAAATTAAGAAAAAATCTTACCTAAAAAGGATGTCTTGAATAGCACTCATAAACAAATTTAGCAGGCCTTATTTTGAAATGTAATGAAACTCTTATTTAGTCTAAGTATTCTGTTTTATCATTCAAAAAAATTCAACGCATCCAAACATTGATTACTTTTAGCAAGAACTATTAAAAAAATTTTAATGTCAATTAAACATCTCTCTGTTTGATACCGTTATATTTTTGTTGTTTACATATTTTGTTTTAAAACTTGTTTTTGTAAATACCAGGGTTCAATAATTTTTTATTTTTTTTGTAAAGGAGTTTTTTTACAAACAATGAAATCTGACACTGTGCTATGGCTTGAATTGTCAAGATCAAACGTTGAAAATTATATTTCAATACATTTTTCATTGATTTTTCAATTTTCAAAGAAAAAACATTTTTATGAGAGTGTGTTTTTTTAATAACATAAAAAATAAATATAACAAAGAGATTTTTTTTTCCAAATAAATGTAAAAAACAGTCAAACATATCGAGGGCCTATATTCAAAACCTTCTATCTTCAAAAACACAACTTTTCAGGAGAGCCAAAAAACTGTTTTTTTCGCGTATTTCTGGAGTTATTAAAATTCGGTATTCTACAATATTTTTTTAAATGTCACATATAATTGGTTTTTAAAATTTTCCATTATTGGGGACTTTATGATAGATAGAGGGGTTTTCTTTTCAAAATATTCAAAGTGTACGTATGAAAATGATAAGATAGAGGATTTTGCATTTTAATAACATTTAATTATGTTGATTTCATTTATGTCATCTGCCAGCTTTTAACGTGATTTATTTAAGATAACGGCTAACAATACAACATAAAATAAAAGAAATTAACAATAAACAATATTAAACAAAAAGTTATAGAAAAAATATTTGTTTTTGTTTTTTTGGAGTTTGATTGGTGTTAATTATGGTAAAATAATAGATGACACTTTAAAAGTAGACACTTTTAAAAGCAAACTCCAACTTTAATTATTTATTTTTATGCCATGGACATTTTATTTTCCATAAAAGAAAAAGGTAAAATATTTTCATGGTTTGTCAATTCAGAATCGGCATTCGCTATTTTGATAAATGATTGAAAAATGTAAAATTCATCTTCAGCATGCAAAAATTAGTAAGAAAACATGAATTGCAAGAAGAAATGATTCCAAAAAAATATTTGAAAATTAATTATTTCGGAAAAAATTAATTGTATAAGTTAGAGAAATAACAAAAATGCATATAAAACAGAAAAAAAAGTATGTTTGTTGTGAAATTCACATCATAGATGAGGCCTGTTTTACTGAACATTTTACCATCAAAAAGTAATTTTCGTGAAAATCAAAGATAGAGGGTTTTGAATATAGGCCCTCGATATCAAAATTATTTCAATAAATTTTATTTGTTGGAAAATATTAAAACGATGTTTTTAAACTTGATGTTTTAAACGCAAATATCGTTTCATTTTATAAAATTTCAAATTTTTTTTTTGTTCCAAACGGCCATAAGTTTTCTAGGCCATAAGTTTTCTAACTACTTAGTTGAAGAGAAATTAATAAGAACTTTAGAGAATAGGCTATAAAATGATTTTAATTAAATGCCCGAAGCGTCCCACAAGGAGAGGTTATGTGGCCTTTTTTTGAAGCCTTGCCATTAACTCTCTGCTCGTGGATCTCGATTCTATGATTTGTAAAACTGTTACATGCAAAAAAACTGTACTGTAACCATTACAACATCTTTACAAGTTTTTTAACAATATTATAGTCACAGTAACTATTTATATGATTTTGGTAACTATAATATGGTGAATTTACGACTCACATGATTGTATCAACCATATATATGGTTATAGTAAACAAGTATATGTTTGTGAGAACCACTTGTATGATGAAGGACTTACCATATTATGTTGTTCTAGGCTTATGGATATCATAATCTGGGAACAACATATTATGATAAAATTATTTATCATAAAAATGGTTGTCACAAACATATACTTGTTTACTATAACCATATATATGGTTGATACAATCATGTGAATCGTAAATTCACCATATTATAGTTACCACAATCACGCTGGAAATTAAGTTATTAAATAAGCGGTAGATTGGCTAAGGTACTACATGATGTGTGATGAGAATATATTTGGATGGATGTACAGAAAGTCAGTCAAAGATTAAAATTTTAACAGGTGTTTATAAGCAGAGCTGTAAATGAATAAACTTTTGAAATTTGAATGAATTTATCATGAATAAAATATTCTTGAAATTTGGGAAATTTAAAAAGTTACTCAAAAATATTATGAATTTAATTGAATAGATTGATTCAGAAATAGCTTAGAATCATGAAGATGACAATTTTATTAAGAAATCGGTGTTTATTTTGTGTAATTTTTTTTTTTTGAACTTAAAAGTGAATTATAAAATGAATTAGAATGAAAGTCAATAACAAAATGTATTCATTCAAATTTAAATTCAATTGATTTTCGGAAGAAGCGAATTCATTTGATAATATTAATTCATAATGAATTCATTAAAATTTTAATTGCATTCATATTCTGGGCAAAACTAATGCATTCAAAAAATTATAATTCAGTGCAGGAATGATTCAATGATACATTAAAAACTTAATCATTATATTACAGCTCTGTTTATACAACCTCTACTTATGTTAGTTTATAACTGTCAGATATTTGTTAATCAGATGATTTGACAATCTAACCTGGGCACTGCTTTCCTACCCTGAAATAACTTTGTAGGCGATCTACACGCAGAAAAAAATATAACCTTTTAATGATAAATTTGCAGGTGTCCGTGCATCAAGACTAAACTGGCAACTTATTATACCCTTCACCTTCGTGAGAAGGGTATATATAAATTTGTCATTCCGTTTGTAATTTCCACAATATAATTTTCCGACCCTATAAAGTATATATATTCTGGATCCTTATAGATAGCGGAGTCGATTAAGCCATGTCCGTCTGTCTGTCTGTCTGTCTGTCTGTCTGTCTGTCTGTCTGTCTGTCTGTCTGTCTGTCTGTCTGTCTGTCTGTCTGTCTGTCTGTCTGTCAGTCTGTCTGTCCGTCTGTCTGTTGAAATCAATTTTCTGAAGACCCCAGATATCTTCAGGATCCAAATCTTCAATAATTCTGTCAGACAAAAAATCAGCAAAATCGGTCCACAAATGGCTGAGATATAAGGAAAAAACCAGGACAACCTCGATTTTTTACCTATTTTTTGACCTATATCTGGATTACTAAGTCATTAATATAGACAATATGGATATCAAATGATAGATATTTCAAAGACCTTTGCAACGACGTATATAAGACCATAGTAAGTTGGACCTACAATGGGTCAAAATCGGGAAAAATTTTGAACCAGTTTTTTTTTTTCACCAAAAGTTTTTTTCGCTAAATATTAAAAAAAAAAAAAATTAATTTAAATTTAAAAAAAAAAAAAAATTTAAATTTAAAAAAAATTTTACATAAAAACTTAAAAAAAAAATTCGAAAAATATTTTTTTTCCAAAAAATGAAAAAAAACAACTAAAAAAAAATTGTTTACCTAAAATTACCTAAAAATTTGTATTTTGAAGTATAGTTTGGTGAAGGGTATATAAGATTCGGCCCAGCCGAATATATCTCTCTTACTTGTTTTTATATTGATTTTCTTGCGAAAACAATAAAGCAAGTTGTTTTATTTTTTCTTTACTCACTTACACACTACAGTTTGTGTCGGCAAGAATCCAACCAATTGTAGTAGAGAATGTAAGAAAAGATAAAATCACTGTTTATTGTTGGTGTTTTGTTTAAGCTTTGATATTTTTACAAATAAAGCTTGAGTGTCTGTAATTCTCATTCACTCTATAGTTTTATTTGTATAATATCTTTAGTTTTTCTAAAGCCTTTTGGGAAAAGGTTTCCTGATGATCTGTCCTAAGCAACCAGTGAAATGCGCATAGGAGCAAGCTTATCCCCCAACAAAAAATTTTAGTGAATTTATCAATAAAATTGGGAAATTAGCATAAGAAAATCTTACTAAAATATTAATTTTGTATTCCCGAATAACCTTTTAATGTTAGTTGGGCATTGTTACTGTAACCATTTCAAAATTTTTAACAATATTATAGTTACAGTAACTATATACTTATATGATTGTGGTAACAATAATATGGTTAATTTACGATTCACATGAATATTTCAACCATATATATGGTTACAGTAAACATATATATGTTTGTGACAACCATTTATATGATGAACAATTTTATCATAATATGTTGTTCTCAGATTATGATATAAGAGCAACATATTATGGTAAATCCTTCATCATATAAATGGTTGACACAAACATATACATGTTTACTGTAACCATATATATGGTTGAAATATTCATGTGAATCGTAAATTAACCATATTATTGTTACCACAATCATATATATAGTTACTGTGACTATTATATTGTTAAAAATTTTGAAATGGTTACAGTAACAATGCCCAACTATATTTTTTTTCTGCGTGTAGCTACAATCGATTTCAGACTGCATGACGAGAATCTATATTAGGCATGCAGAGATCCGAAACTGTGGTACAAACTGAATTCATAAGGGAAAGTTTGATAATGATTTTTTTAACTTTTTACTGTAATGGAATGATTTTGTGGTTGTCTAGGAAAGAGTATGATAAAATTTTAACTCCATTTGACATAGCAAAAACAATTTATTTAACAAGAATTTAAGGTAAATATTGATATAGCTTTTGATTGATACTATTCGGGAGCGTTTCCTTTAGTTTCATTAATATTTACAAAACTGAAACTTCACCCTAATTGTAAGTAACGCGAACGACATTCGTTGAGATTCCACTCTATTGTTACTATAACATATTAAACGCACTTGTAAAATAGAGACACATCACTTCAATTGATTGACTGAGATTTATTAATGTATGTATTTGATTCCGGAAAAAACATAAGCAATTAATTGTAATCAAATATTATGACTAGTATTATATTCAATACAAAACAAAATCGTTTGTGTTAGTTTCGTGGTCAGCCACAGGATGCCTTTAAAGTATGTATGAATGCCAAAGTTATATGCTCTCTAAAATATATAATATATGAGTGATTAAAATGGAAAACAAAATTTTATCGTTAATAATGTTTTTATTTCATTTTAATATGTATGACAAGTCAATCAAGCATTAAACCAAAAGAAAAATCTGAAAGTGCAGTTAACCATTTTGCAAATTGTGACACTTCTATGTATCAATATTCTGGAATGTTGCACCCATTAACGAGCAGTATTTCATTAGTCACGAAAGTTTTGGGATAATGCAGAACCACATAAGTTTATAAATATTTCATTCTTAGTCTTGAGAATTAATTTTAGTTTAATGAGATTTATATATATTTATCACCATAATAGTATTTTTTTTTTTTTAAATATCTTCGTTTACTAATAAGATTACGCAAACTCATGTATGTATTTTAGATAAAGCAATTATTTAAGAATTAAATCAACAAAAATAATCCAAATTTATGAAAAACTCTAATTGCAATAATTTCTATTTATTGTCATAACTACAATTTTGGCCAGACATTTAATAAATTAACATATATCTAAACTCATTTGTACTTAAAGAGACTTTAAAGCCCTTTTACACGATCACATTTTAAGACATCCATTTAGGTCAGTATTATAGTAATGTTATGGTTTTATAAGATGGCTCTCTTAATTTTTTAAAAGTTAAAAAAAAAAAAAATATTCTACAAGTGGATTGGATTTAAATTATGTTATTGGCCAAAAGCCGCACGTAACGTCTTATCGTCTAAAACAACCATTATCACATTCGTTCTCGTATTAAATGATTTAAATATTTCCGAATCTTACTATGAATATATTTTAGACATTTTCAAAGACTCATTTCATCATGATAATTATGTTTGAGGAAAATATTTTGAATATTACTTAAGCACGTAAACGAGTATTTTATGTAGTGTGTATGTAGTACATATCTAACAAATCCTACGATGATGCTGATGAACAAAGACGTTGAAGGCATAGAAGCAGGCAATCATGGAGATTAAAGTAATTAATAGTATTCCCATAACAATCAATTCATCAAACAACATGTTATAGGATGATAAAATTTAATACCGAAGGCAGGATATTTATATAGTCATACATTTATTCATATAAAGCGTAAAAAGGAGCAAACAATACAATTCAAACACATACAACAAAAATTACCGACCATACATGCATACATTGGAAGGATGTGAGTATTGGTATATTTTCAGGCATGTATGTATGTATGTATGTATGTATGTATGGTGTTGGTGTGTTTGTATGCAGAAATATATATGTCCATAGTACGTATATATATGTCTTAAAGAGAGCACTATTTATTATAGAAAAAAAGTATTGAATAAGTTGCACTGTGGTTTGATGAAGGGTTATTGTGAAGTTCAATATTTCTAAATATGGGACGATCCTAGTAGTAGTACCAGTGCAGGATTTATGTATACAGATTGAATTCCACCAAAGAACACAGAAAAAAAAAACAGTTTTTATAATTTGGGTCTTCCGATTTTTACCATATTCGGTAAACACATATCCTTTATACTCGTCCTTTATACACATTTCCATTTTTATTCTTTAAAATTTTGAAAAACTCTCGAATTAAAATTTTTGAAAAATGTAAAAAATTTATATATTTGGTCAATTCTCTCTTATCAGTCATAATGTCCTAATATATCACGACTCGGCAGCTCGGCTTAACCGACTCTTAGGCATTCGGCGTTGGTCTCTGCTGGTTCGTTACGATAACACAATAAACATAGCATAGAAAGTAGTATTACTTTAAGACATTTTTCGCTTGAAAAGCAATAAAACCCATTGTGAAATATTAGGACATTATGATAATATGAGATGATAAGAGACCTTGTGAATTGGCCAATTATGTCTGATTATATTGACTTAAGATGCCTTTGAAACATAATTATGTCCTCCTAAGATTACATAACTTAAAAATAATAATTTTAAAAAATTCAGTCACAATGCAAATGTCCTTTTTCCTTTATTTTATGTGTCTTAATTCATTAATTTAGAAAATTCAAGCAGAATCATTATAAGATATAAAGTTTGACAGAGTCCTCCATCTGTATTCTCACTTATTCAGGATAATTTGTATAAAACGTGAAAATATACCCTTTTGTGCTTTCTTAGTTATTCAGGACCATAGATGATTCACCCGTTATAATGAGGTAGAAGTACCCATTTACGTGTTCTCACTTCAATCTAAAACATTTGAGCTTAAAATTATATTTTTCTATTTTCATTATTATATAAATTTAGATTCTCAATCACGACTATATAAGGACGTCCACAATGACGCAATAATTCCACTTTTTAAGTTGAATCCAATTCAACACACTTTTTGTAGCTATTGTTAACACCCATAAAAAAGAGCAATAATTTTATTGTAATTCAATACCAAAATTAAACATTTCTCATATTCTACGACTTTAATTAAATTTTAATTATTTCGTTTTGTTATGCAACTCCTCAAAAAGTACCACTAGAATAAAGAAAAAGTACCATAAAGCCCCCTCTTTTGGGGGCCATATAAGCTTTATTTCATGTTTTAGGTTCATTAGTGAAAAAATTACAAAAGGTACACAAATGTTTAATTCCATGATTCCAGATGAAACCAACAATGTTAAATATTTTATCAAAATTGACTTAATAATTACAAATAAAAGTTTTTTACCATTTTTATCCCCATTGTGGGGGTAAAGTTTGATTCAAATAAATTTCTGTATCGTGATGGGAGCTCATAGTAAAATATTAATATGTCTATATCAATTTATTGAAAAACATATTTTATGAAAAAAGTAACGAACAACCACAATTTTTTAAATCGATGTCTTCCGATGGGGATGAAATTTGCACCATGGTTAGTTCCATTGGATAGTAATTCAGACACAATTTTACATTTTGGTCAAGCAGGTGTTTTTTCTTATCCATGTAACTTATTATCTTTCAGTTTTGCCTTTTTTCAGAACTGGCCCTTTCTTTTTATAACCTTCACCTGCGTGAGAAGGGTATATATAAATTTGTCATTCCGTTTGTAGTTTCCATAATATAATTTTCCGACCCTATAAAGTATATATTCTGGATCCTTATAGATAGCGGAGTCGATTAAGCCATGTCCGTCTGTCTGTCTATCCGTCTGTCTGTTGAAATCAATTTTCTGAAGACCCCAGTTATCTTCGGGATCCAAATCTTCAATAATTCTGTCAGACATGCTTTCGAGAAGTTTGCTATTTAAAATCAGCAAAATCCGTCCATAAATAACGGATATATGAGCAAAAATCCGAGACAACCTCTGAAAATTTCATACAAAAAAGACAGTTTATTGCATGCTTTGACAAAAAAGCAACAAAGCGCATGTGTGGATGTGTGTTGGTTATTGCTTTGCGTATTTTGTTTGTGTTTTTATACCCTTCACCATGAGAGGCAAGGTTATATATAAAGGAAGAGTTGTTTATAATGAGTTTGCATATGAGCAACTCTATCATACGTAAACACCACACACACACCTACAATTCTACAATGTAGAATGTTGTTGTTGGTGCGCTGTCCATAGCACAATTGTGCAAAATCAAATCACAATTTAGTAGTCGTTGTCCACTCAACGAGACAACTACAAAAGCGCATGGGTATGGTTGCATGACTTTTTGTTTATTTTTTCAGTTTTTGTATTTGTTTGTTTGTAGGTGCACTGAACAAAAGAAAGAATTGAATGTGTTGGTGAGAGAATTAACTTTTGCACACCTCTGTTCTACATTCGTTTTTTGGTCGCTTAGTGGGTCGAGAACTCTCTGGCATTTTTGCCCAGCAGGTATTTTTTCTCATCCATGTAACTTATTACCCATTGTTCTTAGCAAAATGTGTCCCAAATTGTTATGATAGCTATTTCTTGAAAAAAAAAATAATAAAAAAATGTTTGTAATTTTTTTCCAAAATCAAAAACTTTTTTGGATATCTATCAAAATATCAAGACATCCAATTTTTGACTTTGTTTTGCAAAATCTAATTTTTTTCCAAAATTGGCCCTTTTTTAATGTTTTTTTTTTTTTTTTTGCTTAAAAGAAAGCTTGGGCCTCTTAGTGGAATGCGAGTGGGACGTATATCAAAATGGACCTAAGATTTCTTTTGATATAGTATATATATAACATATCATGAATATACTCTATTCCCTAGAGAAAGTTTTGTTTTCTTGTTATACTTTTAAAAGTTTTTTAGACTTATATTTTAACTATTAAAAATGTAAATAATGAACTTAGATATTAAATATGAAAGAAATATTCGAATTGTTTCCGATAGTCATACGGTACTTATCTGTTTATATATTCTAAAAGCGATATAGTAGATTCTAAAAGATTTTCACTATGACCACCTACATGATTTAGTGGTGATAATGACGGGACATATGCAACGTAGCCAGTTGAAGCTGTCATAAAGCTGATAAATAATTTGCACTTCAGATTCACAGTAACTATCTGGTAGTGCCGCGAAGTAGGAGCAAGATTCTGGTAAATGCATTCACAATGAATATGACTATCATTATTGAAGAAATCATGCCATCACTATTGAAGAAATCATGCCATTGCGGCAACTCATTCAATGAATTATCTCAAAATACTTATAAACTATGAATATAAAATACACCTTTGAACCACTGTCAATTGTCCTAAAGTATAAGACTTAAAGTGGCGTTAAGTTTAAGTAAAGATAAGATATGAGTAAACATTTGATAAGACCATCAAAGTTGCTCAGCTTAGTTATAACACACACACACACAATCTTGAGCATAAGAAAACAAACATAATCATAAGATACACAAGGATTTTTTTTAAAATAAACTTGACTCCATCTATATATATGTATGTATATATATTCATCTCAAACCCGTTAACAACTAGAATATCTGTGTGTGTGTGGAAATATTTTTCTATAAGTTTACTAAATGTGGGTGTCTATTATACTTAATTGTAAGTGTAAGTCTAACCAAGGGTTTATAGAAAATTATGTTTGTTTTTAAGCTAAAAGTCATACCGGAAATAAGTTGATTGTGTTTCTATATGTGTCCTTGTACTAAATTGTATGTGTGCTTAAAATATTTGTGTTATTTTGATAAATAAGTTTTCCAAACAATTTTCTAAATAAATATTGACCCCAAAAAAAGGGCTATTTTTCATAACAACGTTGATGACCCGAATACGTGGTCATAAAAAGGCAAACATAAAATGGTTACCTTTTTTCAACAAACTTTTCATATTTATTATAAACTAGATGTGTGTGTATGTGTATAGGAAACATAGATATGGTTATCATTAAAAAACCTTTAAATAACATGTCTTTGTAACAAGTTCATTTACTATTGTCTTCATCACCAACATCATTATCATCATCGTGCGAAATGCCATTTAAGTAAATATAATGAAAAATACACTGACTGACACTTGGACTTCATTATTTTCAGTTTTTTTTTTTTTTTTTCTAGCTCATAAATCAAAGTCAAATGATGGTAGTAAGGACAAAAATAGGTAAATTAAGGTGGCCCCAACTAAAATAAAAGTTTAATTCTAATATAACATTTTTTAAAATATTTGTCCTGGAATAAAAAGGTATGTTGTTAGATTTTTTACATATTTCTCTCAAAGAAAGCTTAATAAATGTTGTGTCATGTAAAAGGTCTTTGAAAGGTCCATCGGATATGCTTAAGCATTAGAGGGTTAACAAAAACATTAAAAATTTTGATAAAGAAATCATGACAATTATTGCAAGTATTTTAGTTAAACTAAAATGTTTGTTTTATAAACCAATGTAATTATAAAGTGTTATATACCAATGGACAACTTATGAAATTATGCTTATTATAACCTACACCACCGTAGTGAAGCACTCACCTTAAAGTCGACTAAACGATGTTCGTTCGTTCGCCTGATGGCTGCCCATATAAAATTTGTGCGCAAATTTGGTATACAAATTTTTTCGGCCCGGGAACGAAGCCTATTGAAGGCTCGAGGAGAATATAGTGTTACAAATTTGCAATAGCGATTTGAATTTAACGGTCTGTAACGACAGCCTGCAGCCTTCACCATGTTTATAAACACGTCCATCAGTGGAAGCTTCTACTTATCAACAATGTTGATAGCATGCGGTTATTAGCATTGTTTGTAAGTATGGCAACACTAAATGTTTAAGCTGCTAACATTAACATCGAAGCTCTAGAATTCGAACATACGAGTTTTGACCGTTAAGAACAATCTAGACTACACGGATGAAGATGGCAGTGTGCATAAATAGTGACTGCGGTTGTAGAAGTGAGAAAGTTTATCATGGGCGCTGTTAGAGTTAACATCAACTGTCTTGTACATTTAAGTTTGTGCATTATAAACGTGTATGTGTGTATTAAAAAACACATAGTGACTATTTAGACTGTTGTTGTTGTACATTTGAATAAATAAAGAGTTGTTACAATTTTAAACTACTAAAACTGCTTTTATTTGCAATCAAAGGTATCCTGTTTATTTAAAAGAAATAAACCAACATTTTAAAAAGGTTAAAACGTAACAATAGGTTTGGAAAAATTCAAATAAAATGCCAAGCAGTCTGTCGGAAAAAGTCGTTTTGGTGAATTTATATTAGGTTTAGATCATATTAATTTAAACAAATTACTTTAAATAATTCTATGAACAAATTTAAAAATCTGAAAATTTTTTAAAAAACCATTAAATTTCGATAATATTTGAACTTTTACGAACATTTTTGATACATATTTAAATGGGCATTTCAAAAATCATTCACATGATATTAAGTATGTATCCTTAGCAAAAAATATTAAAATAAATTATAAAAACTTTAAAAAATTACCTTTTGATGCTTTGATCCAGCTCACCAAACACATCTACATCTTATTTTTTCTCCATAAAAACGGGGCGACCATAATGTATATAAGTGTCTATACGCATGTAATATAGAAAACATATCTAAAAATAATAAACATACTAAAGGATACATGTGTATATACCTAGAGATTCAAGCGATGATTTGTTCACTCAGAAATTTTGTATAGTAAGTATCCCATTTTAAATGCAATGCTTAAGATTGCGATATTTTTGGGATATGTTTTTCAAATGAAATAAATCTTTTAATAATTAGCCGGGCTGCGTACCATTACAGCGAAGCTTCTGTTTCCCCCGAAATACAATTTTAGCTGCATTTAGCGCAAATAATGTTAACGCTACAATACCATTACCTATAGGTAAATAATTTGAAATTATTAAAATACTAATTTTTAATTTTAATAATTGAGTTTGTCAACTTATATTTAATTTTTGTAAATTTTGTTAATAATTTAATTCAGGATGAAATTACCAATATCATTAAAATAGCGTTATCGAAATACCGTCGAAATAATCCAAATTAGCGTTCCCGTTACCTTTTTACCGTTTTGAATCGATAACCAAGCTTGATTATTAGTTCCAAAATTTTTTATAATTGTATGAAGAGTACAGCGAAGAACTACTTAAATAAAACATTAAATACAACACAGCCTTTCCACAATAATAGTGGTCTTATTTTATATATATCGGCATCACGGAATACGAAAACAAAATATAAAAAATTTGTTTTTGTATATTTTCATGAAAACCAAAACCAATAACCCTTATTATAACACGATGTCTGGTAATGTTTTAACTAATAGCTAACTGCCTGTTAGACCAATATTTTTCGGCGTTACAAACATCTGCACAAATCCAATATACCCTCCCCACTATGGTGGTGTAGGGTATAATAATTATTATGTAACGCCGAAAAATATTGGTCTAACACCCACCTTAATGTATACCGATCGACTCAGAATCACTTTATGAGTCGATTAAACGATGTCCGTCCGTCTGGCTGGCTGGTTGTCCATGTAAACCTTTTGCGCAGAGTACAGGTCGCAATCTTGAAGATATTTCGATAAAATTTGGTATATATCATTTTTTATGCCCAAGGACCAAGCCTATTGAAACTGGCTGAAATCGGTTCATTATTTCACCTAGCCCCCATACAAATATCCTCCCGAAATTGGACTTTATCGGTCATAAATGTTTAATTTATATATGTATATACACAAGTTTTTCTCCAAATAAGTTTTATATATACGAAATTCATCATTCACCAAATTTTATGGTGATTGGTCCATAATTAGTCATAGATCCCATATAGCATAAATCTCCTAAAAATGTTGGTATACACATAAAATGCAACATAAATAACTTTCATATAGACATTAATCACACTACCTAATTTCATGGTGTTCGGTCCATTATTGGTCATAGCTGCCATATAAGGCCCACTTCCGATAATCGCTCACGAATATAAATTATTGAAATTTTGAAAGAAAAATGTTTTTGCTCATTTACTTAGTGTGGGGTATTATATGGTCGACTTGACCGACCATACTTTCTTACTTGTTTTTGTATGAAAACTGTCAGAATAACTATTAGTTAACACTTAACCAGCCTTCATGTTAATGTAGGAAAAAGTTGTGAAAAAAAAACTATGCAATGTTATATGTAGATAAAAAATGTTTAAAAAAATTTAATTAATTATATAGATGTAATGGTATGTATTATGATTATGTAAGTCGATTGTTCCAACTATAGACTTTATGCTGAAAAAAGTCGAAATCTAGTGTACGTTCGAAAAGAATTAGAACAATCGATTAAGTTATCCCAAAGAAAAAATCGATGAAAGTCGAAATTTTTTTTAAAACATAAAAATGTGTTTTTCTAATCAACAAATTTTACATAAAAATAGCCGAACAATCATAAAAACCCCACTATTCATAAATACTAGTAGCTAAAGTCGGTACCGTGAAATAGCTTCCAAATGGAATAACTCCCCACGAAAAAATGAAATAACACCCAACAAATTTTTCATACAACTTGGGACGTAGTTCATTATGAAACAACTCCTAATGCGTAGGGTGTTATTTCATAATTTTTTATTGGGAGTTATTTCATAATGAAATAACACCCAATGAAACAACTCCCAATGAAATTTTTGTTGGGTTTTATTTCATTTAACTTTGGGAATTAGGAGTAATTTCACTGTATTGGGAGTTATTTCATTTTTGTCATTTTTAAAGTGTATTAAAAATCGGCTTCGCATACTATAAACTTTTTGCATTGCCGGCCTTCTGCCGGGCACTAAGGTTTTCTCCTCTGGGGTGTATCAAAAACCGGCTTCGCTCAGAAAATATCTTTGCATTGTCGGCCTTTGTCTGGTCGCAACCATTTCTTACTCTGGTGCGAAATGAAAATCTGCTTTCTGAAATATTATAAAACCTTTCTGCAATGAGCGAAGCCAGTTTTTGATAGACCCCAGAGGAGGAAATCGTAGCGCCCGGCCGAAGGCCGGCAATGCAAAATAACTTTTCTGAGCGAAGCCAGTTTTTGATACACCCCAGAGGAGGAAACCTTTGCCATAGGCCCTCAATGCAAAAATAAGAATAATACCACCTTTGTAGTTCTGTATTTCATTGGGAGTTAGATTACATTGCTTCGGATTGGGAATTATGTCATTTCTATTAGGATTTATTTCATTGGGAGTTTTTTCGCTTTTTTTGGGACTAATATTTTTAAAATTATCAAACCGCCGTTTATTGGGAGTTATTTCATTTTACCGTTTGGTAGTTCTTTCATTTTTCAAGTTTGGGAATTATTTCATTTTTGATGGGATTTAATTCATTGGGAGTTATATCATTGGGAGTTATTTCATTTGGGAGTTATTTCACGGTACCGCTAAAGTCTACTATTCAAAAATTAAAAAAAAACTAATGTTCTAAAATTCGACATTTAAAATCAACTATACTTAGAACTTCAGTATGTATACATAGTTATGTCAAGAAATACCTTAAAAATTGGTATGTAAACATATTGGTTTTGTAGATTTGGTTTTTGAACAACCAACTTCACGCAGAAAAAAATATATTTGTGCATGTTTACTGTAACCATATCAACATTTTTACAAGTTTTTTTTAACAATATTATAGTCACAGTAACTATTTATAAGATTGTGGTAACTGTAATTACAGTAAACAAGTATATATACTTTTTTAACGTTTATTATAATATTGTTCCTGCCTTTAATGTCCAGGCCTTACAATATGTAATTAAATCTTTTAACTAAACAATTATTGTTCTCTCAGTGGAGAATCATATTTGGTATATTAGATAAGTGGAAAAACAGCTATACGCAGCCTTGATCTGTCTTGAGTAGCCTTGAGAGCGGGTTCGGATGATGATGTAATTTTTACAAATAAGCTTCACGAGTTTTTCGAAATTCGTCCTTGACCAATGGCACTTTCAAGTCTCTGTGGATGTGTTAATTTCTTATGTACCATGGAGCTCCCGTCATGGTTCTAAGAATTTTGGATTGTACCCTCTGTATGATATCTATACTGGTATTGCTTGCTGTTCCCCATAGTTGTATTCCGTATGTCCAAATTGGTTTTAAAACTGTCTTATAGAGGATGACTTTGTAGTTAAGGCTTAATTTCGATTGATGGTGGATAAGCCAGTGTAAATTAGAAGCTTTTAGTTTCATGTGGAGCCGCTTGGCTTCAATGTGCCGACGACAAGTAAGACGTCTATCTAAATCAGGGGTGCCCAAAAATTCCTTATGGAAGGGAAAACACTAATCCATTGAAAGAAAAATTAATTTTTATTCAATATTTTTTTTGTAAAAACCAAAACATACAAAGAACAAAGAAAAAATAAAAATTTTTTTAAACGATAAACAAAACCTACATTGATGATCGCTGTACCAGCAAAGCATACGAATGTGTTGTTGCTTTCCACTTGCCTGTATACCAGCGAAAGGCAGACTCACACCACTACAGTTTTTAGATATTGTAGTTGTATGAGTTGAGTAAAAAGTTGAGAAAAAAACAAAAACAATAACTGAAATAAACAAGCATAAAAGCGTAAAACAACCTGCTTCCATCAATGCTCATGCGAGACTGACTGGTTTTGATTGTTTTTATACAATGCGTGTGCTTGCGTACATGTGAAAACAAAAACAAGAGAGCTCATTTGAGAGTTCAATGCCTTTCGCTGCTGTATACAATGAAGAACGACAAAAAACTAACAATACAAAGTTGTTTGTGTATTTCATATTGCTAGTGCTCTATTGAGCATAGAAACACACAGCCTATTGCTAAGAGCATTTACAAAAACAAATGAGCACCAAGAGTATAGGGCTTGGGCACCATTGATCTAAAATTTACTGGCCTACCTAAATAAAAGCGTAAGGCGGAACGTTTCTTTACGCTTAGCTTTAACGCTGAAATGTCATACCTAAATAAAAGCGCCAACGCTACGTCAAACAATAAAAACAAGGTTATAAAAAAAATTAATATAACAACCCGGATTATTTAAACAATAAAGTATATTGCAGTATTGGTGTTTATGATTTTTGTTTTGTGATTTATAAACTAAAATTTTATCAAAGAAACTAAATATTAAAGTTTAAAAAATGTGTTTCTTGCATATTTGTATCTCCTTTTGTATGTATGTGTTTACATTTGTTGTGTTTTGCAACTAACTTCACTATTAAACGCGCTGTCAAAATCGGATTTTCCAATTGCAAAGCGTTGCCGTCGCGTTATTTCGGTATGCTGCATACAAATTGTATGGGCATGAGAATTTTTGACAAGTAAAAAACGCTTTACGCTCCAATTTAGGTATGCGTGTTAGATTCTAAATTAATGCCAAGGTATGTAACGTGATCAGACTGTGGAATGTTCACACTGTTTAGTGTCACTGGTGGACACTCTCCTAAGTGAAAACGTTATGTGCTTGCTTTTGATTTCATTTACTTGTATTCTCCAATTTCTTAACCAAGTCTCCACGTGCCTGAGATAATTATCAAGGTTTCTAGATGCTACATTTAAGACCACATGAGAACTAAGAATTGCTGTGTCGTCTGCAAAGGTGGAAATGGTTAATTCTTTGGACTCGGGCAAATCAGAGGTGGATAATATGTACAGGGTTGGTCCTAGAACACTTCCCTGGGGTACACCAGAATTGATCGCAAGTATATTTTTGTGACAACCATTTATATGATAAATTATTTTATCATAATATGTTGTTATAATAATATTATGGTAAGTCCTTCATCATATAAATGGTTGTCATAAACATATACTTGTTTACCGTAACCACATATATGGTTGATACAATCATGTGAATGGTAAATTAACCATATTATAGTTACCACAATCATATAAATCACTATCACTATAATATTGTTAAAAAACTTTCAAAAATTTTGAAATGGTTAAAGTAAACATGCACAACTATTTTTTTTTCTGTGTGTAGTTTTTTATTTGGTGTAAACGCACTATTAGTTATTTTTTCAAACATTTATCACTTTGTTTTGTAATAAGAGACTCTTAAAGTATTTGATAAACCATATTTTCTTGAGTGTATATTTATTTCAAAGGTATACACATATGTTTGAACCTAACAAAAATCAAAAGAAAAAAATTAGACATACAAAACGTATTTGCTACGGTTACTTCCTACATACACACAAACATATAGTTGGTACGAGTAGACAAAAAACTTATATATACATACTACTTGCATATTTTGAGATAGTCTTCTTTAAAAATAAAAAAAATTACATCCCCATCATTTATGGAACTTATTTTAATACATATCACCGCTACGATTGTCTTTGTATTAATGCATCCAATCAATGCAATTTTCAATAAACTTGTTGGCGGTTGGGCACACAGCCTCAAAAGTGAGTAAATACCAGTGACTCATTTACCTAATATTCAGCCTAATCTGTAACAAACCGAAACTTTTAAATTTTAATCGATTGATAGATTTTATGATTATGTTATTATCTTAAAAAATTAAATGATTCGCTAGTGTTTACTCACTTTTTAGTAGTTCGATATTAAACGGCACCCACAAAAAAAAATCTAACTCCAAGCTCCGAGACGGCTAATTGATATTGTGATTATGTGGAAATCGTAGAAATAACTAATGAACATATTTTCTCTTCCAAATAAATTCCTAATATATCTAATCATTTTCAATTTATGAAATATTCAATGATTCAAGAAACAGGTTGTATGAAAAATGAGACTTAATCCTGTAGACATCCTTAAATATTAAAGTAACAAATTTTACTCAATTAGGATTTTTACTTAAGTATATTTTAAATCCATAAAACCTTCAGTTTAATTCCAAGTTCTTGGGGTAAGACCGGTGAAAAATAGGCTAGGTTTGGGAAACTTAAAAAGGAAAATATCACGAATACTGACAGAACGCTTTTAGATTTTTGACTTATGATTGCCTTTTATAAAATCAATTGTATGAAATTTGCTTGAAAAATACCGGAATATGGCTTGAAAATTGAATATTTTCAACAGAAGTTTTCTCAAACATATGTCGTTTCGTTTTATAAAATTCTTTCCTTGTTAATTAAAAACTACCAGAAAATTAATTTCATTAAAATCGTTTATCTTCTACTACGCAGTCTTTTCAAGGCAACACTAATTTAAATTGTCTATTTACAAAGCTAAGTGTATTCAGTTTCAATTAAATGCAACATGTGGCAATTGAAATATTTACACATGCCTTATCCACACACACACACATACAACCATACCAAATGTTCGCATGTCCTTTTAACTATGGGTGGTAAAATATTCTCCGTTTAAAGGTTGTTACCGGTTTGTTACTAAAAACAGTATGTTTTATAATGTACTCTTTACTATACGATTTCCTCGTTTAATATTACCAATTAAAATTTGTCATTTGCATGTTTGCCTGAAAATCGTATCATTATTTTTCTTCAGTTCTATGTATCCTTTTATGCCCACCACCAAAAATATGGGGGTATATTGAGTTTGTCATTCCGTTTGTAACATACTGAAATATTCGGCAAATTCAGGGATTCGGGATTTGCTAATCGGAATTGGCATCTCTAGTACGCACTGAAATTACCGATTTGTAAATTGTTTTTCTAGTATGTTTGTTTTTCTTTTTGTGCTCATTCTGATAGTAATGTTGCCATACAAAAGTCCAATAAGTTATTTTATAAAACGAAACGATAATCGTTAAAATAAAGGGCCTCATTTATTTTATGAACAATAGTGGAAAAATATCAGACTTGGGCACTACCAATTACATTTTGTATTTAATTACAGGACCAATTACCAATTACGTGTAATTGGTAATTGGCAATAATCAATTACCAATTATATGTAATTTGTAATTGGTGTATGCCAATTACCAATTACATGTAATTTGTAATTGGTGAACGCCAATTACCAATTACATGTAATTGGTAATTGATGAATGCCAATTATCAATTACATGTAATTGGTATTTGGTTATTACCAATTACAAATTACATGTAATGGGTAAAATGTAATTGAAATTGAAAGTAATTGATGAAAAATGTGTAATGATTACTTTTAAAGTATTTATTACCAAAAATGTAATTATTAAATAACACATACATTACACAATATACAAAACATAAAAAGATTTGAATAGAAGCCAAATAAAAGATAGCCAAATTTTATAGTTATAATAAGCAAAAATATATTTTTTTTATGAAAATAGCTAATTTGTTTGTTTTAAAAAACTAATGAAAAATCGAAAACGGCAGAAATTCTTCAGGTTTATTACTTTATGGCAAAGCCACTTTGAGTGGAAATTTTACATAAATTTTGTTATTGTAACAAAAATTTGGTCCATATTTGTACTACTGGAACCACAATACATCGAAATTGTGTAGTGGTTTAAAAAGCGTCTAAAATTTTTTTCGATTTTGTTGCCCTGTGAATAAAACATTTTGTGGTAAAATAGCATCGATTTTCTAAGACATATTTTTGCATATGTTGTTGATATTGCATATTTGGTTATATTTTACTCCAAAATGCATTTGTCGTCTATGGGCAATACATTCTCGCATTTGTTATAGAAATAAGAACAAATGTTGTTGACTAAATTCTTTCGACATCGAGAAAATAGCAGTAAGTCTTCTTCATTTCTCTATCAGCAATTGAAAATTATACTTTCAAAATATTTTGCTTCAAAATAGTTTAGATTTTTTTTAAAGTATCAAAAATTCATTAATTGTATCAGAAACATTCATGTTATTTTTTATTGTAATTTCAATTTATAAAGATTTTCGTTTATTTCGATGAATTGTCCGCTCATATATCATAATTAGCCAAAAAAGTGTCGAATTAAAAAAACACGAGTTAGGGCCTTTCTATATTAAGGTAACGATACACAGTTACCCCTCTGCATAGTCATTTATTACGATGTGAAAATTAAGGTTGGATGCTACTTCAAAGCACGATCAACATTTTGATAATTTTAAATTATGGCGTTAAACAAGTATTAATTCCAAGATATAAAATTTAATAATGTTTGGGCAAAACATTGATTTCTGTATCAACAATTTTTTATTTTTAGTTAAGGAATCCACATTTTTCCCCGGTAACCTTTTCAATTAACCTACCACTATAAATTTGCCTAAGAAGTGTTACTGAATCTAAGTTCAGAAATCTGGAATGGGTTGCTTAATTTCAGCATAAATTTTATTTTTCTGTAATTCAAATAGTCTATTGTACGACGTCGTTAAAACTGGGCAAGATATTATTTTAAAATTTGTATGATATTTTTTGATGATTTTTTTAAATTTTGGAATATTTTTATAATAAACTTTTGTATTTACTGCTAATCCACCATTGGAAAAAACCACAATAAAACCTATTCAGAAAACTTTGTTTTACTCATATTCTTGGATGTGTTGGGTGTTTCACATTTGGACGACATTAAGTAATAAAATGTGTATACTTACATATAAAATGTAATTTTTGAATTTAAACACTTTCTGACTTAAAAGAAAGTTTGGTGTAACACATTTTGAATAAATTTGAATTAATGTAAAATTTTACGGTAAAATATATCATAACCAAATTTAGAACTAATGTAGACTCAAATGTCCTTCAATCAATGGCTTTATAATTTTTGACATTTTTTCTTTTCAAATACCAAATTTCCTAAAAGAGGGAAAATGTGTTCCAAAAACTTAGTTTTTTAGAAAATTGCCTACTGTGACGTTATTTACCACGTGATAATAAAAAAGCTTTTTTATTTAAGAAACATATAGTTTTATACCAATATGGAGCTCTTTCCTGGATCGGTGCTTTGCCTTTTTAGAATTTTTTACTCAAAACTAAATTATTTTTTTAAAATTGGCCAAGTTTGGATAGGTCTGAGGGGTGTCTGGATTCGCCGCCATTTGCGTGTGTTTTTTATACCCTTTAAATTATTATTTATTGATATTTAGAAGTTTGGAAAAAATTTTTAAATGTAATTGCCATTTATGTAATTAGAATTATTTTTTTATCAATTACTTGCAATTACATTACCAATTACCAATTACGTGTAATTGGTAATTGGCATTTACCAATTACTAATTATAGTAATTGGCAATTGGTAAAAGCCAACTACCAATTACTTGTAATTGTAATTGGTAATTGTTGGTTGCCAATTACAAAATGTAATTGGATTTGTAATTGGCAAAATTTCAATTACAATTGCTAGTAATTGGTAATTGGTATTTTTCCATTACCAATTACATGTAATATAATTGGTAATTGAAAAGTAATTGGCAACGCCCAAGTCTGGAAAATATTCAAGTTTTAAACCATTTTCCCAGTATTCTTCCAAACGTTTCGTTTTATAAAATGAGGCCCTTAAACTATAAAATATAATTTCTTTACCTTCCCACTTCCTTTATAAAAAAAGTTTCATTCATTGAGATCTGTTCATATCTGTACAAGAACAAAGCTGTACAAAGTTTTCCTAACTACAGGTGGTCAAATTTGACACTCTGTATCTCAACTTGTATTCTAACAGGATGGGTAAAAATTGTATATTCGTAAAGCCTGTTTCCTCTTCTATTGGTCGTTCATACATAAATTTCCCATCGATCTTCAGATTTACTACCAATTTTTTGGGTAAAATTTTATAGGATCTGAAATGTCGTAGATATTTTCCTTCTATTAGGAATCCTTAAACTTAATCCAGATATCTTTGAAACGCATAGTAATACAAGTGAAAATGTTAACAATATAGTGAAAGTTTTACATTTATTTTCATATAAGTACTAGGGTATCATATGTTCGGTATTACTTAACTATACTCTTTTACTTGTGTTTTTTTTTTCACATTGTAAATAATAATCTACATAAATTATTCCTGCTGTTCTTGTTGCTGTACCCGTTATCAAATACTTGACATATTGGTCATTTGATTTTAAATACATAGTAATTCCCTTTTGTTAAGGCATATTAATTTTCGTTCAAAATTAACATGGGTTATTTCTTCACCTCTACTTAATCACCTCAAACACAAAAGCAGCAGCAACAACAGCAAATGTAAATATAAGAAAAATACATTTACCTTCTTATTGCCCCATCACTAACAAATTCATTTGATTTATTATTGTAGCAAAAGAAAACAACAAAAAAGTTACTGATTTGGTTACGTTTTAGCTAAAGAGTATGTTTTCTTTTTAAAGTGTAATACCGTAAAATTGTCATCTTAAATTCAAACAAAAAAAAATATATATATATAGAAAAATAAAAGATGGTCTACACTAGCAATCTACAAGGATGACATAAGAGTGAACGTCAAGGTGCACCATCAACGTTATGGTGTAGTATACTACATCTTGATGGTCGATCCTTAACCAAACAGTAAAATTGTTTGACATTTTATCATTGATATGGGTTCATTTTTAAGGGAATTTCAAATTTGTTTTTCTGCATGTTTGTATATAAGTATGTATGTGTTTGAAAGTGTGCGTGTCTATTCTTTTTTTAGTTTAAGCATTTCTTTGCGTTTGTGTGTGCGAATTGTACAAGTAAACTGTTTTTGAAAATTATACCACAAATCCTTGGAATTATGTTGGCAATTATGTTTTAATTTTTGGTATTTTGGCTACATATTTAAATTGTTTGATATACATATACTAAATAAGAAGGGGGAAAGAAGACATTTAAAAATACACAACATACAAGATTTTAAAGCACGAGGTGCTACAATACTATAAATTTAAATCTTCAATGGAATAGTTTTATGAAATAACATTAATTACACTGATTATATCGAAAATTATTAATAAAATTTTCAGTTTTTTATAAATCGAAAAATTTTTTACCAAAGGAAAAATTCTAAACTTGAATTTTTTCCATATAAGGCCTTCATTTTATAAAACGAAACGTATACAATTATGTAAATTGCAAAATTAACCATATTATAGTTACCACAATCATATAAATTGTTACTGCGACTATAATATTGTTAAAGAACTTGCAAAAATGTTGAAATGGTTACATTAAACATGCACAACTATATTTTTTTGTGCGTGTAATGGTAATGTAAGCTTTCCTAAAAATAAGGACTGAGATCGAACAATTCTTAACACACGTTTTTCATTAATACTTTTAACTCAAGTATTATTTGATTTTTAATTTTTTTTTTTTTTTTTGATTAATTTACCTTTGTAAAGTATGTCAGTTATTATGTTGAATGTCTATTATGTTCATTTGTTGTTAATTTGATGAAAATGAGTGATATTAAATATTTTCAACAAAATCCAACTTGGTCCTACAAAAAGTTGGCCACACAATCAAAGGTCTGCCGTCAAACTGTTTCAAATGTTATTCAACAGTACCGGGAGATCTTGTCCGTTGATAGAAATCCTGGTTCAGCTAGAAAGAATGGTTCACATGATGTTTATTAAGCCAAAAAAATAGAAAGCATTTTCAAAAGCGCTCCCAACACATCCGGTAGGAAAGCAGCCCGAGTTCAGTGCTCGGACTATTTGGTACGAAAAGTTAAAGCCAATGCAGGTTCAAAAACATACAAGGCTCAAAAAGTTCCTAACAGGAACGCTGCTAAAAATTTAGAGGCCAAAAAAAGAGCACGGAAATTGAAATCAAATTTTATAAAAAAAAATATTCCTGCTGCATAATGGATGACGGGTCAAAATTTTGATATTGCAGATGCTCGAGGGAATGTTGAAGAAAAGTTTAGGTCCCAAAGGCATACAAAATTTCTCAAAAAGTTCTTGATATGGCAAGCAATATGCAGTTGCGCCAAAAAAGCCAAACATTTGTTACAAAGGGCTCTATAAATATCAAAATTTACATCAAGGAATGTTTACAAAAAAGGATGCTACCATTCATAAGACTTCTGAGTGTGTTCACTTATTTTTGGCCTGATTTGGCACCCTGTCACTATGATAAGAAAGGTCTTGAGTGGTAAAAGAACAATAATGTGGTATACCAAGAGAGGCAAATTCTCCAAACTGCCTGGAGCTAAGGCCAGTGGAGAGATATTGGGCTCTTGTTAAAAGAGAATTGAAGAGCACAAAAAAGGTATCCAAAGGTGTGGTAGATTTTAAACGGAGATGGACAACCTGTTCGAACAAAGTGACAGAAATCACTATAAAAACCATTATTAAAGGGTTTCCGAAAAAGGTTCAAAACTTCATCACTAATAATGAGAACTATAAAAACATTTTTATTTTTTGTAAATTGTAATAATAATTTCAATCAAATAAAAAAAAAAATCAAAACTGTAAGTTTAGTGGTTTCATTTTTATTAACATATGTATGTTAAGAATTTGTCGATCTCAGTCTTTATGTACTCAATACAAAAGTTATAAAACTTTTAGTTTTGTTGTGGATTTCTCACTATTACATATGAAATATATTTTGTGTCAAATTTATTTGAATTCAATGCTTTAGTTTTTGCTTTGTTATATTTTTGCTTAAATATATTAACGAAAGATATTGTTTTTATTGTTAAATTTGATGTTTTTTAAAGTTTAACTAAAATTCAGAAATCCCGAAAAATTCCGAGATTCTGGCATATGTAAAACCCAGTCCCGTTTGGCATCTCTAATGTACAACCAGCCAGTTAGTCAAGCAGACGGATGGACGGACATCGTTTTTTCTATCCAGAAAGCGTAGGTAGCTTTAAGGAGGTCGTTATACTAACTTTTGAACATTACAAACATCAGAGCAAAAGCATAATACCATCCCCACTATGGTGCTGTGGGTATAAAAATTACTTTGCCCACTTGAAGTATCTTAACTTAGCCATTTCTTAATCGATGATAAAATATTGTTTTTAATGAATATTTTCCATTCATCGTTCCGTTTCACAAAATGACATATGTTTATAACACTTTTAGGGTCATTATTACAACTTGCTTTTATGTTCGTAATAGTAAAAGTTAACTTTAACTTACTTAAAGTTACCTTTTACTATTACGAATATAAATGCAAGTTGTAATAATGGCCCTAAATGTGTTAAAAATTACGATTAATGGCCTCATTTTATAAAACGAAGCGTTCAGAAACGTGAGCAATTTGTATGAAGAATACTGGGAAAAAGGTTTGAAACTTGACTTTTTTTCATTCAAAATTTGTTTAACGTTTGTCGTTGCGTTTTACAAAATTAGACACTAATTGAATAAAGCTATGTTCATAACTATGGAATACTACTACACTCTGCAGCAAATCCAAGCTTCAAACTTTTTCCCATTATAAAATTAACCCATAAAAGGTTTGAAAGATTAGAAATTTTTATGAAGAAAACAAAAATGTTTAGGATTTATTTTTACAAAAATTGTCTGACTTTTTAGTGACTCAGTATTTTTTTATTATTGCTTCACAACGACGATGCATCATTGAATGGAATGCGTATTTAACCAGTGTTGTATAACGGCATAAGAAATAATTGATAGCTACGTCAAGGTTTTTTGTAGTGCTCGACGAGATATGTAATTTTGTTGAAATTGGTGAACAGACGAAGTATTAGGATCGTTTTAAAAACTTATCATACCCGAGGTGTCCTACTTTGGAAACCCCTGGCCGCACCCCTAGTGAGCCCATGCATTCCAAAATCAAAACTTAAACTCTTCTTTACGCATGACGAAATTCATTCAAATCGGAGTAAGGGTTAAGAAGTTATAGATTTCTTTCACTCTTTTTTATTTGTGGATTTAAATGGATCTGCATCCGATGGCTGTCATAGTATCTTCTGTGTTATGTATTGGACTCACAACTTGCCCTGCTATTAAATTATCTCGACGTGGTGTTGGTCCTTTTCTCAAATGTTCAGCATTAACATAGCTTTCTCCCAAAATTTTTTGTAATTTTTAATTGCCTCATTTTATAAAATGAAGCGTTCAGAAACGTAAGCAATTTGTATGAAGAATACTGGGAAAAAGGTTTGAAACTTGAATATTTTCCATACAAAATTTGTTTAACGTTTACCGTTGCGATTTATAAAATGAGGCCCTAAGTCTTTGTTATAGTAGTGTTATAGCAATTCTAAGAAGTATAACCTCATTCTATGAATGTATTATTATTAAATTTGAATGCTTAATAACGCTTAAATCTACTACAGTTTAATTTTAGACAATTTGTTGCAGCAAATGAGCGATAGGTATTTATTTTATTATTTACCGATATATAGCTGAATGTATACGAAATGGCTCATGCCATCTGTTATTTATTTCAAATAATTATTAAATCCAATAATTTAATACATCGAAACGTTTTAACCTAGCGTTTACATATGCAAGTAACAGTTCGAAAAACTCAATACATGCACACTTTTGCACTAACACAATCACACACAAAGCCACCTGCAGCTCACTTAATTTAGGTGGACTGTGACAAAATAACAATTGCGGTAAAATAATTACTATATTTTTAACTTATTTCATGTATAATTGAAAAAGAAAATAGTACAAATGGCAATTAATGCGTATCATTTTCGTAAAAAACACCAATTTCATAAGTTTTTATAAATAAAATTGTTAACACAAACATTTTCCACAGAAATGTTTGTATTTGAAAATTATGGTAATAGTTTATTGTATTTAATTAAAATAACAAAATTTGGTTTAAGCCGAAAATGGACTTAAAAATAGGAAATGCTGATAGCACAAATGTTTATTTATTTAATTCGCTGTTAGTTTCTTATATTTGTGGCTTTTTGGCGACATCATTCTCCTTTGCTAACATTTGCAAAATGAACTTTTACTTGCATGTGTAAACACTCAAGCAACTTGTAAACATTTCGATGTATTTTTCGAAATTTCGATAATAATATGTGTACTCAACTTTCATCAATCTACTTGCATGTGTAAACGCAGGTAAAATGTAATACATTTGTATGAAGGGAAAAAGGTTTGAAACTTGAATAGAAGTATGTATTCCATATAATTTTTTTAAAACGTTTGTCTTCTGCACTTATGGCAACACCACTTGCCATCCAAATGGTTCTTGTCTAATATAATACAACAAAACAGCTTCAGATATTATTACACGATGTGTTATCCGTGTATACATACATTGCCGTTTAAATATTTTTAAGTTGAAAATCGATAATATTTATTCAAAATAAAAAATAACAAAAATTTAGTTAAGATAGAAAAATAAAAAAGGTGCAAATTAGTGTCTACCAAATTAAAACCAGTTGTTAAAAACCTAAGTGGTGAGAATGTATTATTAAAATATTTGTTGAGCAATATTTTTGTATGAGTTTTTTTCTAGTTTCCGGTCTATGTGTATTTCTCTATGGTTTAAACTAATGTTTGCAAAAACAAAAAATATTTAACAAAGTTACTTTTATTTTTAATTACAGTCGAGAACCATTAAATCTTTAACTAGCGAACAACAACGCAGTTTACTTTCAATACAAAAATTTAGCTTGAAGTGTTTTAACATAGAGAAATACGCATAGAGCGGAAACTAGAAAAAAAGCTAAAACAAATAAATTACTCAAAATAATCACACATACGTGTGTTGTTTTTGTTTTTAAATTTTTTACTAATACATTCTCACCACTTGGCTGCACGTGTTAAAATAACTAGCCACGTAGTTAGTTATGTAACTAGTTGTCACCTTAAATTTTAGGTAAAATCACTAGTTCGGGACAGTCTCCTAGAACTGCTGGGACTAGTGGTACAGCTAAGTTTATGACGCCAATATTCGGTAAAATCACTAGTTTGTGACACTTAGCCAGAACTGCTGAGTTATAACGTATATGTATTTGTATACAATTTTGACAAGACGTTAATATCCCAGCTGTCACTTTATACATTTATTTTGTACCGTACTTTTTTGTGGGTAAATCGTACAAACTATGAGATGTAGGTTTAAGTGACTAATTGAGGTCAATTAGCACCTATACGTGTATAACTAGTTACGTAGCTAGTAAGGTAACTGACTCTATGTAACCTTTGTGTGAATCCAATACATTGACTACTTTGGACCAGCTATCAGACAGTCTTATTGTAATCAAAAATAGTCAATTAACCCCCTACTTAGGACGAGCAAGCGTTAACATGATTAAATGATAACCAAAAACACTAGTTCGGGATAGTATCCTAGAGCTGCTGGGGTGTAATGAATTGGTTTTGAACTTTGGTTAAAGGTTAACTGGTTAAAGAAGAATTAACATTTTGCTACAATAGCGACGCCATCTTTTGTCGCATAGTAACATTGTAATTTTAACAGTACGGTTGTGTAGGCTTTGGTCAACAGTTAACATCTCTGTTATTATATCAGTGGCGACATCTTGTGATCAGTAGTCATATTATGGTAACATTATCTGAAAGATAAAAATTTATTTACATTAGTAAAATTTTCCACCGGATAAGCAACAAAACGTCTCTGTAATTCTAATATTAGTAGTAAAGACAATATTTTTCATATTTTGTGAAAATAACAATAGGAGTCAGAATTGAAAAAATTTCTCATCTAGTTGTTCATTATTTTTTACAAATTATAAAAAGCATATATGTTAAAAATAATTTTCCGATTCAAAAACGTGGAAGGGCAGCAAATTTTCTAAAAATACTCATAATTTTAATAGCATTTTTTTTACACTAAAATTAATTTTTTAGAAATTAGTGTGTTTAAATTTCAAATATATATATGATTGTATGATAAAAGATTATACAATACTAGCCGACCCGGCAAACCTTGTTTTGCCTTTAACTTTTTTCTTTTATCACCTTTAAAACAAAATTTTGCACTATAAACGTAAGTTGAATCTATATTGCACAGTGGGGCAAAAGTGGAAATAAATCTAGCATTTCGAAATGGCTGAGATACCTAGGTCCTCTTTTTCAAAAATATAGGTCGTTAGTTAGACAACTAATTTACGAATAACATACAAACGATTTTAGAGCAACAACATTTATGGATCCAAAAACAAACGATTTTCAATTTAAAAATTAAAAATAGTCCATTTTTGCTGTTTTTTGGCGAAAAGGTGACTGACTCAACTTTATTTTTTTATTAAAAAAAACTTTCTTTAAGAACATACATATTACAATTTAAGGTATCTTTACGTAGAACATTTAGCATAAAAACATGTCCTATTGTTCGAATATTTCAAACCTACGCCCTTCGGAATTTGACCTTTTTATACCCTTCACCATGAGTGGCAAGGGTATATATAAGTGTTTCATTCCGTTTGTAATTTCTACATTTTTCATTTGCGACCCCACAAAGTATATATATTCTGGATCGTTATATATAGAGAAGTCGATATAGCCATATCCGTCTGTATGTTGAAATCAACTTTCCGTATCCCCCAAATAACTTACAAACATAATTGATACATCAATATATCGGGAATTTTTCCGGCTCGGTTTCTATTTAAAATCGAGAAAATCGGATTTTTGGACTATTTTTGATCTATATCTGGATTACTAAGTCATTAATATAGACAATATGGATATCTAATGATAGATATTTCAAAGTCCATTGCAACGATTTATATAAGGCTATAGTAATTTGGACCTACAATGGGTCAAAATCTGGAAAATAATTTTTTAACACGAATATTTTTTTTACCACAACATTTTTTTGTTTAAAAAAAATTTTTAAAAAAATTTTTTAAAAAATTTGGAAAAAGTTAAAAAACACAATTTCGAAAAAAAAATTTTAAACAATTTTGAAAAAAAAAATTTTTTTTAAATTTTGAAAAAAATTTTTTTTTCTTAAATTTTGAAAAAAAAATTTAATTTTGTTTACCAAAAAATTTAAAAATTTTATTTTAAAGTATAATTTTTTTTTTTCAAAATTTCAACTTTGGGCCAAATCTTCTTAAATCCCAAAGCTGAAATCAGCTATTTATCCCCAAAGTATTTTCTTAGCCCCGAAGGAAATGTGGACTCTCTGAGTAAAATTTGAAAAAATACCATTTTTGGAATTTTCGCTCCAATTTTTAGGAATTTTGGGATTCCCTATGACAAGTTTTTTATACTTTGTTATTTAGGGCCTCACGACAAACGCAAATATAAAATTCTATGTGAAAATATTCAAGTTTTAAACCTATTTCCCAGTATTCTTCATACAATTTGCTTATGCTTCCAAACGTTTCGTTTTATAAAATTTTACCCTTAGGGTTTAACGTTGAAATAAAATTCTTTTGAAAATATTCAAGTTTCAAACCCTTTTCCCAGTATTCTTCATACAAATTACATACGCTTCCAAACGTTTCATTTTATAAAATTATGCCCTTAGAGTGATAAATTTAAAAAACTTTGTTAATTTCATTGACTTTGTCAATAAATAAAGATTTTATTATATATTATATATTTATTATTGGCCTCATTTTATAAAACGAAGCGTTCAGAAACGTAAGCAATTTGTATGAAGAATAATGGGGAAAAGGTTTGAAACTTGACTTTTTTCCATACAAATTTTGTTTAACGTTTGTCGTTGCGTTTTACAAAATTAAAACCTAAGTTTCTAAAACTAAGGCCCTCATTTTATAAAACAAAGCGTTCAGAAACGTAAGCAACGTATGAAGAATACTGGAAAAAGGATTTGAAACTTGAATATTTTCTATAGAATTTTATTTTAAGGTTTGTCGTTTTGTTTTATAAAATTAGACCTTAAAATTTGTATCAAGGTTTGCAAAGTTGCTTTCCGTTTTCTGATCCCAGCTTTGGCGACGTATTCGTAAAATAGGGTTTTATACCAAAATGTTCTTCGTAAAGAATCCTTACAGAAAAACATAAAATTGCTATATGTTTTTAACGAAAGTTTTTTTTTAATAAAAAAAGAGTTAAGTCACCTTTTCGTCCACAAAACAGAAAAAATCTACTATTTTTTTTAATTTTAAATTGAAAATCGTTTATTATCCATAATTGATATTGCTGTGAAATCTTTTGTGTATTATTGGTAATTTAGTTGTGTAACTAAAAAAAATAAAAAAATTCTAGTCCATTTTTTAATTTCAATTTTGAAATACCTATAACTCTAAAATTATAAGAGATAAATAGCACACGCACGCGTATTGCTTCACTATACTAAAAAGAATGAAAAGTCCTAGAATTTTTTTATATGAAAATTTCAAGAATTTGTTTTATTTCAATTCTTAATGTAATACATTTGGATACACACCATTTTTCGCTTTTCCATCTGGACAACATTCCAATGAGAAAGACCGAGTGTTATTATACACATTAGACATTTCAAAAACTTTGTTCTTGAATAGATGCTGATTGCTAGGATTAGTAGCTGATATCACGATCCATCATTAATATCTAGATTTGCTTAAGACCATTTTGTATCCTTTTGGAATCTAGTTAAAAGTAGCTTCGTTCATAGGTAGGCTTGAATTTTGCTAACGCATATCCAAATAAAACATCTAATAGAATAAATATTGTTACTCCCGATACAAAATAGTAAACATAAAAATGCTTCTACAAAATATGTTTATGTGTGTAGGTAGAAGCATAAATATGTTTAATGGTCTCATTTTTTAAATCGAAACGACAAACGTTAAACAAATTTTGTATGGAAAACATTCAAGTATCAAACCTTTTTCCCAGTATTCTTCATACAAATAGCTTACGCTTCTAAATGTTTAATTTTATTAAATTTATTATCTCATTTTATAAACCGAAACGACAAACGTTAAAGAAATTTTGTATGGAAAATATTCAAGTTTCAAACCCTTTTCCCAGTATTCTTCATACAAATTGCTTACGCTTCCAAACGTTTCATTTTATAGAGCCTTAAAGGTACTAGAATTACCTTCTAACTCTTAAGTGAATCTTCAATCATATATTTCTGGGTCTCATTTTGTAAAACGAAGCGTTCAGAAACGTAAGCAATTTGTATGAAGAATACTGGGAAATAGGTTTTGAACTTGAATTTTTTCCATTAAATTTTTTAACGTTTGTACAAGGTGGCGCAAAAGTAATCCTCCTATCAGAAAATGCTATACATTTTGCCGATTATTGGTCAAATAAATAGTCAGCAATATTCCGCGTTCTGGAGCAGTGTAGCGTAACATTGTTTATTAACGTGTATTTCGCATGTGTTTACTACACAAATGTCTAAACAGAACTGACATTAGGGGCCAATCGCAAAATTTATAGCATTTTCTGATAGGAGGATTACTTTTGCGCCACCTTGTAGTTTCATTTTGTAAAATGAGGCCCTCTATTTTATTTATATATTTCTATTTGCTGGTATATTTTGTGTTCTTAAATGTTATTTCAATTAATTACATTTTTTTTTAATTGTCATAAACTCATCACCATTTCAATATTGCTTTCGGTAGAGAACATCGAATTAATTTGTATTGTAATCAATTATTCAGTTACAGTAGTCGAATACTTATTTCTGCAGTTTAGTGTTTTATTACAAACAATTTTATGATTACAACAACCAACAATTTGGATTTGAATCGAACAAAGCTAAATAATTTTCCAATTAGTCAAATAAAATTTAGCAAAGACACATGTGACCATTTTTTCAATTGTTGAAATCATGATTCGATTGCAATTGCGATTTTGCATTTCTAGGCATTGGAAATGGGCTGTGTTTCTATATTTTTAAGATTAACAACTACTTTTCTGTTCATCTTTTTAAATATTAAAATTAGGAACCGAATTCCGACCAACCTGTTTTCTGTGTATAGGAAAATCTAAAACCACTAAGCCGATTTCGTGCAAACTTCACATAAATCATCCTCAACGTACCCTGATTTTAGTTGAAATCATTTCCTCAGTTAGTGGTGACATCAAAGTGTACAGTTCTTTTTATGTAAGTATATAGATTATGTTGTTCGCGGATTATGGTAATCGTTATCTGATAACAACATATTATAATATAATAATTTATCTTGAACATGATTGTCAAAAACATTATATATATGATAGCTATAGTCATGTGAATCGTAATTTTAACATACTATGTTTGTCGCGATCATATAAATAATTACAGTGATATTAAGAGCCTCATTTTATACAACGAAACGTTTGGAAGCGTAAGCAATTTGTGTGAAGAATACTGGGAAAAGGGTTTGAAACTTAATTATTTTCCATTTTGTCAAAAAACGTGTAAATATGTTTACGGTAAACATGTACAACTTTATACTTTGTTCTCTGGCTGCAGTTATTTTACATATGGCAAATAATCTAGTGTCGGTAAATTTAAGTAGCCACTAGTAGACAAATATCAAGTAGGTTACATGAAGTAATTGACAATGTAACTGGTATATGAGTTTAAGCCCTTGATTACTTTGAACTAGTAGTCCTGTATTGATTTCCGACAAAGACAGACATGTGAGCAATTCCATGTCATCGTACGTGACATTTGTACGCCTATAGAATAAAAGAGATTTTGAAAAATAAGAGTAGCTGAAATATAATTTGGTCTTTATGTTCCATTCAGAGGGTTCTATATTTTAAAAAAGTAATAAGTTGTATCGAAACAACAAAATATAAAATGGAAGTAATTTTGAGGAACATGTAGAAATATGCGAAAATTTGCGAATCGTGAAGGGCGTTATGTTTTCTTTTAATTCCTACACTAAACTAAATATTTTTTTCTTTACAATCCTTCATATTTAAATAAAAACAAGTAAGAGTGCTATATTCGGCTATGCCGAATCTTATATACCCTTCACCTTTGTTGTGGGTGCATTAATTGCCCATTTTTAGCGTATAGCATCTTAAATATATCAAGAAAACTTTTAAATATTGTACATTTAATTGCTGACGAACAGATTATATTGTAGAAGTTACAAACGAAATAACAATCTTATATATACCCTTTTCACGAAGGTGAAGGGTATAAAAACAACAACGCCAAACGAAACGAAACACCAAAAAAAAAAAACAAAATACGCAAAGCAATGAAGCCAACACACATCCAAACAAGGTGGCGCAAAAGTAATCCTCCTATCAGAAAATACTATAAATTTTGCGATTGGCCACTAATGTCAGTTCTGTTTTGACATTTGTGTAGTAAACACATGCAAAATACACGTTAATAAACAATGTTACGCTACACTGCTCCAGAACGCGGAATATTGCTGACTATTTATTTGACCAATAATCGGCAAAATTTATAGCATTTTCTGATAGGAGGATTACTTTTGCGCCACCTTGGTACACTTGCTTTTTTTGTCAAAGCATGCAAGAAATTGTCTTTTTTAGATGAAATTTTCAGAGGTTGTCTTGGATTTTTGCTCATATCTCCTTTATTTATGGATGGATTTTGCTGATTTTAAATAGGAAACTTGATAGAATTATTGAAGATTTGGTCCCGAAGATATCTGGGGTCTTCAGAAAATTGATTTCAACAGACAGACAGACGGACATGGCTTAATAGACTCCGCTATCTATAAGGATCCAGAATATATACACCTATCCCTCGATTTACACGATTAATGCGTTCCTGAAAAAATCGTGTAAATCGAAATGAAACATTTTTGTATGAGAAATCGTGTAAATCGTAAAAAGACTCAAATACGAATAAATTAAAAAATTTTGTTTAGAAAATTCATTTATTTTAAAGTAAAGTAAATATATTCACCCATATTCATAAAAAAATTTCAATTTAAACAATTAGCTTTTGATAGAAAAGTCCGCTGTGGCATTATTTTCCAAAACTGTGCCGATTCGTCTGTATTGAAGACTTTATCAGGAATGTATTAATTGGCAGCAATAATTTCAGTACATTTTTCGGGATATTCTTTAGACACATCTATATCAGCATAGGCTTGTTTAACTTTTAATTATAGATTATGTAAGGAATGTCTTTGCTTAAATATTTCAATCCAACCATGACTTGATGGTAGTTGATCATTAAGTTTTTTTTTTTGTAATAGCAATGGTATCAATTGGGATTCGCTTTTGAGTTTAATTTTCTATCTAGATCATTAGTGGCTTTTTCAATTGTAATATCTTGAACGCATGAAGTTGTACTTAGGCTCATTTTGGTTCCAGCTGCTACACTTTCCCCTATTATGTTTTCATTTTTTATAGATAACTATTTTTGAGAATTGAGCAGAATATATTTACTGAAAAAAATTAATTTTTGCTAAAATATTTAAAAAAAAATCGTGTAAATTGAGGTAATTTCCAAATCCCTCGATTTAAACGAAAACCAAAAAAATCGTGTAAAAGTGAAATCTTGTAAAAAAAAGTATTGTATAAATCGAGGGATAGGTGTACTTTATAAGGTCGGAAAATTATATTGTGTAAACTACAAACGGAATGACAAATTTATATATATCCTTCTCACGATGGTGAAGGGTATAATAATCTTTGGGTGATTTTATAATAAATAAAATTTCATATCGTACGTCACATACCGTACGTGACAGATTTTTCTCATATAGTAAAACAATATATATTCTGTAGATAATGTATACAAAAACTAAAAAAATAAATAGAAAATATATATTCGGTTTCAACAAACAATTTGATAATAGCAAAAAACCAACCTAAGTCAAATTCATTTCTTACTACATGCTAATTGGGAGCTTAGCTTTCACCGCAATCTTAGCCAAAAACATACCAATTAAATTAAAAAATTAAATATAGTCAGTTTAAACTATTACTTTTGCACTTAAAATGTTGTAATATGCTCTAAATACTTTCACCTAGCAACATTTTAGTGTTTCCTCCTATTCAAATCATACTGAAAAAAAGGTTCAGGGTTTTTGTTTTTTCAGTCGTGGTTGTCATTCTCGTGACATTGCCCATATGTTAAAATAACTAGTTACATAGCTAATTATGTAACCAGTGGTGACACTAAGTGATAGGTAAAATCTTTAGTATGGTACTGTCACCCATATCTGCTGGAATTTTCTATACTTTTTAAATAAAACACACATTTATTAAATTTTTTGTCATTATTATTTTTTCATCTTCTTCGTTTTATTATCATATATTTTCATTGTATTGTTAGTTAAATTTTTGTTTTGTTTTGTTTTGTTTTTTTTTCTGTTTCTTAATAATGTTCTTCTCATTTAGTTTTAATTTATATTTAATTACTTACATAACTTAGACTTTTATCACAAATAATTTTAAGCATTTTCATTTCACACACTTTCAAACTAAAAACAAATAAAATATTTACAAGATTAATTACAACTAATTAATATGGATTTTCAATTACTTATATTAATTAAGTAAATTACTTAAAAAAAGATAAACAAACAGACTTACATACATACATGCTAAATTACGATTATTGCACTAATGAATGTACTTATGTATATGTATATGTGACATTTACATACGTATGTATGTATATTATACATGATAATATAATAAAAGACTTAAATGAACATTAAACACAAATCTGTGTAAGGATAATAATTCTAAATTAAATAATAATAAATACAAGATTGCATATTTTATGACTCAATTATAAACGCAAGATTTATAGGTTTTCTTTCAATACAATCAACCAATACTTTAAAAACAAAAAGAGAATTTGCAAATAACAGGAAAAAAAAAATTTTCTATTTAATGCTGAAATGGAAATGGAAATGTATGTAAGTTTGTTTTCAAATGAGCATGATGTTGTAATCAAATCACCGTTTGCTGCAATTCATATGAATTAAATCAAATAAATCACTTTACACGCATATTAAAAAGTTTTCCATTTATTGTCATGATTTTTATGTCGAATTTTTATTATTTTTATTTTTTTTGCATAAATTTTGTCCCTCTTTTTTTCAGCATTCATTCTGTTAAAAACTTTGTAAAGATATTGTCATAAGTAGTGGACTGCAGCCTACTCTCATCCATTCTATGAAGTTGTTATTTTTATTAAGGCAAAATTGAACTCTGACTACACTCGTTATATGGGGATTTTTGTATAAATCGTTATGCTTTGTTTCCATTGTTCTGAGTACTTTTTTCGTTTCTTTGTACTTGTGATTTTTTACAAGTTTTTATTACTTTTTGTTTGTTGGCTGACAACTATTTTTATTTTTTTTTTGGAGAATACAAAATCACATTTTTATATGCATTTTTGTATTTTTTGATGGTTTGACCTTTACGTAAAACCATATACAATAAATTGTTGATTCCATATTTGTTTACCATGCCTTTTATGTAATTTACTTTTGCCAGCATATTATTATTTTTTTATTTATATAATAGAGAAGACATTTGACGGATATGACGGCTATGAAAAACTTTCACAATAAATTTCTTAAATAATTGTTGTTAAAATCGAAAGAGCTTTCGGAAAGAGGATATGACATGTTGGTAGTCAAAAGGTTTTTAAATAAAATTGGTATTTTCATGTTAATTGAACAAATCTGAGAGAGTTTTATACATACACACAGAGAAAAAAGATTCGTAATAGCAACCGAATGATTATACTTTAGTGAACGAATTTTACAGTTGGGGTAACAAAAGTTTGGTTGCTTCAACCGAAATTCTTCTCAATCAACTGACTTTCTGTTGATAGAACTGAATAATTGTATGTGCGCAACCAAATCATTCGATAGGCAGCAAATTCCGTTGCTACCACGAATCTGTTTTCCCTGTGCATATACATATATTTAAATGTTGCTTGAATAGCAAATTTGGGAACAGATAAACGTGTATGTATTTTTATCACCTATAAGTATTGAAAAATATACCAGAAATAGATCGAAGGAGGGTTTAAATGTAATAACTAATATTTTATTCATTTGCCCACTTTGTCATTACTCTCATGTACATCAGAATTGTTTTCCTATTTCTCTTCATTCAGAATATGCAACTGGCGTAATATCTATTTAAATATTAATGTTTTTATTTGATGTTAACTATTTACTACAGAGACATTATACTTTAAATGCAAATAATGGAAGAATTATTAATTTAAATTTCTGTTGCTGTAAATATATTTGGAAGAAATGAGATTTCTATTAAAAGGTATAAGATTTTGAAATCAATCTTAATTTATCTATCTTGATTGCAGCTTTAGAAGATTTTGTGATAAATTTTAGTTCTTTATTGATATTCCATGAAAATTACTTATAATAACACAGAGGAACAAAATTGACATTTTGGTTTGGTGCAGCGAAAAATGTAATTGATAAAACATATATGATACATTTCAATTTCAAAACTATATTTAGTTTTTTTTGCCAGCTCTTGTTTTTAAAATATCGCGGTTTTAATTTTTTTCTTTGTTGGTTGAATATTGCATAAATGGAGACTATTAAACATTATCAGACTCTCCTACGTTGTTTACCCTTGTGTGTTTTTTTCCACACATACGGTATGTCTACGTATTTTGCACTAGCAACATCATTTATTTTGTAGTCAAAATCATAATTTACTATCAATAACATACTTATTAGTATAATATTGTTACACCAAATATGTTTAACTTCAACATATTTTACACATACACATTTCTGTCATAAGTACTCATTTTTTGGAGAAACACATTTGATGACAAACAATTATGTTCCTAGTGCAAAATTCATAGAAATTATATATGTGTGGAAAACCACACACCAGAGTAATCAACATCACTCGCTGTCAAAAAGTATCTTTGAATCAGGTAGGCTTAACAAATACTTTTTTAAAATGTTTAAAAAATATTAATTTTGTGTAGTTTTCCATACAAGGCTGAAATGAAAAATACGTAAATAAAATTTGATAAAGTCCTTGACATTCACATAAGTTTTCTCAAAAGTCTGAGGAACTATAAATAAAATCAATCTAATTTTCATTTATTTCAGTGCTACTGAAATTCTGTTGATTTAACTTTTCATACCAGGTTTTCTATATCGTCAACTAAAATGCAAAACAATGTATCATCAAAAAATTCGGAAATGATTTTATTATTGATTACGATTCACTATATCATAGTGCATATGTGTACAACATTTTTAACTTGTACTGTCAAAAATAACCAAGTTATAACCAAAATTCCAAACAAACTAAAATTTATCAAGTGCAGGAATTATATGTATTGCAGTGCTCCAATTTTTTTGCGATTTTGATTTTGAAAATTAAGTTTTTTTGATTTTATATGTTCACAATTTTTGTTCTTTATAACAAGGACTATAACTTTGGCTCAGAGAGTAAATAAAAATTCTGAACTGTTTGCAAGATATGAGCCTGAGAAAATGATCACTTTTTTGCAAAAATGACACCGAGGCCCCAAATCTTCATACAAAATAAAGTACATAACTTTGGGCAAAACTGGGAGACACTGGACTTTTTTTTATGGTCTTTAATCACGTAGTGCTGTCTGTATATGACTCAAAAAATTACACACATTGTAATAAATAGAATTTTACCTTATTTTGGTATTTTCCTAATACTTTTTAATAATGAAGTACTTCTTTTTTGTTGAAATAAGTAGTAGGACTGTATTATTTTATTCTTTTTTGATCAAGTTACCTTTGTAAAGCGTAAATAAATTTTGTGCGCTTCGCTACCCCTGTCGCAGTCTATGTTGGAAATTTCAATAAAATCGTTCCGGCCGTTTAGTATTTATTGTTTAAGAACTAAAGGTACCAATTTTACCGGTTTTCCTTCTGTTTACCCCTTTCTGGTCCAAACAAACAAACAAACAAACAAACAAACAAACAAACAAACAAACAAACAAACAAACAAACAAACAAACAAACAAACAAACAAACAAACAAACAAACAAACAAACAAACAAACAAACAAACAAACAAACAAACAAACAAACAAACAAACAAACAAACAAACAAACAAACAAACAAACAAACAAACAAACAAACAAACAAACAAACAAACAAACAAACAAACAAACAAACAAACAAACAAACAAACAAACAAACAAACAAACAAACAAACAAACAAACAAACAAACAAAGAAACAAACAAACAAACAAACAAACAAACAAACAAACAAACAAACAAACAAACAAACAAACAAACAAACAAACAAACAAACAAACAAACAAACAAACAAACAAACAAACAAACAAACAAACAAACAAACAAACAAACAAACTAACAAACAAACAAACAAACAAACTTACAAAGACATTTATATATTTATATAGATTTTCAACAAAATCCAACTTGCTCCTACAAAAACTTGGCCAAACAATCAATGATCTGCCGTCAAACTGATTCCAATGTTATTAAACTGTATCGGAAGAACTTGTCTGTTGATAGAAAACCTGGTTCATGTAGAAGGAATGGTCCACATGATGTTTCTAAAACCAATAAATATAAATGATTTTCAAAAGAGCTCTCAACATATCCGGTAGGAAAGCAGTCCGGTTAGTACTCAGAATATTTGGAACGAAAAGTTAAAGCCAATACAGGTTTAAAAACATACAAGTCTCAAGAAGTTTCTGACTGGAACTCTGCTAAAAATTTAGAAGCCAAAGACAGAGCACGGAAATTGAAGTCAAATTTTATACAAAAAATATACCTGCTGCTTAATGGATGACGAAACGTACACGCAGAAAAAAAAATATAGTTGTGCATTGTTACTGTAAACATTTCAATATTTGTGCATGTTTACTGTAACCATTTCAACATTTTTAACAATATTATAGTCACAGTAACTATATATATGATTGTGGTAACAATAATATGGTTAATTTACGATTCACATGATTGTATCAACTTTATATATGGTGACAGTAAACATGTATATGTTTGTGACTAGTTACCACAATCATATAAATAGTTACTGTGTCTATAATATTGTCAAAAATCTTGAAATGGTTACAGTAAACATGCACAAATGTTGAAATGGTTACAGTAACAATGCACAACTATATTTTTTTTCGCAGTTTCCGGGTCAATATTTTTATGTTGCTGATGCTCGAGGGTATGTTGTAGAAAAGTTTAGGACCCAAAAGCAGAAAATTTTCCTAAAACGTTATTGGGATGGCAAACAATATGCATATACCGAAAAAGCAGCCTAAAATTTGTTACAAAGTAGGGTTCTACAGTTGAAACAAAAAGTCGACTTTTCGAACTTTCGACTTTTTTCGATTTTTAAAAAGTTGACTTTTCGAACTTTCGACTTTTGGTAATTTATGAAAAGTCGACTTTTCGAACTTTCGACTTTTTAGTTGAATCGACTTTTCGACTTTTTTCGACTATTTTCGACTTTTTACCACTTTTTGTAAAAAATACATGGTTTCTGCATTTATTGATGCGCCTTGTGTAATGTTTAGGAATAAAAATTAAATGTATTTAGACGATAATATATAATATGTAGAAAGAGCATTTTTTTATGTACATTTACTTATTATTTATTTTTGCATACACTAGAAAAAATGTATGTGTACCAAATTGCAATAACATAAAATTATTATGCTATTCTGTGCATATTTTGTTTTAGTATAACGTTGCAATTAAAAATTTTTTTAACAATCTTAAAAGTCGATTTTTTTCGATTTTTATCGACTATTCGCCTTTTTCGAATTTTATCGACTTTTCGACTTTTTTCAGCGTGGAGTTAAGGTCAGTGGAGAGATATTGGGCTATTGTTAAAAGAGAATTGAAGAGCACAAAAAATTTGTACAAAGGTTTGGTAGATTCTAAACGGAGATGAACTACCTGTTTGAACAAAATGGCAGAAAGCTCAATAAAAACCTTAATGGAAGGGTTTCCGGAAAGTAATATTAATTTTTATTTGTTCATACAATTTTGTATTGATGATACTTTATTTTGGTTTTAGAAAAAACAACAATTTAAAACATAAGTTTTTTTATATGAAATATATTTCCAGTTTCTTGTATTTCAGATTTGAAAATTTTGTGTCAATATCTCAAGTAGTTTTCATTTTATATCGTTGTTTGCTTCTCCTGTATATTTATGAAAAGTGCAGTACGATATAGAAGATAAATCTTAGTTTCACAGGCAGTTATAGTGAAATTGGCTTTGAATATGTTCTTGTAAAAATTAAGACAAAATAAATCACTTAAAATAGAAATGATTCTTAAAATACTTAAAGCTTATAACTAATAGCTTTATACTGTCTTTAAATAACAACAATGGAATAGAGAATTAAATAGCTGAAGGCAGTTTTTGTTAAAGATATTGAACAAAAGTATCAATTGTTAGTTAGACTTAAAAAAAAAATTGATAAAGATTATTTGTTTGTAAGAGGTATACAAAATCAGGCTTTGTTTTTTCATTATTTCATATTCATTACAGTTTAGTTAAAAAGTTCTTAAATGTTTAAACTAAATATAAAAAAAAAACTTATACAAGAAAATAATAAATACTTCAAAAATGTAAAGTTAAGTATTCAAAAATTGAGAATTAAAAAAGGATATGGCCTAAAGATATGTTTATAGGTATGGATGTTTGTTTGTATATATACTATATACTTACTTATACTGTTATACTTATCTATTTATTTACATAGTATTTTATTTATATATATATATATATATTTATAATATTCAATATTACAATCTTTTTTGTTCACAACTTAGAGATATGTTATTACAACAAACATAGAAAGAGAGAAAGATATGCTTACATAAGTACAAATACTTACTTACTTAAATCTATGAATGTATGTATGTCTTTATTTATATGTATGTGTATTTTCTAAAATCAATTTTTTTTAATCCATTTTTTGTTTGCTTTTTAGGCAGGGGAGTTTTAAATAGTTAAGTTTTTTTTCTAGTTATTTGTACAAATTGTAAATAATATTTTATTGTTTCATTATTTATATATTACTATTTATGTTTTCTTTTTTTTTTGTTTGTTTTATAAACCATAATAATAAAATTTATTTATTTTCTATTTTTTTCTTACTTTGGTTTTTATATTATCTTACTAACATTCAACTAATTTATATAGACTATATAACATATAACATATGCATGATGTTCTAAACTAAACTTAGAAAAATCTCATTATATTCACATTATATATAGTTACAGACATATTTATTTTGTTTATATAAAGATTTGCCTTTTCATATTTGTCGTTAATTGTATTTTGTTATTTAATTTTTGGTTTCATAACTACATATAATTTTCAGTTTAATTAAATTATTTCAATAAACTTTTATTTTCATTTTGTGTCATTTCTGTTCTGTGCCTTTGTGTGTGTATGTGTATGGAACTTAGGTGTTAAACACAATTTTGAACCCAGTTGGAAATTAGATGGGTGTATGGAGAAGTAGAATTAAGATCAATGGCCGTAATGACATTTGTTGCCATGTTGATCGACTTATTTCAGTCTGAAAGATTAGATTTGTCTGTGCAATACAAATTTGTTTATCCTCATAAATCTGGCATTTGCCAATAATCTATATCTATATAAATATATAAATGTCTTTGTAAGTTTGTTTGTTTGTTTATTTGCTTGTTTGTTTGTTTGTTTGTTTGTTTGAGCATCACGCCTAAACGGCTGAACCGATTTTATTGAAATTTGGAACGTAGATAGATCCTTACTTGGAAGCGTCTATAGGCTATAAATTTTTTCAATACTTGGACCAGAAAGGGATAAAAAGGGGGAAAAACGGGTAAAATTGGTACCTTTAGTTTTTAAACAATAATTACTAAACGGCTGAACCGATTTTTACATCGACAGGGGTAGCGAAGCGCACCGGGTCAAGCTAGTAATTTATAAGTTTCATTAAAATCGGTAATTTTTTTTATTTCTTGTAAAATCTTTGGCATTGTAAAATTGTTTTATACTAGTATTACTTGACTGTTGGCCAAATTATTACTGCAAATTATTTATTTGCGCAAAATTCAATGTAAAGTACGCACAGTGAGTGATTCGTTCCTATATAGCGATTGAGCAAAAACGCAAATGTTGAAATTTGGTTACTGTTGTCAATTTGAAAAAATAACAAGTATGAGACCTATATTCGGCTGTGCCGAATCTTACACACCCTTCATCAAATTATACTTTAAAATAAAAATTTTAAATATTTTTAGGTAAACAAAATTTAAATTTTTTTTCAAAATAAAAAAAAAATTTTTAAATTGCTTTTCAAAATTTAAAAAAAAAATTTTTTTCCTAAATTGTTTTAATTTTTCGAAAATGTTTTTTTCAATTTTTTTTTTTGTTTCGAATTATTTTCCAATTTTTTTTTTTTTCGAAAATGTTTTTTTTTTAAATTTCTTCCAAATTATTTAAATTTTTTTTTTTTTTTTTAATTTATTCGTGAAAAAAAATTTTTTTGGTAAAAAAAAAAATTCGGGTTAAAAAATATTTTTCCCGATCTTGACCCATTGTAGGTTCAAATTATTAAAGCCTTATATACATCGTTGCTATGGACTTTGAAAAATCTATCAAAAGAGGCCAAAAATCGGGGTTGTCCTGGTTTTTCCTTATATCTCAACCATTTGTAAGCCGATTTTCTTGATTTTAAGTAGTGACCGAGCCGGAAAAATTCCCGATAAATTGATATATCAATTATGTTTGTAAATTATTTGGGGGCTACGGAAAGTTGATTTCAACATACAGACGGACATGGCTATATCGACTCCGCTATCTATAACGATTCAAAATATATATACTTTATGGGGTCGCAAATGAAAAATATAGAAATTACAAACGAAATAACAAACTTAACCACTCATGGAGAAGGATATAAAAATACAAATTTATGTTTTTAATCATTCGATAGCTCATATTTAAGAAACATTTTTAGAAAATGGTTGGTATGTTTTTTGAGGTATCCATTGTTCAAAGTTGATTTAATATGCTATATCCTGTAAAGAGTAAAGGTTAAAAAATTATTATTTTTTTTTATTGAAATTTTTTGTTTCGTTAGGGTCTTAAAACCCAAGTAAGGATTCTTGTAACTACCATATATAGGAAATGAAATTATAATGATCGGTCCTGGCGTACAGCCTACAGGACATTTTTCAAACGACTGCTGATGTCTGCTTAAAAAAATAATTTTTCATCTTATGACTATTTATACAGCTAGCTTTGTGATCACTTGTTCGTAGAACATGTTTTCTTAAGCACTTAACCAGTTCAACAGATTTTCTTAAAGTTGTGAAGTATAAAAACTAAAAGAAATATGTAATTTTATTGTTAACAATTCAATAATCAAGGGAAGCTACATCAATGTACATTAAATTCATTGCTAGGCCTTTATTTCAGCACCTTTTTTTACATGTTCAGCCCGCTGCACATTTGTAACCAAAAAAAAAAAAAAAAATTCCAAGTAAATTTACAGACCAACAGATTGTTGACGTGCTCATGGAAAGCGATATTTTAGGTGATGAAGAAAATGAGGCGAAACAAAACTCTTCTGCCTTTTAAAGAGGATTTAGCGGAAGAATTAATGGAAAGAGAATCACCACCACTCGAAGTTTTGACTCAAGCACAAGCCAAGCGGCTAAAATGGGTTGCAAAAAACCTTTTGAATTCTCCACAATGTTCCGAAGAAGAATACTGGGAGGTTGGATGCAGGCAGTCGTGGACACAATTTTATTATTTTCTGGAGTATTTTGATGATAGTTTTTCGAGTCTTATTTCGGAAAACAGCCATATGTATGACTTGCAAAATAACCGCACTTTGAACTCAACTCCTTCGGAGTACAAAAAGTTTGTTGGTATAACTTCCAAGAATACGCATGTATTACAAATGATCGGTAGTATTTCATGGAGTTTCATTCCAAATTCAATCAATTTTCACCTAGGAGTATAATTATTTTCATGAATTTAAAAATGAAATGAATATTTCATTTGGTTACGAATGTCCAGCTGGCTGCATCTGGAATATCTCAGAATCTTTTCGTCCTTATGTCCTTTTTTATTCTACTATTTCATCCAGTAGCATAAACAAAATATTTTTGAAGACATTGGAAGCTTAGTTTTTCCTTGGCACTGAGGAGGCTATTAAAATAGGCCAACATTTTTATAATATAATGAATTTGAAGCTAATCTTAGTTGTTAGCACGAGCAAATATATATTTTTTTGCTCTTTGTATTACTACTTTTAATAACATTTTATATATTCATATCATGAATTTATGAAATGCTTCTGTCAATAAAAAGTTAATTCAAACAATTGAAATAAACAAAACAGAGCTATATTCCGTGATTGTTCTAATCAAGTGGCTGACAATTTTAATTCCAAAAATTTAGATTTGTATGGCTTTAAAAAAGTTACTGAATATAATATTCACACTAGACATTATATTTAGATTTGCATAGTGTGTCACGTTCTCCATCGTAAGTGTATATTTCTTTTGAAGAAAGAAAATCAGTTTGTTAGGTACAAAAAAGCAGAAATTATAATGCAGCTGAAAAGACGCCGCGAAGAGAAAACAGGAAACAAATATCTTTTTAGGCAAAATATCGCATAAAGTTGAGCTATAGAAAGACAAAAAGAAGTTTAAGCCTTATACCTATAATATCAGGAAAAAAGCCAGAAAAAAAGCTTACTGGTAATGGCTTAGTTAAAGACTTACTTCCATTATCAGAATGTATAATTATGTTTTAATCTACAGTTATACTGACAGTTTTCATATAAAAATTATTTTAACTTGCAGTATAAATTTAAGTTATTGTAACATCGTGATAATGGACTTTTACGTGAACTATTGCTTATTATAAACATGATGGCAAAATATGTCGCATGCTAAATTTTACTAAATATTGTATTTATTTCAAAATAACATCATTAAAAAATTATATTCCAATTAGAGGATTTTTGCATTTTTATTAAAACTGTTATAACTGCAAAATATTTTAGTTATGGGTATGAGTGATTCATAGAAAATTTTATTTAGTTTGGCCCATCGATGGATATAGGTTTAAACTTTGTATCTATAATTGTTTCCAATGATGTTGCCAACCATATCAGTGTGATGTAGGCAACATTACGCATCATTATCACAACTTAAATAAAATTAGTTATAAAAACAATTGAAATTTTTTTATGTTTGTTATTTTCATGAATTTAAAATTACTCATACGCTGCCAGACATGTGTGCAAGCAAATTCCAACATGGGGTCAAGTCAAAGGCTCCAGACAAAACTAAATTACCAACCGGGTTTATAATGTCAACAGATTTTTCTATTTTTTTTTTTTCTGTTTGTTTTTCCAAAAAAGTAATGTACACTTACATATTTATATGGGATTAAATAAGTACATTTTAAGCATTGTTCCTTTGTATTTATATTTATATTTGTATTCGTATTCGTATTTTCATTTTCTTTTGTTCATAATTAAAAACTACAATTTTAATAGGAATATTAAGTTTCCTTTACATACAAATTCATTCAACTAATACATTATTTATATGTGTTTATATATGTTTTGCTCTTTTTAGTATGAAAGAATTTTCTTTTTAATTCATACTTTTTGTTTTATTTATTTAGTTTATTGCAGTCTTTTCTTAAAAATTTTCTTTTATATACAATTATGATTAGATGTTTTTTTTTTGGTATTAATAGTATTTTGTTTGTTGTTTTTTTTTTTAATGTATTTTTTTATCATAAAATTATAAATTTAAATTTAAACACAACTTTCAGGACCCGGTAGGGTGTCCGTTATAATATGATTACGATTAGCGGTAGATTTTTGTGTCATCGAAAGATTTGTGGAAGCCGAAGGTGTTAGAGTAGCTGAGGGCATAGTCGCCGAGCCATTGGTAACTCCTATTATTGAACCTAAACCTAAACCTTTGGGCAGGGTCATGTGACCCATAGTACTGCTTGTGGATGAGGATGTAGGATTTGTTGCCACACCACCTCCACTACAGCCTGAGCCAACAATGGCATTCGTTAACATCCCAGTTGCTGATTTACTTAGATTATAATCAATTAGACTGCTGGCAGTGAGATAATCAGCAATTGATAATTTCTCTGAGCCTAAGGTGTGATGGGCAGATGGCAGTTGATGTTGCTGTAGCACCGCACTCGAGTGTGGCAATGTATGATGATTTGTGTAGTGCCCATTGGTTAAACTGTTTTGCATTAGAGATGATGATGCTGCTGCGGTATTGTTGGTGAGCGATGTATTGCCTGCACTGCCGCCAGAACTTAATGTACTATTACTGCCACCATAGTTCATACTTAAGGGGAGGGGATCATAGCGTGATATGTCGTGACGATTAAGTGCATCATACAACAAAGGTGGCGTTTGATAAGGTTTTCTAGAATCTTGACCCAACTTAAGGGTACTGGATTGTGAGGGAGGGCTGTTGAGTTGCTGCTGTAAAGGATCGGAGTTGTTGTCATTGTAATTCATAGTAGGTGAATCCTAAAAAGAAAATAAAGGTTTTTATTATTATTATTGGCAATTCTGTTTTTTTTTTTTTTGTTTTAACTCAAAATTTAAATAAAAATATTGTCAAGGTTTTATTTAAAAGCCCTCCCTAAACTCTTTATTCATATTTCAGTTTTATTTTGTATTTTCCTAAACCACCAGTGGACATTTGTTATGTTTAACAACCTCTAGTTTTGTTTATTGCAAATGAAAAAAATAAATATTTTAAAACTTACATAGTTTCCTGTTGTTGAATTATTACCCGCACCACCCACTGCCCCATTACTATTGGCATAATTTGTTGCTTTTGAGCCCACACCACCATTGCTGGTGTTGGTATCTATGAATATACCACTTGGTCGATTTCCTAATGGCGATGATGTTGCGCTACCCGTTGCATTTTTTTGTGCACTCAATATATCCGGTTGCTTCTCAATGCCTTGTTTCAGAGTATACGCCACAACTAAACGTTGATGGCCGGGTCCAGTCTCTAGGGGTGCTGTAACTGTAACATCCATGCCTAGAATAAAAAAACAGGTTTTTATAAAAACAAACATTCAGTAAATATGCAGGCAAATATTAAAAAGTAAAAAATATGCAAATAAATAAAAATTTCATGTGAATAAAAGTGATAATGGTGATGCTGAAATAAGATTAAATATTTTCTAAAATTTACCGAATCAAAAAGAGTTTTAATAAAGTGGATGCGTTTATCAACAATTGGTCTTAAATTTCAGGTTAAATTCTTACTTCAATAGACCATTAACATCTACCTTCATTTATCTATACTTATATATAAAAATGGTAAGTTTTACTGAGTGACTAACTGATTTATTCATCTCGCCAAGCTCGAACGACAGAATTCGGACTACAGCTTGAAAAATATGTATATTTATTTATATAATAGAGATATTTTTTTTTTTTTTTTTAAACAAACACAAACTGCGAAGCGTTTTGCTTGTCTGCAGATACACCCAGAGTCTCTGGCGGGAATCGAACCCACAATCCTCAGATTAATAGTCCACCACACTATCGACTAGTCTATCGGGACACCCTTGAGCCAAACAATTATGAACGGTAGAAAAGAGAAAACTCAGGTGAAAAGTGTGGTACACGCAGAAAAAAAATATAGTTGTACATTGTTACTATAACCATTTCAAATTTGTGCATGGTTACTGTAACAATTTTAAAATTTTTAACAATATTATAGTCACAGTAACTATATATATGATTGTGGTAACAATAATATGGTTAATTTTCGATTCACATGAATATTTCAACCATATATATGGTTACAGTAACCATGTATATGTTTGTGACAACCATTTATATGATGAAGGACTTATCATATTATGATGCTCTCATATCATAATCTGAGAACAACATATTATGATAAAATTATTCATCATATAAATGGTTGTCACAAACATATACATGGTTACTGTAACCATATATATGGTTGAAATATTCATGTGAATCGAAAATTAACCATATTATTGTTACCACAATCATATATATAGTTACTGTGACTATAATATTATTAAAAATTTTGAAATTGTTACAGTAACCATGCACAAATTTGAAATGGTTACAGTAACAATGTACAACTATATTTTTTTTCTGCGTGTACTTTAAGACATATGAATACAGATTTGTACCATGTGAGTTATAACTAGGCCACATTAACTTTCGACAAATTCAAGATTTTTAATTAAAGAACTCTAGTATTTCAAAACATTCCGCTCGAAGTAAGGACCAGACGTTGATGGTTCTGGACTTTTATAAACACTTTCACATACAGCTTCTATATGGATCTTTGAAGGGCTTGTTTTTGGTCGAGCAATGTGTTAAGCATCGTCAATTGATCCAAAATCTAGGATTTTTTGAATTACTCTATTCACAGTCGGCGAACTTAAAGCAATATCTCGGACATGTTTGTACAAAATTTTCGTATTGAGGCCGCCAAACTTTCAATCATTTTAGAAATATTGTACAATTTTGATTTACATTTTTTTGGTTGCCATCATTATAGCCTACACCACCGTCAGGGGAGGGTATTATGCATTTGTGATGATGTTTGTGTTTTCGACTCAGAATCAATTTGTGAGTCGCTTAAACGATGCCCGTCCATCTAGCTTTCTGACTGGCTGGCTGTCCATGTAAATTTCGTGTGCAATTTGGAAGATACTTCAATCATATTTGGCACATGCATTTATTTCAAAGCCTATGAAAGTTGGCTGAAATCAGCCCATTATTTAACCTAGCTCTATACAAATGTCCTCCCGAAATAGAGTTTATTAGAAATAAATGCTCTCATATAAGGCCCACTCTGGAAATTATTCACGAAAATAAATTATTTAAATTTTTAAAGATAAATGTTTTTGCTCATTTACTCAGTGTAAGGGTTTATATGGTATTGGCGGTAAATTCGAATTATGCTGGAATTTTTGGGATATATAAAAGTCAGTTGTTGTGAATTGAAAACAATGGAAGCTTAGGTTTCATTTTAAAACAAATTAAAGAATCAATCTTTGAAATATTTTATATTTTCTTATAAGGACTGATATCGAAAAAATCTTAATACACATTTTTCATTAAAACTTTTAACCCAAGTATTATTTCATTTTTTCTTTTTTGATCAAGTTACCTTTTGTAAAAGCATATCAGTCATTATGTTTAATATCAATTATGTTCATGATGCTGATGCTCGAGGCAATGTTGTAGAAAGTTTAGGACCCAAAAGCAGAAAAGGGCTCTATAAATACCGACATTTACATCAAGGAATAATTGCAAAAAAGGATGCTTCCTTAATGTGTCCACTTATTTTTGGCCAGATTTGGCATCCTGTCACTGTGGTAAGCAATGTCATGAGCGGTACATGAACAATAATGTGGTATTTGTACCAAGAGAGACAAATCCTCCAAACTGACTGGAGCTAAGGCCAGTGTAGAGATACTGGGCACTCGTTAAAAGGGAATTGAAGAGCACAAAAAATGTGTCCAAAAGTGTGGTAGATTTTAAGCGGAGATGGACAACCTGTTCGAACAAAGTGACAGAAATCTCTATAAAAACCTTAATGGAAGGGTTTCCGAAAAAGGCTTATAAATTCATCACTATTGATTAGAACTATAAAAATAATATTTTTGTAAATTGCAAAGGTATGGTCACACATGACAAATATTTACTCAAAAAAGCGTAACCACTTTTTTAGCACAAATTTGTTTGACGTTGTGTGCTATTACAAGTGATTTGTAAGATCAAACAGCGTGAAATAAAATAAAACTAATTATTTGTTTTGAATTGTCCTAAGTAAAAATAGTTTATGAAATAAAAGAATTACAATAAATTATATTTTATTTAGTGATTACGTCCTTTTGGTCAAATATTTGCCATGTGTGACACTCTCAGTTCTTATATAGTCCACTTCAAAACACGAACCTCATTCAATCCAGCACTTAAATCGTTTCTAATTTTGGTTTACAAACCATTTTAAAAACTTTTTCAACTAATATGCAAACAAATTACTTTTTATATCATTTGGTTGCATATTATTTTTGTTTTGATCTTCTTTTATACTGAAGTTTACAAGTTTCTGTTGTTTTGCCACTGCCAAGAAGTGCTTCCTGTATGCTGGAAGGTTGCTAATGTAATGCCAATTCCTAAAAAGGGAGAGGCTAACAACCCTGAAAATGATCGGCTAATAGCAATTTTTTCTCCACTTCCAAAGTTATGGAAAGTATGGTTAACTATCATCTTGTGAAACATTTGGAGTCCAACAATTTACTCAGCGACTGGCAGTATGGCTTTCATATATGACGCTCTACGGGAGACTTGCTAGCCTTCCTATCGGAAAAATGGTGTCGTTCCATACATACATACGAAAGTAAAGTGATGACTCTAGATATTTCTAAAGCGTTTGATAGAGTATAGCATGGTGCGCTTTTAGCAAAACTTATTGCTTTTGGAATCGGTAATTATTGCTCTCGATTTATATCGAACTTTCTCAGAGATCGCACTATATGAGTTGTTATAGATGGAATCTCATCAAACGAGTTCGAGATCTATTCAGGGGTACCGCAAGGCTTCGTCCTTTCCCCTACTCTATTTCTTATCTTTATAAACAACCTCCTATGCCAAACTTCCAACCGTATCTACTCTTTTGCAGATGACAGCAACATTTGCCATTCATATGCGTTCAATTATAGACCAAGCCTGTTAGAGATTGGGGCAATGAGGCAAATCATGAATGATACGCTTAACCAAGATCTTGTGACAATCAACATTGCACGCAAGATTCAATGTTGTATGTTAACACATAAACGCACAACAGATAATATTGCTCCATCTGTTTTTATGGTTGGTGTAAATATTGAGGAATCAGAAGCTCTTGATATTCTAGGGATGAGTATTCAGTTCGATGTCCGCTGGACAAAACTCATTTTTCGAGTGTCGAAAGAAGCATTCAAGTGTCTCGGTTTTCTAAAACGGTTTCACTTCATCTGATCTCCTTACTATCTACACCACTTATATCCAACCGAAAATGGAATAGTTACTCGACCACGTACAGGAGAGGGCGAAGGTGCTTATCGGTGACAATAGGGTATCCAGCTCTATTGAATCACTGGAACCTCGTCGCAGTGTGGGTTGTGTTTCACTGTTCTACCGATTCTACAATGGTATGTGTTCTGCTGAAATTAGGGAAGGGCTAATCAATTCGTTGTCAACCTGACAGTGGATCGCACAACACATTACAGGGAAAATTCGTTCTTTAGCCGTACTGTCCGTATATGGAATAAGCATCCTCCTGAAGTCTTTCCTGTAACTTTCGATATAGGAAAATTCAAATCAAATGTCCAAAAACACTACTCCCTCTATGCTCCCTCACATAACCTATTTTCCTAGTTCCAACACAATGCTTTGTTGGGGTTCGTCACTTGAGTACTGGTCCAAAAAATAAAATATAAAAGTTAAAATTTGTGCTAGAAAAATTATAATAAGGAAAACACTTTCGTTCGTTTCAATAATTTGTTTATAAATATCAAATTTAGTAAACTACGAGCATTGGATTTTAAAATTTTTTAGTTAGACACCCAATTATTTCCTATTTTATCAAAATTATAACTACTTAAGAAATAATGAACAATTAAGGACGGTTTCATAGATTTTAAAAGAAAACTTGTTTTTGCCCATATATATATATTTTTTGTTTTGTATAAAACATAATAGAGCTTTTAAAAGTACATATGTATGTATGTGTGTAAATAAACATTTTAAGGGAAACAGAAATATTTACACATACACCCAGAGACAGACATTAAAACAAAATCTACAAAATATGATACATACCTAAATGTTTGTCCTTGTCATCGCACATATTGCGACCACCTTGACAACGCCTTTTGCGAACAGCAACTACAACAACAAAGAGGACAGCAATGCCCACAGTAAATAGTGTGCCAGTTAAAAGAGCAGCTATAGGTAAAATTGACAAACCCATACGACCATCTGAAATTGAAAGAAGAAGTGTAGAACAAACATTAAATATATAAATAATTTAACAACACAAAAAAGGGAAATTAAATACAATTTAAGTTTAAATGGAAACATAGCAAAGTTTTACCTCCTCTTTTTTTATATATATTTTTTTTACTATGCTAAACACATACTTAAGCACACTTTTCTAATAATATTTACTTAAAGCTCCTTTTTTTATTATTACTTTTTTTTTTTGGTGCTTATGAGTACGAGTATGAGTGGAAAATAAAGTTATGAAAATGGTTAAAACATTTAAAAACAGATTTTTTAAAAAACTTTTTTCTCTTTAGTATGCTGCAAGTAGGGTTTGCTATGCGTTAACAACAAATTGGATTATATTTTTGGAGATGAATGGCAAAAGCAAAAAAAGGAAAGTTATATTATGTAGTAGACTGGCACACAAAGGAATGTGGGCTGGTGTTTGAGTGGTGTGGTAAGTATGTTTGTCTGCTTTTGTAAGTATCAACAGTTTCCCTTTTTACATAAAACGTTATGTTTCGTTTCGTTTTCAGTTTCATTGTGTTGCTAAATTGTCCTTTAATAATTTGTTTTATTGTTTGTTTAAGTTAAAATAAAATATAATAGAGAAAAAGAGTGAGCAAGGGTGGGGGCTGGGGTAGATTAAAAAGATTTTACCCAAAAAATGCCATTAAGATTTAATGTGGCATATGGTTTTTTATTTAATTTTACTTTTTGCCTTTTGCCCAAAACTAGTTTGATGTCTAATGTTTCAGTTGTCGTTTGTTGTTGCTGGTTTTGTTGTATCTATAATTTGTCCATGACTTTTGTGTTATAATAATGATATTTACTCTTTCCTTTTATAAAGACATACAAACACTCACAGACACTTAAATTCGTATAGAAAGTAGAAAATTTCCTAGAATGTTTGACGGTGATGAATTATATGTTTTTAATCCTCAACTATTTGTTATTCACTTATGTGTATATATGTATATATCTAATGATTGCGACAAGTCAAATTTGTGTACTTTTAAATTCCTTAAAACGCAGAAAAAAAATATAGTTGTGCATTGTTACTGTAACCATATCAACATTTGTGCATGTTTACTGTAACCATTTCAAAAATTTTAACAATATTATAGTCACAGTAACTATTATTTATTAATATTAATCTTCCATTTTATTACAGTCGTTTTGCGCTTTTTTAACTTCCTACTATTAAAAGTTGGGGAATGTAAAGGGATTCCCAAAATTTACGAAAATTACAGTTTTACAGCAATAGAAGTGGAGCAATACACGTAAGAACAACGCTTTTTTAAAACATAATGGACGTTTTGCTTCCACATTTCAGACAAAATCATGCCACAGGAGACACACATGTGTTTACCGAAAAACAAATCCATACGTGTTTGTTGTAGATTTTTGGCTGGAGGCATAATTGGAACATACATCTTTAAAAGTGAGGCAGATCAAGCAGACACTGTTAGTGGTGGTCGATATTTTGTAAATTATACGTTATTGATGGACAACATGTGGTTTCATATGCTATACAATCCGTAATAAGTACAATACAATTACTGTATGAGTCATTTCCTGTACTCCCTCGTTTCGATGATCTTGAAAATTTTTATAAAATATAGTTTGACAAAGTCTCCCAGCAAAACACTGGAATTCATTTGACTTCTGTAAGTAAGCCTAATACCTAACTACGCTCTGGACTACATGGATACAATAAAGTGACAACTAACTCTTTGAAAGTTTACCTGGGATACGAAAAGTAACCAATTGACTTATTTTTGCATTCAAAAATACATATTAGTAATTATTTATTAATTTAAGTCAAAGAAAGTGAAAATTACTGAAAAATCATTCCTTCAATTTCATTAATTACAGTCCTCTTTGTATATATTACCAATTTATATTTACTCACACATATTTTTGTATGTTTGTATGTAAGTGTTTCTATAACATAATGTCTTAATCTTTTATAATATTTGTTAATAGTAACTCTAAGGCATTTTGGTTTCTCATTTGTTCTGGCATGTGTCTCGTTTTTTTTTTCTCTCTTTTGTTAGGGTAAACTCACGTACCAGTTAATACTATTTACCCATACTTAAAAACAATACAAAGACATAAAACATATATACTTCATTAATCATAATTATACTTAGTATAGTGTAAGTAATTAATCAAAAATATATATGGGGTTTTCGTAAACATGAAGAAAATCAAAAAAAAAAAACTTTTCAGATTTTGTAGTTATTTTGTAACTTGTAAAGGCAATACATATATGTATACATATATGTATAAAATCTTGAGTAGAAAATTCGTTATCAGCACTTTAGTTCTTTAGACCCAAAGTGACAGAAATGTAAAGTCAATGCAGAGTTTTATATGTGTGTTTTGTTAAAAATAAATTGTGTGATTTGAATTGAATTATAAGGTCACATATATTTCGTTTTCTTTATCAAAAATACAAATATTATGGATTGATACTATTGGGTAAAATACTTGTTGCTCAAGCGTTATTTAATTACTGTTTGTTCTATTTATAAATCAAAATATCAAAAATATGCATTATTAAGTGTGCCAAAAGAGCTAGTAACTGAAAAAAATGCTTGGTACTTTGTTGCGTTTTTTTGAAAAACTTTTATTGTAATTTGTTTCAATACTTTTTTGTATTTGAGATACAATATGACAGAAAGAAGATTTGTCGGAACTTGAGTTACAGGATTTTTCGAACATAATTTGCGGCTGAAATGCTTCAAAATTACAATTTTCAGAGCCATTAAAGCTCACTATTCATATAAGGACTGAGATCGTAAAATTCTTAACACATGTTTTTCATAAAAACTTTTAACCCAAGTATTATTTGATTTCTTTTTTGATCAAGTTACCTTTGAAAAGCATGTCAGTTATTATGTTTAATGTCAGTTATGTTCATTTGTTGTTAACCTTATTAAAATGAGTGACCAGAAAAAAGTGCGTAATAAAATTATTAAATATTTTCAACAAAACCCAACTTGGTTCTACAAAAAGTTGGCCAAACAATCAAAGGTCTGCTATCAAAATGTTTCAAATGTTATTAAACAGTACAGGGGGAACTTGTCCGTTAATATAAAACCTGGTTCACGTAGAAGGAATGGTCCACATGATGTTTCTAAAGCCAAAAAAATAGAAAGCATTTTCAAAAGGGTTCCAACCACATCCGGTAGAGGCCAATGACAGACCACGGAAATTGAAGTCAAATTGTATACAAAAAATATACCTGGTGCATAATGGATGACGAAAAACCAAACATTTGTTACAAAGGGCTCTACAAATACCGAAATTTACATCAAGGAATGTTTACAAAAAAGGTTGCTTCCATTCATAAGACTTCTTAATGTGTCCATTTATTTTTGGCCTGATTTGGCATCTGTCACTATAGTAAGAAAGGTCTTGAGTGGTACAAGAACAATAATGTGGTATTTGTACCAAGAGAGGCAATTCCTCCAAACTGCCTGGAGCTAAGGCCAGTGGAGATGTATTGGGCTCTTGTTAAAAGAGAATTGAAGAGCACAAGAAAGGTGTCCAAAAGTGTGGTAGAGTTTAAACGGAGATGGACAACCTATTCGAACAAAGTGACATAAAGCCGTATAAAAACCATAATGGAAGGGTTTTTAAAAAAGGTTCAAAATTTCATCATTAGTGATTAGAACTATGAAAATATTCTTTTTTGTAAATTGTAACAACAATTTCAATCAAATAGAAAAATATTCAAAACTGTAAGTTTCGTGGTTTCACTTTTATTAACATATATGTATGTTAACAATTTTTCGATGTCAGTCCTTAAACTAAATCAATGAAAATACGAATCATGTGATAAAACGCTTGCAATTTAGACAAAAACTTGTGACAACTAAGTGGCAGCAGGTACCATTTTTTTGTTCTGAAAATAGTTTTTCAAATGAAACAAATTAAATTTTAAGATTTTAAAAATGACCCCTTTATATAATTCATAGAAAATATCCCTCAACCAGAATGAATAGTTTAGAGTTCCAGGAATGCTTTCAAATCATTTTGAAAGAACATCATGCACAAAAATTTATTTAACAGCAAGACTACCGTGTAATAAATGTTTAGAGTAAAACTTAGAGTTGATTTGTGCAACATGGATTGCCGGAACAGTCCTCAGCTCTTAATGCCATGGTATATTATAATCATTAGCATAATACGGTTAAAGGCTGAAAATGGAAATTTTAAATGAATACAAGAAAATTTCATAAATTATACGCCCGATCTCATGTATCAAACAATATGTAAAAATACTTAATGTATCAATTAAAAACAAATATCAAGATACGTTGTTTTAATGAAATAATATTGTTTTTGATGCAGTAAAAAATGCACATTACATATTAATATTTTGGTATATAAATACAAAGTTTGAGCAATAAGAAGTTTTATGCATTTTCAGAAAAATAGAACGAAAAGTATGTGACCTTAAACAAACAAAAACGTTTACTAGATTAAATGAGAATACTTAAATATTACCCAGAATTTAGGAAATCATTCACGCAGAGAAAAACATGGTTGTGGTAAACATAAACTAAGATCAACATATGATAAGTTTTATGATTGTAGCCCAAACATATTATGATCATTATTAGTATCATAAAATATCATATTATGATCAAATATATTAGTTAGATCATAAAATGTTTCGAAACATATTTTTGGGAATACAAAATTTCATTTTAATAGGTTTTAGTATTAAGAAGTGAGATTGAAAAATTTTTAACATACATATATGTTAATAAAAGTGAAACCACTAAATTCACAGTTTTGAATCCTTCTCTATTTAATTGAAATTATTGTAACAATTTACAAAAAAAAATATTTTTATAGTTCTAATCACAAATGATGAAATTTTAAACCTTTTTCGAAAGCCCTTCCATTATGGTTTTTATAGGGCTTTATGTCATTTTGTTCGAACAGCTTGTCCATCTCCATTTAAAATCTACCACACTTTTGGACACCTTTTCTGTGCACTTCAATTCTTTTTTAACAAGAGCCCAATATCTCTCCACTGGACGCAGCTCCAGGCAGTTTGGAGGAATTGCATCTCTTGGTACAAATACCACATTATTGTTCTTGTACCACTCAAGACCTTTTTACCATAGTGAAAGATGCCAAATCAGGTCAAAAATAAGTGGACACATTTAGAAGTCTTATGAATGGAAACGTCCTTTTTTGTAAACATTCCTTGATATAAATTTCGGTATTTATAAAGTCTGTTGTAACAAATGTTTGGCTTTATTGCCGCAACTGCATATTGCTTGCCATACCAAGAACTTTTTGGGAAATTTTGTCTGCTTTTGGGACCTAAACATTTCTTCAACATTCCCTCGAGCATCTGCAGTATAAAACAATTTACCCAGAAGCTGCGAAAAATTTTTCATACGTAAATTTCGTTATCTATTATGCAGCAGGTATATTTTTTTTATAAAATTTGACTTCAATTTCCGTGCTCTGTCTTTGGCCTCTAAATTTTTAGCAGAGTACCTGTCAATAACTTTTTTAGCCTTGTATGCTTTTAAATCTTCATTGGCTTAACTTTTCGTACCAAATAGTCCGAGTACTGAGGTGGTGGGAGCTCCTTTGAAAATGCTTTCTATTTTTTGCTTTAGAAAATTCATGTGGACCATTACTTCTACCTGAGCCAGGTATTATATCAACAGACAGGTTCTCTCGGTACTGTTTAATAACATTGGAAACAGTTTGACGGCAGACTGTTTGGCCAACTTTTTGTAGGACCAAGTTGGGTTTTGTTGAAAATATTTAATAATTTTAGTCACTCATTTTATTCAGATTAACAACAAATGAATATAAGTGACATTAAACATAATAACTGACATGGTTTACAAAGGTAACTTGATAAAAAAAATCAAACAATACTTGGGTTAAAAGTTTTAATGAAAAACGTGTGTTAAGAGTTTTACGATCTCAGTCCTTAATATGCTAAATTCTCAATTTAAATATTATTGAAAAATTCACTGAAATTTTTTGTTATTCGCTTTAGAAAAGCTAAGTTAATTATACAATAAAACTATAGAGCGTATGAGAATTACAGATACTAAAACTTTACTTGTAAACTTATCATAGCTTAGACCATAAAGAAATAGACATAGAGCGGAAACTAAAAAAAGCTCAAACAAAAATATTACACAAAATAATCACACTTACGAGTGTTGTTTTTGCTTTCACACAGTTTTATTTACTACTACATTCTCAGCACTTAGGTTTTTGACAACTGTGTTAGGTCTTTGACAGCAGCGTATCCGCTCTATGCAAATTTCTCTATGGTTTCAATCATAGAGAAACATAGAGCAGAAACTAGAAAAAAACTCAACCAACAAAATTACTCACTTTTCTACAAATACATTCTCACCACGTAGCTTTCTGACAACTGAGTTAGGCCTTTGACAAGGCAGTTTCCGCTGTATGTCTATTTTCTATGTTTTCAACTTTGTTATTTAATTTATAGTCTCTATTGTCACTAGAGTTGCTCTCAGTATCAGTAGTCTAGATGATAAGAAATTTTAAAATGATCAAATATATCCGCAGACAAATTTTAAAAAATTAATAAAAAAAAGTACTATAATCTGGCTATTAAAATATAATAAAACACTGCCTGCTAATTTCTCTTCCCTTAATGTATTTTGTACCTTATGTTAACAATATTCTAAAAAGACCTTCTTTCTAACAACTTTTATCTTTAATATTTTGTTAAAATCCCAAATTTTGTCACTCTCTTACAGGCAGTTGTTTTAGATTTGCAATCTATTTAAAATAAATCTTAAACGCATACATAAAATTGCTTTATCATTTAATAGACCCTTAATAGTCTTAAAATTCTCTGCCATAAGAGCCACGAATTTCTTAGGATGTGTCTGTGTTTTATAGGTAACACTTGTTTACTTCTATTAAGTATTTATCAAATATCAACATTTTATGCAATTCAGCTAAAAATTATGGAAATAATCATCATATGCCATCAATAAGTTTTTCATTCAACGTTGCTGTTTTCATGTTTTCTTTCATTTTTTTTTTTTTTTTTTTTGCTTGTATCATTATTATTAGTATTTGATATTATTTTATATACTTTCATTTTATTAAATGATGATACTAGTACATACTTAAGTAAGTATTTTTACGACCAAAGTATGTTTTTTATAGATGATAAGATGCTTTTGCTATTTATATTGGAAATATAAAAGTTATCAATAAGTCAAACAATATTAAGATAAAGAAAAAACTCAAATAAAAAAAGAAATTGTGATGTACAGGGAAAACAGGGAAAGAAGTTTGTAAGACTTTTAAGATATTATAAATGTAATGAAAGGACATTATGTAAGGAAAATAAGCAAGAGACAATTTTTAATATACATTCAGCTTAGTATGTTTGAAGACCATGAATTGGAGGCTTTACTCCATGAAGATTATTGTTGGAAGCAATTTCTAAAAACGTTTGCAGGATTCATCTAAAGCCAGGAAAATTGGGTACCATACGAATTGAAGCTGAGAGATCTTGAGAGACGATTTTGTATGTCCGAAATAATGCTTGAACGATATTTAAGAAAAAATATTTTTGCTCCAAATCAGTACTTGCTGACCAGCCAAATTGACACCAATGCCAAATATCCGTGGCTGTAAGGTAATTCTCTTTATTTGGTGGGACCAAATGGATGCTATCTATTATGAGCTGCTGAAATCTGACCAGACTATCGCAGGAATGCGCCCAGAGTATGCGGCCAGACATGAGACCGTAATATTTCATCATGACAACACGCGTCAACATTGCATTTACTGTTAAAAAGTATTTTGAATGAAGTGGTTGGGAAGTTTCGCCACAGTTACTTTATACTGCAGACCGTGCTCCGTCCGACTATTTGTATCCCAGAACGCTTCCTCTGGGATTCCAATACAATGGCCAATACTTTAAATAAATTTATATTGTACAAATGTTTCAAAATAAAAACTAAACATTTGAAATAATCCCGCATTTTTAAGTCATACTCCCAATATGTAAACTGGATACCCATTACTCAATACTTCCCTACTACATATAAGCTCGTATTCTTTATAAAATTTCAAATGTCTACGAAACAAAAATTCGTTTAATAAATAATACAAATGTCATAATGAATATGGAGGGTAATTTCAATATGCCTGATTTACCGAAATTACACCCTGTCTATACCTAATAAATTTTTATCATGATAAACGTTAAAATGGTTGATAATATAAAAAACTATCAGGTATAAGTAGTCTTATTAATATTATTGCTTCGTTATGACAAAATTGTAAGTGCTTTTGCTTAGACAACTTAGTCTTGACAACAAATAAAAAATGCCATTAATTGTTATTATAAATATTTGTCAAGTATAGACAGAGGGTTATTGAAAGTTTCTTAAAAATGTTTAGACGCTTTTATATTTACCAAAAAGTTTTATTTCTTGTAATACTCGTAAAATTCGTAGTATGTTAAACTGAAATATGTAATTTACTTAACCCTTATGTTTATGACAAACAGAACCTACAGAACCTATGAAGTTACATATTTATGTGCAATATATACTCCATATTATGAAATGCAAAAAAAAAAATAATAATGTTTAAGTTTAGATTAACGTCAATTCATTAATTGGGGATTCCCATTTATATATACAGTACTCAAATAAATTCAGCCATTAGGAAGACTACTCAGTATGGTGTTGTGAGCCTAAACGTAATATTTTCCATATAATTTGTATGTGGTACCCGGGTGCTCTGTCAGCCGGTTAAGGGTGTAAAATATAAAATGATTTACCACTCCCTCCCAAGTCGATACACAAAAGTGTCCATTACAAAAAATAAATATAACAAAAAGATAGGAGTTCTCAGAAAGTTTCAAGCGCCTAGGAATTCTGCATACATAGAAAATTGCAATTAAATTACAAAAATATACCCGGGTACCCTGTCACACACATAAGGGTTAAAAAACGGTACTTGTATAAGTTATAATGAAATTTTCTCACTTGTGCAAATATTTATCGATATTGTAAGAATAGAGAAACAGAAAAAATGAAAAAAAATATGTGGAAATCGTAAAGGTATTCATAGACAAACCACAATAGCTATAAATATGTGGTGTAAAGCGAGGCTAAATTTAAAAAATTAAATAGGATCAATAATTTGCATAAAAGTTTAATACAACTCATATGGGCAATTCCACGAGAATGACTACCACGACTAAAAAAACATAAACCCTTGAAACTTTTTTCCAAGATGATTTGAATAGGAGAAAACACTAAAATGTTATTTAGAGCTTATTAACATTTTAAGAGCAAAAATAATAGTTTAAATCGACTATATTTAATTTAATTGGTATGTTTTAGGCTAAAACTGTGGCGAAAACTAAGCTATCAATTAGCATGTAGTATGAAATCAATTTTACTCTGATTGTTTTTTTGCTATTATTAAATTGTTTATTGAAACCGAATATATCGCTCATTTGCTGCAACAACGTTATAATTCAAAAAAAGTCGCTTCGAGAAAAACCGCTTTGAATGATTTATGACATTTTACTATTTCTTACATAAATTTTCAAGAAATCATGCGATTTCGGAAATAAAACCTGATTTAACATTTACTATTACTATATCTTTCTAATCTGAATTTAACCCAAATTTTTACTTGTCAAAAAACCGAGAAAACATGAATTTTAAATATGATGTTTACAACAAAAAAACACTTTCACACAAAAAATAATTGACTTTTTTGAAAACTGATAAATCTATATGAAAGACTATAGAAGGGCGCATATTTTGTATTACTTAGTTCAAAAAAACACGGATTTTGAGTTATGACGTTGTTGCAGCAAATGAGCGATATATTTTCTATTATTTTTTTTAGTTTTTGTATACATATATTTACAGACTATATATTCTTTTACTATAGGAGAAAAATCTGTCATGTATGGTATGTCACGTACGATATTAAATTTTATTTACTATAAAATAATCCAAGGATTGTTTTTATTTAAATATGGTGGATTGTAAAGGAAAAATATTTGGTTTAGTGTAAGAAATTAAAAGAAAACATAACGCTTTTCACGATTCGCAAATTTTCGCACATTTCTACATGTACCTCAAAATTGCTTCCGTTTTATGTCACGTACGATATGCCTTTATCTCGCTCTATATTTTGGACAACAATATTTCGAAAGAACTTATTATTTTTTTTTAAATATAGTACACACTGAATGGAACATACAGACCGAATGATTTTTCAGATACTATTATTTTTGCAAAATCTATTCCATACTCGGCTGTGCTGAATCTTATATACCCTTCATCAAATTATACTTTTAAATAAAAATTTTAAATATTTTTAGGTAAACAAAATTAATTTTTTTTTTTCAAAATTGTTTTTTAAAACTAAAAAAAAAAATTTTTCCATTTTTTTTTCGAAATTTTTTTTTTATTTTTTTCAAAATTTTTTTTAAATTTATTAGTGAAAAAAAAAAAATTATAAAAAAAAAATTTTTGTTGTAAAAAAAAATATTTTTAAAATTTTTTTTTTAAATTTAAAATTTTTTTTTTTTTTTTGTAATTTGTGAATCATATGTGGTGTGAAAGAAACTTGCTGTAAATCATATGTTATGCACAGGACTGGGAAAGGATAAACCTAAAGCAGGTTAAGCTTAAAGAAAACCTGGTTTGATATGGTTACGACAACTATGCTATGTTCTTTGTAAAAATATGTTGTTTTCGTAAACATATAATTGTTGTTTTAATTTAATTTCAACAATATTTTAGTTACTGTAAACGTTTATATTTTCATCGCAATTTTAAATATGAATATTGTAAACCGAATCACAATTATTTTTCGAACTAAATAATGATAAGTAGGAAAACATATTATATTAAGTGCAACCATTAAGTATTAAGTTTATATATGCGTAGTCATATTATGTTTAGAATGCAAATAAAATATGTTTACTTTTAATAGTCGTTATTAATTCTCACCATTTGTGAGTGTTGGTGTTTGTCTAAGCTATGCTATTTTTGCAAGTAAGTACATTTTGAATGTCTGCAATTCTCATTCGCTCTATAGTTTTATTAATATGTATAATGGCCCATAATCATAGTCAAACAATAAAGTCGGTTCTTTTTAAAAACTACTTTAAAATAAAAACCCGCTTTTTATTATTTCCCAACTATAGTCAAAATTAAAGTATGTTTTAAATTGAACCGACTTTAACTGGGTGTCACCTCAAATGTAGAAAATCTTTTCATACAATATACAACAAAATATAGTGGCATCACTGAACAGCTGACTTAGAAATTTAAAAAAAAAAAAAAAAAAAACAAAAAGTGACAAACAATAAATGTAACCGGGAAACTAAAGAAAAAACAGTTTGTGATGGAAAAATAGAAAAGGAAAGATTAATATCAAATTTATTCTATTTTGGTACTAATTATATTGATTCAATATTCAATAATTGCATAATCTCTGCCAATATCTTATAACTTAAACATTTTTGACTTTTTGTCGAACTTTTTTACATGGCGAAGAACAGCTGATGCTGTTGTTAAATGAGTTAAAAACAACTTCAGCTAGTTTTATATTTACAGTCGACTTTAACGTCAGAAGTATACTTTAACTTGTCTATGGTAGACCTGAAGTCCACTCTTAAGTAAAGACGACTTTATTTTTCTTAAAATATACTTTATTTTCAACTATGATTATGGGCCAATATCTTTAACTTTCCTAGAACGAATAACAACACATTTCAGTGAATTTATCAATAATATTTTAATTGAAATTTTAGTACCTTAATACTAAAACCTATTAATTTAAATTTTGCATTTACAAAAATAAATTTTAATAATAATATGATTACTTTGGATCATAATATGATTTAATTGGTTCATAAATATGATTACTTTGAGTCATATTATGATTGATTTGTATTATAGTGTAATAATTTCAGAACATATTATGATATTTTATGATACTAATAATCATCATAATATGTTTGGACTACAATCATAAATCTTATCATAATATGTTGCTCTTAGATCATGTTTACCACAACCATGTTTTTTCTCTGAGTGAATATTTGCTATTAAATTTTCTTTCAAAATTCCTTGCATTTTGGACGGCATTTTAAAAATATATATAAATAGATCTTCGACTTTTAATAAAATTTACAAAAATAAATATAAAAGAAAGTAAAAACAATCAGAAACTTATTTAAATACATTTTAAACCATAGATCTTCCAAGTTATTTTATTTTATCTATTTTAGACCATTTTTTGCTAATAAAAAATGGTGAAACAAAATATGAAAGTTTTGTGAAATTTAGCATTTCAAAAGTTGTACAGAAATCAATTGCAATAAATTATAAATTTTTTGTCACAATTAAACATAACATGGAACAACGTAACGTATAATTAATATTATTTTATTCTTAGCAATCATGCGTGACAGTGGTGTAGTGTTGTAAACTTAGAGGATTCTAACATTTTGCAAAAGGATTTTCTTGAAGTTCTTAGTTTAAATTCTTATAGTAGTAGCAAAATCGAACATAATTTTTTTTCCTAAACCATTTTCATTGACGTTTGTCGTTTCGTTTTATAAAATAAGACCCAAAATTTTGAAATATATGTTCATAAAATAATTTAACTTTGTTCTTACATTGAACGAACACAAATTATAATTTTTTTTTTTTTTATAAATTATATGATTTTTTTTTCATAAAATGACGGAATAAATAAACTCTCTGAATAATTATCAATCAATCCACTTATATATTAAAATAAATTGCTCTATGTATGTATTTATTTAAATTTTCCTAGATAATAGTGAAGTGTATGTGAGTATGTATTAGCAACTTATAATCTTAACTCGATTTAACGCTCTTACTTGTATGATACGAGTTTAAATGTAAATGTAGTAAAGAATCATAAGTTAATATAATGATGAGAAGAATGAAAGAAAAACCAGGTAGATAATATTGAATAACATTTAGTTTCCTATACATATAGATACACATATCTATATATAAATATATATCTATTTCTTAAAATTTTTCTTAATACTTTTTTTCGCTTTGGTTCAAAGCTACTACAATATTTCATTTATACTTTGTACTTTGTACATTGTTTGATGTGGATGTATGTTAGCAGGGATGTGTTTGAAAGCATAACAATGGATTTACTTAAATATCGTTAACCATACATGCAATGTATCGTTTAGATTTATAAATACAGTGAGTGGGAATATAGTGAAGTTTTTGGAATGTCGAAAAAACTAGTTTACTCTTTTTATTCATAGAAATCTTTATAAAATTTGTTTTAATAGTGCCTCAGATTATAAATTGATTGACATTATTCCAATGGATAATTGATAGGCCTTTATTATGTAATTAACGGCCCTATGCTCCTTATAGGAACAACAGGAATTAATATATGTACCCTGGGCAGGGTAGAAAATGCATTCCAATTTGCCAATTGTCTAAAAATTGTAGTATTCAGTGATATTATTTTAATTATTACAGATTAATTATAATAAATCAACTTAAGCCAAACATTTGTTACAAAGGTCTCTTTAAATACCGAAATTTACATCAAGGAATGTTTACAAAAAAGGATGGATCTATTCAGAGGACTTCTTAGTGTGTTCACTTATTTTTGGCCTGACTTGGCTCCCTGTCACTATGATAAGAAGGGTCTTGAGTGGTATTTGTACCAAGAGAGGCAAATTCTCCAAACTGCCCGGAGCTAAGGCCAGTGAAGAGATATAGGGCTCTTGTTAAAAGAGAATTGAAGAGCACAAAAAAGGTGTCCAAAAGTGGGGTAGATTTTAAACGGAGATGGACAACCTGTTCAAACAAAGTGACAGAAATCACTATAAAAACCATAATGGAAGGGTTTCCAAAAAAAGTTCAAAATTTCATCACTAGTGAATAGAAATATAAAACTATTTTTTTTTTTTTGTTGTAAATTGTAATGATAATTTCAATCAAATAAAAGAAATCAAAATTATAACTTTAGTGGTTCCTTTTTTATTAACATATATGTATGCTAAGAATATTTCGATCTCAGTTCTTATACACGCGGAAAAATAATATAGTTGTGCATGGTTACTGTAACCATTTCAAAATTTTTAACAATATTATAGTCACAGTAACTATATATATGATTGTGGCAACAGTAATATGGTTAATTTACGATTCACATGATTGCATCAACCATATATATGGTTACAGTAAACATGTATATGTTTGTGACAACCATTTATATGATGAATAATTTTATCATAATATGTTATTCTCAGATTATGATATCCATAAGCCGAAAGCAACAAAATATGGTAAGACCTTCATCATATAAATGGTTGTCACAAACATATACATGTTTACTGTAACCATATATATGGACTAATTATGGACCAATCGCCATGAAATTAAGTCGTGTGATTTCTCTCTGTATGAAAGCTATTTCGTTTGAATTTTATCTGTATACCAACATTTTTAAGAGATTTCTGCTCGTTAAAGTGATTGTCGAAAGCGGGCCTTATATAAGAGCTATGACTAATTATAAACCGATCATCATAAAATTAATAAACATGAATTATATATATATACACCTATCCCTTGATTTGCACGATACTTTTTTTACACGATTTCACTTTTACACGATTTTTTTTGGTTTTCGTTTACATCGAGGGATATGGAAAATAACTTCGATTTACACGATATTTTTTTAATATTTTAGCAAAAATTAATTTTTTTCAGTAAATAAGTATATTCTGCACAATTCTCAAAAATAGTTATCTATAAAAAATGTAAACATAACAGGGAAAAGTGTAGCAGCTAGAACCAAAATGAGCCTGAGTACAACTTCATGCGCTCGGGACATTACAGTTGAAAATATGGAAAAGCCACTAATGATCTGGATAGAAAAATCAAACTCAAAAGCGAATCCCAATTGATACAAATTATATTACAAATAAAGTTTTGAGGATTTATGAAAAACTTAGGGATCAGCTACTATCTACGTCATCAACTACAAAAAATATCGTTTTCGTCAAGTCATGGTTGGTTTGAAATATTTAAGCAAATACATTCCTTACATAATCTATAATTAAAAGTTAAACAAGCTTCTGCTGATATACATTTGTCTAAAGAATATCCCGAAAAATGTACTGAAATTATTGCTGCCAATTCATACACTCCTGATAAAGTCTCAATCGGGACAATTTTGGAAAATAATGCCACAGCGGACTTTTCTCAAAAGCTAATACAAAGAGAAAGAGAGAATATATAAGTTTGTCATTCTGTGTGTAGCATTGAGAAATATTCATCTGAGACCCAACAAAGTATATATATTATTGATCCTTATGAAATTCTAAGTCGATTGAGCAATGTCCGTCTGTCTGTCTGTGTAAAACACTCTCACGTCCAAAATACATAAGCAAAATTAATGAAATGTATACCAAAATGTTTATAATTTTTCTAAGCAGTTTCGTTTTAAAAATCAGTAAAATCAAATTGGTAGAACCAGGGTTATGGATCAAAATGTAAGACAACCTCCAAAAATTTTGATAATTTTCACATGATTTTTTATGACTTTGGGTAAATTCATTGCAGAGAATACCATGAAATTTTGCACTCATTATTTATATGATAAAAGGACAAATTCTGTTGAAAATGAAAAGAATCGGTCCATAATTTCTCGTAGTCCCCATACAAATTTCTTCCCGAAATATGGTGCTATGCTATATAAATGCCCATAGAATTGCAGTATCCATACAAAATTCAGCACAACTAAGTTTCGTGCAAACAGAAATCGCGAGACGAATTGTTTTTTGGATCGGGCACTATTTGACTATAGCCCCCATATAAAGATTACTTCCGAAAATCATTTAAATACACCTAAATATCTTATATATATCGGTATCAGGTTGAAATTCGACTTGCATAATTCCCTTGCACATAAAAATAGCTGTAGGAAATTTCATGAAGATCGGCCCATAATTGGTTATAGTTCCCATATAAGACCACTTCCAAAAAACACATTCATTTTCATAAATATTTGAAAAATATCGTTATTGAATTAAAATTTTACAGAGATCGGTAGTTTTAATTCACAAATCATACTACTTGATTGTGTGAATATCGGTTCATATTTGACCATAGCTCCCATATAAGGTCCATTTCCGAATATTACTTAAATACTAATAAATCTCTTATAAAATATTCTATCTGGTTAAAACTTCAAATAAATATTTTCCATATATACGAAAATCGATGTGTTGAATTTTATGAAGATCGGCCGATAATTGGTCATAGCTCTCATATAAGGACCACTTCCGAAAAACACATTAACCTCTATAAATATTTTAAATATATGGATATCGAACTAAAATTGTATACAGATCAATATATTGTATCCAAACATTATAATACTTGGTTTTGTGAATATCGGTTCATATTTGACCATAGCACCTATATTAGCTCCATTTCCGATAATCACAATAATGCCCATAAAACTCTTGTAAATAATGTTATGGAGAAAAATATCAAGCGAAATATGCCTCAAATACAAAGAAATCACTTTAAAATATTTAATTATATCTTCCAAATAAGTCGCACAACCAAAAAGTTTCAACTAGACTTGGTGACTATGGGTTAATAATTATATATATAAGGCTCATATCCGTAAAATTCATTAGAACAGAACAAAAATATACTTTTGAAGTTTTACTAAATATATTTGTTTACCCGTTTTTAGACTCTTTTACTTCACTTGTGGTGAATAAGGAAAATGTTGAGCCAATCGGTAATGTTTAAAATTATTAAGTATATACATTTTTAAATAGTACATTTTATTCCTATTATAAAATTATAGACTCTGTTAGAAATGGTAGGAATATGTAGTTATTTCAATTATAAATTGCTGAATTAGATAACATTTTTATACATCTTAAATAAAATATCTTCTGCGTAAACTAGTTTTTCTAACAATATATAAAATACTACTATACTACTATATTTTAAATAAACTTTTATTTTGTTTAAAGAAGTGGTTTTATTGAAGAAAGTACATAATTTGTATATAGTACAAAATATTTTTTGTATCAGGATTCATCTATAATTCATAAAATGGCTTAAAAAGAAATTCGGTTATAGTCCTAATTCGCTTATAGTCCACAAAAATTGTGCAACTGTATTTGTAGACTATAAGCGAAAACTATTATATTACATTAACATTCTACCAATCTTCATAATCGGAGCTAAGTCCCAATAACAAACACTGAATATGGATATTAGAGTGTTTATACCAATGTAATTTCTATAATTTAGGTGAAGGGTATTTAAGGTTCGGCATAGCCTAATATAGCACTCTAACTTGTTAAATTTAAAAAACGTTTTAAAATCAAATTTTTTATGGAAATTTTGCTTTAAACATTGTTTAAATTGAATTTTTTTTATGAATATGGGAAATGTATTTACTTTACTTTAAAATAAATGAATTTTCTAAACAAATTTTAAATTTATTCGTATTTGGCTCTTTTTTTCGTTTTACACGATTTCTCATACAAACATTTTTCATTTCGATTTACACAATTTTTTCAGGAACAGATCAATCGTGTAAATCGAGGGATGGGTGTATAGTACTTATTTTAGTTATTGAGCAGCTTAAATTTTTTTTTTTAACAAATTTTGAACTGGTAGGTTTGATTTTCGCCCTGATGTGAATAATTTTCGAAATATTATTTAATGAGTTTTGTCTTAAAATGTACTTATAAACAATTTGTCAATTATTAGTTTTTTTTTTTAACAAATATGTTGCTATGAAATAAAATATACCAAAATATACTGTACATATAGTGTAGTGCATGTATTGTATAATAATACAATGTAAACAAAATTGTGGTTGTAGAAATGCCAAAAAAAAAAAGGAAATATATTGGAGGTATAAGTATTCAGTTTTTTTTTTTCCTTTTTTCCACATGATCCCTATACACAGCTGAGGAAATATGGAAGTATGTTTAAACACCACTTGATATGTTGCTAACATTATACATATGAGTACCAGTCGTTCAAACATCCATACAAACGTACAAACGTGCTATAAATGATAACTTGAAATTTATTCCTTAAGATACCTGTATACGGGTTGTAATGTGTGTTTGAAAAAAAAAAATACAATACAAACAAAAAATATATGTACAAAATACGCCGTCTTTTGGGGATCCTATTGTACAGATAAAATTGTTTTAATGTATTTTTATAGATCGTTTATATTTCGTTACAGTTTTTGTGTGTATGTGTGTGTGTGTGTCTGTCTGTTATAAAATACATTATCCAAAGTAAACACAACATGTTAAGATATAAAGTATGTAAACATGATGTTCATATTCACATGCATACATCACATAGATACAAACATATCTCCTTACTGTACTATACATACATACATATTTAAGTATTTATTTTTATGAACATACATACGAGCATATATGCATGTATTCATATGAGAGTATGTTTGTTTAAGATATTTACGTGCATAATATACATCTCATAGGAATCTATGTCAGTTTAGTCTAACAAGATATTTCCTTCCAAAAAAAATTTAAACAAAATGTACAAAAATATACAAAATTGATTGTATTTGCATTAGTATTTTAAATTTCATGTAATATAATAAGAAAATAAATCTTTGTACTTGTTTTGTTTTTCATGCTTTCAATTCTTCTTACTGTCGTAGCTTATCTATCACTAGATTATTGTTATGTACATATAACAGTAGACAACATTTTCAAATAAAAATTTGTGAATTCAAACAAACAAAAAAATCTAAACAATTGTATAAATATTTCAAGTTGTTATCTCATTTTGTAAATAAAACACCTTTGAAACATCTTTTGTAATATTTTAAAAAATATTTATACTTATACGAAATAATATGAAAAATTATTTCAAAAGTTATAGGCAAAATTAATCATTTACAATAGATTATTGTATTTTTTTTTTTTTTTTTGGGAAAAGTAAACATACCCAGGAACAACGTAACGTATAATTAATATTAGTTTATTTTTAACTCTCATACGTGACTGTGCACTATGGTCGAATATGGATTTTTCAACCACACATTATAAAAAAAATAAAATTGTATAATGTTCAATTGATAACATATTGGCAAGAAAAATTAAAGTTGACAACACATAATCACACATTAAATGCTGATGCTGATAATATATAAATTTATTCTAATTAGTGTTAGCAATTGTGAAGCAATATAATTTTTATTAAATAAAACGTTGGTTTGGAAAAAATACTTTCAATAAGATCTATTTTTTAATATGGATTCTATTACTCGAGGTGTGTGTTTTTAACAGTTGTAAAGATATTTTGTAAATGTTTGTATTTAGCACTTATTTTGTTGTTTTTACTGGGTTATCTTTTTTGTGCAATTGTGAATAGTGTTATCGTTTTTGCGGCGTAGAACACCCGTGGATAACAACCGATATAGGAGTTTCCTACATGTTGTTGTTCGTGGGAAACTAAAGTTTAATGTCATGTAAGATTTTTTTGCAAACAAAAGCTGCTTTTGCAAAAAGGTAAGTTCATATGTGAGCCCCACGAAAACACAGATACGACTTTAATAATTTTTTCTAAGCGTTAAAGAAATGTATTAACCATATTATAAAGGAAGAGTTTTAGTAAATATAGTTCTGAAAGCATTAATTATACCCTTCACTTTCGTGAGAAGGGTATATATATTTTTGTCATTCCGTTTGTAATTTTCTGACAATTTTCTGACCCTATAAAGTATATATATTCTGGATCCTTATAGATAGCGGAGTCAATTAAGCCATGTCCGTCCGTCTGTCTGTCTGTCTGTTGAAATCAATTTTCTGAAGACACCAGATATCTTCGGGATCCAAATCTTCATTAATTCTGTCAGACATGCTTTCGAGAAGTTTGCTATTTAAAGTCAGCAAAATCCGTCCATAAATAACGGAGATATGCGCAAAAATCCGAGGCAACCTCTGAAAATTTCATCAAAAAAAGACAATTTATTGCATGCTTTGACAAAAAAGCAACAAAACCTATGTTTAGATGTGTGTTGGTGTCATTGCTTTGCGTATTTTGTTTTTATACCATTCACAATGAGTGGCAAGGGTATATAAGTTAAGAACAAAAAAATTACAATGAAATTTAAATACTTCAGGTCATTGCACGTTAGTGCTTACCTAAGCAAACTAACAACAAAGGTAATAAACTTATGTTGCAATGCTTTTAAACATAATTGCTGACTTTGCGTCTGGGAGGAATTTATTGAACATTGCATTATTTATTATTTTTAAGTTAAAATATAATTTAGTTTAGTTCAGTTTTGTACTCGCAACTGATAACGTTAATAAAAATAAAATCGCTTCAGACTTACTAAAGTCTGAAGTTATTTTTAAAAACTAAAAAATCAACAATTTAGTTTAATTGGCGCCCGAGCAGGGACCGCGGTTGCCAAAAGGATAACCCAGTACGGTAATAAAATAAATCGTCCTGCACGTCAGCACGTCCCCACGGTGTCTCAAATAATAGGACCGTGGTTACCAAAAGTATAATCCAGTACGGCATAAAATTAAATCGTCCTGCAAGACAGCACGTTCCCGCGGTATCCCGAAGAGTAGTGAGCAGAAACAAAAGGGCCCCCGAGTAGCTGGTTCGTTCAGAGGAAAGGGTGTTGGAAACAACTGCCGCTGCTCCACTTATATTTAAGGATGATAAGTTTATATTTAATGTAAGTAAAATATAAGAGATAGTATAAATTATTATTACGTGAAAGAAAATTTAAAGTAAAATAAAAGCAAAATAAAGTAAAGAAAAAATATAAAAGATAAATCAATACTTTGTGAAAATTTTTAAAGAAGATAAAATAAAAAATAAGGATACAGTTTATACTACTAACACTAGATTTAAGAAATATTAAAAATAATCTAATAAAAATCCCACGGGATTCAATAAACAAATAAAATTCGAGGCTGCGATTCCTACGGGACCCTCCAGTTTCATAACAATAAAAAAAAATAATAATAACAATAATAATAACACTACATAATAAAAAAGTTAGCCATCTCATATTCCTTGTTAAAATGTCAAACCCAAATAATTTAATTAGGCCACCTGTGGTGAACGCACAGGAGAACCAGGCACCATTTAATATGAGGGACTTAGAAATGGAAATTAGGAGAATGATCACTGAGGCAATACAAGAACAAGTTAGGAATCCTGACAATGCTAGGAATCAGGTGATTGACCAAGATCAAGTAATTGATCCACAACATAGGGGACAACTAAATGACTTGGATAGGGTACCTGACGTGGTTAGAAGTTTAAGGGAATTCACTGGACAACCAGGAGAATATAGCTCCTGGAGAAAGTCTGTTGAGAGGATTTTGAACATTTACAAGCATTTAAGAGGAACACCAAAATATTTTGGTATCCTTAGCGTAATTAGGAACAAAATTGTTGGCAGTGCAGATGCCATTTTAGAGTCCTATAACACTCCCTTAAACTGGGAAAGTATTTCCCGCTGCCTAACTCTGCATTATGCAGACAAAAGAGATGTTAGTACTCTCGAATACCAATTGACATCATTGGTTCAGGGAACAGAAACCATTCAGGAATTTTACCAGAAGGTTTATAATCATTTGTCTCTCATACTTAATAAGATAAGCGCAATGGATATAGGACAGGAATCTTTGCACCTATTAACCCAAACTTATAGGAATAAGGCTTTGGACACCTTCATAAGAGGATTGAAAGGAGATCTTCCCAGACTTTTAGCTATGAAAGAACCAACGGACTTACCAAAAGCTTTACACTTGTGTTTAAAGCTAGAGAACCAGAACTTTAGGACTAGCTATGCTCATAACAGGAAATTTACGACTATTCCAACCCGGAATCAACCAACATTCTATCCGGAATTGGCACACATTCCACCACCACCTCGACCAAGACAAACAATCAAACAATTCCAAAGACAACAACCTCCTCACGTATTGAACTATTATCAGAATCAGGGAGCCATTCCCAAATACAATCAATACAACCAAAACCACCATACAAATTACACTCCACCAAGACCTTTTATACCAAAACCACAACCAAGACCAGAACCAATGGACGTTGATCATAGTATGAGAACTAGGAACATAAACTATATGAACAGACCAGCGAACAACGGACTTTATGGCAAACGACCACCTCCACCACATCCAGAAGCTCATAAACAAAGTAGGAATTTCCATTTAAAACTAGGATCGAACAACGATTCAAATATACAGGAGACAGGTGAAATTGATAAAATAGACTTAGAGGACGACATTGACGGACAAAAATTAAATGAATACTTCGATGACCAAGCGGACTATACAAGAGACCACGATCAGAAATATGACTCTATCAATGAAATTCATTTTTTAGATTAAATTCATCCACCTTGCCATATTTTGAATGCAGGATGGATGATGGAATGATTATAAAAATCTTAATCGACACTGGATCAAACAAAAATTATATTACACCGAATATAGTAAGAAACCCTATTCCAAATAAGGAAAATTTCTATGCAAATTCCGTAGGTGGACAGACTCAAATTAAATTTCACACAAATACCTTTTTATTTGGACAGACGGACGTTCCGGTTAAATTCTATTTATTACCACAACTGAAAACATTCCAAGGAATCATTGGAAATGACACATTAAAAGACCTTGATGCTATCATTTATACGAAAGACAATTACATGGTACTTGGAAATGGGAAAAGAATTGCACTTAAACAGCTCCCAGCAGACGATATTCACATGACTGCTCTCAGAACTAGCCACATGACTAATGAACAACAGGACAAATTAAGGCAAATTGTGTCGAAATACCACAACCTTTTTTCAGCTCCTAATGAAAAACTGACTTATACTACACGTATAACAGGCGAAATACGTACAAGGACAAATGACCCAGTTTACTCAAAGACATATCCGTACCCCATGAGCCTTAAGAAGGAAATTGAAGACCAAGTTAGAACATTACTTAAAGACGGCATAATCAGACCATCAAAATCCCCATACAATTCACCCGTATGGATTGTTCCAAAAAAACTTGACGCAAGCGGGGAACGAAAGTTCAGGATGGTTATAGACTACAGAAAGTTAAATTCTATCACTATTTCAGATAAATATCCATTGCCTGAAATTAATGAAGTACTTGCACAATTAGGAAAAAGTCGTTATTTTACTGTATTAGACTTGAAAAGCGGGTTTCATCAAATACCTTTAAAACCCACAGATATTGAGAAAACAGCATTCTCCATTAATAATGGTAAATTTGAATTTACACGATTGCCATTTGGGCTAAAGAACGCGCCAGCTATTTTTCAACGGGCGCTGGATGACATTTTGCGTCCTCACATTGGAGTGAGATGTTATGTCTACATAGATGACATAATAATCTTTAGTCCAAACGAATATCAACATTTAAAAGATATTGCGGAAGTATTTAGCACTTTACACCATGCAAATATGAAAGTTCAACTCGATAAATGTGAGTTTTTTAAGGACGAAGTAGAATTTCTAGGTTTCCTAGTGACTCACAAGGGTATTCAAACTAACCCTAAGAAAGTCGAAGCAATTGTGAATTTCCCTTATCCCAACACATTAAAAGATCTTCGATCTTTTTTGGGATTATCCGGATATTATCGTCGGTTTGTAAAGGATTACGCTAAAATAGCAAAACCCTTGACAAACCTCTTAAGAGGGGAAGAGGGACGAATATCCCGAAATCAATCAAGTAGAAAAAAAATAGAATTAAATGAATCCGCAAAAACAGCATTTGACAAATTAAAAAAGATCTTATCCTCAAGAGATGTAATATTAACTTACCCAGACTTTACTAAATGTTTTGAATTAACAACAGATGCTTCAAACCACGCTATAGGCGCTGTCCTAAGTCAGGAAAACAGACCAATTACGTTTATCTCTCGATCTCTGAATAAAACAGAAGAGAACTATGCAGCCAACGAGAGAGAAATGCTAGCCATAATTTGGGCACTCGATTCCTTGCGAAATTATCTGTATGGCCACGCCAAGGTCATAATATTTACTGACCACCAACCTCTTACATACGCTTTAAGTAACAAAAATAATAATGCAAAAATGAAGCGTTGGAAAGCAATATTGGAGGAATATAACTATGAACTCCATTATAAGCCCGGCAAAAGTAATGTAGTTGCAGATGCTCTTTCTAGACCACCACAAAGCGATACTCATGTTAACTCTTTAACGGCTACAGTACACAGCGATGATAGTTCTGGAGAGAATCTGATTCCTTCAGTTGAATGTCCTATTAACGTCTTTAAAAATCAGATTTTTATCCTTATAGGAGAAACGACTGAATACCAATTTAAGTTACCTTTCCCAACTTTTCATAAGCATATTATTACAGCCCCAAGCTTTTCAGAAGATTCACTTTTGGATATTCTGAAGAGGTATCTTAATCCAAGTGTAGTGAATGGTTTGTTTACTTGCGAAAGCATAATGATACAATCAATATACCCCCTTCACTTTTCGAAATATAAAATCAGATACACACAAACACAAGTAGAAGATTTGGTTGACTCCTCTAGACAGGAGGAAGAATCCCTGAAAGTGCATAAAAGAGGCCACAAAAATGCTAAAGAGAATAAGTTGCAACTATTAGAAAAATATTACTTTCCAAAGATGAGTGACAAACTTAATAAAATAATAAAACAATGTAAAGTTTGTAAAGAAGGAAAATACGATAGACACCCTAATAAGTCAAATATATCACCTACTCCAATCCCACAATATGCAGGAGAAATAATACATGTAGACATTTGGTCCACTGAAAAACATTTAACACTAACTGCAATAGACAAGCTTACAAAATACGCACAAGCAACAGTTATAAATTCTAGGTCAATAGCAGATATTAGAGAACCATTAAGGAAAATATTATTTGGTTTTGGTGTCCCCAGAATGGTAGTTGTAGATAACGAAAAATCTTTAAATTCAGATTCAATTTTATTTATGCTTGAAGATCAACTGAACATAAAAGTTTTCAAGACTCCTCCCTACAAAAGTACCGTCAATGGCCAAGTGGAACGATTTCATTCCACATTGTCAGAAATTATGCGTTGTCTTAAAACAGAAAAGACACATAGGACCTTTGAAGAATTACTAGACAGAGCGGTTTATGAATATAATTGCACCATACACTCAACAACAGGCAAAAAACCCATAGAATTATTCTTTGGAAGAAGAGTTAGTACTAGTCCAGAACAATATGAAAACGCAAGAAAGGAGAATATAGAAGCCATAGTCAAGAAACAAGCAAAAGACATTGAAAATCATAACAAAAAACGAAAACCTTTTAAAGACTATATCCCAGGTCAGAAAATTTATGTAAAAATTAATAAAAGATTAGGATCTAAATTGTCACCAAGATATAAAGAGGAAATAGTGAAGGAAAATAACAAGAGTACGGTATTAACAGAATCTAACAGAACGGTTCATAAAGATCATATAAAAAATTAATATTTCAAATACGTTTACATTCTATTTTGTCTATAAATTATTTTTTTGGTTACAGATTGTTCCTACCACTGCTTAAAGCAGAAGTTCAAATACTTAATTACACGGACTCGCATGTTGCGATGATAGGTGACGGATACGGAAAAATTCAGGAAGGAACATTTAAATTTATACATCAAATAGATCTAAATTCTTATGACGATTTTTTGCAAAAAACAAAAAAATATATTGAAACTTACATACCTGAGACGAATCCTCTACAACCAACGCTAAAATACGAATTATTTCAAACTATAGATTTATTAGAGACACTTAAGAACTACGCACCAAAAAGAAAATCTAGATCAATTAATACATTAGGAAAAATTTGGAAAATTATTGCCGGATCCCCCGACCATGATGACGCAGAATATATTTACAAAACACTAGATGAGCTAACAGATAATAATAATAAACAAGTAATAATTAACACTGACTTCAGTAATCAATTAAATAATATCACCAAACTTATTAACACATTTTCTAATTCCATAAGAAAAGATAATTTTATTTTAAATGAAAATATTGAAATATTATCAAATAAAATTAGATTAGCTAAAGAAGGAATCATAAACGTTAAACATGCCATACAATGGGCAAAATATAATATAATAAACTCGTATTTGTTAAACAAAAAAGAAATGAATTTTGTAATTAATCAATTAAAAAAAGAAAACATGCCTTTTAACAATATTGAAGAAGCTTTAGAATTATCGAACATAAATGTTCTAAGTAATAACACAAATATTTTATATATCATTAAAATCCCTATTACAAGTGAAATATTATATAAAAAACTTATTGTAAAACCAATTATAAAGAATAATACTATAATAAATTTGAATTTTACAGAAATATTTTTGAATGAAAATGAAACTTATGCAATAAAAGAAAATTGTAAAATTTATAACAAAATTAAAATTTGTAAGAAAATACATTTATTAGATCTAAGTAAAGATAATTGTATAACAAATATTATATTTAATAAGCAATCCTCATGCACAAAAAGCAATGTTCACCATATTCCTCGTGTTGAAGAAATCGCAGACGGGATAATACTACTGAATGATGTTAATACAACTATTTCAACAGAAACAATAACCTATAAATTAAATGGAACATTTATTATTAAATTTGACAATACAACTATAAAAATAGATGACAAAATATATCAGAACTTAGAAGCAAACCAGATGAAACCGATTCCAGCCCTGATGCAAGAAACTCCAATAGAAGAAAAAAACCTGAGCATATTGTCATTAGAATCACTCCAAGAGCTACATTTAAACAACATAAAAGCGATACATAATATTAAAAGAGAAGCATGGGTTAGAAATATTGTGATATCCCTTACCCTCTTAGGCACCGTCAGCCTTACAATTTGGACACTGAAGAGATCACAGAAGAAACCTATAACAACATTCATTTTGCAACCAACAAAAAGTTTACACGTTGAAAAAAATCAAGTTGAAACACCTGTTACGAGAATAAACGAAATACCTTACTTTTGAGTCAATCGAGGACGATCGAATTTAAGGGCGGAGGAGTTAAGAACAAAAAAATTACAATGAAATTTAAATACTTCAGGTCATTGCACGTTAGTGCTTACCTAAGCAAACTAACAACAAAGGTAATAAACTTATGTTGCAATGCTTTTAAACATAATTGCTGACTTTGCGTCTGGGAGGAATTTATTGAACATTGCATTATTTATTATTTTTAAGTTAAAATATAATTTAGTTTAGTTCAGTTTTGTACTCGCAACTGATAACGTTAATAAAAATAAAATCGCTTCAGACTTACTAAAGTCTGAAGTTATTTTTAAAAACTAAAAAATCAACAATTTAGTTTAATTTATATAAAGAGAGAGTTGTTTATAATGAGTTCTAATATTGAGCAACTCTATCATACTTAAACACCACACACATATGGAATGAGGTGAAATGAATAAGAATTATAAATCAAACACACACAATTTGTATGTATTTGAGTGCGTTTCGTTTATTTCAATTTTTGTTATTGTTTGTTGTTATTTTTTCAACATACAATTGTGCAAATAATTGTTGTGTTTATTTGTCGAGTTATCAGTGAGCACTCAACGTGTGAATATGATTATCGGATGTTTTGCAATTGCAACTGATATAATATTATGATTTTTTCTTGTTGTTGTTGCTATATGAAGAGCTTTACATGGGTAAAGACAATCTACGTAAATTGTATACATTGGTGAAGGGTATATAAGATTCGGTACAGCCGAATTTAGCCGAATCCCCCCATTAGTGTCTTACTACCAAAAGGGGGGCATGGATCGCCCATTTTTACTCAAAATGTTTTGATAGTAGAAGACTGTATACCAGATTTGGCGAGGCCAGCTTGTAGGAAAATATTTTTTGCAGCTACTTGTTTTTTTTCGGCCATAGTGCTGTGGTGCAGTGATGTAGATATAGGGGATTTATGGGAGGTAAATGATCAAATAACAAATCAATAACAAATAACATTATGAGCCGATTTAACGATGTCCGTCCATCTGGTTGTCCATGTAAGCATTGTGCACAATGTACAGTTCTCAAATTTAAAGATATTTCGATCAAATTTGGTATATACATTTGTTTTAGACCATGGACAAAAGTGGGTGAATTCGGTCCATTATTTCACCTAGCTCTCATACAAATGTCCTTTTTATTGTGGTCATTTATAAAGGTCTTTTACGCGTACTGAGAAAACAGGCACATTATGATTACCGAATTTAATGCAAACTGATTCGGTTTCCTTAACCGAAAATTTCAGTTTTATTTATAAAATTTTAAATTACAGCCTGAACAACAAACGAATTTGCTAAAAATCAGTTTTTTTATAAATCTCAAATTTATTTTCTGTTTTTCATATATAACGTCATAACTCAAAATCCGTGTTTTTCAAACTGAGTAACATAAAATATGCGCAGTTCTATAGACTTTCATATAGTTGTATCAGTTTTCAAAAAAGTCAATTATTTTTTGCGTGAGAGTGTTTCTTGTTGTAAACATCAAATCAAAATTCATGTTTTCTCATATACTTGACAAGAAAAAATTTAAATACAGATTAGAAGGATATTAACATCTACTATTTAAATCAGGTTTTATTTCTGAAATCTTGTGATTTGTTGAACATTTATTTAAGAAATAGAAAAATGTCATAAAACATTCAAAGCCGTTTTTCTTGAAACGACTTTTTTTTGAATTATGACGTTGATGCAGCAAATAAGCGACATGTAATTTTTTTTTTTTTTAGAAATTTCAAATGTTCAAAGAATTTTGATCGAAAATTATAACATTATTTAAATAAAGTCAAAACTAAATTTCTATCGTTATTGTGACTCATAAAAATGTGATTTCATAAAAATCTGGGATTAAGTTCAGACATTCGATTCCATTATTCTTGTTTGTGTATTAGATGCAGCAATTTCTTGACCATATTGGACTCCAGAAGAACATTGACACAGGCATCGGTCATTGACACAGGCATCAGTGTGTCGCTCACTGATGGAATGACCAGATATATACAATACCTTCAGAAGAACTTCTGTCCAATGATAAATCGAAGTTGTAGCTGGGTGCAAAGGAAAGTTTTTATATTGCACATAATGGAGCACGTATGTAAGGCTACGAAATAGCAGATATTCGGATTTACAATGCAATCACTTGCGGGTGTCTACAAGACATCCAGTCTAGTCATGGAATGCCGGGTATCTCAAAAGCGTTGCCTCTCTCTTGGATGATTGGTTAACTGCTTGGTTCGTGTTTCATTGTCATCGTGCAAACGATGGGATTCTATTTTTGCGTTCAAGCTAGATGATCGCCATTATTAATAAACATTCCACGTGATAAACTACAGATTGTATGTGCGGTGTTTATTGGCAGGAGTTGTTATGATGAAGTTGAAGAGTAGTCAGTGAAGTATTACTTATTGAATCTGTGTATTTGCAATGTACTTAGTTATAATAGTGATACATTGATGTAATCGAACATACGATTGATAGTATGATTACTATTGAATGTAGTGAAAAATTGTTCCAGAATAATTTTTGGAAATTTCGTAAAAAAAAACGTAAAATTTTAGATTTGATATATGAGATAAGCATGCAATTTTATGATTTTTATCACACATCATATCGATGTCAGAAAATTTGTATATTTTTTAAGCATCTATGGTTTTTATATGACTGAGAAAAACATTTTTAGACCTTGGGACATTTAAAAATTGCAAAATATGGGAAGGCCTATTCGTTGTAATCATATGCATACAATAGCAGTCTACTTTAAGCCTAATTAAAAACAACTGCACGTGACTTTTCTTTAAAAGCATAACGATATTGAAGAGTTAATTTTATTATAAATATTTTAGAAAACTACTTTCTAATTAACAAAAACGGTGTATTATTTCAAGCTACAGTAGTATTAAATATAAATTATAAAAATTCGTAATCTACTGCGGTAGCAATTTATCAGACATAAATTTCAAATAACTACTCGCTCTAAAGTACTCACACATACTTAAAGGTAAATGTAGAACGCATTGCGTGTATCTATAAATCAAGATATAAAAGTAACATTCTTACTCTCTTACACAGATTTAACGTTTATTAAAGTCAGAAAATAGTACATACAACAAAAATTTCTTAAGTATAGAATTTACTTATGCAATCCTTATAAGTACAATACGTACAAGTATTCGTATCTTACATTTGTAAGTAGTGTGCGAGTATTGTAAATATTTATGTTTATGGCTTTTATTCTGCAGTTAGTAGTTATATATAGCAGCAGTTCCTTGATACCCACCCATAGCTATTGATACTTTTAATAGGTTTATAGTTACCATTACAATGTAATCTATGTAGGCATTTGTGTAGATATATATTAACTTTATCTGTAAAACTGCTTATTTATTTGTCACTAAGGAATTATTGGAAATTCATAGATACATTATGATTATCTTTATTATCATTTAGAGAATTGAATACAGTTAGTGAACATATTGGGCCTTATAAAAGCGGAAATAAAATGTTTTCTTTTTTTATTAACGTTTTGGGTGTTTTAATAATTGTTTAGTGGCAATTTTGATTTGGGTCTTATTATGGTAAATAGTTTTTAGAAAGCTTCTTTTTTTGGGTAGATTTTATTATGAATATATTTTGTTGTTGATATTGTGATCCCTTAATTGCCCGTAAGCTAAAAGATTTATTTTATGTTTATTTTTTGTTATTGCTGTTATTATTAAGTATCCTGTATCTATATTTCTGCTGAAACTAAAAATCATCTGTTGAATTTCACATACAAATCAATAATATAAACCAACAAATGAAATATATACACTTACACATACTCATATACAAAATTCAATAATAAAAATTTTTAACTTTAGCTCGGGGTTATGATTTATTATTTAATAAATAAATAGTTTATACAAATAAAATGGTTTTAAAATAAAAACTAATGTAATAAATCTAAGTTATTAGATATTGAAATGAATTTGTAATAAATTTGTTATTAAAAATTTGTAAATATAAAACAAATAATAAAATGAAAAAATATATATTTTTTTTAAATGAGCAATTCGAATCAATTATTACAAATTTATCAATATTTACCACCTCCGAGGAATACAAAAAAAAAAAAAAAAAAAAAATCAAATAAAACCGTTTATTAATTTAAAATAGGGAAATGAGGCGAACCAGCTCAGATTCATAATTATAAAAAAACTACTTGACCGCCCGGCTTCGCTCGATAGCTATTTACTAATGTTAGTTCTTCAAGTTTCTCCAAAAAAATGTATTTTATTAAGAAAAATGAGAAGTGAAAAGCAGGCAATATATTAAAAATTTAAATTTAAATTTCCGAAAATTTCGAATCGAATAAAAAAAAATATATGCCAAATCGCTCCAGCCGTTCTCACATGATGCCATTACATATATTGACCATTTCATTTTTATATATATAGATAAAACGTGTCCTAAAGTTTACGCAAGACTACAATATTTCCAATTGCATTTCGGAGCTTTCAAATGGTGTTTTAGAAATTTCTAATTTTATAAGTATAAATGAAATACATATGGAAATTTCTGAAATGAAATTAAGAAATTCTGAAATACAATTAAACTCACTATAGTCACAAAAATAGGTATATAGAAAGTAAATTTTTAAAAGTCTACGTTCAGGGGGGTTAAAACGGGTAAAATTAGGAATTTTATGTTTATCCATATTTATGTCTGTTTATTTGTTTGTTTGTACCTTGTAGGTGGCTAAACCACTGTTTCGATCCTCTTGAAATTTTTACCGTATATTCCAATATATTTGAAACATTTATTTTGAAATTTTAAGTGGGCGTGACACCTTCCATACAATTTAATAGATATTATGATATATCTGGTGAACTACCATATCATTGTGAAAGTGGCAAAACTTCGCGGGATTTACTTCGGTACCATTGTGAACTGCTTGCCTCAAAATGAGCGGGATTGTATAAATGAGCGTGTCACCATCCATTCAAAGTACATAAATAGTTATTTTCGAATATCTGCAGAACTATAATTTTGGAGTTCTTAAAACTTTGTCCGAAGAGCACCTTTAGCATTTTGCATGGGAGATATTGAATTAGTGGGCGTGGTACCCCCATACAATGTAAATTGTTTATTTCTTTTATCTGAAGAACTATGACTGCAAAAGTATTTAAACTTTGAACACATTATTTTCTTGTCACTATATGTAGTTTGGGTGAAAATTAGCGGGATTGTATTAGTGGGCGTGGCACCAATCATACAAAGCAAATAGTTATTTTCGAATATCTGGAGTACTATAAATGTAAAAGTCTTCAAACTTAATATGAATCAATTTCTTATCACTGTATAAAGTTCAAAGAAAAATGGGAGGTATAGGAACTGGGGGTGAGTCAACTCCCATACAAAGTTAATAGTTATTGCTAAATATTTTGAGAACTATAATTACGATATTCCTCAAACTTTGTCTCTCTTATAATTTTACATAGGCTGGCTGAAAATGGGCGTTTTTGGTTAAGTGGGCGAGGCGCCTGCCATAAATAGTATTTTCGAATATCTGCCAATTTCTAATTGTAAGTCTTCAAACTTTTTTACGAGTCAATTTCTTATTCTATGTATGCAGTACAGTATAAAAAAATGGAAGGCATCGGGACAGGGGTTAATCATCTATCAAACAAAGTAAATAGTTATTTCTAAACAACTTGAGAACCATAATTGCAAGATTCATCAAACTTTGTCCGAGTAGCTCACTTATCATTTTACATAATTATTTACATAATTACATTACATTGTCTGAAAATGGTTGGGATTAGATTAGTGGGCGTAAGGTGTCACGCCCACTAATCTAATAGCAATTAAAGTAAATAATTAATTTTGTATATCTGGAGAACTGTAACTGTAAAGGCATCGGGACAGGGGGTGAGTCATCTATCAAACAAAGTAAATAGTTATTTCTAAACAACTTGAGAACCATAATTGCAAGATTCATCAAACTTTGTCCGAGTAGCTCACTTATCATTTTACATAATTATTTACATAATTACATTACATTGTCTGAAAATGGTTGGGATTAGATTAGTGGGCGTAAGGTGTCACGCCCACTAATCTAATAGCAATTAAAGTAAATAATTAATTTTGTATATCTGGAGAACTGTAACCGTAAAAGTATTTATACTTTGAATGAATGAATGAAATAATTTAATGGTCAGGATAGGAACATTGGGTGTGGGCCCTTCTATAGAAAGTACTTAGTCAATTTTGAATATCTGGATAACTAAACTTCCAAGATTCCTTAAACTTTGTCTGAAACATCTTTTTAGAATTTTACGAAATTTGTCTGAATACGGGCGGAATATTAATAGTGGACATGAAACTTCACACACGAAATAATTAGATATTATCGAACTAATGGTGAACTGTATTAGAGAAAGTCGCAAAACTTTGTAGGATTTATTTCGTTTCCATGGTACGTAGTTGGCTGAAAATGTGTTGGATTGAATTTGTAATTTTCGAATATTTGGAGAACAATAATTGTGAAAGTCTTAGAGATTAGTACCACTGTACGAAATTTAGAAAAAAATGGGCGAGATTGGAACAGAGGGTGTCTTTAAACATTGTCTTAATCGCTTTCTTATATTTTTAGGACATTTGGCTGAAATTGGACGGGATCGGCTTAATGGGAACGACCTGTTTCATATAAAGAGATGAAAATTCGAGTATCAAGTGAATGTAATTGTGAGAGTCTTAAAACTTTGTGCAAATAACATTGATTTTAATGTAGGTTATGCTAAAAAATTAAGGAGATCGGAGAAAGGGATGTGCCCCCTCCCATACAATGAAAATATTTATTAACGAATATCTGGAGAACTCTAGTAAAACAATTCTCAATACTTTGCATGTGTTATTTTGGTACCCTGAAGTAGTGCAATTGGGTGGTTTTAGATTAAATTAGGTAAATAGTTATTTTCGAGCCTTCTAACTTTTTATAAATAGCTTTCATATAAGGTAGTTTAACTTAAAATAATCTAGATCGAAACTTGCCCACTGTAAAAACATACGAAATTAAAGCGAAGCGAATGTCTTAAGAAAAGTATTAAGATATTTTAAGGAGGATATTTTTGATACAATCAATAAATGGTATGCAATTAATCACAAACAATAAATTCCGGTATTCACATTTTTTTTATTTTACTACGACAGGGGTAGCGAAGCACACCGGGACAAGCTAGTTATACCCTTCACCTTCGTGAGAAGGGTATATATAAGTTTGTCATTCTGTTTTTAATTTCCACAATATAATTTGTCGACCCTATAAAGTATATATATTCTGGATCCTTATAGATAGCGGAGTCGATTAAGCCACCTCCGTCTGTCTGTCCGTCTGTCTGTCTGTTGAAATCAATTTTCTGATGACCCCAGATATCTTCGGAATCCAAATCTTCAATAATTCTGTCAGAAATTTCCTATTTAAAATCAGCAAAATCCGTCCATAAATAACGGAGATATGAGCAAACATCCGAGACAACCTCTATTTTTGGCCTATTTTTGATCTATATCACGATTAGTAAGTCATAAATATAGACAATATGGATATCTAATGATAGATATTTCAAAGTTCATTGCAACAATGTATATAAAGCTATATTAAGTTGGACTTACAATGGGTCAAAATCGGAAATTTTAACCCGAATTTTTTTTCACAAAAATATTTCTTGTTATAAAATTTTTTCATTAATAAATTAAAAAAAATAAATTTTTAAATTAAAAAAAATTTTTTTTAAAAAAATTGGAAAAAACTTAAAAAAAAAATATAAAAAATTGAAAAAAAAAAAATGTTTTTAAAATTTTATTTTAAAGTATAATTTGGTGAAGGGTATAAAAGATTCGACACAGCCGAATATAGCTCTTTCTTGTTTCTTTATAAAAAAGCATTTAATGGAGAAAGTGAGTTTGTTATGAAATAAAATCAATATCAAGTAGTAAAACCTCTGAAAATCTAATATTGGAAAATAAGAGTTTAATCGAAAAAAGGAGTTCGATCTGTGACCAGTCGTCTAAAATTCAATTTCTCATGCCAAAAAAATAAAAGATAAACTCTTAAATCATCAATAACTTTGCTAATACATACATGAATATTTAATCACGGAAAATCTCTCAAAATTTATTATTTTTGTATTTATTAAAACATGGAATATTTTTTATTATTTTTTTATATTTAATAAACTTTAATTATGTCTATCTCTTACTTGTTGCTTGCCAACTAACTTAGAAATACTAAGATATTCTAGTAAGCCATAAATTTTCCAAATAATTTCATTTTTTTTTTATATTCTTCAATAAACAATGATATAGAGATTCTTATAGTAATAGTATTTCATTTAATTCCAACAAATATGTATTTGTATACATAAATTTATGCTTCTGTTTATAAACAAAAACATATTATTTCACGTTTACAAACAGATACCTTTCATTTTATTTATGTTTGACTTATATAGTTATCTTATAGGTAGAATTTACTTATTGATGAAAAAACCACATAGAAATACTAATATTTAATTTAGGATATCATTTCAAGCCATAGTAAACATATGATATTACTATTTACTTAATATAAAGTTATTTATTTATTTATATGTTTCTGTAAGTGTATTTAGCAAATGAAATAGGTTTATATAGGTAAAACCCACGTGTGTTTTTCATTGCCTGAGAATATGAGTAGTTGTATCTGAAATGTATATTTATTTACTACTGCTGCTGTTGTTTATTGTTTTTATATTAATTTATTATGATGGAATATTTGGGGTATATAAGTATTCGTTAACAAAGTCATTTCTTTCTAAAGACAAATCTATGTCTCTTTTAAGTAGGTATATAAAGTTTAACAGCTTAAGAGAAATAGCAAAACTTCAATTTGTAGGAAGGCAAGAAAAAAAACTAAAGAACTAATAAGCACAGACATGTAAACGTACAATTACTCTTTGAAAAATATGACCTTAAGTGTATCAAATAATACAAATTTATGTTTTCTTTTAACTAAAAACTTTAAATATGAATTAAGAGAACTCATCCCTAATACCTCTTGTATTATTGTCAAAGAAAATGACCATAGAAACGCTTTGCCCAAAGCAACATTCTTCATCTTTTAACATTTATAACAACATGATTTTTTAACTAAAGAAATAAAAACACACACACAGAAAATCTAAATATAAATAAAACATTCATAATAAAACTTTAAAAAATGCAAATATTTTTTTCTTCAGCTGCACCAACAACTTCTGCACACAAATAGATACAAAAAACAAAAAAAAAAAAAAAAGGCAATTACTATTGCTTTAAATTCTTTGAAACTAATGTCGTTAGGAAAAAAAGTACAATTGTACTTTTTACCATTTTGTTGGTTATTTTTTTGTGATTTACAAGTATTTGTGTATGTTGCTGGCTTAAGTGTTAGTGTTGGTAAAGTAAATAATACATACAATAACAACAGCAACAATGGTTGAAAAAACAAAAACCCTTAAGAATATGCAAATACTTTAACGACTTTTTAAAGGTGAAATGAATACTCGAAAGCAAAATAAAAAAAAAAAAGGAAAAACATGATGATAAAAATTACATTCGAAAGCAGAGTACGAGTCCGAAGAGTTGATAGATAGATAGATGGAGCGAAAGGAAGAGAGATAGGAAATATGTAATTTGATTTTTCTTTGGGGAATTATAAAAATAAACGAAAGGATAAAAAAGTTGTAATAAATGGAAAAATTAATTTAATATTATTTCTCCGTTTTGGCTTTTGTTCTTAAATAAAGGTAAATTTAGATAAACATAAATTTGTTTTAAATATGAATTAAATGAATTTACGCCATATTTTACTTTGAATCACTTGGATGTGCTAAAATATCTCGGGCTGTTTTTGAAATCAATAAATTAAACAAATAACATTTTGTAAAATTATATACATTAGGGTGGAAAAATTTTTTTTCACGAAAAATCGTATACCAAAAACGCATTCTACGAAAAATTCGAAGAAATTTTCCCCAGGAAATCATAGGTCTAAAATCAAATCGTTTCTTAAGCATTTCATCTTTTTTTCCAATGATATTTCAGTATATATATTTATACCCTTCACCATGAATGGCAAGGGTATATAAATGTAAGTTTGTCATTCCGTTTGTAATCTCTACATTTTTTATTTGCGACCCCACAAAGTATATATATTCTGGATCGTTACAGATAGCGAAATCGATATAGCCATGTCCGTCTGTATGTTGAAATCAACTTTCCGTAGCCCCCAAATAACTTACAAACATAATTGATACATCAGTATATCGGGAATTGTTCCGGTTCGGTCGCTCGGTCAAGAAAACCGGTCCACAAATGGCTGAGATATAAGGAAAAAACCTGGACGACCTAGATTTTTGGCCTAATTTTGATCGATATCTGGATTACTAAGTCATTAATATAGACAATATGGATATCTAATGATAGATATTTCAAAGTCCATTGCAACGATGTATATAAGGCTATAGTAATTTGGACCTAAATTGATTCAAAATCGTGAAAAATATTTTTCAACCCGAATTTTTTTTTACCCAAAAATTTTTTTTTTCACTAATAAATTAAAAAAAAAATTGGGAAAAAATTAAAAAAAACGGATAAAAAAAAAAAAATTAAATTTTGAAAAAAAAAACTTTTAATTTTGTTTACCTAAAAATATTTAAAATTTTTATGTTGAAGTATAATTTGGTGAAGGGTATATAAGCCGAATATAGATCTCTTACTTGTTTTATATGAAACGAATTAATCAATAATAGCAAAGAAAGTTAAAACATTAATAATTACGTAAATAAGTGTATAATGGAGAAGTGAATTTAGATCTGCGATCACACATATTTCTGAACATATGTACCTTTATTTTTTTGTACAAGACGAAACACCTAAATTGTCAGTAACTTTGGAATATGGAAAAACGAAACACAAAAACGTCTGCAAACATATACAACATATTTCCAATGAACATATATCAATTATTGCAGATCTTTTTGATAAAATAAAATACACAAGCGCAGCTTTTTCTATCACTATCCCAATAGATCGTTCTCTTTATGCTACCACAGAATTTAATGGTGACCAATCGGTTTAGACTACCTTTAGAGATATTTTTTCGGCCTTATACAAAAATAACTCACACGTCGCACAGTGGTTTAGAAATGTTTTTTTTTTTTTTGGAAATAATTCGGTATCTCAGAAACTATTGGAGATATTTGCATGAAATATATGAAAAAATGTACAAATTTTCCGAAGGCGGTAAGGTTTGTGGAACTTCTGAAGAGTAAATAAAGACTTTTTATATAAGTATTTGATATTAGGACTTGAAGATTGATATTTTAGTAAAATTAAGTAATTTTATACATTTTTGGGACGACATTTACTTTAAAAACTTAAAAAATTATAATATGGTGATTTTGCATGAAAAAAACATATAACATTTGAATTAATGTAAAATTTTAACGGTTAAAGATAACTTAACAAAATTCGGAATTAATGCAGATCCTAATATCTTTAAATCAACGGTATAATAATTTTTGACATTTTTTATTTTAAAATACCGAAATTCCTAAACCGGGAAAAATGTGTTCCAAAAACTGAGTTTTTTTTTAGAAAAATGCCTACTGTGATGTAACTTACCGTGTGATAGTAAAAAAAACTTTGTAAGATTTTAAGCAACATATAGGGTTATACAAATATGGAAGAACTTCATGGATCGGTGCTTTGCCTTTTTAGAATTTTTTACTCAAACCTAAAATTATTTTTTAAAATTGGACAAGTTTGGATAGGCCTGGGGGGTGGTGTGTCCGCTTAATTGAGCTAAATTTTACTTTATGCACTTTTGCACTAAGTTTTCCTTCCGAGTCATATAAAAGTTGTGTATAGTCCCGAAGAAAATTTTTTTCTACAAAAGAAAAAATATATGAGCTTTTTTGGGAAAAAATTAAAAAAAAATATGGTTCTATTCACATGTTTCAAATTTGGATACGTGTAACTTTGTATAGGGTAACTGTTAGCATCTTTTTTTTATTTTGTTTAGAATTTTATCGCCAGTGGTATTTTAAAAATAAATTTTGACCCTCCGTAGGCCCGTCATATCTAAAAAACCATAAAAAGATCGTGCAAAATTAAAAAAAAATAAATCAATAAACCTAAATATCTCTTCAACTAATGGAGATAACCTACATATGTAAGCGTATTTTATGTAGACCTTCTAAAGGACTATTTATATTTTAAATTTCAGATCATTCAGGTCATAAATGGATTTTTGGCAATTTTTTTTTTTAAATTTGAGACCTGAGGTGATTAACTTTGAGGGGCCACGCACTAGTCCCCATTAGCGCTAGAAAGCATAACAAATGTAAATGAACTCGAAAACACCTCAGCTCCAACCATGTGAAATTTCGTAACAATATCTCCAATAGTTCCTGAGATACCGAATTATTTCCAAAAAAAAAAAAAAAAAACATTTTTAAACCACTGTACGTCGGGAATATTCAGAAAATGTATTATTTAAAATTTAAAAATTTTCGTTGACTTTTTTTATTTCTTTATTATTGTTATATATTTTACAAATTATTGCTTTATTATACTTTGTAAAAATATTTTAAAAGCTAGTTAGGACATTATTTTAATGATGAACTGATCACCATTAAAAATATGAATGATGATAAAGTCATTGTAGAAACAAAAATTTTAATATTTTAACTTAAATATCTTATAAACTATGAGATAACTTTCACTTTATTTATAAAAATGATTCATTCTCTGAAATAAGTTCATATTAGTACCAGTTATAAGCTGTAAAAACTTTTTACTAAAAGTTTTCCTAACCAGAGGTGGTCGACTTTTATACCCTGTATCTTAGCTTGTATTCCAACAGAGGTGTCACATATATCAATTTCGTAAAGTTCAGACATCACTTTGCAATCGCACCAGTCTTTGGCTCCACTGTGCAAGGTGGTTTTGACTATAAATCGTGTTTTAAATTCATATTTTGGCCTTATAACATTTGAGTGAAATAAACATTTTGATGTGCGATTTTGGTTAATTCTAAGTACATATAATTTTAAATATGCTATGTACAGACAAATATGTTCAACTAAAGTATGCACTGTGGCTTACATACTGACTGAGTGACCGATATATTTCCAATCCCCAATATTTCATCCCTAATTACACTCTTATTGTTTTTGTTACATTTTTTTTTTGAAGTTTCTATTGTTTCTCATTTAGATTATATTATGTTTTGCTGCTTTACCTTTTCTTCTGCATAGAAGGTTTAACTTTTGTCTATTTACGTTGTGCAGAAGATGTTAAATCGACAGGAAATTACCTAGAAATTACGAAAATGGATAGAAAGAAATGTATATTCAGAAAGTAAACGAAAGGAAAAAAGTCTGTATAAACAAACGTACAAATAAAAAATTCTGGTATATAAGGAAAGTATTTGAAATTTGAAAGCAATGACTGAAACGTTTTTTTTTTTTTTTTTGAACTTAGTTGAAAAAATTCAAGAAAATAAAACAATGAAAAGAAAAATAACAAATAATGATATAGTAATTTTTAGAATCACTTGTTTGGAGAGTATTTAAGCTAGAAAAGTTTATGAAAGAGATGTGCAACATAGTTATAGTTTAGACATGATGCAATAGTTTCTCAAAGTAGTTAAAATTTTTTTTGTTTAAATTTTTTAAATTTCTTTTTAATGAATCGAATCTAACACAGTTTTTAAATTTTATCAAAGGTTTATAAAACAAGATTTCCATACAAAATTGGATTTTTATACCATTGGTCATGAAGAAGGCCGTAAATATCTTTACCGATGGTTATAAAATGCAAGGAGTCAAAATTGCAGAAATCCAATCTTTTGAATACAGACTGCAGTATCTACTGTGCTATAACAATATTGGGTGTGATATTAGTTTTTTCTTGATAGTCAAGCTGCAATTATAAGTATCACTGAATACTGGTAATATTGAGTCTACGGTAATCAGTTTAATATTAATTTATTCTGGCTCCCTGGACATAAAAGCGAGAGTGCTGAATAACCTGATAGGCTTGGGGCAAAACAGCACCTGGAATTTATGGAATTGGAAAGTATACCTTCTTTATTCGAAATGTCCCAAAGTATAGTGAGGCAGAATCAATAATTTTTGGAAATAAATCTGGCATTTCTAAACGGCTAGCGCGATAAAATGACATGGGCGTAGACAAGGATTATTCGACTTTAAGTTCTTAAAATTTTTGCTTTTTATATTTTTGATTATTTATATTATCTCTTATGATTTTCGAGTTAAAGGCATTTCAAAATTTAAATTTAAAAATTTTGCCATAACTTGATCCGCTTTTTTTATGAGATTTCGAATTCAAACAAGAAAAATGTATACATTCGTGTAGATGATAAATAAAAACATCTTTTTAACTGGAATGCATATGTGCTAAAGCTTAGGAATAAATCTAATCTCTCAAGCCGTAGCAAGCCAATGATTTATAAACCAATTCTAAAACCAGCACTAAAAACAACGTAATTAACATTATACAAAGATTTCCCCATGGTATATTTGAAATACTGATATTCATAGAGACCTAATCATCGAAACTGTTCTAGAGGAAATTACTATTCAAGCAGAACAACATATGCGAAGACTTATTCTCCACCCAAATGAAGAAATAACATCCTTACTTAGAACCTCAAGTTTAGTAAGGCTATGAAATTGATATAAACCTCATGATATTATTAGACGCTTCTAAGGATTCTTAAAATTCTTAACACACATTTTTCATGAAAACTTTTAACCCAAGTATTATTTTTTTTTGATCAAGTTACCTTTGTAAAGCATCTCAGTTATTATGTTTAAAGTCAGTTATATTCATTTGTTGTTAATCTGATTAAAAAGAGTGACCAGAAAAAAGTGCGTACTAAGATTATTAAATATTTTCAACAAAACCAAACTTGGTCCTACAATAAGTTGGCCAAACAATCAAAGGTCTGCTATCAAACGGTTTCCAATGTTATTAAGCAGTACTGGGAGAACTTGTCTGTTGATATAAAACCTAATTCAGGTAGAAGAAATGGTCCACATGATGTTTCTAAAGCCAACAAAATAGAAAGCATTTTCAAAAGAGCTCCCAACACATCCGGTAGGAAAGCAACCCGGTTAGGTCAGTACTCGGAATATTTGGTACGAAAAGTTAAAGCTAATGCAGGTTTAAAAGCATACAGGGCTTAAAAAGTTCCTAATAAGAACTCTGCTATAAGTTTAAAGGCCAAAGACAGAGCACGGAAATTGAAGTCAAATTGTATACAAAAAATATACCTGCTGCATAATGGATGAAGAAATTTACGTATGGAAAATTTTGCGCAGCTTATGGGTAAATTTTTTTATGTTGCAGATGCTCGAGTGAATGTTGAAGAAAAGTTTTGGACCCAAAAGCAGACAAAATTACCCAAAAAGTTCTTGGTATGGCAAGCAATATGCAGTTGAGGCAAAAAATCCAAACATTTGTTACAAGGGGCTCTATAAATACCGAAATTTACATTAAGGAATGTTTACAAAAAATAATGTTTCCATTCATAAAACTTCTTAATGTGTCCACTTATTTTTGGCCTGATTTGGCATCTGTCACTATGGTAAACAATTTCTTGAGTTGTACTACTAATGTTGTATTTGTACCAAGAGAGGCAATTCCTCCAAACTGCCTGAAGCTGAGTTCAGTGGATAGATATTGGGCTCTTGTTAAAAGAGAATTGAAGAGCATAAAAAAGGTGTCTAAAAGTGTGGTTGATTTTAAACGGAGATGGACAACTTGTTCGAACAAAGTGGCATAAAGCACTATAAAAACCATAATGAAAGGGTTTTCGAAAAAAGTTCAAAATTTCATCATTAGTGATTAGAACTATAAAAATATTTTTTTTTTTGTAAATTGTAACAATAATTTCAATCAAATAAAAAAAGATTCAAAACTGTAAGTTTAGTGATATCATTTTTATTAAGTATTGTTACGTTTTTACCTTTTAAAAACGTGGGTTTATTTTCTTAAAATAAACCGGATACTTTTGATTGCAAATAAAAGCAGTTTTAGTAGTTTAAAATTGTAACAACTCTTTATTTATTTAGAATGTACAACAACAACAGCTTCAAATAGTCACTCAATGTCTTTATACACGTTTATCAATTCGCAGAAATGCACACAAACTTTATAATGTACTAACACACATGTACACGACAGTTGATGTTAACCCTAACAGCGACAATGATCAACTCCACTCCCAACTGCAACCTCTGCCACTATTTATACACGCACTGCTATCTTCATCCGAGTAGTCGAGATTGTTCTTAACGGTCAACTAATATGTTCGATTTCTAGAGCTTTCGATGTCATTGCCAGCAGCCCAAACATTTAGTGTTGCCATACTTACAAACAATGTCAATGATGGACGTGCCTTCAAACATGATGAATGCTGCAGGCAGTCGTTACAGACCGTTGAATTTAAATCGTCATTGCATACTGTTACGTATGTTAAACATTTTTCGATCTCAGTCCTTACCAGCATAAAGCTTTGTAAAAAAAAATATTGAATTGCTGTTAATAACGCAAACTAAACTTAAACTGCAAGTTAATCTGTATTGACTAGTCGTAGTATTTTATGAAAATTGTATATGTCAATTTATATTGTTTTAAATAAAAAAATAAAATAGTGGCCTAAAATTTCTTATTTATCTAACGTATATGTTTCAATCAATGAACCAAAAAAAAAATTTTTTTTTGGAAAACTTGTGTTATTTATTTTATTACTGGTCATAGTACCCTTGGTAAGCATATGGTAAGAATTATTGAAAATGATACGTGTAGATGGTGATAACAGTTCTCCAAAACACAGTGTTATAATTTAATTTTTAACGGTCATCTAAGTGAAATTAAAATAGCCTTTTGGCCTGTATTAAATTGTAACAGTCAGGGCCATAGTTACACTTACATATTATTACCTTATTTGACCTTAAGCTAAATTTACAGTTCAGTATCTTAGAAAACATCGTAAGCTCTAAATTAAAATACTTAAGTACCTAGGTACTCATTTACTTTTGCATATACCTATATGTACACTATTAAATACAACATGTTTGTATGGCAACATTGATATAGTAATGTTTGAATTAACTTTAAGTCTTAAAATTTAGAAATGCCATAAACTAACTAACTACACTATACTACGAACTAATAAATGAGTTTGTTAATACATAGGTTTGTATGTATGTATGAATGTGTATGTAATATATTTAACAAGACCCATCTAACAACACTAGCCATCCATTCATCCATCTATCTTATCAACCTTTGTCCTATGTACTATGTATATGAATACACTATTATTATCTGCTGCCATTTCTGTTGCTCCAAAAGCAATGTTATAAATTTTGAAGTTTACAACATAGTAAAGTAAATTTAGTGCAGATTTTGTAGGTATTACACTTTGATGTTTGTTTTTACATCTAACACACACAAATTTTGCATAAAACAATGTGCATGCCAGCATGGATGGATGAGCGAATAGACGACCAGTTTGACTGTACAGCCATCTCATCCACACACTTACTAAAGTGTTAAAGTTGAAAAACAAATGTTAGAAGAAACTTACCGGAACGTTTTTCTGCCTCATTAATTGGTATGTTTTCTAAAACAATTGCCTCCGAGCGTCCTTTTTGATTAACACTGTAGACAACAAGATGTAAGGCTGGATTTGGATCTGGATAATAGTCCATGGGTGTTAAATCTGTGAAAAGGAAGAAGAAAAAGAAATGCTATGTTAAACGATGACAAAATAAACAATGAAATAGTTAATATTTGTTATTTTGATGTGATTTATGTGCTGTTTTTCTATAGCAAACGAGTGCTTTGAGTGGAAATTTTACAGGTATTTTGTATTTGTTACAATAACAAAACACATGTTAAATTTCCACTCAAAGTACTTGTTTGGATTAGAAAAACAGCACATTAAATAAAATACGATTTTTATACCCTTCACCTTCGTGAGAAGGGTATATATAAATTTGTCATTCCTTTTGTAATTTCCACAATATAATTTTCCGACACTATAAAGTATATATATTCTGGAACCTTATAGTTAGCGGAGTCGATTAAGCCATGTCCGTCTGTCTGTCTGTTGAAATCAATTTTCTGAAGACACCAGATATCTTCGTGATCCAAATCTTCAGTAATTCTGTCAGACATGCTTTCGAGAAGTTTGCTATTTAAAATCAGCAAAATCGGTCCACAAATGGCTGAGATATAAGGAAAAAACCAGGGCAACCTCGATTTTTTACTTATTTTTTGACCTATATCCGGATTACTAAGTCATTAATATAGACAATATGGATATCTAATGATAGATATTTGAGAGACCTTTGCAACGACGTATATAAGACCATAGTAAGTTGGACCTACAATGGGTCAAAATCGGGAAAAATTTTAACCAGATTTTTTTTTCACCAAAAGCTTTTTTTCGCTAAATATTAAAAAAAAAAAAAAAATTAATTTAAAACAAAAAAAAATTTTGAAATTTTAAAAAAATAAAAAATATTTTATATAAAAAATTAAAAAAAAAAAATTTTAAAAAATGTTTTTTCCAAAAAAAGAAAAAAAAAAAAAATAAATTTTATTTTGAAGTATAGTTTGGTAAAGGGTATATAAGATTCGGCCCAGCTGAATATATCTCTCTTACTTGTTGTGTTTGATTTTATTAAATGTTTTAATTATTGTTTTACTTAATTACTACTTTATGGCTGGAAGGAATCATAAATAATTGGCCAGCCATCAGACCGTACCCATTCCAAACTTTTGAAACTTGGTACACAAGATTTTATTAGCTTTACTTTGTCCATTTGTCGAGGTTTAAAGTTAACATTTTATATAAGGATGATGGAAAATCTTTCAATTTAAATGTTATTTAACTCATTTTAACCGCTTATCCAGTTTTTACTATAATGGTCTCATGGTAGTGTTCTAGTAATGCCTAGTACTCCAGTTTCAATATATTTTTCTAAACATCCTTTTCATATGAACCCAAACTTGACTTGTAATTTTGGTTGGCAATACATTGATTCTTAATAATAACTTTTTTGTGAGAATTCTAACTATACTTAGCTAAGTGATGGAAACTATGAAATATATCATAACAAGATAACAAATACTTCATAATATCGTTATGTTGCAACAACCATAATATGGTCATGCCATCCAATGAATTAAAAATTAACCACATTATAATTGAGCTGTAATTTATCCATGTATAACTAATCCGTCTAAAAGTTATTTTAAGTAGAAAAAATTAATGAAAAATAGGTAAAAATTCTAGGTAATCTAGGAAATGTGTGGAAAGTATTAAAGATTTGTCGTAGTCAAATAAATTATTCAAACTAATTGTTAACCTTTTATGTCATCCTCCACAAAAAAAAATACAAATTCTATTAAATGTTATAAACTCTATAATTGGCATAATTAGTTTGTTGTCATCAGCATAAACAACAAAAACTTTCTTATCAAATAAATTTTTAATTGCAAATAACATCAAACAATATTCTGACATTACCACATACGTACAAACACACTAACTCACAAAGTACCTACTTTTACCAAATAACTCAATCAAAAACTACTTATTTATTTTATAATACTTATATGTAATTCTTCTTTATTTTTCTATTTGTTCATTTGCTTACTTGTTTTGCGATAAAACACATGCATACATACATTCAAATGAAAACTATAAAGAAGATTATTGGCAGTAGAATAATATGAAAATACTATGGAAATTTTATAGATGAAAATTTTGTGCTGAAACAGCTTAACGCGCTTGTTTAACTAATCGTAACTTCACGCTTCGTTACGTTTTACAAACAAACCGCTAAAAAATACTTATACACACACATATAAATACACACATACATACGTAGATGCAATGGTAGCACACTTTACACGTAACATATACATACAAAAGCAAGCACAACGTATTTAAATGAATATTTGTTTGTATGTTAGAGTACTAAATATATAAATGTATATTTATTAGACCTGCCCTTAAATAAGTGATATGAATTTAATAGGTTTCATGTTGTTCTTAAGTGTATAAAACAGGCTTAAAAGCAAAATTTGAGGGAACTAGTACAATGAGAACGCGTGCCTGAAATCGACTGAGGTACTGTTTTCGATGTTTTTAAAGTTTGAAATAAATGCTATTTTTTAAATAAGTAAATAAAAAACAAGTATAGAAGTACAGTCAATCAAGCCCGACCATATAATGCCGTACAGTGAGTACATGTGCAAAAACAGTTTTAGTTTAAAATTTCAATAATTTATTAAGCTATGTATACACGGTTGTCAGATCTTACAACGCTGTCAGAGAAATTATGTTTCAACGTAAGTTCACATGGTTGGTTAACCATTTCTGACAAAGTTGTAAGACAACCGTGTATACATAGCTTTATTCTTGAGCAGGGAAAGGCAAATGATGGGCACCGCGTTTTTCATTTACTCTTCTCTTACGTACGTGTGTACACGCATTGTAGAGAAATAAACAACTTTAATCAGTCTAGCTTGAGCATTCAAACAAGCACAATTTAAGAATCAGCGTTGCCAGAGAAAAAACAATTGTCCCAACTGTTCAAGATGTATGATGAACAATATGAAACTTTACATTTTTAATTGGGGAAAAGAGTCGAAAGTTTACTGGCAACACCGATTCGAGGTGAGAGCGATAAGAGAGTATAACTAATACAATCGTAAAATGTTATAGTATAGGTTGCCTTTCCCTGTTCTTGAGTGATTTTCGAAAGTGTACATGTGATTTCTTTTAATATTAAATTTATTTGTGTTGAATATTATGTGGATATCGACATTTTTAAAAGATTTTTAATCATTAAATGGGAGCTATGACCAATTAGGCACCGATCGTCATGAATAATATAAATAAGATATTTAAGAGAAAAAAATCGGGAGGACATTTGTATAGGAGCTAGATGAAATAATTTCATTTTAAAAGGCTTTGTCTTTATGCCAAAAACGCGTGTACCACTCGAATCGAAATATCTTTAAAATTACTACCAGTTATACTAATATTTTTGGGTGTTACAAAGATCAACACAAAATAACCTCCCCTCTATGGTGGTGTAGGGTATAAATAGCAAAACTATACGCGTTTTCTCTTACCATATTTTAAGAAAGAACTACTAGAAAGTAGTTGTTAACACAAATTTTGGGTAAAATTCCGATTTAGTTGAATTTGTGAATTGTTAATTTTTCAAGATATCGGAAAATCATAAAATTGTATAAACAGTTTCACATTTGTTCAGTCGATTCTTATCATGCGATTTTGCTGTTACTTAGTTAGTTTTAGATATTGTTAATGAACAATATAAGACTCATCGAAATCTCTGTTTTAAGGGCTGGTGTAATGGTTTTATTTGCTATTGTGCATATATAATCACGTAGCTAACTAGCATAATGTTTGGAATATAGACAAATACATACATACAAATAATGTGAGTGTATGTGTTTGTGTAAAGTAAAGGAAAAAATTATTTTCATCAATACTTTACTACTGCTAATTAGGGTAACCAAACTATATGGTTTTACTTTTGTTGTAATAAAACGAATAATTGTATTCGAATTTTACGATTAAGTTAAAAAAAAATTATTTGAGTTATTTCATTAGTTTCAATATTTAAAATGTTATGACGACTCAAGAGAGTTGTGCATTTCTATGCCAACTCAAACATGACTTGTTTTTTTATTGCATCGCAATCAAATTATTGTGGTGTGTCATAAACAGTGTTCTAAAGACAATTCTATATAGACAAAAGCGAGAATTCTATATAGACAAAAGCAAGAGTTATTCAACTTTTCGAAAAAATTTAACTTGTAAATTAAAAACACAGTGCGACAGTTCAAATCGGCGGGCGTTCTGTAAAAAAAAGATCGATACCTCTCCAGCCTTTTCCTTGGGATGTATTACTTCACCATATTGGGTAATTTTCGGATTACTTATATAATAATCTGAGTGTAACATATCAGGATATAACGATTCATTATCAACATGATTGCCATAAACATATTTACTACAATCATATATATAGTTGCTACAAATATATGAATGGTATCTTAAATATATTATAATTAAAGCAATCATATACATAATTACATCAACCATAATATTGTTAAAAAACTTGTAAAAATTTTGAAATGTTATAGTAAACACGTACAACTCTATTTTTTTCTGGGTATAAGATGATTTTAATTGAGTTTTGTAAGATAACAAACTAACAAAATAATCAAAAACTGATTTTCCAGGGTCCCACACGCAGAAAAAAAATATAGGTGGGCATTGTTACTGTAACCATTAACGATTCACATGAATATTTCAACCATATATATGGTTACAGTAAACATATATATGTTTGTGACAACCATTTATATGATGAAGGACTTACCATATTATGATGCTCTCATATCATAATCTGAGAACAATATATTATGATAAAATTATTCATCATATAAATGGTTGTCACAAACATATATATGTTTACTGTAACCATATATATGGTTGAAATATTCATGTGAATCGTAAATTAACCATATTATTGTTACCACAATCATATATATAGTTACTGTGACTATAATATTGTTAAAAATTTTGAAATGGTTACAGTAACAATGCACAAATGTTGAAATGGTTACAGTAACAATGCCCAACTATATTTTTTTTCTGCGTGCACCCAATGAAAACCAAAATACCAATTTTCTTTATTGACTATGTTGTAGCCGGCATTGAGCTTTACAACTTTACTCAACATAACTTTGTGATATTCGGACATTTAGATGGTCAAAATGCATGAACAAGACACAAACAATTACAATTATCCTTAATCGATGTATCTCGATTCCTAGAACTGACCCAGCGAAACGCCGGGAAAGGTATAACTTTTTTTTTCACCGATATAACTATTCCCGGTAGACAGAACCTCCGCCGATCACCGACCTCAACCATTTGTCGCATAGTGAAATTAGACACACATTTTGGTTTATATAGTTTTTTATAATTCATATGCGCTAGGGGAGAAAATACTAAAAATGGTGTTAATGAAAAGTTGAATAACTTTTATAGTTTTCATCCGATTTTAAACCTTGTTTTGTTAAGAACTAAATTCTCTTTACACATTAGTATACACTTTTATAAGCTTTCATATCAAGATAAGCAATGCAAAGGGACTAAAATCAAAAAAGTTTTTAATTTTTTTCACATACATACAAATGTATCATAAAATCCATTTCATTTTAAAGCGTAATTAGTTTTCTTTCCAAACCCGTTAAAAAATTTAAAGTCTGACAAAAACTGAATGAGTTTCTGGTCGATAAGTTGACGAACAGCACTGAAAACGGTTTTTTTAGAATAACTTCTGAATTTGAGGGTGTTTCTGAAATTGTTTGTCACATTTTGTAATGTACTCAGAAAGACCCATAGTGAAAATATACATAGAGCGGAAACTAGAAAAAAACTCAAACAAAAAAATTAATCAAAAAAGCTACACATACGAGTATTATTTTTGTTTTCACATAGTTTTTTTTACTAATACATTCTCACCACTTAGGTTTTTGACAACTGAGTTATTTCTTTGACAGGAGAGTTTCCGCTCTATGTATGTTTTCTCTATTGAAAGACCTTTAACCGACGCTAGGTCGCTTTCCAAGTTTTTTTTTTTTTCACTGTAGCGCTGTCTAATATTTATTATAAAATTCATTTCAATTATGAATTTATGTTTATTGTGAAGTTTAGATGAGTTCGTCATTACTTTAATATGTCATGACAAGCATATTTAATGATTACGGCATGACTCGAAAATGTTTGGTGTGACAGTAACAGAACGAGTCATACACGATCTGATGACATTTAACTTTGGATGACTTCATAACATTTCAGTACTTTTTTGTGTTGCTGACTAGTACAAGTGGTATACAATAAATGAACAAAAAATATCTAAAATATGTTTTTAATTACGAAAATTGTATATTCAATAATTTTTTTATTAGAGTTCAACCAATAACGAAAATTTTATATTCAATTATCAAATTCAAAACTCAAAATTCAGTAGAAAATATTAGAAAATTTGTTTATGATCACATGAATATTTGATTCAATTATGAAGTAATTGAAACCAGTTCAATATGTGATAAATATTTGAATTGAAATAGTTTTTTCTGTGAACGTTTATCAAATTTTGAAAATATTTATACATAATTTCCCTTGTGAACATTTACAGTCGATATTTTAATTATTCGTATAATTATTTGTAAGAAATTGTTTGGTTATTCGAACGAACATTATTCAAATGGATAACCTACTGACAATATAAACATAACCTGCTGTACACATACTACATAAGGACGGATATCAGTAAAACTAGTGCAAATTTGTTAATGGATTTAAAAGTATGATTATCAATAGAACGATATTCCATTAGATTGGACTAAGAAATTATGTGAACCTTTTATAACAAACTGCTTTCCAGATGAGGTTCTCTGTTACTACTTTCTGCTTTCAAACCTGAGCCGATGGCACCAGGGAAAGGAATTTGACTTGGATGAAGAAGTCGTATCATAATTATATAAAAAGATAAAAGGACCATGGGAAGAAGATAGCCAGGAGGTGATGAAGAATACATAATTCTTCAATGAATAATGAGAGTTAAAAGTTACTTTACAGTACAAGTAATAATTACGATAATGTCAGTCCTTATTCTGTTACTTGCAATCATACAAATATGTGTGCATGAAGTTAAAAGTAGTATTAATACAAGCTTCATATACTGTTCTAACTAATACATGTACAGAATACCCCAAAAGATACTTATACATATTTAACCAACAACGACAAACAAACAAATTTAGAAAAAACAAGTTTAATAATCAAAGTTTGGCTCATTTAACACGCTACAAATAGTTTTGCCAACTAAAAACTTTGTTATTTCTAATTTGATTTTATTTTTGTTATTTTTTTCAAAAATACAGTTTCTCTTTGTCTTAGGTGTTGATTATAGCTGTCTGTTTTTTAAGCAGCCGGTATCTAATTGCCAGCATTTCTAAAAGGTTAGTGGAAATCTTGTAATCACTAAAAGTGGTGTATATCTGCTAGCAAATGAAAAGTTAACACAAAATAAAATATGTAAATGTGTGGCTGCTTTTTTTTCTCAGTTTTATTAAAACAAATTAAAACAAAAATTTCAAAGTTTTGTTTGTAAAAAGTATACAAAAAAAAGAAATCAAAAATACGTATGCAATTTTTGCTGATGTGAGTTTTTTTCTCAAAGTAACATTTGTTTTTTTACGCTTCGTTTTTGTTTTTGAAATTGAATTTGTTGACACTACATTTTACTTTGCTAATTACACAACTAATTAAGGTTATTTCATTGAACAACCACCGCCAACTTACAATCAAATCAAAAGGTAATTATCGGTAAATTACAGAAATCACTCATGTGTGATTAATACACATTTAAAACTACAATGTTCTCACTTCATTTAATGTCTGCGTTTGAGGGGAGGCCTAGGTGTTGCCCAAATTTATTTGGGTGATAATTGAAATGGTTTCTTTTTTATTTGGAATATTAAATAATTCAAAGGAGGCAATGTTTTGAGATATGTAGGTGTAATATTGTCAATTAAAGATCATTTTAGTTTTTCTCTGCCTAATTCCACTATTCCATCTAATAGTTGACTACTGAACTTCGATTAGGTACAGTCATGAACAAATAGTTGCATAAATTCCTTCATGTATAAAATCTCCTGTACCTTGCTTAGTGACAACTAGTTAGGTTGGCCAAAATAAAGAGTTTTTGGTGAGATATATTATAAATGGGTTATCATAATCATTCTCTATATACTTATTTTCTAATTACTGTACATAAAATGAATGTCAAACAAAAACAAATTCATTGCAAAACCTAATACTTTTTGAGAAATCTGGTCTTAATTTTAAGTTTTGTTAAACTACTGCTTCTTGCTGATAAATTTAATTTTTCATTCCTTCTTGATATACCACACATTATAAAGGAAAGTATGAAATTTTTTTTTTATTTCTTAAGAGTTTATGATTTTGACAACATAACAAATAAATTTGTGTCAATGGCACTACCAGCAGCAAAATTTCAGAATCCAAAATGTACATCTTCATTAGTTATAGTTTTCTAAAATTTAAAAATTAGAAAAAAAGTTTTTTTTTCTTTTTATACCCTTCACCATGAGTGGCAAGGATATATATAAGTTGGTTATTCCGTTTGTAATTTCTACATTTTTCATTTGAGACCCCATAAAGTATATACAGTTAGGGACAAAATTGTTCACAAAAAGTATGATTAAAGATATATCTAGACATTTTTTTTTACAAACTTAGGTCTGGCAACCCATTTTGTGTTATGTAGTCTGGCACAATGATGTTTATTGTATGGCAGCATTTTTTTGCAGTACCGTTACTTTTTTACTAAAAAGAAATTAAACAACTATATCCATTTGTGTGAACATTTTTGACCTCAGATCTTTTTCTCAATTTTTAAAAAATATAAAAACAAAAAAAAAAAAACAAAATTTTTTTAATAACGTAAGTAAAGGACATTATTTAAAGTTACTTAAATAAAATACTGCTCTTTAAAATAATTTATTTGGCCTTTTATAATGGGAAAAGCTAAGACTCCCCCATTGAAACAAAATGTGGCAAAAGATATAATGGAAGCTGTCTCATATCGCGAAATCGCTAAAAAATATAATATATCAATAGGGTTACTGAATAAAATAAAGAATCAGAATTGTTTAAACTCCACGGGAAATAAATATGGTCGTCCAAAAAAACTTTCGCTTGCCGATGCTCGAGAAGCTCGTCGATTGATTGTGTCTGGTGAGGCTAATACAGCTGTTTAGGTCGCACAAATACTCAACCAAGAGTATAGTTTAAACATAAGTTCCAAAACCGTTCGAAGATGTTTAAAATCCAGCGGCCTAGCGCCAAGAACAATACTTAAAAAACCTTATTTAAGTGAACAAAATCAAAAAAAGCGGTTGGCTTTTGCAAAAAGTACGAGCATTTTACGACAGACGACTGGATGAAGGTAACTTGGTCAGATGAGACAAAAATCAACCGAATTGGGTCTGATGGGCGCCAGTGGACATGGGTTGATAAAAGAATTGGAGTCCAAGAGCGAAATATTACAAGCACAATGAAATTTGGAGGTGGATCTTTGATGGCTTGGGGCTGTTTTCGTGGAAACCAGTTGGGTGTACTACGCCGAATAACTGGCAGATTGTGTGCAAAAGATTACATTACAATTCTTGAAGACTCATACATGCCAAGTTTGGATATATTTGACTTAGAGCCGGGTCAGGATGACATCTTCATGTAAGACAACGACCCGAAGCACACTGCCGCAATTACTAAAAAGTGGTTTGAAGAAAATATGATAAAACTTTTAGATTGGCCTCCCCAGTCTCCGGATAAAGACCCTGCGAAAAAAAAATTTTTGAAAACAATTTTGAAAAAATGTTTAAAATTTGTATTTTAAAGTATAATTTGGTGAAGGTATTTAAGATTCGGCACACACGACTATACCTCTCTTATTTTTTTAATTTTTTTACTACAAATTTGAACTTTTGAATTTAGAGTTGCATAAACCAACTTCTCAACAGATATGGAGAAGCAATATTGTTATATGCATTATTACTTAATCAGCATCCGGTAGAATGTTATAAAGTGCTAAATTTTTAAGCCAAAATTTTGGTGATTTAAAACTTTTTAGTTTTCTGACCACTGTATGTGGGTGCTTAATAAAGTTAGACCCAAATCCAACCGTTAAAAACTGATATAATTATATCAGTATAAACTTAACTGATATGCCCTCATTTACAACAGATTATGATCGCTTGTAAAACTAAAAGAATTAGATTGCATTTTTTTGTGACATATTGTTAAAAATAATAACCGTGATAACTTTTTCGAAAATCTGAGTATTTGTGAACGGATTGGATCCAAATGTGGATTAGAAGAAGACAAACCAGAATATGATCCAATTCGATTTTGGATCATTTATGAGCTGGTTTATTGCGTGAATAGAGTTTTTTTGTCTTTCAAATCTTCTTAAGGACCACATACCAATTTTACTAAACTATAGATTTTTATTCCACCAATTTTTATTAGCAAAATCGATCGACAGTAGATATAAAACAATGGGTTTTAGCAACTTACTGTAGTAATAGAGTTCTAAACTTATTTAAATACAGTGAAACCTTGATAATCCGGATAAATGATTGCAGACCCTTATCCAGATTATCAAATTATCCGGACAACCGAATAGTAATTCTAGACATTGTTCTTTTATTAAAAATGCTTTTAAAATACATATCTAATGGTATATTATATTGATGTATCATTTAAATAAATGCTTACATTTAAAAAGAACAATTATAGTATGTATGTACATTTTATAAAAAAGTATTAACATATTTTAATTCTACAAGCCATGAAAATAACAATCAAAATATTAAAACTATTTATTTTGCTTGGTAAAATAGTCATTACATTTTGTTTGTCAAGAACTGTTCAAAGCTGTAAATGAATCATTAATTTTCGTATTAAATCGCGAATCATTCACACAAAAAACTGAATTGAATGAAATTTGAGTCAACTCAAATGAATTTGGCACAAATGAATGCAATTAATTCATTTTGAATTAATTTAAAATCAATTCAAATGAGTTGCTAATTTTTTTTTTCTAATTCATTTGAATTAATTCAAAATTAATTCAATTCAAATGAATTGGAAACGAATTGCACCTCATTTTTATAAATGCATTTGAATTGGAAATGAATTGAAATTCATTCCTGCCTAATTCGTTTGAATTGATTGTGGTAAAATGAATTAATTCAAAATTTAGCTAATTCATAATGAATTAAAATCATGAAATAATAATTCATTTACAGCTCTGGAATCCGGATTAATAAAGTTTTCAGTAATGAGAACTGATGCCCGGATTACCGAATAATCCGGATTAACGACGTCCGGAATTTCAAGGTTTTAGTGTACATACATACATTTTTGAATATGGAAAATGAGATACTTTAATCCCAATAAATTTAGCTGGGGCATATACTAGATTATTTGTGAACATTTTTAAAACTAAACACATTAGTAGACACTTGATGAACTTTGCCCTTCAAAAAAATTCGAAATTTGCAGATTTAGAAGCCAAAGATCGTTGTAAAAAAAGCATCTCTAATTTCTCTCAAAGCTTAAATCTTAAAACGAAGTGTTCTTCCGTTGCCGCTAAGCTACCATTACCCTAAAATACCCTTTCAGTTCAACTACAGTTACCACTAAACAAACGTAACCCCAAAAATACCGTTTCAGCTTGATTGGTTTCTTTATTACCGTTACCGCTAAGCTATAGTTACCCCTAAAATATACTTTCACTTCAACTACCTTTACCGCGTTACTGATATAACAATAAATACCGTTACCGCTAAGCTACCGTTACCGATATAATCCAATTTAGCGGTAAACAATTTTGCTAAATACATACGTTTTAGCTTTAAACTCGTTAAGCTAATTTCAAAAATACTTTTAAAATCCGTTTAACTTTTCAAAAATTCGTAATATACAAAAGAAGATATTTTGATTTTAATTCCTAAAACTAACGTAAATGGGAATATGTTACTGTAGTAGAGTTATCACTTAAATAAATTTAAAATAAAAAATTAAATAATATTTTGGGTCCACTCACCAAAATAATTTACGCCAACGGATTTTATACGCTGAAGTACTACTTTTTATTTAAACAAAACGCTACTGATGTGTTAAGAAAAAAATAATCATGAACAACATCTACTCAAACTTTAACAGAATTGTGTTTTTGCCCATATGTATATACAAAATACACATATTTTCAAATCTTTATCAATAAATTATTTAAAAAAAATCTTTTTTGGGTTTGATTTGAATAGAATTGTATCAAAACTTTAAAGACTAAGACATTTACAAAGTTAATTAATGGTATGATTGTCAGTAAAATAACGAACCCATTTAAATACTTTAAATTTAAACAGATAAATAAATAAATATCTCCACAAGCTTATTGTTAATATAGTATATCTACTTACCACTTAAATCAACACGAAATATGGGCACATCTGCATATGTGCTAGATGTATTCAGGCGTAATTTCTTTGTTTTCGAATCGTATGCTTCCAAATAAAATTGCTGTTGTAGGCCACCGTCATAGCCTGGCATACATTCCAATTCCATTGTTGAATAAATAATATTATCGTAATTATCAAAATTAATTGTACCGCCGCCTCCACCACCAGCATTACCTAAAATGCCACCAACTCCGATGCCACCAGCTCCACTACCAACAGGTCCACCACCATTGCCATAACCATTATTAGCCAAGTCGGATGAACCATATGGACCAATAAGACTGTGGGTGGCAATGCCATTATGAAAATTATATTCCATACGTGAATAATCAAAATGTGGTTCATTATTAACATCCTCGTCATCATTATCATTGTCATTATTATCATCGTCATCGTCATCGACATTGCCGTTGTCATTTTCATCATCATGATTATTGTCTTGAGTATTATCATCGATATGGTTTCTAGTGATTTCATTATTGTGGTGAACTTCATCAATATTTCCTGGTCTATTGTTGGAGTGCTGTGGCATCTTTGTATGGTAGTTTCGTTGCTGTGTTGCTGTTGCATATTGTTCGGTTGTATTGTAAGTCATTTGTGTTTGTAAAGCATTATCTATTGTTGAAATAACTTCATCCAAGACTTTTGAATCATTTAATGTATAATCATCGACCATTTCGGCTAATAAGTCAGCATCATCCTCATCGTCTTCCTCCTCGACCGCCTCATCCATTTCTTCATCTTCCATATTTGTAGCGCTTTCATTATCTTCATCATCCTCGTCTTCTTCTAAGGCTTGCAATTCATCAGTGTAATTATTTTTGTGGCTATGAGTGTATATTGAATTGTTATTTTCGAACATTTCTAAATTTTCCAATTGCTCATCATCATCTTCATCATCAGCAACATCCGCATCAGCGTCCTCGTCTTCAGTTTGATACGATGATGATGCTGCTGCTGCTGCTGCTGCGGTCTGGGCTGTTAATGAGGCTGATGATGTCTCTTTACTAGAGTCTTCATAAGATAAGGATTTCGAAGGTTGTAAAGAAGTTTTCGCCTGCTGTAGTAGTTGTTGCTTTTGGTCCATTTGTTGTGTAAGTGTAAGTTTGTTGGTAATTTCTGGTTTATTTGGAGGCAGTATCTTTGATTGTCTGTTAGTATTCGATTTCATTGAATCATTAAGTTGTAGTTGCAGGTTGTTGTAGTTTGTCGTGCTTTCGTTGTTCGAATGTAGTGTATTATTGCTGCTGATTTTAATAAAGTAACGCTCCTTTTGTGTTAGAGATTTGCGTATACGTTTTTTATCATTCTGCAGTTTGTTTTTGGTAATTAGGCTATTGATATCTTTCGGATGGCTGCGATGATAATGATGATGATCGCTTTTGGCAATAGTGTTGTTATTGGTAGTACTAGTTTGAGCTGCATCATTTTCATTAGCGTTGTCCACTAAATGCTGCTGTAGACCTGCAGCATCTTTAGATCCATCATCGTGTTCTAGTTGCTGTAGTTGTGTTATTGGAAGTTTTTGATTTTTTTCTAAATTTCTTGCGGCTACATCTCGTTTTGTCACACGTTTCTGATGTTGGTGTTTTGCTGAGTTAATGTTTTGCTGTTTGGTATTTTCCTTTTCTATTGGTTTTGTGGTTTGTGCTATTATTTTATCCATTTCTTGGTGTTCGTGTTCGTATTTCTGGTGCTGTTGTTGATTGTGTTGTTGTTGATGATGATGAATTACTCTCATTGTAGTTTTATCACGTTTGTGCGTGTTTTTGTTATGTTGTTTATTGTGATACCTATCGTTGCTGCTGCTGGTTGATGATACCTTTTTTGTGGTGGCTGACATTGCATTAACAACAGCAAGTTTTTTGTTTGGCTTCTCTAAACGCAATGATAAATTAGATTTTTTCTTTTTACTCTTTGCAAGTTTTGGGGTTTGTTCCTGCTGCTGCTGTGGCTGTTGCTGCTGTTGTTGCTTTGACTGTGACTGACGGTATTGGTGATCTTTCTTCTTTGTCGCTATTGAACTTCTTGCAGCATCATCATCATTGTTATTATCATTCTTAGATGTTGTTGTTTTGGTATTGACATGGTTTTTATCTTTGGCACCACGTTTTGTACGTAGTTTTTTCACAGTTACCGTTGCTGCTGACGCTCCTCCTTTCATTCCTGCTTCTGCTGTGTTTATGTCCATTTTTAAGTTGCTTGTTGTTGGCACTGACAATCCATCACTTTGATTATTGATAAATGCTTCTGATACGGTTGCCTGTGGCCCCATCTTTTTTATACTATTATTATTGCCGTTGTTATTTTTATTATTGTTGCTGTTACTATGATTGTTGCCATCACCGTCATCATCTGCAACTGAAGTTTCATCTTGCTCATGGTTGTTAGCATTTTTAACTTTCAGCTGCTGCTGTTGTTGTTGTTGTTGCTGATGCAGCTGTTGTTGTTTCTGTTGTTGTTTTTTCTTTTCCAACTGTTGTCGTTTAATGCTGGCCAATGTTTGGGAGGGTGTAAAAGAAGTACGTTTTTTTAATCTTTGCAGTTGTTGAGGATTTAAGGGAATGCGATATTTTTGCACAATCATTTGTTGCTTATAATTTTGCTGTTGCTGTTGCTGCTGCTTCTGATTTCTTTGTATATTATGCTGTTGATTAATATTGTTGTTAGTTCGTTTATTATTACTGGCCACACCAGCACCAGAACCAGCATTATTGCCACTGCCACTTCCATTATTATTATTATTAGATTTTTTGTTTGTCCCTTTAATACCATCATTGTAAATTTTATTATGATTTTTGTTGCTACTACTATTACTGTTGCTGTTGTTGTTATTCATATGTTTACTATTGTTACTACCATTTCGATTTGGTTGCTGTTGCTGCTGCTTCTGTTCATTATTCCGCTCACGTACATATTCCATATGCGGGAAATTTGTTTCGTGCCTTCCATATTGTGTTGGCAACATCATTTGATTGGCATGCATTGTTGTTTGATTCGATGAATTTAACGATGCTGAGGTCACTACATATGGCCTCAATGTACAGTTACGCAAAGCTCCTGGTTTTGCTACATTTATTCAATTTTATTCAGGGGATTTCATTCCCGTATTTGTGTTTGTGTGTGAACGTTGCGAAAGAGAGATGGAGGAAAAAAATAGGTATAAACATTATCATTATTTATAATTTGGATTTTATTTTTATTTAATTTTATCAATACAATTTTGTAATGTGTGTGTTTGTATGATTGGTTTCCCTATGAATGTATTTTGATTGTTATTAACTCAATTTGTTTGAAAACATACATAGATACATAGAAATTGTGATTTTATTTTGATTTTATGGGAATTGGAATTTTTGATTTGGAATTGTTTTGTATTCCGTAGATTTAATGACATTGTAACTAAATGTTTAACCTTGGTTATGTGCTTGAAGAGTTCAGGAGTAATGTTTTAGAGAGAAACTGATTTTAGATACAATTTAAGTTTTTTAAATTGGTTTTGAGTTGAATTTTTTTCTTTGTTTCACTGTAGATTTTAATAAAGCAAGTAAGAAAGTATAGTCGGTGAAACCCGACTTTTAAAATTCATATGGGAGCTATAGCTATGATCGTCAGATTGACGGAAGGATGGACATCGCATAATCGGCTTAGAAAGTGATCCTATGCAGATTTGTATACTTTAAGGTGGGTGCTGTGACAATATTTTTGCACGTCATAAATATCAGCACTAACCCAATATACCCTCCCCCCCTATGGTGGTGTAGGGTATAAAAATGTTCGTTACTCAAAATGAGCTCTGAAAATCCTATAGCTCCAGTATTATTTCTTTGACCAACACACAGTCCGGTCGATCACCTTTTCTTTCAACATGGTGGTTACAAACTTCATTTTCATTATTTTTCAATCGTAACAGTAGTTTAGGAGATTTATATCGACCAATGTACAGCATCAAAAAGTACATGAATATGTCTCTCTATAAGGTATGCGGAATAAAATTGCAACAAAACAGAAAACGCCGTCTTTTTTCCAACGTTAAAAAAATAACATATAAAACCTTTATAAAATAGCTCATTATATTGGTTTAATGTAAGCAAAAAATTTATTATATTCATGTACTTTTATGGGAGTCATGAATAAATTTATATACAGGTGTTGAAAATACAGATGTTTGCATTTTTCTGAGCTCCTATTTGAGTTTCATGGTCTTATTTTTCTCGATTTTTATTTTAAATAATCTAAAAAAACTCTTCTATTTAAAAAGGTCCAAAACTCTCAAATTATTTTTAATTTAAAAAATTGGGAAATTTTTTCTCTTTAGAAAGTCTGGAATTTGAAGTGTGTTGGAAAACACCGTAATCATCAGGCCGTGACAGTTGGATGATGGAAAAGTTAAGAAGAACTTTCTTTTAAAAAAAATAATCTCTGATGTTTCTTCTTATGAAATGATTCGTTTTGTGTACACATTTCATAAAACACAAGGTGGCGCAAAAGTGAACTTCCGATGTTTTTTAGTTGTAATTAAAAAAAATAAAATAGTCAGCAATATTCCGCGTTCTGGAGCAGTGTAGCGTAACATTGTTTATTAACGTGTATTTCTCATGTGTTTACTACACAAATGTCAAAACAGAACTGACATTAGGGGCCAATCGCAAAATTTATAGCATTTTCTAATAGGAGGATTACTTTTGCGCCACCTTGTATTAATCAGAATTGATGGTCAAATCAAATTCCAAAAAAGTCAAAATTTTCAATTTACATCTGATTAAAAAATATTATGTTCTACATTGCACATATTATAAATAATAGGTTTATTTAATTCCAAAAAAGTCCACTTCTCTGCCTTTCTCTGCCACTTGATGTAAGATATAATAAATTGTTCCGGATGAAAATAGATAAAATATTGAAAAAATTACAAATGTTTTTTCAAGGTAGTTCTTATTTTGTTAACATTTTGAAATAACTAAAGGCCAAATTTTCAAATGGGGTTTCAAGGTATTAAGGCAAAACATAACGTAATTCAAAATAAGTCCTAAAACACTAATAGCTCATTTACTTTTTCTTTGGCCAGTGTGACATTTTTTTGATTCCGCATACGTAACTTTGATATTCAAATTCTTTGATATTCTCATTTCCGGCTTATCATTTCAATTAAAATCTTTCTTATTCAAATAAAAACTCGACACTAAATAAAATTATAAAATATTTCCTAAGAATAACAACTAATAATCTTCATTTTTGCCAATCTTAATTTAATTTAGCCATAAATTTAAAACACTTCTAACTAAATAATCTTGTTAGAAAACATGTTGAGTTTTTAAATATTTTTAAAGACTCTTATGTATTTTGGACATAAGAAAATTTCTACAAATATAAAGCATTTAGTTTTCCCAGCTTGTGTGTGATTGTGTGTTTTTCTTTTATTTTTCAAAACTTACCAGCTGGTACAACTTGAAATAAACATGGTTCTGATTGTTTGCCAATTGAATTTCTACCCCAACAAGCCAATGTACCATAATCTCGTTCGCCTTTTGGTGTATAAATCAATTCACTAACAGTCTCTACTATAACGAAGCAAAAACATTGGAGAAAAGAAAATAGAGCAAAGAAAAAAATAGTATATAACATTTTTTTTTTTAAACAAGACTTTAAGAAAGAAACTACAAGCAGCAAAAAGTGAAAAAAAAAACGAAAAAATTAACATTAATTTACCATAAGTTTCGAAATGAGTGTCATTGGACTCAACAATGGTACGATGTATATCACCGGTTGTAGTGGCCTCTTGTATTGTGGCATAATGACCAGAAGGTACTTCAAAATGTTCACCACTACTAGAGAAAGTCCATTCAAAGTCAATTTCTGGTGGATCTGAATTAACGCGACAGGGTATGGGCACAGCCTCTTCCAGTGAAGCGCCAATAACAATCACCGCATTTGTGCTACACACCGGAGCATCTGCAAGTGGACGTAAAATATAAAACATATCAAAAATAGGTTAAGTGTTTGAAAGTTGCAGATATAAGCTATTGTTAAACAAAATGAAATTGTAATAATTTTATAGTTTTTTTTTTATTAATTTTTTATATGTATATCCTGTCTTATGAAACATTATTTCCTTTTAAAGTTGCCAAAAAAAAAGGAAAACATATACATATGTATAAATGAAATAAAATAAAAAAACGGAATTTATTCATTTTATTTCTAAACAATTGAGCTTGAAAGAAGTTTGTTTTTATTTTTCCCTTATTTTTATTATTACAATCATTTTCCCACACACACTCTCTCTCTCTCACACATACACATGTATGAATGAATTTCCGTTTAAAAAATAAAGCATAAACACACACAGCCATAAACATTTTACTATGAGATGCTTTAAAAGGATCATCTGTTCCAAATATGTGTCCCAACAATCATAATAATAAAAGAAAAATAACAATGCAAATACTTTTTCTTCTCTCCCGCACTACTTGCTCCCACTCTTCTGTAACCTATTATATGAATAATAAAAAATAAAAAATATATATATATATATATTCACAAGTGCTTCCTGTATTGTGTAGAATTCATCTTTTTTTCTCACACTTTATCATTTTACCATGAAAAATAAGAATTGCCAGGAAAAAACATATTGTTTTGAAATTTATTAAAAAATATTTGAAAAGTTTCTATTGAATGAGTAAGACATAATACATACTTACATAAATATATAGATATCTTGCTATATATGCACACATATGAACATCAAACTGTATATTTGTGTATTTACGAAATGACATACAGATACAATTTTAGCAAATATTACTTTTGTGAGGAAATATTATAGGATACAGTGTGGTGCATAACTGTACGAACTAGGAAGTACCATAAGTAACGGATGTATAAAAAAAGTGTGGGAAAAATATAGATATACTAAAACTACAAAGCAACCCAAAACCGCTTACAAGACTTCTCACTTTGAGAAGTCTTCTGCGGTTTCAGAGCCCTCTTTTAATCTGATATTACGGTTTAATTATATATCCACTGTCAAATTTTTAATTGATATCCTCCGAAAGATCTCTGGAAATGAAACAATATGGAGTGGCTGCCTTTTTCGACATAGATCCTGTTACAATAACGTGACCACTCATTCAATTCAACAAGCTCTTATTAACCGTATGTTGATGTTTAATATGTATGTTAATAGAATAAAGAATGGTCTTGGTAACAGCGTTAAATCCTAGCAGGTGGATTGCGTGAACTCTCCACTAGTTTTCCATATCCTTATTTACTCGATTGAACTGGACAATAAAGTAATAAAAGTCATTATATGCGGACGATGTAGTGGATTTTTCTGGATATGATAAGCCATCATGTCCAATGCTTTTGGGTTACTCGAGAACTATATGTACTAATGAAATCTAGGGGTAAACCCATGCAAATCAGAACTGGTTTTGTTCTCAAGCTTCAATGAACTGCGGAATTTTTTTATCAAATAATGTGAATAGTCTAGGTATTATATTGGACTACAAATTATTATGAAGTCTGTATCATATTGTACCTGTCGTAAGATGTTCGGTCAAAAATGGTAACTTAGTACTAACATAGTTAAATGGATGTATATTGCACATTCAATTATTACATGCGGACAGCAATAGCTTGTTGTGGATCAGCTAATGTTCAGAAATCTGCGTACATTGGAAGCATTGCCACTTCCTTTAGAGGCATTGAGCACTATACTATGCCTTGTTCCTATTTATCTTCACATAATGAAGATCGAGACTTTGTTAGAGTGAAAGATCTTATTCTCACCAGAAATGAGGTATACAGGTGACGTTACCCCGTGAATGACTCTGACACCAGGATATATACAGACTGCTCAATATGAGCTGTGCTGTTCTGATATATCACATTGGTAACTTTGTTGAGTGTATTTTTACTATACCACTTATAAACTGCAAACGGAGGGTTACATCAAGGTTGTTGCAAGTCGACCCAGACTTTCCTTCAACGATCATTGCCGCCGTTACTAAAACAAATATAAGCAGAAAACGGTTTTCCACGCTCTCTGTGAACACTGCCATAACTGCCAAGAGACATAGAAATGGAGGGTTACATCAAGGTTGTTGGCAATATTAACATGTCACTAGCTAGAAAATCGACCCAGAATTTCCTTCAACGACCGATTTTCCACACTCTCTACGAAGACACGGCCCTAACTGTCAAGAGAAACAGATTCATGGGCAACAACATACTATCTTACTTCCATCGTTATCTTGGTCTAGATTTATTTATTACGATTTATTACCTTTCCACATTTAACGAGTGGTGTGGTCTTTTCAAAATTGAGTCATTTCAACTATACTTGAGTATGCACTTGATTTTGCACCAAGCGCCATCAAATTTAATAATACAAATTAATAGTAGGTACTAATATCGCATTATTTTCAACTCTTATTAATACCTTAACAATTTCCTTCACTTAATTGTTATATCCGTCATTGTAAATATTTAATATCTCTTCTGTTTCCTTCATGCGTTCAACTTGAAGATTTGTTTTGAATATTTCAACACCCAACTAAATCATAAGGAAACTTTACGCTTGAAGTATTGTCAGCAGACAACAACAATAATAACTTATATAAGCATACACATTAGGGTGGTTCCGTTAAAAAAGTTGAAAAGTTTGCTGATTTTCCAACTTAAATAAAAGTTTAATTCATTTCATCTGTTGGTCTGTGGCCACAACAAAAGGAGCTAGCTGGCTGAAATTTTCCATAAACGCACAAGAACTCTCCTGAAATGGTTTGTTTGGTATTGAAAATGGGCAATATCGGTTCATTCATTGTCAATATATAATTTATATATAATGATATTAACATAAATTTCGACATAAGTCATAAATTCATTTCGAACCGTAACTTATTCAAATCCCCACAAAAGGTCAAAACTACAGACGCCAGGAAAACAATTTTGAGATGTGGTCTCCTTAAACAAAATAAACTTTTATTTTATTTGCTGTCATGCAAACGAGACCATCCTAATACATATGCATATATAATGTACAGATCATGAATGAATTTATTTGTGTTGGTGTGTGTGTGTACTAGCGTGTGATGTGCTGTTGTCACCAACGACATCATACTGCTTGGATAATGTGTTGACAACAAAAGTAGCAAAAATTATTTAAGGTAAAAATAAAGCATAATAGAAAGATATCATATATTTATTCAGATTGTTTAATAAAAGTTTTTGCTTGAGCAGTAGTTATGCTGTATTTGCAACAATTGTTAACTTTTGGTTTTTGATGAAGAATTTATAAATTTCTTTTTAAAGTTTTGTACTTTACGAATTCGAACTTTTGATTTGAAACGATTAAGTAAAATAAAACTTAAAAATGGTGTTGTATAATCGCTGAATTATCTGTCAAAAAAATATTTATACTGAACGTGTCAAAGCTGTACATTGTTGTTTATTTAATAAGACCTCACTAGTAACAATAATAACAGGTTTGTACATATTAATTTACACTTCTTTGAATGATTTGCCTATAAGCATCTAATTAGAAATATATTTTTAATTATAATAAAAATACTTATAACATTTATTATGATTATTTTATTTAAATAATGATGATGGCTGACATTTCCTTCCTGTCTGTTGTCCATAACTATAACAATAATACAATAATAATAATAATAATGAATGTCATACTTGTTATAAAATTGCATCATATTTATTTACATATATAAGGACTGAGATCGAAAAAACCTTAACACACGTTTTTCATTAAAACTTTTAACCCAAGCGGTATTAGATTTTTTTTTTTATCAAGTTACCTTTGTAAAGCATGTCAGTTATTATGTTTAATGTCAATTATGTTCATTTGTTAATATGATTAAAATAAGTGACGAGAAAAAGGTGCATACTAAAATTTTTAAATATTTTCAACAAAACCCAACTTGGTCCTATAGAAAGTTCTGGAAAGCACGGAAATTGGAGTCAAATTTTATTAAAAAAATATATCTGCTGCATAATGGATGACGAAACGTATGTACGGACAATTTTTCGCAGCTTCCGTGTCAATATTTGTATATTGATGATGCTTGAGGGAATGTTGTAGAAGGGTTTAGGACCCAAAAGCAAAAAAAAAAATAAAAAATTCCAAAACATTTGTTACAAAGGGCTCTATAAATACAGAAATTTAAATCAAGGAATGTTTACATAGGAGGATGCTTTCATTCATACGACTTGATAATGTGTCCGCTTATTTTTCGCCTGATTTGGCATCCTGTTACTATGGTAAGCAAAGTGATGAGTGGTACAAGAACTATAATGTTGTATTTGTACCAAGAGAGGCAAGTGCTCCAAACTGCCTGGAGCTAAGGCCAGTGAAGAGATATTGGGATATTGTTATAAGAGAATTGAAGAGCAAAAAAAAAAAAAAAAAATGTGTTCAAAGGTATGGTAGATGGACTACGTGGTCGAACAAAGTGACAGAAAGCAGTATAAAAAACCTTAATGGAAGGGTTTCCCTATAATAACTAAAAGAACTTTAAAAATAATATTTTTTGTAAATTGTAATAATAATTTCAATCAAATAAAAGAAAAATAAAAACTGTAAGTTTTGTGGTTTCATAGCTATAAACCCTCTACTGCTTAAGTATGCCTCAAGGCACTCATCGCAAAATGGCAATAAATGCAAATATAACTGACATTTTATTATATTTGCTTTGAAAGCTTTTTAAAAAAATTTAAGTAGGTTTTTTAGCAACGAAAAATCAGTTACATTTGCATTCATTGGCATTTTTTAGATGAGGGCCTTGAGTATGCTTAACACACATATATATTAACCTTCTAACCCGCAAGAGTGCCTCAAGGCATGCATTACAGAACATCAATTATCTCAAAAGTAATTATATATTCTTTTTTAAATTTTAATGGTTATTTTATTTACAGATTTATTAACATTTCTCTCGAAGGTCGAAATGCATTCTGACTTTTAGTTTTTGTTTTGACAGCTGTTTTGTGAGTGATAACATAATTTTAGCACGATAAATTTTGTCCGTGATTTTTTTTTTTTTGCGGGGTAGAGGATTAAGATTTTTTCGATCTCAGTCCTTATATGTACATATGATTGTATGTGTTTGTAAGTGTAAAAGAGTGTGTAATAAATGTCAGTATATTTACTTTAGCATCTACATAAAGGTGGCCCTTATATTACACTTTTGCGATTTTTGATACTTCCAAAATTTAAAATTTCTCTCCGTCATCTAAAAATCATATGCTGAAAATCTGAACATAACAGGATAACACAGAATTCCAAAAATTAAATTTTGAAAAAATTCCTATTTTTGTATTTCTTTACCCATTAATGATTAAATATGAAGATTTTCTGACATCGATAACCCACTATAACTTTATACCAAACATTCTCACAAACATTTCTCAAATCCAAAATTTTACATTTTCACAGTTTTTTTTTTAATCAAATTTAAAAACTTTAAAAAAACATGTTTTTGATTATAACAAGCGCTAATTGAGGATTTCAAGATATTAAAGTTAGACCTATGCACTATAATATATTAAAAATTAAACTTATTTCTTAAGCTTAATATTTTTACAGTACTTTTCGATTTGGACTTAACCAACCAATTTTAACTAGAAATCAAAAAATGGTAATTTTAAAGCAATTTAATTACATCATTTATAAAGATAATAATTATTAATTAAGTTATCAGTTTAAAGAAGCAATCTGAAATAAAATATTACAAATAGCGTTTATTAGAATCAAAAACTATTTTTTTAATTTTTTTTTAAATTAAGTTTGGTTGCGATTTGCATTGGTTTTTGATATAAAGTTTAAGGGCTTTCGATGTCAAAAAAATTTCATATTTTATACAAAAATAATTTTAAATTACAACATTTAATTTTTGAAATTTTACAGATATGTATCATGGCAACCAAAAGCAAACAATAAATAAATGTCAAATGGTAGCGGTTTGAAGAGAGGGACAAATATATATATATATATATTATCATAGAGAATTATACGTAGAGACGAGATTTGTCAAACAAAAATATAACAAATCATTTGCGTGATACGACAACAAAATTCATTTGGTTAATTCACAAGGTCTCTTATAATATACTAATTTTTCACAATGGTTTTTATTGCTTTTCAAGCAAAAAAGGTCCTAAAATAATACTATTTTCTATGCTATGTTTATTGTGTTATCGTAACGAACCAGCAGAGAGCAACGCCGAATGCCTAAGAGCCGGTTAAGCCGAGCCGCCGAGCCGCCGAGACGTGATATATTAAGACATTATGATAATATGACTGATAAGAGATCTTGTGAATTGACTAATTGACTAACATCTATTTTGTTGTTGCAAGAGTTAGGTTTTTGACAATGACGTTTTGTTTATATGTTATTCTTTGTAGGTATATAATAATATTTGTTTGCCCCTATTTCAAAATACATTACCAAAGAATAACAAGAAGAGAAGGCTATCATTTTTCCTACAATAACAACCTCTCTCTCTCTTCTCACATACAAGTAGTATGTGAATTCAATACACTTGAGAGAGAGAGAGTTATGGGTCGATTATGGATGTCAAACGAACTTCAGTTGCGTTGCCAGAGGGCAACCATAAATTTCTGATTGCCAAATTGGCAACAGTTGCCATCTGTAATACCATTTAGGCAACTGACAACGCAACTGAAGTTCGTTTGCCATCCATAAGCGACTCATTAACTTCAAAACTTTTTCTTGAAAATTGCAATAAAATTGCAATTCTAACACACTCTTTCACAAACACATAATTTTTTTTTTTATTTTTTTACACATATTTAAACCCATTAAGTAACCAAAACATGTATGTATATTTTGTACAAAGGAAAAATATATAATTTTAATTTTTTGATATTAAATTTTTGAGGGTTAAAATTTAAACTGAAAAAAACACACAAATTTTGTATTGAAAATGAATAAAAAAATTCAAATAAATTTAATTTTTGCAGAAATTATGGAGAAAAAACTATTTATAAAATTTTTCCAGATCAAATAGAAATTGAATAATTTTAGAATTGTATGAATTTTTAAATTTAATTTTATTAAAATTTTGTTATAATTCTTAAGATCGCTTTTTTACAACTAAGTATGTATGTTTGAGAGGAGTGGTGTAAATGGTTTGAACATCAATACATTTAAACAAAATGTTACCAATACATCTATAAAGTTAGGTTTTCTATGACAACCGACTTAGGTTTTTTTTTGACAGCATTTCACTTCTTGTTATTATTCTTTTTACATTACTTTCAATTCATGTATGTACGTATGTATTTGAAAAAATATTTCAAATATTTTTGTCAATAAAATATTAATTTGTGTATAAACAAAATATGGTAAAAATAAAATCAATTTAAAACGAAAATTCCGCAGGAAAGCAAAATGTTACTGAATGGCGTAAAAGTTTTCAAAAGAAACTTCGCAAAGTTTACATGATATTAATAGTTTCCAAGGGATATTTTTTTAGCTAATTTTAGGAACAAAATTACATTCACCTTGTTTATTTCAACTGCCAAAAGTACATTACAAGGCTCTTTAGTTATAGTTGGTTTTCGTCAACCAAATTTTCTTGCGGTAAGGGCTCATCTATAAGATTATCTGGTACTATATAACCCTGTACAATAATATCTTTTATTTTGGCTTACAATAATGTTCTAATTTTTTTTTCCTAATTTTGATAATATGTATTTCTTATTTACATACAAAAATAATAAAAATGTTTATTTTTATTTTCCATACTAAAATGTTTTTATACGTAAATATAACCATACGGTTCGATATTACTTATTAGACACCCATCATTAGTTTCATATCTGTATATGGGCAATTCCATGTCATCGTATGTGACATTTGTAAGCCTATAGATTTTGCAAAAATAAGAGTATCTGAAAAATGATTTGGTCTTTATGTTCCATTCAGAGGGTACTATATTTTAAAAAAATAATAAGTTCTTTCAAAACATTGTTGACCAAAATATGGAGCGAAATAAGGGTATATCGTACGTGACATAAAATGGAAGTAATTTTGAGGTACATGTAGAAATATGCGAACATTTGCGAATCGAGAGAGGCGTAAAGTTTTTTTTTAATTTCTTACACTAAACCAAATATTATTCCTTTACAATCCGTCATATTTAAATAAAAATAATCTTTGGATGATGTAATAATAAATAAAATTTAATATCGTACATGACTGATTTCTCTCTTATAGTAAAACAATACATATTCTGCAAATATACGTATGTATACAAAAAGTAACAAAATAAATAGAAAATATATATTCGGTTCTAATAAACAATTTCAAAATAGCAAAAAAAAAAAAAACAATCAGAGTCAAATTCATTTCATACTACATGCTAATTGGGAGCTTAGTTTTCGCCACAATTTTAGCTTAAAACATACCAATTAAATAAAAAAATTAAGTTTAAACTATTATTTTTGCACTTAAAATGTTGTAATAAGCTCTAAATGCTTTCACATAGTAACATTTTAGTGTTTTCTTCTATTCAAATCATCTTGAAAAAAGTTTCTAGGGTTTTGGTTTTTACAGTCGTGGTAGTCCTTCTTGTGGAATTGCCCATATATATCGTTTATAATTGAAATTTAGTTTGTTTTAAGAGAAAGAAATATGAAAAAAGCCACAAAATCCTTTAAAAAGCAACTTTATATCCTTTGATTCAGCTTACCAAATTGAATACAAGAAAAGAAATTTGAGAAACTCTAACTTGGAATGAATTAAACTTTTTGTTTAGTTGGGAACATCCTTCACATTTTTTTTGGGACCACCCTAATGTATATATATTTACTTATTTGCATTCATATTTATAAAATATATAAGGTCATTTAATTACAGAAACTATATTATTTGTATGTAAACACATGAATGTGTTTGAAAGCGAGCGAGTATTGTTATTTTTAACACAAAGAGTCTGGGTAAATGTATTGTAAAAATCGCCAAAGTACAAATATACAATACATACAAACATATACATATATTTGATATCCGCTGCTATTTATGCCAATTATCGCTAATAAACCATAAATAATTATAGCACCATGAATATCAATTCAATTATCCTTATGAATTTTTAATTTTATCATAACTATTAAAATGCAAAAATTATGCATGTTTGTACATGTTATATACATATATATATGTGTTTGTGTGACGGCATTTAAAAGTATTTGTTTGTGTGTGCTTTTTTATATGACCATGAGTTTACGAGTTCATATGTATGTATGTGTATAAGGGTGAGTGGTGAATTTATAATTTCAATAATTTAAAATTACTTAATTATAGTTGTATTATGTTATCTGTATTTGTACAAAATTGATGGACTGTCATTATTAAATAACACACCATTTTGTGGTTGTCCAAAGGAATGATAAAAATCTTATAATGACAATATTAATACAGTTAAATTTTGCCAACCAAAAATTCGTCATATGCCAAATCTGGCTGTCGATTTTGATGTATTTTTTATAAAAATATTCATGGGGTTCATCCGATTTGGTAAATTTTATATTTTCTGTTACTATAAAATATTAGTGGTAAAAATCACCTTGCAAATATACACAAGAGTGGTAAGTTCTTCGTGGTCATGGAAATATTCGTCAAAAGAGTGAGTAAGGTAGAAGAGGGACCACTCGAGAAAAAAGTGTGTAATAAAATTATTAAATATTTTCAACAAAACCCAACTTGGTCCTACAAAAAGTTGGCCAAACTGATAACAAAGTTATTAAATAGTACCGGGAGAACTTGTCCGTTGATAGAAAACCTGGTTCATGTAGAAGGAATGGTCCACATGATGTTTCTAAAGCCAATAAATAGAAAGCATTTTCAAAAGAGATCCCAACACATCTGGTAGGAAAGCAGTCCGGTTAGCTCAGTATTCGCACTATTTGGTACAAAGAGTTAAAGCTAATCCAGGTTTAAAAGCATACAGGGCTCAAAAAGTTCCTAATAAGAACTCCGCTATAAGTTAAGAGGCCAAAGACAGAGCACGGAAATTGAAGTCATATTTTATAAAAAAAATATACCTGCAGCATAATGGATAACGAAATGTACGTATGGAAAATTTTTCGCAGCTTCTGGGTAAATTTTTTTACATTGCAGATGCTCGAGTGAATGTTGAAGAAAAGTTTAGGACCCAAAAGCAGACAAAATTTCCCAAAAAGTTCTTGGTATGGCAAACAATATGCAGTTGCGACAAAAAAGCCAAACATTTGTTACAAAGGTCTCTATAATTTACATCAAGGAATGTTTACAAAAGAGGATGCTGCCATTTATAAGACTTCATAATATGTCCACTTATTTTTGGCCTGATTTGACATCCTGTCACTATGGCAAACAAGATCTTGATTGGTATATGAACAATAATGTGGTATTTGTACCAAGTGAGGCAAATCCTCCAAACTGCCTGGAGCTAAGCCCAGTGGAGAGATATTGAATCTTGTTAAAACAGAATTGAAGACCACAAAAAAGTTGTCCAAAAGTGTGGTAGATTTTAAATGGAGATGGACTACCTGTTCGAACAAAGTGACAGAAAGCTCAATAAAAACTTTAATGGAAGATTTCCGAAAAAGGTTCATAAATTCAGCACTATTGACTAGAACTATAAACGCTTAAACGCGTTTATGTAAACGCTTAAAAGCCTCGCAAACTGTGCAATCTGTGCATTTTTACAGTCTAGCAAATGAACTGTCAAAAAATGTATGAAAATTCGTTTGTACAACTTGCGCGACAATTTAGGCTCGCAAACTTGAATTTATTGTGCATTTGATTAATTAGCTGCTTTTGTTTACTTTTATTTATGGAAAATAAAAATCAAATAAAATATAAATATTTTGTGCATGTGAAAATTGTGTAACTTTGGAACAGAATGATTGGATTGAATGACAATATGTATGGAAACACTAACCAACAGCTAGAACATAAACAAAATATTCAAACTATGTATATCATCGTTTGTTCCAAAGATTTAACTTTCATTCAACATTTTTAGAATTTAAATTTATACAATTTAAAAACTTTTTTTTTACTGCTTTTGTTGAATTCATTTTTATTTGATATTTTTTGCAAATATAAATTTTCCGTGTAAACTTGCACAAAATTAAAAAAAAGGTGGGTTCATGAAACACGTAGCGCAAATTTGCACATTTACACAAATGGGAAACTTAAGCGTTTATATGAGTATCCTTAATATGTTTTGTAAATTGTAATAATAATTTCAATCAAATAAAAAAATAAAAACTATAAGTTTAGTGGTATCATTTTTATTAACATATATGTATGTTAAGAATTTTTCGATCTCAGTCCTTATATTAATGAACAAGTAAGAAAGTACGTTCGGTTAAGCCCGATCATATAATAACCTACACTATGGAAATGAGAAAAAACATTTTTCCTTTATAATTTCAGTAATTTATTTTCGTGATTTTTGTAAGTAGATTTTTGCAAGTTGACCTTCTATGGGAATCATGACCAATTATGGGAATGTCAATAAATTTCATGAACATAGCAAGGATAAGATGAGGCTTAACTATTCGAAGAAGTATATTAGCAAAATGATTAAGAATATTTGAGAGGTATTCTTTTCTATCAGGTCGCTTAAATAGTCGAACTAGTTGCACAGTAAATATTTACTACTGTATATTTTTTAATTAAATAAAGCATCTTAACACAGAGAGAATCCATGCAGAAACATTTTCAGTACTTCCATATAAATAATTTGCTTTATCATATGTAGAATTCAATTAACTATTATAAACGGATATACTTTACGAAATTTTATTAAGTCTTGTAGATTTCCACACAAGTAAAACATGAATGAAAACAAAAACTGGGTTTAACTCGTGCACAAAAAAAAAAAAAAAAAACTAGTGAAAAAAATACGGTCGGTCAAGCCCAACCATATAATACCCTATACTGAGAAAATAAGCAAAAACATGTATCTTTCAAAATTTCAATAATTTATGTTCTAATATGGGAGCTATAAGCAATTATTAACTGAACGTCATGAATTATGCCGATATGAAACTTATTTATGCCGATATGAAACTTATTTCTCTTGAACTCTATGGGGATAACAACAGTTTTAAGAGATTTATGTTTTTTCAGAAGTGTGAGCTATGACTAATTATGGACCGATCATCATGAAATTAGGTGACATGACTTCCGCATATATAAAATTTATTTGCAGCGAAATTTGTGTAGATACCTATATAAATTAAACATTTAAGACCGATAAAGTCCTATTTCGGGAGGATATTTGTGTGGGGATTAAGTAAAATAGTGGACCGATTTTAGCCAGAAATATCTTCAATATTACGTACTTGGCGGCAAAACTTTACCTGGATAATCAGCCAGCCAGATGGACGTATATCCATCCATCGATCGGTAAACTTTAAGGTGGGTGTCTCCCCTCTATGGAGTTGTAGGGTATAACAATAAGAACAAAAATAAAAACACAACTATACAAATAGTTTTTTCAGGGATTACAATTTCAAAAGCAGCAACAAACATATCAATCATAAATATTGATGTAATTCATTTCATAAGTGCATTGTACACAACAGATATGAAAACGTGAGTTCATGTTTCTGTAAGTTTACACTCAGTCTGTCATAAATACATACTGAAATATAGGTAGGTAAGTATACGTCTATCTATAAACCAACCACTTTTACGCGAGAGTTCTTACGTTATAAATTACATTTCTTGTATATATTTTTTTTTGTAAACTATCACATTTACTTGTTACGCTCGAAAATAAATTTTAGTTACTTGTTTCAATTATAACTTTACAGGACACATCTTATACATTTGAAGAATTTTCTATTTAAATATTAGGTTTTCAAAGTTATTTGTTTGAGTGTATGTTTGATTAACCTTGGTGTATTGTTCACTACATTGTTTTCGATGGTTTTAGCAATATGTATGTATTTGTTCAAGTGGTTATAAAGCATACGTTTTAGTTATTATATCATTTGTGAATTGTTTACTTTCAATTACTTTAATTATTAACGCGCAAACAAACACATTAATGTTTTCTTAATTGTATTGTTATTCAACTTGGGTATTGTATCTAAACTGTTTGAATTTCATTAATTTTATGTTAAATTTGGGGATTGAAGAATTGTGTCCAATTAATTTTTAATAACAGAAATAATACACTAAGAAATAACACAAAACTAATCTTACATTTTGACACTTATATTAATTGGTTAAATTTACAATATATTTTCACACAGAAATATGGATGTGAAAAGTTTTCTAAATACTAACAAATTTATTCGAAATAAAATGGTAAAATATTTGGTTCTAGTTCAGTTCTAGTTCAGTTCTAGTTCAGTTCTAGTTCAGTTCTAGTTCAGTTCTAGTTCAGTTCTAGTTCAGTTCTAGTTCAGTTCTAGTTCAGTTCTAGTTCAGTTCTAGTTCAGTTCTAGTTCAGTTCTAGTTCAGTTCTAGTTCAGTTCTAGTTCAGTTCTAGTTCAGTTCTAGTTCAGTTCTAGTTCAGTTCTAGTTCAGTTCTAGTTCAGTTCTAGTTCAGTTCTAGTTCAGTTCTAGTTCAGTTCTAGTTCAGTTCTAGTTCAGTTCTAGTTCAGTTCTAGTTCAGTTCTAGTTCAGTTCTAGTTCAGTTCTAGTTCAGTTCTAGTTCAGTTCTAGTTCAGTTCTAGTTCTAGTTCAGTTCTAGTTCAGTTCTAGTTCAGTTCTAATTCAGTTCTAATTCAGTTCTAGTTCAGTTCTAGTTCAGTTCTAGTTCAGTTCTAGTTTAGTTCTAGTTTAGTTCTAGTTTAGTTCTAGTTCAGTTCTAGTTCAGTTCTACTTCAGTTCTACTTCAGTTCTACTTCAGTTCTACTTCAGTTCAGTTCTTGTTCAGTTCTAGTTCAGTTCTACTTCAGTTCTACTTCAGTTCTAGTTCAGTTCTAGTTCAGTTCTAGTTCAGTTCTAGTTCAGTTCTAGTTCAGTTCTAGTTCAGTTCTAGTTCAGTTCTAGTTCAGTTCTAGTTCAGTTCTAGTTCAGTTCTAGTTCAGTTCTAGTTCAGTTCTAGTTCAGTTCTAGTTCAGTTCTAGTTCAGTTCTAGTTCAGTTCTAGTTCAGTTCTAGTTCAGTTCTAGTTCAGTTCTAGTTCAGTTCTAGTTCAGTTCTAGTTCAGTTCTAGTTCAGTTCTAGTTCAGTTCTAGTTCAGTTCTAGTTCAGTTCTAGTTCAGTTCTAGTTCAGTTCTAGTTCAGTTCTAGTTCAGTTCTAGTTCAGTTCTAGTTCAGTTCTAGTTCAGTTCTAGTTCAGTTCTAGTTCAGTTCTAGTTCAGTTCTAGTTCAGTTCTAGTTCAGTTCTAGTTCAGTTCTAGTTCAGTTCTAGTTCAGTTCTAGTTCAGTTCTAGTTCAGTTCTAGTTCAGTTCTAGTTCAGTTCTAGTTCAGTTCTAGTTCAGTTCTAGTTCAGTTCTAGTTCAGTTCTAGTTCAGTTCTAGTTCAGTTCTAGTTCAGTTCTAGTTCAGTTCTAGTTCAGTTCTAGTTCAGTTCTAGTTCAGTTCTAGTTCAGTTCTAGTTCAGTTCTAGTTCAGTTCTAGTTCAGTTCTAGTTCAGTTCTAGTTCAGTTCTAGTTCAGTTCTAGTTCTAGTTCAGTTCTAGTTCAGTTCTAGTTCAGTTCTAGTTCAGTTCTAGTTCAGTTCTAGTTCAGTTCTAGTTCAGTTCTAGTTCAGTTCTAGTTCAGTTCTAGTTCAGTTCTAGTTCAGTTCTAGTTCAGTTCTAGTTCAGTTCTAGTTCAGTTCTAGTTCAGTTCTAGTTCAGTTCTAGTTCAGTTCTAGTTCAGTTCTAGTTCAGTTCTAGTTCAGTTCTAGTTCAGTTCTAGTTCAGTTCTAGTTCAGTTCTAGTTCAGTTCTAGTTCAGTTCTAGTTCAGTTCTAGTTCAGTTCTAGTTCAGTTCTAGTTCAGTTCTAGTTCAGTTCTAGTTCAGTTCTAGTTCAGTTCTAGTTCAGTTCTAGTTCAGTTCTAGTTCAGTTCTAGTTCAGTTCTAGTTCAGTTCTAGTTCAGTTCTAGTTCTAGTTCAGTTCTAGTTCAGTTCTAGTTCAGTTCTAGTTCAGTTCTAGTTCAGTTCTAGTTCAGTTCTAGTTCAGTTCTAGTTCAGTTCTAGGTCAGTTCTAGTTCAGTTCTAGTTCAGTTCTAGTTCAGTTCTAGTTCAGTTCTAGTTCAGTTCTAGTTCAGTTCTAGTTCAGTTCTAGTTCAGTTCTAGTTCAGTTCTAGTTCAGTTCTAGTTCAGTTCTAGTTCAGTTCTAGTTCAGTTCTAGTTCAGTTCTAGTTCAGTTCTAGTTCAGTTCTAGTTCAGTTCTAGTTCAGTTCTAGTTCAGTTCTAGTTCAGTTCTAGTTCAGTTCTAGTTCAGTTCTAGTTCAGTTCTAGTTCAGTTCTAGTTCAGTTCTAGTTCAGTTCTAGTTCAGTTCTAGTTCAGTTCTAGTTCAGTTCTAGTTCAGTTCTAGTTCAGTTCTAGTTCAGTTCTAGTTCAGTTCTAGTTCAGTTCTAGTTCAGTTCTAGTTCAGTTCTAGTTCAGTTCTAGTTCAGTTCTAGTTCAGTTCTAGTTCAGTTCTAGTTCAGTTCTAGTTCAGTTCTAATTCAGTTCTAATTCAGTTCTAGTTCAGTTCTAGTTCAGTTCTAGTTCAGTTCTAGTTTAGTTCTAGTTTAGTTCTAGTTTAGTTCTAGTTCAGTTCTAGTTCAGTTCTACTTCAGTTCTACTTCAGTTCTACTTCAGTTCTACTTCAGTTCTACTTCAGTTCAGTTCTTGTTCAGTTCTAGTTCAGTTCTACTTCAGTTCTAGTTCAGTTCTAGTTCAGTTCTAGTTCAGTTCTAGTTCAGTTCTAGTTCAGTTCTAGTTCAGTTCTAGTTCAGTTCTAGTTCAGTTCTAGTTCAGTTCTAGTTCAGTTCTAGTTCAGTTCTAGTTCAGTTCTAGTTCAGTTCTAGTTCAGTTCTAGTTCAGTTCTAGTTCAGTTCTAGTTCAGTTCTAGTTCAGTTCTAGTTCAGTTCTAGTTCAGTTCTAGTTCAGTTCTAGTTCAGTTCTAGTTCAGTTCTAGTTCAGTTCTAGTTCAGTTCTAGTTCTAGTTCAGTTCTAGTTCAGTTCTAGTTCAGTTCTAGTTCAGTTCTAGTTCAGTTCTAGTTCAGTTCTAGTTCAGTTCTAGTTCAGTTCTAGTTCAGTTCTAGTTCAGTTCTAGTTCAGTTCTAGTTCAGTTCTAGTTCAGTTCTAGTTCAGTTCTAGTTCAGTTCTAGTTCAGTTCTAGTTCAGTTCTAGTTCAGTTCTAGTTCAGTTCTAGTTCAGTTCTAGTTCAGTTCTAGTTCAGTTCTAGTTCAGTTCTAGTTCAGTTCTAGTTCAGTTCTAGTTCAGTTCTAGTTCAGTTCTAGTTCAGTTCTAGTTCAGTTCTAGTTCAGTTCTAGTTCAGTTCTAGTTCAGTTCTAGTTCAGTTCTAGTTCAGTTCTAGTTCAGTTCTAGTTCAGTTCTAGTTCAGTTCTAGTTCAGTTCTAGTTCAGTTCTAGTTCAGTTCTAGTTCAGTTCTAGTTCAGTTCTAGTTCAGTTCTAGTTCAGTTCTAGTTCAGTTCTAGTTCAGTTCTAGTTCAGTTCTAGTTCAGTTCTAGTTCAGTTCTAGTTCAGTTCTAGTTCAGTTCTAGTTCAGTTCTAGTTCAGTTCTAGTTCAGTTCTAGTTCAGTTCTAGTTCAGTTCTAGTTCAGTTCTAGTTCAGTTCTAGTTCAGTTCTAGTTCAGTTCTAGTTCAGTTCTAGTTCAGTTCTAGTTCAGTTCTAGTTCAGTTCTAGTTCAGTTCTAGTTCTAGTTCAGTTCTAGTTCAGTTCTAGTTCAGTTCTAGTTCAGTTCTAGTTCAGTTCTAGTTCAGTTCTAGTTCAGTTCTAGTTCAGTTCTAGTTCAGTTCTAGTTCAGTTCTAGTTCAGTTCTAGTTCAGTTCTAGTTCAGTTCTAGTTCAGTTCTAGTTCAGTTCTAGTTCAGTTCTAGTTCAGTTCTAGTTCAGTTCTAGTTCAGTTCTAGTTCAGTTCTAGTTCAGTTCTAGTTCAGTTCTAGTTCAGTTCTAGTTCAGTTCTAGTTCAGTTCTAGTTCAGTTCTAGTTCAGTTCTAGTTCAGTTCTAGTTCAGTTCTAGTTCAGTTCTAGTTCAGTTCTAGTTCAGTTCTAGTTCAGTTCTAGTTCAGTTCTAGTTCAGTTCTAGTTCAGTTCTAGTTCAGTTCTAGTTCAGTTCTAGTTCAGTTGTAGTTCAAATCAATAGTAAAAATCAATAGGAAATTTTTATGTATTTTTTTTAGGAAAGTCAAATAACACATTAAAATATACAATGGTTTAATGAAACCTTTTATTTTGTTTTAATTTTATCGCTTAAAATAGCTGAAATTTCCCAAATCAATTTATCTATAGATAAATACACTTTTCAATCATTAAGACTACATTTGATTAAATAACATTCGCGTTTTAGCAAATGATAACAAAACCAACATCAGCAACAATATAATTAAAATAATATTAGTTCATGGACTAATATCCATATATACAATAGAATTTTGTTTATGTAATTTTTTGTTTAATTATTTACATATATGCATAAGTATTTGTGTATGTGATATGCAAAAATATAAATGCATGTATGTAATTTTGCATAAACAAATAACACAAAATTGTATGCAAATGTTTACAATTGATGCTCATTTACGTTTCAATAAATAACAAAATAATAATATTATAATATGGATGTATTAAATAAAAATGCAGATATGTCATTACAAAAATTGTTTCAACAGAAATTAATAAAAGCAAAAATTGTACTTAGTACTTTATGATAAAAAATTTCTTAATTTAAATGAATGTATACAATTTTTTGATTTAGCATTTGTTCCAATGCATTTTTGACTAAATTAAAATAAGAAAAAATTATGAAAATGTATTAAAATTTTTGTTTACTTACAGCGTATTCTAAGATTCACCATGGCACTTGTCGTTTCGCCACGATCGTTGGCTGCCGAACAGGCATACAAACCAGCATGTACGCGTGCCACACGTTGCAATACCAAAGAACGTGTTGAAATAATAATGCCCCAAGAGACATTCTGGGTAACGGGGACACCCTGAGAAAAAAAGTAGGAATATTAAAAAGTAAGATTTGTCAAAAAAAAAAAAAACAACTACTATAACAATAAAATGATACTATATAAGAAAATGCTCTGTATGAGTATGTATACATGTGGTACAAAAATATCTGATGAAATATATAAAACAAATATGAATATGTTTTAAAATGTTTTTTTTTTATTTATAAACAAGAAGGTAATGGTTTTTACAAACTATGTACATAAATATTATATATATAAAACCAACCAACAAAAGGAGCAAACTTGAAGGTTCCTATGAAGGACTCGATATACATATGAACATTACTATTTGTATACTAGCAGACCGTAAGTAATATTTACTATATATTCACATACAAATGTATTTACGTGTATACATTGTTATGTATAAAACAGTTACTCACACAAAAATAATGTCTTATGTTGTTATACTATATACATATATATGCTATAATTCGCGGCAACATGTTGTACATTGCATATTTTTAAACACCATTTTATTGTTAGTGAAATTTTAATAAACCATAGTTTTTCATAAGTGTTCTAAGGTAACATGTGTGAATTTAATGGGTATAAGGAAATTTAATATAACTATTACGTTAAATTACTTAATACTTAAGCGCCTCAGTATAACACATATAAAAAGATAAAAAATGATCAGCTGGTAATAGAAATATTTCCTTATACTTTGAAAAAGAGCTTACTTATGTTATTTGAACATTCTTAAAACTAAATTTAATGACTTGTAATTACTAACATAACTTAGTCAAAAACATGTTAGGCCCTTACGTTTTGCCCATCATCATAATCTTCACTAGATATTTTCAAGCTACGCCAGTAGTAATGAAAGAAAATGCAGCAATGAGAATTCACCAATTTCCTACCAACATTTTCTACTAACTTTCTGGATCTTGACCATTAACACTCATCTCACCCTCAAATACATTTATATTGTTTATCCTCGTGTGTTGTTTTCCACACATACGCTTTGCCTAAGAATTTTACAGTAGTAACATATTTTTTTTTTGTTCTAAATATCATTATTTACTTATTATTATATTTTTTATTTGTTTCTGAGCAAATTAGTTTATCTTTAACACATCTTACACAAATACATAGGTTGTGAAAATGTTTACACAATATAATTTGTTTACAGAAACAGCACATATAAATTACATATGTGTATAAAACCATACACTTTTTAAATAATTATATGATTAACTTTAAAAAAAAAAAATATTTATTTTGTGTGATTTCCCACACAAGGGAGAGATGAGGGTTAATGATTTTGTATAAGAAAATTTTAATTGGTCGGATTTCGCCAGAAATTTTTTTTATATAAAAAGAAATCACATCGAAAACTGTTGTGCCTGCGATTATCTAATAACAAATAATCTATAAACAGTTATGATGTCAAATAAAAACATCGAAACACCCAATGTTTTGATCTTCATTTTTAGACTATAAACAAGAATATACACAAAGTACCTTTGTATTCTCATGCACTCAGAACCATATATACGCAATATCATGTTTCTATGTTCATTATTATAAAGAATTCAAAAAGTACTATTATAAGAACGAAAAAGTACCATTAGTTCTACCTATGTTAGATTCTAACATTACTCTGATGCACATCAGTAAACATTGATGCTAATAAGTTTGACAATTTAATATGTTAAAAAAGTACCAATTTCCCATTTCACTCTTGAATACCCGTCAAGTTTGAATTCAAAATACTCAAAAGATTAAAATATGTATTCATATTCAATCTACACCTTCACACAATTAAGTTCTAAATAGCACCCTGTTAATTAATTTTTTTATGGCTGCTGGAATCAATGTTTAAAATTTAAAAAAAATGGCTTGATAATTTCGAAAAAAATGTATTTTGCCGTGTTTACCGGTTTTTGGACATTTTTTGAAATTACACAAATTTTTTATAAATAAATTTCAGCATCATAGTGGGAGGTATAATAAAATATTCATATGTCTATGTCAATTTATAGAAAAAACATAGTTTATGAGAAAAGTACCAAAAACAAATTAAGTGTTTACTACTTAATTGTACGAATTTCTAAAAAGTATGAAACTTAGATTTGTTACTTTTTAATAAGTAAGGAAGATGATTTGAATTTTTTTTCTATATTTATTGGCTTAACAGATACATGAGATAGTAAAAATTTACCAAAATAGAGATTTTGCTCGTTTTCACCCCTAATAGGTTCTTATTTCAAAAAAGTACTAAATACCTGTCGGCTCTTTTTTGATTAAAAACGGACACATTTAAAATTGTATTTCTATGTTTATTTATTTTGGAGATATTGAGGTACAGTTTTACCAGGTTTTGCCGTTTTTACCCTCAAAACCTTGGAATTTCCAAAAATACTTTCTTAGTGGGTCTACATTAGGGTATTCACCGTTAATCGGTTAACCGATTAATTTTGGTCGGTTAACTGTTCGAATAATTTAAAATTGCCAATTTTCAAATAACAAATAAACCGATTAATTTGTGTCGATTAACCGATTAACCAAAATTTCAGTTTTTCTCAACTTTGTATAGAAATGTAGTTTTAAATACAGAAATTTTATTTCTTAACTCATGAACATTCCCTGAAATGGTATAATTGAGGATTTTATATGCTTAAAAAAAAACTGAACAAAGAACTGAGAAATTGGATAGTCAACATCTACAATCAGTGAGTGAATTTTTTCAAAGGAAAAAGGAATAATCGAATAATTTAAACCACGATTAATTAGTTGATCGATTAACCCATTAAACAAGAAACCTGATTAATTGAATACCCTAGTCTACATAGAGAGAGGGGAACCTATACTTCAAACTTAATGTCACAACCTTGAATCAGACAGTGTTACTCAGTAACGTTACTCTTTTATATATGGGTCATTTCATGTCAAGTGAACCAACTTTTGAAATCGATGTCTCCCGATTGGGATGAAATTTGCACAATAGATAGTTCTATTAGATAGTAATTCAGAAAAAAGTCAACAAAGTTTTTGATTTTGCAAAAAAAGTCAAAAATTGTATGTTTTGACTTACAAAACATTTATTTTAATAGATAACCTCGCATCCCACTAAGCGAGCGAAAAAAAAGTCAACAAAGTTTTTGATTTTGGAAAAAAAATTACAAAATTTTTTTGTTTTTTTTTCCGTAAGATTGTAGAAATAGCTATCTAAACTATTTGGGACACATTTTGCTAAGAACAATAGGTAATAAGTTACATGGATGAGAAAAAACACCTGCTTGGTCAAAATGTCAAATTTTGACCCCCTCTAACTCAGAAAGTTCTCGACCGATCATGTGTCTGAATTACTATCCAATAGAACTAAGCATGGTGCACATTTCATCCCAATTAGAAGACTTCGATTTCAAAAGTTGGTTCACTTGATATGAAATGTCCCATATATAAACCTACTATACTTCCTTTATCGTTTTTACTAATTAAATTAACAGCAAAAATCATATTTAAGCTATTCCAAATTAACATAAAACCTTATTTCATACTCATATTAACTAACTAATCTAAGGAAATTTGTATGGTTTTGCATTATATGAACTAAGAATTAAAATTAAATTCGTGTATAAATAAATATCTAATAATATTAAATGATCTAACCACTAACATGATTAGGGTCTTATTGTAAATATACATCAAGATAAATTGGTTCACATTTAAAATTAGAACTCGAACGTATGTTCTGTTATTAGAAAATACATTTGTATATATCAGATATTTAAAAGAATGATTAATTTTTTAATAACATTTTTAAGCATTCATTTTGCACAAAAATGGAATTGAATTAAAATGTGAACGAATTAATTTCATTATAGACTTTCATTGTAATTCACTATTCAGATTCATAAGAAAAATCTACAATCGCTAATCTATTTGAGAAGAGTTTTGGACAGCTTTTTATTTCTTGCCAGAATTTTTCAATAAAAAATAAGACTTTTTTGTCTTCTTATGAAGAAAATTAAATAAAATTCCATTTATTTTAATAGCCGATGAATTCATTTAAATTTTAATTCAATTCATATATTGTTTTTGGCATGATGAATTAAAACTCAAATCTAAATCATTAATTTACAGCTCTGGTATTTATTAACTTAAAACCAAAATTCAAATCAAAGATAAACTTATTTGTTATTTATAAGAAAATTATAATAAGATTTTCAATACGTTTATGTGTTTATGAATGTGTGTTGTATTTATATATATGAGCATGAGTGAGAAAATTTTGAAAATTATACTTACATTATGTGACCAAGTGATACGATGTTCCTTAGGATTTGCTTTAATATGACATTCGAAATAAACATCATCGCCTTCTTTAATGTCATCCGGTTTCAATGTTGAGCCTAATGATAATGTTACTTGTGGTGGATCTGATTATCATGATTGTCATTTTTATTGTAAGGTCATGTTAAACATTGTTACAAACATGCATACATTCACATGTACATACATGTTGACAAACATGTCAACCGGAAGTTTGTGAGTATTGTATGTATTTTTGTTGTGATTCCGTTTTTGTTTTGACATCGTTATAACGTTTCATCCATAGCAAGTAAGGTTATTTAAAGATGCATGTATCCAGTTATGTGTTAGAGAGCAGAGAAAGCGTGTGGTTTATGAAGAAAAAAGAGAAAGTAAAAATAAAAGGTAAAATTCATATACAGTTGCTTTATTAATATTTAAGTTTTTATTTTATTTTTGTTTTGCCATCACCTCTTCAAAACCCTCTTCATTTTAATTTATTTTAAATACACCTACCTGTAAGCTTATCTGTGGCCTTGTATAATAGGCCTAGTTAAATAGTTTAAACAAAAACTCATTTGTTTTTGTTTCGTAAATATACATACATTTTTGTTTTGTGCTGTTTTAAGTTTCATTAAAATCTTTAGCCAACCATACAAACGTATTAACGCCCCTTTTCATACAGTTAACATTGTAATAATCGTAAATTTTATAGAGTTGTTTAAGTTGCCATACACGCATTGTGCCAAACCCATGAACATGAAAATGCAACAATGTTCACTTAGAGTTACACTTACTTATGTATATTAATCCTGCCCTTAAAATATAGATTCGTTTTGAATGATTCTTGTTTTACTCTATAGAAGTTAAAACATACTTCAAATCAGTCTATTATTTCACCTAGCAACCATACAAATATCGTTATCACCTTCTGAGTCGATTAAAAGCGTCCGTCAGTCCGTCTGGCTGGCTGTCCATGTAAACATTTCGATAAAATTGGTATTTCGATAACATTTTTCAGCCCAAGAACGAAGCTTATTGAAACTGGCTGAAATCGATCCATTATTTCACCTAGACCTCATACAAATGTCCTTTCGAAATTGGACTTTATCAGTCTTAACTGTTCAATTTTTATAAGTATCTACAAAAATTTCTCTCGAAATAAGTTTAATATATACAGAAGTCGTGTCACGAAATTTTATGATAATCGGTACATAATTAGTTATAGCTCCCATATAAGGCTCACTTCCGAAAATCACTTTAACGAGCATAAATCTCTTAAAAATTTTGGTATCTACATAAAATTCATATAGAGATAAATTACATAATCTAATTTCACGGCGATCGGTCCATAATTAGACAAAGCTAACATATAAGGCCAACTGCAATACAAAATTTGTTGGCTCATTTACTCAGCGTAGGGTCGACCATATCTTCTTATTTGTTTTTACAAGGACTGCTAAGGACTGAGATTGACAAACTTTAAACATACGTATAAATATATTAATAAAAATGAAACCACTAAACTTACAGTTTTTAATCTTTTTTTATTTGATTGAAATTATTGTTACAATTTACAAAAAAAAAAAAAATATTTTTATAGTTCTAATCACTCATGATGAAATTTTGAACTTTTTCGAAAACCCTTTCATTATGGTTTTTATAGTGCTTTATGTCACTTTGGTGGAATAGGTAGTCCATCTCCATTTAAAATTTACCACACTTTTGGACACCTTTTTTGTGCTCTTCAATTCTCTTTTAACAAGAGCCCAATATCTCTCCACTGGCTTTAGCTCCGTGCAGTTTGGAGGATTTGCCTCTCTTGGTACAAATACCACATTATTATTCTTGTACCACTCAAGACCTTTTTTACCATAATGACAGATGCCAAATAGGCCAAAAATAAGTGGACACATTAACAAGTCTTATGAATGGAAACATCATCTTTTGTAAATATTCCTTAATGTTAATTTCGGTATTGTTACGAATGTGCAATGACGAATTGAATTTAACAGTCTGTAACGACTGTCTGCAGCATTCATCATGTTTGAAGGTACGTCCATCAGTAGAATGCGGTTGTTGGCATTGTTTGTAAGTATGGCAACACTAATTGTTTGGGCTGCTGGCAATGACATCGAAGGCTCTGGAATTCGAACACACGAGTTTTGTCCGTTAAGAGCATTGTAGAAGATTCCCGAGAGATTGCGTATATATAAATAGTGGCAGAGGCTGCAGTTGTGAGTTCAGTTTATCATTGGCGCTGTTAGAGTTAACATCAACTGCCTTGTGCATTTAAGGTTATACGTAATATAGTGTGTCTGCATTTCTGCGAATTGATAAACGTGTATAAAGACACTGAGTGATTATTTAATTCTGTTGTTGTTGTACATTCTAAATAAATAAAGAGTTGTTACAATTGTAAACTACTAAAACTGTTTTTTATTTGCAATCAAAAGTATTCGGTTTATTTAAAGGAAATAAACCCACGTTTTTAAAAGGTAAAAACGTAACAGTATTTATAGAGCCCTTTGTAACAAATGTTTGGCTTTTTTGCCGAAACTGCATATTGCATGCCATACGAAGAACTTTTTGGGAAATTTTGTCTGCTTTTGGGTCCAAAACTTTTCTTCAACATTCCCTCGAGCATCTGCAACATAAAAAATTGACCCAGAAGCTGTGAAAAATTTTCCATACGTACATTTCCTCATCCATTATGCAGCAGGTATATTTTTTGTATACAATTTGACTTCAATTTCCGTGGTCTGTCTTTGGCCTCTAAATTTTTAGCAGAGTTCCTTTCAGGAACTTTTTGAGCCTTGTATGCTTTTAAACCTTCATTGGCTATAACTTTTCGTACCAAATAGTCCGAGTACTGATCTAACCGGGCTGCTTTCCTACCGGATGTGTAAGGAGCTCTTTTGTAAATGCTTTCTATTTTTTTGGCTTTAGAAACATCATGTGGACCATTCCTTCTACCTGAACCAGGTTTTATATCAACTGCCAAGTTCTCCCGGCACTGTTTAATAACATTGGAAACAGTTTGACGACAGACCTTTGATTGTTTGGCCAATTTTTTGTAGGACCATGTTGGGTTTTGTTGAAAATATTTAATAATTTTAGTACGCACTTTTTTCTCGTCACTCATTTTAATCAGATTAACAACAAATTAACATAATTGACATTAAACATAATAACTGACATACTTTACAAAGGTAACTTGCTAAAAAAAAATCAAATAATACTTGCGTTAAAAGTTTTAATGAAAAACGTGTGTTAAGAATTTTACCATCTCAGTCCTTAGTAAAATATTTGTAAACTGGTAATTATTTCCTAACCCTCATCTAACATTCAAAAAAACTTAAGATCTTTATTCTGGTATTTTTTTTGTCTCTATGTCATAAAATTAGTTTATCTTTAAAACATTTTACATAAACATTACGGTTATGATTGATTATGCTTACACCATTTTGACTACATAGAATACATAGAAATTTCATGTGTGTGGAAAACCACACCCCAGATTAAACAATTTCACTTCTTAACTATCTCGTTATCGAAAAATATTTTTGAATAAATGAATGCGTTTTCTGTAATAAATTGATGCGGCAGAAAATGTCCAGAAATTTCAGAATGTATAAAAAAAATATTAATTTTGTATGGTTTCCTATACAAGGGTGAGATGAGGTTTAGTATATGGTAATATAAAACGTGTATAACTTAGCTACTTTTCATTCGAAAGAAGATAAGATTTATTTCAAATGTTTAGTGTTATTTAAATATGAAGATTTGTGAAGAAATCGGAAAAGGTTTCAACAGTTACACAATTTCAAAACTTTCAAAAGATTTTCGTGATCAGTAAAAAACCATTCAAAGCAAATCTACATTTGGAGAGCCGGTCTAATGAATACACTACATAGGAGTATATGAATGTATCTATGTATATGTATGTCAGTTTAATATCATAAAAACTACGTCCTATGTATGACTACATGTGCTTTTCTCCTCCAGAAAGTAGCGTATTTAATAACGAGTATAAATTGGGGCTTAGAGAAGATAATGTAATACAATATTATGAGATTTTCTTTTACTTTTTTGGGTAAATTGAAAAAGGGATAACACAAGTCTTGAAGTGTTGCGGTTTAAATTGTATGATTTATGTGTGCCAAGATCTTTTTTGAGTTTTTATAAAATACATTATTATTTAGAAGTAAAAAGTAAAAGCCGCAGTAGTTTTCTGAGAATTACAAGTATATAGAAGATAGTCTAAATTATGTTACTATTCTATTTTAATTTCAAAGCTCTAAATGAAAATATATAATAACAACTACTACTTATCGTCACCTAAAATGAAAAATATAGTTTATAGCAGAAGCAAAACACGATATAAAATGAAAACTACTTGAGATATTGAAACAAAATTTTCAAATCTGAATGACAATGAAACTAAAAATATATTTTATGAAAGAAAGATAATTTTTAAAAATACACTTAATGTTATGTGTATTACGTTATTTTGAATTGTTGTTTTCTAAAACCAAAGTGATGTATCATCAACAAAATTTGTATGAAATTTTGTAAAAAATTTAAATAAAAATATGTTTTTTATTTTAAATAATAGCAGTTATAGATATTTTTATATTTTTCATGTTTTTTTATTTGAATTTAAACTAAAAAACGTACTTCATTGCAACAAATTTATTAAAAGTGATTAGGAAACTACCTATAATAAATACTATTTATTAACTAATTACTCAAAGAGCAAAAGTAATTTTATTGGTTTGGTTTGGTTTATATATATGTTCAATATTCACATTTTTCAACAGATGTGTGAAAAATTCATAAAGTAAAACTGTCAATATTTTTAGAGCTGTTAAGGTAGGGTCACACATGACAAATATTTGCTCAAAAAAGCGTAACCACTTTTTTTTAGCACAAATTTGTTTGACGTGTTTACTCTTACAATTGTTTTGTAAGATCAAACAGCATCATATAAAATAAAAATAAATTGTTTGTTTTGAATGATCCTAAGTAAAATAAGTTTTTGAAATAAATAAAAGAATACAAATATATTTTACGTCTTTTTCGTCAAATATTTGTCATGTGTGACCCTACCTTTAGTTAGATTGTATAATTTTTGAGCTCAGTTTGAAGCTAATGAATCGTAGATGTTAAATCAGACATCAAAGCTCCTCCGATGTACTTCATTCAGCACTACCCTAACATAAGGGACTCCTAATGCACATCCTCAGAGATATGGTTGGTTGGTTTATGTGGTAGTTCATTGCGCGCGAACAATCAAGTAGAGTCGAAAGAACCCCGTTTTGAAAAGACCACACCGCTCGTTAGATCTAGTGCCACTTAGATCGTAATTCATGCCAAATTGTTGAAGTTATTAGAACCAGTAGGTCATTAAATCTAGAGCCAGATACCTACTAAGGTTGGTTAATATGTAGTTGACCAGGAATCTGTGAATTTTGACATTCAGGGCTGGGCATTCGCAGAGAAGTTGGAAGATCGTTTCAACTTTTTCCCTATCCTCGCAGCTACGAGGATAGGGAAAAGTGCAAGTCCAAGGCGACTTGCAAGCATGCGAATATCTGGATCCTCCCCATAGTAATCTCTGGAATGGCGACAGAGTATGTTTCCAGTCCTATAAGTGCTCATGACGTGGCCCTTATGACTAAGTAACCATCATAATATCAACGAGAGTCTTTTAGAGATGTAATAGAGTAAATGACCACACTCGAAACCTCATATCAAGAGAAGATAAGTCCCCAAATGCCCTCTGGCAATCCGATATCACAATGATCCTAAAATTCCTCAATCTCCCTCCCAAATACTAAACAACACAAATGAAGCTTGTATGTATCTAAGCCTGAAACGTCATATATACACAAGCCTCTTTTATCAAATTATGTGACCGAGGACCGTTCAGTATAGTTCTTAGAGCATAAACTTTTCGTTAACTTTAATTTACAAAAAGAACAAAACTTTTAATTTCCTTCAAAAAACGATTTCGAAAATTGTGATGAGACAATGTGTTCAAGAGTCATAAACTGAAAATCCCAGAGTTAGCTGGTCCTACACAAAGTTGAACAAACATTCAACATTTGGTCCTACAAAAAGTTGAACAAACAATCAATGGTCTGACGTCAAACTGATTACAATGCTACTAAACCGTATCGAAGGAACTTGTCCGTTGATAGAAAACCTTTTTCCTGTAGAAGGAATGGTCCACATGACGTTTCTAAAGCCAATAATTAGGAAGCATTTTCAAAAGAGCTCCCAACATATCCGGTAGGAACGCAGACTGGTTAGCTCATTACTCGGACTATCTGGTACGAAAGGTTAATGCCAATGCAGGTTTAAAAACATAGAGGGCTCAAAAAGTTCCAGACAAAATGTGTCTGCTCGAAGGAATGTTATAGGAAACTTTAGGACCCAAAAGCTGAAAATTTTCCCAAAAAGTTCTTGGCATGGCAAGCAATATGCAGTTGCGGAAAATAAAGCCTAACATTTGTTACAAAGTGCTCTATTAATACCGAAATTAACATTAAGGAATATTTACATAAAGGGATGCTTCCACTCACAAAACTGCTTAATGTGTCCACTTATTTTTGGCCTGATTTGCCTGTCGCTATGGTAAACAAAGTCTTGAGTGGTACAAGTATAATAATGTGTTATTTGTACCAAGAGAGGCAAATCCTCCAAACTGCCTGGAGCTAAGGCCAGAGGAGAGATATTGGGATCTTGTTGAAAGAGGAGTGAAGAGCACAAAAAAGTGGTAGATTTTAAACGGAGATGGACTACGTGTTCGAACAAAGTGACAGAAAGCTCAATAAAAACCTTAGTGGAAGGGTTTCCAAAAAAGGCTCATAAATTAATCACTATTGATTAGAACTATAACGTAATATTTTTTGTAAGTTGTAATAATAATTTCAATCAAATGACAAAACATCAAAATTGTAAGGTTAGTGGTTTAATTTTTATTAACATATATGTTTGTTAAGATATGCGACAAGATATTTTCTGTAAATTTTACACTAAGTAAGGATAATTGAGCTCGAATACGAATAAATAATTAACTTATTTCTTAACTTTCGAATAATGATGGAAATGAGTTAGCAATTTCTAAACATATTGTGTAAGTTTAATTAAAGCTTACACGACTATAGCAGAGTCATAATTGAGTTTAAATTTTGATTTTGGATCTTATTACTTGTTATTAAAAGGCCCCAAAATATGGCACCTTGGGTTTATGAAACATTATTAAAGCAATAATTTAAAAAGTATAGCTGACAGTTCCCTACATCATGACAACCATGATGTACGGCACTGTAACATATACTTGACTGTATCATATGCCCCATTTAATTTTACCCGCTACTGATAATTTTTTAGCTCAAAGAATTCAAAACAACATTCCGAAAATATAAATTAAAAGCCTGCTATACATTTAAAAACACTAACAGCCAAATTTCATTACATTCATTTTACCAAATTAGTTGTGAAAGAGTTTTTGTTTTGAAAACTTTAAATTTCTCTATATATTTAAATGCCTTTCAAAATATTCATTTTGGCTTCTTTCTCGATTTTTGTTTTTGTTATTGTGACAAAATAAAAGTTTTCGCAATTTAATTTTTAAGCTTATAAATAATTCTCTCAGAATGGTATACTACAGTATATAAGTATATATATTGTTTGTTTTACGTAATTAACTTTATTAAAAAAACATTCAAAAAATTGTGAAAAACTTTTTCTTAACTATTTGCCTTTTATTTATAAAAAAAATTAAAATATTCATATACTATATACAAAATTATCACAAGTATCCATGCAATTTTCAAACATTCAGTAACATTATGACGGCAAAGCTGTAGACAAGTGTAAGAGCTACAAGCCTTTAACAAAACCCAACCCCCCCCCCCCCAAAAAAAACAACTATATTTGAAAAAACTTTTTGAAAAACCTCTCTCTGTTTGTTTCATATTTTGTTTGACATTAAACGCAGAAAAGGCTGCTATATTTTACATACATTTTAGAGTAGTGTTAGTAAGTTAAATTAAAGTTTATGTGTTTCTATAACTAGTAGTATATGTACATGTATGTGTGTTAAAGAGTAAAGCGGAGGGTTGGGGGGTTGAAGAGGGTGGTGGGTGAAGTAAAATTAATTAGCTAAATGACATGAAATTTTATTTAAAGTTTTTCTATGCCACTCTCTTACTCCATTTTTATTTTTTCCATACGCGTTTGCTGAGTTATATATGCTTTTTTGTTTTCCTCTTATTTTCCCCATGTTTTTTTGTCCGATGCGGGGCTACATTTCTGCTGTGCTGCAAGTTTGTGTAATAAGTAGTGGTGTCAAGAACTTTAACATAACAAATGTTTATTTGTGTATATTGTTGTTAGTAACAGCAGCAGCAGTGGCTGTAGGATTTGTTTTTATTTTTCTTTTAGTTTTACCAGTACCACCAAAGTATGTTGTGTTTGCCTGTATTAGTTTTAGATATTTGAAAGTAAGTGTTTCACTTTGAGTGTATGCGGTTTGTTGGTTATTTTGAGATTTATTTTTACTTTTTAATATATACACAAAATTTTACATATTAGTATTGTTAATGAAGAAGTTGCTTTTATATATTATAAACGCTTAGAATTTATGACTGTGCCATACAATTTTACACTTTCTTTTTTTAACGACATTGTGATCAAAATCATGCAAATTTGCAAGTAATTATAATAAATTGCATTATGTATTATGTGTAAATGGTAATATGAAATGAAAATGTTTATGTTAAATTCTTAGTACTAAGCGTATGATTAATAATTAATGTATTAATAATACTCATACGCATAAACATATGTATATGAATGAAATAAAAGACATTTCAATAAATTTAGAAAAGTTTTGCATGAACAGTTTGTCAGTAAATTCTTGTTATGCTTAGTAGTACTAAACGTATGATTGATATTTTATGTAAAAATAATACTCATACGCATTTAGGAAAATCAAAAATTTTGGAGAAAGTTAGAAGCTGAATTCAGATGACTTAAATTTCATTTGTGTATAGATTGAAAATCTGGCTTTTAGTTATTTCAAAATGTTAACAAAAAAAGAACTACCTTGAAAAAACTTTTGGAATTTTTTCCATATTTTATCTATTTTCATCGGGAAAATGTTAATATATTTTACATCAAGTGACAGAGAAAGGCAGAAAAGTGGACTTTTTTTGGAGGAAATAAACCTATTAATGATAAGATGTGCTAAGTAGATCAAAATCTTTTTTCTAAAAAAAATATATATGGATCTTAATCAATCAGATGTAAAGTGCAAATCTTGACTTTTTTGGAATTTGATTTAACCATCAATGCTAATTAATATATTATGAAATATGTACACAAAATTAATCATTTTATAAAAAGAAACATCAGAGATTATTTTTTTTAAAATGAAGTTATTCTTAACTGTTCCATCATCCAACTGTCTCGCCCAGATGATTATGGTGTTTTTCAACACCCTTCAAATTCCAGATTTTCTACAGTGAAAAAATGTGCCAATTTTTATACCCTACACCACCATAGTGGGGAGGGTATATTGGATTTGTGCAGATGTTTATAACGCCCAAAAATATTAGTCTAACACCCACCTTAAAGTATACCGATCGAGAAACACTTTCTGAGTCGATTAAACGATGTCCGTCCGTCCGTCCGTCTAGCTGGCTGGTTGTCCATGTAAACCTTGTGCGCAGAGTACAGGTCGCAATCTTGAAGATATTTCGATAAAATTTTTTACATATCATTTTTTCTGCCCAAGGACCAAGCCTATTGAAACTGGCTGAAATCGGTTAATTATTTCACCTAGCCCCCATACAAATATCCTCCCAAAATTGGACTTTATCGGTCATAAATGTTTAATTTATATAGGTATCTACACAAGTTTTTCTCCAAATAAGGTTTATATACACGAAATTCATGTCACCAAATTTTATTATGATCGGTTCATAATAAGTCATAGCTCCCATATGAGGCCTGCTTCCGATAATCACTTTAACGAGCATAAATCTCTTAAAAATGTTGGTATACACATAAAATGCAACATAAACAACTCTCATATAGATATTAATCACACCACTTAATTTCATGGTGATCGGTACACAATTAGTCATAGCTCCCATATAAATCCTGCTTCCGATAATCACTTTAACGAGCATAAATCTCTTAAAAATGTTGGTATACAAATAAAATGCAACATAAATAACTTTCATACAGACATTAATTAATTTCATGGTGATTGGTCCATAATTGGTCATAGCTCCCATATAAGGCCCACTTCCGAAAATAGTTCGCGAATATAAATTATTGAAATTTTGAAAGAAAAATGTTTTTGCTCATTTACTTAGTGTAGGGTATTATATGGTCGGGCTTGACCGACCATACTTTCTTATTTGTTTTAAATTAAAAATAATTTGAGAGTTTTTCGACCCTTTTAAATGGAAGAGTTTTTGTAGATTATTTAAAATAAAAATCGAGAAAAATAAGACCATTATTATTAGTGAGGCTTTACGCACTACGGCCCAAAGGATCTTTTGTGCAGCCTTAAATTTTTCCTCATCCTAACAGATTTAGGCTTCGTATAAAGCCAAGTATTCTATTTGGTGAGAGATCAATTATGTCCCTCGGGGCCATTAAGGCCTTTCCGAGCCATTTAGTTCTACATATTACCAGCATTGGGCAGTCGCATAGAACATGTTCAGCGGTTTCGCCATGAAGTCTACAAAGCCTGCACTGTTCATTCTCAACGTTACCTAGCGTTAATTGGTGATATCTCAAACCACAGTGTCCGGTGAAAAATCCAGTAAGTATCCTCAAGACCATGAAACTCAAATAGAAGCTCAGAAAAGTGCAAACATCGGTATTTAAAGTACATGAATATGATTAATTTTTTGCTTACATTAAATTAATACAATGGGTTATTTTATAAAGGTTTTGTATATTATTTGTTTTAATGTTGGAAACAAATATAGCGTTTTCTGTTTTGTTGCAATTTCATTCCGCATACGTAATCTTTGATCTGGCTATAATATCGCGTTAACACAAATTCTTTATATATTACACCTCCTAGTTAGATGGGAGTTAACAAATTTAAAATTCCTAATTTTTGTGAACATTTTAAAAGTTTTGCGAAATTTTAAAATAGTTTTTATTCACTTTTTTAATAAAAGTAATAAAATGAGAATATCGTAGAGTACCTGTACAGTAGACCGTACCTCAAAAATAAATTTCCCCGTACACCCCCTAATATAACGTAGTTCTGCAAGGCAGTTATACATTTTTTTAAATTTTTTTTTTGGCAAACGTAAGGTCGGCTTTTTACATATTTCGTTATAGCTTTGCCATTTACAGTAGGATCCTAAAATATGATATATCAATGTTTTTCTATCCGGAAAACCAACGTTTGGCTCTAAGGGTCATTGACCTGAAGTATTCCGTTCTAGTATTTATCCACCAGATCTTTGTTCCTACCACCCTAATGTACCACCCTAATGTCAGAAAATTTAACCTCGCAATAAATCATTAAACTTTTGCTAATAGCTTGATTCCACAGTACACCATCCTGCGGGGTACCACGATTGACCACTCTTGAAACATTTATGCCACCTAGGGTGGCACATATGACTCTATAACCGAGTATCCTTCCGACTATTCGGCGTACACATAGATCAATCCCAAGTTCATCCATTGCAGATAGGATGTTAAAACATTGTTAAAAGCTCCTTCAATATCGAGAAAGGCAACAAGTGAATACTCTTTATGTGATAGCGACTCTTCAATGGAGCTAACTAACGAATATAGAGCTTTTTCCACAGATCTGCCCTTGGTGTAGGCATGTTGGGATTTAGAGATGAGTTCGGTTGGAATGGTCATTCTCAAGTATACGTCAATTACCCTTTCTAAGGTTTTCAGCAAAAAGGATGCGAGACCAATTAGTCTGTATTCCTTCGGTTTGGTATGAGTCGCCTTACCTCCTTTAGGAAAGTGTCTCTACACCTCGTCCACCATGTAGGAATATAGGTCCATCTGATACACGCTGTGTATATACAAGGTGGCGCAAAAGTAATCCTCCTATCAGAAAATGCTATAAATTTTGCGATTGGCCCCTAATGTCAGTTCTGTTTTGACATTTGTGTAGTAAATACATGCGAAATACACGTTACAAAACAATGTTACGTTACACTGCTCCAGAACGCGGAATATTGCTGACTATTTATTTGACCAATAATCGGTCGGTGACTTTGGCACAACGTGAATTCCGTCGCAGATTTCCTGGCCGTCCAACGCCTACTGGTGAAACACTGCGACGTTTAGCCGCTCGCCTCGAAGAGACTGGCACAACACGAGATGCTGCCAGGCGTGGCAGACCCCGGAGTAGCCGTTCTGCAGAGAATATTACTGCTGTAGCCGAGGATGTCATGGAAGCTCCGTCGACATCGACCAGACGACGTACCACGCAAATGGGCATCAGTCGACGGTCTTTACAGCAAATTTTGGTACAAGATTTTAAGATGTTTCCGTACGAAGTCCAGACGGTGCATCAGCTGTTAGCTGCTGACCACCAATCGCGTCTAACACATGCTCAAGACATCCTTAATCACCACCAAGAGGAAGATGATTTTTCATCAAAAATAATCATGAGTGATGAGGCCCATTTCCATCTTAGCGGATACGTAAATAAGCAAAATTTACGCTTCTGGGGCACTGAAAATCCACATGTAACCCACGAAGAGCCATTACACCCGCTCAAAGTCACTGTATGGTGTGCTGTTTTCGCTGGAGGAGTCATCGGACCTTTTTTCTTCGAAGACGTCGCGGGCCAAACGGTTACTGTGAATGGTAAGCGCTAGAGAGCAATGATCAACGAGTTATTTTTGCCGCAACTTGATGAACTGGGATTGGAAAACATGTGGTTCCATCAGGACGGTGCAACGGTACACACTGCACGTGTCACATAATTTCCCGATTTGGCGATTTGCATTGGCCAGCAAGATCGCCTGATTTGACCGCTCTAGACTTCTTTTTATGGGGCTATTTACATGACATTATATTCTCGACTTGATGTAAAAAAAAATTAAAAGACCAAATAAAAATAATCCACAAGAAGAATCAAAGTTTTTCATTTTTTTTTTTAATTACAGCCAAAAAATATCGGAAGTTCACTTTTGCGCCACCTTGTATTAATGAGCCATGGTATTTTTCATAGCTCATTTTTCTTAAGATCAGCAGAAATGATGCCATCCGACCCAGGGGATTTAAACGGTCCGAAGCTTTTGATTGCCCACTGGATTCTTTCCCTATTCACTGGAACAGAGTTATCACACGGAGAAACATAATCAGCAGCCCCACTAACACTCTCATCGTCGACTGGAAGGCAACCTGGGATGTGAGTGTCCAATAGGACCTCAAGAGTTTCCTTACTATTCAGAGTCCATCTACCACAGGGTCTCTGAATATAGCTTGGCACAACCGGTGAGGTTGATAGAATTTTACGTAATCGGTTAGTCTCAGAGGATCCTTCTACGCCGCTACAGAAGTCCCTCCAAGCTTTCCTTTTAGCGTTCCTCGTAAGGTTCTTAAAGTGATTCATTGAGGACTTGTATGCCGGCCAGTTACCCAGCCTATTTGCCCCGTTGAACAGTTTACGACACGTCCTTCTGGTGTGTGCTATCTCAGGATTCCACCAGGGAGGCTTGTTCCTATCCCTGCGAATATTTGGCTTACAGGCCGAATTAGTAGCAGATTGGAACGCTTTTGTAAGTGTCCCAACTGCTAACTCAATATCTTTCCTACTTTCAATAGAGGGCGGGTCTGGAAAAGACCGAGAGAGTACATCACTTTGCAACTCCCAATTGGTCTTCCTCCTATTTAGAATGGTATCAACATTCCTATAAGTTACACCAATATTGAAATCAATATATTGTTGATCAGAAAAACAGCAATCGCTGGAGACAGCCCAATTATTTATTCCTATTATTTCATCTAGCCCCCACATAAATGTATTCTCAAAATAGGACTGTGAATGGCGATCGGTTCATAATTGGTCATAGCTCTTATACAATACCTTCTATCGGAAATTATTTTAACGAGCATAAATCTGTTAAAAATATTGTTATGCTAATAAAATAAAACAGAAACTTTCACTTAACAAATCCCTCCAAATATTTTAGAAGAATAATGTTTTTATTCATTTACTTTCAGTATACTTTCTTACTAATTTTTTTTTTAATCTAATACTATTCTCTATGAAGCCAATTCAATTTAAATACTTATATTAAAATTTAATTTCAAACTCTGTATTTAAATAAAAAATATTAGTGACTGCATTTAAACTGTTTTTAAATTTAATATTTAAAAAAAAAAAAAAATACGAACTATATTCCACAAATAAAAAAATGATGTTTTGTTGTTCACACAACAACTGCTATGTTTTTTCGCCGTAAGAACTGAAACACTGTCAACACAATTGAATGAAATATATTTTCGTTGTTTATTTTTTAGTTTGTATTTTTTTTTTTTCAACAAAAACTAATATTTTTCTATTGCCATTTCCAAGCAAAATATTTATAAAAGATAGTAAAATGTGAATGTACAGAAAAACAAAAATTATCATAAAAATAACAAACTATTTGTATATATGCAAATATCGCTAGAAATAAATAAATTAAAAAAAAAAAATAAAAAATTGAAAACTATAAATAAATATGTAGTTCGTATTTCGAGGCAGAGAGCATGGGGAATTAACAAAAATGATAGGTTAAATATATTAGTTTTAAAAATATTTTAAATTATCACAAAAGCTAGGAACTGCTTTTGTAAAAATAATTACAATTTCACACTAAATTCCTTGATTCCCTGTTAACTTACTAGTTTACTAGAATATATAGTTTAACATTTAGTTTATGTACCAAGAATTAAATATAATATATTACAATTTAAATTTTTCAAGCCAGTTTAAATTTCACCACATAGCGAAAATGAGTAACACTTTCAGGTTTAGGCTACAAAAATAACCTTCCAGCCCTGTAGTTATATGGATAGGTGCATGGTTTTCAAAATTTCTAATAACATCAATTGCAATTTTATGTTTTTATTTTGTTGTGCTAGCAAAATATGAATGTATTTGCTTAAAAAAAAAAAATGTATATGAAACGAATAACTCATGTTTAGCCACAGGGGAAACAAACAAAAAATAAAAAAAAACAATAAAATGCAAATTAAGCAAAAGTTTTGTGTTGTTATTTTAAAATAAAACAAAAATATGGAAAAACAAATGTGAAAATATTGTATTTAAAAAAGAAATAATAATCAAAATGGCAAATAACATTTCCTAAAGCTTGGCAGTATTAAATATTTCTATGAATTTCCTACTACACGTAAAAAATTTCTAAAAAAAAAATACGAATATCAATGAAAGGTTATTTCACAAAATAATTGTTGGTTACGAATTATGCATGGAAATTTAAGAATATTTGTATATTTTACCTAAATACGTTAAAAATTAGTAAGAATATCATAAAGAAGAGGCTTGCTTGGTTAATATATATGATAATATCCCAAAAAAAGGTTTTTATATATGTACAATGTACATTGTATATCTGCAATGCAAAAAATATACAGATTTTTTTCCTTAAACGCCACTTTGATTTTTTTTTCAGTGTAGGAATTATGTACACTTAAGAATTTCCAACAACAGATTTATTTAATTCCTTTACATTTTAGACTTCACACAAATATGTAGAGTTAAATGGTTGTATTTGAACACCATAACAAGTTTAAATTTTATTTTATACTTACAAAAATAGAATTAAAATTTAGAAAAATTGTATTAGAATATATCGGCAATTATTTGTGTAAGCTTAAAGCTTAAACCTTTATTTTTATTTTTTGTTATTTACACTTATGTAAAAACTAATAACTAAAGCCTGGTTCTTTTGTTTGTCAGGGACATGACTTATCATTATTTGATCTATATAGCCGAAATAAGAACAAAATACTACTTTGCAATTTTTAAAATAAATGTTGGTGTTTATAACAATGTACGGCGGGGATTCTGCTTACCGGGAAAAATTTTAAAGTTCCTGCATTTCGCTGGCTCAGGTCTAGGAATCGATACTCCGACTGCTAGTCAACTGTTAAACTCATTACACCACTGCTTAGTTATATTATTGTGCGTCAAATAATGGTTTTCACACAGTAATGCTGTTTTCTTTTCTGTTTTTCTAAAATAAAACATGCAATCATGTGACCAGAAAAAAGTGCTTACTAAAATTATTAAATATTTTCAACAAAACCCAACTTGGTCCTACAAAAAGTTGGCCAAGCATTCAAAGGTCTGCCGTCAAACTGTTACCAATGTTATTAAACAGTACCGGGAGAACTTGTCCGTTGATAGAAAACCTGGCTCAGGTAGATGGAATGGTCTACATCAAGGGTGCCCAAGCCCTATACTCTTGGTGCTAATTTGTTTTTGTAAATGCTCTTAGCTATAGGCTGTGTGTTTCTATACTCAATACAGCACTCAGCACTAGCAATATAAAACACACAAACAACTTTGTCTTGTTAGTTTTTTTGTCGTTCTTCACTGTATACACGCAAGTGCAAAGCAACAACACTTTCGTATGCTTTGCTGGTAAACATTGTCGACAGCGATCATCAATGTAGATTCTGTTTTTGTTTATCGTATGGTATCGTTTAAAAAAGTGTGTATTTTTGCCTTTGTTCTTTGTATGTTTTGATTTTTACAACAAAAAATATTGAATAAAAATTAGTTTTTCTTTAAATGTATTGGTGTTTGCTCTTCCATAAGGAAGTTTTGGGCACCCCCCGTCTACATGATGTTTCTAAAGCCAAAAAAAAAAAGAAAGCATTTTCAAAGAGCTCCCAACACATCCAGTAGGAAAGCAGCCCGGTTAGCTCAGTGCTCGGACTATTTAGTACGAAAAGTTAAAGCAATACAGGTTTAAAAGCATACAAGGCTTAAAAAGTTCCTAATCTCTCTCTGCTAAAAATTTAGAGGCCAAAAACAGAGCACGGAAATATAAGTCAAATTTTATAAAAAAAATATTCCTGCTGCATAATGGATGACGAAACGTATATTCTGGCAGATTTTTCGCAGCTTCCGGGTCAAAATTTATATGTTGCTGATGCTCGAAAGAATGTTGAAGAAAAGTTTAGTACCCAAAAGCAGAAAAGATTTCCCAAAAAGTTCTTGGTATGACAAGCAATATGCAGTTGCGGCAAAAAAGCCAAACATTTGTTACAAAGGGCTCTATAAATTCAGAAATTTACATCAAGGAATGTTTACAAAAAAGGATGTTTCCATTCATAAGACTTATTAATGTGTCCACTTATTTTTGGCCTGATTTGACATCCTGTCACTATGGTAAGAAATGTCTTGAGTGGTACAAGAACAATAATGTGGTATTTATACCAAGAGAGGCAAATTATCCAAACTGCCTGGAGCTAAGGCCAGTGGAGAGATACTGGGCTCTTGTTAAAAGTGAATTAAAGAGCATGAAAAAGGTGTCCAAAAGTGTGGTAGATTTTAAACGGAGATGGACAACCTGTTCGAACAAAGTGACATAAATCACTATAAAAACCAAAATTTCATCATTAGTGATTAGAAAAATAATTTATTTTTTTTTGTAAATTGTAACAATAGTTTCAATTAAACAAAAAAGATTTAAAACTGTAAGTTTAGTGGTTTCATTTTTATTAACATATACAGTTAGGGACAAAATTGTTCACAAAACAACCAATATTAAATATAAATAACTTGCTTTTTCTTCTTCATTGTTTTTATTGAAATTTTTTAAATTGATTTTAATCTTTACATTATGCTTTAATGAAAAAAAAAAATAAAACTAACAAAAAATATTTTATTCACTTTTTAAATTTAAAAAGGTTTCACATGTTAGATGTGAACAATTACGGCCCTTGACGAAAATCCCTTCGGGTCGTTGTCTAGCATGAAGATGTCATCCTGACCCTCCAAACCAAATATATCCAAACTTGGAATGTATGAGTCTTCAAGAATTGTAATGTAATCTTTGGCACACATTCTGCCAGTTATTCGGCGTAGTACACCAAACTGGTTTTCATGAAAACAGCCCCAAGCCAGCAAAGATCCACCTCCAAATTTCATTGTGCTTGTAATATTTCGCTCTTGGACTCCAATTCTTTTATCAGCCCATGTCCATTGGCGCCCATCAGACCTAATACGGATGATTTTTGTATCATTCAGTTACCTTCATCCAGTTACCTTCATCCAGTTACCTTCATCCAGTCGTCTGTCGTAAAATGCTTGTACTTTTTTACAAAAGCCAACCGCTTTTTTCGATATTGTTCGCTTAAATAAGGTTTTTTAAGTTTTGTTCTTGGCGCTAGGCTGCTGGATTTTAAACATCTTCGAACGGTTTTGGAACTTATGTTTAAAGTATACTCTTGGTTGAGTATTTGTGTGACCTCAACAGCTGTATTAGCCTCACCAGACACAATCAATCGACGAGCTTCTCGAGCATCGGCAAGCGAAAGTTTTTTTGGACGATCATATTTATTTCCCGTGGAGTTTAAACTATTCTGATTCTCTATTTTATTCACTAAACCTATTTATATATTATATTTTTTAGCGATTTCGCGATATGGGACACCTTCCATTATGTCTTTTGCCACATTTTGTTTCAATGGGGGAGTCTTAGCTTTTCCATTTTTAAAAGGCTAAATAAATTATTTAAAAGAGTAGTATTTTATTTAAATAACTTTAAATAATGTCCTTTACTTACGTTATTAAAAAAATTAAGTTTATTTTGTTTTTATATTTTTAAAAATTGAGAAAAAGATCTGTGGGTCAAAAAAGTTCACACACGTGGATATAGTTGTTTAATTTCTTTTTAGTAAAAAAGTAACGGTACTCCAAAAAATGTTGCCATAAAATAAACAACATTGTGCCAGACTACATAACACAAAATGGGTTGCCAGACCTAAGTTTGTAAAAAAAAATTTCTAGATATATCTTTAATTATACTTTTTGTGAACAATTTTGTCCCTAACTGTATGTATGTTAAAAATTTTTCGATCTCAGTCCTTATATTTAAATACAATAGTATACTCCATACATGAATATAAATTGAAATATCAAAGAATATAAATTCTGACAAACCGTTCTAAAATTATTAAAATTATTACGATTTGCAAAAAGAGTTTTTTTATCGAAATTTTTGGTTCGTTCCACTTTTCACTGCTACACTATATCATGGGCTTTTGTTATAATAATAATCTTAGTGTATTTTGAGGATTACTGTATACTTTATTATACCCTACAACATCATAGTGGTAAGGGTAAGTAATTAAGAGATGTCCGTCCGTCAGTCTGACTTTGTAATCAAACTACAGGTCGCAATTGCAAAGATAATTTGAACACAGGCTTTTCTGCTTTCCCAACGACGAAGCCTATTGAGTTTGTTTAGAATCGGTCCATTTTTTCTCCTAGCCCCCATATGATTATCCTATCTGAAAATAGTTAAGCTCTCTTAAATAGCTCAGCACAAATAATTTTTTATAAGCCGAACACGCATCACCAAATTTTGTGATGATTCGTCCATAATTAGTCATAGCTCCCATATGAAGTCCATTTCCGATAATCATTATAACAAGTATAGATTTCTTAAAAATTTTGGTATTCAAATAAAATCCTGCACAAATAAGTTTCATAAATATAGAAGAAATGGCACCTAATTTTATGGAAATTGGTTAATACACGCAGAAAAAAAATATAGTTGTGCATGTTTACTGTAATCATTTCAACATTTTTAACAATATTATAGTCACAGTAACTATATATATATATATATATGATTGTGGTAACAATAATATGGTTAATTTACGATTCACATGATTGTATCAACCATATATATGGTTAAAGTAAACAAGTATATGTTTGTGACAACCATTTATATGATGAATAATTTTATCATAATATGTTGTTCTCAGATTATGATGTAAGAGCAACATAATATGGTAAATCCTTCATCATATAAATGGTTGTCACAAACATATACATGTTTACTGTAACCATATATATGGTTGAAATATTCATGTGAATCGTAAATTAACCATATTATTGTTACCACAATCATATATATAGTTACTGTGACTATAATATTGTTAAAAATTTTGAAATGGTTACAGTAACCATGCACAAATGTTGAAATGGTTGCAGTAACAATGCCCAACTATATTTTTTTTCTGCGTGTAGTTAGTCATAGCTACCATATATATCAAATGGTCGGGCTTGATCGACTATACCTTCTTACTTGTTCACTAATCTGGTACTATAAAACAGCATTACAAATACATCATATCATTGCTAAAATTAGCCTATTTTCTCATATTGAACAAATTTAAAATCTTTATGTACTTGCTACAATTTGTAAATAGATCTTACTAATTTTTTCAACAACTGAAATTTGTGAAACAAACTAGAATATTTAATTATGTCTTTAATTTTATGATGCATTTTCCTTAACCTTGAAATAAATTTTGCAACGCTATTATTTCAGGCATATGTATTCCATTTTCAAATCCACACTGATAACCTACTCCCTTAAGCAATTGCAGATTGTTTATATAAGTACATACAGTATATTCAACAATGTTAAATGCTCATATGTATGTGTTCATTTGCAGCCCCTAACTTTCTTTTCGTGCTTAAAATAAAATTTATTATATTAAATCATATCAAACAGCAAACAAACAAATAAATAATAAAAAACAGGAAAAAAAAAACAATGCAATTGAAATGTTTCATATTTATCTAGATTTTTGTTTATCAGCCTCATGCTGGAAAATTGGTGTTGAAGCTTTAACTCACTCGTAGTAGGTGTTTATTATTTTTTGTGTGGCTCTTGCATGGTATGATGTGGAAGATGTTGTTTGAAAATTTATGTTTAAAGTCTTTATAACAATAAATTTATGATTATATGTCTAGTGATGACAACTTTATCATCACTTGCAAATATACAGCAGCGTTTAATGTGTTTGTTAAAAAAAATTACCAGTATTTATACGTAGCAAAGTAGAAAAAAAAAAAAAACTTACCAACAATGTTAACATATATGAGGGTACATTTAGTTTAAAGATTTATGGCAAAAGTTTTATATCGTTGTTAAGTATATAGCTTTATTTATGTAGTAAGTATATTTTTGTTTAATACTTTTATTTATGTAACAATTTACTTACACATGACATTCAGCATTAAAGAGTCTTCTAAAGCTGAGTTTTGTAAGCGCGGATTTGATCCCTCGCATTTGAGTAGGGTGCCATCATCTTCTGGTTGTGGATTAAAGGTGAGTGTGGATAAAACTTTTTCATTTATTTGTGATGTAGTTAACTGAAATTGGAAATAGAATTATGCACGTGTTTTTTAAGGTATTATTTTGAAAAGGGGCTCATGCAAAGTATAATTTTTATATAATTTTGCCAAGCGGAACACAAATATGGCAACAATTTTAAAATCTTATGGTGAGTTTTCGAGATATTTCCGCATTTAGGTTTTCATTCAAAACCATTATTTTTACAAGTTTTATTTCAGGATCATCTCGCAAAAAAAATTTAGATGTACATGTTTATCATAACCATTTCAATATTTTCAAACGAGTTTTAACTATATTATGGTCACTGTAATTATTTGTATGATTGCGGCAACCATAAAATGTTTTAGGTACCATCCACATGATTGTAGATATCTTATATCTGTTTGTGCCAGCATGCCAAAACTATGTAAAAAATATGTTTTGCTAACATTCTGTTTCGTATAATAGTGTAATAAATAGATTTTTAACACAGAGAAAACCGATTTGTGATAGCAGTCGAACTACTTGCCAATCGAATGATTTGGTTGCAGGTATAGAATTTTTCGGTTCTATCAACAGAAAGTCAGTTGAAAAAGAAGAATTTCGGTTGAAGCAACCAAAAATTGTTTACCCCTTCTAAAATGTTGCAGCCACAGCTGTAAAATTCGGTTACTGACGTAGAATAATTCGATTGGCAAAAAATTCGGTTGTTATCACGAATCTATTTTCTCTGTGTAGTTTTTGGTTCCATATCATAATATTCATAATGGTCATAGAGTATATTCCACAGCGCTGATGAACTTACTCCACAGAGAAAACAGATTCGTAATAGCAATCGAATTTGCTGCCAATCGAATGATTCGGTTCCACATATAGAATTTTTTGGTTCTATCAACAGAAAGTCGGTTGATAATGAAGAATTTCGGTTGAAGCAACCAAACTTTTGTAACGTCTTCTAAAATTTTGTAGCCACAACTGTAAAATTCGGTCACTAAAGTAGACTCATTCGATTGGCAACAAATTCGGTTGCTATTTCGAATCAGTTTTCTCTGTATGGCATAACAATAATGACGACTACAAGCAAGAATTGAAGTCATCAAAAGTTACTTTGAAGACTTTAATAAGTAAATGGAAGTCCTAAGGCTTTATTTGCATAGATATTATTTATTAGTCTTCAATTTTCTTTTAATAGCTAATACTGTTTATTCACTTACCGTTCCTCTTTTGAATGGCCGATTATTTTGTGTCCACTTTATTTCTGTGTCTGGCACTGAACCTTCCACTATACAAGTCAAATTGTACTGGGTGCCCGTTGAGAAAACCTTTTGCTTGTTTGTCAAATTAACAGATGTCGGCTTAACTGCAACAGAAAAGCATAATTAAAAATGTTAAAATGTTTCTTTATTTTTTGAAAAATTAATAAACAAATTATCTTATCAGCAATCTTAACTACAATATGCATTTAAAATTCATTACTAACGAGAACAAAAGAGCTGAAGAAACGTCATAGTGGGTTACAAGTAGGACAAGACCAAAAAAAAAATGGTTTAAATGTGCAATATATTAACAAACTTGTTGGCTAAATGTTATGACCATAAATACACGCAACTACGTACTACAGCATTGACACGCAATGGCCATAAAGCCCTAGCTCAGCCATTGGGCTTTTATTTCATAGTTATAAAAGTATTAAACCAAAAAGGCCATTTGTAAAAATGGAATTTTTTGTATTTATTTTACCAACTAAATGTCCACCTTTAAACTTACACATATTTTTGTTATTCACTACTTAACCCCTTTCTAACATTAAAAGTTTCAGTTCAACTCTTTGTGATGATTGTTGATTTGTTTTCATTTTTAATTATAAAATACTTACGCAACATATCAATGCGTATACTGCGCTCCACTGGTGGTATTAATTTTGTATTCGACGCCTGGCAGCGGTAGGTATTGTTCAATGCAGAACGTGTTATGTGTGGAATTTCTAAACGATTGACTGTTACATGACGTCCCTTTGAAACACCATTGCCGAATTCCAATTGTTGCGTGCCGTTCATCCATGTCACTGCGGGTTCAGGGCGACCTGTAAGTAAAATGAAAAAATAAACACATTAATGTCTGGCCAAAGTTCATAAGTAATAAAGGGAAAGGCTTAAGTTGTTTTATGTTTTAATTTGAAATATATTTTCTTTTATGAATTGTTAACCGCATTTTTTTTTTTTTTTATTTCACCATTAAGTTACTTTCATTAATATCAATATAAATCAAACAATTTTATTATTGTTTACATAGTCTTAAACTTTGACATAAGGAATTTAATGGAAGTATGCAATCTCAGGTTTTTTAAGGAAATCAGTTTTTTGTTCCATTGTTATTTCACTTTGAAAATGATTTTAGCTTTCAAACATCAGTAATCATTATTAGATTTTGCTAAATAGGTATTTTTCACGAGAAATTTAGCAGTATTGCTGACAGCTTAAAATTAAATTAATGGAAATTTTATATTGCAGTAAGAAATTTGATAGCCTGTGGTGTTATGTTTCAGACATTCAGGATTTTGTTGTTTTTTTTTTTTATAATATTTAAACATTTGTACGTATGACTAATATTTAATTGAAGTGTATAAATAAATAAATCATACGCCCAGATGTTCCATGAAAGAATAACGTGTAATAGTATAGGAGCGTATGATTAATGTTAATTTTCTGCAATAAGATTAATTTAAATGTTTTTTTGAATAAACAATGATTTTTTAATACATATTATTTAAAACCAGTAACAGAGCTATATTCGGCTGTGCCGAAACTTATATACCATTCACTAAAGTAGAGTTTCCCATAAACCAAAGAATTTCAAAACCGCGGTTTCGTTTTTTTTTTCGGTTTTATAATAATTTATTAAATATTAAGTGTTATAGAAACAAAATCAGTTAATAATAAAATTTAAAATTGGTACTTTTTCTTTTATTGATACTTTTTTAATATATTAAATTAGCTAGCTTATATACCTACATTAAATATGGCTAATATGCTTTTCAGTAAAGAAATAATCAAGAATAGGGTACTCAATGGTATTATGATGTCAAAAAGAGAGAACTAATCAAAACTAAGGAGTACTTTTTCGTTCTTCAAATAGTACTTTTTGAATTTTCTATAATATTGAACTTGAGGACGGTTCAAGTGTGGAAAATTAGTACTTTTTCTTCTAAGGGTACTTTTTATTATATCAAATTATTTCACTTATATACTGTTACGTTTTTACCTTCTAAAAACGAGGTTTATTTCCTTTAAATAAACAGGATACTTTTGATTGCATATAAAAAGCTGTTTCAGTAGTTTAAAATTGTAACAACTCTTTATTTATTTAAAATGTACAATAACAACAGTCTAAATAATCACTCAGTGTCTTTATACGCTCTGCCACTATTTATACACGCGCCATCTATCGGGAATCTTCTACAATGCTCTTAACGGAAAAAACTCGTATGTTCGCATTCCAGAGCCTTCGATGCCAGCAGCCCAAACATTTAGTGTTCCCATGCTTACAAACAATGCCAACAACCGCATGCTACTGAAGGACGTGCCCTCAAATATGATGAATGCTGCAGGCAGTCGTAAACAGACCGGTAAACTCAAATTGTCATTGCACATTCGTAACAATACATAACAGTTGGCTGATATGCTTCTGAGTAAAGAAAGAATCAAGGATAGAGAGCTTAATGATATTGAGCTAACAAAAACTATTTGCATTTTTTCGTTCTTCAACTGGTATTTTTTTTTTTTTAAATTTCTATACTAATGAACCTATAAACAGGAAATGTGTGTTTACATGATCCTGACTGAATCAGAATTTAAAATGAGACTCATAGGTACTTTTTTCCAACTAATAGTAATTTTTCATTATTTTATAACGATGGACTAAGAAACATGGTTTAGTTAATGCGAATTCTAAGAGGGATAATTAGTGGTACTATTTCTTTATCGTAATGGTATATTTTGATTATTGTATAATAATAAACGTAAAAGTTACAAATTTGGCAGACATGATTCTGAATGAATTTAAATTCACAAAAGGTGACTTTAGTGGTACTTTTCTTTTGCACTTTCTGTAATAATTGACCCAGAAATATGAAATTTTATCAGATATTTGAATATAACTACTTAAGTCTTTGTTACAAAAATGTTGCATTCTTTTTTTAATTAAATAAATAAATAGTCATTTGGATGAATATTTGAAAAAGTTTATTATTCATTTCTAAATTTTTAATTTTTCTAGTGAAAATGGATTGTAAAATGGATAGTAAAAACCGAAAAATAATTATCGGTTTCGGTTTTATGCCCTGGAAGACCACGTTTCTGTTTCGTTTAAAACCGAACAGGAAACTCTACACAAAGTGTACTTTATGATACATGTTATAAACTATAATAGGTGGAAACAAAATGTTTGATAAAAAAATGTTGATGGAAAAAAATTTTAGTGAAAAATAAATATTTAAATAAGAAATTCTGTTGAAAAATATGTTTACAGAACAAGGTAAATGCGGTTTATTGTTTATATCTCAATCATTTGTGTCCAATTTACTCGATTTAGCGCATATATTGATTTATCAGTCATGTATGTACTTAAGTTATTTGGGAGCTTTAAACATTGATCTGAGCAGACAGATGGATATGGATTTATTGACTTCGCTATCTATAATGATCCAGAATAAATATACTTTATGGGACCGCAAATGAAAAACGTAGAATTAAGGCAGCAAAAACCTAGATTTTTTGCAGAAGATGAATTCATAAATGTTCTACATACATAAGTATATTGCTGAATAAAGATTTTTAAATAAAAGACGAAATGGACAAGATAAGTAAAACTAAAAAAGAAAAACAAGTAAGAGAGCTATATTCGGCTGTGCCGAATCTTATATACCCTTCTCCAAATTATACTTTAAAATAAAAATTTTAAATATTTTTAGGTAAACAAAATTAAAATTTTTTTTTCAAAATTGTTTTCAATTTTTTTAAAATTTTATTTTTTTAATTTATTAGTGAAAAAAATAAATAAAAAAAAATTTTTTTGTGGTAAAAAAAATATTCGGGTTAAAAACTAATTTTCCCGATTTTGACCCACTGTAGGTCCAAATTACTATTTCCTTATATTAATCGTAGCAATGGACTTTGAAATATCTATCATAAGATATCCATACTGTCTATATTAATGACTTAGTAATCCAAATATAAATCAAAAATAGGCCAAAAATCGAGGTTGTCACGGTTTTTTCCTTATATCTCAGCCATTTGTGGGCCGATTTTCTCGATTTTAAATAGCGACCGAGCCGGAAGAATTGCCGATATATTGATTTGTAAGTTTAGGGGCTACGGAAAGTTGATTTCAACATACAGACGGACATGGATATATCGACTTCGATATCTGTAATGATCCCGAATATATATACTTTGTGGGGTCACAAATGAAAAATGTAGAAATTACAAACGGAATGACAAACTTAAGTATACACATATACCCTTGCCCCTCATGGTGAAGTGTATAAAAATTGTTTTATTTCTATAATATCTTTAGTTTTTCTAAAGCCTTCTGGGAAAAGGTTTCCTGATGATCTGTCCTAGTCAACCAGTGAAATGCGCATAGGAACTAGATTAGCCCTCAACAATAAATTTCAGTGAACTTATCAATAATTAGGAATTCAGCACAATTCTTACTAAAATATTAATTTTGTACTTATTCCCGAATAACTTTTTAAAAAAATATAAATTCAAAAACATAAATTATTTCAGAAGCACGAATTTAAGAAATTCTTTTTTAATATTTGATTATCAAAAATGTGCTAAAATTAGAAAACATTTTTTATTATTTACTATGTGTCATAAATGTTTTTGAGCGCCGCTAATTTGATACAAAATATTTTTGACACCTACAATTCTCTGTATAAATAATGAATATTTATAAACAAGAAACAAATATTTTATTTTAAGAAAATTTCCTAATTATGAGCTGTTTAAGTTAAATCAAAATGCAGACTTTTTATCTCCATAATTAATTATATTCTTTACATTTTTTGTTATGAATTATAAGGCATTATAATATGGTGTCACTGGAGAATAATTATTTGCATAAATAAAATGTGGTCGTCTACGTTCCAGTAACTATTTTCTTTAAGTAATTGAATGAATTAAACATATATTTTCTTAATGATATTTACATTTGAAAATATGCAAAGAGTTAGTAGAAAAGAGCAGTAATAAAGCACCTACAGACAGGGAATGAAAAAAGCTAATTTAAGTTTTTATGTCGTTGAATATAATTACCTTACCTATAGCTTAAAAATAAATACTTAAGAGCAGCCTCTTTTTTAAAAATACAAAATTTTTGGAACATATTTTCCATGCTTTAGGAATTTCTTTATTTTAGAGAAAAGAACGACAAAACTTAGCCATATTGACAGAATACAACTAAATTTAGCTAGTAGCACAAACAAAAAAAATATACATCTGAACAAAAAATATAACACTAATTTTAGGTTATACCTAATTTAATCAGCTTAAAAAAATATTGATCATATCTGTGGTTTATTAAAAATTTACGAGTTATTTTGGCAGGTTTTACAAAGTGGCTTAGAGCACTGGAGCCAAATTGGCTTGAAACAGTCACAGCAATAATATCTGGATGTCTTTTTAGCAAAGTTTTGTTCCACTAAGTGGATTCGATTGAATAATTGGTGGTGGAGGTGATGGATCTTTACCGAGAACTCTATACGCAGAGTTGTGCATGTTTACAGAAACCATTTCAATATTTTTAAAAGTTTTGTATCAATGTAACTGTTTACATGATTGCGGTAACCATAATATGGTTAACTTACGATTCACATGATTGTATCAATAATATATATGGTTACAGAAAACATGTATATGTTTGTGACAACCATTTTTATGATTAAGGTTTTACCATATTCTGTTGCTCTCGGCTAATTGATATCATAATCTGAGAACAACATATTATGATATAAAGATTTATCATAACAATGGTTGTCACAAACATATACTTGTTTACTGTAACCATATATATGCTTGAATCGTAAGTTGACCATGTTATGCTTACCACACTCATGTGAATAGTTACTGTGACTATAATATTATTAAAAAAACTTTTCAAAATGTGGAAATGAAACAATAAACATGCACAACAATTTTTTTTCTGCTTTTAGTTACCGACATTCTTAGTACAATTGGCAACCTTTCATTGTATTCTCTGAATTTCATGTGATCTAGCACTATTTCTCGTCATCTAAAATTTCAGCTTGTGGCTTAAAATTGGGGTCATTGCTTTCATTATCTATATCGCTGAACTCATGCTTACCACTGTTGAATCTGCTCTTCATGACTTTTAAATATTCCAGATGATGTTCTCTTGGAAAAATGTGGCATATGATTTGTGTTTGAGCGATCCATCAAAACAAAACTAATAAGGAATATAAAATATCGAAACAATTTTACTGACTTATTGCTTAGAGGACACTACAAATATTTATCCGAATTGTAGCATGACAACACCTGCATATTTTTACACCCTTCACCATGTGTGGCAATATATATATATTTCTATATATAGAAAATCGGCCAATAATAGAAAATCGGCCCATAAATGGCTGAGATATAAGGAAAAAACCGGAACAACCTCGATTTTTGGCCTATTTTTGATCTATATCTTGATTACTAAGTCATTAATATAGACAATATGGATATCTAATGATAGATATTTAGAAGTCCATTGCAACGATGTATATAAGGCTATAGTAATTTGGACCTACAATGGGTCAAAATCGGGAAAAATATTTTTTAACCCGAATTTTTTTTTACCAAAAAAATTTTTTTGTCATACATTTTTTTTCACTAATAATTTAAAATTTTTTTTTTTTAAAAAAATTAAAAAAAAATTTGGAAAAATATTTAAAAAATAAAAATAAAAAAAACATTTTTTTTTTTAAATTTTGAAAAACAATTTTGAAAAAAAAAAAAAAATAAAAAAATTTGTTTACCTAAAAATATTTAAAAAATTTTATTTTAAAGTATAATTTGGTGAAGGGTATATAAGATTCGGCACAGCCGAATATAGCTCTCTTACTTGTTTTGATTCACTTTTTTATCACTGTGTTATTAATTAAAATATAGAAACATTATTGTTTTTATTCAATAAACTATATTTTATTGTTTTCTAAATCTGCTTAAATACTTATTTCAGAATATTTTTGTATAAATTAGACCCTCACATATATTTCTATTCGCAAAATTCCTTTGAAGAAATAAGTTTTCCACAGTTTATTAGACACTGATAGCAATTGGCAAGAAAGGAAGCACATGACGGCATAATTATTGTACAAGAATAAACAACTTAATATAATAATAACCAAACTTAAAAAAAAAAGCCAACTTTAAAATATAAATAAAATCTAATTTGACGACTTTAAACAATAAAAATTATGAATATTTATTTTTTTAGTGTGTGCAAAAGCCTCCCAAGAATATAATAAATTTTAATTAGGGTCTAATTTTTAATTTTGTTTGTTTGGCTTTGTTTTGCATACAAAATATAATGTCTACATTAAAAAACGGAGTATTCAAGATGAAACAATTGAAAACAAGAGTGAAACCTTTTGTATAGCATCGCTTTTTAAGCAAAAAAAAAAAATTACTTGTTTTCTCTCAAAGGCATATATAAAGATTTATGACTATAGCTGTGTGATACAAACATTAAAGGCCTCAGGGATTTGGTCATTATAAGTCTCCTGCTCCATTTCATATAATTGTGGAAAATATAAAAAAAACATAAAATGTGTATATGGGTTTGTGTATAATAATAAGTTAGATTGATTGTTGTAAAATTTAAATATATGACAGTGCCACAACCTTTTGACATAAGAAAATTAGCAAATTATTTAGACCCAAAAAATGTTTTAAATATGAGTGTAATTATTGTTTTCTACTTTAATTTGTTGGAGAAGATTGTAAATGACATTGTCTTTGTGTTTTAAATTTAATAAAACCCTGTGAACAAAGTATACAAAAAAATATACTAAAATGTGATTTAAGTTAAGTTCTTATAAAAGGTCAGTTGACTGAAAGTGTTACATATTATAGTGGCTAATGAAAACTATAAATTTTAATTAAAATATTACTGCCAAAAGTTAAAAATTTATATATTAAAACAGATTAAAGTTTGGTATTTAAGCCATTATTTTAATAATATAAGTATACAACCCATAAACAAAAGTATGTAGGATATTTTAATAGCAGACTTGGCCCACTACTTATTCTTTCACCACACCAAAACATTATCTATCTCAGGTATCGTTATATAGCTTTACATCCCTCCAGCACCATATACCTTTTTGTATTTTTATATGGAAAATTTTAATTTCATAAAAACAACAGCTCTCAGCCATTTCTTTTAAAGATTCCTATCAAGTAATTTGATCCTAATACAATCATGATAATGATATAAATTTGTTACAAATAAGATTTTAATCTACTACACAGTTTTTATTTTTTTTCGTTTCACCCAAAATAACTAACGGAAAAGCAAAAGAATATCAATTACATTAGATTGTGATTTTTCTTTGGCGAATTATTTTACAATAAATCTTAATTTACACATTCTTTACATTCTATGAAATTGAAATGCTTTACAAAGACTGCAATAACCAGCTAGCTCAGCCATTGAGTTTAAAAAACCAACACGAAAAACAATTGAACAATCGAATGTAAAAAGCGTCCAAGGAGTTCAACTTAATTTTGATTTAATAGTATTTCCATTGGAAAATCACTAAATTAAATTGCAATTAAGCAATATAAATTGCTAAAAAAAAGGGAATTGTAAGTAATTTATTAATTCAGTAGCAGAGTTAGTTTTTACACCAGTATTTTGTGTAACAAATTGAACAGTGCGCTATATGAGTTTCCGGTTGTTCTCTATACTTTTTTGCCACACAAAGAGAATGTTTAGCCAGACACTCCAACATATATATACATATGTTTGTATGTATGTAAAGTAAAAAGTGAAATACAATTTATATAAAAAAAAAAAATCCGTTCTGTATAAAATATATATCAAAAGACTGTGTGAAGTGCTGAAAGTGGAAAATATACCACGTAAACATTTAAATTCTCACCGTATTTAGGTGCTAGGATTTTAACGTCAGTTACAGTTAGTTTCCAATATACAACGAATTAGTACTATTGCTAGTACATACATTAGACCTGCTCTTAAAAAAATATTATCTTTGTTCTTTAGAAGGTAAAACAAACTTATGCTAAATTTGAGTCCAATCGTATAACAAGAACCAGTGCGTTGTGGACAAAGCCACAGAGGAGAAAACCTTTGGGGTTAGTAGAATGCCAGCAATGCAAGTGATGTTCAATGAGCGAAACTGGTTTTGCCGGCAATACAAGAAACAAATATTAAACGAAGTTTTACATAAAATATTTACAAAAAAAAAATAAAAAAATATGTAGGACCCATTCAAAGCAAAAATAGTTTATAAGAGCAAGTCTAATATACATACATATGTTTTTACCTAGCATAAAAAAAATATGTATAACATCTGTACTAAAGAGAATTTCAATTGATATTCAACTATTGAATGAAAATTACAATCACCAGCATATATGATAGAAATCAAAAATTTTGCAGAATCGCTGAAAATTAATTCCGATTCCTTGTATTTCTTTAGGGTTTCTAAATTAATAGAAATCAATCAATCCGAAATTTTAGGTCACTAATATTTCACATCTTAAAGTCATGATTAAAATATTCTTTGTTATTGGGTGTATGACTTAAAAATGGGGGATTTTTAAAATTTTTTTCAATTGGGCGATTTAAACGGTCCGTTATTAAGTGTCCTAATACATTATGATAGTTTAAACAAATTGTTGTTATGCTTCCATTTAAAAAAGTGTTATTTTATGACAAAACATTAAACATACAGTTCGAAAAACAAATCAAATTAAAATTTGTTTAAACGATCATAATATATTAAAACATTATGGCAATATGACTAAATAGCAGACCTTTTGAATCCCCCAAATTTTAATTTATTCAAAGTGTTGTCCATTGTTAGCTATGACCTTTTCCTATCATTGTGATTTCGAGCCAAAAGTACTGATCATCTTTTGAGACCAAGAACGAAAAAAGTCAATTTAGAACACTCTGTTATAAGGTGAAGCGTATCACAGAGAGAACGTTCTGCATTGATCGAAACTAATAGCATTCGAACGGGCAAGTTCTAAACTATAAGGCGGGTGAGAAAACACTTTCCAACCACTTTATTCAAAATAGGTTTTAACAGATATTGCAACATGTAGCCCAGCATTGTCATGATTGAATGTTATGGATTCATATATTCTGAGCATTTTTCGGCCAATGCTCTCTTCAAGTGAATGAGTTGTGTTCGGTACATGTTCCCTGTGATGGAAATAGCTCTTTTGGTCCCATCTAATACAGAGCATTGCATTACCGCCATGGATATTTGGCTTTGGTGTCGATATGGCAGGTTAGTCGGGCTTTACGTATGATTTCTTACGCTTTGGGTTATCGTAGTGGATCCATTTTTGATCGTAAGTAATTATTCGGTGCAAAAATTCTTTACGTTTATAGCGTTCAAACATCATCTCGGACATGCAAAATCGTATTTCAAGATCATTGGGCTTCAATTCGTATGGTACTAAATTTCCTTGCTTTTGAATGAATCCTGCTGCTCGCAAACATTTTGAAAATGCTGCTTGAGTAGCTCCCATTGATTATGCAAGCTGTTGTTGAGTTTGACAACAGTCTTCATGAAGTAATGACTGCTATTCTTAGCGTTCAAACTTTATTGGCTGGTCTGGACGATCCTTGTCTTCCGTGACAAAATCAGCACTTCTGAACCGAACCAACCACATGTCGCACGTTTAAACCGATGGAACACATTCACCAGCGATCAATCAGCGGAACTTTTTCAAGCTAAAGAATGACGCTTTGATATATTTGAAGAAAACAAACTTTGTTGTTTACACTATAATGTTCAAAAACTAAGTGAGAATAAATGACAGAGAATAAATGACCCTTCAGAATGATACATATGTTACAAAAAACAAAAACCGCGTTCAAAAGATAAACCATCTATTGTAAATCCAGCATTTCTAAGTCATACACCGAATAATTTCGCATAGACTTGTGACAAGAAAACCCTACAAGATAAACTCTAATTGGGTCAAATTGCATAATTTCGGTGAATACTTCACTTTACCTCCACGTGAGCTGATCATGTCCTTAAATGGTGCAGAATGTCCAATGTGGCATCAGCTGTGTAACATGTATCGCCGTGCTGTTGAAACCACATGTCGGTGGTGTACATATCATCCAATTAAGGCCAAAGATCAATGTTAATCATCGGTCTATAGCACTGGCCATTGAATTTGATGAATTGACCAACGTCGTTCTGAATGAGATATGGACCGATGGCGCCGACAGCCCAAAATAACACCAAACATTCGGTTTTTCGGGATGTATTTGACGCTCTTGGATCTCGTGTGGATTGGTGTCGTCCCAAATTCTAAAATTTTGTTTGTTAATGTACCCATTCATAGAGAAATGGGGTAACCGAAAAGTGGCCAAAGCTCGCAGTATGCTGCCCAGCGCGTTTTATCATTGGAACGTGTTGTTGAACACTTTATCCGTCAATGGTGATTTGGCAAAACAAATATACAGATGCAGCTTCAACAATGTAGCTGCTACCAACTGTCAAATTACGGAAGTCCTTATTGGTTGAGCCCTTAGTAATCCTCGTATTGTTAATTCAATAAATTTATTATTAATGAAAAATTTATTTAGGAGAGTTTTACTAAAGAACTTCAATATGTACAAAGACTGTTTGCAATATATTTCATACCATTTTTCACCTCAACCATAGTGCTGCCAATTTTGTATATATTAATTTTAGTTTTTTTTATTGGAGCCAATTTCTGCATGTGGTTACAAGTGTACAACAATGCAATGATTTATAGAAGATTTAAATAAAAAATAAATATTCATTGGCATTTAAATAATACTCTGCTTATTATTATACTTGGACATATATATTTTATGAAATATTAGTTGATATAAGTATATATATATAATATTTAAAATATGGTTTCTTATTTTAAACAGCTCTTGAAAATCTAACAAATTTCAACATGTTTCAAAATATTAAAATATTTCTGTTTCTACTTAAAAAAAATAAAATAATAATAATAATAAAATTATACAAGAAAGTAACATTTATATTAATTCCATGTGTTGCAATAAAATTTTAAAGCTTATTATGCACAGACACCGCTGCTTTATACACTATACAAAACACAACAAAGTCCCTGAAATGTTGTCAGAAAAATTATGATTTATAGTACCCAGTACACTACACGACTATACAGACTACATTACATTACACTATACAACCATACCATACATACACCTCTAATGGTTGCTACTGTTAGTTGGTAGTTGGCAGTGGTATGCTGGAGCATAGCTCTATATGAAGCAAAAGTTTATAGCCTGCTAAATATGTAGCACAAGTGTGTATGAACAATATTGTAGTTGCTGCTTTTTGCCAAGTAATGTAGTAATTTTTCAATATTTTATATTGTAACAATGTTTTTCTTTTCGTTTCGTTTTTCCAGCTTTTTAAACACAGTCAAAAAAAAAAAAAACTTATAAACATATGAGAAAAATCATAAATATTGCATAAGTTTACTAAAAGTACTATTTCATTACATGTATTGATTTTGTATTTCCTTACAAATCCGATATACATATGTCTGCACAGACCTGGTTATACCGATTAGCGCCAAAAATCCCCTTTACCTCCGAGGGTTAAGGTCTTTGGGTCATATTTGACCTGGAACAAATATATTGAATTTTTGTTAAATGTTTTACCTAAAGTTAAATGTTTACTTTTAAGGTATGTTTTTCATATTTTCTTACTGCTATATACTTTTCTGTCATAGAACACACAAAGAATTAATAGGACGCATCAAAGTTAGAAAACGTTGTTTCTGTACACGCAGAAAAAAAATATAGTTGTATATGTTTACAGTAACCATTTCAACATTTTTAAAGTTTTTTAACAATATTATAGTCACAGTAACTATTTATATGATTGTGGTAACCATAATATGGTTAACTTACTATATCAATCATATATATGGTTACAGTAAACAAGTATATGTTTGTGACAACCATTGTTATGATGAATCTTTATATCATAATATGTTGTTCTCAGATTATGATATCAATTAGCCGAGAACAACAAAATGGTTGTCACAAACATATACTTGTTTACTGTAACCATATATATGATTGATACAATCATGTGAATCGTAAGTTAACCATATTATGGTTACTACAATCATGTAGATAGTTACTGCAACTATAATATTGTTCAAAAAACTTTAAAAAATTTTGAAATTATTACTGTAAACATTCAGACTTATATTTTTTATCTGCGTGTACTTAATGTAGAAAAATGAATAAGAGTAAAATAGAAATTTTGTTAAATACATTATCGGACGAGGAAGAACTTTGTTCAGAAACTAAAGATCATCTGGTATATGCTGAGACATATGACTGTTCTAGTGGGGATGAAATGAATGAACATTATTTTGAAGTATACACAGAGAAGACAGATTCGTGATGGCAACCGAATTTGTTGCCAATCGAATTATTCTACCTTGGTAACCGAATTTTACAGTTGTGGCTACCAAATTTTAGAAGGGGTAACAAAAGTATGGTTCCTTCAACCGACAGGCTTCTTTAGCAACTAACATTCTGTTGATAGAACCGAAAAATTCTATGTGTGCAACCGAATGATTCGTTTGGCAACAAATTCGGTTGGTATCACGAATCTGTTTTCTCTGTGTACTAATAATGAAGGTATATATACATTTCTTAAAATTCTATTGCTTTAAAAGGCAAATTCCGTGAGGAGGGTATATATAAGTTTGTCATTCAATTTGTAATTTCCCCAATATAATTTTCCGACCCTATGAAGTCAATTAAGTCATGTCCGTTTGTCTGTCTGTTGAAATTGTAACAAAATCCGTTCATAAATAACGGAGGTATGAGCAAAAATCCGAGACAACCTCTGAAAATTTCATAAAAAAAGACAATTTATTGCATGCTTTAACAAAAAAGCAACAAAACGTATGTTTGGATGTGTGTTGGTTTCATTGCTTTGCGTATTTTTTGATTTTTTTTTGGTGTTTCGTTTCGTTTGGCGTTTGGCGTAAGTTCTACAATACAATCTGTTCGTCAGCAATTAAACGTAAAATATTTAAAAGTTTTCTTGATATATTTATAATGCTATACGCCGAAAGTGGACAATTAATGCATCCACAATAAAGGTGAAGGGTATATAAAATTCTGCATAGCCGAATATAACACTCTTACTTGTTTATTTCTATTTTGCAATATTTGTTTTCACATTTGATGTAAAAAATTATTATTTTGCTTTCAAAACATAACACCAAGGTCTTATTCTATATCACCCAAACAGCTGATTGACTAAGGGACGTGCGCATGCGTAATCTGTTTATTTGATTCATGGTATAGATGTTACTGTTATGCAGAAAGCAGATTCATTTCTTTAAAATACGAAATAAAATGTCAAATATTTAAGGATAAATTTAAGGGTTATAAAAGTACATTTTATTATCTAAAATATTAAGTCCTTTAAATATTTTAACATGATTTTGATATCATGCTTAAAACTTTGACATTTTGAAATTTTGTAACTCCCATCTGACTCGTGGGTGTCATTTAAGAGGAAATTGTGTTTTCTCAATTTGATAGCCTAGTTCAAAGATATATGTGAATGGCACTGGCGGCAATTATTGAAAAGTTAGAGAAGGTTGAGAACGCCTACCAATGGTGCAGAGATTCCAATGTATGTTGAACTTTATCTGTAGATAAGAAACTGTTACTACAGATATCAAATTAATGAAAAAACTCTTTATAAGTTTAAAAGCATATTGAAAAATTTTCAAATTCCTTATGACCATAACATTACAAAGCGAAAGGTTAGTAGTCTAAGATATCGGATTCACAAGAGCAATCATTACTGATTTTTGTCATTTCGATAACCAAAGGACCTATAAGCCATCTGAATTCAGTTTCAATGATTCTCAAAAATTTTTGAATTTCCTCATATATGAAATTATACTTTATGTATACAGTGTGTTTGTTTCTGTCTGTATACGTAAACATATCTTTAGAGACTTTTTAAAAGATTTACGACACCGCATATGTCTGCAGGTCAAAATCAGTAAGAAGAAAACACGAATAAAAAAATAAACGTTAAACTGTTTTTGTGGTTTTTTGCAGTTTATATACGTTTTTTCCATCATCGTGTTTTTTATTTTTGTAAAAAGTAAAATTTAATATAAAAATGAACATGCTTGTTTGTATAAGTGCAAACAGTGAGTGGTGATAGTTAAAAAAAAAAATATTTTTTTGAACTATATAAGGAAAACTACTACCAAAATGATGACGAAAATTATTATAAGTTTAAAGTGATAAAAAAAATTTGTCAAGATGAGGACAGATGAAAATTCAAATACCAAATACCAATATTTATAACAACTGTCATCATGGCTATGGCTAACACTGTATATACAAAGACAAAAAAAAATATATATATATTTATACAAAAAAACACAGTTACTTACCACCACGCACTTCACATGTCAGCACAATATTGTCGCCTTCAAATAGAGGACCCACTGCACCGGCAACATCTCGACCTGATGCATCGTATACCAAGATTTGATGTGGAGGAACTAAAAATATAAAAGTTCAACGTATAAAAATACACTCCAAACCAATTAACGTTTAAAGTTAAGCGAATGAAAACTAAAAATAAAACTACACCTACCAATAACCGTTAAATTTATTCTATGATTGCGTGTAGGAGAATTTTGGAAGTCAACACGACATCTATACACTCCCTCATCGTCCAATTGTATATTGTCAACTTGTAATTTGGCAGGTTGTTTAGATGTCACAAAATATGCTCTGGGACCAAATGAATTTGTATCAGACCAGTACAAAGCCTTCTCGAAAGGTCTCCCCCGTACATCAAAACTATAATAAAAAATAAATTAAATTGTTTAATACGCTTATAGATTTTTAATTAAATTGCTTAATTATGTTTTATTATTTTTTTTATCTCGTTTTATTTTTCAGTTTTTGTATTGACCACAGTTTAAATTTGCTGTCATACAAATTATTACAGTGTTTTTTTTTCACTTGTTTGTGTGAATTTTTTTATTTTATTTTTAACTGTTGTTTTACAAACATCATTTGCATCCTGTGTATGTTTTTGTGTTAAAGTATGCATGTGTATTAAACTGTTACAGTTCACTTGACAGACAAGTGAAAAGTGAATTAAATTATTTCATTTTTTGACATAAAAGAGTTGAAATACTATGTAATGCTTTGTACTCTATTTTAGCGTGTATATGTAATAGGTTTGTTGTGATTAATGGAATATATAGAATGTACTGGATCTACCGCACACTTTGGTGAGATATGTACTGCTAAAGTTTATAACGGATATGTTAATTATGACGAAATGAAAATTTTCGATAAAAAATAATAACTTTTTGTGCTTTAATCTTCCGAATTCGATAATTTTTCTTACCATATTCATGGCCCTGCAAAATTTTAAGTTCTCCTAAATGTAAATTGTTTAAACTTCATTATTATTGTATGTATAAATAATTGGCCAAATTTTATAGACATATTCTAATGAATTACTCAAAAAAGAAATTAACTCTAATGATTAAAGAGCCTTGAGGAAGAATATTTTGAAATTTATGTCTTTAATTTTTGTACAGGATTTTCCAACAAGAGGTGTTATTTCGGTATTCATAGAAAAATGGAATTTTTTGAGATAAATGATGACGGATGTTTATTTCGTAATAAAGAGGAAGGTATGCCATTAATAATGAAAAACAACATACGCCAAATGGCCACCACGACCACGCTTATAGGACCATATCCTTTTCATGAAATTTTCCATAACCAAATCGCAAAGTGGCTGCCCTAAGTCCTCGATAGCCTCACGAAATCTATATTTGAGGTTTTGAATCGACGCTGGGCTGTTGACGTAGACCTTATCTTTCACGTGGCCCTAAAGAAAGAAGTCGCAAGGTGTTAAATCACAAGATGTCGGTGGCCAATTGTGATCACCTCTTCGAAAGATAAAATTTTCCTGCATTTCAAGGACCCAATCAGCAAAGACACGACGTTGTTGATGATCGGCCGGCTTGATTTCTTGTGTTAACTGAACCTTATAAGCCTTAAGACCCAAGTCTTAATGCAAAATACGGTGTAATGACGTTTGTGGAATGCCCAATTTCAAAGAACGACGAGGAATTGACAATCCTGGGTTTTCTTCAACACTTTGAGCTACAGCAGCAATATTCTCAGCTGTTCTTGAGCGACGTGCACGGGTTTCATTCTCCACATCACTAACTTTTTCCAACAGCTCGAATTTTTTCGTCAATTTCTGTATTGCGGTCCGACAAGGTGCTTCACGACGACCTAAAAATGCATCAGTTTTGCGAACTGTGACTGCAAGATTTTCACCATTTTTGTAGTTGAAGCGTGTATCTTTCCATTTTTAGTAATGGCGTAGTTTCTACTTGTCAAATGTCAAAGAATAAAAGCTACAAAAGTAACTGCTACCGAAATACCTGGTGATTCAAAATAACACCTCTTGTTGGAAAACCCCTTATTTTGTTTTCACAAAAATGTGATTATACTGTTGGTATAGCAGGCCAAATATTAGATATGAGATTCTAAGAATGGCATAAGATAAAGGTTTATTTTGCAAAATATATATGGTCAATTCACAAGGTCTCTTATCAGTTATATTGTCATAATGTCCTAATATATCACGACTCGACGGCTCCGCCTAACCGACTCTTAGGCATTTGGCGTTGGTCTCTGCTGGTTGGTTACGATAACACAATAAACATAGCATAGAAAGTAATATTATTTTAGGACATTTTTTGATTGAAAAGCAATAAAAACCATGGTGAAATATTAGGACATTATGACAATATGGCATGATAAGAGACGTTGTGAATTGACCAATAGTATATTTTCTAATAAACTTTTACTTATTGTTATTCAATATATATATATGAGTATACTTTCTCTTCACCAATATAGACAAAATTATAAGTGAAAAAGCCACTTTGAAAGACCTATCGATGACATTATATATGGAACATAACATCGTGAAAATTTCAGCTGAAAATTTCCAAAGTGTATAATTTTCCATGACTGGCGCATAAATGAGGCAGTATTTGATTGATGTCATGGCCAATGTCACAAACATATACTAGTTTACTGTAACCATACATATGATTGATACAATCATGTGAATCGTAAGTTAACCATGTTCTGATTACCACAATCATGTAAATAGTTACTGCAACTATAATATTGTTAAAATATTTTAAAAATTTTAAACTGGTTACTGTAAACATGCATAACTATACTTTTTCTCTGAGTGTGTCTACATAAAAATATTAATGCATATCTTATTAGTTTTTAGGTCAGATTTTGATTTTTTTGAAGCATATTTTTAAATAATAAATGCACGGACTTTCATACCCCCTAATAATGGTATTTTCCCAAATTTTGTTTGTTGACGTACTTATTCATCCAGAAATGGGCCTCACCGTTAAATAGCTAAAGCACGCAGAACGTTGCCCGAATAGAAATTTTATAATTTTCACATACAGTTGAAACTTCACAATTTTATTCCAGTCTTATATAAAATTTTAACATTAAAACTGGATATAATCCAAACCATAGGAACTTTACGAAACTTCAGATGTTTGTCATATAGAATGCGTGTAGCAAATTTAAACAAATTTAGATGTGATGTGTTTCCATAAAAACCTATGAGCAAGTGTTAAATTTATCTATCTAGTTTTATTAAACCTTAAACAGTTTATATAAAATTTAAAATTAAGTAGACATAGGGTAACATTTAATCGTTATAGTTTAAGTTTATTTTTTATTTCATTATGTTATATAGCATAATTACTTTTTATAAAGCTGTACTTTTTTTTTTGTTGTATTTTTATTATTATTTATACATTATGTGGAAATATTTTTTGTAAAATTATATCATGCGTAATATTAAGTAGATTTATTTGTCAGATTGACATGAAAATACATAAACTATAGTACATAATTTCACTTAATTTTACAAAGTATGCTGTGAGTGATGTCGTACAGTAATATTGTCATGTCATTTGTAACACATTGAACAACTCGTCAAATTATTATTATTATTTATTCTTTTACATTGTCCTACATTTTTGCTTTATTGGCCAGTAATATTAAAATGTCTTTTATATGCCATACAATTTTTGTAAAACTTAATTCATTAGCTACATTCAATTTAAAAGGTTTTTGTAATAATAATTGCGGAGATCTAATGTTAACACTTTACAATATATAGGAAGGAAATTCTTCCGCCCAAAACCGAAAAGTTTTAATATAAAAAAGGAAAAATTTAAAAAGTGTAAATTACTTAATTTGTTCGCTCTTTCTCGATATCGAATGCAATATATCTCAAATAAGTAAATTGCGATCAGTTTTACTCGATATTAAATGCGATAATTCGGTCTCTGGTTTAGACAAACTTTTTTTAGACAAACATTTGAATTTTAAATTTTTAAAATAAAAAAATATCAGAAAATTATTCAGCACCCACTTTGTTTTGTAAAGGTACATGTTGAATGTTCATACGATAATCATATCTTCCACCATATGATATTGTCCAACGATTATCAAATATTTTTGATAACAAACTGATGTGACTTCTTAGAATCATGTCATATAAGGACTGAGATCGAAAAATTCTTAACATACATATATCTTAATAAATATTAAACCACTAAACTTATAGTTTTGATTTATTTTTTATTTCATTGATTTATTTATTTTTTTGATTTTTTATTTGATTACAATTTACAAAAAAATAATATTTTTATAGTTTTAATCACTAGTGATGAAATTTTGTACATTTTTCGGAAACCCTTCCATTATGGTTTATATAGTGATTTCTGTCACTTTTTTCGAACAGGTTGTCCATCTGCATTTAAAATCTACCACACTTTTGGACACCTTTTTTGTGCTCTTCAATTCTCTTTTAACAAGAGCCGAATATCACTCCACTGGCATTAGCTCCAGGCAGTTGGGAGGAATTGCCTCTCTTGGTGCAAATACCACATTATTGGTCTTTTACCACTCAAAATCTTTCATACCATAGTGACAGATGCCAAATCAGGTCAAAAATAAGTGGACACATTAAGAAGTCTTATGAATGGAAGCATCCTTTTTTGTAAACATTCCTTGATGTAAATTTCGGTATTTATAGAGCCCTTTGTAACAAATGTTTTGCCGCAACTGCATATTGCTTGTCATACCAAGATCTTTTTTGGAAATTTTTTCCGCTTTTGAGTCTTAAACTTTTCTTCAACATTCCCTGGAGCATCAGCAACCCGGAAGCTGCGAAAAATCTGTCAGAGCATAAGTTTCGTCATCCATTATGCAGCAGGAATATTTTTTTTTTTTTTATAAAATTTGACTTCAATTTCCGTGCTCTGTTTTTGGCATCTAAATTTTTAGCAGCGTTCCTGTCAGGAACTTCTTGAGCTTTGTATGTTTTTTAACCTTCATTGGCTTTAACTTTTCGTACCAAATAGTCTGAGCACTAAGCTAACCGGACTGCTTTCCTACCGGATGTGTTGAAAGCTCTTTTGATAATGCTTTCTATTTTTTTGGCTTAATAAACATCATGCGAACCATTCCTTCTACCTGAACCAGGTTTTCTATCAACGGACAAGTTCTCCAGGTACTGTTGAATAACATTGGAAACAGTTTGACGGCAGACCATTGATTGTTAGGCCAACTTTTTGTAGGACCAAGTTGGATTTTGTTAAAAATATTTAATAATTTTAGTACGCACTTATTGCTGGTCACTCATTTTAATCAGATTAACTACAAATGAACATAATCGACATTAAATATAATAACTGACAAACTTTACAAAGGTAACTTGATCAAAAAAATAAAATAATACTAAAATTAAAAGTTTTAACGAAAAACGTGTGTTAAGAATTTTTCGATCTCAGTCCTTAGTTTGGTAAGCTTACTGTGACTTTCCATCTTAAATGGATACCCATTATTGGAGTTTTATTTTGATAGAATAAAAGTTTACCATTTTTAAAAATCGATTGATCAATAAATATTTTAAATTTTCTCGATTATTCGAATGAATAATGAAAAAAAAATATTATTCGAATAATTTTCTAAAATTTATGAATTTAGAACTAAAAAATTTCTAATAATTTATTTGTTAACAATGAAGAAAAATACCAAATAAATAATAAAAAACAAGTATGAAAATACAGTCGGTCATGCTCCACATGAGTTGAAGTATAATGTTTTCTTAACCCGAGGTGGTCAAGGTTGACACCCTGTATTATACCTATCATTCTAACAAGGTTGTCAAAAATTCAATTTTCGTAAAGCCTATGTCATCCTTTATGATTCGCTCATATATCATTTTGAATTCGGAGCAGTAGTTTACAAGATTCAGATTTATTACCCCATTTTTTGCTATTGACTCAAAAGTGGTTGGACCACAACTGTCACCAACCCTGCCTTATGGTTCGTAAACTATTGCCTTGTTACTCAAATAAAGGGTGACGTCATTATTGATAGGAAGTTTTTAATTCTTATTGATATTTGTTGCTAGTTATAAGTACAATGAATAATGAGCAATTTCTAACTAGACATTAAGGGTCCTCATGTAAACGCTTAAATGCCCCGCAAACTGTGCAATCTGTGCATTTTTACACTCTCCCAAATGAACTGTCAAAAATTGTATGGAAATTCGTTTGCACAACCTAGATAAGTTTGCGCAACAATTTAGGCTCGCAAACTTGAATTTATTGTGCATTTGATGAATCAGTTGCTTTTGTTTACTTTTTTTTGTAGAAATAAAAATCAAATATTTTTTTCTTGTGAAAATTGTGTGACTTTGGAACTGAATTATTGGATTGAATGGCATTGTGTATGGAAATATTAATCAACAGCTAGAACATAAGGTTAATCATCCAAACTATGTTTACCAAAGTTTGTTCCAAAGATTTCACTTTCATTAGAATTTTTGGAATTTAAATTTATAAAATTTTTAAAACTTTTTTTTAAGCTCTTGTTGAATTTATTTTAGTTTGACATTTTTACCAAATAGACATTTTCTGTATAAAATTGCACAAATTTGAACAAATGGGAAACTTAAGCGTTTAAATCTTGCAGAAACAAACACAAGTAGTGTACAAATATTTCCATGAAAATGATTGCTGTATTCTGGATTTTATTTAAATATTGATACATCTATATTTAAAAAAGTTTATTTTTTTTTTCTAGATTTGATTAAAATTTATCATAGAATAACACATGTATGAATGTATTGATTTTAATGGTCGTTTACTGATTTTAATGTAGACAAAATAATGTTCAATTTGTTTTATAGTACAAAAAATCTGCATAAATTTATCATTGGATTATTGTTTAAGCAATTTTATTGTAAGGAACAAAACAACTCAATTCTTTGAATATCAAAATAATGACATATATATATTTTATTTATATATTTTAACTTCAGGTTTATTGTATAATAAACCTTTAAGAAGTTTTGTCATAAGTTAAAATTTCAGGTTTTTTATATTCCTTTGAATCATATTTAAGAATATTTTACATTTAGATGCATGCTTTCCGGTAAAATAAAAGACCGACACATTTAAATACTAATTTTTCAACACTCTCAAAGTGTTGATAAGGATGATGATGATGGCATAGATGAAGATATCGTCTTCTATGAACTACAAAAAAAAGTACAAAAAAAAAAAAAAAAAATCCTGCTAATTAACAATAAACCACAACAGTAATGTTTGCAGACATCTTCTTGCATATATTTTTTCTTTAACATAAAAGAGAAGAAATAAATATATTTTATGAAAAAAAAAAAAAATACAAGTACAACTAACACTACCCTAAAACTCTGTTCATCCAACGAATATATATACGCAGAGAAAAACTTAATTGCCGACATTTATCTTTGGAAAAGGAAACGCAAAACGTTATAAAAATAACAAGCAAACAATCTTCAAAACTAACAAAGAATGTCTTCAAATTAATGCCACATAGAGGTGATGCTACTTCTGTTATAAAACATTATAGAACAAATTTCAGAAAAAGACCACAACCGCACACAGTCAGACACAACAGTGGCGGGAAGCCAGTCAGCATTACCATCACTGCCAACCAGACAGGCACAATGTAGACATCACAAGCCAGAAATTGTTCCTTCATTCATATGTTCGTTCGTTCATAATGTGTCTTCGTACTGTGAGCATTAGTTTTCTTTTTAGTTTTTATTTTATTTTCTTTGTAGTCAGTTTCTAATGCAAACGCCACAAACCACAAACGACGACATCTTTACATTGTGATAAGCATAAGATATATTGTATATATGCACACAGGATATAAATTGTGTCAGCGGCGAAGAAATAAAATCACGCGCAGGACAAAAATTGCACAAAAAAAAAAAAAAGCAAGTACAAGCCCGCACAGAATTTTCTTAAGAGTAAGTAGAAAAAAAATATATATACTAAAGAGGTTAAATATAAACGTTTGTAAATGTATTCCAACAATGTAAGTTATCACGAAGACAGTTAAGAATAAAGCAGCAGCAGCGGCAGCAACTGTAGTAGCTGGAGAGTCACAAATGCAAACAATAAAAGACGACCAGGACAATGACAGCTTCAACTTTTGATATTAGATGAGAGCATGAGAAAAAATATTTGTGAAATCTTTTTTTTTACACTGTTTCTTGTAGAAAATATTCGAAAATATTCAGTGTTTTTTAGATCAATTCTTATTTGTAGAAAATTAATTACAATTTTTAAAATTTTTTCCTCTATTCAAAGCTAAATGTAGCAAGTAAGAGTGTTATATTATGTACACTCATTATCAAAATGTAACAATAAACTCTTCTCTTGATATAGAGGTTACATGGGGTGTAGTGTCAATTATGGACCGATCTTCTTAACAATTGGTAGGAAGAGTATGAAATAAGTTTATACCCAATTATGAATGTTCAAGTCATTTTCGGAGGGAACCTTGTTTGGGGACTTTGGAAAAATGTTGCCAGAATTTCGATAAACTTTTCAATGTTATTTCAGAGTACTTAGAACTAATTAGTGGAAAAAATTGTAGGGTAGAAGGGGGACCATACGCCACTTTTTTTTGAGGCGATCTCATATTACAACCACAATAGGTATTCTCAATTCTTTTCTTGTTTCAGATACTTAAATATGTTGGATTTAGTTTTATTCATTTCAATTTTGTCTATCTCATCTTAATATAAATATTTTTCTTACATTTCTAGAGAGACCAAAAGCGGCGAAACCACCCCACCCATGGGATTAATATGCCAAATGGATTTGTCAATTGTACAATAAATGTACAATAAACTAGATATTAATGGTTTGTTTCACATAGAGTTTCCAAAAAACCGAAGAATTTCAAAACTGCGGTTTCGTGATATTTTTTTTAACTATTAAATTAGTTGATAATATAGGAAATGCTATACAAATTTAAAGTTCAAACTTGGCGAGTGTTCAAGAGGATATAGGAAAATTGGTACTTTTTCTTTAAATGGTACCTTTTTAATACATTAAATAGTTAGCTTATATACATTCAAACTGGCTAATATCAAGAATAGGGTACTCAATTGCATTATGATACCAAAAATGGAGAACTTTTTAAATTTTCTATAATATTGAACCTGGAATCGGGAAATTACTTTGAAATTTCCAACTTGACAGTGGAAAGTGTGGAAATTTATTACTTTTGCTTCTAATGGTACTTTTTATTTTATTAAATTATATTGCTTCTAAGTAAAGAAAGAATCAAGGATAGAGGGCATAATTATATTGAGGTAACAGAACCTATTATTGAAATCTAAATAATAACGAGTTGGAATATAAAAAAGGGAGTTGCAGGTACTTTTTCCAACTAATAGTACTTTTTGAATATTTTATAACGATGGACCTAGAAATGCGAATTCAAAAGGGATAATTATTGTTATTATTTCTTTATTGTAAAAAAACTTTTCGAATATTTTATAATAATAAACCTTTAAATTGAAAATTAGGCACAAATGATTCTGAATGAGTTCACAGAAGGTGATTATAGTGGTACCTTTCTTTTATATTTTCTTTAATAATAGACACAGAAATATGAAATTAGACAGTCATGATGCTGAGTATAAATACAAAATGTGGGACTTTCTGGTACTAAATCCACATTACAATGAATCAGTAAACATGAAACTAGAGAAATATTCTCTTAAATTAATTCACAAAGGGAGACTTAATAGAACTATTTCTTTCTTCCAATTGGAGTGGCGAAGCGCACCGGGTCAGCTAGTACTACTTTTATCGGATATTTGAAAATAAACAAGACTTTGTTACAAAAATTTTGCATTATTTAGCCTGCTACATCATCTGAAGCATTATTGTAATACAATTTAAAAAATTTTAACAAACCTTACGATATTTTTACCGATTTGTTTTTAGACATATTGGATGAATAATAATAATTGGATGAAAAAGTTTGTTTCTCATTTCTAAATTTTGAATTTTTCTACTGAATATAGATTAAAAGTCAAAACCGAAGAATAATTGTCGGTTTCGGTTTTAGACCTTGAAAAACCGCGGTTTCGGTTTCGGTTAAAACCGATCTGGAAACTCTAGTTTCACATAACTTCTGACTGATTTTTTCTATATTTTATGAACATTTTGCTCTACATCACAGGAATTCCTTGTAACTGGCGTATGTGCTCCAGGGGGAGTTTTTAGGTTTGATATACATTTTTTTGGTACTTCTAATTAAATGATGGAAAAAACTTTTCCATAATCAACGTAAATATGACTGGAACCATGGCCGGATATTGCAATACCAAACAAAGCTTACCAACAGAGAGTCAGCTAGCTCCTTTTATTTGGGCCAAATCGTATTTTTAATAGACAGAAATATAAACGGATATGGCTGGGTCTTCTTATAATCCTATGAGGATGCAGAATATATATACTTATGTGTGTCTGCCCCAAATATGTTGCTGTGTTACGATATACCCCCCATAAGATCCTTGTATATATATTGTCAACCAAACATTTTCGGCTGAAGCGATTTACTTGTTTGATTTATTTTTGCAATATATGGCCTTGTAGTAGTTCTGAAAAAAAAATTTTCCTCCTGGGTAGCATATGAGTTGAAAGGAAATTTTTTATCCCAAATTATTTAATTGTAGAAAAGATTTAAATAAAAGTTTTTATTTTAATTATACAGTAAAATACAATAGATCACAAAAATACAATATTATTAGTGTTGTTCATGATACATTACACAGCAATCACTGGACGAAGTGAACCCAAAGAACATATTGCATTGAACGCAAAATACATTTGTGCGACTATACTTATTATTGGAAGCGCAATTAGAACAACGTTTCCAACCTTCACGCTTTTCCATTTTATGGAGAGATTTGGACTTGCTTATAAAATGAGTTTCAGATTTGGTTACCGCTGAAAAGGCACGCTCTCTTGAATTGAAGGTACTTATTAATTCTATGACTAAAGCTGCCCGAAAATCGATAGAGGTCACGTTGACAGAGGAACGGTTGGCCAATATGAGTTTTTTATATATTATGTTGCTATTATGGACACATAACTTGAAAAGGTCGAAGAGCAGACGTAAATAAAAACGCCATTTACTTCTACGATCGTACTCATAATACACTTTTTTTGATCCATTAGATCTACTCCACCAATTCCTTTGTTATAGTGCTGTAGTGCAATCAATATCTATTTTAGCAGCTTGACCTGCTACACGTCGATTGATCTTGAATAGTGCTGCTGGGTCAATAAAATTTAAGACGATTTAGACACCACGACTGTCCATCCATTTTACTACGGAAATGCTATCTGACATGAAGTAACTGATGTCTCCTCTTTTCATATCTATATCCGCCGGAAAATTCTTTGGCATCTGCTTTCTATTACATCGGATTGTTCCGCACGCCATTATGTTATTTTCCTAAAGAATATGCATAAATTTCAGGCTGGTTAAAAAAATTGTCGAAGTAAACTTCAACCACTTTTTTTTACCAGAGGCTCACATAACTGCAAGACAAAGGTTTTTTTTGCCGGTGTAAATGTCAATGTTATACAAGTACGATTGATAGCTTTTTGAATATGCGTCTGGCATAGCCTTGTTAATGTGATTTAAAATTGGCCGGATTTTATAACCACGGTCACTAACATCTGCCTTATTGTTGTCGCAAAAGTGAAAAAAATCTAAGCCGTGGCATGACACCTGCGATTTAAGCTTGGTGAAAAGTTGGATCAGTAGACCAATACAGACGTGTTGATGGGAGCTACACTGAGCTCATTCGTATGATAATACCCATATAAGCTTAAACTCATACAAGGTAAGAGTGAAAGTACTCACTTTTTGCAAAGCATATAGATTGGACTGCTCCATTATCCTGAAGCACAGCTCTAATATATATGTGTAATAACAGCTAAAAATATCAAAACATTTGGAATTTATAAAAACTTACGTTTCAACCTATAGGCAAACATAATTGCCAAACATAATTTGATTAGCTGAAGGCAGATTGGAGTTTACGAAAACTTCTCCATTTTATTTTCTGATAGAAAAATGCTGAATCCAAAACATATTTAACTTTCAGCCCCTTTGCGCCCTATTTTTACCACGTAGCTGCCCTAGTTATAAAGCCCATTGTTTGGCCAAATTCGGAGACTCGTTGGAAACAAGTGGGAACAGATAGGCACTTGCACTCAACTACGTTATTGTTGCCCAAATCGTCTTCTATAAAACAGTCTTTGGCATATTTGCTCTATCTGTTACCTGAAACAATATATACACTAAAAATCCTCGAGCAAGCATACTTGCCTATGGTCGTCAAAGGGCTAATGCATGACGGCACGAGGTAGCTAAGAAACCTACACAACATTTTCCTTGCGACTCAGCATATGTTGTTTGCTAAGATCTCTGTGTCTGAAATATACTTTCTTAGTTTACCACTAATTATAAAACCACCACTTAGAAACAGTGTAAAAACATCTTACATAAACCTAGAAATTATGTAAGGAAATAAGGCTTCTTCAACTACTATATTCTACATTGTACACTGACATTAGCGTACTATAATAAAATGCTTTAAAAAATATCGCGACAAGTTTTGCTTTGAATGTTTTGCATAAGAAAAAAAACTGCTTAAGAAAATTATGGATATAAGAAAAGTAAAAAAAAAAAATAATATAAAGAAACCCACAATACGGAAAGAATTACTTGTAAGAAATAAACATTTTTTTATTTACTGGCTTTTAAATAAAATGAAAGATTAAAAAAACCCCGGGAAGGTCACGTGACATGCAAAATTTTCATTTTCAGGATTATAAACAAAAACTTCTTTGTATTCTAAGTATTGCCTTTATACTTAGTAAAGTTTTATATAATTTTTTGGAGTTTTCTTTGGTGTAGGTCGTCTTGTAAGTGAACCCATTTCAATGCATTCAAGTTGAAGATTATTTGCTATTATTCGCTCATTAATAATTCTTATCAGTTTGTAATTTCATTTAAATTTTTTTCTATTTCCACTTGTCTTACTTACACTGGGAATATGAATATTGTAAGAAATTTGGTAGCACAAAAAAAAAAAAAAAAACAACAATATTCAAGTTTTTTTGTATTTAAAATACAGAACAAAAAAATTTTCTAGTGGGGCGGAAAAAAATTAATATTATTTTCAACATTTATTTATTTTTTTTATTTTCTTTTAAATGCTTTAAAAATTCGATTTTTTTAGATGTTAAGATTTCTATTTGTTGTATTATATTTGACTGGGTATAAAAGGGAGTATAAGTATGTATTTTTAATGTCATTTTGCGTTTTTAATGGCATTTTTTCTTTTAAAACAAATGTTTCCTTTTGATTTGCATGTTTAGTATATTTTATTTCCTTTTTGTTCTCTCACACATTTTCCATGTCTCGTCGTTGTCAAATGTTTATATTTTTTTTAGAACATTTATTATGTTGAGATTGTTTTATTTCTCTTGTCTTTTTGTTGATAATATAGTAAATATGTTAAACATTTTGTTGTTATAAAATCAAGCTGTTAATTGTAATGATTTCCTTTTTTTAATGTTAGTCAGCGAACATAAAGATGTTAAAAAAATACGTCTGTATTTGCAAGGACCGTAGACATATTCATAGTTAACTGCGTATAATGGGTTTTTATAAAGTGTCAATTTGTCTAAGGGTTCTAAATAATTAAAAAAAAAATTAGAGATTTCAATTTAGTAATAAAATGTTTTTATATGGTGATAATAATAGATAATGGAAATGAAACAAATTAAGGGAATTAGTGAATTGAAAAGTGAGTCAAAAAAACTTATTCACACTATTCCAGCCAAAACTTATCCGTGGTCCAACAAATTATAATTTTTTTAATCACGTTATCTTTTAAAAATATGTCAGATATCTTTTACAAATTATTAATTTTCAACTGTTCGGTCCAAATCGTACGTGCAAAAGTGGTAAAAAAAAAATTAAATGTGGACTTTCAAAAAAATAAAAAAAAGATCTGTTCATTGTCACATTGTTTCAAAAGCCATTAAATATATAACCATGATTTGAATATTGAAAGAAAACCTGGATCAGGAAGAAAAAATGATCTAACAGATATTGGTAAGGCAAATATATTGAAGAGCACCGAACACTTCAATCGGAAAAGCTGCTCGTAAAGTAAAAGGCTCTGAATCTTTTGTGCGCAGAGTCAAAAACTAAGGGCTGAGATCGAAAAGTTTTTAACATACATATATGTTAATAAAAATGAAAGCACTAAACTTACAGTTTCGAATCTTTTTTTCTTTGATTGAAATTATTGTTACAATTTACAAAAAAAAAAAAAATAATTTTTATAGTTCTAATCACTAATGATGAAATTTTGAACCTTTTTCGAAAACAATTCCATTATGGTTTTTATAGTGCTTTATGTCACTTTGTTCGAACAGGTATGGACAACCTGTCCGCTTAAAATCTACCCCACTTTTAACAAGAGCCCAATATCTATCCACTGGACTCAGCTACAGGCAGTTTAGAGGAATTGCCTCTGGTGCTACAAATACCACATTATTGGTGTTGTACCACTCCAGACCTTTCTTACCATAGTGACAGATGCCAAATCAGGCCAAAAATAAGAGGATACATTAAGAAGTCTTATGAATGGAAACATCCTTTTTTGTAAACATTCCTTGAAGTAAATTTCGGTATTTATAGAGCCCTTTGTAAGAAATGTTTGGCTTTTTTGCAACAACTGCATATTGCTTGCCATATCAAGCACTTTTTGGGAAATTTTGTCTGCTTTTGGGTCCTAAACTTTTCTTTAACATTCCCTCGAGCATCAGCAACATAACATTATGCAGCAGGTATATTTTTTGTATAAAATATGATTTCAATTTTCAAGCTCTGTTTTTGGCCTCTAAATTTTTAGCAGAGTTCCTGTTAGGAACTCTTTAAGCCTTGTATGCTTTTAAACCTGCATTGGCTTTAACTTTTTGTACCAAATAATCCGAGTACTGATCTAACCGGGCTGCTTTCCTACCGGATGTGTTGGGAGCTCTTTTGAAATTGATTTCTATTTTTTTGGCTTTAGAAATCTATCTAAATATAAAACAGATTTACACTGCCCGTAAAGATCTCAATTGATTCGTTGCTTGTATGCATTTTTCAGAAGATTTAAAAAAAGTTGTTTGTGGATGGAATTCTTAACGCTCATCTCACCAATGCACTATAGATATCTTCATCCATTTTTTAATCAAAAAGTCATATTTTGCACTATAAATATTGCATGTTTTGTTGTTAGTATTTAAACCAAATAATGGCAAGTTTTGCTTTTTGTAAATTAACGGTGCACAGTGGGGGGAACTGAAAAAAAATGTACATAAATCTGTAACTTCTAAACGAATAGCCCGATTTTAATAAAATTTCCCATGGCTATAGAGGAGTTGTTGACAAGTTTAAGTTTTGAACTGTTCGTAAAACAACAAGGGGCCGAACAACAATGCCCCAAAAGTAGGGCACCTCGGGTATATCAAAAATTAAAAATGATGCTGAAAGGTTTTTACATATATGGAATCTACTAGACGAGATCTACAAAAAACGTAGCCATATATTATCTCTTATAGTTTACGAGTTGTTCGCATTTGAAAATTAAAAGTACAAATTAAAGCACTAGCGACGCAAATTTGAAGGCATGCGATGCAAACTGTAAAAAAACGACGCAAATCGAAGCACTAACGAAGCAAGTTCGAAGCCAAACAACGCAAACTCTAACAAAAACGACGCAAACTATAACAAAAACCACGCAAATCGAAGCACTAACGACGCAACTTCGTAGCCATGCGACGCAAACTGATATAAAAATTACGCAACTTTTAAATCATAGAAATTTTAAAAAGACGCAACTTCGAAACGACGCAGAACAAAGCGATGCAAATCGGGGTATTAGTGCATATATAAGTCTGATCTTCTGTATCGCAGCTGCCAATTGTTGAGATAAATTAGTGGAGACCCATCTTTTAGGCTTCTTTTTATTATGCACTAGCTGAACCCGGTCCGCGTTGCTGGCCCTTAGAAAACATCTGTTTTATATTGCATCTCGATCTCGATTTTAATATACTGTGTCGGAAAAAGTCGGTGATCCAACTGGTGGCAGTCCGGCTGGTTCCAATGAATTCAAAAATTCAGTAGGATAATCGACGGCTTTGCATTTTATTGTTTCGCCAGGCAGTTTCAATTGTATTTGTTTATTGAGCTTGTTAACATCATAATTTGTTGGTGCCAAAATTGCATGTTCCCACAACCAATCCGAATTTTTGTAGTTGGTTGTAAGACTTGGGAATAACTTGTCAACAACGAAATCTAATTTGTGCCGGGATCAATTGGAAATTTTCCATTTTCGATGTCCAACAATTCGATTGAGAATGTTTGGGCAGAAGGGTATTGCAACAAATGCACACGCATGTTCGTTGATAGCGTTCGGCTTCTGTAGCTTCATTTCCACTGAAATAAATTTGAAGGAACTTCGCATCATCATTGGGAAGCGGGAGCAATGATTCAATTCTGTGGTACATTTGGCCTTGAACTTTAAAGTTGTGCATGAAACCGACGTCATTTGAAATCATGAGTTGCACTTTCGGATATTTTGAAGGAAGTGCTTGGAAATAGGATTGGCGCCGGAAATGTAACTTAGAAGCAGCTTAGGTGTCTCAATAACTGGTGGCAGAATAACTTTACCGTTCGAACAGCACATTCCCGGGGATTCCTTAGGGAACTTCAAAACGCGGCAATGTAAGCAATGTTTGTCCATTGCGGCAATCAGTACGTCCTTGTGATTCCTATAGTCATCATACTTATTGTAATAAAATACCGGCAACTTTAAATCGATTCTTTCTCTTGATCGAGCCATTCGGGAGCGATTGGCTTCTAGTCTTTCGATATGCTGTTGAGGTGTCTCTGCAGCACTCGTTGAAGATGCAATGCGACTCATTTGCTGAAGCCGTGATTCTCGTTCTCTTCCCGTTTCTGCGGCTCTAGACGTAGATGCCCTTTCTAAAACAAATTTTATTTGAATAAAACCTTTATTTTTATTAAAAGTGGAATGCGGAGAGTTATTCAAAATTTTGTTTTTTTTCATAGATTTCATAAGGAAATTTCTTATTCATGCACCTAATATCCAAGAGTAAACAAAATTCTTTATTATCGATTGATAATATAAAAGGACTTTTATAGTACCGGATATGTGTTGAAATGTATTCTTTTCTTCGCTTTCACCAAATAATTCGCTGCAGAGTAAACCACTTTGAATTTAAATTTTTAGAATGATGTTAAGCAACGTTAAGAATAAAAAAAAGTATTTATGTATTTCTCCAATTGAAAAACATTTTTTTGTCGACAAAATTAATTTTTTTTGAAAAATTTTTTTTTGCCAAATTCGTTTTTACAACAATCACTGACTTTGTAAGCCTGTATATAGGAAACTAAATAAACTATCTGTAAGAATTAAAGAAAACGTCGATCAACAATTATACAATAATCTTTTTTTTATGTCATTAGCGGTACAGTATAAAAATTTGATTCTGCCACGCCATTCCAAAATCAAAAATCTGACTTTACAGTGTTACCCGCTAGGCTTTTCTGAAGATTCCGTAAAAATTTTATCAAAATCGGTGTAGCCGTTTTTGAGTCCATGCGGAATATACATACACAAATCTGTTTTTATATATATATGGCATTAACGGTATAATGTAAAAATTTGATTTTTACACACCCCTCCGCCCACAGACCGAAAATAAAAAATCTGACTCTACAGTGTTACCCGCTGGGTTATTTTGAAGATTCCCTGAAAATTTCATCAAAATCGGTTCAGCCGTTTTTGAGTTCATTCGGAACATACATACATACCCACATACATACAAACATATATAGATTCGATTGTTTAGTTTATAAAAATTTAATAGTTATTTAAAGTCTGTTGATACATTGTTTTGTCTTGTGTTCAGATATGTAATGATTTAGTTATGTATAACAGCAAGATGACTTCAAGAAATAAGCAAATATAGCCTAGCTATTTGCTTATTTGTTTTTATTTCCAATTATACTATTATATTTAAGTTTGGTTTCATATTATTTCATATATTGATATATATCGTATCATCAGTAAATAAGTATTTAAGCAATTATTGGGCTTGCTTCAAAAGATTTGCCACTTGAAACATTTATTGTAAAGATTAATATGAATATTCTCTTTTGTGTTAATTAAATCAATCATTGATGCATAAAATAGTATGAAGAATATAACTTACTCGTACTTTATCCTGTTTTATTTAATTATTATTAAATTCTATAGTCCTTCATCTCATTGAGGGCCATAGTAATCTCATTTTCAAAAGTATTGTTTCGTTTCCATTTTCTGTTGTGCTCTTGTTGTTTTTCATTACTCTGTGTTTTAATTAATTAAGCTAATTAAACTACGTGCTTGAAGCCATATTGAAGCTCCCTTTCCAATTATTTGTGTGTTTTTTTATAACTTCATTTACTTCTTCATGATATTCCGTATTTTGTTCGCTTTCTTTGCATTCGCTGATGTATTTTATTCATTATTTTAATTTCTCTCTATTTTGTGGTTAAAAGTTGTTATTTTTTTTTTCTTTTTGTTTATTGGACACTTACGAGCTTGTAATCACTATTAAGTGGGGTTAACTTGTTAATTTATTGCAATTTAAAGCGACAATTTAATTTTATTTTAATATATTTCTATTGCTGGACTATTATACATATTGCTTGATTTGTTTCACTTGTTTGTAACAATTAAAATGAAAACTGAGAAAAGCTAAACATATTGCATGCAATTGCGAGTGGATTTATGGTGGAACAGAAATTAAAATTACTCATACCCACTGATGGCTTAATTGTCAATTAGATGAAAACCAGTAGGATGTTAAAAAAAAAAATAAACAAACAAACATTCTAATTATTTCTAATGGCAATGGGCTTTTGAAATTTAAGTTTCTTATTACAAATTGTATGTAATGTTTTAGCTTGCAAATTAACAAAATAAATAATATTTGTATATTAGGGTTATATAAGAGTTTAATTAATTTGTTTAATATACATTTTCTCATAATGTCTGTTCTATTGTGAGTAGTGTTTTTCACAGGAATTCCACAAAATGTTCAGTCTGAAATTCCCGGGAGTTATTTGCCTTAGTTTTATGTGATGTTTTTTGAACTTGACTTTCTCTAAAAGATGCTTAAAGCTCGAATACAAATGCAGAATATTCATACAACAACAAATATTTAACTCAAATAGACCAATTCATTATTCAAAGTATTCCAAAAACTCATGAATGGTCAGGAATGTCACGGACTTCTATTTCCATCGAAAATGGAATTATTTTAGTGCCTCAAGGCACCTTTGTCCGGCCAAAAGCCGAAAAATGCACAAAATGATCCACAAATTGCTATATGGGGGTTTTTTGGGTCACTGATTACGAATCCGTATAGCAAATTCAAAATGGCCGAACTAATATGGCGTCATTTCATACGAAAAAATTTTTAAAAAATTAAATGAATTTTCTAATTGATTAAAAGTTTTTGCTTTGATATTATTAGGGTATATACATAATTGAAAATTTATTAAAACTTGACAAATTTACTATGCTGAAATGCAATAAGGCAAATACTAAAAAAATCCAAAAAAATATTAGAATAAGATATTATTACTGAACATGAGCGAGTAAAATAATAAAAAGTTATGTATCTTGAAATAATATTACATGAACAAGTTTTCACTGTCAATCTCATTAAAGTCACAATCGTCTACATCTGTTTCTGTCTCACAAGAATTGTAAAAATATTGTTGTTCGTCTTCTCTTTGATTATTTATAGGCAAATTAATGCAGTCTTTAGACAAAGATTTGAGGGGTTTCAGAGGTAATTTGCGACAACTGGAAATTTGAGGTCAGATGCTATTAAAAATCGTTTGAAAACATTCTCCATAGTTTTCTTGCAAAATGCATGCGATAGATTTTAAACAATTTATTGCAGGCTTCCTGTGCTTGTCCGATACCCGAAAACATGAACGACTAGAAAACGTTAACACTATTATTTTTATCATTTACTACTCTAAAACGTGTATAAACTCTAATAGCTCTAAAACATGAGTTGTGTCATTTTATTGCATTCTTTTTTTTTAATTTGGAGAATCTCAGTGTCAGAATATATATTTGATGTTTACGTTAGAGTGAATTCAACAAATACATGCATACGTATTTGCGTAGCTCTACCTTAGTTCACGTTTTCGAGACTTTACTGTATATTTATATATATAAATGTGGAGTTGTATTTTATGTGTTTTCATGTACATTAAAGGGTACAACATTACAAAAAAAAAAAAAACGCCGTAAATCCTTTAGTATAAAGTATTTTTGCAAGGCAGTTACCAAAACAAAAATTGTTTTTGCCGAACATAGGGCAACGTGCATAAACGCTGAATTTGATTTTATTTGTTACATAATACTTTTACGTATTTTCTCCAATAGCTTACATAGCAGGAATTAGCAGGAAAAATAAAATTTTACTGAATCACATCAATTTTGTTTAAAAAATAAAAAATAGTCTTTACATATGACTTTCTAACAATTTACTTTTTAGACATTTACATTCAGATTTCGATTTTACGTATTGTACTAACCTTTACTGTAGAATCCATTTTGTTTCGTTTGATTTGCTTGATTACAACTACTTTGACACTTGTTTAACGGAAGCGTCTACTAGCCGATCTTTCCTACGGTGGTGTGCCGTTCGGGAGAAGGCCTACTTCAAACTGAAATTATGAAGGGCATTTGAGGCAAGGGACCTTACTATGATAATTTTTCATCTCCTAATGCATTTCTTTGACCAAACCAATGACAAAAAACCCCAAATAAAAATCTTGTTTTTTCGATTTTTGGTCGGACAAAGATGCCTTAGGCCGCACTGTGAGACGAGACGAAGATTAAAACCCTCATTATGAGGATATGTGTTTCAGTGTTGCCGAATTCTATATAGTTACACAAAAAAACATGCATGAGTCGAATCAATAGGAAGTATCATGAGTATTCGCCTAAAATTATAAGTCAGGCTGAGATTTCAAACAGATTTGAGTTCGTATGAGTATCGACTTCGGATTCATATTTAATGCTACGCATACTTATAAATCTATGTTATTGTGAATATGAGTACGTCAGAGTAGTTTAAATTCAATAATGTATACTCACTTATACCTATAATTTCATAAGTGTGCATGAATAGCTAAAAAGTGATTCATTGCTGATCTCTGGTATCTACACAAATTTCGCTTCAAATAAGTTTTATATATACGAAATTTATGTCACCAATTTTTATTTTGATCGGTCCATAATTAGTCATAGCTCCCATATAAGAATCGATGCCGAAAATCACTTTAACGTGCATAAATCTCCTAAAAATGTTGGTGTAAACATAAAATTCAACATAAATAACTCTCATATAGACATAAATCACACGACCTAATTTCATGGTGAGTGGTCTGTAATTGATCATATAAGGCCCATTTCCGAAAATCACTCACGAATATAAATTATTGAAATTTTAAATGAAAAATATTTTTGCTAATTTACTTAGTGTAGTCGGGCATGACCGACCATACTTTCTTACTTGTTTTTCCCTAATTGATTGTATCAAATAATGCGGAAAATCACGTATTCTTATCTTATTTCAAAATTTATAAGGACAGATATCCTGATTTTAAGTGACAATTATTAAAGACAGATTTGAAAAAAATATTATTAGTTATTTGACGCAAAATTAATACCATAAACGATTAAATTAATTTTTGATCAAAAACAGCTATTACTTAAAGTCTTTTTAAATTTTTTCAATATGATTTACACAATGTGGCTCAATTTGAAATATATTTGATTATGAGAAATAGTTACCTTTGAACATATTATTAAACTCAGTTGAGAACACACATAGTGTAAACGTATCTTAAGGGAGTCAATGAAAAACATTTTTTCTTAAGTATGATTATGAGTAACGCTATTGTAAATTTACACATTTACATCTGAGCCGGATGTAAAAACGTCAATTAAAGACATCTGAATTGTATAAATTAGCTTATAGGCCAGATCTAAGAAGTTGGTCTAGATCTAATCTGATATCTTAAATAACTGTCTCTAACTCAACGGTGGCCAAACATGGCCTTGAGGGCATTGTGTTATTCTCACTAATACACACGCAATACGAATGTTCTCAGCAAAAACTCAAACTAAACACAAAACAAAAACAAAAAATATAATTTTTTCGGTGCAAAGTGCACATATATTCATTTGTGTTCTCTTTTATATTTTACACTACACCCAGTGTTGCCATATATTTTTTAAAAAAAAACTTTTTATTTCTAAAAAAAACCTTTTTTTCAACAAAAAAAACTTTTTTTAAGTACATACATACTAAAATTACAAAACCCACTTCGAACATGAATCAGACTTAGATAATTTACGTGAATTTAGTACTTTAAATATATTCAAATCAATCTTCCCATTTAGTAAATGAATTTGGAGACATTCATTTTGAAATAAAGGATTCAACTTATTGATATCATAAATTTACAATGTTCCAAAAAACTTTTTTTTAAAAAATAAAACTTTTTGCATCTTAAAAAACTTGCAAAAAAAGGGAAAACTTGACAAATGGTAACACTGACTACACCATATGCATTTTAAACACTCTCTTTCTGGCCACCGCTGCTCTAAATACATTTTAAATATTTATGTTTAAAGGGTGGATTAGTCGACCGTAATGTAATGTAACCTTAACGGAACGGAACAGCTGATCGTTTCTATTGTGTGTAAAATGATTAAAGCAGTTATAGTGAAAAAATGTAACGTAGCTGTAACGTCTGAACCTGTTAAAAACAGAATTTCTTTACGTTTCTACGTGACATTTACTAACGGTGTTGTCAACTTGTTGATTTTTAGTCTTGTATAAAAAATACTTATTTTGCTCAGAACGCTTAAAAATATTAGCAGTGTTCTAAATACATAAATAAAAAACAAAACCTTTTAATGTTATGGTAATATTTACTTATTATACAAATTCATTCATACAAGCATTTATAAAATGTATACTAATAATCGGCGAAAGTATTTAAGTTTCAAAATATTAAATTAATATTTTGTATACACAAATTAACTATACTTAGGAACATTATTACAACTTGTCTTTATGTTCGAAATAGTAAAAGTTAACTTTAAGCAATATAAAAAGGTACCCTTGAAGTCAACTTTTACTATTACGAACAAAAAGGCAAGTTATAATAATGGCCCTTAGTATAAAGTACAATACAATATTAATTAATTTTTAAGTTATCGGACATTTAATAAATAAAGTCTGTATGACAAGATAATAAATAATATTTATAATTGTCTCCTAATGGACAATGATGATGAATACATTATGCGTAAATAAATACGGTTTATATTTAAGTACTATTACCAAAAAAAGTTTAAAATTTTTTTTTTTAAATCGCAGAAAAAAAATATAAAATCGCTTGAACAGTATTTAAAACAATTGTGTTGATAACACTTTCAAACAGCTGTTTACAATTTCAATCAGCGACAAGCGCGAAATATTAAAGAAAAACTTAAAATTAAACAAAACGTATTAAATTTATCTTTATTAAAATGAACGACGAACAATTGATTTTATTGGTACAGGACAATGAAAGTTTATAAAACAAATATAGTTCCGGCTATATTTTGTTTTGTTTGTTTATGTCAAAAACATATGACACGTTTTTAATGTTCTATAATCGCACTAAAGTGTTACGTTAAGTCAACATTACGGTTACATTACATCAACGGTCGGCTAACCCAGCCTTAACTCTGATCAGAACACGCACAGAGTAAATGTATCTTTAGATGGAGAATAAAAAACAAGTTTTCCTGAGTATTATTGTGAGTATTAAAACTACATTTACACTATCTGAGTTTTCAAATTTTTGTATAGGCCAGATCTGAATAATTTTTCAATTTTTCAACTAAGTTTAGAGCACATATAGTGTAAAGGTAGCTTAAGAGAGTGAATGAACTTCTTTCACATTATATTAATTAAAATATATATATATACGTTTCTATTTACATGTATGTATGTGTAAATATTTGTGTTTAAAATTTTTTACAACCTTCACGCCAAATAATTTAATTGAAACATAACAAAGGTTTTTTTTCTTTTTCATTTAAAATACAATGTCTGGGGAATATTGTGTGTGCGTGGGTGAGTGCATAAACAATATTTGATTTAGCCACGTAATTTATTTATTTTCTGTACATTCATTATTGTATTATTGTTTTATTTTGTACATTATTATTTTGTTTTTTTAAGAAAAACAAAGAAAAAAAATCATTATTTTTGTTTGGCCTAAAGGGAACAGTAATGTTAAGTTGGCCTCATTGAAAGACTGCAAGATGGAATAAAACAAAAGAAAGAAAAACAGTCGTTAAAACTGTGTGGTAACAATAAAATACAGAATTGTTATAAAACGTTCTTTAGTTGTGTTGCATGACTTACAAAACAAATTCTAGATATCAGAGATGAATGAATGAATAAGAAAGTTATGCGAAGGTGAACTGAACATGATTTTGAAAACGAAGTAATTACATAACTAATTTATAAATATTATTAAAATTCTAAATCAGTAAGCCTCCTAAAGAATTTACCTTAAATAACATGTATGCTTTGAAAGCACTTTTCAACCTCTCATCGTATCAACACTTGTATATAAATATATAAGAAAATGAAGTACAAGTTCGTTTGAAGAGCTTTGTTTTTCTTTATGGTGTTGTTTTATAAGAGTCTTCCTCAGTTTTTATTTATACTTATATTTGATTCTTTTTTTGTTCACTCTCGAGCTTTATTTTATTTTATTATTTTTATTTTATTTTCTACAATTAGTATGGTTTTTATTTATTTATTTTTTCTTTTAATTGCAAATACTTTATCTTACGCCTGAGTAGATGAGTTTAATTTCTATTCAAGTAGAAAACACAGAACAAAGAAGGGAAAAAGAAAGCGTTAGCTGTTGTATAGAACACTGTTAAACAAAGATGATTATTTTTTATATCCTTGACAGATTATGGCCAACAAAAGATATCTTGATAAGGGTATTTCTAAGAAATGTACGTATGGAATGTGAGTTTATTTTCAGCGTACAAAAGCAGATAAAAAGCAGCTGTTTTTGTTGTTGTAGTGAATCAAATGAACCTGGTGGTAGTATAAAGTGGTCTTATGTATTTACGTATATGGATCTGTTTTATTTCAAATGTCAATTTGTAAGTGATGTTAACACATCAAAATTATGACAGTGGAAAATCCAAATAATTAGCTAAGCTTAAAGGTCAGAATTGCTGGCATAAACAAAAAGTAAACAAGAAATTAGCTTATGTTGAGCTTAACATAATCCTTGTTTGTGCGGATAGATTTACAATTTTGTATTAAATATAATATGAAAAGGCTTTGTAAATATGTAAGACAAATATTTTCTTTCGAATAAAAAGCTGTTAGCTGATTATACCCTACACCACTATAGTGTAGAGGGTATATTGCATTTGTGCAGATGTTTGTAACGCCCAAAAATATTGGTCTAACACCCACCTTAAAGTATACCGATCGACTCAGAATCACTTTCTGAGTCGATTAAAGTTATAAAAAAGTACCTTGTCACACACATAAGGGTTAAACGATGTCCGTCCGTCCGTCCGTCTGGCTGGCTGTCCATGTAAACATTGTACGCAAAGTACAGGTCGCAATTTTTAAGATATTTAAATTATTTCGGCCCAAGTACCAAGCCTATTGAAACTGGCTGAAATCGGTCCATTATTTCACCTAGACCCCATATAGATATCCTCCCAAAATTGAACTTTATCGGTCATACATACATCTTTAATTTATATAGGTATCTACACAAGTTTTGCACCAAATAGGTTTTATATATACGGAATTCATGTCACGAAATTTTATTATGATCGGTATATAATTAGTCATAGCTCACATATAAGACCCGCTTCCGAAAATCACTTTAACATGTATAAATCTCCTAAAACTGTTGGTATACACATAAAATTCAGAGGACATAAATCGCACGACCTAATTTCATGGCGAGCGGTCCATAATTAGTCATAGCTCCCATATAAGGCCCACTTCCGAAAATCATTCACGAATATAAATTATTGAAATTTTAAAAGAAAAATGTTTTTGCTCATTTTCTTAGTGTAGGTTATTATATTTATTATTATATCTTACTTGTTTTAACATGCTGATATTTTCTGGACTGAAAAGAAGTGGTGGTAAAGCAATGTGGTGATTGTGGAATTCTGTGGAATTTTTAGATAGCTTATTGCCTTTAGTGTTGGCTGTAAATTAATTTTACGAATTTGCAATAGCGATTTGAATTTAACGGTCTGTAACGACTGCCTGCAACATTCATCATGTTTATAAACACGTCCATCAGTAGAAGCTTTTGTACTTATCAACAATGTTGATAGCATGCGGATATTAGCATTGTTTGTAATTATGGCAACACTAAATGTTTAAGCTGCTAACATTAACATCGAAAGCTCTAGAATTCGTACACACGAGTTTTGACCGTTAAGAATAATCTTGGCTACACGGATGAAGATGGCAGTGTGTATAAATAGTGACTGCGGTTACGATAGTCAGTGTGTTTATCATAGGCGCTGTTAGAGTTAACATCAACTGTCATCAATTTAACATATATTTTGTTTTTGTTACAATAACAAAACACATGTGAAATTTCCACTCAAAGTGCTCGTTTGTATTACAAAAACAGCTCATAAGTTTCTCCGTATCGATAAACACATGTATGTGTATTAAAAACACATAGTGACTACTTAGACTGTTGTTGTTGTGTATTTGAATAAGTAAAGGGTTCTTACAATTTTAAACTACTAAACTGTTTTTATTTGCAATCAAAAGGTGAAAACGTAACATAATTTTAATTTGTCGATTGTTTTCTATAGCAGAGTCAATGTGATCTTAAATGCTTGTGGAGAATTCTATAGTTTGGTTGACGCATTTTCGTTAGTTTAAGTATGTTTCTTTGATATTAAACAACTTATTTTCAATTTATTCATTATGTTTAATCTGGCTTGAGTTCAATTATTACTATATAATAATTCAAAGAATACACAAGGTATCCTATGCAGTAATTTTGTTATAATGTTCTAATATTTCACGATTCGGCGGCTCGGCTTATCCGGAGCTTAGGAGTTTGGCGCAGGTCTCTGCTGATTGGCTACGACAGCATTTTAAATATAGCATATAGAGTAATATACAGCCCAATTATGAATAAAAAATTCCCCGGGAGTTTGTTCCCTGGGAGTTTTTTCCCATTGAATTTGAATAGGAAAAATGGGAAAAGGGAAAAAACTCCCGGGGAATTATTATTCATAATTGGGCTGATAATTTTTGTACATTTTTAGCTTGAAAGACAATATCTACATTTTTGAACCATTGTGAAATATTACAACATTATGACAATATGAAATGATAGGACACTTTGTGAATTGAAAATGTAGTTTTTAGACAATTTGCTAATTGAAATGCATTTTCTACCTTGCCAAGAGTGTTATTAACAATCTTTATTGTTAAATTGAAAATATAATTTATTTAACTTTGCATTATTGAGGAATAGAATATGAGAGACCTATTCATATTTCTTTAGAAGTTATGAGAGAGACGAAATTTACATACGTTTCCAATGTGTGTGACATGTATGTATGTTCTTGTGGTTTTTTTATACTCACTATCAATAAAGATGGATGATATATTGAATTTTTCATTCAAAATATTTATCGCAGGCTCACAGCAGTATATACTTACGTTCTGCCTATTGAAAACACAATAGGGAACAAACAAAATGAGCTAGGTGGCTGAAATTGTCTGCAAATACCCTACGACCACAAGGTTTGTTTGGTATTGAACATTTCCAAAACCATGATTTCACCTAGCCCCCATACAAATATCCCCCTCGCAATTCATATGCGGCAATTCTGATTAAATGTTGTGCAAAAATGATAAAGAGTCATGTAAAAATTCATGTCTTAAATGTCTATAAAAATACTAGATCAGTTTATAAAGCTAATTAATTTCAAAAGAAATCATATAAGATTATGAATGTAGTTAATAAGTATTTTCATAGTACTGAAATTTCCATTGCTGTTCTCAAAAATAGAAATCTCGCAATTTTTATTATACATTACCCATAAGGAAAAATGTCATAGAAAAAAGGAACATATTACGTAGCATTTCTAATTTTTGCAATTTTTCAATAAATAATAAACTAATTTGTAATGACCCGAATTACTGAATAATAAGGTACTGAACAATTTACTTTTCTATTACTACTTCCCATCTGTAGTTTAGTAATTGGCAACATATAATATTATATATATGAATTTGTTTACGAAACTTAGAATTTATTCATAACAACATTCATTCAACTTTCAAATTTCATCATAATTACATTTTTATCAAGTCAAACCTATTCTAAATTGATTTCAAATATGTATTTGTTTTTTTAGTTTCTTACAAAATAAATGAAGTACAATATAATTTTGTTGGTGACAATTTGTATTATATTAAAAAGAAATAACTTATTTAAGTCCCTATTTGTAAGCGAACGTGATAATGACTTATTTAACTCCCAATGAGTATAAGATAAATTACATCAACATGTTAAAATAATGAACTAAAATGACAATGTATAAGTAGTGAAGAGTTAGCACAGTAAAACTAAATCTTACTAAAAGAGAGTTAATAATTTAGCTAGTTTTTGCCGGGCATTAGTTGTAATACGATTTTGAGATCTGTATTAGTTGTAGTTCCCTGACATAGCACAGGGTGTCAAAAGTTAATAGTGACTATGTTAGAAACTAGAACCGGTCCCAGCTACTATATACCATTCACTGAATCACTTCACACAGTACACATTTTCTTTTAATTCTCACTTTTGAACTGCTCAGATTCTGTTCTTTTACAAAAAATGTTATGTCATGTTATGAGTTTATAATATTCATCACTTTCCAAGCTCTATATGTAGAGCTTCCTTAAATATTTTCGTTTAAAGCATTCATTTTTTATATATATGCGATTTATTGATTTATCATTTGACAATGCTCTTTTAAATACAAACATTAAAATGGGTTAATTTAAATGATTGATGATAAATATAAATTGAAATGACACAAAAATAAATATATATTTTTATTTATACATATATGTATAATATATAATATATATAAAAATGCAAATAAAGTCAATATAATATTTTATAACACTATATACCATATTTGATAAACTCAACTATGGAAACGTTTTAATTGTTACGACCATTTTTATTATTACGATTATAAAATGATGAAATATTTAAATTTATGCTCAAATTGACATCATAAAATAAGATATTATGCGGAAAATACAATTTAACAAATATTCCTATTAAATGCTATTGTGAGAAAACAATATTTCATATGCACAAAAACAAAAATTAGAGGTTTGCGATAAGTGAAAATAAAACACATATATACTATATATATCAATAAATTATCTAATTTTTCGACCTTTTATTATTAATTTTTATTTTTATTTAGTTGAGCTTGAGGTCACTTTTTAATAAACAAATATTTATATTTGAGGTTACTTTTTAATAAAAATATAAATATTTGTTTATTAAAAAGTGACCTCAAGCTCAACTAAATAAAAATAAATACTATATATATCATTACACTGGGTGACTAGATGGGTTGCAGGTTCGATGCCCGTAAAATACTTTGGACGTTTCTGCAGACAATCCAAATAGCTTCGCAGTCTGTGTTTGTCTAAAAAAAATAATACTGAACGTAGCTCTCGTTCATACGTAGGGTATCCTCTTACAGTGCGATGTAGAATTTAGATTCAATATTATGCTTGTTGTGGCTCTACTCTGTTTAATCACAGTCCTTGTTTTCATGTATATGTATACGATTATATATACACTGTTAAACACAAGAAAAACATGAAATATATATATTTTTTTTATTTTCACAATCAATAAATAAAAATAAATATATGTATTCTTTTGTTGCCATTCTTTATATCATTCTGTCTTTATAAAAATTTCTTTATTTTTTTATAATTTTCTGTTTCGCTTTATATATTTTTGTTTGTAAGGATTATAATACCCATCAACATCATCGCACACGTTTAACAAGGCACAAACGCACTCTCGTACATATATTCCAGAAACAAGACACTGTAAAGAAATCATGCCAAAAGTGATAAAAATCACCCTTAATCAGATTTGAAAAGCAAAAAACACAGCCATACATAAAACCCATACATAAAAACATACATACATACATATGGAACACAAACACTCGAGTTTATGTGAATTCTATAAAAGGCATAAAATATACTTTTGGCTATGTTTCTTTATTGCAAACATACATACTCGTACAAGTACATGGTTGGTTGGTTGGTTGAGGGGCTGGTTATTTAAAATAAAGTTAATATCTGTGAAATAGTTTAAAAGGGTTTATAACCAAAGTGACCATGACCAATGAAAAATTGGTTGGAAATTTTATTTATATTTTTATTTTCATCTTTGTTGTTATTTTTGTTTTTTGCTTGTTCTTATTTGCGTTATTTAACAGATATCAAATAAAGCAAAAAATAATAAAGAAATATTAAATCGAAGAAAAGAAAGGGTTATAATAATAAAGCTGTGGAAGTGTGTTAAATTATGAGATAAAAATAGCTATACCATATTATTAATTTGTTTCATTGATCTAGATTTTTTTTTGGGATATTGTGGACAGTGGTTAATTTGTTTGTATCAGTTGTAAAATAAATTTATTAGGGGGCTATTTAAGGTGGCTGAAATTAAAGATTTTTATGAAATTTTCAATTTTTTTTTTTTTATACTGTGACCATGTTATTGTGCTTAAGGAACCAGTCATGTGGTTTATTATACTAAAATATTTTGCAAATGACTGTAGATATAATGTTAGGATTTAATGCAAAATGAACCTTGAGTCGAAAGCTATCTATTGGCAACTCATCCCTCATGTATTGTTTCTGCGGTTCCAAGTCAAAATACATAGAAATCATATATGTGTGGAAAACCACACATTTTCTGTTTTGTGAAAAAAACGCATTTTCTGAGTTGATGCGTCTGGAAACGTCTATAGCTTTAAAGTGAATGAATAAAAAATATTAAATTTGTAGAGTTTCCCACACAATTCTGGTCAATATTGTTTGGTGGCCACTGTATAATTAACCAATACGGAAGTAGTTCACTTAAAATAGCGTAGTGACTTATCACAGAGTATTTAAATGGTGGCAATATCTCTAGTTTAAAGATACATTGTTGGAACTAGAAACAATATAAATCACAGGACATTTCTGTTGTAGTTGTCCTCATTATGAGGTAATTAAGTGATTAATAAATAAATTACATTAAACCCCGTATTCTGAACTTAATGACAGTGACAAATTTATAACAAAGTTGACACTAAAGACATTTTTTTTATAATTTTGTCATTGTCATAAAATTTAGAGTAGTGGAGTCAGTCCTATAAAATTGTGAACATAGCATCTTGTGCGCCATGGTACACAAACGATTGTGAAAACACTGGAACAATTATGGCACAATTCCTATCACTTATTGGTATTGAAGATACATTACAAACTGTGACAAAATCCAAATTGTTTTTCTCTGTGACCTTTTCCGATTATTAATTTATATATTTCTCTCTCGTTAGACTACACCACTTACCTATACTTGTCCATAGATGACAACTAGATAGGTAATTGAGAGGGAAAAACCTAAGTCTGTTGTCAAAAACCTAATTAATGAGAATATATTGCCATGTATTTTGTTATTATATCAACCATATGTGTGAAAAGCGAGTAATGTTTTCCATTGACATTTATATTTCCTTCCGTTCTATGTATATTTCTCTATGTACTTGTGCATATTATATAAGTCAAATAAATATCTCAAAGTCTCAAAGGTAAATTCTTATTTGTTTGAAAGCAATATTTATAGTTTAGGGTAACATAGAGACGAGACGTAATTGCCAAGAACCTAACTCTTGCAACATCAAAATACATGTTAGTCAATGTGTTTTGTTGTTTTATCAGACATATGATTTGTTGTATTTTTGTTTGACAAAACGGAGTGTCTCGTCTCTATGTATAATTCTCTATGATTTACGGTTTAAAATTACCCAAATTTTTTAATTGTTTATTGAAATGTTGCTCTCAAGCTGGAAAGCATGAATATGCATATAAAAAATATAAATTTAAGCATTAAATTAATTTGATTGCAAAAACCAAATAAGTTACAAAAAACGTTATAATATTTTTCGAGTTTTCAAAATTAAATTATGTTTATTTGTTGCATAAAATGATCATAACAAAAAATATTTTTGCTTCAACAGACAGACAAACAAAAGGACATAGCAAGGTGGTCTTTAAGTTTCATAAGGACTGACCATATTTCTTAGTTACTAGCTGAATCCGGTCCGCGTTGCTGGCCCTTAGAAAGTATCTATTTTCTTGATCTCGATTTTAATAAACAGTGTCGGACAAAGTCGGTGATCCAACCTTCAATGTTCATACATGTCCGGGTGGTTCCAATGAATTCAAAATTATTGCATCGCCAGGCAGTTTCAATTGTATTTGCTTATTGAGCTTGTTAATATCATAATTTGTTGGTGCCAAAATTGCATGTTCCCACAGCCAATCCGAATTTTTGTAGTTGGTTGTAAGACTTGGGAATACCTTGTCGACAACGGCTTGAATATTCATTTGCATTTGGCAGAAGTTCGGGTACGAAATCTAATTAGTGGCGTGGTCAATTGGAATTTTTCCATTTCCGATGTCCAACAATTGTTGCAGCAACTGCACATGCATGTTCATTGATAGTGTTCGGCTTCTGTAGCTTCATTTCCAGTGAATAAATTCATCATTGGGAAGAGGGAGCAATGATCCAATTCTGTGGTACATTTGGTCCTTGAACTTTAAAGGTGAGCATGAAGCCAACGTCATTTGAAAGCATGAGTTGCACTTTTGGATATTTTGAAAGGAGTGCTTGGAAATAGGATTGGCGCCGGAAATGTAACATAGGAGCAGCTTAGGCGGGTCAATAACTGGTGGCAGAATAACTTTACCGTCTATTAGGGAACTTAAAAATGCTGCAATGTAAGCAATGTTTATTAATTGGGCCAATCAGTACGTCCCTGTGATTCCTGTTGTTATCATATTTATTGCAATAAAATGCCTGCAACTTTAAATCGATTTTTTATCTTGATCGAGCCATTCGGGAGTGATTGGCTTCTAGTCTTTTGATATGCTGTTGAAAATCAAAAATCTGACTTTACAGTGTTACTCGCTAGGTTTTTCTGAAGATTCCGTGAACATTTTATCAAAATCGGTCCAGCCGTATTTGATTCCATACGAAGCATACATATATACATATGTTTTTATATACATACTTATATATATGGCATTAGCGATATAATGTAAAAACTTGATTTTTACACACCCCTCCGCCCACAATGGGATATTCTAAAGATTCCCTGAAAATTTCATCAAAATCGGTCCAGCCGTTTTTTATATATATAGATGGCATTAGCGGTATAATCTAAAAATTTTATTTGACAACGCCCCTCCGCCCATTGACCGAAAATCAAAAATCTGACTTTACAGTGTTACCCGCTAGGCTATTCTGCAGATTCCCAAAAGCTCACTCTTCAAGCGAAAATCTTGAAAAACATGCCCTGATGATAAGTCTTAAACTTCTTTAATTTAGCAACAAAATCCTGTCCTCTGCAACTTATTATTACGATATTTACTTAATTTAAGCTTAACACAATGACTTTCTTAAATTCCTTTCACTCAAGAACTTTAGTTTATCAATAAAGATTTTAATCATTAAAGACAACTTATAAAAATCTTGCATCCCATCCTTTTGAAATGCATTTCTGTCTACATCCTGCCATACAATCCAAACACATTATACTAAATAATACACATACAAACATATATGTATAGCAGACAACATTTTCTGTCTGACAGCGTATATATACATATATATTTTTTTTCAATTAATAAGAGAATAAATTTATATTTTATATCATCTCTTCTACCATCAAGCATTTTAAATGTCACGTTCAATATTAAAGCTTGTCAACAGTGTGTATATGATTCAATACCACCATCAAAAGCATATTTTTTTTTTCACATACATATCCTTATATACAATACACATGCAGGAAAATTAGGAGGGCTCCAAAATAAATTGAAGTTTTCGTTATTTTGACTGAATGGAATCGTTAATCAGCAAAAACTTTCACAATGATATTTTAAATCATTACTTTAACATGATGATTTCAGTGGGGATAAGTACTTACCACACCCACTTATAAATACCCAAGTCAATAATTTGATATCACAAATCTAGTTAAAATCAATGACTTTATTTAAGCGAATTCTTCGAAATGTGATAATATTCGTGATTGTTCATTTGGTACAATCAACGCCGCCATTCATTATCTGTAAATCAAACAATTACAGCAGAGAGGAACAAAATTGTTTTACAAGGTACCTTACACCATAGAGAAATATACATAGAGCGGAAACTCTCCTGTCAAAGACCTAGCTCAGTTGTCAAAGACCTAAGTGCTGAGAATGTATTAGTGAAAAAACTATGTGAAAACAAAAACAACACTCGTATGTGTGATTATTTTGAGTAAAATTTTTGTTTGAGTTTTTTTCTAGTTTCCGCTCTTGTTGTTTCTCTATGCCTTACACTTCGAATTTTTTTTTCTTCAAAATTTGGTACTCAAATTCCATATGATAATACAAAGTTCACTGAAATTTTTAATTTCCTATGGTTTGGCTTCTATTGAGGCTTTTAAGTTCAAGTATAAGTATATTTTGAACCATTAAACCAATTTTTACAATATTGCTCACATAGTTGTATAATTCTGTAAATATCGCTTAAATATGATCGTCTTTCAAATATATCCCTAAATTTGAATTATCTTGAGAACCCAATTGTCCTATTTTGAATTTTACATTGCTGTAACCATTTTTTTTAATGAGAAAGGGATTTTTAGAAAAAATATATTAAAAACTTACGATTAATTAGCTTTAGTATGAGGATAAAAATGAAACAATCTGACTTTAATTTAAAAAAACAAGTAAGAATGCTATATTCGGCTATCTTATATACCCTTCACCTTTGTTGTGGATGCATTAATTGTCCACTTTCAGCGTATAACATATATCAAGAAAATTTTTAAATTTTTTCAATGTTGTATATTAAAACACAAACGCATAACAGATCATATTACTCCATCTGTTTTATGGGTGGTGTAAATATTAAGGAATCAGAAGCTCTGGATGTTCTAGGCATGAGTATTCAGTGCGATGTCGGCTAGACAAAACACATTTTTCGAGTGTCGGAAGAAGGATTAAAGTGCCTTGGTTTTCTAAAACTCCATATGATCTCCTTACTATCTACACCACTTATATCCGACCAAAAATGGAATACAACTCTCATGTGTCTATTTTGGAGTTACTCGACCGCGTACAGGAGAGGGCGAAGGTGCTTATCGGTGACAGTATTGACTCACTGGAACATCTTCGCAATGTGGGTTGTGTTTCACTGTTCTACCGATACTACAATGGAACTTGTTCCCGAAACTCGTAGTTTTTTACGAAACACACGTTCTTCGGCAAGGGCTCTCCAATTCGCTGTCGACTGGACAGTGGTTCGCACAACATATTACAGGGAAAATTCGTTCTTTAGCCGAACTGTCCGTATGTGGAATAAGTTTCCTCCTAAAGTCTTTTCTGCCTCTTTCAATATAGGAAAATTCAAATCAAATGTTCACAAACACTACTCCCTCCCATAACCTAGTTCCAACACAATGCTTTGCATGAATAGGGGTCATCCCCTGAATGCTGGTCCAAGTAAAAAAAAAACAACGCAAAACGAAACGAAACGCAACAAAAAAAAAAAATACGCAAAGCAATGAAGACAACACACATCCAAACATGCGTTTTGTTGCTTTTTTATCAAAGCATGCAATAAATTGTCTTTTTTTATGAAATTTTCAGAGATTGTATCGGATTTTTGCTCATATCTCCGTTATTTATTGACGGATTTTGCTGATTTTAAATAGGAAACTTCTCGAAAGCATGTCTGACAGAATTATTGGAGATTTGGATCCCGAAGATATCTAGGGTCTTCAGAAAATTGATTTCAACAGACAGACGGACATGGCTTAATCGACTCCGCTATCTATAAGGATCCTGAATATATATACTTTATAGGGTCGGTGGAAATTACAAACGGAATGACAAACTTATATATATCCTTCTTACGAAGATGAAGGGTATAAAAACTAAAAAGTTCATTCACATTTTGAAGTGGTCAATTCTAAAACTGAAACTATTGAAAACATTGACATATCTTTGTTGTTTCCATACAAATACGGGCCATATTAATGCACATAAATGTATGTATGAGTACAGCAATGGCAGTAAAAGTAACCATCATATTTTTGCTGCTGTACACAAACATATACCCACACATAAGTATACTAAGTATATTGCAAAACATATATGTCATGTGGCCATCATGCAAACATACATACATACATACATACACATACAAACTCATTTAAAACAGTCGACAACAAATGTGGCAAAAAAGCAAACAAAAATTGAATGAAAGAAAAATAATCATTTAACCTACATCCGTACAATGCTCGTACAAAAAACATGCCACCGCCATCACCCCCTTCGTAAGGCCATATGCGATGTATCCCAGATAGCATTTGGAAGATTGTTTTTTCAAAAATCACTAAACCGAGTCTTTTTCGAGTACTGTTGCTGTTCAAAAACTGATTAATAAGTTGTACGCTTAAAAAATGATTCGAAAATGATGATTAAAAAGTGAGTTATTTGAAAAACAATAAAATGTACATCAATCGTAAATATAATTCAGGTGTTCTAAATATGATTGTTTACAAATATATTTTGTAATTATATTTTAAGCAGTTGGAAGATCAAAAATTGTTTCCTGGATTATTGATTTTGATTGTAACAGACATAAAATGACTAAAAATTACTCAAAAGTTATTCGAAAATGTCTTCAAAATGAACAGCATTTCGACTCAAAAATGATTTGAAAATGTCTCCAAAATGAACAACAAAACGATTCAAAAATTACTCAAAAATTATTCAAAAATGAGAAGAAACTAATCAGAAGAGGAACTCATTTAGATGTGTCGAGAATAGGGTACCATTTTCTCCCGACAAAAGTATAACTTATGATCAAAAAATAAAAGGCTGAAGTATTAAAAAATTACTCGAATTTGATAAAAATTTACAAAAAATGCTAGCTGGGATGTATGATATAAATATATATACGTGTATAGAAATGAAATATAATAAAAAGCCATATCAACAAAACACATTATCAACGTCTAATAAAAGGTCAAAAAGCTCTGTTGTTACCACCCCAATCCCTTTCAGGCAACCAACGGCATTCAATTTTTACGTTTCTATTTTTTATATATATTATTTACACCTTGTTTATATGAAGGCGTTTGTTTTTTATTTTGTTTCCGTTTTTTCTATATATTTGTTACAAAAAATGTTAAGGCTGTGATAAACAATAATCAAGGTTAATTGATTTTAGTTGTTATTCGTGAAGTAAATATCTTTATTTTGGGTAATAGAAAAATATAAGTAATTTGCACAAATCAATTACCTTCAGCTAGAAGTCATTAAACTTTTCGAAAGAATTTTCAAGGAAGCACATACATACATATATTTGAAAAGATTTACTTAATAACATTTAATGACAAAAACGACTTAATTTGTAACTTTTAGTGGACTAAAAGTTACAAATTAAGTTTTAGAAATCTATTTACTAGTTGCTTGTAATACTTCTTATAAAATGTGTTAGGAACCACTACCATATGGGAAAAATTAGTTATAATAAAAATATACAAAAATATTTTACACGATGAAGCAAAGACCCGAATAAAGGACCATAAATTATTTAGCAAATTTTTCAGGATAAGAAACTTTCTTTTTCGCTATTTCTTATTTTTAGTAAAAATTTACAATCGAAAATTTTAAAATTTGCATCTTGGGTTAAATATTATTTCTATGGATTGGATTGGAACTCGTCATCATCTTTTACTATCTAGGCACGTCGTTGTAGAGTGTTTCAGTGCGAAAAATTGCAACAATATTTAAGGCCAGATTTTGTTTATTTCGATTAATAGTCCGCTCCCACTTAAAAATACACGAGTTAGGGCCTTTCTATATTAAGGTAACGATATGTCAACAAGATTTGAAATAAATAAAAAATGTGTTTAATATTTAATTAAAATCTTGCGTACATTTTGAAACGCTTTTTATTTGCTTTTAAAATATTTACAAGAATTTATCTAGCAAATACTTATGACATATCCACACCAACAAACCCTATCAAATGGCCAACAAATATGAATTTTTCCATTACATGTCATGTTTTAAAGTATTGACATAGATATTGGTTCAATATCATTTCTGGGTAGTGTTCTACATAATAAATATTACTGACACGTATAATAACAAAATATTTTCATTATATCAATTTCAATGAATAAAACTTATAAAAAATGAAATGCTAAAAATTAAGCCTTTTCACAGCATACATACAATCAATTGTGTAATGTTAAGTAAAACTTAAATTTACAATAGTGTTTGGGGTAAAAGCTATCAAGCCAAAAAATATGGGGAAACGAATATGAAAAACCTTTTTCAAACGTGACATGTTTTCCATAATCCAATAAACTTTTTTTTTTCTTTGCACTTGTACTCATTTTATCATTTTATTTCCATTCATTTTCATTTACAATATAAAATATGACACCTCTATAAAAGTAAAACGATTTTGTGTTAAAAATAAAAACAATTTTTAAAAACATTTAAGTGTGAGTGTGACCTAATGTTAGTATGTTCCAGCAGTTAAGCAAGCAGTCAATGTATCCCTTAGCGACAGTAATTGTCATTAATGTTTGATCACTTGTCTGACTCTAATGTATATATTTTGGTTCATTTGGCATGTATTTGCTCTTTGTAGTGGATAGAGAAGGCAATTGGTTACTTTATACATCCCCGGTAATCTAGCGTGAAGACAATTGTCACTCAAGTGTCTCTAAGTAATTTAATTCGTGCAAACTGGTTTTATGCAAATTGTGTTGACAGTTTATTTTTATTTTTGCTTAAGTATACTGATATTCCATGTAACCTACCGTGAAGTCAAATGTCACTTAAGCATCTCTAAGTAACCTAGAGTGTATTCGCTTTAAACATTTATTTCGTACTGCACTTTAAAAAGTAATTACTTTACCCACCAGAAATAATCTATTGGAGAGTTGTGGGAGAAAGGTTTGTTTATAAGCAAACGGTTATTGCACTATCTATCATATGTCTTTTTAACTGACTATTTGAGGTTATTTAGCACCCGTACATGTTAAAATAATCAGTCAGGTAGCTAGAAATGTATATGAGTCCAATGCATTGACTACTTTGGACCCGCTTTCTGATAGTCTCATTGTAACACAAGCACGTGTCAAAAATGATACGAAAAATCACTAGTTCGGGACAGTCTCCAAGAACTGCTGAGTAATACGCAATTTTAACCTTGTGTATAAAGAGAATCCTTTTAGCTTAATTTTGTATATATTTTTTTGTTTGTTTTTATTGTTGCTGTTGTTATTATATTTTTATTGGTTTTCACTTTGTAGCAATTTAAAGCCAAAACAGATGAAAAAAAAAAAAACTCCAAAAAAATTAAACGTGTCAACATGAAAAGGAAGCAACAAAGAATTAAATAAAATATGTTTTGTATATATTTTTTTGGGTAGGACAGAAAAAAATAAATATGACAAAATTGTGTCAAAACATATGTGACTGAATAGCTTCAGAAATTTTTTTTTTTATTTTGTACCCTTTTTGACATGAGACTTATTAATATTTATCATATATATACCAACATACATAAAATATACAGTTGTGACATATTTGTAATTATAATAGAATGGGATGTAATAATATGAATAGAGCATATCTATATTATGTTTCAGACTGTAGTCTTTTTTTAAGGTTTCTATTGTGAAACCAGTGAAAATACTATATTTGAAAAATTATCTTGGACTCTCTAAAAACTATAGAAATAAGTACATTTCTCGCCAATTGTTCATAATTAAATGGTCTTAAAACTTGGAATATTTTTGCAATCCTAAAAACTATTATTTTTTTAGATAATGAAAAATATTAGTGCTTTAGGTCGGACCTAAAGCTTTTTTTAGTCTATGGAAGGTTTATAAGATTTTTATTATCTTAAACACAATCAAATAATTCACAATTGTTACCTCAATTTTGAGGCTCATAGTATTTATTTTATAACAAGAAATCGCAAATTTTATCTCGAACTTTTGCACAAACTTTTCTAAAACTATACTTTTAAAACCTGCAAATTTTTTGTTTAAACCTACACTAAAGTATTAAACGAACAAAGCTTACAATAACCAAAAAATCTATAATCTATTCACAAGGTCTCTTATCAGTCATATTGTCATAATGTCCTAATATATCACGACTCGGGGGCTCTGCTTAACCGACTCTTAGTCATTCGGCGTTGGTCTCTGCTGGTTGGTTACGATAACACAATAAACATAGAAAGTAGTATTATTTTAGGATATTTTTGCTTGAAAAGCAATAAAACCCATTGTGAAATATTAGGATATTTTGACAATAAGATTTGATAAGACCCTCATGAATTGACCAATTATTTATCAGAACTTAGGAAGGACAGCACTAATTTTTGAAAGTACTATATAGTATGATTATTTTTTTATTTCTTTTAATTATTCTTGATTACTTTTAGATTATTTGTAATCGTAATCAATTAGTAATCAGTGATTGTTCTAAAGAGAGTTATATAATTAATAAAATTATTTTCAAAATGTAGTCTAATTGCACGCAGAAAAAAAATATAGTTGTACATTGTTACTGTTTATATATGCATGTTTACATGTTTACTGTAACCATATATATGGTTGATACAATCATGTGAATCGTAAATTAACCATATTATTGTTACCACAATCATATATATAGTTACTGTGACTATAATATTGTTAAAAATTTTGATATTGTTACAATAGCCATGCACAAATGTTGAAATAGTTACAGTAACTATGTACAACTATATTTTTTTTCTGCGTGTGATATGAAATTTTTCCCAAGAATATTATCCCAAAATCCACATTAATATATACCAATATACACCTATCCTTCGATTTACACGATACTTTTTTTACACGATTTCACTTTTACACTATTTTTTTGGTTTTCGTTTATATCGAGGGATGTGGAAATTACCTCAATTTACACGATTTTTTTTTTTTAAATACTTTAGCAAAAACTAATTTTTTTCAGTAAGTATATCCTGCACAATTCTCAAAAACAGTTATCTATAAAAAATGGAACAATAATAGGGAAAAGTGTAGCAGCTGGAACCAAAATGAGCCTGAGTACAACTTCATGCGTTCGGGACATTACAATTGAAAATATTGAAAAGCCACTAATGATCTGGATAGAAAATTAAACTCAAAGGCAAATCCCAATTGATACCACTGCTATTACAAAAAAAAAAAACTTAATGATCAGCTACCATCAAGCCATAGTTGGTTTGAAATATTTAAGCAAAGACAGTCCTTACATAATCTTTAATTAAAAGTTAAACAAGCTACTGCTGATATAGATGAGTCTAAAGAATATCCCGAAAACTGTACTGAAATTATTGCTGCCAATTAATACATTCCTGATAAAGTCTTCAATACAGACGAGTCGGGACAGTTTTCGAAAATAATGCCACAGTGGACTTTTCTATCAAAAGCTAATACAATTTTTAAATTTAAACAACGTTTTAAAATAATTTTTTTTTATAGAAACTTTGCTTTAAAACATTGTTTAAATTGAAATTTGTTTATGAATATGGGGGAATGAATTTACTTTACTTTAAAATAAATGAATTTTCTAAACGAAATTTTTTAATTTATTCGTATTTGTGTCTTTTTTTCGATTTACACGATTTTTTCAGCAACGTATCTATCGAGTTAATCGAGGGATAGTATTCAGGATCAACTTCATGGTGTATTAAACGATATACGTCCGTCCACGTAATCCTTGTAATCAATCTATAGATCACTATTTCAAAGATAATTATCCCAAGAACCAAGCCTATGGAATTTAGTTATAAACGCTTCATTATTTCTCCTACCCGCCATACAACTGAAAATTTAGACCAATTTGTTTTTATGGGCCTCCAAGTTTCTGCAAATCAAGGTGTCATCAGTTTTTGACCAACAGCTAATTAAAACTTGGTGATACCGCTTAACTATATGTGGCAATAACAGTCCACCAAATAAATTTTTTTAAATTTTATGCCAAAAAATAGCTTTTTTAAAAATTCCATTTTTAAAAAAAAAAAAAAAAATACAGGAAACATTTTTTTAGAATAACTTACAGGGACTCCTTTTTACTAGCAATATTTATCAAAGTTGTAGCTACGGTAAAACTAAACATATTAATGCTATCTGAGCATATCTCGGCTCTCTAAATAGCATACAAAGTTCACTTTGTATCTTTAGTTTAGTTTTTTACTATTTTTTGACGTGAAAACAAAGATTTTTTGTTAAAGAAGTATTAACAAATGCACACTTCTCTATTGTGCTGCAATAGTGAAGAATGGGCAAATCATTATCAGTATGATCCGGGCCCATTACGTTACCCAATCTTGATCACGCAAGACTGGCTTGATGCAGTATATGAAAACACGTTAAAATGTTGGAAAGGAGGTGTAAGGTTTGTGGAGCTTCTAAAGAGTAAATATAAACTTTTTATATAAGTATTTGGTATTGGGAAAAGCTCTATGACTTAAACACTAAAGTCCTTATCCATAATCAATTTTTTAATTTATTACAGGTTTATAAAACAAGTTCTGTATGGAAATTCTGCATTATAAACCTTTTATAAAACTAAAAATTTATTATGAATAAGGGGGTAATAATTTAGTGAAATTAAATAATTTTTGTAATTTTTTCGGAGGTCATTTACCATAAAAACTAAAAAATTATAATATGGTGATTTTTCATCAAGAAAAATATAAAATTTAACGGTTAAAGATTTTATAACAAAATTTGTAATTAATATACATATATCTAAATGTCCTTAAGTCAATAGCATTACTACTATTGGCACTCTGTGTTTACAAATACCGAAATTTCTAAAACTGGGAAAATGTATTTAAACAACAGATAAGGTTACACAAATATGAAGCATTTTTGTGGTAATGTGCTTTGAGTTGTTGGATTTTTTTACTCAAACCAAAATTTTTGTTTCAAATTTGGACAAGTTTAGATAGAGCTAGGAGGGACCATGTCTTGCTAGGTGAGTAAAATTTTACAAAGAAAAAATATAGAGACTATTTTGAAAATAAACTTAAAAAATACACGCATCCAAAGTTGAAACATGTAAATAGATGTTTCAACTTTGGATGCATGTAACTTTTTATTGTGATGAGATAATATATAAATACATCTTTATATAAGGAGTGAGATCGAAAATTAAATTAACTTCAATTTCCATGCTCTGTTTTTTGCCTTTAAATTTTTAGCAGCGTTCCTGGCAGGAACTTTTTGAGCCTTATAGTTTTTTAAACCAGCATTAGCTTTAACATTTCGTACCAAAGAGTCCGAGCAATGAGCTAACCGGGCTGCTTTCCTACCGGATGTGTTGAGAGCTCTTTTGAAAATGCTTTAGATTTTTTTGAGAGTTTTCCGAACGTGTGGCATTCTACGAACATGGTTGACGACAACATCTAGCGTTGTTTCCAAACCTACGATGATAATAACATACCTGTTCTGATGAACTACGAGATCTTCGTGATCTATTACGGGAATTAGAGTGTGCTGAACGACGGTTTCGAGAAGTTTGGAAATTTTTTACTGCGTTCGTTAGGGCCGAAATTTGTTCACGTAACTCACCAATTTCATTTGTACCTTGAATGGCAGCAATATTGTTTGAGGATGAAGAAGAAATATCTCCAATCTTGTCGGCCATTATAGCTAAATTGTCCAGGGGTTCTGAGGAAGTGGCTAAAATTGCTTGAGTTTGAGGAGGTAAACGCTGAAGCCACATAGTGCGTAGGAACTCTTCTTTGACACCACCGTTGGCAAGACTACGCATTTCGCGGAGTAAAAAACTTGGTTTCTTGTCACCAATTGGTAATTCATTTAGAAGGGTTTTTATGCGCTTCTCTTCAGAAATGGAGAAATGGTCGATGAGGCGCTGTTTTATTTTGGTGTATGCATTGTTTGGGCATTCTATAATTATATCACTGACTTGGGAGAGAACTTCAGGATCTAATTCCGGTAAAACTGCAAAATATTTCGAGTTTTCATTGATTATGTTATGGTTCTCGAATTGTGCCTCCAACTGGGCAAACCAAATTGCTGGATTTTCTTTCCAAAATCGTGGAATACGGAGTGTTACAGGTTCTGCTGCGGAATCTTGAGTATTTCTGGGCATCTTGCGTGAAGAATTCGGGGTCACCAATTTAAATAAATGCTTATTAAATTTTTTATTTTTCAAGACTAAAAATATATTTTAATTTTTGGTAATTATTCGAACTTTTTTATTTTTATATAATTTGAAAGTAAATTTTTAATTAGGCTTAAGTTCATTTATTATAATTAATCTGTAATAATTCAAAGAATATCACTAAATACTACAATATTTAGACAATTGGCAAATTGGAATGCATTTTCTACCCTGCCAAGGGCGTCATCAACAATCTTTATTGTCAAGGTCTATTGTAAATTCCATCTATTTAACTTACTATTATTAGGAAATAGAATATGGGAATCATATATTTTATTATTTGTAAGTTAGACGAAATTTCAAATATTTTTATTATATATGTGTATTCTTATTATTACAAATTTATCATATATTAGTATGCTTGTTGCTGTAGCCAACCTTTGGTTGACAATATTAGCTATGTATGTTTTTGTGTTTTCTTCTTACTCTTTATTGTTGATTCATTGAATCAAACTAGAGATAGAAACTGATTTTTTAGTCTTACTGTGCCATGTGTATTTTTTATTTTAATTTTTGGTAATTATTCGAACTTTTTTATTTTTATATAATTTGAAAGTAAATTTTTAATTAGGCTTAAGTTCATTTATTATAATTAATCTGTAATAATTCAAAGAATATCACTAAATACTACAATATTTCCTAATAATAGTAAGTTAAATAGATGGAATTTACAATAGACCTTGACAATAAAGATTGTTGATGACGCCCTTGGCAGGGTAGAAAATGCATTCCAATTTGCCAATTGTCTAAATATTGTAGTATTTAGTGATATTCTTTGAATTATTACAGATTAATTATAATAAATGAACTTAAGCCTAATTAAAAATTTACTTTCAAATTATATAAAAATATATTTTTTTATTTTTTCATATTTTCTACAAAAGTTATTAAAAATTCAATGAAACTATTTTGATATTTTATTTTTTAAAACAAGTAGTTTTATGGTAGAGTAATAGTTGCTACAGAAACATCATGTGGACCATTCCTTCTATCTGAACTAGATTTTCTATCAACGGACAAGATCTCCCGGTACTGTTTAATAACATTGGAAACAGTTTGACGGCAGACCTTTGAAAGCTTGACCAACTTTTTGTAGGACCAATTTGGGTTTTGTTGAAAATATTTAATAATTTTAGTACGCACTTTTTTCTGGTCACTCATTTTAATCAGATTAACAACAAATGAATATAATTGACATTAAACATAATAACTGACATATTGTACAAAGGTAACTTGATCAAAGAAAAAAATCAAATAATACTTGGATTAAAAGTTTTAATGAAAAACGTGTGTTAAGAATTTTACGATCTCACTCCTTATATAGAAAAGTAGGCGATTTTGACCTTATGTGTGTTACCGCATCACGCTCAAACGATTTCCACCAAGCTTATACACAAGATAGATATTGGAGCCTATCGCTGTTTTGGGGCATTAAGATTCCGCCCAGCCTTGATTAAAACATTAACTTAATTATATCTCTTCTACTGTCATGGAAAATTGTATTGAAATCGGAATGGTGATTTACAAATTACCGATTTATTCAACTTTTTGTGAAATTTCTTAAATTTATTTAGTAGAAGCAAGGTTACAGCCTCTTGACTGTTTCCTGATTTATTTGCAGGCATTCTTTATCAGAATGTTGTATTCAATGACTTATATTAAATGTAAAAAATATGTATTCAAGCGAAAGAATATTCTTTAGAATATAGTCTTTGAGAAGAACATCATCGATCAACAAATCGACAACTTAGTAGCAATATTTTTTGTATTTGTGAGATTACCAGATTCCTTAATTTAATTTTACATAAAAAATATTGACACTTTATTACAACTTTGTGGAAAAAACTGTAAAAAAATTCTTGTTTGACATTTCAAAAACACTTTAATCGGTGGCAAAACAATAAAAAAATATATTTTCCATAACTACTATATAACGACGGGATTTTGTAGGGCAAACAAAGGTATATTTTTTTTGTTTCATTAAGTTTTTTCCAATGAACGTACAAAAAAAAAAATCGAACAAATAACAATTTTTAATCAATTTTAAAAATTTGTTTTTGTTAAAGGCAAAATAAACAACTAGTATCATTTTATTAATCACCGCATTGTGGCAGCATTGCAGTTTTTTTGTTTGCACTTCAGAATTGTGAATAGCTTAGTTCAGTACAACTTTTTTTGCTCATGACTTTTGTTGGCAATGAAAATTTTATATTTTAAGCCATTAACAAATCCAGATAGCTGAGTTTAAATTAACCTAATAATTGAATAATTTTATTATGAAAAAAACGGAAGGAAAAAAGATTTTACTATAAGAGATTTAATATGAAAAATGGACGATGTTAATTAAATTTATTTATTTATATATGTATATAGTTAACAAAACGTTACAAAATTAGTATTATACATAGTTATATTAAATTTTTAGTTGTATATATTTAAAAGTTTTACTTTGTTTGCTTAATTATTAGTGGAGTTTTATTGTAGGTAGCGTATGATTGATGTGCTTATATGTATACGAAAATTTTTAATAATCATACGCCACACGTGTTATAAAGTTAATAATGATTTTACTAAATAATATAAAATTTGATTAGAAATTCTATTTAGTAATACATACATATACATTCAAGCTCGACCATATAACACTCTACACTAAGTAAATGAGCAAAATCATTTTTCTTTTAAAATTTCACTAATTTATTTTTGTGAATGATTTTCGGAAGAGTGCATTATGTGGGAGCTATGACTAATTATGGACCGAACATCATAAAATTAGGTGACATGATTTCCGTATATATAAAACTTATTTGGAGTGAAATTTGTCTAGATAACTAAATGCATTAAATATTTATCATGGATAAAGTCCAATTTCGGGTGGACATTTGTATGGGGACTATGTGAAATGATAGACCGATTTCAGCCAATTTCAAAAGGCTTTGTCCTTGAGGCGAAAAATTTGTAGTTACCAAATTTTATCGAAATATCTTCAAAATTATGAGCTGTACTTTGCGCTCAAAGTTTACATGGGCAGCCAGCCAGACGGACGGACGGACATCCTTTAATCCTCCCCGCTATGGTGGTGTAGGGTATAAAAATATATATATTTTTATTCATGCAATAGCTCATATTTAGAGAAAATCTTATGAAAATTGAAGATGGGGTCTTGAGATATCGTTTGGCTAAGTACAATTTCTCATCATGCTATATCCTGTTTTAATGAGAAACAGATATCTAGATAACAGTTTTAAACCGTTGATATATTAGCTTTAATGTGATATCAAAAATTATAAAATCCGACTAACAGTTCAAAAGTTAATAATAATTATTCTTGAAATTTCTAGGGAAAAAGCCATCACAAGAAAATATCGGATAGTCAAGTCAAGCACACCATTTTGATCGCTATGAACTATATTTTCATAAAATAACACGCTTTTTAAATTCTTGATTTTTATTTTTTCTTGTCAAAAATATTTGTTGTTATTTTTGGATTTTTATTTTTTTTTTTTTTTTGTCAGAAATATTTGTCAGACTTTGATTTTTATTTTTTTTTTGTCAAAAATAATTGTGATTTTTTTGTGAGACATATTTGTCAGACTATGATTTTTATTTTTATATCTGCCAAAAAAAAAAAAAAATAAAAATTATAGTCTGTCAAATATGTCTGACAAAAAAATAACAATTATTTCTGACAAAAATAAAAAAAATCAAAGTTGGACAAATATTCCTGACAAAAAAATAAAAAAATCAAAGTTTGACAAATATTTCTGAAAAAAAAAAAAAAAAAAAAAAAAAAATAAAAATCAAAGTCTGACAAATATTTCTGACAAAAAAAAAAAAAAAAAAATCAGAAAAAAACAATTATATTGTGATTTTTATTAAAAATTGGATAATTGTTACAGTTTCTGGTTATAACAGTTTATTAAAAAATATGAACTTTAAACTTATATAAAAAGCAACATTTTGAAAATTTCGAGAACTTTAAATTCATAAATTGAATTTTTTGTATCGAAATTTCTCGTTTCATCCCTAAATACATACATATTTTAAAATTAACAAATAAATTCATTTTTTCTTAATACTTTCCCTCGGTAACTTTATTTAAATTTATTTAAATTTCCCTTCCTATAAAATAATAAAAAAAAAAAATCGAAATGAATATAAGTTTTTCAAATAGTTGAAAAAAAAAAAAAAAAAACGTGTACATATATATTCGCAAGAAACTTTGATTATAAAACTTGTTAGTTTGTGGATTTTATGGTTTTGAAATGTTGTTTCAGTTTGTTGTATAGATTTATCAGCTTTAGTTGCAAATGATATTGCCTTCACTTCCATTCGTTACTACTATCTTGCTGCCAACTTCCACTTTGAATGTAACTGTTAAACTTAAATGTGGTTTACTACAGATTACACTGAGCGTAACTTTGCTGCTGTAATATTGGATTTTATAAAGTGCTACCTATAGAAATTTTCGTAAAATCTTAATCTCATCCATATTTATCAAGATGCAAAGCTAAAGTATATATGTATGTATATTCCATATAAAAGATACAAAGTAGCAGCAAAAAAAAGAAAGAAAAAAAACTCATTTGAAATGTGTAATTTGAAGATATTTGATTATACGTACACAAACAGTTAGATTTTCTTTTACATAATATCCTAGCTCTCATATAATTGTGCATATATGTATGTATAAATTCCTGAACTAAGTCAAGTGTATAAATGTTGAAAAATCTGATTTGATTTTCAATATAAGAAAATCGTATGTTCTAAACTTATCTAAGTATATTTATATTTTAGTGTTTGTGGCTGTACGAAACTGAGTGTGTGTGTTTGAGAAGGGAAATGTTTAAGTATGAAAACGAAATTAAATTGTCTTTCTAATTAGAAACTAATTTCAAAATTGATTTATATGGTTTATTTCATGTCAAGTGTATAATTTGATGTTGGTTCTGTGTGTGGTTAAATATGTATACGGTGGAATTGTTGTAATTTTTCAACTAAATATGCCGCCCATAAAATTATAAGGTAACAAACTTTCCACTTTGGTTATGCAATATAACACAAATAGTATTAATTGGTACTACTTATTGCTGGATTTGGATCTGAAGAATTTGCAAAGTCAATTGCAAATACGAAAAAATTCCCGAAAATTTGATCGTTCGTTTTGTATGGTGAAAACTTTTATAAAAGATCATGAAAATTATGGTATAACGAAATTTGTGATGAGTACCTTATTATTTAAACTTTTATTAAATTTGTTGTGATTACGAGCTTTTATGTAAAAGTGCTAGGTTACAGTTATTTTTTCTATTCTTTTGATATCATTTAACCACTGTGCATTTATCATTTTATGTATGTATGTATAATTCAACAATTACATTGTGTTTAAAATGTAAACTATTTACTTAGGTTTCTGTTTGTTTTAACTTAATCTAAATAATAAATCAAAATACAAGAACATGTTATGGATTGTATCTTAATTTGAAGCATATAAAATATTTTTTCCATACGTATCCTGATGGCTGTGTGAATTTATATGTATGTAGGTGAAAATTAAAAGAAATTTAATCTTAATATGTTTTATTAAATTAGTTAAATAATTAAGACTAATGTTAGTGAGAGCTTTATTTGGAAACTACATATGAGATAAATATACATACTGTTGAACACAGTTATGTAATCATCAATGCTGAAATATTTGTTTGTGCATATTTTTTAAACACATACTTACTAGAGATGAGCGTTATTTTCATACCTGTGATTTAATAACCGTGGTTGAAAAATCACGAAATCGCTCATCTCTAATAATTACAGATTGGTTTTAGAAAGCCCTAAACGTAGCACAGTGGGGGAAATGAAAAAAAGTGGAAATAAATCTGTAACTTCTAAACGAATAGCCCGATTTTAATAAAAATTCCCATGGCATAATATATGGCAAAGGCAATGTTTTTTGTAGATCTCGTCGAGTACTTTGACATGATTTTTAATTTTGGATATACCCGAGGTGCCTCACGTTGGGGCATTGTGGCTCGATGCTCTCTGGGTGTTATAAGCCCCAATTCAAAACTTAAACATATCAACATCTCCTCTATTTTATTAAAATCGGGCTATTCGCTTAGAAGTTACAGATTTATTTCCACTTTTTTTTCATTTCCCCCACTGTGCGTAGGATAGAACTAGATGTCCAACTGTGAGTTAAAATAATAACTCTCTCATAAATTTTATGGCTGACACAACAATATTGATTGGTTTTTGGCAACCGACTTAGGTTTTTGTATCTCAGTAACACTTCTATTTATATTTTACTCTATTGTCCTAAACAAATTCAAAATAAATTAAAATGTCTAACAAATTTATAATTTAAATAATTTTTTTATTCAGAAAAAAAAACACAGAGCAAAAATATACTTAGTTGTACATTAGACCGTACCTCAAAAAAAAAAAATAAAAATTCCCCGTACACCCCCTAATAACAGGTGGCGCAAAAGTAAACTTCCGATGTTTTTTGGCTGTAATTAAAAAGAAAAAAAGAAAAACTTTGAATAGTCAGCAATATTCCGCGTTCTGGAGCAATGTAGCGTAACATTGTTTATTAACGTGTATTTCGCATGTATTTACTACACAAATGTCAAAACAGAACTGACATTAGGGGTCAATCGCAAAATTTATAGCATTTTCTGATAGGAGGATTACTTTTGCGCCACCTGTTAGAATGTAGTTTTGCAAGGCAGTTACGAAACAAATTGTTTTTTTTTTTTTTGCCGAACGTAGGCCTTTTTACATTTTTCGACCAATGTTTTGCTTTAAAGCCCATTGACATGTTTAAGTCAGAAGTCATTTAATATAATATTGTGGTCACTACAATTCTGAATATGTTTGCGGCAACCATTAAATGTTAAAGATGCATGTGAATTGCATTAAATCATTAAAGCAACCATATAAATGATTGTTGTAATTGCTGTTGTATGCTTTTGGCAACGGTATAACAATTTTAATATTTTTCAACACACATGGAAAAATTGATATATACGTGATAGTAGAGTAATAACACTGCGTATTCAGTTTTTCTTCATTGGCTATTTTATTAGACTGCTGAACTTCTTAGCTTTTATTTCATACCCATTTTGTAGTTCATACCCATTTTGTAGTACACCACTAAAGTGGGGAGGGTATAATGCGTTTGTACTGATGTTTGTAACGTCCAAAAATATTAGACTAACACTCATCTTAAAGAATACTTTCTGAGTCGATTAATCGATGTCCGTCCGTCTGGTTGGCTGGCTGTCCATGTCCTTGTAAACCTTGTCAATAAGCTTTGTTGTTTCAAACCAACAACAAAGCTTATTGAAACTGAATGAAATCGGTACATTATTTCACCTAGCCCACATACAAATGTCCTCCCGTAATTGGACTTTATCGGTCTTAACTCTTTAATTTATATTGGTGTCTACATATCACGTAATTTTTTTAATGATCGGTACATAATTAGTCATAACTAGGGGGCGGATTTATATGCAAATGCATGTTTTTTCTCGAACGTCCAAAAACAATGTGGACTAATTATCTATCCGAATAGCACATTTTGCTGTAAAATGGCATCGATTTGTTAGTGCATATAATTGCATATTTTATTGATAATGCATATTTTGTTATATTTTACTTCAAAATGCATATTTATATGCATATTATTCAAGTTTTTAATAAAAATATAATTTTTAGTCGTCAAAGAGCAACATATTGTCTGGACAAAAAGTTTTATTTGTTGAATTTGTTATAGAAATAGCATTAAATGTTATCGACTAATTTCTTTCGACGTCATGAGACTGGTATTAAGTTTTTCATTTCTCTAAGTAACAGCAATTTCATTTCAAAACATCAATAATTCATTAAATGTATCGAAGACATTCATATTTGATTTCTCTGCAATTTCGATTTATAAGAGATTTCGTTATAGAAAGATTTTGTAACTTCACATACACAATTATCACTCCTGACAGTCATTTCCCAGCAGTTCTATGAGACTGTCCTGAACTAGTGATAACTAGCTACGTAACTGGTTATATTAACACATGCATGTCGTAAACAGAGGGTCAATTGACTATTTTGGATAACTTAGAGACAAATGCATTGCACAATTAAAGTTTAAAGTGACTACCCTATAGATTACTTAGAGCCACTTAAGTGACAATTGTCTTTACGCTAGATAATATGGGATGTTAACGTAACCAATTGACTTATCTCTCCGTTACACACACGTGATAGATGACCCAAAATATATAAATTGGAGTCAGCTAAGTGATCCGACATTAGTGACATTTGCTACTTGCTTAACTGACACATTATTACAAGATGAAAATTAAAATTGAAGGTTACTTTACATCACGATCAAAATATTGATGATTTTAAAAGGCAAGTAGCAAAATAGAAGTTATAAATATTCATACCAAGATATTACACTTAATATATTAATCGTTTTCTCAGAAGAAAAATTATAATTTTAAAACTTTAAGTTTTTAATTCCTGGTATAATTTAAAGAGTCTTAACTGTTGGGAACACTTTTGTGCATGTTTTGGACATTGCGCGATCCATAGTAAATTATTGTATGTTTCTGCACAAAAATATAAGTGCATATTTTTAACATTTTTATTTTGATTTTTTTGAAGCATATTTTCCAATAATAAATGCGTCAAAATCCGCCCCCTAGTCATAGCTCATATATAAGGCTGCTTCCGAAAATCACTTTAACGAGCATAAATCTTTTAAAAATTTTGGTATCCACATAAAATTCAACAAAAACAAAGATTGACTATATCATAAATAACAGGAGACAATTTCATGGCGATCCGTCCATAAGCAGTCATGGCTCCTTTAGAAAATCATTTAAGAAAAAAAAAATATTGAAATTTTGAAAAAAATATATATATTTTGATCATTTATTCTGTGTAGTGTATTTAAATCGGAAATTTCCATTTGTATATCAGAAATTTCCTTGGTTATTATTAGAAATATAAATTTTGAACAATAAATATTGTTGATAACGCCCTTGGCAGGGTAGAAAATGCATTACCATTTGTCATATCGTTGGTGTCATGGGAAAATGCCCTAACTCGCATTTTCTCAAAATTGAGTTTTTTAGTGTTGCTAATACATTTCACACAAATACACATCGTCACAAAAATTGTATGCAATATTATCATAGATAACAGGTTCTCCTAAAGAAAAAAAATTGCTCGACGTATAATCCATATCATGTTTCTCAATATGAGAGAAAAGAAAACCAAATGTTAGAAGACCAAAATGTTATAATTTTAATAACGTGTGTTATAATCAGAGACCGAAAATAACGGGTTCACTTTCATTTCTATGGTAAATTCACATTCGCAGCCATTTAAAAATAATTTTTGTTGTTATATCACTGAGAGAGTGATTTATTAGAAAACATTTTAGGTTAGGGGTTGAGAGAAACAGAAAAGAAACAAACACAAATAATCTAGATGAGTGATTTATTTGCAAACATGAAAAATAAATCGCAAAAATTCATTTGATGCAAATCAACGATTAAATATATTAAATTTATAAATCATTGAACGTAATTTTTTTTTCCAAAAATCGACAATTTCTTTTTGAAATTGCATTACTATATATTCATCATATTTTTTCTATAATTTGTTAAAAATTACTAAAAATATGTTATTAAGATCAAGAACAATTGAATTGTTTGTCTCACATCGAACCATTAAAAAACAACAAAAATTAATAAAGGCCATACGAAACCATGAAAATAAAAATCATTTTATAACTGTTATTTTGAGTGATTTATTTTTATCATCAAAATATAAATCACAACTTGGGTTTTTGGTAAATGGACGAGTTATTTTCGATCTCTGATTATAATTTATACTTATCAGTCCTTAAGAAAAAAGTTAAGTCTTTTATTTTCTAAATCTTTTCTACAACAATTTGCGGAATTTTCGTAGTGAGAAACATTTGTTAGCTTTAACTTATGTTTAAGAGCATATTTAATTAATTGACATTTAGTTTGAAGTGAATCGTAAAAATATTCCGTTATTTATTTCAGGTTTTATTCTTCAAGAAATGCAATTTTCATCAAAGATATTTAACAAATTTAAGACAAAGTTATGTTTTTTGAAGATTTTTTAGATAAAATGTATTGAAACAAAAAGTACATTAAAGAGATATAATATTGAATTTTCAAAATGTTCAAATCTCAGAAAAATTTAATTCGATTTGTATTACTTTATAAAATCATAAAATTCCTTATTTATATGAAAGGAATGAACATTTTATGTATTAACTTTTAATACACATAAATATTAGAAATTTGATCATACAATTCTTCAAAATCCTTTATATTTCTATATTCAAAATCAGATCATTGTGCTTTGTTACATAAATAATTCAGTTCTGTTTAAAAACAAATAAGTACTTCAATTTAAACTTATATCAAACGTATTCCAGATACATTTTAAAGATTTAACTTAATGTAATTTATACTAACAGTTAACTATAATTCCCATCATTTTCTTTTTCTTGAAATTTTTACTTCTCATGGCTGTCGTCTAAAGATTTTGTTTAAATGTTGCAGTGATTCTATGTGTTGTTGCTTTGTTTATGGTTGTTGTTATTGTTTATTTCTCTTTTCTTCATTTTTTTCTTCTGTTAACAAGGAAATCGTATTGGAATCACTTACAGATATTTACACAGATACATATCTATCTTGACTTGAAGGTATGTCTGTATATTTTATTTAATTTCTTATTTTTCTTTTTTCTCAATATGCGTGCATGTTATGCTACATATTTATTTATTTTTTTTTTCTAAGGAAATCGGAAATTATTGTACATTATTGTTTGGTACACAATGTGTCAGGATGTATATTGTTAACATTAAACAGATGACTTAAGGTAGGGTCACACATGACAAATATTTGCTCAAAAAAGCGTAACCATTTTTTTTAGCACAAATTTGTTTGACGTGTTTACTCTTGCAATTGTTTTGTAAGATCAAACAGCATCAAATAAAATAAAACTAAATTGTTTGTTTTGAATCATCCTAAGTAAAATAAGTTTTTGAAATAAATAAAAGAATATAAATATATTTTATTTAGTGGTTACGTCTTTTTCATCAAATATTTGTCATGTGTGACCCTACCTTTATAAACACAAACTTGAGACTACAAACAAAAGTAAAAAAGAAAAATAAATAAAATACATTTCTGTTGCTCTCTGTTCTATTTTTGGTTTTCAATCTTATTTTACATTATTTTTCCGTTTTACTGCCAACAACAAATATTTAAGTAGTATGAACATTTTTGGTATCATTTCCAAACGCACTTGTGTATGTCAAATTCTATTGTACATGGTTGGTATAGTTTTGCGATTGTATGGCGAAATAAAATTTATTGTTTTCAATTGAGTGCAAACACATACAGTCACAATAATACGTTTTAATAAACTACTACTAAAGATATATGTGCGTGTGTGTCTATATGTATGTGTTTGCGTATGTACACTATTACTTTCTATTATAACAATCAGTTTGATAATAGACACACGCAATTATATTGTGCCGTTTTTTACAGTGGATGTTCTTGTTAAAAGAACGTTGAAAGAATAATATACATAAGTACATATAAGGGAAATCAAAAAAGCCATGCTAAAACGGTTCGCGTTAATTTAATGTTTATCTATCACGACGATTTTTACAGATACTTTACGATGTTCTCATATCACGACTTTTATTTAGCAAAATTTTTAAAAAGTTCATAAATGTTTTCCATTTTTTAATATTTAAACGCTCTTCCAACTCGGAGGTTTCATTTAAAAAGAAATCGAATTTGCGCGATACGACAACCAAGTTCAAACCTTAAAAGTATAAAATTCCACCACTTCCATCCCATAAGTGGCAGTGCTGGATACCTGCTGAATGTCTTTCTAACGTCTTATCTTCCACAACATAAGCAAATATAAATCTTGATATCTGCAGTACCGTATTAGACATTCCACGCCCCTCCTAGCCATCGCGAATATACAATTCGATACGCGCGCTTGTAGAACTAGTGAGGTTGCAAAAATCAAAAATTGTGTGTGACCCTACAAAATAATGAATAATTCTATTTTACTGGAAATTGTCCAACAATTTTAAATATGCTACTCTTCTTACAATCAAATTTTTGGTTCAGAAGATATAGCCTTTCAAAGTTGACTGATTTTCAGAGTTCAAGAAAACATATAATTTTTTAGGTAATTTGGTTCGCTTTCAGATACAGTATCTCAAAAACTAGGTAACGGATAGTCATTCTTTTAGATTCCTTTGACAAAGTTCTACCACTTGGCAATGCTGAAAACCTGCTGAATGTCTTTCTAACGTCTTATCTTCCACAGATACAGAATATCAAAAACTAGGAAACGGATCGCCATTCTTAAAGATTCCTTTGACACAGTTCCATCACTTGGCAATGCTGAAAACCTGCTGAATGTCTTTTTAACGTCTTATCTTCCACAACATAAGCAAATACAAATCTTGATATCTGCAGTACCGTATTAGACATTCCATGCCCTACTAGCTATCGCGAATAAAAAATTCGAGAAGCGCACAGTGGCGCCTGTAGAACAAGTGAGGTTGCAAAAATCCAAAATTTAATAATTATATTTTACAGGAAATTGTCCAACGATTTCAAATATGCTACTTCTATTACAATCAGATCTTTAATGAATGATTTTCAGTGTTAAAAAAAACAGTCCATTTTTAGGTAATTTAGTTCGCTTTCAGATACAGTATCTCAAAAACCAAGTAACGGATCACCATTATTTTAGATTACTTTGACAGACTAATTTATTGGAAAAAGAATGAATAAGAATTGTATTGTTTGCTTTGTGTTTGTTTAAATAAATCGATATATACCAACTAACCATGTTTTTAATATTTCTCAGCATTGATGGAAAATAAATAAGACTTTAAATTTCTATATTTACCATATCTTCAAGATAAGTTCTTTGAATATTTCTTTGTCTAATGCAAAAATTTCCTGCTGCCCGTCCTTGCCCCATTTTTTGCTAGAGGTAAAATTTTAAATAAAGACGTGGTTCCTAAAATATTTTGCATGCATTTTTGGGCAATTTATGACATGAAATTATATCTAATGAAAACCCATTAGATTCATTTACCGATTGTGAGCAATATTTTACAAAAAATAAAAAACAAAAAATTTAAATCTTTTCTGGAATATTTAACAAAAAATTTAAAAATAAATTTAAAAAAAAAATGTTTTTTCTTATAAAAAAAATCAAAAATTTCAAAAAATATTTTATTTTACTTTCCATAAAATTGATTTTTCCATAAACTTAATCTAAACCGTAAGTATGCACCTAAAAGGCGTACAAACCTTTTCAAACACTATTTTCATAGCTTGTTCAATTGTCTATTATATGACTTTTAAATTGTTTGATTATCTCATTTCTTTCAAAAGTTATGGCGCCACTGTGCGCTGGTTTGCTTATCTTTGAACTCTTTTGTGGATCTGTCATATATGCACACATGATGAGTACATTTGTTAGTGCAGGATCCAAGGGTATCGAACGATAATTATTTACGATTGACAATTTTTCATATGGGATTTTCCATGCATTTCGCACGAGACAATGTAGTTCATTGACTGTTGGATTTGCTTTTCGAACAGTCCAAATTTGCATTTCCGAAAAGATTAATGACATACTAATATTTTATTAAGCAAAGGGTGTCCCAAAAGTTATACAAGATTTGAACAGTTTTTTTCATTAGTTGTTTTTTTTTTATTGAATCATATATTACAATGGATTGGGTTTTTAATAAAATAGCACATTGGACGAATGGTTTTCACGGCTTTGCTGGCACATATAAAATCTTTTGTCGAAATTTTCCAGGATCATTTTGCACAAATGTGGCTCAATATTCTTTGATTTACATCCTTCAAAGCACAGATGGTTGGCATATATATATATACCTTTGATTTAAAATAAGTCCATAAAAAGAAATCCAATGTATTTAAATCACACTATCACGTGGGCTAATTCTGATCACCGAAACAAGACATCTCTCATGCATTAATTGAAAATTTTTTCACGGTCTGTATGGTCTTGTTGATGCTACATGTCATCTACACCAGGCAGAAAGAACTACGTTATTATATCCTTCGAAGCACGGATGGTTGGCATATATATATATACCTTTGGTTTAAAATAATTCCATAAAAAGAAATCCAATGTCTTTAAATCACACTATCAAGGGTGCTAATTCTGATCACCGAAACAAGACTGAGCTCATGCATTAATTGTTCATGGTCTGTATGGTCTTGTTAAAACCACATGTCGTCTACATCCAGTAACAGTCTTGACCTGTCTAATTTTTGAAGCAGGATGGTCCAGCCCAAAATCCGCACCAAACAGTGGCAAATTGTAGATGCATTTGTTTTTCGAGAATCACATGTGATCCTTTAAACCCAAATGCTGTCATTGAAAATATGTTTCATCGTTTAGGACGATTTTTAGCGAACCATGGCCGACAAACTTTAATTATATTTGAAATATTGTTCAACAGTGCTTCTCTTTTACTAACCTTAAACAGTCAGCTGTCAAACCATTGTTAGATTTTTTGGCACATTTTATTCTACTTAAACTACTTAGAAATTATAATTCTGACAATTGTTACTTCACATATTTATCTAAAATTCCAACAACCCAAACATTCACTGTTACAAATAGTACAAAGTATACGTAACATTTTGCCATTTGCCAACATAATGTATAAAAACATTCTTATGTTTACTTAAATACGTGTATGCGTATGCGTGTGTGTGTGTGTGTTTGTGTGCGACAGAAAAGTAAAGTATATTAACAGTTCACGTTACCTAAATTGACAGGGCTAAAGTATATCGATGTTTTACGAAGTGTGTGTGTATGTACGTTGTTTTGTCGCTCTTGCTTTGTTTCCCTCCGTTTCCGCTTACACTCTGCCACTTTTAAAATAAGTTACTGGGGTCGCTTATGTGAAAGTGTGTCTGGTATTGAGTTCATATACATACATATGTGTGAGCGAGAGTATGTTTGGCTGTTTGTGTTAATAATGTGCAACACATTAAGTCTTACAACTCGGTCTATAAATCACATACAATATTGCCCCTAGAGCAATATCAACAGCATGCAGCTAATATGTATACAACAGCAACAGCAACAACACCAACAGCAATACCATAACATATAATTTTGAGACTGTTCTTCATTGTTGTTGTTTCTGTTCTATTAACTTTGTTTTGTTTTATTCTTGGTAAAGGTTAATGTTGTGTATGTATGTTTTTTTTTTCGTTTTCAGCTCTGGTTCTTTGTAATAATGTTTTCACATTAATATTGATATTATTAGTAAATAATAAATTAAATTATACCCATTTATTGTATCAAAGACAATGGGTGGTAAAATAATTAGTATTGGTGGTATTTTTTTCTTTTACTTTGTTTTGAACCAGTCAGGGAGCATGTACATCTACAAATAAATCAAGTGTAATTGATGTGCTTTTTATTGGATTAAAACAGTTTTCCATTAGAAACATATTTTGGTAGTAATGGTTTGTTACGCCTTAGGTAAGAGGTATTTCATTAACGTAGTATTATTATGTTAATTTTTTTAATATTTGAGAAAGACTGCTGTCAGTTGTCGGCATAGAATTTTTTGAAAGAGTTGAGATTTTTATATATAAATGTATGTGTGTTTAATTAGAATATTATGTAGATTATGTTTAACTAAGAGAAGGAGTGACATTGTTTAATTTTGTTGATTTTTCTTGAGTTTCACAAAGGATATGTTAATAAAATCTATTAGCTGTTTCGAAGCTATTTCTTATATGAATTATGTCTATATACCACTTAGACGATTTTGTAATCTTTACAAAAACCATTTTTGATATTTAACTCTTAAAATGTTTATGAATTTAGTGTTGGACGAGTCGAAAAATTACGATCAAACTAATTAATTTTTAAACTGATTTCTGATTTCGCACAATACCTAATGTAAACTTGACTTTATAATTGCTAGCCAGATTTTATAATATAATATTTGATCTTATATTAAAGTTAATAAATGATAGATTGTATTCTTTTTTCAAAACAGAGAACAAGGAAAACGTCCTCAAGATATTCTATAATGAATACAATAATATCTTTGAACATATTTCTTGAATATAATGCTAAGACTATAATTCACACAAAGTTTTGAGATCTCACTATTATAATTGTAAAGGTATTCGCTATCAAATATTTACGTTGAGAGGGGGCACATACCTTTCTCCGATCAGCTTAATTTTTGGCATAACAGGCCTCTGGCATCAACGTAATTTACACAAAGTGCAAAGACTTTTACAATTAAAGTTCACTTGATATTCTTATATACAATATAATTGGTATATAAGATACATACTAAGTAATCCACTGTTCTGATCCCACCCATTTGCATATCTATTATGTACATTAGGGTGGTCCTTAATAAAAAAAAATGAATTTTGCCAGTTTCATCCCCCAGTTTGTTGAACATTGCTAATAAATCATCCTGAGCAAGCCTTCTGAAGTTTTGAGATGCATTTATAAGGGGAAAATATGCAATCTTTTTAGTTTTTGTAAAAATTTTGCCATTAAAAATCTACTTTTGTCGTTCTCATGAGATATAAAAAACAGAAATTGGTTAAAAAATGTTAAAGTTATTAAAAATTTCCCAGATCATTAACGTGTCTCAGGCCACTAGAACAAGAAATGTATGAAGAAAATTAACATATTTTGAGAAATATTAAAATAAAAGCACATTTTTATTTAAAATATATCCATATTTACTTGTATATTCGCAGCGATGACCAAACAAATTTTAATTTTCTAACGGCAGTTTCAAAACCCGATTTTTTAATATTTTAAAAATTTTTTTAAACAAATTTCAGAATTTTTTTTATGATCACATTGGGATTTATTGAGAATATGATAGGGAATAAAAATAAAGGGTTTTCCAACAAGAGGTGTTATTTTGAATAACCCGGTATTTCGGTAGGTGTCACTTTTTAATCTTTTATTCTTAGACATTTGACAAGTAGAAACACGCCATTACTAAAAATAGAACGTTACACGCTTCAACAACGCATTGAATTTATTAAAATTCACTACAGAATTGGTGAAAATCTTGCAGACACAGTTAACAACACTAAAGCATTTTTGGGTCGTCATGAAGCACCTTGTCGGACCACAATACAGAAATTGGTGCAAAAATTTGAGCTGTTGGGACAAGTTAGTGATGTGAGGAATAAAACCCGTGCACGTAGCTCAAGAACAACTGAGAATATTGCTGCTGTAGCTAAAAGTGTTCAAGAAAACCCAGGTTTATCCATTACTCGTCCTATGCGCTATCGAGAGATGATTAATGATTTCTTATGGTCGGAGTTGGATGATATTCATCTGGACAACGTTTACTTTCAACAAGACGGTACTACGTGCAACGAATCCATTGGAAATGTTTCCGGACCGTGTTATCTCTCGAAGAGGTGATCACAATTGTCCACCAAGATCTTGTGATTTAACACCTTGCGACTTCTGCATTTGGGGCCACGTGAAAGATAAGGTCTACATCAACAGCCCAGCGTCGATTTAAGACCTCAAAGATAGATTTCGTGAGGCCATCGAGGACTTAGGGCAGCCACTTTGCGATTTGGTTATGGAAAATTTCATGAAAACGATATGGTCCTGTAAGCGTGGTCGTGGTGGCCATTTGGCTGATGTTGTATTTCATTATTAACGGCATACCCTCCTCTTTATTATGAAATAAACATCCGATCATTTATCTCAAAAAATTCAATTTTTATTTGAATACCAAAATAACACCTCTTGTTTGAAAACCCTGTATGAAAAAAGTGTGACAATACCTCCTATAGTTTTTCCGTACCTGCGATTTAATTTTTGCGATTTTCGAGAAAAACTAAGTTTTTGGCATATTTTGACGAATCAGCTCAATTTCCTAACAGTTATGAATTTTAAATAGAACCCATTCAAAATATTATAGTCCAGATAACTGAAAGTTTTAATAAAATTGGAAAGCGTTAAACCTTAAATGCTGAAGGTAAACATTTTCAATATTTGGAATTTCTCATGGAAAGATAGCGAAATGTTATATATTTTTGGGCCGATTTTAACGAAACTTAAGAAAAATATAACATGAAGTCGAATATTTATAACAAAATAGCTCAAAAATGGAAATTAACCCTTAATGGTACTTAGACCTCTACAATTAAAGTTCTCAAGATATTTAGAAATAACTATTTACTTCTTATGGGAGATGCAACAGCTGCAGTGATATAAATTTGATTCGTATGCAGTTTAAAGACTGTTCTGCAGGATTCGAAAATAACACGCCCATTTATCCAATCATGCCCATTTGCAGTTACTTAATATCAGCCAAGCTGCGCAAAATGCTAATGAAGTAAATCCCGAGAAGTTTTGTGAATTTTACAATTATAGTTTACTAAATATACCATAATAACTATCTACTTTTTATGGGAGGTACCACGCCCACTTAAAATTTAAAAATAAAAAGTAGCTTATAGTAAAAATTTCAAGAGAATCGTTCTTGTGGCACAAACAAACAAATAAGTAAACTGACGTACACAATTTACAGCAACTTCAAATTTTGTATCACAATAAGGAACCAAGATTGTATTCAAAAACATTTCATTCTTTATTCATATACCTATCATTGGTAATCTAAAAACATTTAGAAAACAATTTAAATTCTACGCAAAACTGTAGCAACTCATCCATTCATTTAAACCAACAGCTACACATTATGGCCACTGCTATTTATAGTGATCCTTTGACCATGTCATTAACATTTCAACTCTTTTGAAAATTATTTGTTTCTAAACATATACATACATCTTTTTTTTTGGGTATACATATTTTTTTTTATAAAAATTTCCTAAAAACTGTTACAACTAATATGTATGTAATATGTAGTGAATATGTATGACAAATATAAAAAAAAAACTGGTTTAGAGCAAATTAACTTGGCTGCTGTTATACAAAAGTACTTTATTACTAGAAAACATGAGTGCTAGTTTGAATACCTCAACACATACAATTCAGCAAATAATAGAGAATTCATAATATAAATGAACACTTATACAAATGTAAATGTACTGAGCACAGTGCATAAGTACACAATTGTAGAAATAATGTATGTATATTTGGTATATGTACGAGTATGTTGATACAAGTGTAAAAAAAGAGGTTAATATATGACCACCAGAGTAGCACTAAAGTTACAATTTAGTAAAATCAGTAAAAGAGGAAAAAAAACGTTGTAGATTTGCATATATACTTGAGAATACATACATAAATATGTGTACAGTGCGGAATATAGTAATAAAATCATGGAAAATTTTAGTTAAAGTTATAAGAAATGTTAAAAAAGAATTCCATTAGCAAATGTAATCACTAACGTAAATGTTGTTATGTTCTATTGACAATTGGAATATTTGGAATTCTTAAAGAGAACCGGCATCAAAAAGACCAGCATATACTTGAGAGTGGCAAATTTAAATCGAAATGAAGTAAATCTTCTTGTCTCAGAAAGTAAAAAGATATATATACATAGAGGTATATAACTCATACCACATTTTCTAAAATTGTAGTGTACAAACTAAACATTGACATTTTTCATTCATTGCTTCATAAATGTGAATATATAGATATAAAGTAATCCTATATAAGTATACTGAAGAAATAGCTGCTGGCCTTCCAGATAAATTCGTATTTAAAATTTCGCGATCGGATTTCACAAAATATATACCCAATAAAGTATATTCCCACAAGTGAGAGATCTCTAAAGTATATATATATTCTTCGAATAGCTAAAAACGAAGCATATCAAGAATGCTGAGCATTTATAAAATATTACTCATACTACCCGTAGTCCATATGATGGTTAAACAAAAACTTAATATGAAAATATCGCACAAATTCAAATATTGTTATTAATCTACATTTTTAAAACTAAAGCTACCATACAACTAAAATAACATCTATTAAATTTTCCTCCACTGTAGCTATAACTCTAGCAACCATTGTTTGCAGCATATTAGTATGTATAGGGGGCATTTCACGTCAAGTGAACCAACTTTTGAAATCGATGTCTTCCGATCGGGATGAAATTTGCACCAATGTTAGTTCTATTGGATAGTAATTCGGACACAATTTTTCAACAAGATCGGTCAAGAACTCTCTGAGTTATAGGAGGTCAAAATTTGACATTTTGGCCAAACAGGTGTTTTTTCTTATCCATATAACTTATTACCTATTGTTCTTAGCAAAATGTGTCCCAAATAGTTTAGATAGCTATTTATGCAATCTTTCAAAAAAAAAAAATTAAAAAAATTTAATAAAATATTTTTGATTTTTTTTTTTTTTAAATCAAAAACATTTTTGACTTTTTTTTCAAAATGGGCCCTTTTTATTTTTTTTTTTTATTTTTTTTAAGAAAGCTTAGGTCTTTTCCTAAGCGACCTATATGGTCGCTTAGTGGGATGCGAGTGGGATATCTATCAAAATAAATGTTTTGTAACTCAAGACAAAGGTTTTTAAATTTGCACTATTTTAATTTTTTTCATATTTGTGTGTAAACCTTAAAAATTAAACTTACGCAGAGAAACTAGACACATTAGCCTTTCCGATGGTATGTAACATACCCAACTAAAATTTCATAGCCTCGATACTGTAATACCCATAATATGTTAACCTCAGGAATAAAAATCACTTTTTTTCTATGGAAATGTTGAAAAATTTAATTTTGTTATTTATTTGTAATAATAATTAATTTAATATATAATAATAATAATAATAATAATAATAATAATAATAATAATAATAATAATAATAATAATAATAATAATAATAATAATAATAATAATAATAATAATAATAATAATAATAAAAAGATGAATAATTTAGTAAAATTTAATCTTAATCACAATAGATCCATTTATATAATAACTATTTTTACACTTAATTTATGAAGTTTTTAAATTTTCAAATATCCATACTTTTATCCTCCTTATTTGTCACCTTTATTAGCTGCTTTTTTTTGTCAATCCTTTCTTGGCGTTATTAGATTCAGATACTGATTTCGCTGCTGGCTTCTTTTTTGGCTTTGGAAAGAAATCGCATTGAGTAGATGCAGAAAACTTTTTTAATTTGAGTCTTCCATCGACAAGCGGTATGAAAGCATGGTATTGAGCAGTGCCATCGATTGTTACCGCAGCATCGAATCTGCTCTTTAGTGTTTTCAATGTTTCCTCATTATCCTCTTTGCTACTAAAAACTATTTTAGTTTCTTTACAATAATTCTTTGCCCAATGGAATAAAGCAGTCGCATCTAAGATGCGATCTTGATGAGAGCACTGGAGGCTATACTTCGCTGCATTTCTTTTGAGGTTTGCTCCAATACCATCACATGCTCCTTTACCATGAGCAGTAGGATGAAAATGCCACTCAGCTGGCATTCCAAAATCTTTTTCATGAGCTGTAAGATTTGCGAAGCTACTTTTGTTTTTAAAATGTTGACGAGCTCCATCCGAAACGTAGTATACCTTTTCTACTGTAAATTTTGATTTTAGATAATTTAGTATTATCTTCTGGTACTCATAAACTGCAACGGTGTCATGTTTTAAATCGTCGGATATGATTGCCATACTTTTGTGTTCCAGGTTTTCTTCTTTCATGTAGTAAATAACTACTGTGATTATAGTTGCTTGGTCGTTATTGAAGTGGAATGCTTGTATGGAATCCTGAAGAACATATTTATAGTTCTCTGCGAAATCAAATGAAATAATGAATTCACCAGACTTCAAATGTGTTTTCAAGTCCTTGAAGAATGACCACTGCTCTTTGACTAAAAAGTCATGGGTTCTCAAATTTAGCAATCCTCTAGACAGTTCTTCCACAAAATCATCCACATTTAAAATTATGGTTTTCAGTGTGCATCTTTCAGTCTGAAGCCAAGATTCAAATTTTAACTCCTCAATACATTCTCGATCAAAAGAGTTGATTAAATTTTCTTTGATGGATGTGGTTTCCGGGCAATTCGAACATTCACCTAAGTGGCAAGAAGTTGTAGCATTAGGGCACATAGTCAATTTAAGGCAATCGCGGTAATGGTGTAAATCTTCTGATGAATCATCTTTTAAGTAATTTAAGTTGATTTCCTTCAACATCAATTTAACATTCTCATGGTAAATACAAACACATACTGTGTGAGTTCCGCTGCTTCCTGCCAAAACACAATGTTTTGGCCTCAGTTGTGTAAATTTTGTGAATCCAATTTTGACATCCTCGTATTCAGATTGAAATGTTGCGAATAATTCATTCAGGTTACAGAGAACCATTCTCTTCTGCATTTGAACTTTCTTGCCATCGATTCGTACAGACATCCAGTCTTTCATCCCTGGCATCAGGCGACTCATATCATCTCGCTGATAAAACTGAGTTATTAGAGATTCAGTATCGCACTCCAAAGTTTTTCCCTTCTTTTTGTTTGGGAGTGTGAGAATCCCATGCTCAGCAACCAATTGTTTAGCAATTCTTGCTTTTCGTTGAGACGTTCCAAACTCAGTCATTGTTTTTGCAGAACTCCATGTTCTTGGAGCAAGCGTGAGAAGTTGAATTCTTTCAGCTTCACTCTGTGACGTTTTGTATTTCTCTTTTATTTGTTCAAGAACTTCTACTGCATCCTTATGGTATTGGTTTCGACACTCATTCGTTGAATTTGAAAAGTTAGAATAACCATCATCATCAACAGTTCTGTCTTCATTCTCGGAATTACTTTTGTCTTCATCTGGAATAACTTCAACGCAAGGCTCATTACTATTCAAATTCGGTAATTCGTTCAACTTTCCGAGCTCTTTCCTGCATGATCCACAAATTTTCAATCGTTTTGACAGCGTAGGGAATTTTAATAAGCCGTTGGAAATATTTCGCATATCTGATGATCTGTGCTTCATTTTGTTAAAGGGATTAAAACAAAAAGACGAATAAATTTCATTTTCAACCTTAGCCTTTTTAGAAGTCGTAGACATTTTGAAGGTTAATTATGTAAGTATTTATGTAAATAACACACGTCTTAACTTTAATGCTGTTTCTAAAAAACTGATTTCCGTATGTCTTCAGAATGACAATAAATAGTTTTTTAAGATCATATAGGTAGTACGTTTTAATGAATGAGTCTAAAATCTTTTATTAGGGTCAAGAAGGGCTTACATACTAAAGTACCTAGTTTAACCAAATGTTACTAATAAAAATAAACCACCATATAAATAACCTACCTGTCAACTTCTACCTCTCCACCCACTTCTTAAAGTCAAATGTCATAAAATAATAAATAAACTGGTACTTCGGAGAAGGGCCATAAAATATTTCCACTTGATTCCAAAAATTTGTTTCTGGGGCACCTGATATTTTAACAATGAAAATCACGTGCGCTGAAAACTACCTCTATGATTGACTAAAAAAGCCGCAAGATACAAAACTCAGACAAATTTTGGGGGTGGAAAATTAATAGCGGTCGGCCTCATATTGCACCCCTCCAGTGGCTATTATCGGTCAGTTGTTGTGGTTTTTATTTTTAAGGTTTTAGAAACACTTACACACAAATATAAAAAAATCAATTTAAAAACCTTTGTCTTGAGTTACAAAACATTTATTTTGATAGATATCCCACTCGCATCCCACTAAGCGACCAAAAAGGTTTTATAGGAAAAGACCTAAGCTTTCTTTTAATATCTTTAAAATTAATAAAAAAAGAGTCCATTTTGGAAAAAAAGTCAAAAAAGTTTTTGATTTTTCAAAAAAAAGTAAAAAATTGTATGTCTTGAGTTACAAAACATTTTTTTTATAGATATCCCACTCGCATCCCACTAAGCGACAAAAAGGGTGTTAAAGAAAAACACATAAGCTTTCTTCTGAGCAAAAAAAAAAATTAAAAAATGGGTCCATTTTTTTAAAAAAAGTCAACAAAGTTTTTGATTTTGCAAAAAAAGTCAAAAATTTTAAATCTTGAGTTACAAAATATTTTTTTTGATAGATATCCCACTCGCATCCCACTAAGCGACCATATAGGTCGCTTAGGAAAAGACCTAAGCTTTCTTAAAAAAAATAAAAAAAAAAAATAAAAAGGGCCCATTTTGAAAAAAAAGTCAAAAATATTTTTGATTTTAAAAAAAAAAAATCAAAAATATTTTATTAAATTTTTTTAATTTTTTTTTTTGAAAGATTGCATAAATAGCTATCTAAACTATTTGGGACACATTTTGCTAAGAACAATAGGTAATAAGTTATATGGATAAGAAAAAACACCTGTTTGGCCAAAATGTCAAATTTTGACCTCCTATAACTCAGAGAGTTCTTGACCGATCTTGTTGAAAAATTGTGTCCGAATTACTATCCAATAGAACTAACATTGGTGCAAATTTCATCCCGATCGGAAGACATCGATTTAAAAAGTTGGTTCACTTGACGTGAAATGCCCCATAGATATACCAAATATACGGTAATTTACATATACATTGATGGTTATGGATTCTTATGAACATTAGACCAATCCTTAAGAAAATACTCCTAGATTTGATATGGATGAGCCTTATTTTATTCCTTTGTTGCCTTGCCGGAAATCTATTGAAAATTATTTAATCTGTTAAAAAATAGTACTTATTTTGAGAACTCCATAACAAGTTATTTTATATGAACGTCGACTGAAGTTAAGTATTAGCATTTTTTCACATCATATTTTCCAAATATGTGGTATCTCTGTAGTCACTGTTTTGTCTGAAAAAGTTATTCAAACAACTATTTTCTACACAGAAATGCTGGGGGACAAATAACCGCAGTCGAACACGATCGAATACTTATTCGAACGTAGGACTATTTTTTCTAATTTTTGGGATTCTCTTATTCGATATCAAATAAAATGTATAGAAATTTATAATGATTGTGCTCCATAACAAAAGAGTTTTTACTTAATCGCTAATAAGCGTTCGAAATTTATTTTGATTACGAGTGTTAGAATTTACCCTCTGGTAATATTTGCGTAAACTAGTAGTTTTTATCCAGAATTTTTACCCTTCAACATGAGTGGCAAGGGTATATATAATTTCCTTTGAAATTTCTACGTTATCGTTTTGCGTGTTGTGCATGTTTACGATAACCATTTCCACATTTTTAAAAGTTGTTTAACAATATTATAGTCACAGTAACTATTTACATGATTGTATCAACCATATATATGGTTACAGTAATCAGGCATATGTTTGTGACAGCCATTTTTATGATTAAGGTTTAACCATATTATGTTGATCTCGGCTAATTGATATCATAATCTGAAAACAACATATTATGATATAAAGATTCATCATAACAATGGTTGTCACAAACATATACTTGTTTACTGTAATCATATATGTGATTGATACAATCAAGTGCATCGTAAGTTAACCATATTATGGTTACCATGCACAACTATATTTTTTTCTCTGCGTGTAGATAGCGGTGACGATATAGCCATGTCGGTCTATTCATCTGTCCGTCTGTATGTTGAAATCAACTTTTCATAATATACAAAGAACCAAAGTACATGATTCGTACACCAATATATCCGCTATATTCCCAGCGGTTAAAAATCGAGAACATTGGCCCACAAATGCCTGAGATATGGCTGAATTTTTATCCTATTTTGTATGTACTTATATTTGGATTACTAAGTCATTACAATATACAATATGGATATCTTATGATAGACCTTACCAACGGCGTATATAACGACACAATTATTCGGGCCAACAATAGATCAAAGTCGTGAAAAATATTATTTTTTCAAACATACAAATTTTTGTAACAAAAAATATTTTTCAACTATATTTTTTCACCAAATTATACTTTGGTGAAGGGTATATTAGTTTCGGCAGAGTTGAATATTGCTCTTTGGTTGCCTCCACTCAACCATGCCATGAGATTGTTATAACATTGGCGACACACTGTATTAGGTGTGTAATTTTCACCGGTCTTGTAGAACTTTATTTTCTGATCTGATGACCGCAAACGTAGCAACATCAATCAATTTGTTCACACTGCATATTGAAATTGTCAGTTGCCAATGTTGTGTGCGAATTATAATGTATCACTTCCTCTATAACTTTCACTTCTTAGCTCTCATTGACGTCGCCCAGTGTAATGCTTCTGTGTGAGCATCGTGTCGCTTTTATATTGTATGCTGCGTCCCTCGATGCGTGTGCTGGACTTACCACTTTGCCTGTGCTGGTGCGGTCAGTGCGTGATCACATGAATTGTTTATTAAGAATTTAGGTAAATTTTTGTAGTTGATTGTTTCGTTGAATTTTGAACGGTTTGATATCTATGGACCTGAACAGGGGAAAAAGTTAAAGAAATAATCTAGAGTCTATAGATTTTTTGCGATTTTGATTTTGAAGATGAAGTTTTGTTATTTTTATATGTTCTTTATGACAAGAGCTACAACTTTGCCTTAGAAAGTTAATCAAAATTCCGAAAGGTTTGCAAGATATGAGCCTGAGAAAATTATCACTTTTTTGCAAAAATGACACCGAGACCCCAAATCTTTAGGGGCCCATTAAAAAAATTCATGACTTGGGGCAAAACTTGGAGGCATGGGTCTTTTTTTAGTCTTTTATTACGTAGTTGTGTCCGTATATGGTTATATTTTTTCGTGTTGCACTGTATTCAATCAAAGGAATTTTTTAGACCCGGTCTAATGTACAAATGTATATGTATATTTTGCATTTAAATATGAATAGCTGGCTAGATGAATGCAATGAGTAACACATGTAATGTATAATGTAAATACATACGTAAAAGTTAAAAGGTGTAACAATAAAATGTTACACGTAATCCAGCTGAAAATAAACCAAAAAAAAAAATGTTTGCAAAAAATAATCAAGACTTAACCACCAGCCTCATTCAGCTAACCAGTCACCATGTACGAATAGTCATATGAATACAAGGATTATATTTTAGCAGTTTGTATGTATAAAAAAAAGAAACCAAAACGTCAAATGCTGCTACTACTGTTCTAATATGTACCTACACTCTACACGGCTCTTGTAATGAACATTTACATTTGTTATACAAAACTGTATAGTCTAATATATAATATTAGATGTGGAAAATTTTTAACTGAGTGGAAAATTAGAATATTTTACTTCATTTCTAGTAAAAAAAAAAAACTAAAAACAAAACGAGTGAAGAACATACCTACAAGAGTATGAGTTGAATTTATGGTTCGTATTAAAATGTACAAGTGTGATATGGTTGCAAAAAAAGAAAAATTGTGTATACATGTATGAAGCGATGTTGTTTGTTGGTGTTCTCTGGTGTTTTTATTTTAAAGCTGGGTTTATTTTTTTACAGAGCTTTTTTGCTTTAACTCTGGTGTCTTGTTAAAGTTATGCTCGTCGTATTGGTATGAGTGTCTGAATAACTGGCATACTAAACTGACAACCACATCCAATTAAATTCCATTTGTATTTTTGTATATGTATGTATATGTATTTATTTTAATTTTTACTCTTTGTGTGTTTATTAGATATGCTCTTAAAAAATAGCTTTGCTATTTGGATAAGTCTTATTTTGTTCTTTAGTAGTTGAAAATAATAATTTCAAAATTTTTGGCCAATCAGCTAACGAGAACCCATGTCGGAAATAAATTGAGAAACTTAAATAAGGGTATTAATTTTGTGTCTAATTAAATAACATTTAATGTTTTTTATCTTCTAGAGAAAATTAAGTAGGTTAAAACATGAATGTCGAATAAAAAAGTAATACGCAATCCAGCAGACCCCATGTCAAGAAAAAACTGCTAGTTTATGCATATTTTACCTGTGATTCTGTGTAGATAATACAATCTTGCACAAGCAAGAATTGCATATTTTTTTGTGAATAAATGGGGTGGAAAATATTAATAATTTGATTGTCTTTCCTTTGATTTCAACGGGTTCAAGTTATCCGATTAGCCTAAAGTTTTGCAGCAGTTAAAACTGCTAAAGAACAAAATTATATCCATCCAAAGCATATATATTTTTTAAGGGCAGGTCTAATGTTCATGCATTCGGCAGTGTGTGTATGTTTGTGTGAATTAGTGTATGCGTTTTGTGTCAACCAGTTTTATTCTTTTTGCAAATTTAGCGTTAGGAAAAATACCGGAACTTGCATGTACTTATGTGACGATATAATTGGGTAAGGGAAATATTTTTGCATTTATTAAAACATGTGCAGTATTACTAATCAAGATATTGAAAAGATGTTCCAAATTTTAATATAAATCTATCACTTTATAATACAAAGTACTAAATTTAGATTTTATAAAAAAAAAACTGATTTGAAAATGTGTATTTGGCCGTATTCAATACCATTAGATCGGAAACTCTCCTATCAAAGACCTAACTCAGTTGTCAAATACCTAAGTGATGAGAATTTATTAGAAAACAAAAACAACACTTGTATGTGTGATTATTTTGAATAATTTTTGTTTGAGTTTTTTTCTAGTATCTGCTCTATGTTTCTCTTTGTTCAATACTTTCAAATTCGAAATATAAAGTGAAATATTTAAGCATATTTTCTGAGGCTAAAAAAGTATATTTTGGTTTTTAAAAATCGTAAATCTTTGAAATATTTCAACACCTGCATCTGACGTTAATTTTTCTGATATTCATACAAAGCGACAGATGTCAGAAAGCGAAATGTTTGCGGATATAAATGCTTGCTGTTCTCAGTGTAAATAAAAAAATTACATTTTTGTTCATTTATATATCACGGCAATTTTTTAAAGATATTTTAAAATCTTACAAAATTAAGAAACTAATTTTTAAAAATTCGGTAAATTTTTAAAAATTGCATACAATACACCTATCCCTTGATTTACACGATACTTTTTTTTACACGATTTCACTTTTACACGATTTTTTTGGTTTTCGTTTAAATCGAGGGATGTGGAAATTACCTCAATTTACACGATTTTTTTTTTTAAATATTTTAGCAAAAATTAATTTTTTTCAGTAAATATATCCTGCACAATTCTCTAAAAAAAGTTATCTATTAAAAATTAAACCATAATAGGGAAAAGTGTAGCAGCTGGAACCAAAATGAGCCTGAGTACAACTTCATGCGTTCGGGACATTACAATTGAAAATATTGAAAAGCCACTAATGATCTGGATAGAAAATTAAACAAAAAAAACTTAATGATCAGTTACCATCAAGTCATGGTTTGTTTGAAATATTTAAGCAAAGACATTCCTTACATAATCTATAATTAAAAATTGAACAAGCTTCTGCTGATATATAAGTGTCTAAAGAATATCCCGAAAAATTTACTGAAATTATTGCTGCCAAATAATACATTCCTGATAAAGTCTTCAATACAGACGAATCGAAACAGTTTTGGAAAATAATACCACAGCGGACTTTTCTATCAAAAGCTAATATAATTTTTAAATTTCAACATCGTTTTAAAATCAAATTTATTATGGAAATTTTGCCTTAAAACATTGTTTAAATTGATTTTTTTATGAATATGGGGAAATGTATTTACTTTATTTTAAAATAAATGAATTTTCTAAACAAAATTTTAAATTTATTCGTATTTGGGTCTTTTTTCGGTTTACACGATTTCTCATACAAACATTTTTCATTTCGATTTACACGATTTTTTCAGGAACTCATCTATCGTGTAAATCGAGGGATAGGCGTATTTGGAATTTTTTGGAATTGTTTAACGCTCATCTATCTCGGAGATATGACTTATAAATGAATATGTTCTACGCAATATAAAAGCCAACTTAAAAACAGGCTGCGAAAGCACCTGGAAAAAACCTACATTTGGAAACAAATTACGGCAATTCTTTGAAAGTTTGAGAAGGTCGCGTTCTCTTCCTAGTGCCCTCTCATGTACGAGACATAGCTAAAACTGTAGAACATTTCAAGGTCATTTAAATGCTGTCATTAAAATTTAATTTGATCAATGTACGCTTACGTTATAAAAAAATTGCAAAATTTAAAAATATCTATAAATTTTGGTTCAATTTGTTTACTACTTTAAGTATTTAAAAAGTATAAAATTGTCCAAAGTCTAGTAGCTCTAATTTATTTGGACGGAATCTGTAAGTTAAATTATCTCTTGCTTATTTTAAAAGCATATTTTTAATATTTTATCTTTAAATGATCACAGCTGTAAGAGGTGAATTGAAATGAAAATGCATGTTTTTTCTCGGACGTCCGAGTACCACGTAGACTAATTATGTATCTGAATCACACATTTTGCTGTAAAACGGCATTGACTTTTTACATTTTACTTTAAAATGCATATTAATATGCATATTGTCCCAAATTTTAATGAATTTTTGTCGACAATGGGAAATTTATTGCCTCGACAAAGAGTGTTTTGTAGAATTGTAGAAGCAGCTCAAATATTGCCGACTAAGTTCTTTCGACATCGAGAAACTGGTAATAACTTCGTTATTTCTCTATAAGCAATTAAAAATTATCAATGCAAAAAGTGTCGCTTCAAAAAGGTTTAGAGAGATTTTTAAAATAATAAAAAATTTTAATTTTTCGGCCCAAGGTCGAAGCTTATTAAAATAATCAGCCATACAAATTTCCTCCCGAAATATGACTTTATCGGTCATAAATGTGTAATTTTTATAGGTATCTATACAAATAATTTTTTTATATACCGAAGTCATGTCACCTAATTTAATGATGATTGTCCGGAATTAGTCACAGCTCCCATAAAAGGCCCACTTCCAAAAATCACTTTAACGAGCATAGATCTCTTAAAAATGTTGGTATTCATATAAAATTCAATAGAAATAACTTTCATATAGACAAAAATCACACGACCTATTTCATGGCGATCGGTCCACAATTAGTCGTAGCTGTAATATAAGGCCATTTTCAAAAAATCATTTACTAAAATAAATTATTGAAATTAAAAAAAATTATTATTTGTTCATTTACTCAGTGTAAATTGGTCGATCATACTAGAAAGTATCTGTAAGTAGTTTCAACAAATTTAAAAAAAATTTTTAATTTCCTCATACACCATGATGACTAAACATCTGGATTTAGCTGAGATCATTAACATGGCATAATACTACTTACTGTACTAAACAAGTTACTAAAAGTAAGCTGCAACCAACTTCTATAAACTGGAGATATAAGTAAATGGCTATTAATCACAAAAATCATTGTTAAGTCAGCAGATTTATTTGAGAAGCTTAAATCTTCAAAATTAAATTTTTTTTAAGAATGTCCACTTTAAAACTATGTATGGTATTTTTCCAACAATTGAAATAATCTAAAATGCTTTAAAACACATCTTATCACACATTCCTTCCCAAAAACCAGTAATAAATAACAAAAACAAACATAAATATTTTATCCTCATACCGGAAACCATTCCTTTCTCTTATCTAATATTGCATTTAGCTCAAAATCCAAAGTTACACATAATATATTTTACAATTCTTTTTGTGTTTGTTAGATTTTTATATGCGGAAATAAATTTCTATAAGAACAAAGTGTGTATGTGTGCGAGTGTATCTTGTCTACAAATGCATGAATATTTTTTTTTCCACATTTTACACCGTGCTTAGTTTCTCTTAGTTTTATTATTATTATTATTATTTTTAAAAGTCATATAAGAGATGATATTTGTATAATGCTTTACCTGTAAAGTGGTTTACCAGCACTTTCACGAAACCACAGGACCATATAAACTCTATCATCCTTGGCTTCCGGTTCGATGTCACATGGCAAAGTGGCTGTACGACCCAGTACCGCTTCAACTGCTACTGTTGAGACTGTAAAGTTAAACAAAAACGAAAAAATAAGCACATTACAAATGTATACGAATTAAAATAACATTTTTATTTAAGCACAATTATTTAACACACACACTTAAGCAGAAATAAATAACTAAGTATGTGTGTGTTTAAACTAAAATGAGAAAATTTTAAATAAATTGAATGATATATAAAGTTAAAAACGTGTTTTAATTAGAAAATTTTCATACCTTAAGAACAATGAGATCGTGTTGGTTTGTTCAAAAAAAAAAAAATAAAAATAATAAAACGTTTTTCATCAACTAAATTTATATTTTCATTTATTTTGTTTGTAATTTTACTATGTTACTTCCTTAATTATACAAATTCATACCGTGGTATGGGCCTCAGTTAAAGTCAAGGCAATCTTACAAAAAAGTAAATTCTAATTTGAAAATTTTATTTAGTTATTTTATTATTTTTTTACCTTTTGTAACTTTGCTACAAATGAACTTAATTTCCTTTGCTCATTAACACTTTAACATACATAAAAATGTTTCAAATGTCTTATTTTTTGTCTGTTTGATAATTTTTTTTTAACATCCTTGACTTGATTGTTATAAGCAGAGAAGGGAAAACTTATGTAATGCGGTTTTTAAAAAAAATTTAATATTAATGGAGAAATTTAATTGTTTGAAGGATACAGTTTTACATTGGGAGCGTATGAAATTAGCAATCCTTTGTAATTCAAAAGGTCATTTCAATTGAAAAAATCATTTTTCATCTATATATATTCTTAAATTGTTTTCTAATAAGGGCATCGAATGTCTATCAATAACTTTATTACTTTAAGTTGCCTTAAGTTGAAAAATATGAGTAAAATTATTGAAACAAACAAGAGTTTTTTCCTTTTTTTAATTTTTTATACACAAATTACAACCTTTGGATTATGTGTTATTACTCAATCACCATTCGGTAAAAAGTTATAAGGTGCTAAAATTCCGAAGCCGTGAAATCTAATTTTGTATAGTTTTTTATCCAGTGTATCTAAACCCCTTAAAAAAGTTAGACGTAAATCAATTGTTTATTGTTTGAATTGAAATTTTGAATCGCATAAATATTACTGACCACTTGAAAATATCACAAAATTTTCTGTTTTTTTCCAAAAAATTTGAAAGATTTGGTGCATCTTACTGAAGTGATAGACTTTAAAATTTATTTATGTATATACATTTTTTTTTAAAATGAAAGATTTCGAAACTGTTCCCAATTACACGAAAAAAAAGATGGTTATTGTAAACATAATCAAGAACAATATATTATGTTAAAATATAGTCGCGATATTACATAATCAATGAAATCATATTATGATCCAAAGCAATCAGATTATTATTATTAAACGTTATTTTTGGGAACACAAAATTTAATTTTGAGTTCTAATATGCCCAATAAAAGTTCGGTTCAAACTTTTGCATAATTAGCCGTCTTAAAATCAAACTCCTCAAGGAGATTTTTTTATGTTTTCGTTGAAAAATAACTCTTAACTGCGGAGTTGAGAGCGTATTAATATCGCCTTAGATTTCGAAAGATCATTTCTACGTTGACTCTAACATGGATATTTTGAGTTTAAATTTTCTGGAAAATCTGCAATTTTAAATATTTTTAAAGGTCCCCTAAAAAAATAGCGGATCCAATATGGATACATGAAAATCGATATGCGGGAGTATTCAAGATTGATAATTTCGAACCTAAGGTAAAGTTTTTCAGATTCAAAATGGTGGATGCAATATGGCCGAAACTCTACCATCTAACTGAGATAGTCATACAAAAAATTCGCACCTTTTCCTTCACATAATCCGATACCTCATTCAAAACATTGCCGAATTCAACTCTACCAACAATAAAATTGTAAACAGCAGCATTCTTCTCCTCTTTCTTTTGCTCATCCAACCAAACTTCCGCATGTTCGCTATTTTGCAAACGGAGGCTGCTACGAAAAATGATATTTCTTAGAAAATGCAAAAAAGCGCAACATGAAATTGACAAATTAAACTCAAAATTCTTCATTTAACACGTTTCGGATTGCTTAAACCCATCCAAATTCGGATAACTATTTAAAAGTTTATCCAAAATTCAGTTTACAGAAAAAATTATATAAAATAAAATGTTATGTCAGAAGTATTTTTTTACAAAATCTTTTTCTTAGACTATTAAGCACTTACTAGCACTTTTGTTTCCACATTTAATTTAAGTGTTTGTTTATTTTTTTAGCTACTTAAATAAACCTAAAACTTCGACCTAATTCTACTGTATATACAGCTTTTAACACTTTCCTTACAAACAATGATCTTGACCGTTAATTTTTTACAAAAAAAAAAAAAAAAAACTTCCCGTTATTTGCTATAATATTTTCTTTGCCAAATACCAACAAAAAAAATGCATTCTTGAAAGTGTAAAACATGACTTTTTGCCTCAAAAATGGGTGAAATTACCCATAGTACAGCCGCAAGCTTTAGATGTCAAAGTTTTATTTTCTGAGGGGAAAAATTAAAAGTCTATTTTTAAGAGTTTCATACAAACTTTATTGTTACGTTGAAAATTAACTGATTTAGATGGATTTTTAAAGTCACAATATAACTGTTATAAAATAACATTTGATAGCACTTATAACCGTTATTCTAAATCTAAATTCCAAAATACTCAAAAAACAATTTATCTCTTTTAAAATTCGTATATGGGCAATTCCACGAGAATGACAACCACGACTGAAAAAACAAAAATCCTTGAAACTTTTTTTCAAGATGATTTGAATAGGAGAAAGCACTAAAATGTTACTGTGTGAAAGTAATAGGAGCTTATTACAACATTCTAAAAGCAAAAATAATAGCTTAAGCTGACTATATTTAATTTTGTAATTTAATTGGTATATTTTAGGCAAAAATTGAGGCGAAAAATAAGCTCCCAATTAGCAGGTAGTATGAAATGAATTTGACTCTGATTGTTTTTTTGCTATTATCAAATTGTTTATTGAAACCGAATATATATTTTCTATTATTCTTTTTTAGTTTTTGTATACATATATTGTCACGGTATGTCACCTACGATATTAAATTTTATTTATTATAAAATCATCCAAAGATTATTTTTATTTAAATATGACGGATTGTAAAGGAAAAATATTTTGTTTAGTGTAAGAAATTAAAAGAAAACATAACGCTTTTCACAATTCGCAAATTTTCGCATATTTCTACATGTACCTCAAAATTACTTCAGTTTTGTGTCACGTACGAAATGCCCTTCTTTTGCTCTATAGTTTGGACAACAATGTTTCGAAAGAACTTATTATTTTTTTGAAATAATAACGCTTTTCATGATTCGCAAATTTTCGCATATTTCTACATGTACCTCAAAATTACTTCAGTTTTATGTCACGTACGAAATGCCCTTATTTCGCTCTATAGTTTGGACAACAATGTTTCGAAAGAACGTACTTGATAATTTGTCTTAAAGTCTTAGAACTAACGTAAATGGGATTACTTTATTGTAAAAGATATTTTTCACTTAAATTTAATTAAAATATTGAATAAATAATATATATATTTTGTTGATTTCTTTAAACCGTGCTAAGTAATTCAAGCCAACGGATTTTACACACTGAAGTAAAAATTGTGTTTTTTACGAATGTATATAAGTTTCATCAATTTGAATTCACATTTAATAAATATCCTTATTCCATTTTAGCCAAATTTTGGCAAGTTTTAGTTCGAATTTGTTGATGAAATTTTGAATGTGGTTAGAAGTTATGTAAATTTTGGCACATGTTAATAAAAAGTATCGGAACACGTTAGTTTACAAGTTTTGTAATGTCTTTATCATCGCCTTTTTCATTTCCATTCTTCAATTGCCTTGAAAATCTTCATCGAGCATTTCATAAAATTTTATTTTATAAATTTTCACTTTACTATTAATCATGATTATAAAAAACATTAAAGTGAAATATACTAATGTTACATGAATTGGATGTGTCATGTATTTCTTTGGTAATACGAAACTTCTCTCTTCACACATACATGTGCTTAAATTTCAACTACATAATTATGCAATCAATGTAAAATTCCAGTGCCTTAGGTTGGTGACACTGTTGCTTTATTATAGGCTCATTTAGGCAATTTAACACATACCTTATTTAAACTGTAATCACATAACCCGGTTGCCCCCATACATTACATAAACTTGTACACATACACACACACACACTTACACAAATACAGATAAACACAAACATTCATACTCGTATAACGAATCACAGTAATAGTACGTGAGTTGGAATATTAATCGAGAATTGACGAGTATAAAGTAGAGGTTTCCTTTACGGTTTTTTTTGTTATTTCTTCATTGTATATGTACCTTAATATAAGAGTGGATATGTGTGCATTAGATATCTGTAGGAATAGTGAGTGGTAGTTATCTTAACATAAAAATTGCCACTTTATGTCAACAACAGATATTTAGCCTTTTTTTTCACACCCACCCACAGTTTTTACATGCACAATACACGTTTATATTACAAAACTTCCATATAAATGAAAGAAAAACTTATATAGTTTTATATAGAAAATTGCAGGTTTTTTTTTCAACATTCTTAAAGAAATTCATAGAAAAATACCACAGAAAATAAACTGAAAATAATAATAGGAAAATTACCACTAACGACAAACACCAATGGTACAAGCGAGAATATAAAACAACTGAACAATAAACCTGCTTACTGCAAATACTTAATTTATACCAAAAAGCTAAATTACACTTTAGATTTTGAAGGTCATAGATTTGTTATTTGTATGAAATTTTTGCAAAAATTGTCTGCAAGATTTTCTTATATGGTATAGCCGTTAAATGAGTCAATTGTGTTTTTAAGACAATAGTTCTACAATCTGAATTTCGTCTTACATAAACTATGAGCAAGGTAAAAACGTTTATAACTAGAACACATTTCCAACTGTCTTCGTAGTCTTGCTTCCGTTTTAAAGCTAAAGAAAATAAAAAATACTTATTACCAAGGTAATGTATTATCAGGAGTCTTTTCATAAATGGTATTATTTTACAATATAACACACATCAGAGACTTTATAAAAAAATTTCTGAAAATGGCTCTGCATGCAAAACATCTTGGCCCATAATCATAATCAAACAATAAAATCGGTTCTTTTTAAAAACAACTTTAAAATAAAAACTCGCTACAATCCAAATTAAAGTATGTTTTAAATTGAACTGGGAGTCACCTTAAATGTAGTAATTGTTTTCATACAATATACAACAAAATATAGCTGAACAGATGACTTAGAAAATAAATAAATGTAACCAGGAAACTAAAGAAAAAAAAAACAAGTTTGTGAAGAAAAAATAGAAAAGGAAATACTAATATCAAATTTATGCTATTTTGGTGCTAATTTTATTGTCTCAATATCCAATAATTGCAAAATCTCTGCCAATATCTTGTAACTTAAACATTTTTGACTTTTTGTCAAGAAGGCGAAGAACAGCTGATGCTATTGTTAAATCAGTTAACCTTGCTGTTAGGTTAAGCCCATTTTGTTCAATTTTTTAATTGTTTCCTATGTAATTTGAGCGGTGATATATACATTTATCTATAACATATTTAATCTATGTTGATTATAAAACAAGTAACTGAGCTAAATTCGGCTGTGCCGAATCTTATATACCCTTCACCTAAGTATACATATTTACGTACATTGCCTTTACCCATGCAAAACTCTTCATATAGCAACAACAACAAGAAAAAATCATAGTATTATATCAGATGCAATTGCAAAACATCCGATATTCGGATTCACACGTTGAGTGCTCACTGATAACTAAACAAATAAACACAACAATTACTTTGCACAATTGTATGTTGAAAAAATAACAACAACAAAAATTAAATTAAACGAAATAATGCATGCGTGTGTTTGATTTATAATTCTTATTCATTCCACATTGTAGAACAGAGGTGCGCAAAAGTAAATTATCTCACCAACACATTCAATTCTTTATTTTGTTCAGTGCACCTACAAACAAACAAATACAAAAACTGAAAAAATAAAGAAAAAGTCATACACCCGTGCTCATGCGCTTTTGTAGTTGTCTTGTGGAGTGAACAACGACTACTAAATTGTATGAGCATAAGAATACGTGTGATTTGATTTTGTGCTATGGGCTGCTTGTGTGGTGTTTACGTATAATAAAGTTGCTCATATGAAAACTCATTATAAACAACTCTCTCTTTATATATACCCTTGCCTCTCATGGAGAAGGGTATAAAAACAAAACCAAAATACGCAAACCAATAACTAACACACATCCACACACACGCTTTGTAGATTTTTTGTCAAAGCATGCAATAAATTGTCTTTTTTTGATGAAATTTTCAGAGGTTGTCTCGGATTTTTGCTCATACCTCCGTTGTTTATGGACGGATTTAGCTTCTCGAAAGCATGTCTGACAGAATTATTGAAGATTTGGATCCCGAAGATAACTGGGGTCTTCAGAAAATTGATTTCAACAGACAGACAGACAGACAGACGGACAGACGGACAGACGGACAGACGGACAGACGGACAGACGGACAGACGGACGGACAGACAGACGGACATGGCTTAATCGACTTCGCTATCTATAAGGATCCACAATATATATACTTTATAGGGTCGGAAAATTATATTATGGAAATTACAAACGGAATGACAAATTTATATATACCATTCTTACGAAGGTGAAGGGTATAAAAAAAGTGGAATCGCACACTTGTTTTCTACATTAGCAGTTTATATGAACCGAATTAACCCAACATTCGTTAGTTTTTTCTAACCTAACAGCTGGGTTAAAAACAGCATCTGCTAGTTTCATATTTACAGTCGACTTTAACGTGAAAAGAGTACTTTTATTTCTCTATGGTAGACCTAAATTCCACTCTTAAGTAAATACTACTTTATTTCCCTTAAAATATACTTTATTTTTGACTATGATTATGGGCCCTTGTTTATATGGTTTTTATTATGCCGAACAAAAATCTTTTAAAAATTTTGTAAATCTGTCCAAATCGTACGTTCAGTTTTCCAGATAATTTCACTTAAAATTTTCACAAAAAGTAGAAATAGATGTTCTTCATCAAAAATTTGGTAACTGAATGTTTTAAAAACTCTATGGATTTAATGTCTACAGAAGTTGAGATCTTAGTTGAATACCATTTGTTAGTTCAATATTTAAGAACCACTTCATTCTAAATATTTTTTAATAGGTGGCCGAGCGTTTTCATGATGTTATATTTCGGTTACTTGTCTGGCCGCATATTCTGGGCGGTTTTTGGTCCATGCTCGCTTCAAAGGAGTCAGTTGCATTCGGTACAGGTTGCCTGTGATGGTCTTCTCAGATTTCAGCAGTACGTAATAGATAGGACTCTTTTGCTCCCACCAAATACAGAAAATTTTCTTAGCGCCATGGATATTTGTCTTTGATGTCTATTCGGCTGGTTGCCCAAGCTTTACATACTAACTCTTACTCTATGGGTTATTGTAATGGATCCATTTTTCTAAGCAAGTAATGATTCAGTGCAAAAAAATTTCTTTTATAGCGTTCAAGCATCATTTCGGACATGTTAAATCGTCTTTCAAGATCTCTCGATTTCAATTCTTATGGTACCCAATTTCCCTTCTTTTTGATGAATCCCGGCACAATCTTCATGGAGTATATATGATTTCTGCAGTCATGTGAATGATAAAAGAAACATATGATGGTTACCACAATCATGTATATACTCGCAGTGACCATGATATTGTTAAAAACCTAGTAAAACTTTGAAATGGTTATGGTTAACAAAATGTCCTTAATTTTATTGACATGCGATAGCTCTTAGACGCTTTATTTCTATTCTAGCTCTATATCATATACCTAATGACTCAAGTTGGATAAGATTCAAATTTAATTACATAATTTACAAAATATTGCTCAAATACGATTTTTTGGGAAAACTTGCTATTTTTTTACGTCACTTTCTAAATATGTCGCTATCAACAAATATTTTTAAAGGAATTAGTGCTAAATTGATGTGGCAGGATCAGTAAAAAACATTCATTGATTAAAACTTAGAACTTTCTCCTTCAAAGTCCTGACATCATATTTAGAAACTGCAAAATGCATTTCCCCCTGTACGTTCACACTCAACCAAACAGATATAGATTTTGGTTCACATGATTGTTGCTATGTTCATAACGAAACGGTGAGCTTTAGCACAACCAACAAGAAAAACCAAAACAAAAACAGCACAGCAAAAAATCATTGCCATTTTAATAGTGAAAACGACTTAAATTGCATTTGACATAATGCGTTTTATATTTCGAACTCCCATACCCCACACCTCAGTTACAAATACAAGTACAACACCAGTAGATTTATCCACACCGTACGTGTACGAGCCGCTCTCACGAATCCCATCAAAGTTTAAAGCTAAAGACGATGGAGATGAACAAATGAAAGAAATCAAGATAGTTAAAGATTTTAGGGTTGCAATTAAAGTTCGGGGTATGGGAAATCCCGAGATTTATTTTTTTCGGGAATTCCCGGGAAATTTAAAATGAATTTAAGAAAAACGTTAATAGGTTTAAATATAACATCTATGTTGATTGAAGTTTTTGTTTAAAGTTTCGAAATTTTGGTAGAGCTTTTAATCCCCATTAGGAATACAGAAGAAGCATTAAGCCAAAGTGAAACCATTTTGCAGATATAACAGCAGACTTATGGAAACTTTTTTTAAGATGATTTGAATAGGAGAAAACACTAAAATTTTACTATGTGAAAGTATTTAGAGCTTATTATAACATTCTAAGTGCAAAAATAATAGCTTAGACTGGCTATATTTCATTTTTTAATTTATTTGGTATGTTTTAGGCTAAGCTTGCGGCGAAAACTAAGCTATTAATTAGCATGTAGTATGAAATGAATTTGACTCCGATTGTTTCTTTGCTATTATCAAATTGTTTATTGAAAACGAATATATATATTTCTATTTATTTGTTTAGTTTTCGTATACATATATCTACAGAATATATATTGTTTTACTATAGGAGAAAAATCTGTCACGCACGGTATGTCACGTACGATATTAAATTTTATTTATTATAAAATCATCCAAAGATTATTTTTTTTTAAATATGGCAGATTGTAAAGGAAAAATATTTGGTTTAGTGTAAGAAATTAAAAGAAAACATAACTCCTCTCATAATTCGAAAATTTTCGCATATTTCTACATGTACCTCAAAATTACTTCCGTTTTATGTCACGTACGATATGCCTTTATTTCGCTCTATATTTTGGACAACAATGTTTCGTAAGAACATATTATTTTTTTAAAATATAGTGCACTCTGAATGGAACATAAAGACCAAACCATTTTTCAGATACTTTTATTTTTGCAAAATTTATTCCACCCTATAGGCGTACAAATGTCACGTACGATGATATGGAATTGCCCTTATTTCATTCATAAATTACCTCAAAAACTTTACAATATAATGAGCTAAATTAAAATATAACAAAGACAATGTTAAAAATGTATGGACAGCAAATGTATGAACGCACACCTGTTCAAAGCGAAGATGATAATGTTTCAGATAATTTTTTTTAAATATTCAGTCAATACTGAAAACGACAACCTTAAACAGTTAAAATCAAATGCTGAAAGCCGTTTAGCTCTATTTAAAGCAAGTAGCAATCGGAAAAAAATTTAAATTAGCGGTATTCACAATGTAGAGTACTTGGCCTAGTAAAAAAGCTATTTATTGACAAACATTTCAATTTCTAATGTATTTTGTTTGATATTGTGCTCTTTTACTACACTACCAGGCCAAGTACTCTACATTGTGAATACCGCTATTGTCTTTATAATGCTTTACTGACTTATTCAATGCATTAGTTATTTAGAAAACTCATTTTTAAAAATAAATTAGTTCAATGACGAACATATAACATTATTTTTATGAAATAATACTTAATTTTATAGTAACAAATGATTTCCAAATATTCTCACCAGGTTTTTTGTTTAAAGTTAGTAAAATTTAATTGTAATGTATTGCTTTTCTTTATTTTTTAATGAAAATACTCAATTTTATAAAATAATTTTCTTTTTTAGTTATTTTTCTAGTTGTTAAAATAATGAAATTTTTCATTCCCGTTTCCCGGGAAATAAACTTATCCTAGTAGCCTCAAACCCTAGTTGCAATACAAACTTATATTCATTCGTTTATTCTTTCGACTCTGTACATTAATGCCAAGGTAATTAAATGTCAAGTTGCTGTGGCTGCCACTTCTTTAGCACGCCTGCACATACTGTGTGCGGTTAGTTTCGAAAGGATTAAATGTTACTAATTTTGTTTTAATATTTTTTTCTTCTTCTGCATCGTCTTCTTAAGATTTTAGCATTATATAAGAAGCCAAAGTCAGAACGTTAAATAGAATTAAAAAAATAATGGATTTTTATTGTAGGTTAACAAGAAAATAGATGAGTGCATTAAAATTTTAATACAATCATATTGTATTTAAAGAACAAAAAATAAAAAATATAACTTTAATTAACATTATATACATTTACTTAAACATAGGTACATCTTGAAATGGTTGTTACCAAATCGAATGACATTAAATTTGATTATGAAAATAAATTACAATTTAATTACATTTGTTTTAGAATCAAAGTAGGGTTTGTGCTAGTTAAACGTTATGTTTTGTTAATACATTTTGTATAATAAAAACTTAAAACTCAAAAGTTTTTCTTTTAAATGTGTAACAAATATTTATATATAAAATAAAATACCCTATATTTATGTGTAATAAAAACTTAAAGCTCAAAAGTTTTTCTTTTAAATGTATAACAAATATGTATATACTAAATACAACCATTATTATATTTAGTATTTAAAATTATTTAATTAGATGTTTTACCAACAAGAAACAAAAAATATATCAACACTATTGTGTATAACCTTCAACTCACCCTTGTGTGGAAAACCACACAAAATTAAAAAAAACAAATTCTATGGCATGTTCATGAAATTTCTTGACGTTTTATGCCACATCAATTCAGCATAGAAATCGCATTAATTAATTCAAAAATATTTCGATATTTGACACATATGGGCAATTCCATGTCATCGTACGTGATATTTGTACGCCTATAGAGTGGAATAGATTTTCCAAAAATAAGAGTCTGTATGTTTCGTTCAGAGGGTGCTATATTTTAACAAAATAATAAGTTCTTTCGAAACATTGTTATCCAAAATATCGAGCGAAATAAGGGTATATCGTACGTGACATAAAACGGAAGTAATTTTGAGGTACATTTAGAAATATGCGAAAATTTGCTAATCGTGTGAGGCGTTATGTTTTCTTTTAATTTCTTACACTAAACGAAATATTTTTCCTTTACAATCCATCATATTTAGATAAAAACAATCATTGGATGATTTTATAATAAATACAGTACGTGACAGATTTTTCTCTTATAATAAAACAATATATATTCTGTAAATATATGTATACAAAAACTAAAAAAAATTAATAGAAAATATACATTCAGTTTCAATAAACAATTTTATAATAGCAAATAAACAATCAGAGTCAAATTCATTTCACACTCAGTCGTGGTAGTCATTCTCGTGGAATTGCCCATATGTAATTTCTGTGTATCTCACTAGGAACAGCAATTTTTATCATCATATACAGGATATGCCAAAAAGATGTACTCGTATTATGTAAGCGTTAATATAACTGAAATGTTTGTGTGAAATATGTTAAAGATATGTAACTTTATTTTATGAAACAGATAACAAAATATAAAAATATAGTACCGAGCATAAAAAATGCAACGCTATGCTATGTGATTTTCAACAGCACTGATTTTGCTCAAAGATGCATCCAATTGTCCACATCTGCTGTTTTTATATTCTTATTGATCAAAGGCAATTATTGTACGACATTTTGTCCAATATTTTTTTACGTAAGGATAATTATAAAATTTTTTGTAAAAACAGTGATAAAATTGTGCGAGCAAAAATAATGCAACTATAAAAAAATTAACATGATTTTTAAAATTTTGAAAAAAATAATTATAAAAAATTGCTAAGAACTATAACAATGTTGCATTACCATCATTTACTATTAAAACAAACAAATTTAAGGACATTAAAATTCAAAAGGATAAACATTTTATCCAAAAAACTCCATGCTCCTAATGCGTTATAAAAATTTAGATATAATTAAGAATTGTTTTATGATTAGAATGCCGAAATAATATTGATGACTGGATTTTATTGAAATAAAACTAAAAGGTTAGACATTGAAGTAGTCAAGGCTGTGTTATCTAATCCATGGAAGGTAGCATCATAATTTGATGCTACCCAAACGAAGACATGTGGACATTTATGACTATTGCAACATCCAAAAGATAATCTAGTGATGCAAATATAATAATGAGAAACCAATCCAATAACATTATAGTAACAGTAACTATTTATATGATTGTGGTAACTATAATATGGTTAATTTACGATTCACATGATTGTATCAACCATATATATGGTTATAGTAAACAACTGTATGTTTGTGACTACCATTTGATACAATCATGTGAATCATAAATTAACCATATTATAGTTACCACATTCATATAAATAGTTACTGTTACTATAATATTGTTAAAAAAAAAAACGTTTAAAAATGTTGAAGAGGTTACAGTAGACATGCAAAACTATATTATTTTTATGAGTTTAGATATACCATGTGTGTGGAAAACCACACACGAACGGAAGCTTTTTTAGGATGAGATGAAGGCTAAATTTGCTATTGTTTCAAATAAAACAATTAAATATACATATATAAATAGGCAATAATAATTAAAAATTTTAGGATTATTCTTAAATACATGTATTTTTGTGCTTTCCGATTTATCAATTTATCATATACATATGTATGTACATTAGAAACAAGAAAGGCGGATAAATATACATCGCTTAAACAAAGTTTTATGGTACCCCCATGGTGAAGAGAAAACAGAAAAAAATTTATTATAATGAGGGCATTGGTGTTGGTTAAATGCTAGACATTTACGTGGTTTAAAGAGGGATTTCAAATATGTTTGTTTATTTTTCCATATTGACAGTTCCCTTATGATTCTTGACATGTGACGAAGTAAGACATTTGTTTGATGACAGCATGAAATGACTTTCACAAGAAAAATGCTTATGTAAAAACAACATTTTTTATCAATGTTTGTAGTCCGTGAGAAATGTGTTTCAAGAAAGATTTTGTTGAACGGAGTTTGACGGTGTTTAAATATTTTTTTTTACCACCTAAAACAGTCTGCACATAATATGCTGATAGTAATATAAAATAATGCTTGTGTTGGGTTTTCCTTTATAAGGACATGCAATTAGGGAATGCATCATGAATCCGAGGGCCGAATACCAATGTCAAAAATGAGAAAGAAACCTCAAACAAAATAAACAATATCCTGCCAATAAGCAGTCTACACGCAGAAAAAAAATATATGTTTGTGACAATCATTTATATGATGAAGGATTTACCATATTATCTTGCTCTTATATCATAATCTGAGAACAAGATATTATGATAAAATTATTCATCATATAAATGGTTGTCACAAACATATATATGTTTACTGTAACCATATATATGATTGAAATAATCATGTGAATCGTAAATTAACCATATTATTGTTACCACAATCATATATATAGTTACTGCGACTATAATATTGTTAAAATTTTTGAAATGGTTACAGTAACAATACACAAATGTTGAAATGGTTACAGTAACAATGCCCAACCATGTTTTTTTTCTGCGTGTATGTTTAGTAAAATTATATGTTTTCTGGTACTTTACACTCCGATCTGATTTTCCTAGATTTGTTGGTGACATTCACGTACGTGCTATTACATTGTAGTAGTGATAAACCGTGGGTTTTACCGGTAGTTCCGTCACCTCAAGACGAGTCAAGAGCCTTGATTTGCAATTTCATTCTCGAGGTCGTATCTCTGGACAGTGCCCCGGTACTCAACATAAGTCAACACCAATAGCTCTCTTACTGCTCGCCCTATAATAAAGATAACCTAATGGTTACCAAATATTCTCCTTTTTTCATTATTCACGATCGCCATCATTAATCTTTGGCTTTTAAGACCTTTATGGGCTCAGCCAGGAAAACGCTACATTCATCCGGAAGTACAAGTGACATTCGAGCACCAGTCTCCAATATTGTGCCAATCTCCATCTTTGATCAATCCATGAATACTATAGACCCTTCAAACAGTTTGTCGGCTACAAGCCCTTTTCACCCTTTGTGCCATCTACACGCAGAAAAAAAATATAGTTGTGCATGTTTACTGTAACAATTTCAACAGTTGTGCATGTTTACTGAAACCATTTCAACATTTTTAACAATTTTATAGTCACAGTTACTATTTATATGATTGTGGTAAAAATAATATGGTTAATTTACGATTCACATGATTGTTTAAACCATATATATAAGCAAGTACATATATGTTTGTGACAACCATTTATATGGTCTCGGCTTATGGATATCATAATCTGAGAACAACATATTATGATAAAATTATTCATCATAAAAATGGTTGTCACAAACATATACATATTTACTGTAACCATATATATGGTTGATACAATCATGTGAATCGTAAATTAACCATATTATTGTTACCACAATCATATATACAGTTACTGTGACTATAATATTGTTAATAATTTGAAATAGTTGCAGTAAACATGCACAACTATATTTTTTTCTTCGTGTATTTCATAATTCCCGAAACATCGTTTCCAAGGAAACCGATTTTATTTAAGAGCTTGAACTAATAGCATAACAAAATCAGATTCATAGAGACACATATGCCTACAGTGTCATGTATCACTATATAGCTCAATAGGTAGTAGGTATAAGAGAATATTCAAAGCTGCGTTAGATGTGCTTATAACGGCACACGTCTATGAAGTATCTTCATACAGCTATTTAATATCAAATAATATCAGACAGTGTAATCATACGTAAGTATAGGTCTGACAACCGATGTGTAAATCCATTTTATCAATTTCAATTCTTACCTATGGAATTCCGAAAATCATTGTAAACATTGAGTCCTATTTTAAGTCTCTTCTGGGTGTTCCATTTCATAGATAATTTGCTATCCAGGAGAATGGTCGAGTTCTTTGTTTCATCTACTCTCATGATTAAATTAATTGCAGAGTTAACAAATTCTGTGTCATTGGTCGCAACTTTAAGAGGGCTTACTCCAAAGCTTATTTTTGGTTCAAGGCTCATTATTTGCAGCAACAAAACCAAGAGACTACATTGTGACATGCCGAAGATGTTATTGGAAAATACGTTCGCTTTTCTACAATACTATTTTTAGCCAGAATTAACTACTCAGAAGTGATATTATTTTCCAAGTATTCTGTGCTTTATTATTAAAGGATATTCTTTCAGAAATTAATTTTTATATTATATTTTTTAAATGAGTTTACAACCTGCTGTACTATTCTTTATATTATTTTTTTACTCTTTATCACATTGCTTATCTAGGCAGTGTTTTTATTTTTCTTTTCTTTTTGTGCATATTAAAAAGTTTATGTTAATATTAAGTTTATTTAAGACCACCTGTATTTTTCTTTTATTTAAATTACAAATATTTAAGAGTTTTTATTTTTCGGCTTCCATCTGATTGTGTGCTGGTTGGTACGCTCTCATAAGAAATATGTTCTATGTTTTATTTTGGTACATTAATTTTAGCTGCTTTCAGTTGAGAATATTCAACTCATTTATCTTAACACTTCTGCATTATACTTACTTTCTACTTTTGTGTTATATTTTCTGTTTTATTTTATCATATTTTCATTTCGTTCTCACTTAATACGTAGTCGAGCGTAACTGATAAAGAACATCAGTAAATAAAATAAATACACAACACCAGAATAATTCCAGACAGACATAATGCTCAGAAAAATACGATAGCAAGAACTGGAGTATTTATATGGGTTAATATGTGAGTATGGATTGGAAAATGCGTAGAGCGTATGATAAGTTTTAAAGCTAACAAATTTAGAAGGAGTTTTGAATGTTCAATAGGAAATGTACATTTTTTCAATGGCTAAACAAAACATAAAGTTCTCCAGAACTTCGAAATTCGATTTAGATTGATTTTTGTATAGGCTAAAAGTTAATCAGTTAGTCAGATTTTATAATTTTTGAGCTCAGATCAAAGACAAATTAAAACTTTTTTCTAGAAATCCGTTTCTCGTCAAAACAGGCATACAAAATCGTAATAGAACAAAGGATGTTTTAAAAAACATATCTCTTATTTGACACCGCGATTAAAAATGTATAAAGGGTTTTTCATTAAGCTCTTCCTTTTTTTAAATTTGCTTTCGAGATACGATCTGGTTCCATTCTGAATGTTTTGTATGCTGTTGGCCATACAATGGCTTATATTTAAAGAAAATCTTTAGAAAATGGCATTTATCTATGTAAAAGATAAATTTAATTATTTGTATGTATTTCGATTTTGTATAACTCATATCCAATTTCCTCATATCGTGTGTCCATCATGCCGTATAAATTGTTATTTATTTATTCATCCTAAACTTGTTTGGACTATCTACGTAGGTATAGCCTTTTTTTTTGGAAAATCGCTTTATATACTATTATACATATATACGGGCACGCTTATTTATACTTTACTGACAAACTGTGGGATAAATGCTTAACATCAAGCACACATTTTTTGCATTGATTTCAATATACACACACGCTCAATTTTACCAATCGTCTGGCATTACAACACAGGTGTGTACCCAAACCAAAATACATACATATATATATATAAATTACTTATGCACATACATCAGAGGCAAATCGAAAAGTAAAAATGATTTCTTTAATTCCCTCAAGGGGTCTGCCTTAAAGGTAGAAATCTTCATCTCATTATAGAAAAATTTACACAAAATATGTGTCTGTATCAGTGTATTTATTTAAATACAACAGAGAGCATGTATGCGTCTGTGTGAGTACACGCAGAGAAAAACCATGGTTGTGGTTAACATAATCTAAGAGCAATATAACATGATAAGTTTTATTATTGTAGTCTAAATATATAATACTCATTATTAGTATCATAAAATATCACATTATGAATAAGTATAGTGGTACTATCATTATCATATATTAACGTAAAATAATCCAAACTAATCACAGTATCATTAATATTATTGACAAATTCACTGAAATTTATTGTTGTTCACTTTAGCAAAGAAAATGATATTATACACTACAAATTAAAAACAAAATTTACATGTAAAATTATCATAGCTCAAACAAACACCAATTACACAGGCCAACAGCAAAAAAAGGCTTGAATAACCAATATATAGATTCGATGCATCATTTCATGCATTATCAAGTACAAATATGGTCTAAATTTTAAATTATATGGAGAGATTTTTTTTAACCATTTTTAAATGTGTTTTGTTTTTCTTACCATAACAAAACACATGTAAAATTTCCACTCAAAGTACAAAATGAGCGAATTCACTTAATTGTGAATAAATTCCAAAATAATCCATAAATTTTTATGATCTATATCTAATTTTCTTTCTATTACATGTTGCTTTACGATGAAGTAATAAACCTGAACAATTTTAGCCTTTTTCGATTTTTCGTGATTTTTTTAAAACAAACAAATATTCTATTTTCACGTAAAAAAAAATTGTTTGCTTAAATTTGCTATTATAACTCAGAAAGTACTGAGCCGATTGAAACGCAATATATATATGAACATTTGTACATAGCTTGAAAAATTTGTTTTCAAAATTCAATCAATCAACAGAAGAACATTAAGTACTGAATTGTATGTCTATAAAACTAAAAACCAACATTTTGTGAAAATGAGCGAATTCACCTAACTGTGAAGAAATTCGAAAATAATCAATGGATTTTTATGTTCAATATCTCATTTAGTTGCTATTATACAAGGTGGCGCAAAAGTAAACTTCCGATGTTTTTTGGCTGTAATTAAAAAAAAAAGAAAAACTTTGATTCTTCTTGTGGATTATTTTTATTCCGGCGATAGGTCCTCACATTCTTGACGGATATTGTCTTTAAGAGCTGCAAGAGTCTGAGGCTTGTTGACATAAACCCGCGACTTCAAAAAGCTTCACAAAAAGAAGTCTGGAGCGGTCAAATCAGGCGATCTTGCTGGCCAGTGCAACCGTAACCGTTTGGCACCATACAGTGACTTTGAGCGGGTGTAATGGCTCTTCGTGGGTTACACGCGGATTTTCAGTGCCCCAGAAGCGTAAATTTTGCTTATTTACGTACCCGCTAAGATGGAAATGGGTCTCATCACTCATGATTATTTTTGATGAAAAATCATCTTCCTCTTGGTGGTGATTAAGGATGGCTTGAGCGTATGTTAGACGCGATTGGCGGTCAGCAGCTAACCGCTGATGCACCGTCTGGACTTTGTACGGAAACATCTTAAAATCTTGTACCAAAATTCGCTGTAAAGACCGTCGACTGATACCCATTGGCGTGGCACGTCGTCTGGTCGATGTCGACGGCGCTTCCATGACATCCTCGGCTACAGCAGCAATATTCTCTGCAGAACGGCTACTCCGGCGTCTGCCACGCCTGGCAGCATCTCGTGTTGTGCCAGTCTCTTCGAGGCGAGCTGCTAAACGTCGCAGTGTTTCACCAGTAGGCGTTGGACGGCCAGGAAATCTGCGACGAAATTCACGTTGTGCCAAAGTAACCGACCGATTATTGGTCAAATAAATAGTCAGCAATATTCCGCGTTCTGGAGCAGTGTAGCATAACATTGTTTATTAACGTGTATTTCGCATGTGCTTACTACATAAATGTCAAAACAGAACTGACATTAGGGGCCAATCGCAAAATTTATAGCATTTTCTGATAGGAGGATTACTTTTGCGCCACCTTGTATGTGGCTTTGAGAGAAAACAATAAACTTGAACAATTATTACCGTTTTCAATTTTTTATGAATATAAAAAAAAAAACAAATTTATTTTCAGGTAAAAAAAAATATTTTTTGCTTAAATTTCTTATTATAACTGTTAACAGTTAATGTTGTCATACTTATAAACAATGTTAATAACAGAGTGTTATCAACATTGCTGATAAGTAGAAATATCTAGATGGAAATGTGTATAAACATGATAAATGTTGCAAGCGGCTGCTACAGACCATTAAATTCAAATTAATAATGCAATTTCGTAAGAATGTTATGAGTACACATATAGAAATTTAATATTTAATGATAAATAGTTGTATATAATTTAATATGTTTCCCTGTTAATCATTTTGCAGTTGTTTGAAAAATAATTATGTTTCATTGAACCATTCTCAAATTTATGATTCCGATCAACATAAAAATGTTTACAGTATCTAATATAATTAACACAGTATAGTTGTCGAACCATGTCTTTTCTTTGCGTGTAGGTATATTTCACAACATTTGTATTAATGTGTGTTAGTTATTTGTGTTGTTTGTTCCTTTGACTGTCTGTTTGTCTGCCATCACAAATTATGTTAATTTTTTTTCCTGTGAAAATTTTTTTGTTTTTGTATAAATTTTGCTCGTGTTTGTTGTTGCTTTTTTTTTGTTTTAAATAAGATGAGCAGAAAGGAAAAAAAAGTGAAGAGAAAACAAGCTTAACATGGGAATTTTGCACACTTTTACTGAAGGTAATAAATTAAACCGCAGGGCATTCAAGCAAAAGCAACAGAATCTGTATAATCCAATGTACATTTACTTACCCACATAAATATGTGTATATAAGTATATTCGTACATACAGATACTTACATATAAATATATATGTATATACACATATTTAAGAGTTCAAGCTTAAGACAAGTGTGTGTGCGAAAAAGAAACGAAAAGTATAATGGTAGTAAGTAGCAAATAGGATTGGCCAACAACATTATTGTTACGATTTTCCTTTACGAGCACTTCTATCGAGAAAAATTTTGTAGAAAAATAATAAAACAAAAATCGTTTAATTTAAGTTTTGTTTTATTAAGATCACTTAATACTTGTATACATATTTGAAGAGTACAGAAGAAAATCATGGATAAGGTATAAAACACATACATTCATATAGATATAATAGATTTGTAAATGGATTGGCAATTGCTTTGGTTACACGAAACCTAATAATGATTTAACTGACCAGATACTGTAATACTTTTTGGCATAAATCAATAAGTTGACTTTGAAAAGGATTTGTTATTTAATTATTTCTATTGTAGTGTATTTGTGTTTGGGAATGAAATATGTTATAAATATCAAAGTGGTTAGAAATATACGAAGATAAGTACATTGTAGTGTGACCCTTTGAATTTAAAATTGCGTTAAGAAACTGAATGAAATTTGTGTTGTTTAAAAATCGAACAAACTCATGAATATGATTCCAGCCGAAAAGTCTAGTATAGATTAGAAGAGTCTAGAGTTTGTGACCCTAGAATAGACAAGTCTAGAGTAGAAGTGTGTAGAGTAGACATGTTTAAAGTAGACGTGTCTAGAGTAGAGATGTTTAGAGAAGACTTGTCTAGAGTAGAAGAGTCTAGAGTTGACGAGTCCTTTGCCGTAAAAATTGCTAACATTTCTAGACCATAAAATTTTGATAAAATGGATGTTTTAAAAAGTTTTAAATTCGACCGCTTTTCAATTCCAAATTTACTGAAAAATTAAAAACTGTGATAGTGAATAAAGGTTCAAGTAATATTACAAATGTACTTAAATGTATTTTGTTTTCTTCTTTCCAGATAATAATCAACACTAGAAAATTCACAGTTACATTGAAACGCAAATCACAATATACATAATAAAATATGAAACTACATAAAATTCTAAGAAAATAAAGCATTCACTTTAAGTAAAGAAAACAGCTTAAAAAATTATATGAATGCAAGAAGAACACTTAAATGCACTTTGCTCTTTTCCTTTTATATCTTGCAGTTTCCTTACAATTTCTTTTTTTCTCAGATTTAAATATAGAAACCAAATATTGTAGCACTACTACTACTTCACACAAAACATTACATTATATAAGAAACAGAAACATATTTCATCAAGTTTAAGAAGAATGCCAATATTAAAGCGTGAAGTATGTATGAAGAAAATTAGATTCATAGAATGTTGGAAAAAATAGTAAAATAAATAAATAAATTGGGTATATGCAACTAAATGTGTGAGCACGGAAAAAGCAAAAAAAAAAAAAAAACAACATTCGTAAAAACATAAACCCTCATACACACATATATTAACAGAAACGTACATCCATGCACAAAGAAAATATGTTTATAGCTGAAAGAAGAATAAAAAACACTCATTTTACAATGAAAACATGCAAGTGAAATTTCACAAAAAAAAAGCGAAAAGCAATTGCAGAATAACTTTGGTGGCATACAAAGTAAAAAAAACTCAATATTCTAGAAATGTTGTTGAAAGAGAGAAGAGAAAACACTGAAAAAACAAAAACACAACAACATGATGATGAAGAGTACAAAAGAAAAATAACAACCTAAAGCACAGATGAACATCTGCACAGATATTCAAGCAGGTCACGTGTGCATTACAACATTGTATAGAATGTTTGATGCAGCAAATAAACTTTATAAAATTTGTTGTTTTTATTCCGTTCTCTAAAAAGTGGAGAAAAAGTGCTTAATATAACTGGGCTTTAAAACTACTTAAACAAGAATAGTTTGTCTAAGTTTTTGCTATAATTTCCTTTTACTTAAAGAAAATAATTGTATTTTGATGAGGTGGAGAGGTCCCTTTTTTCATTGAAGGCATCTGGAAGTTGCTTAAGAAGAAATATGTGTCTTTTGCAATATGTAATCGTATTCCAATAAGTAATTTTACTAGAATTCAACAACTCCACCTTTAAGTTTAAGGTCAAGAAACTGAATTATGGTTGTATTACACTTAAGTAATAGCAATATTCTCTATGGCTATTGCTATTACTTAAGTGTAATAGACATAGAGTGGAAACTCTCCTGCCAAAGACCTAACTCAGTTGTCAGAAACTTAAGTGGTGAGAATGTATTAGTAGAAAAAACTATGTGAAAACAAAAACAACACTTGTATGTGTGATTATTTTAAGTAATTTTTTTGTTTGAGTTTTTTTCTACTTTCCGCTATGTGTTTCTCTATGTCAATAGTATTCTACATTTCTTTTTTCTTCTTTGAAAAATATTTAATTTTTTCAAATATTTTTCAAAGTTTAAAACATAATTATATTTGGAAACTACGTTGACTGCCATCACCGTAAACCCTGAGCTTTGTTTACCAACTTAATTTGCCCTGAATTGGATGATATGGATATCAATGGGATGTGGTTTCAACAGGATGGCGCTAAGTGCCACGCAGCTCATGCCACATTGGACATTCTGCACGAGCGATTTTGAGGGCATGGTCATCTCCTGTGGATGAGATGTGAACTGACCACCGAGATCATTAGGTTCGAACACGTTAGACTTCTTCTTGTGGGGTTTTCTTAAGTCGCAGGTATATGCGAATAAGCTATAAACAACAGCAGCTCTCAAAGCCAACATAATCCATTGCATCGGTCAAAATTTTACATTTCGGATGCGCCACCCGGCGAGGCAGCATAGGAAATTTGCATGATGTTATATTCCATATATGATGTCATAGATAAGCATTTCAAACGAATAACAAATTTCGATGATATCTCAAACACACTGTTTTATTTAAATTTAAAGTTAGGAATCGCTTAACCCTCTAATCGGTAAGACCACCTCAAGGCGGTCTTCGATTTTTGGGCCACAGTGCTGTATTAAACACTTTTTCGCTTCAAAATAGTGAAAACTGTCTTTAGACAACACTTTTTTACATTTTCTTTATACCTTCCAATATGTTCTGACAAGTCGTTTGTCAGCTATGATCAATCATGTGCAAAAATTCATCAAATTAGCATCGAAAATTATTTTGCAAATTTAACTATTAAAAACAACATTTAGAATAAAATGATCGATATCAAAATTCTACGGTAAGTAGATAACATTTTATATTTAAGTTTTAAAATGTATTTGAAGTGAAAAAATTAAAAGTTTGATTTAAAACGAAGGCTTCCTCAAGGCGGCCAGTTTGCATGTACAAAAGTGTCCCCCTCTCTTACGTTGTGGTTTTCACCTCTTGTTGATAAAACTCTATTGTTTGCTTATGATTCTATTATTTGCACCCTTTTATTTTAATGTTCTGTTAAAGATGGATATTACTAAACGTCCTTATACGAAAAATATTAATTTGGAGCAAATGTCTGCTGAACAATATCTCCAGTTCATCGATTCTGTAGTGTTCTGTAGACAGCTCATGTTCCACTCATGTTCCAAAAACTTAACACCATCACCGAAAATGCATGCCCAATAAGCCGCATAAAAGAGGGATCAAATTGTTCGTGCTTTGTGATTCAAACTGTTTTTCCTACCGGTTTTAAATCTACAATGGGTCCGAAGATAATATAATTTTACCTGTTATACCGGACATTGGAGCTACCTAAAATGTTTGGATATTCCTAAATTCGAGCATCACATCCTGTATTTTGATAACTTTTACCTCAAATTATTCGAGAATACAATAATCGCATGGGTGGAGGAGATATCATGGATGGTCTCCAGGGTCGATACCATATTTGAGCTAAGACTCGCAATATTATAGTTAATTAGGTTGTTCTACTATTTTGTGGGCATGGTCTTTACAAATGCATTATTTTTATACAAACATCTGCAGGCCGATGAGCCCAATGTTTCCAACAATGTGTCCGATTAAAAAACGGCTTTTACAACATCCAGATTTGAGGGAGGAAATAGCTGGTGGACATGTTTCCTTCAAAAATATATCGTCTGTAGGATGACCATCTGTTCAAAATCATCTGTTCAGCCTGACATATCAGGTGTTGGGAAAAGAGCTGCTCATCAAGTAGCTGATATTCAGTTCGATGCTGACGATCTTTTTCTTGTTGAACGACCCTTTATTAACATTATGTAATTTAACCATGATATTTAGCATACACATATGTACATATGTATGTAGGTTTGTATATATGTATAATCACATAGTTATGTATATGTTTATTTCCTTTTAAAACCTTAACAAATGTTTGACTTCAAAAACATCAAATAGGATGCTGACTATTCTTTTTATATACATTTGAAAAACGGGGGAAGTAGGTTTTTCAACAACTGTATTTTGTTTAAAGATTTCTTTTTTTTTTTTTTTTGTTCTTTTTCACTTTCGTAGCTAACAGCAGCATTTATTTGTGTCATCTTTTTAACACGTGTATGCACACAACATCTTCATACATACAAACTATTTTTTATTTTTTTTTTTATTTTCGCTTTTAGTTAGTTGTTCAAGTTAAGAGCAAATTAACGCATATGAATTTATGTTTATACACTTGTTATATAGAGTTAACTATGCTGCTTTATTTAAAAGTAGTTTATTTCTTTTTGTTTTTTTAGTTTTTTGCTGTTGTTTTGTTTTATGCTGGCAAAGGCGGGCATATAAGCAGGCGTTACTGGGATGCCAGTCAAAAACAGACATACCTAGTTTCACATTTAATTGTTACACAAAAGACAAAAGATCTTATGTAAGTTTGTTTTAAGTTTTTTTTTTTTCTCTTCCATTTCTCACTCATTTTTCAAAGAACTAAAAGTGTAAAAGCTTAAAGGTAGTTATTTGTTTATATATAGTCGTTATAAACATACTATAAACCAAAGTAAGTTTGTATGAATATGTAAACTTTGTATGTGTTTTTAAGTAAATTGTAGTAAGAAGAAGTTGTTATTTTTACAGTTGAGAGCATATTTTATGCGCGAAATTAATATATTTTATCCTACTAGATTTTATGATATTTGAAAACCCAAAATGTAAATACTACAAGCTTCTGTAAATATACCCAAAAAGCTCACATAAACTATTTACAAAGAAAAATTATGTACTTATATTGGAACATATTTGTTTAGATCCCTATTTGTTTAATACAATTTCTTGTTAAATTTTATTAGTTAAAATGTTACAATTATGCTTTACACTGTTGGTATATATTCCTTAAACAAAAGATTCTGTTTCTTAATTAATGACATACATACATGTCCTTTGATACTATAATCTTATTTCATTTCAATGGAAAGAAACTCTAAATTAGGTTAAACTATTGTTCAATTCACAACCTACTTTGTATTGTTGTACCGTTGTAAAGCAAACATACTTGTTTAAATAAAAAGAAAGCAATTAAAATTATCAGACATACATCGATACAACACTAGTTGTGAATTGGGCATATATCTTAAAATTAATTTTATGTCATATGACGTGAGTAATATATTTATAGAGATATATTTAAAAAGTTGGCATTTTTTATAGAAAAACTTCTTTCTTATTTAAAATTTTTTAATTATTGAAACGTTTTAAAACCTTTAACAATAGTACACTGCATTATGTCAACGTATGATGAAAATGACTCACATGCATATGCTATTGAGGAAGTTGTGAAGGATTTTATCAACATGGTTTAAATTTCAGACGTTCGCTCTTTTCGAGCTAATATTTGAGTTTGATGGTCATAGTTTCGCTTCATCAAAAACTTGGCAAAGACTTGCATTAATTGAATAACATAAATTTCAGTGACTATTATATAAGATTTGAAGAACTTAGAAGTAGTCTAATAATGACTTATTTATCATAGTCACTTTAATGCACAGTCGAATAATTAAAATGCATAATTGTTTGCTGCCATTAACTTTCAGGGCTTCGCATAAAGACGAATACTTGTATGAGAAACCAAAACACTACAGGGCCACTAAGAACATTTAAATCACATTTGATAGTATAGTTTTACGAAAAATCTGTTTTGATCCAACATTACCAAGAATTAAATAGTAACATGTAGTACCACAATGTCTGGCAAATACTCCATTAAGTATGCTCAAATCTCTATTTTCCAACAATAGCAGCTTTTTCGATATTCTCCTGTATAGAGAAATAAAGACAAATGTTGATTCAATACAAGAACGAATACTTTCGCTAACAATGACCGTTGGATGCCTACGAAAAGTTCAGTTTCATTTGAATGGATACAGTGCAGGTCTATTGGCCAAATATTCAGCCCATAAGTATCTGCTGGGTCCTAGTATTGAAATGGTCAAGATATATCGTCATATCTCTTACAACATTAGAGCAATTTTAAATTTGGAATCGATAACTCAATCATTTTGTTTTATTTATTAAAATGTTCTGTAAAACTCTTTAAATGGAAGAAATGAAAACTTTACGACGGAAGAACATGAACAATTTATAGAATCATAATAGACTCTGTTGACATTAGATGTTATCTTTAAAAGACTATGTTTAAAAACAAAAATATTTTTTTTTCGGAAAATTTGAAAAATTTCAAAATTTAAAGATAATTGTTTATAAATTTTCTATAATAGACGATACTATTGCAATTAATAAACGTAAATTTAACTACGCTGGGGAATATGTTCCACTATAATAATATATGAATTTGTTTAATATTTCTCTGGCAGTGAGCTACATGAGGTTCGCCATATTTGTCATTTTCATTTAACCTGAAACTCCATGTAATAATAAAATGTGTAAACGTTGTGGAAGAAGATCCACACAATCTAATATACCCATTCCGGGATTAAAATTATGTGTTTTCTTATAGAAATTCATTAAATTTTGTTGAAAATTAACAAAATTACAATAAAAATAAATTATTAAAACAAATCGTAAAACAGTGATGTTTATTTTATCACAGAATATTCGTCATTCGAATGTATGAAATTGTCAATACATTTTAGCTTAATATAAATTTACTAGAATCAGATATATTTTTTTTCTCTAAAAATTTGCTTTTATCTTCAAACATATATTATTACTTAAAACAATCAATGAAAAAAAGAGAATTAACGAATAGTTTATCCTAATTGCAAGCAACACTAACAACGAAAAAGGGGAAATAACTGAGAAGCATTGCCAGCTTAGACAAAAAAAAGTACATTAATTATTGTGCCTTTAACAAACGTTTATGAATACAATACTTTTATAAAAGGTTTATAAAGCTAAACTGTTTGTTAACAAATTTGTGCTTTAAATTTAAAATAAGTTTTTATTATGAATTAGACCGTTAGTGTTTGTTTTTAAATATAGAATTTTGTGTAGTTACCAAAGTATATACAAGTAGTCCGACTCTTTGTGTTAGTGAAAAAGTACTTAACCATAGACAAATACACATATACAGGAAATTCTCCTGTCAAAGACCTATCTCAGCTGTCAAAAACCTAAGTAGTGAGAATGTATTGAGTAGTAAAAAAACTATGTGAAAACAAAACCAACATTCGTATGTGTAAATATTTCTGTTTAGTTTTTTTCTGGTTTTCGCTCTATGTGTTTCTCTATGTACCTAACTATAAATATCACACTGGTTCCTCTAAAGAGTGTCAAATCAAAATTTTAAAAATTTTCAGTAGAGGCAGAATATATATATTTTGTTTAATACATTACAATGAAAGTTGAAGACGGATATATCTGTATTTTTTTTTTGCGAAATAGTAGAGAAAATGATGCAAGATTTTTACAGTATATACATCGACTTCTTCCAAAATGTGAAAATTGATAAACTTGGAGTTGACTCTCTTTAGAGGAACCAGTACGATATGAGGCTTTTTAATTTTCACCATATACAGAGTTTTATAAAAATGTTTTAAATTTTAATGTGTTTGATTATCAATACCAGAATAAAACTAAGTGTCAAAAATTGCTTTAACAAAAATTTAATTTTTTCAAGTGTTTAAAAAAATCATCAAAAATTTTGAATTTTTTTTATGGTATTTTCGGAAAATCGAAGATGTGTTAAATTATCTTGTAAGGATGTTGAATTTACACGGCACCCCTATATGTGAGAGAGTAATTTTAAAAAAATAGTCGGACTGCTTGTTATAGTTTGGTATTTTCTTTCGTTTTTTATAAATTTTTATTATACCCTACACCACCATAGTGGGGAGGGTATATTGGATTTGTGCAGATGTTTGTAACGCCCAAAAATATTAGTCTAACATCCACCTTAAAGTATACCAATCGACTCAGAATCACTTTCTGAGTCGATTAAACGATGTCCGTGCGTCCGTCTGGCTGGCTGGCTGGTTGTCCATGTAAAGCTTGTGCGCAGAGTATAGGTCGCAATCTTGAAGATATTTCGATTAAATTTGGTACATATAATTTTTTCTGCTCAAGGATCAAGCCTATTGAAACTAGCTGAAATCGGTTCATTATTTCACCTAGCCATCATACAAATGTCCTCCCGAAATTGGACTTTATCGGTCATAAATATTTAATTTATATATGTATCTACACAAGTTTTTCTCCGAATAAGTCTTGTATACACAGAATTCATGTCACCAAATTTTATTATGATCGGTCCATAATTAGTCATAGCTCCCATACAGGGCCTGGTTCCGATAATCACTTTAACGACCATAAATCTCCTAAAAATGTTGGTATACACATAAAATGCAACATAAATAACTTTCATATAGACATTGATCACACCACCTAATTTCATGGTGATCGGTCCATAATTGATCATAGCTCCCATATAAGGCCCACTTCCGAAAATCGCTCACGAATATAAATTATTGAAATTTTGAAAGAAAAATGTTTTTGCTCATTTACTTAGTGTAGGGTATTATATGGTCGGGCTTGACCGACCCTACTCTCTTACTTGTATTTACATATCCTTTTTCAGTGATTGTGTATGAAAACACTAAAACGGCGATCTTTTAGCATATAAAATTGTCTGCAGACGAAATAATTTTAAGCTCTACTTTTGTTATTATATTTAAATGTGATAACTTAAATTGTATTATTTTGTTATACCCACCATCAAAAAAAATGGGAGGTATATTGTTTGTGTCATTTCGTTTATAACACATCGAAATATTCATCGCAGACTCACAAAAGTAGCTAGCTGGCTGCTAGAATGAAATTGCAACAAAAATTTTGACACTGGCAAAGAAAAAGTACAAGAGCTATTAGTGTTTAAAGACTTATTTTGAATTACGTTATGCTTTGCCTTAATACTTTAAAATCCCATTTGAAAAAACAAAATAGCAACTACCTTGAATAAATATTTGCAATTTTTCAATATTTTATCTATTTTCATCGGGAACAATTTGTTATATTTTAAATCAAGTGGCAGTGAAACGCAGAGAAGTTAACTTTTTTGGAAGTAAATAAACCTATTATCGCTAAACTGTGCAAAGTAGAATATAATCCTTATTCTAAAAAATATATATGGATCAATCTGATGTAAATGGTAAATTTTGACACTTTTGGAATTTGATTTGACCATCAATTCTAATTAATATATTATGAAAAGTATACACAAAACTAATTATTTCATAAAAGGAAACATCAGAGATTATTTTTTTTTAAATAAAGTTCTTCTTAACTGTTCCATCATCCAACTGTCTCACTTCAAATTCCAGACTTTCTAAAGTGAAAAAATTTCCCAATGTTTTTAAATTAAAACTAATTTGAGAGTTTTTAGACCTTTTTAAATAAAAGAGTTTTTGTAGATTATTTAAAATAAAAAGCTAGAAATATAAGACCATGAGACTCAAATAAGAGTTCAGAAAAGGGCAAACATCGGTATTTCTAACACCTGTATATAAATTTCTTCATAACTGGCACAAAAGTACATGAATATGATAAACTTTTTACTTACGTTAAACTAATACAATTGGCTACTTTATAAAGGTTTTATATATTATTTGGTTTAACGTTGGAAACAAATATAGCGTTTTCTGTTTTGTTGCAATTTCATTCCGCATAATTCCTAATTTTTTATTAGCTATTGAAAACGGGCAATACCGGTTCATGATTTCACCTAGACTCATACAATTGTCCCCCACGAATAATGTTTGAACATCATAAATATGTTGATTATGAGGCAATACTGATAAAATTCTGCACAAGTTAGAACTAGGTACTCTGAAACTATACTGTAACGTATAGCTAAAATCGGTCAACATTTGTTCCTACTCCCCGTGCTGAAATTGTATATAAACAAGTCTCATATAAACTTAAATTTTCCTGATGGTGGGTATACAAGAGATTCAACACAGCCGAATATTACACTATTACTTTTTTGTGCGAACATTTTAAATAACAAAACACCTTTTTGCTGCCACAACAGTTTTTTCATTACTTTAAAATGTTTGTATTATTGGGATTATTACCAGCCATGTATGCATTTAGTCATATCTAAAATATAACAAAATTTGTTCAACATTTAAAATAATTTAATTAACGAATTGGCAATTATAAGCCATACGAATCCATAAACAAACTGACAATATAAAACTTATGCAAAATTTAATTGCATTTATTATTGTCCAATTCACAATCGGTGTCATAGCATTGCAGAGTTGTATGGCATAAACTAATTTCTCGAAACAAAAAGAAAACATTAAATAAAACAAATTACTACATACAACGATACAACTCCGATTGTGAATTGTACAATTATATATATATATATATATATATATCTATTTTTTGGTAAAGTATTTTGTATAAGCAGATTATGTTAGTTAAATTTGAAGTAATAGTGTAACTGTTGCAGTTATCAGTAATTTACTTTTAATACCATATTGAATAAAAGCTTTTTAAACAATAAGGCCATTGAATGAAATTAATATAAAATTAGCGGTCACGTATACTTAATATGTAACAAACAACTAAATAAATATTGATTATACGTAAGAGCGGCTAGTAGAAATATTAAAAAACCTAATTTTAATATATTTTTTCTTATTTAAACATTTTTATATTTAGCCTTTGTTTTGCACATTTTTTCTATTTCACTCCCCATTTAGCGTAATAATTACCATGCATTTAACTTTTGTGAACTTTTAATAGCAGGTTATGGCAAACAGCAATAAAAATGTATTATAATTATTTATAAATACTTCATTTGAAACTTTATAAAAATAATAAATATGATAAAATTCCATGTATATTGTTGATATATTAATACTATTATAAAAATATAAAAAATACTATTTTTTTTTCCTAATATCTAGGTATTATTTCCTTTGATATGCAATAATTCGTTAATAATATTAAAAAAACAATATTAATTGATAAACAAATTTGAAATATACAATATTTTAAACAATCAATAACTGCCGAGTGAAAAAAACATACAAAGAAAGTACACAGAAAAAAGTTTCAATATAAATAGTACACGTAGAGAAAAAATATAATTGTGCATGTTTACGGTAACCATTTCAACATTTTTTAAAAGTTTTTTAACAATATTACGGTCACAGTAACTATTTACATGATTATGGTAACCATAATATGGCTAACTTGCGATTCACATGATTGTATCAATCATATACATGTATATGTTTGTGACAACTATTTCTATAATTAATTATGTTGCTCTCAGCGAATTTATATTATAATCTCAGAACAACATATTATGATATAAAGATTTATCATAACAATGGTTATCACCAGTGTTGCCAGTTTAGCCTTTTTGAGGCTAAATTTAGCCTTTTTATTTACTCTTTAGCCTCGAAATTTTGGTTTTAGCTTCGTGGCTTTTTTCTAGCCTTTTTTTAATTTGATAATAGCCTTTTTTAAATAAAAAAAGGCTAGAAAAAACCACGAAGCTAAAACCAAAATTTTGAGGATAAGGAGAAAATAAAAAGGCTAAATTTATATTTCTGAGACATTTTCATTTTAATTCATTACTATTTTTCATTTATCTTTTCAACATACTCAAGAATTGTGCAGTATTAAAAGAACAAATAACAATTGCCAATACCAAGTGTTTCAAAATGAAATATAGTATTTTATATCTGAAAGCTATAAATGTCTAGCAAATTCGCTTTCAAAACAAAATTGTTATTACACATTATATTAATCATTATATAATGGACAAGAGCCCAACAAACTCTTGAAGGTTTGTGATACTCGATGGCTGTCATTTGAAATAGCCGTTAAACGTATTGTGAATCTGTGCTTCGAGTTAAAACCAGCAATGCTTCAAAGCCAAACATTTAAGTGATTAATATACTGATTATAATTTGGTGTATTATTTTTTTTTAAACCAGTAATTGAGCAATTGCGACAAAGATTTTCATATGAAAACTCTTCGCTAAATCGATTTTTTATCCGTTAATAATATACTTAAAATAGTACTCGTAAAACCAAAAAAATATATTATGTATGTGAAAAATAGTAAATGCTTAGTACTTAAATTAAAAAAAAAAACAAAATTTAAGTTTTGTCTGTATAAAAATATATATAGGGCATTTAATGTCAAGTGAACCATCGTTTGAAATCGATGTCTTCCGATAGTTAGTTCTATTAGATAGTAATTCAGTTCTTTCGGAAAAAAACTTTTTTTGCAAAATCTATAACTGTTGAAATTTCTTTTCAAAATGGGCCCGTTTTTTAATTTTTTTTTTTTTTTGCTCAAGGGAAAGCTTAGGTCCATTCCTTTAAGAGGTTTGTGATCGCTAAGTGGGATTCGAGTGGAATATCTATCAAAATAAATATTTTGTAACTCAAGACATACAATTTTTGAAATTTTTTTGCAAAATCTAAATTTTTTTCCAAAATGGGCCCCTTTTTTAACTTTTTTTTGCTCAAAAGAAAGCTTATTTCCATTGCTTTAAGAGGTTCTTGGTCGCTTATGTATATGTGTATATTTAATGATTAATGTTATTTTTTGTTTGCTGCTGAAGTGTACCTTTATAATTTTAATTATTTTTATGAATTTTATGAACATATTTTCAAATTTTTTATTTAAAAATAAATATAAAACTAAATTCTTAATTTATAATATTTTAGCTTTTTTTTTTGCTTTTTTTAAAGCAGTTTGGCTTTTTGTGGCCTTTTTTTGAAGTCAATATAGCTTCTTTTTTTGCCAGCTCCTGGCAACACTGGTTATCACAAACATATACCTGTTTACTGTAACCATATATATGATTGATACAATCATGTGAATCATAAGTTAACCATATAACAATTATGAAAATAATTACTGTGACTATAATATTGGTAAAGATCTTTTAAAAATGTGGAAATTATACAATTATATTTTTTCTCTGCGTGTATGATTTGATTTCCATTCATAACATTTATAAATATCTTAAATACTTAGTATGATTTTTTTTTCAAATTTTTTAATTTCAAATAAAAAATTATTTCAAATTGCATTTATATTTTTACGCTGTTCAAAAATTTTTGAAATTTTCCTTGCAAATTTTTTTATTTTTTAAGATTTTCAGCTACAAAATGAGTAAATATGCTTGAAATAGACTGCAGTTTTTGAAGAAGATTAAATGACTTAATGTTAACGGCTATCTACTTATGTTGTTTTATATTTTTAACGTTGGGGATTTGGTTGATTAATTTTGAAAGAATGACCAATATAGGGCTATTAAGCATAAATATTTGAAATATCCTTAGTCGCAAAACTCTACATATGATTTAACTGATTCACCACATTTCACATTTTTATTCTAAGGTTTCCTTGCTTTCTCGAAAATCTTGCGCTACAATCGTTTCCAAAAAGTTTAAACAAGCATTTGTCTGCAAAAATAAACATTTCCCGAAACATATGTATCAAAATCTAAATGGACGTCTTTGTGCTGAACAGCATATTTTTTTTTGGTGGAACTAATGAACGTTTTTTTCTGGCCATATACGACAGAAGTCCAGATTTCTTAGAACAGCGGTTAATTGTATCTGCATCAATTCCATAACCTTTTTTGATATATATTTTTAATTCTACGCTACTTAATTTAGAATTTTTCTTACAAAATTTCTTACAATTTTACGCCAAAATATTTCATCAAACTTTAATGAACTTCCTGTTTGTGGCAAATTTTCAAACCTTTTATAGTACCTAAGGACATAGATTTTGACAAACTAATGATTTCCCACACTTTTGTCTAATATTTACCATTATATGACAACTTGCCAACTAATGTTCTGACATCGCACAACAAATTTAAAAGGCATATGATAAATAACACAGGTGCAGAGCAAAAAAAGGCATTACTAACCACTATATAGATATGATGGTAAAATGTTTCCATTCTATGGAAATTTTTTTTTTTTTTAATTTTGTGAAAATGGGCGAATTCACCTAATTGTTAATAAATTCGAAAAGAATTCATCGATTTTTATGATCCATATCTCATTTTATTCCTATTACATGTGGCTTTGCGACAATGTCATAAATTAAAACAATTTCTGCCGGTTTCTATTTTTCATGATTTTTTTAAAACAAAAAAAAAAAAAAAAAAAAATAGCTATTTTCAAATAAAAGAAATTTGTTTTCCTTTAATTTGATATTATAACACCGAAACCACTGAGCCGATTGAAACGCAATATATATGTGAAAAAATGTACATAGCTTGGAGAAAATGTTTTCAAAATTCAGTTAATCGAAAGAGGAACATTAACTACGCAATTTTATGCATATCAAAAAAAAAAATCAAATATTTTGTGAAAATGAGCAAATTCACTTACTTTTGAATCAATTCGAAAAAATGCAATCGATGTTTATGATTCATACCTCATTTTGCTGCCATTGTATGTGGCTTTGCGATAAAGTCATAAATCTATACAATTTCTGCCGTTTTCTATTTTTCATGAATTTTTTAAAACAAAACAATTGCTATTTTCACGTAAAAATTATATTTTTTCTTTAACTTGTTATTATACATAACATGGGGAAAATGTTTTCAAAATCCAATCAATCGAAAGTAGAACATTAACTACTCAATTTTATGTATATCAAACAAAAAAAACAAAAATTTTGTGAAAATGAGCGAATTTTCTTACTTGTGAATAACTTCGAAAAGGATCAAAAGATTTTTATGATCCTTATCTCATTTTATTGCTGTTATATGTGGCTTTGCGGTAAAGTAATAAACCTGAACAATTTCTGCCGTTTTTAATCAATCGAAAGAAGAATATTAACTACTCAATTTTATGTATATCAAACAAAAAATCAAACATTTTGTGGAAATGAGCGAATTCATTTTCTTATGAATAACTTTGAAAAGGACCAATCGATTTTTATTATCCGTATCTCATTTTGTTGCTATTATATGTGGTTTTGCGATAAATTTAAACAATTTCTACCGTTTTATATTTTTCATGATTTTTTTAAAACAAAAAAATTGGCAATTTCTTATTAAAACTCCTTAACTACTGAGCCGATTAAATCCTAATATATATATGGATTAAAGGTTATGTAAATTTTCCAAATTTATTTTAGTAATATCTGACTAACCCTTTTTGAGTTATCATAAATTATGTGGAGAAACGTATAAAAAAATTCACAATTTTACTTAAAAATTAAAAAAAAAAAAAAATCTTAATAGAATTTAAGATTTAGACCATATTTGTACTACTTATACATCAATACATCAAAATTGTGTAGTGGCTTAAAAAGCCTCTAAAATTGTTTCGGTTTTATTGCCCTGTGTAATTTATCAACCTATGAAATGAGTGTTTGAAAGTTATCGTCTTTCGGCTTTTAGTTCCCTACTTTTGGGTTAGCACAACTGAAATTTGTGGAATAATCAATTTTATGGGAAGTAAAATAAAATATTTTTTTAAATTTTTACAGCCGTATGCATAACAATTTACAAGAGCTTTATAATCAAATTATAAGCAAATTTTCATAAAGTTGTATTCATAAACAATTAGTAGCTCAAAATGGATTTGATAAGCCTTTGGTAAGTGTACAAACTTTAAACTTGGTTCGACCCTACAATTGATAAACATAATTTATGATTTTGTTTCATATTTCTCCGGCAGTAAACTACATGAGGTTCGCAAGTGAGTTTTATTGCCATTTTTTGTAGTTTATTATTGACCTGTATTATTCTATCACAGAATATTCGTCATTCGAATACTTTTAATAATAATTGAACTAAAATATATAAAAGTGTTTGTATACTAATTCATTTTAGCTTAATATAAATTTACTAGAATCAAATATACATTTTTTTTCGAAATATTAGTTTTTATCTTTAAAAATGTATTATCACTAAAAACAAACATTGGAAAAAAGAGAATTAACGAATATTTTATCCTAATTGCAGGCAACACTAACAACGAAAAAGGGGAAATAACAGAGAAGCATTGCCAGCTTAGACAAAAAACAGTACATTAGTTATTGTGCCTTTATGAATACTTTACTTTTATAAATGATTTGTAAAGCTAAAGTGTTTGTTAAAAAATTTGTGTTTTAAATCTACAATAAGTTTTTTTTTTTATGCATATAGCCGTTAACGTTTTTGGTTTCTTTTTAAAGGCTCTTATGATTTAAAATTATTCTAGAAAAGATTTAAAATTTTTTTTTTTTTTTTATTAATAAAAACTCATTGTAGATGTAAAGCACAAATTTGTAAAGAAACACTTTAGCTGTTTTAAGTTATTATGAATTAGACCGTAAATATTTTGTAAAATATTCCAGAAAAGATTTAAATAAAATTGGAACTAGCTTATTTCCCGACAATAAATTTCAGTGAATTTATCAATAATTCAGAACAGAAAAAAAAAATAATTTATTTTTCAAACGGTTTATCATAACAATGTTGTATTGAAGTAAAAGTCGCATATAGTCTTTTGCAACGCTTCATGTGTAGCATATTGCAACAACATTCAATATTAATATCGACCATAGTTTTTGAAACTTTTTATTGCTGTGATGTATACCCTGATAAATACTTATAAGTGGTAATTTTCAAATGTTAAACATTAAATATAAAATGGTTTTGAAATTAAATGAAATGTCGTTATCGTATATAGAGTTTTGCCACTAAGTGTAAATCATTAGGTAATACAATTGACAAATACCAACACATGTATGTAACCCCATTTACGCAAAGCCTGGTTATGTGTTAACTAATAGTTATGCTGACAGTTTTCATACAAAAATACTTTTAACCGACAGTATAAACAGGATAAAAAAAACAAAAATTTCCGTCATGTAAAATTGTAAAATATTTATGAACATTTTCTAATTCTGAATGGAAAACTATTTGGAAAAGAATGTCGTGTTCGACTAATACTATTTATTAAAATATTTCTTTTTTCTGTGTGTTAGCAGTTTTTAATTGGCTATTAATAGAAAATAAAGAATTTATTATTACCTTCTATATTGGATACATGACTTTTTTTAGGATTTAATAAATAATCTGCTATTATGTAGTTTTATATTTTTAAATACCTAAGCATAGAGAAACAACAAGAGCGGAAACTAGAAAAAAACTCAAACTAAAAAAGTTTACTCAAAATAATTACACATACGAGTTTTTGTTTTCACATAGTTTTATTTACTAATACATTCTCACCACTTAGGCTTTTGACAACTGAGTTAGGTCTTTGACAGTAGAGTTTCCGCTCTATGTATATTTCTCTATGTACCTAAGGTATACAGGTTATAAAACTAATTGCTGACAAATGACAGCATTCTCAGTAGCCATGATAAAATACGTCCTCGACAATATTTCCTAAATTTCAAAGTTCTTTATAAATTGTTGTAAATAAATAAAAATAGAAATCAAAGCATTTTTACTGTCCATCAATTTTTACAAATACTTGACTACTTAGTTGAGTTATATTAAATTTTTAATAAAATTTTACTTAAATTTTTTATTTTGTTATTTTTCTACAGACCTATAAATAGTTGTCATGCCTACATTAACATGTATCATCTTAAATAAGTAAGATTTTTTGCTTAAAATACATATATCATGGATTTAAATACATATATATACAGACATACTTAAATAATATCCCAGCAGTTAAGCAAGTAGTCAATGTATCCCTTATAGACAGTAATCGTCACAAATGTTTTATCACTTGATTGACTCCAATTTATATATTGTGGACATTTGATACGTATGTGCTCTTTGTGGAGCAGATAGAAGACAATTGGATACTTTGTACATCCCAGGTAATCTAGCGTGAAGACAGTAGTCACTTAAGTGCCTCTAAGTAATCTGGAGTGTAGTCACTTCAAACGTTTTGTGAGTAATTCGTTCAAACTGGTTTTATACAAATTGTATTGATATAATTCTCATACAGTTAATTTTTATTTTTGCTTAAGTATACTGATATCCCATGTAACAAGCATGAAGTCTATTGTCACTTTAGTGTCTCTTAGTAACCTATAGTGAAGTCATTTTAAACGTTTATTTTGTACTGCACTTTATAGTTATTTTACTCACCAGAAGCAATCCATTGGAGAGTTGTCGAAGAAAGGTTTGTTTACAAGCTATCGTTTATTGGACTGCCTATAATATGTCTTTTAGCTGACTATTTAAGGTCAATTAGCACTCGTACATGTTAAGATAACTAGTTATGTAGCTGATCAAGTTACTACTTAGGAAGCTAGTAAAGTAACTGACGTTTTTTAACCAGTATGTGAATCCAATGCGTGGACTACTTTGGACCAGCTATTAGACAATCTCATTGTGGTCAATAAGGATCAATTGACCCCCTGCTTAGGACAAGCACGTGTTAAAATAACTAGTCACGTAGCTATTAAAGTAAATAGTTCCCACCCTAAATGATGGGTAAAATAACTAGTTCGGGACTGTCTCCTAGAACTGCTGGGATGTACGTTGCCTGTTGTTATGCTATAATATATAAGTATTTTTGTATTTTTCTGCTTTGGTATGCCAGCTTTTTCCTTTAACATTTGTTGTGTTGTGTTGTATGTAGCCTTGCTGCGTGCGTGTTTATAAATAATATTAATGGCCGTCACATTTTGAAAAATGAGCTTAACAAGCGTATTTTTTTCTCTGCTAGTTTTTCATATCGTTTTAAATAATTCTTTTTTAGTTTTGGTTGTTGTTTTCTTTTTGGCAATCAACAACACGATTGCCAAAAGGAAAATTGCTTTGGACAAAAATCTTAAAGGTTATATATTTAGTAATTAAGAGTGAAAGTCTAATTTATGTATAGAGTTTGTATAATTCTATAAAATACAGCGTTTATTTTAAATATTATACTTAAAATTTCTAATTGCTGTAACATGAAATTTGAGCTTGACTTTTTGGTGTAATTAAGGTGTGATAAAGTATAGTTTGATTGCGAGAAGCATGCAACTTTAAATAGAATTAAAATTTTCAATACTGATAAGATTAATGCAAATGGAATATATGGAACAATTTTCAGTATCTCGACTTGTTTAAGTAGGCTTTTATGACTTTTTGTCTTTTGAATAAAGTAAAAATATCTTGTATGGCTTTAAAATGTGGAATTTTTCTGAAATGTTTAGTTTTTAGTTTGAAACATTTGTACAATATAAATTTATGCAAAGTATTAGCCATTGTTAGCTATCATCTTTTCAAATCATTCTTGCAAAATATGGGTTCCGAGTGAAAAGATCTGCTCATATTTTGAGACCAAGAACAAGTTAAGCCAATATTAGATACTCTGTTCCAAAGTGAAGCGTATACCAGAAACAGCGTTCTGCATCGATCGTGAATGAGGCAAAACTTCCCAAACGCTTTATTCTAAATAGCTTTCAACATTCAACATGTTATGGTTTCATTTCAGAAATTAAAATTGCTGATTGAGCTCCCAATGATTTTGCAAACTGTTGTTGAGTTTGACTACAATCCTCATGGAGTAATGCCTCCAATTCTTGGTTTGCAATTTTGTTTGTCTGTTTTGGCGATCTTTGTCTTCCGTGTCTAGATCACCACTTCTGAACCACACAACCCATTACTCACACATTGAAACCGTTGGAACACATTCACCACAAGCTTTGGTGAGCAATCGGTGTGATTTAGCGGCACTTGTGCGAAGGAAAAACAACTGTGTGGTTTACTGTTACCATACTGTTACCATACTGTTCAATAACTAAGTGAGAATAGAAGATATGTAACCTTCAAAATTACATGTAAATTATTTAAAACAGAAAACGCGTTGATTTATTGAAGAAATAACGCATTTTTTTATATCTTGTTTTACCAGTTCCGGAAATTATAAAAAGTTTTACATATTTTAACCCAAAAATACTTTTTACGCGTACAAGTTCAACTTATTTGTGTATTCTCCATCAAATGATTTTGGATAATCTTTGAAGCTAAAGTCAGATGGCTTCTATTTCTTTTGAATTTCAAAATGAAAAAATCAGGTACACATATCGCACAATGGGGCAGAATTAAAATTTTTTGGAAATAAATCAGGCATTTCTAAACGACTGGTCCGATCGGGATAAAATTTTATATTGGCGTAGCATTCGAGCTTAAGTTATTAAAATGGACCATACAATTACACGAGCGCGGCGCTATAGGGGCTCAAAGTTGGGTACCTTTGACATGTAAAATTTTTAAAAACGTTCCATTTTTTTTGTTTCCCATCCGTTTTCAAAGATTTTTATATTTTTAGAAAGCGTTCGACTAGGTCTATTTATCTCTTATAATTTCCGAGTTATAGGCATTTCAAAATTGAAATTTTAAAATTTTGCCATACCTTGATCCGCTTTTTTTAAAATATAGGGCCTACTTTTGAACCAAATGAAGGACGGAGTTTTAAAGTGGCATATTTTTGAATCTAATTGAGATATTGACTTGAAATTTTTCTTATAAGACCAAAAACTAACTTATCTAAACAAAAAAAAATAGTTCGGAAAAATGTGGATCATAATGTTCCTAATATTTGCAATCCTATCAAGAGCAATTGTATGCTTCATTTTCATAACTTAAGCTCGAATACTCCTTGGCTACGCAAATATCAAAATTTTTCCCGATCGGGCCAGCCGCTTAGAAATGCAAGATTTATTTCCAAAAAAATTTGATTCTGCCCCACTGTGTATCGGTAAATAAAAAATTATCTTTGAAACTAACAATAGTGTTTTCATTTTCTGCCTTTCACCATGAGTGGTTTGTCATTCCGTTTGCAATTTCTACATTTTTCATTTGCGATCCCATTAAGTATATATATTCTGGATCGTTATAGATAGCGGAGTCGATATAGCCATGTACGTCAGTCAGTCTGTCAGTTGAAATCAACTTCCCAAATCCCCTAAATAACTTACAACCACGATTGATATATCAATATATTGGGAATTCTTTCAATTCGGTTGCTATTTGAAATCGATAAAATTAGCCCACAAATGGCTGAAATATAAACCAGGACAACCTCGATTTTTCACTTATTTTTTTTTTAATATAACTGGATTACTAAGTCGTTAATATAGACAATATGGATATCCAATAATAGATATTTCAAAGACCTTTATAATGCCAAAGTAAGTAAGGCGTTTATAATGCCAAAGTAAGCCGGATCTACAATTGGTCAAAATCGGGAAAAATATTTTTTACCCCGAATTTTTCTTCACCAATAAATTTTTTTTTTTTTTTTTAATTTTTTTTCACGAATATATTAAAAAAAAAAATTTTTTTTTTTTAAATTAAAAAAAAAAAAATTAATTTTTTTTAAATATTGTTTACCTAAAGAATATTAAATTTTCTTAAAGTATAATTTGGTGAAGGGTATATAAGATTCAGCACAGTCGAATATAGCTCTGTGACTTGTGTGAATATTGTGGTTGAGCATCATTAGGAATATAACACAATAGAATAAAACACACTTCTGAGTTAAAAAATATGTTTTGCAAATACGCTAACGGAAATATTTTAGAAATTAAGTGAAAATCACACGAAATATAGTAAACAATGTTGTCCCTAATAAGCTGGCCTCCACTGTATATGTATTACCATTTTTTTTATAATCAACAAATATTAGCAGTTATCATATTCAAAAAAAGTAAATAATGGAAATAATTTGATATTTTTCTCAAATATTATACATACTTTTAACACATATAGTTACCAATCCATTCTTACTTTTAATTTTGCTACATTTTTTCTTATCATTTATGGGCATATAAAAAAAAAATTTAAAGAGCAAGGCATTAACATTTTATTTTTGAATCGATATTATTTTTTTAAAATTTTTCGTTTTTTAGCTAAAGGTAACATAACCTAAAGGTAGCTATGGCCATAGATTTACTTCCTTGCCATATCAAATGATATGTTAAAATCACGTGCAACAACTCACAGCATATACTATAATATTGATATAAAATCCCTCTTTTTTTTGCAGTTAGTTACTCTACATTCACGGAAGGGTTGTGGCATAAATAAACATATATTTAAATCTTATTTATGTACCACAAACCTCCATTACCGACACCAATATTACCACGCCGCGCTTTGCTACCACCACTAACCACTTCCAACCGCTATTAGTTATTTATGTGGATTTTTTTTCCATGCACTCAAACGCTCATAAATTTTAAAAACTTTGCATAGAAATAAAATATATATGCAAAGAAAAAAAAAAAATACAAAAACATTAAATAAAACCTGCACCACTAGAGCCAAAATAAAATGAAATAACATTTAAAGTTACCACCTTTTACTAAAGTGTGCTATGAGCAAAACCATTTGTATTTCGCTTTCAGCCAAAACAAATACGTGTACTTATGTAGGTGTTTGTGGAATATAGACATTTTAGACAAAAAAAAAAAACTCCAAAAAATTTAGCATAACTCATGGAAATGTTAGGAATTTAAGTTAAATGTAAATTCAACTTAAAAATCTTAAATGTTTTTTAAAAATCACTTAAAAAGGGTTTGTAGCAGTTTCTAGGGTTTCTTGTAAATATAGGTTAACTTATTAAAATTTCTCTGCAAATTACAAACTATGTATTACCAAATATTTGAAAGTATCTTTTGTTGCGAATCCTCTGCAAGCATAACCATATTCCAAGATATTTCAAATTGAACGGAAATTTCTTGGAATATTCTTTAATTTGAAAATTACTTTTATTATACAAAAATTTTAAAATTTTCTCGGTTGCAAAATTTGTTTTTATTAAATTTATTAAAATTTTTTTTTTTTTAATAATTACATTTTTGCAAAGTTATACCAGCGATGTTTAAAGATTTTTTGGGTTCAGCTTAAAATCTTGCTGTAAACTAACACCTCGTTTAAACTATTTGAGTAATCTTACAGTTGACGATAAAACATCATACAAAATTACTACATATAAATGTTTGCATATATGCTAAGACATAACTTGTACCTATTCCTGTGCAAAAATTCAATGAAAAACTGGGGTCAGAACTTGCCAATTTGGGAATTTAAAGTTGGCCAAAATGGCACAATGACATATCGCTCATTTGCTGCAACAGCGACATAATTCAAAAAAATTGCTTCAAAAAAATAAGATTTCTCGAGGTAATCAAAATCTTTTTTTTGGGAGATGATTTCATCATTGCAGTCAAATTTCTTTCCGCTGAATCATTTGTTCATGTTAAGAAACAATAAATATACACTCGGTAGAGAATAGGGCGGAAGACGGATCAATTCGTAGTCTAAATAATAGATTTTTAGCATAGAAATTGCACATGTGTTCACCCAATTGTGAGCACACATGGCAGCCATCTTACCGAAAGCTGTCTCATACCCAAGTGATTATTTAAAATTGAAATCACTGAGCCATGTAAGGTGCCTATGATTTACAATCGCCCGCCTATGGGTGCGATCTACCGCTATTTAACTAAAACGAAAAACTATAAGTATTACCGTAATCTATGAGCTTCATCAAATCAGAATTTCTACATCAAAACCCCTGCTTCTTTGTGTTATTAAACAAAAGAAAGTATTTTAGAGAAAGTTGTCTTTACGCCCTTACACCATCCAGACTTCATTTAAAAAATCTCATTAATTTTTTAAATGCAGTGTGAAACATTTTCGTAAAGGAATAGCGGTTGAGAAGAAGTTTTTTCTGGCAGCTTCAGCGTCCAGAATTTGATGAGTTAGTATAATTCGCAGCCTAGATTAGGTTAGGTAATCAGGCAGCCGTCCAAAACCTTTGTGGTACCTGAAGAGAAAATAAAAACAGAAAGAAGAGAGAACTAGAAGAAGAAGAAAAGGGAAGTCTATAGATTTAGTCGGAGTGAAATTTACAAGAGAAGAATATTGAGGAGAAGATGTTAAGTATCAACCAACGCAGACCATCATGGTACAGTTGCTGGGTCAAAATGAGGTGCAATTTGCATGTTCGGTCTTATCAACCACCTGCTTTCCCTAATAAAGGCGTCTATGCAACTTAATTCCTTCACAAATAACCCGGAGAGGGTACTAAAGGATCGCTCACCTAAATGTCTGGCACGTAGATCGCCCAGTGCCGGATAATTACATAAGAAGTGTTGGATGGTTTCTTCCTTTTCCTCATTCTGCCAACTTCTGCAAAAGTCGTGATAAGGTAACCCAAGTCTTGCAGCATGGAAACCGAAAGTGCAATGTCCGGTGATCATCACCACCATGTTGCTAAGTCGTATTCGTTGTAGTCGAAGTAGATATGACCATATCATCCTCGTAATAGCTCAGGTGGATTCATTACCCCACCTCGTTTGGGCAAGTTCATAATATGTGTCATGTATTTGTTTCTTGCAGGCTGACAGCGGAATTCCACAAAGGAAGACTGTTTCGACTTCCGACATGAAGGCTCCTAATCCCGTAAAGTAATCAGCAATACAATTGCCTTCATTGTCCCTGTTTCCACGTACCCATGTGAGTACAACTATCGAATGTCTCGACATCTCATTTAAGCATGCCCGGCATTCCTGGACCATATACCTATCAGGGATATAATTGCTGCTTTACTGTCAGAATATATATACGGATATCCCTACCAGATACACTGTAATATCTGATCCAGTTGGCCGTTCTTCTAATGGACGATACCTCGAGCTGAAGAATTCTACGTTCATTTGGAAGTCTAAAAGACATTCTCATTACAAATTAGGGATGTATACACCACCGCCCACTCTATTCCCCTTTTTGGACCCATCCGTATAGATGGATAGCCTCATTTAATCAACGGGGAGACCATCGACAGATTCCACACTGGATGGGGTTTGGGGTGCAGTAATAAGTATGGTCAGCCAGATTTTGTATACTATTATGCAAGCATGTCCATAATATCTGTAATTCCATGAGTTGCAGGCGTTGAGCCTAAAGGCCGTGCTCAATGCCAGTTTCCTGGCCATTAGATCTACTGAAATCCAGTTGAGTAGAGTGAAGAGTATGCGATTGGAGGCCCTATCCATGGCCCTCCACCAGACAGAGACCCCATTGAATAATATAGGTTTAGTAACTGTATCAATTAGCCAATTCATGTTCCGCATCTCGTGCCTATGGCCTTTTTGCACACATACATTGCCGTCATGACATTAGCTGCTCTTGCCTCTGTATTGAGTAATTCTCTGCCTAACTTAAACTCTTAATGATTACAGATTAAAAGTCTTAAACGTCAGTATCTTTTTAACCGATATTGGAACATCGGGCAACATTTGTCCTTAGCCCCCATACAAGGTCCCCATTAATATCGTGATGAAATTGGACATTATTTATCAAAACTCAGTAACTTACACTATTGGCAGTAGTCGGTAACAAAAATTCTACTTAACAATAAGAAAAACTTTTTAAATATTTTTAGAAAAATTCTCCATTCTGATATATACTATTTCCACATTCTTTGTAAGTAGTGTATATCATTGCTTCTAATTTTAGTGGAAGTACTTACTAGGCTTTATAGCAGGGATTTTTACATCAGAAAATAAAAACCCCTTAACTATACTAACACCACATACCAACTGCTAAACCGCGAGTTAAGTTATTGAACAATTTATGGAAATATATGCAAAAAATAAAAACTAATACTTGATAGAATAAAAAAATCTATATTCAATATACATAACTGGTCGTCATTAAACTCATTGGTTTTTTTTTCACTCTTTTATGCTGGTTTTACACACAGATTTGTGCCATACAACATGCCGCACTGTAGTTGTCGTTTTGTTCTCTATTGGTTTTGTTTTTTGTTCCATTCAAACTTTTAATATTTTTTTTCTATACGTTTTTTGCTCTCAAATCAATGTGATTTTTCACAAAGACGCAATTTGCATTTTAGTCTTTTGGATTATATTTTCGGTGTTCTTTCATAAAAAAAAATTCAAATTTTATTTATTTTATGATTCTAGTAGCAACTTTTATTTCCTGTCTAAAACTAAATGTACTTGAAATTTAAGTGCAAAGTGTTTTGATTTTACGAGCGAAAAAGTTAAAGTTGAAACAATTTAATATTTCTATATTTACAGAAATTTGTTACTTATGGAAGAGTGTTAAAAAGAAAATTTATGAAACCACTTTTTGCTAATGTCTATTTTTATGACATCATTTCTGTGTGAATGAGCATTGAGAGGGCAATTAGAGTTGCTTGAATATTGGTTTTGTTATCAAAAGATGTAAGATAAGCGAATTATTTTGGCAAATCATTTGGGAGTTATTTGAATTGATATTACTTAATATAAGTGCTGGCTTTTAAAGCAAGTATTTTAAGTTAAATTATGTTGTAGGGAGGACACACAATTTATACAGAAGATATCGAATCTTATCACTTCTAAATTTGTTAGAATTTTTAAATTCTCTGTGAATCGGATTCTATTGCGGTTAAAATTTAAAATTTTATATAAGAATTGTGTAAAACTTTGCAGTTTCAATTGTAAAGGGTCTTTCATTAAGTACTTCCTATCTTTAAATTAAAATAAAACAAAGTGAATTGAAAGTTTTTAATCACATTAAAGGCATTATGTGTAGAATATATCAACTAGCAAATATCCACCGCGGCTTTGCTTTTTTGATTATTTACATAGACATGCGAATTAGGAAAAGACCACATAAGATGAAGATGTCCTAAAATCACTCATGCAGAATGTCCATGGTGGTATGAGCTGTGTGACACGTAGCGCTGTCCTGCTGAAACCAGATGTTTTCGGTGTCCATACCATCGAATTCAGGTCAAATGAAGTTGGTAGTTAATGACATTAGCAGTCGCCGGTAATGGTAAAGGCCTGAACAATTTTGCTCTCAAAGAAATATGGACCGATAATGCCACCAGGCCAAAATCCACACCAAAAAGTAACTTTTTCGAGAAGCATTGGACGCTCTTGGATCTCATGCGAATTGGTACCGTCCTAAATTGGAAAATTTTGTTTGCTGACATAACTGTTCATACAGCGCTCCACGTGATGTTTAGCGCTACATCAGTCCATGGTAATTTGGCAAAACAAACTAATTAAATGACAGCCAATTCGACAGGTCTAACTTCAACAATATGATCGCTTTCAACTGTCAAAGTTCGGAAGTTCCTACTGAAAGACCCTTATATATTTTCTTAACTCATTATCCAATTTTCAATACTTGTATGTGTCTCATAGTAATGCTTTTCACCCTCGCTTCAATGCATTTTCCTAAAAAACGTATTGTTTTGAACACAGGAAATTGAACCACAAAATTGTCTTTTAACAAAATATAGTTAAAAGAAGAAAATATACACACTAAGTAAATGAAATGAGCAAAAACATTTTTCTTTTAAAATTTTAATAATTTATATTCGTGAGTAATTTTCGAAAGTGGCCCTTATATGTATGCTATGATCAATTATGGACCGATCACCATGAAATTAGGTCGTGTAATTTGTGTATACCCACATTTTTAGGAGATTTATGCACGTCTAAGTGAAGACCGATCAAAAATTTTATGACATGAATTCTTCTTATATACAAAGCATAGTTGGAGTTAAATTTTGTGGATTTATATAAATTAAACATTTATAAGTGATGAAGTCCAATGACAGATCTTAGACATATACAATAAAAAAATTATATGAACCAAATTTTTAACAAAATATCTTTATAATCGACGCAGAAGTGATTCTCAGTTGACCGGTATACTTCAAGGTGTGTGTTAGACTATTATATTTGAACTTTGTAAACATCAGCATAAACGCAATATACCCTCCTCACTAAGGTGGTGTAGGTGTATAAAAATATATATTTAATTTTCTAAAGATTTTCCTCACTTTTTCGAGGAATAATCAAAAAACTTCAAAAAATCGTAGCTTCTTAAACGATCTGGGTATATCATGAAAAACAAAATTATTTTAAACAATATTGTTTAAGCAAGGATATTTTAAAATATATGTTCCAAAATTTTGTACAGTTTTAACCCATTAATGCCTGACCCCCGAATCCGTTGTCCGATTTTGATGAAATTTTATACAAAAAGTACATAAGGCATTTGAATTACCGTGAATATTTTTAATTTTTTTTATCTGCCATACCAGAGCCTGCAGGGTCTGGGTATTTTTCTACCCACTTCGGCATATATGGGTTCTAAAATATATATCTTTTTTAATTAGCTGCTTAGAAAAAGGAAGCCCTTAACACATTTCGATGTTTTGATGATTACGTTGTAAATTTATCAATTACTAGCTACAGACGCGAATCCAGAGGGGGAAATAGGAATTCCCCCCCCCCAAAACCAAAAATTTTTCATATCAAAAAGGGAAAAAAAAGGGAAAATGTAGAACAAATTTTAAAGTTAAAATGGTTGACCTGGATCCGTGCCTGCTTAGCTATCATATAGATGGTGAAAAGTTAAAACCACATATCTAACTAGTACATAAGTCTGGCTTGATACAAAATCTTGTGACATTTTTTGATAGAGAAACAGAAATTCAATAATAAGTCGGTAAAAATTGACAAAGTTCTAAAAGCTATCGACATTTCTTCAACATCTTAAAGTTAGTTGTTGGTTAATAATTTTAAATAGATGAGGAAAATAATGAAGCAAACCACAGATATTTCAAATCAGATAAGGTTGATACTTTTAGAAAATATTATTTATAATGTCTGATGAAATTCAATTAACTAATGAAAAATCTTAAGTTTTATCTTGACCGCTCACAATAATGGAAATATTGGTCCCCATAATATACAACCATATTTTGGTTAATGTAGAAAATGTCTAGAAAATATTATATAGAAAATGTATATTATAGTTTTCACAAATGAATAACTAATTGAGGAGGAATGGAAAAATAATGATAAGAAATACAACATAAACCAACACAAACAAACGACAGACAAGTTTTAACACTCCCCAGCAATTCGACATGGATTCAATACACCCGTAAAATACAGTAAATTATATGTAGGGTCATTCGTCCCGAATGTACTCGTTGTAATGCAGAGTGGAGACAGTCGTTACTTAAACATAGCAGAGAGTAGACAGTCGTTACTTAAACATAGCATAATCTAGAGATGGAGACATTTGAAACTTGTTTTTTGTATTGTATTTCAGAAAGAATTTATTTAACTTGTTATAATAAATCGTATGCAGAATAAATTGTCGATATGTAATCAACAAACTGTAGTTACTGTCTCCAAAGAGTCAATTCACTTCCTCCTAGCACAAGTCTATGTTAAAAAACTAGTCACCTAACTAATTCTGTGGCTAATGGAAACATGAAAGTAGGTGAGATTGCTTGTTCCGGCCTGCCACCTCGAACTGTGGGGTCTAAAAACCCCTACACACAGATAACTACCATTTTTTTTAACAAAAGATAATAGTGGAATGCACCATCAGATTAAAAGAACTGGTTTGGCATCATTATTTCATGGTCGAAAAAATATAGATAGGTTGTGTCAACCTTTCACCATTTAAATATTTTATACTAGCTTGACCCGGTGCGCTTCGCTACCCCTGTCGTAGTCTATGTTGGAAATTTCAATAAAATCGTTTCGGTCGTTTAGTATTTATTGTTTAAGAACTAAAGGTACCAATTTTACCGGTTTTCCCCCTGTTTACCCCTTTCTGGTCCAAGTATTGAAAAAAGTTATAGCCTATTGACGCTTCCAAGTAAGGATCTATCTACGTTCCAAATTTCAATAAAATCGATTCAGCCGTTTAGGCGTGATGCTCAAACAAACAAACAAACAAACAAACTTACAAAGACATTTATATATTTATATAGATAATCTTGTATTCTTATAACCTTAGATGTTTTTTATTATGATTTTCTAAAAAAAAAATTAAACTGCTCTTTAAAATTTAAATTCATATTTCATATGTTTTAGAGCCCACATATGCCGAAGTGGGTATTTTTATACCCAATCCACAAAATCGTACTTGTAGCTTAGGAAAGTGGGATTAATCACTTGGTTGGACATCCAAAACTACTAGACACAAGGAGTGCATTGGGGACTTCCACTCCCCCCGTTTTCTAGAGCAACTTATTTTCGAATTTTGTGATTTTGTAAAATTCCTCCACTTTGGCCCACTAGTTCCCCACCAAGGCATGACCTAATATTACCGAAAAAAATATTTTAGTTAGCATGATTCTTACTTTATCTTTATCCAAAAGAAGATTTTTAATATCGCTTTCCTAGAATTTTTCTAAAATTGTTCTATTTTTGGGTATTTCTCTACCCATTCGGCGTTAATGGGTTAAATAATTTAATAATTAATTATTTGAATGTCTTTATATTTTGAATGTCTTTAAAGGATTTTACATATATTTTCCATTAAAATGGAAATAACCTTCGGCTTAACAGTCATTCCACTCATGCTAATTTTTAACATAAAATTTAAGAAAAAAAAAAAATATATATTTTTTTCATTATAAATAAAGTATTATTTCATCTTTGTCAGATGCATAGATGACATTTCTAAAATTAATATATTCATACTTTTTCTTTCTTAGAAAAAGTGATATAAAATAATAATGAATGTTAAAAGTAAAATTGAATTATTAAAAACATATTATACTAGATCAAATTAATAAAAACATCCTATTATGTAAAAAAAATATGATTAGTAAATATGCTATTTAGTTTGTAAAAGAAAGCTTTATCGTATGACACCCTGAGAATCTCATTTCCAGTATATGGCATGTTTTCCCCAACGGTATAAATTAACTTTTATCAAAACAAAATACATTACGAGATATTCTTCTTAATCATACTAATCCTCTTTTAGAAACACACTAATATAAAGTATTAATATAAGACTAAACCCCATGTTCTCCATTTCTGGTTATTTTTTATCGCGACGATGGAATTTTTTAACTATATTGTTACAATCTATAAAAATTTTACAATTACACATAAATTTAATTACATTTTTCAATTATCATATTTCAGAAAATCTTTGGAAAGTGTGAAAATCTTTGTTCAAGGACTATTTATTTGGTTATCCGATTATCCTGTTTTGATCAGAAACGGATATCTAGAAAAAACTTAAAATCTACGATTCATTAGCCATATGCCAGTAACTTCAAAAAATATATATCTACTGTGTAAAATACCCAGCAGATAAATTACCTAAACGACAACTTGACATGATTTTCAAATCAATATCTACTGGGTAACAATTATCATATATTTTTACTACGGCCATTAATATAAGACACAAGTCATAAAATCTGACTAAGAGCCATTATTACAACTTGACTTTAAGTTCGTAATAGAAAAAGGTAACTTTAAGCAATAGAAAACGTTGCTTTAAAGTTAACTTTTACTATTGCGAACATATAGGCAAGTTGTAATAATGGACCTAACAGTTCTAAAGTTATTAACAGTTTTACATAGGTAAAATATACACTTTGAACCTATATAAAGACCAAACTAAAGCGAGTTTCGAAATACTGAAGAATCTTATATTTTGTATGGTCTATACTAGAATTATCGAATTCAGCTTCAAAAATTAATTTGTTTGATAACATTTTTTTGTTTCGTCCCTATTGCTATTACAACAAAAGAATATTACGATGTAAACAGGTATTCAATAATCTCCATATATAATTACATTTTGAAGCTTAAAAAAATCTCTTCTTTTGCAGCTGCTTGAAAAATTTTCCATTTCAAATAAACAAATACCAAAATCATTAATCTCATCTACAAAAAAAAAAAAAAAAAAACAAAAGTACTCGTACAATGTAATCTGAGAGATACGAGTATTTAAACATTTTATCATTATTTCATTATGAAGTGTCTTTTTGTTAAATAAAAGCGAAATTTAAAAATAAAAAAAAAAAACTTCCTACTAAGGGTGCTTTTTTATCGTACTGTGAGAAAAAAAAAAACAGCAACAAACACCCAGCAAGTAAGAAAAATATCAAACATCAAAGTTAACTGCAAATGACAGCGACTGTCTGGCTGTCACAGCCATCTTTATTATACTGACATAAAAATAACTATTTCAACTGTAAACGAGGAGTACAAACAAAAAATAAACTTATGTTTTCTAATCGTTTTAAATGCCTTGTTTTTGTTGTTATTATTGTTTTTATATTTTTTCTTCAACTTTCATCCCTGTAAGGAGATATAAATTTACACTTGCTTACATACATGTATGTATTTATGTATGTTTGTGTGTATATAAAAATATTTAAAAATTCAAATGATCCTTTTTTTGTCATAGCAACACTGTCAGTCTTATTTTTTAACTTATTTCCTAACAGCCTATTTACCAGCAAAGTGTGCAATGATAAAAGGACACTGTCAAACACAATACATTTTCTGAACAGCTCTTACAGCTATGACAACTCCAGCAACAGTAGTACTACATCTATAGAGATTTTTTCCAGGAAAAATTTTATAATCAATTGCTAGTAGGAAAATGTTTGTATATTAAAGAAAAAATAAAAATAAAAATAAAAAAGAACATAAACATTTAAAATAATGTGTCTATGTGCGTTATTAGTTTATTTTTTTCTTCCTTTTTTATAAAGCAATAAGAAATGCTAAACACCAGCAGTAGCTATAGTCATGACGACAATGAGGAAAAAAGTGAGGAACATTTACACACAATAATGCAACTTAAACCATTACATAATAATATTTTCAATGATATTAGCAGCAATGAGAACAGCATTTGATGAGTAAGGAGGGGAAAGAAGTAATGTAACTAAGTGTGTAATGAAATTTTACACTTCTCAAGTGACACTTTACTGTTGCTTATTGAAACATATATGTACGTATGTGGTTATTAAACGTTATACAATAAGTGCCACATATTATTACTAGTACAGAGACGTAAATTTTAAAAACGAAAAAACGACTAATTTATGGAATACTTATTTACCATCATCCCACTCACAAAAAACTTACGTTGTTTTCCCTGATGTGTTGTTTTCCACACATATGGTATGTCTACTTATTTTTTTTAGTCAAAATAAAAAATTACCCTCAATAACATACGTAATTATTTTAATTGGTCAATTCGCAAGATCTCTTATCAGTCATATTGTCATAATGTCCTAATATATCACGACTCGACGCCTCGCCGGCTCTGCTTAACCGACTCTTAGGCATTCGGCGTTGGTCTCTGCTGGTTGGTTACGATAACACAATAAACATAGCATAGAAAGTAGTACTACTTTAGAACATTTTTTGCTTGAAAAGCAATAAAAACCATTGTGAAATATCAGGACATTATGACAATAAGACATGATAAGAGACCTTGTGAATTGACCAAATATTTATATATTTTATCATAAAATTATTTTACCATAAACATTGCTTACATAAAATTTCAGCATAATCATTTGGGGGGGTCAATTTATTCGGGTGAGAAGAAACGTGACAGGCGTATGGCAAAATCAGAATCTACAAAAAATTCTAAGAAAATTTCCACAAGAAACTATGAATCTAATATTGAAACCTAGCTCCCGCCGAAAGGCATAAAGATTTAATATTTGTTTTTAAAAATTTCTTAACTGTACATTTTGAAATCTCTCAGCGGGAGCTAGGTTTCGACTTTATACTCATATTTTCTTATCGAAGTTTTCTTTGAATTTTTCGTTGATTACGTTTTTGCTACACGACTGTTGACCAAACAAATTGATCCACACTAATACTCATGCTTAAATAATAAACCTTTTTGGCAGTAACATTTGACGTCAAAAAGAATGTTTAGAAAAAAACATCCTTTGCTATATAGAAGTAGGAACAAACAAAATTGGATGTAGTTCTATATTAAAAACTCCACTGCAAAGCTAGCATTCAGCCACTCATATTTCTATGAACAAGCAAAAAAGCGAAATCAATCAATAAATAAATCACTAACAAATTGTTAACCTTTATAGGGAGGTGACCAAGTTTTAGTAAATGACTAAAACAGAAGACGTAGCGTTCAGAACAAAATATTGTTGCAACCCATTCAACAACATATCCTTATAAAGTGATGCAATTGAGTTTTACTGAATACCTGCATATACACCTTCATACGCAATACAAAGTATTGCAAATGGTGCAATTGGTGACTGATGTTAGTGGGAGAGTTTTGAGGTATGCAGGTAAATACATTGGTATTTGTGTGTATATGAAATACAACACTCGAATTCTAATCAATCTGAACTTGCTGTTGAAATTATTTGAAGAGCTGTTTTCAATTTAACCAAAGGCCAAATTAACCCAAGACCAACATGCATAATAGGTTGGCTCTAATTTTGCACTTTTTATGTTGTTGATACTATCATGGTGTTAAATTGTTCTAAGCAATCTAAAAACCAAATGTTGAATATTTAAACAAATTAGCTTTAGGAAAAGGATTTATGATGATCTGGCCTAAGTAACCAGTGTAATGCGCATTTTCCCCAAACAATCACTTTCAGCGGTGATTGTAGTTGTTAAAAGAAAAAGAATTACTAAAATCTGATAACGTTTAGAGGTTATACATTCTATTAGAATTTTGGGCGAGAGTAACGATATATATTTATTTTTTTTTAATTTGCAAATAAACATATTTTTTGTAAATTAATATTGGTGGATTTTGCCGAACTTTTATGGTTATTAAATATATTAGTAAATTATTCATTATTTAGGCTTGAGTTCATTAAATTGTTTTCCTTGGAAAGACAATTTTTATTTATTAAATTTTTATAATTTCAAAGAATACAGAAAAAGTAAATCTCGCATTAGATGGCATATCTTTTGAACGCGGTTTTGGTTTTAATAACTTATATACAATTTTGAAAGGTATATATCTGTCAGTTATTCAACAAAGTTTTTTTTGCTTCGAAAATTTCGAATTATGTGCCAACAAAGCTTCAAATGTGGGAAGTTTTGCTTTACTTTTCTAATTTAAAAGTAAAGCACAACGATTGCTCACCGAATCTTGTGGTTAATGTGTTTCATGGCTCTCAATGTGCAAGAGATGGTTTGTGCGGTTCAGAACGGAAGACAAAGATCGCTCAGACCAGCCTAAAAAGTTTGAAGGCGAAGAATTGAAGGCATTACTCCATGAGGATTGTTGTAAAACTCAACAAGAGCTTGAAAAATTATTGGGAGCTACTCAAGAAGCATTTTCAAAATGCTTTCCAGCAGCAGAATAAATCAAAAAAGAAAGAAAATTGTGTGCCATACGAATTGAATGCTTGAACGCTAGAAAGAAAATCATTTTTACATCGAATCATTACATGCGATGTAAAATGGATCCATTGTGATAACCCGAAGCATAAGAGAAGCCCCTCAACCAGCCGAATCGACACCAAAGCCAACTATCCATATCAATAAGATAATTCTCTCAATTTGGTGGGAACAGAAGTTTCCTATATAAAGGGTTTTCCAACAAGAGGTGTTATTTTTGAATCACCCTGTATTTCGGTAGCTGTCACTTTTGAAGCTTTTATTCTTGGATATTTGACAAGTAGAGACTACGCCATTACTAAAAACAGAACGATACACGCTTCAACAATGCATTGATATTATTAAAATTCACTGCAAAAATGGTGAAAATCGTACAGTCACAGTTCGCAAAACTAAAGCATTTTTGGGTCTTCGTGAAGCACCTTGTCGAACCGCAATACAGAAATTGGTGGAAAAATTCGAGCTATTGGGACAAGTTAGTGATGTGAAGAATAAAACCCGTGAAAGTCGCTCAAGAACAACTGAGAATATTGCTGCTGTAGCCCAAAGTGTTGAAGAAAACACAGGTTTGTCCATTTCTCGCTATCGAGAGATGATTAATGATTTCTTATGGTCGTAGTTGGATGATATTAACCTGGACAACATTTACTTTCAACAAGATGACACTACGTGCCACTTAAGCAACGAAACCATTTCTCTTTTACGGGAAAAGTTTCCGGACCGTGTTATATTTCGAAGAGGTGATCACAACTGGCCATCGAGATCTTGTGATTTAACACCTTGCGACTTCTTTCTTTAGGGCCACGTGAAAGATAAGGTCTACGCCAACAGCCCAACTTCGATTCAAGACCTCAAAGATAGAATTCGTGAGGCTATAGAGGACATAGGGCAGCCACTTTGCGATTTGGTTATGGAAAACTTCATGAAAGGATATGGTCATGTAAGCGTGTTCATGATGGCGTATGTTGTTTTTCATTATAAACGGCATACCTTCCTCTTTATTATGAAATAAACATCCGATCATTTTTCGCAAAAAATTACATTTTTCTTTGAATACCAAAATAACACCTCTTGTTGGAAAACCCTGTATTACGAGCTGCTTAAATCTAATCAGACCATCACAGGGAACCTGTGCTGAATGCAACTGATTCGCTTGATGCTAGCATTGGCCTGAAAATACATAAAATATGCGGCCAGACATGAAACCGTAAAATTCCATAATGACAACGCTCGACATGTTGCAATACCTGTAAAAAAGTATTTAGAATAAAGTGGTTAGACTTTGCCTTTTCCGACTACTATTTGTTTCGATCTATGCAGAAAACTCCCTCTGGGATATGCTTCACTTTGGAGCAGAGTATCCGATATTGGCTTAAATCGTTCTTGGCATCAAAAGATGAACAGATCTTTTGGCTCGGAATCCATATGTTGCCAGAAAGATGGGAAAAGGTCATAGCTAACAATTGCTAATATGTACTTTGAATAAATTTATATTGTACAAATATTTTAAGCTTAATGTTAAACATTTGAAAATATCAAGCATTTTTAAATCATACACCCAATAAATGTATTTCATAGCCTTTTTTTAAAAATATTTTAAAATTTCAAATTGGCGACCGGAATAAAAGAAACAACAATTTTTTAACACTTAAAAGCAGTTACAATCTTATTTTTTTAAAAAATTTACTCTTTAGAGCAGGATTATTTTGCACATCTCAATATAAATTCGAAACGTAGTACTAAAAAAATGTTTTAGAATTTAATTTATTCTTAATCACGTAGTCTTACAATATTTGTAGTCTAATTTATATGCTGGGAGCATCTTAAATCGAAAAAGTGCAAAGTAAGTGCCATCCTAATATATACTCATGCAACATACTTACAAATAGTTCAAGGATAATCATCAAGTTGTTTTTGCATATATATATTTGTTTGTGAAATTCTTTTATTTGTTGTTGTTTTTATATTGTTTTATTTCCCAAAGTGCTGTTGAACAAAATATATTTGTTTAAATTTTTGTTGGTATTTGATTTTCAATATTTTACCAATTTGCAGGTGAGAATTTGGTTAAAGGTCGAATGTATGTTTTTGCTTTTGTTTTACATATTTAATATTTCGCTTTAAATTGTAATGTCTAGACACAGTTTTTTTAAAGAATATGTTTTTTTATGGGTTTTGGAAGTAAGTGGAAAAAACAACTTTTTTTAATATTTAATATTGAAGAAGTTAATCCTTTACATTATTCAACTTAAATGTTTAAAGTAATTTTAAATATTTATTAATTTAAAATATTCACTGCATATATACATAGCTTAATTTGCTAATTATAGTTTAAATATAAAATATTTAATAATTACTAAAATTTAGTTTTTATGAAAACTTTAATAATATTTAATATTTTAAAATTCCAGCACTACAACAACAAACATAAATATTTGCTTAAAAACAACACTCTAGACATAAATGCATACAAAGGATAATAAAGGAAATTGCAACAAAAATAATGCATTAAAAACACTTTCGTATAACGACCTCCCATTTCAAAGTCCTTGAACTAATGCTCATATAAACTACGGACAAAAGCAGAAACAGCAACAGGGGGGAGTGGTGGAAAATGCAGGGAAATAAACTCATCTCAACGTTAGATGAACGTAGATATTTGTGTATGCACTTTTATACGTCTATATAAATGAAAGTCCTTTGAAAAAATATTTAAAATTTTTTATTTTTGTTTTTGCTGGCTATATAACTTTTTGATTTAAACTATTTTTATACATTAACTTGAAGTTGCTGTCGTTTTCGAAAGTATAGTTCAGTTTATTATTAAATTTTTTAAAACAGTTGCGACGAGTATTTTGTAGGTATTTTCTCTTTAGCAATTACTATCCCTAATAAAGAAAAGTCTAAAGTACTTAGACAAAATATTAGTTAAATAGTATACGCTGTGCTGTTTCTAGGGCACATTAAATACTTTTTCAGTACTAAAGTCGTTATGATGTTAATATGTAAGTTGGTTTTTGGTGTAGATGAATATTTAATTATTACACATAATCATAATTTATTTTTTGTTTTGTAGTTTATAAATATAAGGTGCTTCGCGAGTTAGGAAAATATTAGTATTTTTAATAATACTTACTTTGTAAGATGAAATAATGTAATATAATTTTTTACAACATACCTGTAAAGAAAAATAAAATAACATTTATTAATAAGTATATATTTTTTTGTTTGGGAAAATATATAATTTTTAAATTCGATTTAATGGTGGGTCAGGAACAAATTTTCCAAAGCGCATCGAGATTTTTGTTCCATGGGTCATTCCAAGAAACTTTGCCGAAGAAACCAAAGCTCAAAATTGGAAAATTATGGACAAGAAGCTCAACTGCGATTTGTATAAACTATCATAATAAGTAGAGTTTCCAAAAAACCGAAGAATTTCAAATCCGCAGTACCGGTTTTAAAAAATTGAAAACCGATCGGTTTCGGTTCGGTTTTGTAATAATTTATTAACTATTAAATCAGTTGATAATATAGGAAATGCTAAGTATACAAATTTAAAGTTCAAATTTTACGAGTGTTCAAGAGGATAAAGGAAAATTAGTACTTTTTCTTTTAATGGTACCTTTTTATTATATTTAGTTAGTTAGCTTATATACATTAAAGTTGGGTAATATGCTTCTCATTAAAGAAATAATCAAAAATAGGGAGCTCAATTGTATTATTATACCAAAAATGGAGAACTAAACCAAACTAAGGAGAACTTTTTCGTTCTTCAAAATTAATTTTCTATAATATTGAACCTAGAGTCAGGAAATTACTTTGAAATTTTAAACTTGACAGTGGTATAAGTGTGGAAAATTCTTACATTTTCTTTTTGTGGTACTTTTTATTACATTAAACTATTTTACTTATATGTATACATAATAGTTGGCTGATATGCTTCTGAGTAAAGAAAGAATCAAGGATAATGATATTGAGGTAACAGAAACTATTATTGAAATTTCTATAGTAATGAATCTATAAGCAGGAAATTAAACACACATGATCCTGGCTGAGCGAGAATATAAAAAAGGGACTTGCGCGTACTTTTTCGAACTAGTAGTACTTTTTAAATATTTTATAACGTTGGACCTAGAAACTCGAATTCAAAAGGGATAATTAATGTTACAATTTATTTATTGTAAAGGTACTTTATAGTAATAAACCTTAATGATTCTGAATGAGTTAGAATTCACAAAATGTAATTATAGTGGTACCTTTCTTTTGTATTTTCTATAATAATGGACACAAATTAGACATTCATGATGCTGAGTAGGAATATAAAATTTCGGTCTTTATGGTACGGTTTTTATTCTAATAATATGTTTAGAATGAGCTACAATCCACATTACAATGAATCAATAAACATGAAACTAGATACATGTTTTTCTCAATTAGAATTAATTTACAAAGGGAGACGTAATAGTACTATTTCTTTCTTCCAATTGGGATGGCGAAGCGCACCGGGTCAGCTAGTACACCATACTTTTATCGGATATTTGAAAATAACTAAGACTTTGTTACAAAAATGTTTAGTTAGCATTATTTAGTCTGCAAAAGGTAGCCTGCTACATCATCTGAAGCAATTATTGTAATACAATTTGAAAAATTTAAACAAATCTTAAGATATTTTTACCGATCTGTTTTTAGAGATATTGGATGAATAATAGGATGAAAAAGTTTGTTTCTCATTTCAAAATTTTGAATTTTTCTAGTGAAAATAGGTTAAAAGTGAAAACCGAAGAATAATTGTAGATTTCGGTTTGAGGCCTTGAAAAACCGCGGTTTCGGTTAAAACCGAACTGGAAACTCTAATAATAAGTATATTAGAACATTATGACAATATGAGTTAAAAGCAGACCGTTTGAATACTGGTTTGATGAGAAACGGATTTCTAAAAAAAAAAAAATTCTGGAGAACTGTAATTTTTGTATGGCCATGCAAAATATGTATACCAAATATTATCGAATTTCAAAGATTAAAGTTTCAAAAAATTAATTTTTTTATCGAAATTTTTCATCCCTTTGCGTAATGAAAAACATTAAAAAATTAAGATATTGTTTAATTTATGAAACAAACTTGTTTGTGGTTTTTGTTGTTTCTTATTAATAATTTCATATAAATTTATTGCGAATATTTTGTTTCCATTCACATTATAATGGCGACTGTTTAGTTTTGTTTCAGTATAGGAAATTTAGTTGTTTATTATAACCTACACCACCATAGTGGGGAGGGTATATTGGATTTGTGCAGATGTCTAACACCCACCTTAAAGTATACCGATCGAATCAGAATCACACACGATTAAACATATACATATAATTTGTTCCCAAGGACAAGCCTTCTGAAACTGGCTGAAATTGTTCCATTATTTCACCTAGCCCCCATACAAATGTCCTCCCGAAATTGGACTATATCGGTCATAAATGTTTAATTTATATAGTTCTCTACACAAGCTTTTATCCAAATAAGTTTTATATATACGCAATTCATTTCACCAAATTTTATTATGATCGGTCCATAATAAGTCATAGCCCCCATATAAGCCCTGCATCCGATAATCACTTTAAAGAGCATAAATGTTGGTATACACATAAAATTCAACCAAAATAACTTTCATATAGACATTAATCACATGACCAAATTTCATGGTGATCGGTCAATAGTTTCCGAAAATGACTTACGAATATAAATTATTGAAATTTTCAAAGAAATTGGTTTTTGCTGATTTACTTAGTGTAGGGTATTATAAGGTCGGGCTGGACCGACCATACTTTCTTACTTGTTTTTATATAAGGACTGAGATCGAAAAAACCTTAACACACGTTTTTCATTAAAAATTTTAATCCAAGTATTATTTGATTTTTTTATTTTTTTGTTCAAGTTACCTTTGTAAAGTAATGTCAGTTATGTTTCTTTGTTGTTAATCTGATTAAAATCAGTGACGTGAAACACGTACTAACTGAAATTATTAAATATTTTACAAAATATCCTACAAAAAGTTGGCCAAACAATCAAAGATCTGCCGACAAACTGATTCCAATATTATTAAACAATATCGGGAGATCTTTTCCGTTGATAGAAAACCTGGTTCCTGTAGAAGGAATGGTTTACATGATGTTTCTAAAGCCAATAAATAGAAAGCATTTTCAAAAGAGCTCCCAACACATCCGGTAGAAATGCAGTCTGATTAGCTCAGTATTCGGACTATTTGGTATGAAAAGTTAAAGCCAATGCAGGTTTAAAAACATACAAGACTCAAAAAGTTCCTGCTAAAAATTTGGAGACCAAAGACAGAGCACGGAAATTGAAATCAAAATTTATACAAAAAATATACCTGCTGCATAATGGATGGATGAAACGTATGGAAAATTGTTCGCAGCTTGGGACTCAAAAGCAGATAATTTTCCTAAAAAGTTTTTGGCATGGCAAGCAATATGCAGTTGCGGCAAAAGAAGCCAAACATTTGTTGCAAAGCGTTCTATAAATACCGAAATTTACATCAAGGAATGTTTACAAAAGAGGATCCTTCCATTCATAAAACTTCCTAATGTGTCCACTTATTTTTGGCCTGACTTGGCATCCTGTCACTATGGAAAGCAACCTCTAGAGTGGTATAAGAACAGTTATTTGTACCAAGAGAGGCAAATCCTCCAAACTGCCTAGAGCTAAGGCCAATGAAGAGATATTGAGATATTGTTAAACGAGAATTGAAGATCACAAAAAAGGTGTCAAAAAGTGTGGTAGATTTTAAAAGGTGAAGGTGACAGAACAAAGTGACAGAAGCGCAATAAAAATCTTAATGGAAGGCATTTCCAGAAAAGTTTCATAATTTCATCACTCTTGATTAGAACTATTAAAATAATATTTAATTTCAAATAAATAAAAAAAATCAAAACTGTTAGTTTAGTGGTTTCATTTTTATTAACATATATATATGTTAGAATTTTGCTGATCTCCGTCCTTAAGTATCTATTCTTTTTAAGTAGTGCTCTTTCTTTTTCAGTTTTACCTTAAACCCCATCAGTGTAAACATTCATTTAAAGAATGACTTTAATTTTAGGAAAGTATTTGCAATCCAAAATACCTTTGTTGATATAAATGCACTGGCAAATATACAAGGTTTCACTTGTATATATAAAAAGCAAATATCCCAGCAGTTAAGCAAGTAGCCACTGTATCCCTTATAGTTGGTAATTGTTACTAATGTCTTATCATATGGCTGACTTCAATTGATATATGTTGGATCAGTTGACACGTATGTGCTCTTTGTAGTACAGAGAGAAGTCATTTAGTTACTTTATACATTCCATGTATCTAGTATGAAGACAATTGTCATTTAAATATCTCTAAATATTCTAGAGTGTTGTGACATTAAACTTTTATTTTGTACTGAACTTTAAAAAGTAGATATTTTACCCAATAGAAGTAATCTGTTGGAGAGTTGCCGGATGAATGTTTGTTTGCAAGCAATCGGTTATTGGACAGTCAATGAGATGTCTTTTTAACTGACTAAGGTCAATTACTACCTGTGCAGGTTAAAATAACTAGTTATGTAGCTGGTCAAGTAACCAGTTAGGTAGCTACATGCAGAAAAAATATATAGTTGTGAATGTTCACATTAACCATATCATAATTTTTACAAGTTTTTTAGCATATTATAGACACAGTTACCATTTGTATGATTGAGGAAACTATAATATGGTTAAGTTATGATTCACATGATTGAATCAACCATATATATGGTTGCAGTAAATATGTAAGTCCTTCATCATATAAATGGTTGTCACCAGCATGTAATTGTTTACTGTAACCTTACTATATCTTACAGTTACCATTTGTATGATTGAGGAAACTATAATATGGTTAAGTTATGATTCACATGATTGAATCAACCATATATATGGTTGCAGTAAATATGTAAGTCCTTCATCATATAAATGGTTGTCACCAGCATGTAATTGTTTACTGTAACCTTACTATAGTATGGTAACTGCCTCTATGTAATCGGTATGTCAATGCAATGTGTTAGACAGTCTCTTTATAATCAGAAAGATTAAATTGATCATTCACGTAACTACATATATAACTAGTTGTCACCCTAAGTGATAGGTATAATCACTAGTTCGAGACAGTCGCCAAGAACTGTTGGGTATATATATATACAATTGTTTGTTTACATGAAGGTAGAAAGTATGTATGTAATTTATGTCGTTTGATAACAATCACAGATCATGTCAAAAGAATGCAATTTTATGCTTTGACACTTAAACGTGCCACAAAGAAAAAAACTTGTTTGTTGCATGATGATGATGATGATGATGACAAACAAGGATAAATATATTCGAGGTAGTTGTTACAAGTTTCCTTTTTGTTTGTGTTTGGTTATTCTTGTTGTTACATTTTATACAAAATTAAAGAATACCAACCAGTATTTATTGTTGCTAGTCACAAAAAAAAAAAGATAAAATATCAAATTTAAACAAACAACTATACACAAAAAATTACATTCTTACAATTACATGGAAGAAGCTTACAAGAACAAATAAGGGTCAAAATGTCGACCACAATAAAGACACAAAAAAGAAAGTGGCAAAAATCAACAACAAAAAAAGGAAAATAATTTACCAAAGACCTGGTAAAATATATAGAAAAAAGGTCATCTAAGGTAAAAACAACAAGTAAAGAAAGGTAACAAAATAGATTTTCTTGCTACAAAATGTAATTGTAAAAAAAATATGTATGTGTATAAGGTAAATGACAAAAGGAAGTAAAAAAAAAACATTTTTCAAAATGGTCTACAGTAGATGAACAACATACGAGTGCTTGAACTACAAATATGTTACATTTTATGTTCTCATTGTTGCTGTTGTTGTATACCAAATTGCTTCACATTCAGCAGCATGAAGATGAAAACAAAGAAGAAAAGAAATACTGGTCAACACTTGCTTCGGAGAAGAACAAAAATATAAAAAAGCAAGAGTTTTACAAGTGCAAAAGAGAAAAAAAACCATACATAACCTTAGTAAGGTTAACTACAAACCACTGCTACGTGAGTAAATGTAAATTGTAAGTTTAAGTGGTGAAAAAATGTAAAGGGAACTAGTAAAGGATTAACACGAATTTTAGATACCCTTTTTAGTTTCTTTTTCTTTTTTGTGGCAATTTTGAGAATAATGTTTTTCATTTGTTTTGTTAAAATATTTGGAATTTGAATTTCAAAAATTGTAGCTATTTTTTTGGACTCTACCTGAAACATGTTCAAGTTAGACAAATGTAATAAAATGCAAAAATAGCTGACATAATCCAGCAGTTAAGCAAGTATTAATTGTCCCTAATGTCTGATACTTGACTGACTCCAATTTATATATTTTGATCCATTTGACACCTATGTGCCATTTGTAGTGCAGAGTGAAGTCAATTGGTTACTCTATATATCCCACGTAACCTAGCGTAAAGTCAATTGTCACTTTAGTGCAGAGCCCGGCAAGACATGCGATTGGTCAGTTGTTGTAAGAGCGAAAAATAAGAAAAGAGAAAAATTTATACACTCATATTCTCTACAACGCAGGCATGGAAATTTTAATTTTGAAATGGTGGTATTTTAATTAAAAATAATATTATTAAATTTAAAATTTCTGTTAGACTTTTTTACTTATATCGGTTTAAGAAAGCATTTTAGATTAAAATTCGTTTCTTTTGGGAAGTTTATAATTCTAAAAACGTACACCATACGTTGATGTTAAAAAATATTATGTTTTCCATCCCTGGATTAGTAATCATCATGTACAAAAACAAGAAACATGCGACAACACAACCTTCTTCAATGAACGCTCAAACGAGACTGAATAAGTTTTTAATACGTGTGAGTACGTTGTTGTAAATTTAAAAAAGCACGCGTGCATAGGAAATGCCTAGCTCTGCTTTAGTGTCTCTAAGTAACCTAGAGTGTAGTCGCTTTAAACGTTTATTTTGTACTGCACTTTAGAAATTAGTTATTTTACCCATCAGAAGTAAACTAGTGGTGAGTTGTCGGCGAAGCGTTTGCTTCCAAACAATCGGTTATTGGACTGTCTATGAGATGTTTTTTTAATTGACTATTTGAGGTCAGTTAGCTTGCCCATGTACGGATGCAAGCGGAAGCTTGCAAATAAATAGTTATGTAGCTGTTCCAGTCACCAGTTAGTTAGCTAGTAAGGTATGAGAATCCAATGCATTGATCACGTTGGACAATCTCATTTTAATCAAAATGAACCAATGAGCTTAGAACATACATGTGTTAAAATAACTGGCCACGTAGCTAGATGTAACCCTAAAGGATAGGTAAAATTATTAGTTCAGGACAGTCTCCTAGAACTGCTGGGAAAGTACTGTACACACATACATACCTATATATTGTGCATAAAAATTCCAGTGTTTATGTTAAAACTAACACACATTACATCTAACTCTCCTACATATACATTAAGGTTGCTCTTATAAAAATGTTCTTCGACATCTAAAATTAAGCAAAATCAGATATCGTTAAAAGGTTGCACATTTTATGTATAATTTCGAGTTTTGTGTTAAAAAAAACAAATTGAAAAACTAAATTTTGAAAAAAAAAAAAATCAATTAAAACTAGTTTTAATATTTTATTTAACCAGGATCTCTTAAATATATAAGTAAAATATCAATATTTTCTGACATCGGTTGCCGGTATAACTTGAAAAAAAAAAAATAAAATTTCATGTAAGTAACTCAAATACTAATTGCTTAACATTTTAAATTTTTTTTAAACGAAATTTAAAATAATCTTAAAGATTTCTTTGAATTCAAATACATGTAAATACACTAAGCAAATAAGCAAAAACATTTTTCTTTCAAAATTTCAATAATTTATATTCGTGAGTGATTTTCGGAAGTGGACCTTATATGGGAGCTATGACCAATTATGGACCGATCAACATGAAATTTGGTCATGTGATTAATGTCTATATGAAAGTTATTTGTGTTGTATTTTATGTGTATACCAAAATTTTTAGGAGATTTATGCTCGTTAAAGTGATTATCGGAAGCAGGCCTTACATGGGAGCTATGACTAATTATAGACCGATCATAACAAAATTTGGTGACATAAATTCGGTATATATAAAATTTATTTTGAGAAAAACTTGTGTAGATACATATATAAATTAAACATTTATGACCGATAAAGTCCAACTTCGGGAGGACATTTGTATGGGGGCTAAGTGAAATAATGGACTGATTTCAGCCAGTTTCAACAGGCTTGGTCCTTGGGCATAAAAATTAATATGTACTAAATTTTATCGAAATATCCTCAAAATTGCGACCTGTACTCTGCGCACAAGGTTTACATGGACAACCAGCCAGCCAGTTTAATCGACTCAGAAAGTGATTCTGAGTCGACCGGTATACTTTAAGGTGGATGTTAGACTAATATTTTTGGGCGTTACAAACATCTGCACAAATCCATAATACCCTCCCCACTATAGTGGTGTAGGGTATAAATACTTTTCAATGTAATTTCGGATACATATAAACTAGAGCCCGCAGACCTTGCACTTTTTTGAGCCTTTAAATAATTGTTGGGACGAAATCTAAACTTTCGATCAAACAAATTTATTTTTGAACCGTTAATCTTCAGAATTCATTAATATTTTGTGTACATGCTTTCCATGACCATACAAAACTTAAAGTTCTCCAAAATTTCAAAAATTTTATTTGCCATTAGAGGCTTCTGATGTTTGACTGTTTATTATTTAAGCTACATATATCGAATTGGCTGTCATTTATTAAATTCTTTTCGCCAAATCACCATGGATGGATATAGCGTTCAACAACACGTGAAAATTATAAAATTGTTTTAGCAAAATGCGTGTTCTGTTCGGGCAAAGTTCCGCACGCTTCATTCATTTTACGGTGAGGGTATTAATGGGTACGTCAATAAACAAAATTTTCTAATTTGAGTCGATTCCAATCCACTTGAGAACCAGGAGCGTCTAATGCAACCCGACAAAATTGACTGTTTGGTGTGGGCTGGCGGAATCAACGGTCCATAGTTATTTGAGAATGACGTTGGCCAAGCCATCACCCTTAATGTCAAGCGGTATAGGTCGATGGTTACCAACTACTTTTGTCCTGCATTGGATAATATGGACATGTGGTTTCAACAGGACGGCAATATGTATCACACAGTATATATCACAATGACATTCTGCAAGAGCGATTTGAGGGCATGGTCATCGCACATGGAAGTGATGTGAACTGTCCACCGATATCATGCAAACTAACCGTTAGACGTTTTCTTAAGTCACATGTGCATAAGTCAGAAACTACAGCGGCTCACAAGGACAACATAAACCATACCATCGGTACAGTTCAGACTGTCAGTCAGATTTTGATCTCAAATTAATTCCGAAAACAACAATCATTATTGAACAAAGGTATTTTCCATTCTTTTTCTTCATTCGTTAAAAAATAATTTTGAAAATGTTAAATTTTGGATTTGAGACATACACGAAATGTTATATGGTCAATTCACAAGGTCTCTTATCATGTCATATTGATATGGTTTTTATTGCTTTTCATGCAAAAAATGTCCTAAAATAAAACTACTTTCTTACTACTTTATTGTGTTATTGTAACGAACCAGCAGTCGGTTAAGCCGAGCCGCCGAGTCGTAATATATTAGGACCTTATGACAATATGACTAATAAGAGACCTTGTGAATTGACCAATAATGTTTCTGGTTTCTAGTTATAAAGTTTAGAATCTGTCAGATTTTTTTTAATTTAAATATTTATGGTTAAATGAGATATTAAATCTATTTTTAGCTGGAATTTTTTCAAAATTAAATTTTTAGAATTTTTTTTTTTTTTAAATATTGCTGCTGTTTTGACCCAAAACTCTAAATGTTATTCGATTTTACTAAAACTCTGCATTTGGTTTTTAGATCTTAGGAGCATAGAAAATTAAAAAAAAAAATTAAATAGGGCCAGCCTAATGTATAGAAAAGCAACCACTACCACTAAAGTTGCGGAACCATAAAATAAAGAATTTCAATAGTGTTAGTGTTGGTGGCTGTTTGTACAGAGTGAAAGATGCATTCGAGTTTAAAGTGTTAAAGACATTTGACCCCCTTTTCTTGTTATTTCTTTTTATACTTGCATTCTTTTGCAAACCAGTCGCCCCAGGTGTGATTCTTGGGTCAGCAATTATTTTGGGTCTTTTTACATTTTCTGTTTTTTTTTTTTTTTTGTGTGTTTATAAGCACCTCAACTGCATTTGACGAATAAACTACTATATGTAACGTACTTCATTTTTCAAGAAATAACAAGTGTTTCAATATCACATGCAAAGTTTATTTTCTGCTTCTTTTATAGTTTTCTTTCACTCATTCACGCTTTCTTCTTCGATGCTCGTTTTGTGTTGCAGATCTGTTAGTTTTATGTATGAACAAGTGCTACTTTTCACATGTTTCGACATACTACGTAGTACATGTCAAATGATAAAATATAGTTCTACTCGTACAACATGTAGGTTTGCTGGTTCCTATATTTTGGCTGTGATGCATATGAAAAACTGTAACTTGACAACTTACTTACACCTTCGACTATTTTGCAAGGTTTTTTTTTATTTTTTGGTTTGGTTTGTTAACAAAAAAGGAAGGAGCCAACAATGAAATAAAAATGGTTTCAAGCCACACACATATGAGCTCTGCAAAATCTCTTTTCAAAGAAAAAAGAAACCCTGAAAACTTTATTATTTGGAACGTGCACAATCACAATAATATTGTCAAATTCAATTGAAGGGTATTTAAAGGTGTGTGTATAAAATTTAATGTGTGTATTTTGTTGAAATACAAGACATTTTCTGTGAATGTTATAAGGGGAAAATATCATGGAAATAAGTATGTGAATCTTATATATGTATATAGATTTATATTAAAGCAACAACAGGTGGTATTTAAAAAAACATTTGATATAGGCTTTAATTTAAATTTATTTTTACTGAGTGATACTTGTGATACTTGGTAAAAACACAACCAAATCGCGAAAGATGAGCTGCGGAACGAGAACCACGTCTTCAGGAAAATCGGGAACAGGCATCAACGTCTAGAGAAGCGGAAACAGAAAGAGAACGCAAATCATGGCTTCAGCAAATGCATGCATCGCTGTACATCTCCATAGAGACACCCCAACAGCATATCGAAAGACTATAATTGGATCCTGACTATAATTGGAATGCAAAGTTCCTTCAAATTTATTTCATTGGAAATGAAGCTGCAGAAGCCTAACACCGTTGCGCAATCAGTACTGAAGTCAGACGGGATATTGTTTCAAGTCTTCAAGCAATGTTACACGAACACAACAGCCTTATCCGACTATTCAAATCAGCCCTAGACTGATGATTATACGGATGTGATAAGAGCTTACATCGGCTGGCCAGCATGAGCGGCGCTTCAATGGATCGGTGATAGACCACGTCGCAGTTGTTTTGTTTAGAACAGACTTCAAGCGACGAGATATAATTTATATTAATTCTGTAAAGGGTGTTTTGTGCGATACTGTATATTAAAATCGACATTCAATATAACACAAATATTTTCTATGAATAATATTAATGTACTACTTAGAATAATATTAATGTACTAATTCTTAATACAATCCTGCATATATACTAAATATTATTGAACAACCCAATGTCCAGAACAAATACACAATTTTTTTCTCTTCTTATTTTTATACCCAATCTACATACATAAATGTATAAACATTTCCTGAGAATATATGTGTGTATGAACGTCTAGTTTAAATATTTCATTGAAGATTTTCCAGAACACAATTTAATTTTAAAAAATGTCACTCAATAATAATTGAGGCAACTGTCTTTGGTATTAAGTATTGGTTAGTGTGTCAAAGTAGATTGTTTTTTTTTATATTTATTTGTCTTTGCATCTTCTGTAGACATTTTTATTCATTCGATGTCATTGTGTTTTTGTTATACTTTTAAATCGTATTGTTTGCATAAATTGTCATATTGTTTAGGAGACCTAAATGTAGACATACCATACTATGTATGTATATTTAAATATGTACCAAGCTACAGATATGTCTGTTTACTAAAGTAAAATAAAGCCAACAAATTTAGAAAACTTTTTAATGTTTAGTGTAGGACAAATACGAATTTGAAATACCTTTTTAAGATTTACAATCTAATTCTGTAGAGGATATTTTCGCAATGTTTATCAACTCTGCTGCAAACTCATTGGTTATTTTATTGAGGAACATTATAGTAAGTACAATTAATAGTTATTTTAAATTATAGTTACTTTTTAAACTATTTATATTGATATTTACTTCAAATTTTCTGCAAAGCATTTCAAATTGCGTCTTATATTACCAGTAAATTTGAAACATTAAACATTTCTCGCTATCATAGTTGGCTACCGATTCGAAATGGTAAAAAGGTAACGGTATTTTGCCTTATTTTGGTAAAGGAATTTAGCAGTAACGGCAATTGCTCTCAATTAATAATAACAGTAATTATGATCTGATTTAAATTATTAATAAAATTTACAAAAATTAAAAATAACTTAACAAATTTGTTATTATATTATATTGTTTTCCACGTAAAATTAAATTTTTTCCAAATAATATTAAAAATATATTTCTTTCTCTTTTGCATTATTTTGATTTTTAATTTGGCTCTTCTATTTCTACTCTAGAGTCAAACAATTCCTACCCCAGACTATGAATTATTTTAGCTTTGGAGTTAATATTTAAATGTTATCATTAACATGACTTATGTAAATTATTATATGAAAAATTTTGTCAATAAAATTAAAAATAAAAAAATAAAATATTTTTTAGTTAAAAAATTAGATAAACATTTTGTTTGTATTTTCGTGAAAATAATTATGATTTTTTCAGCAAATTGGTTTTGCAGAGTTGAGGAGGCAAAGAGTTTGTACAGGGGGCTGAAACTAAATTTATGGGTATTTGGGACAGTATATTCCTTTCAACTATGTACAACTTTCATAAGTTCTTTGGAGACAACATTACCGTAATATAAGAAGGAGTATGTACACAATCTTTATTTATAAATATTTAGTGAAAAATTCTTTAATTACTTTTTTTATGCCATTTCCGATTTATTGAGATAAAATAAACACAAAACTAATTTATTTTCATTAAATTCTACTAAAAAACTTAAAATAATAAATTTTTTGGCATAAAGCTAATTTGCATAAGTTCACATACGGGAAAAACAAAAATTTTAAAAAAATTAAATTAATACTTTGAGTGGCCTCCTTTGACTTTAATTACAGCAGATAATCTATTTGGCATAGACAAAGGCAATTTTTTTTTGTTATTTCTGGAGTCATTTTGCTCCATTCTTCCATCAACGCTTCTTTGAGTGCTGGAACTGATGTTACTTGTCGATTTTTTAGACCTCATTTTAAAATATCCCATAAATGTTCAATAATATTATAATCGGGGGACTGCGGGGGATGTTCCTATTTGTTTTTAACGTTATAAAGAAGCCATTCCTTAACTAACTTTAATGAATGCTTCGGATCGTTGTCCTGGAGAAATATTGCGTTGCCCTCCAGATCTAGAAGTTGGACGCTGGGAAGGTAGCATTCCTTTAAAATATCGATACACATGGCCTTATCCATAGTACCATCGATGAACCTGAGCTTACCGACACCATTTGCCGTCATACATCCCCAGACCATGACTGACCCCCATCATGTTTTACGGTACAACTGCAAAACTTTTGTTCGTCCTTCACCTCCAAAAACCATAAATTTACATTCATCTGTGAATATTACCCTCTCCCAAAGTGTAGGGTCATTTACATGAGCATTTTCGTACTTTAGGACATATTCTAAGCGCTTCTGGATATTCACAGATCTAAGTAATGGTTTTTTTCTGGCAACTCTGCTATTGTACCCATTCTTTTGATACATCGGCGAACAGTCTGATCAGAAACGGTTATTTCTAGATTTGTTCTCATTTTCCGGTTTATTTCGACGGAACTTAGCTTAGGATTTTCTTGAATGGAACGTATAATAGACTGTTCTGTTCATTTGTCGAGAATGAGGGGAGGCCCTCCACGAGCTTTGCTTTCAAAATTTCCATTTTCTTTGAAATTTTTTATTATTGTTTGGACTGTGCTTTTACTTAGATTTAATAAAATTCCAATTTCATTAAAAGATTTGCCATCATTTCTAAACTTAATGACGGTTTTCGAATTGGCTCAGAAATTTCTTTGCCTTTGGCCATTTTTTTCCACTAAAAATACTTTTTGATTTTATTTTAGTGAAAGTAAACTTTCTACTACTGATTTTACACAAAGCATCATAAAAATTGTAGCGCAAATTTTAACGGTACAACATTTTTTGCAGAGTATGTAAACTTATGTAACATTACGAATTGCTCGTGTTTTATTGTTATTTATTTAAAATACCAACAAAATATTATAAAATATGATGGAAATATATTTTTAAGTGCATTACACAAAAATGTAGTTAAAACTCTTAATAAAATTATATATTTTCCAAAAAAATAGAAAAATTTCAAACGTATGTAAACTTTTGTAAGACTGTGTATATATTCTTGAAATTAAGATTTTAACAACATTTGTTATTTAAATTTTCATGTTTTTTTTTGGCACATTTTTTGTGGCACATTTTTATTAATTTTTCTCATAAACTGGTCCATTTAATTAGCACTGTTTACATATGTGACGTATACTTAATAAATAATTTCAATACATATCATAATAAGCATACGTCACATATGTTCACATATTCCTTAAAAAAATTACCATATGTGACGTATGAGTGTTGCATAAATACTGAAATATTAAACATACTTGATTTTTGTAGAAGTTTTTTTTTTTTTTTTTTAAATTTTAACAAAATTTAATGCAAATTATAAGGACGAATAATTTTATTTAAATAAATAAAATAAAAATAAAAGAAAGTATAATAATAAATAAATTAAAATTTTTTAAAACTGCTTTATCAAATTATGATCAATATTTTTAAAAGAGTTTGTTTCATTCTTTATTAATAACTTGTTTGGCTAGCCTGCGAAGCAGTTATTGTAATACCATTTCAAAAATTGAAAGAAGTCTCAATATATTTTACATCGATTTTTTTAGAGATATTGGATGAATCGTTAAATGAAAAAGTTATTTTTTTTTTTTTTCTAAATTTTGAATTTTTCTAATGAAACATTATTTTAAATCACCCGATATTTTGGTAGCTGTTACGTTTGAAGCTTTTATTCTTTGACATTTTACAAGTAGAAAGTACGCCATTACTAAAAATGGAACGATACGGGCTTCAAAAATGCAAAAACCATAAATTTACATTCATCTGTGAATATTACCCTCTCCCAAAGTGTAGGGTCATTTACATGAGCATTTTCGTACTTTAGGACATATTCTAAGCGCTTCTGGATATTCACAGATCTAAGTAATGGTTTTTTTCTGGCAACTCTGCTATTGTACCCATTCTTTTGATACATCGGCGAACAGTCTGATCAGAAACGGTTATTTCTAGATTTGTTCTCATTTTCCGGTTTATTTCGACGGAACTTAGCTTAGGATTTTCTTGAATGGAACGTATAATAGACTGTTCTGTTCATTTGTCGAGAATGAGGGGAGGCCCTCCACGAGCTTTGCTTTCAAAATTTCCATTTTCTTTGAAATTTTTTATTATTGTTTGGACTGTGCTTTTACTTAGATTTAATAAAATTCCAATTTCATTAAAAGATTTGCCATCATTTCTAAACTTAATGACGGTTTTCGAATTGGCTCAGAAATTTCTTTGCCTTTGGCCATTTTTTTCCACTAAAAATACTTTTTGATTTTATTTTAGTGAAAGTAAACTTTCTACTACTGATTTTACACAAAGCATCATAAAAATTGTAGCGCAAATTTTAACGGTACAACATTTTTTGCAGAGTATGTAAACTTATGTAACATTACGAATTGCTCGTGTTTTATTGTTATTTATTTAAAATACCAACAAAATATTATAAAATATGATGGAAATATATTTTTAAGTGCATTACACAAAAATGTAGTTAAAACTCTTAATAAAATTATATATTTTCCAAAAAAATAGAAAAATTTCAAACGTATGTAAACTTTTGTAAGACTGTGTATATATTCTTGAAATTAAGATTTTAACAACATTTGTTATTTAAATTTTCATGTTTTTTTTTGGCACATTTTTTGTGGCACATTTTTATTAATTTTTCTCATAAACTGGTCCATTTAATTAGCACTGTTTACTTATGTGACGTATACTTAATAAATAATTTCATACATATCATAAAAAGCATACGTCACATATGTTCACATATTCCTTAAAAAAATTACCATATGTGACGTATGAGTGTTGCATAAATACTGAAATATTAAACATACTTGATTTTTGTAGAAGTTTTTTTTTTTAAATTTTAACAAAATTTAATTAAAATTTAATGCAAATTATAAGGACGAATAATTTTATTTAAATAAATAAAATAAAAATAAAAGAAAGTATAATAATAAATAAATTAAAATTTTTTAAAACTGCTTTATCAAATTATGATCAATATTTTTAAAAGAGTTTGTTTCATTCTTTATTAATAACTTGTTTGGCTAGCCTGCGAAGCAGTTATTGTAATACCATTTCAAAAATTGAAAGAAGTCTCAATATATTTTTACATCGATTTTTTTAGAGATATTGGATGAATCGTTAAATGAAAAAGTTATTTATTTTTTTTTTTTCTAAATTTTGAATTTTTCTAATGAAACATTATTTTAAATCACCCGATATTTCGGTAGCTGTTACGTTTGAAGCTTTTATTCTTTGACATTTTACAAGTAGAAAGTACGCCATTACTAAAAATGGAACGATACACACTTCAAAAATGCATTGAAATTATTAAAATTCACAACAAAAATGGTGAAAATCTTGCAGTCACAGTTCGCAAAACTAAAGCATTTTTAGGTCGTCGTGAAGCACTTTGTGGGTCCGCAATACAGAAAGAAATTGGCGGTAAAATTCTAGATGTTGGGACAAGTTAATGATGTGAAGAATAAAACCCATTGTGAAGAATAAATACCCATTTCTCTTGATACATCGGCGAACAGTTTGATCAGAAACGGTAATTTCTAGATTTGTTCTCATTTTCCGGTTTAGTTCGACGGCAGTTAGCTTAGGATTTTCTTGAATGGATCGAGCTTTGCTTTCAAAGTTTCCATTTTCTTTGAAATTTTTTATTAAAGTTTGGACTGTGGTTTTACTTAGATATAAAAGAATTCCAATTTCATTAAAAGATATGCCATCATTTCTCAATTTAATGACGGTTTTTCGAATTGGCTCAAAAATTTCGTTGCCTTTGCCCATTTTCTTCCACTAAAAATACTTTTTTATTTTATTTTGCCAGTATGATCACTTTTAGTGAAAGTAAACTTTCTACCACTGATTTTACACAAAGCATCATAAAAATTGTAGCGGAAATTTTAACGTTACAACATTTTTTTTGCAGAGTATGTAAACTTATGTAACATTAATAGGATACCAATTACTCGTGTTTTATTGTTATTTATTTAAAATACCAACAAAATATTATAAAATATGATGGAAGTATATTTTTTAAGTGCATTAAACAAAAATGTAGTTACAACTCTTAATAAAATTATATATTTTCCAAAAAAATAGAAAAATTTCAAACGTACGTAAACTTTCGTTAGACTCTTTATTTCAGACGTGCAGGACTGTCAAATTATATGATCTGATTATTTGATTGTGGGCCAGAAAATTAAAGCGAGCTGGTGTTTACAATTATATTATTTTGACAAATAATTTTGTCAAAATTTCACTCTATATTTTGAACAGTTAACATTTTTTACTGGAGTGCCATTGTGAACGTAGCATAATCCAGCGAAAACTTTACTTACAAATAAGCCGAAAAATAAGGGGAATTTGACGATTAGACTACTTATTTTTCTACTGGAAATAAGTTGATTTGTTAGTAGAGTTATTTATAGAATTTTGTGTTTACAAACAAAAAAAAATAAGAATAAATCGCAGCCACGGGTCGAACCGACAAGTATGCGTTTGCTAGTCTATTGTAGTACTCACTGCACCACTGCTTAGTTATTTTATTGTGCGTCAAATAATGGGTTTCACACAGTAATACAATATTCTTTTCTGTTTTTCTAAAAATAAACATGCAATGAACAATAAAAAATGGGCAAATTGGAAAAAAATAACAGATTTTTTCTTTTGTTTGTATATTTTGTTTTTTTTTAGACTTTACTACTTAAAAAGTAAGTTATTAAAATAGACATTACTTGTAGCTTTGTAAACGAAGTTTTTGCTGGGAAATACAATTTTTTTGTTAAGTAGTTCTTAATGCTCATTTTAATATTTATTAAAAACAGAGAATGCATGTGTCAAAAAACAAAATATTATATTAAATTAATTAATAAAAATAATAAATTTTAATAACATAATAAATTTTTGCTAAATTCTTCTGGGAGAAATTAAAAAAAAATAGATTTAAATAACATAAAAGGCAATTTCATTATGAATGGTATTTTTTTTTTAGATTTTTAGTTTTCAAAAAATATAACAAAAAATAAGCAATTACTAAACAACTTACTTTTCAATGACTACTAAATACCATCTGCATTACTTGGAAGTAGTTTGGTAATGGTTGACATATAATCTGATAATATAGTACATTTCTACCAAATTCATAATTAGTTCCTTATATAATTTATTCAGCCATTGAATAATTAAATTTTTGTTAATTTAAATTGATTTAAAATATTTTTTTTTCATTAAATTTTGAAGGGCAATTTGTAATAGATTACTTATTTAAGACTTTATTTTTAAGTGAACTTGCCTCCAATGACATCAACGTGTTAAAATAATGAGTCAATGTATAAGTAGTGAAAAGTTAATATATTAGCACATGGTTTAAATACTTATTAGAGTTGTGTAGTTCATGAATATACTAGCTCAATTGAACTATGCACTCAATTGAGCGAAGTGAATCGTTCGTCGTACTGAGCGTTTTCTGCGCAGCACTGAGCGGTGGGTCAAAAAACCATACGTCTAAAATCAAATCTTGCGCATTTTGTTTTCTTCCAATGATATTTCAGTATTATTATTATACCCTTCACCTTCGTGAGAAGGGTATATATAAATTTGTCATTCCGTTTGTAATTTCCACAATATAATTTTCCGATCCTATAAAGTATACATATTCTGAATCCTTATACATAGCGGAGTCGATTTAGCCATGTCTGTCCGTCTGTTGAAATCAATTTTCTGAAGACCCCAGATATCTTCGGGATCCAAATCTTCAATAATTCTGTCAGACATACTTTCGAGAAGTTTCCTATTTATCAAATCAGCAAAATCCGTCCATAAATAACGGAGGTATGAGCAAAAATCCGAGACATCCTCTATTTTTGGCCTATTTTTTTTATCTATATCTCGATTACTAAGTCATAAATATAGACAATATGGATATCTAATGATAGATATTTCAAAGTCCATTGCAACGATGTATATAAGGCTATATAAAATCGGGAAAAATAATTTTTAACCCGAATTTTTTTTCACAAAATACATTCTTTTGTCATAAATTTTTTTCACTAATAAATTAAATTTTTTTTTTTTTAAATTGGAGAAAACTTTTAAAAAACAATTTTGAAAAAAAAAATTTTAAAAAAATTTTTACAAAAATTAAAAAAACTTTTTTTTTCAATTTTATTTTAAAGTATAATTTTGTGAAGGGTATATAAGATTCGGCACAGCCGAATATAGTTCTCTTACTTGTTTTTTAATAGTTTTTTATATTGGATAAAAGATAAGATAAGATTTGATTTTACACCTATGATTTCTTGAGCAAACTTTCTTAGAATTTTCTGTAGATTGCGTTTCTGCTATACGATTTTTTACTTTTTGATCGTCCATACAATTTAACCCAGCCTAATGCACATATTTCTTTCCCTATTCATTAAAGGCTTGCACTAGCACATTCATATTGTCTTCTTCAAGCACATGCATCAAGGCTTTAAGATTCCTTTGCTTGTACTTAATTTTAAATCCCGAGATTTTCAGGATTTTCCAAATTCCGTTTTTCTAAATAAATAGGCAAAATTTTAATTTTTGTGTGCCTTTTTCATTTTGATTTCTATATGCCCGAATATTGCAAAGGTATTTTCAGCAAAGAAATAAAAAAAAGAGGGAAATAAATAGGGCGCGGCCCTAGTAGGTGCAAACAATTACACATACAATTACACATATATAATCCTCTCGAAGAGCACTACAAAAAACCTAGTCGTAGCTATCAATTATCTCTTAAAACTCAGGAGATATTCACATTTCAAAATTAAATTTTCAACATTTTTACCCACCCAAAAAAAGTACTTTTTTTCTTTTTAAGTTATCTAAAAAAGTTTATACTTTTTGAAAAGCTAACTTTATACTAAATATTTTAAATGAAAACAAATTTTACAATTGTTGATACCGATGGGACCAGGTCCATCCAAACTCAGAAAGTTCTCCACCGATCTTGTTGAAAAATTGTGTCTGAATTACTATACAATAGAACTAACCGTGGTGCAAATTTCATCCCAATCGGAAGACATCGATTTCAAAAGTTGGTTCACTTGACATGAAATGCCCCATATATAATATATGTATGTAATACATATATTATTCTTCTTCTTGTGGGGCTTTTTGAAGTCGCGGGTTTATGTCAACAAGCCTCAGACTCTTGCAGCTCTTAAAGACAATATCCGTCAAGAATGTGAGAACCTATCGCCGGAAGTTTTGGCCAAAGTGATGGAAAATGCCATAAAAAGGGCTTAAATGACAATCAACTGTGGCGGCGGCCATTTACATGACATCATATTCTCGACTTAATGTAAAAAAAATTAAAAGAACAAATAAAAATAATCCATAAGAAGAATCAAAGTTTTTCATTTTTTTTTTTTTAATTACAGCCAAAAAACATCGGAAGTTTACTTTTGCGCCACCTTGTATTTGCTTTTTAGTGTATTAAAAATAAATAGCTAAATAAAAATTTACTTTATCAAAATCCCGAACCCAGGGATTTTCAAAAATCAGTCCCGATTGGCATCTCTACTTGTACTCTATACACATTGAAAAGTGAGTGTTGTGCGCAACAAAACTAAAACGAATGTGAGTTGATTGTATGCTGCTACTCATTGAACTAATGATCTAAAAGAGCGACCTAGTTCATTTGAGTGATCTGAGCTGAAAAGGGCTAATAATCCCAACTCTAATGAATATTGATTCCAAAAATTGTACAACAAATTAAATGATAAACTTAATTTACCCATATTTTGCTGAAGGAGTAGCTAGATAATAAAAGCATAGATAAGTAAGTCTAAAATCTTCTTTTCTTACGAACTCCTGAATTAAATTTTGTTGTCTTTTTGTGGAAGTATGTGGGTGGCCATGTGGTAACGTATTAAGATTACAATTTGTTTCTGTATTTTTTTTTTTTTATTTTGGGGGATTCTTTATTTCTCGTATAATCTTACATAAGAACAGAAACAACAACAATATTAGCTGAAATGAAATCTTGTTGCATTACTTAAATTGTTGATTCACAAGTCAATATTTATTTTGTTGTATCCTTGTATCATCTTGGTCAAGGCTATAACTAAGCTTTTGTTGGTTACTATCAACATTACAGATACATATAATAACAACAACAACAACATCAACACTAACAGTATTATTTACAAGATTTACTTGTTGGTTTTCTTTTTATTTTATTTTTTTGGTCTACTTGTCTCATTCTTATTTTGTTATTTTTCCAGATAACCAAAAAATGTTTGTATTCAGTTCAGTATTTTTTGTTTTGTTTTTGGTTATTTTGGAATTGTTCTGCATTAAGTTAGATTATGGTAATTGCTGTTTTTATTATATTTAATGTGTTATAATGTTAAATTGAGTATTCGGTGTATTACGAACAGTTTTGTTCAAGGGAATTACCGTTATCAATGGCTCATTTTATTAAATTTTGCGTTAAAAATAAATTAGGAAAACATAGTAAGTATATAGACAGAATATTTCTTTCGTTTGTTTTATGTTAATATTATATGTATTTAATATGTATATCTTTTGTATAAACGTATTTTTATACCCTACACCACCATATCGTATGAAGGTATTATGCGTTTGTGCTGATGTTTGTAATTACTTTAAAGAGCATAAAACTCTTAAAAATATTGGTATCCAGAAAAAATTTTACATAAATAAGTTTCATATGAAAAGAAATCACGTTACCTAATTTGATACCGATCAATCAATAATTGGTCATAGCTACCATACAAGGCCCACTTTTCACGAAAATATCTCTCACGAAAATAAATGTTAAAAGCTAAATGTTTTTGCTCATCTACTCAGTTTAGGGTATTATAAGGTCATGCTTGATCGACTATACTTTATTGCTTGTTTTTGTGTATAATAGACTTTTTTGTACTTTTTGGGGGCTTAAAAATTAAATAAAAGTTTTTGCTTACATGTGTCAAAATATAGCAACAAAAACCGAATGGAGAGTTTTTAATTAATTTGAAGGTTTTATTTACCTTTTTTTAATAAACAAATATGATTTTTTATGTTTTTTATTAATATTTGTTATAATTGAATTGCATATATTACAAATAATAAATATAAGTTGGCAATACGTAATACACAATTGTTTTAGCAATCATGAAAGGAAGCAAAAACACTATTGTTCATAATTACCCGAAATTTTTCGATTTTTTTACACTTAATTAAACCAAAAACAAGTAAGAAAGTATAGTCGGTCAAGCCAGATCATATGATATCCTACACCGAGAAGATGATTATAAACAGTTCTCTTTTAAAATTTATATGGGAGCTATGACTAATTACGGACCAATCGTCATAAAATTAGGTGGCATGTCTTCTGTATATACGAAACTTATTTCTGTTGAAATTTCATTTCGGCATCTTTACTTTAGAGATTCCAAATATTGAAAAATTTTACCTTTAACCTTCACGGTTTAAGGGTTAACGATTTCCGATTTTAGTAAAACTATCAGAGTATATTTAAAATGACCTGTGTTATAAGATTCTGTATAGGTTTTAGTTAAAATTCGTTACAGTAAGAAAATTGCACTCATTCGCCAAAATATGGCCAAAAAAATATTTTTTCCCGAAAATCACAAAATTTAAATCGTAGGTACGGAAAAACTATAAGAGGTATTGACATAATTTTTTCGTATTTTTATTCCCTATTTTGATCTCAATAAATCCCAATGTTATGGTCATAAAATTCTGAAATTTGTTTAACAAAATTTTTAAAAAATTGAAAATGAAGATTCGAAACTGCCGTTAAAAAAAAAATAAATCTGTTTGGCCTTAACGGTATTCTACAAAGACAAAAACTCAAGTAAAAATTAGCTTTTATTTTAATATTTCTTAAAATATGTTAATTTTGTTCCTACATTTCTTGTTCAAGTGGCCTGAGACAGGTTAATGGTCTGGGGAATTTTTAATAACTTTAAAATTTTTTAACCAATTTTTGTCCTTTATACCTCATTAGAACGACAATTACGTACACATTTCGATTCTTTTGCATTCGATTGCAAAAATAATTATTTAGTAGCAAAATTTTTACAAAAACTGAAAAATTTGCATTTTTTCCGAATTTGACCCAAAGGAGATATAGGTTTAATCTCAAAAATATTTGGACCAGCTATTAGAGAGTCTCATTGTAGTGAAAAAGGGTCAATTGACCCCATGCTTAGGACATGCACGTATTAAAATTACTAGTCACATAGCTACTGAAGTAACTAGTTCCCATGGGCAAAATCACTAGTTCGGAACTGTCTTCTAGAACTGCTGGGATGATATAGAGTACAACCATAGAAATTTCACAGCATTGTCGAGTGAAGTAAAGCATGGCATTCAGTTAAGACGACAAAAAAAATGTGCTTGTGCAGCACTCTAGTAGCTATTACTAATAATGAAGCGATCGCCATACCAACATATTTAAGAAATTTATTAAATCTCAATATAGATATTTCAAAAGAGAATAACCGACAATTTTTGTTGAAAAAAATTGGAGTGTGTAAGCCACCTTTTGGTATTCAAAAGCAGGTGGACCTCAAAAAATCGTTTTTGCCAGAGCTCTTGGTTATATTAAGTAATAGAGCAAAAGTGGTTTAAGTTGAATATATCACTTTTGTATTATGTATTCTGACCAATGTGGGGGACATAATAGAAACATAAAGATGTCGTTGTTCTGTCAGCATGTTGTATATCACCCGGACTTTACTTTTGACGAAATAATCCATACATTTTTGATCAGTGGACATTCATATTTACCATGTGAGCAACATTTTGGTGTAAAGGGGCCCATAGACACATACTGCTGACACATACTGCCGATGAACCCTTCGTATACGTGTGTGATTGATATTTTACTACACACCTATGAATCATCATTTAAAAAAATGCGTTTGAGAACAAAAAAAATTATTATTTTCTATTTTTCAGTAACTTAAACGTCAAATTTAAAAATAATATTTCATAAAAATGAAAAAATGTATACTATTGTTCATTTTAACAACTGTCAGCAGTACGAGTTCATTTCAAAATCAAAACTATTTTGATTTTTCATACTGCATTGTCTGTGTGTCGCATACATAAACAAAAATTTAAAATTTACCAACACATGCTTATTGCATGAGCATGAGCAGTATGTGTCTATGGGCCACTTTACAAATATTCCTGACAAAAAAAAAATAAAAATCAAAAAATAACAAATATTTTTGACAAAAAAAAAAAAAATCAAAAATTTAAAAAGCATGTTATTTTATGAAAATATAGTTGAAAACAATCAAAATGGTATACTTGACTCTCCGATACTTTCTTGTGATGGCTTTTTTCCTTTGAAATTTCAAGAATAATTATTATTTTCGGTCGCTGGTAACAACATATCCATAAAATCCAACAATTTACAATTTTTTAGTATTCTAACAACGAATGTGTCCTCTTTAACAAAGTCAGTGTTAAAAAGAAGCAATCAGCGACCATAGCACAACTGGATGCATTGAAAAAAACAACCATAGCTGAAAAAACTAAAAACGTCCTTCTTGAAATATTGCACTTCATTCCGCCAGTTCATCGCACTTTTGATAACAACCTGAATTGCTCCAAGATTGTCTGGGAAGAGGTGTATTATGATGAGACAGAGGATGAATAGCACTTGAACCATGTAGTTTGTTTATTATTTTAAATTGTACCACAATATCATAAATGCAGAAGTGGTGTAACCCACACTTTTTCCTATATTATAAACTTAATAAATTTAAAAATACACCAATATTGTAAGTTTGGAAGGTCTTTTTATAAATTAAAAAGAAAACAATTCTAATAATGTTCACAAAAGCAATTAACTCAAAAAATATATATTTAAAATATTTAAAATAACCATTCTCTCCTAAGTAAATTGTTTGGGGTTACACCAATTTTTGCGCTGATAGCCTCAATTATAAATTGCTATGTCTGCTTTTACACAGGGCAAGTTTACTTGTAGCAAGTCACTTTGATTCTCTTTTAAACTTGCTCGTCTGTTTACACACAGCAAGTCTGTGTTCAATTTTGTATGTCAAAACCTAATAGACGCCATACTGAAAATGAGAAAACAAAAGAGAATTGAAGATACTTGCCAGTACAAGCAAGTGTGTACCCCTCTTCTTTCTTCTTGCCTCTCTCTCCTATAAACTCAGACTTGCGGCAAGAAAACTTGCCCTGTGTAAAAGCAGACTATCAAACAAACAACTTTTTTTCGAAATCCAAAAACTATTACAAAACATTTAATACACACTTCTATTATATTTTTCTATTAATTAAACGAAAAACCTAAATTAAATTTAAAATAATTTTTTTCCGAATTCTGATTTTTAATAGTTTAATTAAAAAAAAAAAATCTATTAAAAGCCAATTTTATTAAAGCATTGTGCAAATCAATTAGCCACATATTAAATGTTTTTGAATATTTTTTTCTAATCTGCTTATTAGATATTTTTTTATTTGGTTTCCCGAAACAACTAAAAAAATTACAAACAAAAAATTTAATTAAAATTTTAGCATTTTTTACTAAAACCTTAAAGTAGTTTTTTTGGTTGAGCTAAAATATATCTCATACCAAAAATAAATAATATATGTTATATAAATAATTTTTAAGGCATTTTAATAATATATTTGTAACTAATAACAACACATATGTCTTTTTTTTTGTATACAATTCAACAGATAAGTTGTAAAAAACATTTAATTGATTTTTTGTTTTTAAAATAATTTGCATTTTATGTGTATTACCGCATCAAATACATTTAAAGCCTTTTAAACCGAAAAATTTAAATAATATTTATTTGTGTTTTTGTTTACATTTTGGTATACCTACATAGTATGTATCAGAGCTACTAGTTGAAATTATAAATAAATATACATAGGTAGGTATTGCAGAGCTTTGAATCAATTAATTCAATTTGAGCTTAATTCACTAAAATCTTAGTTCGGAATTTAAAGCTAGCAGCCATAAATCCATTCACAACATCTAATGCTTAAGCTTTATTTAAAAGCTTTTATTTAAATAGAAATAAAAGCTTTTAAATAAATGGAAGAGATATTTAATGTATCAATAAGTAGTAAATTCTATAAACAACGAAAGAATGAATTCAATATAGGCGCGGATCCTGGTCAAAATTTGTTCTACATTTTTCCTTCTTTTTCATATGAAAATTTTCGGTTTTGGGGAGGGGGGAAATTCCTATTTCACCCCCTCTGGATCCGCGCCTGATTCAATAAATTTGAATTACAAATGAATTAAGCCAGTGAATTAATTTTTAATGAATTCATATACGTAATGATTACTTCGGGTATTTATATATTTAATTACATGTATGTAGAAGAATATATGAAAATGTAGTTTATGGGCAGACACTACACTAATGTCTCATTTGATATTGAATAGAAAATAATTTTGTAATCATCAAGCTATTTTATAAATTAAACTTTTTTTAATTAAAAAAAATATTTAATCTCAGAAACGCAGAAAATCCCTGTTTTTAGTGATCATGTTTATTTCGTGAAATATTTAAACAATGTGAATACACCATAAGATGTTTATCGAGCTGGCAGTGTAAACATAGTTAACTTTACATTACCAATAAACGTTTATTTGCTTTGAATTCTGTTGCACATTTATGTGCGCGTACACGACTATGCACAGTGTGAAAAGTAATGAAAACATTTAAAGCTTTTAAAATACATATAAGGACTGAGATTGTAAAATTCTTAACACACGTTTTTCATTAAAACTTTTAACCCAAGTATTATTTGATTTTTTTTTTTTTTTTTTTTTGATCAAGTTATTATGTTCATTTGTTGTTAATCTGATTAAAATGAGTGACCAGAAAAAAGTGCGTACTAAAATTATTAAACATTTTCAACAAAACCCAACTTGGTCCTACAAAGGTTGGCCTACAAATGGCTCTATAAATACCGAAATTTACATCAAGGAATGTTTAAAAGAAAGGATGTTTCCATTCATAAGACTTCTTAATGTGTCCAATTATTTTTGGCCTGATTTGGCGTTTGTCACTATGGTAAGAAAGGTCTTGATTGGTAAAAGACCAGTAATGTGGTATTTGGCAATTTCTCCTAACTGCCTGGAGCTGAGTCCAGTGAAGAGATATTGGACTCTTGTTAAAAGAGAATTGAAGAGCACAAAAAAGGTGTCCAAAAGTGTGGTAGATTTTAAACGGAGATGGACAACCTGTTCGAACAAAGTGACATAAAGCACTATAAAAACCATAATGGAAGGGTTTTCGAAAAAGGTTCAAAATTTCATCATTAGTGATTAGAACTATAAAAATAATTTTTTTTTTTTTTTTTGTAAATTGGAACAATAATTTCAATCAAATAAAAAAAGATTCAGAACTGTAAGTTTAGTGGTTTCATTTTTATTAACATATATGTATGTTAAAAATGTTTCAATCTCAGTCCTTAGCACTTCTGAAGTGCACTATCATTAACATTTAAATACAGTACTCTAAAGTCCAGTCTACTAAATTTATTTGTTTGCTGTAAAATGTCCAAACATTTAAGAGATGAAGTGCTGCTTGTTGTATGGTCTGCCGAACCAAGTCGCATGATATTTCTCAGTTCAAACAAGTAACAGTGCTAAATTCGGCTGTGACGAATCTTGTATAACAACCATCAATATGTGACACTAAAATATATATGTAATGGGGGCTGGGGCGGTTGGTAGTGTCAATTATGGGTCGTGTTTTTTTTTCTTTGTATGTTTTGGTTTTTACAACAAAAAATATTGAATAAAAATAACTTTTTCTTTAAATGTATTGGTGTTTGCTCTTCCATTAGGAATTTTTGGGCACCCCTGCGTTATAGTATAATTTTAATTTATTTACAGAAATTATTTCTCAAAAAAGAAATGCACGAAAAACATTTCATACACAACTCTGATTTTCAACATACATCTGGATAATTTGAAAACGCTGTTGCGGTTTGAGCCTTTCCACGATAAATTCATTATCATGCAATACTGAATGTAAGTAAGATATCGGTACAATACTAGATAAAAAAAGATAAATAAAAAATTAATATAAATAATAAAGATTACTAAAAAAAACTACCATCAATCAGACTTAGTCATAAATTCTCAAAACCTAAGAAGATTTTATACAAATATCCCTAAAAAATGTTTTGGATCAAAACTTTTGATACAGTTTTTAATTTCTTCAATCGATCCTACTGTGCATTGTTAATGAAACAACATATGAGATTGTAGCAAATATATGTATATGCTGACATACGTATGTAAACGCATACCCATATACATACATATATATTCAGACAAAATATAAATACTTTTATGTAAATGCAAAATTCTGTAAATTGTTTTGGTAACTGTTCAACTATAAAATTAAGTATTGGTCCGTTAAAAAACAAAATAGCACAATACATAGCAACTCTTTCACACTGCATATATGTATATTAGGGTGGTCTCGTTTGTATGAAGGAAAAACTAGATGTTAGTCAAAGTATTTACAAGTAGTCCGCCTTTTTGAAAACAGTAACTAAACCTAAACATGCTTTAGTGGACAAATTTCACCAGACTTAAAAGCCAGAATTATGAAGGCAATCTGTCCTGTTTTAAGAAAGGCGAAAGTCGTTTTTGTGGACTCTCCACAATATGAACTTTCTCTGATTTTTGTGCCTGATGTCAAAAATGATTGGCTTCTTTTCCCACAGCTGCAAATTTCATGTCACACATGAACTTTGGTTTGTTTTCTATCCGGTATTGTTCTTGAACATCAGCTTCATCAGCCACATAAAAATCTTTACCCGGAAGTTGTGAAAAGTCTGCCAGTACATTAGTTTCTTCATCCATCACATAATAGGTGTATTTTTTTAATAAAATTGTACCTACATTTTTTCGTTCGTTCTTTTGCTTCTAAGTTCTTTACCGCATTGAGATCTGGAATATTCTGAACCCAGCATGAGCTTTGTTTCTGCGCACAAAAGAATCAGAGTATCTTTTACGAGCTGCTTTTCTAATAGAAGTGATCGGTTCTCTTCGACTTCTTTTGCCTTACCAATGTCGGTTGGAGCTCTTTATCTACCTGATCCAGGTTTTCTTTCAATTTTCAAGTCATCCTTGTACTCTTTAATGGATTTTGAATATTTTTCACTCACTTTTTTTGGTGAAGATTTTGAAAAAAAATCGTCAAAGCCAGCTCAACAAATACTGAACCCAGGATAAAAATTGGGAACATCCACATCTTTTTTTGGGCCACCCTACTATACATACATATATAAAAATAAATACTCATATACATGCCTGTGTAAGTAATTTTACATTTTTTTTTTATATAGAAGTGAGTGTGCTTGTGTAAAATTACAATAACAAAACACAAAAAATTCAGATTTTTGTTATACAGTATATGAATGGCGGTCAAATAACAAACCAAAAAATTGTAATTAAGCGGTAGGTAAACAGAAAATTAAATATTAATCCCATGGTATTTTACAAGCTTAAACATAATTATAACTATGGTGTATAGTTGAACAAAAAACTCACATACACTTACACAATATTAAAAATAATATATAAAATAGTGTAAAAAAATGTAATATAATAACGAAATAGTAAATACATACATACAAATCTATATTAATGTGTATGTATGGGTGTTTGCATATGATATACTTGTATGTTTATATGCAGTACATTTTTAAATATCCATGTTATAAAATATATAAATATGCAACATGTGTTCGTTCATATCGATGGCTTAATATAGAAAGGTCGTATCTCATTTTTTTTCACAATCGGGTTTTACACATATTCTGGTAGACAAATCTCAAATAAACCTCTCCTAAAAAATTCAGTTTCCTATATTGACGAATAACAGATTCACAGTAATTAAAAAAAATCCTAACTCGTTTCAATACTAGTTTGAAAGAAAAAGCGCTAAGCCATTTAATGTTGAATGCATATTTTTTGGTTTATATTAAAACAAACAACTTTTCTAAAAGTATATTTCGATATAAGTATTACAAATTTTTAGTTGTTTATTTTTCACTTTCACTTTCAGATTTTATTCAGTTTTTTCCTTCTCCTCTAAAGTAACTAAAAGTTGAGATACGACTTTTCTATATTAAGCCATCGATATACTTTATATATATGTAGAAATTTTATTATAATTCAAACTTATTTAGAATTTTTAATTGCTTGTGTGAATATTTAATGCACCAAAAAAAATAATAATTAAATAAACATAAATTTATTCATTATACAGTTGGTAGCGAAACTGATCCCACAATTTACACATCCGCTCTCGACACATTCTTTTTCAGCGTACTATTGAGCTTTAAAAATACGTTCCATACATATCGTTAGCTTAGACTACTACCGTGCTAGATGATTCACTTTTTATGAAAATTTATATTTTAATACAAAACGCTAGAATAAGCAAAAATACACTGTTTGCGTAAAAAAGTGTGCAGTTTTTTAATTTTTGCTCGTTGTTATACTGTGCAAAAGTGCTAAGTCCATTTTATGTTATGCAAACTTCCAAAGTCCATTTTATTTTGTCAAAATTGCAAATAAAATGGACTTAGTCGCCAACGCACTTCTTCTAAACTATAATAATTTATCATTATAAATCATACCAAATAAGACATAAAACTACGATGTACACTAAGCTAACGATATGGAGAAAATATTTTTTATTATTTATATCTGTTACATCTCCGAATACATATTTGCTTAAATTACAACAATCTGTATCGTGTATCTTGTATTAAATACAACCGGGACCATAACGGATATATTGATGTATGAATCATGTATATACATTTTCAGTGTTGCCAGGAGCTGGAAAAAAAAGTAGCTATATGGACTTCAAAAAAAGGCCAGAAAAAGCCAAACTGCTTTAAAAAAAAGCCAAAAAAAAAGCTAAAATATTATGAATTAAGAATTTAGTTTTATATTTATCTTTAAACAAAAAATTTTAAAATATGTTCATAAAATTCATAAAAATAAATAAAATTATAAAGGTAGACTTCAGCTGCAAACAAAATATAACAATAATCATTAATAATAAATATACACATATACATAAGCGACCAAAAACCTTTTAAAGCAATGACAATAAGCTTTCTTTTGAGCAAAAAAAAAAAAATTTTAAAAAGGGGCCCATTTTGGAAAAAAAATTTAGATTTTGCAAAAAAAATTTCAAAAATTGTATGTCTTGAGTTACAAAATATTTATTTTGATAGATATTTCACTCGAATCCCACTTAGCGATCAAAAACCTCTTAAAGGAATGGACCTAAGCTTTCTCTTGAGCAAAAAAAAAAAAAAAATTAATAAAAGGGCCCATTTTTTCCGAAAGAACTGAATTACTATCTAATAGAACTAACTATCGGAAGACATCGATTCACTTGACATTAAATGCCCTATATATATTTTTATACAGACAAAACTTAAATTTATTTTTTTTTTTTTTTGTAATTTAAGTATTAAGCATTTACTATTTTTCACATACATATTATATTTTTTTGGTTTTACGAGTACTATTTTAAGTATACTATTAACGGATAAAAAATCGATTTAGCGAAGAGTTTTCAAATGAAAATCTTTGTCGCAATTGCTCAATTAGTTTAATTTGCCGTATTATTTTTTTCAGAATCGTCACTAATTAAACCGTTCGTTATTTTATCTCTCATTCTTCAAACTTGCATGAAAAATGTGGCGAAAGCATTAAACAATTTTCAATTGGGAACGATAATGTATCAAATTCTTTGCGTTGTATTTCAATTTGAAAACACATACTATGGAGAAGAAATTTTAAATCAGAAAACAGCTTTGTTGGATCCGCTGAATTGCTTACTGGTTTAAAAAAAAATAATACACCAAATTATAATCAGTATATTAATCACTTAAATGTTTGGCTTTGAAGCATTGCTGGTTTTAACTCAAAGCACAGATTCACAATACGTTTAATGGCTATTTCAAATGACAGCCATCGAGTATCACAAGCCTTCAAGAGTTTGTGGGGCTCTTGTCCATTATATAACGATGAATATAATGTGTAATAACAATTTTGTCTTGAAAGCGAATTTGCTAGACATTGAAACACTTGGTATTGGCAATTGTTATTTGTTCTTTTAATACTGCACAATTCTTAAGTATGTTGAAAAGCTAAATGAAAAACAGTAATGAATTAAAATGAAAATGTCTCACAAATATAAATTTAGCCTTTTTATTTTCTCCTTATCCTCGAAATTTTGGTTTTAGCTTCGTTGACTTTCCTAGCCTTTTTTTATTTAAAAAAGGCTATTTTCAAATTAAAAAAAGGCTAGAAAAAAGCCACGAAGCTAAAAACAAAATTTCGAGGCTAAAGAGTAAATAAAAAGGCTAAATTTAGCCTCAAAAAGGCTAAACTGGCAACACTGCTCACAATTACTTTCAACACACAGACAAACAGAGGGATAGACGGACATGGCTATATCGACTCCGCTATCTATAACGATCTATGCATGAGGTCAGAAATGCAAAATGTAGAAATTACAAACGTAATAACAAACTTACCTTTGCCACTCATGGTAAAGGGTAAAAATTAAAATTTTACGTGGAGGACATTCTCGAAACTGCATCTTAAAATGATATGTGCATTATGAACACGCAGAAAAAAAATATAGTTGTGCATGTTTACTGTAAACATTTCAACATTTTTACAAGTTTTTAACAATACAATAGTCACAGTAACTATTTATATGATTGTGGTAACTATAATATGGTTAATTTACAATTCACATGATTGTATCAACCATATATATGGTTACAGTAACATGATAGAATCATGCGAATCGTAAGTTAACCATATTATGTTTACCGCAATCATGTAAATATTTACTGTGACTATAATATTGTTAAAAAACTTATAGAAATGTTGAAATGGTTACAGTAAACATGCACAGCTATGTATTTTTTCTGCGTGAATGCACATTTGTAGTCTAAATAGGAAGTATTATTAGACATGTTTAGATATTTAATATTGAATTTAAAATTTTGTGTAAAAACAACACAATTGTATTTCTTATATATCGCCAGCTAACGTATATTTATTTTTCCTGTAACTGTATGAACACGTAACATGTGGAAAATTATTAAGTATGTTTGTTTTTTCTAACAAAAATTTTCATAATGTATTTTCATATGTACATTGGGTAAATGTTTACATATCATAAATATTAATAAAACCAAAAAAATTAAAAATTAAACACATACAACAAAATATAATTTTAATAGAAATATTATTAATTTAATTTTTTCTCCGGTTTTGTTGGTTTTTCAGTAATAATAATGTATTAACATTTTGTCGTACAAAGTAAGATGTTCACTTTGATGAATTAACTTTTAACGATAATATTCATACATTTCAAAAATTTGAAAAACATTTTTTTAGGGTTTTTTAGTTGTGAAAGATTACACCTTATTTACATTTTTAAATGATACAATAAATGATACAGCCTCCCTAATATAGCGTAAACATAAATCACAATAATTAAATAAATAAATAGTTAGTTAGTTACGCTTAATGGAGATAATCTCTTTTAATAGTAATATTTAGCTAAAATAAATGTATTATGTAAATAATTATATAATAAAATACAATAGATTTCACTGTGCGACAGCCCAAATCGGCATATCACGATTCTTAGATTCCAGCGAAACGCCAGGACTATACAACATTTTTTTTGACTGATATAACTTTTCCCAGTGGACAGAACCCCTACCGATCACTGACCCCTACCATTTCTACTCGCAGTGTGTTTGACTATTGAATTTAACATGGGGATGTCATTGCAGGTGGCGGTTTGACAAACTCTTCATAACACTTCACTACCCAGCAGTTAAGCAAGTACACAGAGAAAACAGATTCGTGATGGCAACCGAATTTGTTGCCAATCGAATGATTCTACCTTAGTAACCGAATTTTACAGTTGTGGCTATCAAATTTTAGAAGGGGTAACAAAAATTTGGTTGCTTCAACCGACATTCTTCTTCAGCAACTGACTTTCTGTTGATAGAACCGAAAAATTCAATGTGTGCAACCGAATCATTCGATTGGCAACAAATTCGGTAGCTATCACGAAACAGTTTTCTCTGTGTAGTCAATGTATCCCAAATAGACATTAATCGTCACAAATGTCTGATCATTTAGCTGACTCCAATTTATCAATTGGTTACTTTATACATGCCATGCAATCTAGTGTCAATTAAGTGTCTCTAAGTAATCTAGGATGTAGTCACTTTGTGAGTAATTCGTACAAACCGGTTTTACACAAATTGTGTTGATATAATTCTCATACACTTTATTTTTATTTTAGCTTAAGTTTACTGATATCCCATGTAACATAGCATGAAGTCAATAGTCACTTTAGTATCTCTTAGTAACCTATAGTGAAGTCACTTTAAGTGTTTATTTTGTACTGCACTTTAGAAAATAGTTATTTTAGCCACTAGAAGCAATCCATAGAAGAGTTGTCGAAGAAAGGTTTGTTTACAAGCTATCGTTTATTTGAGGTCAGTTAGCACGCGTACTTGTTAAAATAACTAGCTATGTAGCTGATCAAGTTACCAGTTAGGTAGCTAGTAAGGTAACTGACGCTATTTCACCAGTATGTGAATCCAATGCGTTTACTACTTTGGACCAGCTATTAGACAGTCACATTGTAGTCAAAAAGGTGCAAAATAACTAGTCACGTAGCTATTGAAGTAACTTGTTCCCACACTAAATGATAGGTAAAATCAATAGTTCGAGACTGTTTTCTAGAACTGCGGTGTATTAAATTCAATGAAACTAATACTACTGCATTTGAGAAGAAAAACTAAATTTACTCATAACCTCTCCTTTTCCACTCAAACGCTGCAATCAATAGGACTCAAGCTTCATATTTATTCTACTCTCTATTTGTTATTAGGAAGGGCATGTGAGTCTACTCTCCATTTTTGCATTTTCTGCATCGTCAGTGTCAGAATGAAAACACGAACGGCCACCCACATCCAGGATTAGTGGTACATTTTATACCCCACACCACCATAGTGGGGAGGGTATATTGGCTTTGTGCAGATGTTTGTAACGCCTAAAAATATTAGTCTAACACCCACCATAAAGTCCATCCGTCCGTCCGTCCGTCTGGCTGGCTGGCTATCTATGTAAACTTTGTGCGCAGAATACAGGTCGCAATTTTGAAGATATTTCGATAAAATTTGGTACATATCATTACTTCTGCCCAAGGACCAAGCCTATTGAAACTGGCTGAAATCGGTCCATTATTTCACCTAGCCCTCATACAAATGTCCTTTCGAAATTGAACTTTATCGGTCATAAATATTTAATTTATATAGGTATCTACACAAATTTTTCTCCAAATAAGTACCAAATATACGGAATTCGTGTCACCAAATTTTATTATGATCGGTTCATAATTAGTCATAGCTCCCATATAAGGTCTGCTTCCGATAATCACTTTAACGAGCATAAATCTCTTAAAAATGTTGGTATACACATGAAATGCAACATAAATAACTTTCATATAGACATTAGTCACATGACCAAATTTCATGGTGATCGGTCCATAATTTGTCATAGCTCCCATATAAAGTCCACTTCCGAAAATCGCTCACGAATATAAATTATTGAAATTTTGAAAGAAAAATGTTTTTGCTCATTTACTGTTTTACTTGAATTTATTTTCAAAAACTTAAAACGAATTTCTGACCATAATTTATTATTGAATATGCCTGCGAAACGTAGTGCAAATGACTGATGATGACTTTAGTAGCCAAAGCGAACTAATTTGTTGTATAAGTAGTAATATAGAGTTAGTGTAAGGTTTATTATTGTCACTTTTCAAACTGCTGGAATATTTGAAATTAATTGGCTCAATTTATTCGAAATTCCAATTACACACACAACAAAATCTTTCACACACAAGTAAAATCCTATCTTCGATCGGTTAAGCGAAGACCACTATTACCAAACACATCTTGATTAATGTTCGGCATTACCTTTGTTTGTCTTGTCGAGTCATTTTCAAGAGCACAGCATGACTTGACAATGTTTCGTGTGAGATTAGTCGCACTGTAAACAAATCAACATGTACGAAACTTTAATCTCAAAATTTGGCCTGGGAAAATACCTGACTAATTTGGCTCGATATTAGTGTTTTGCTTCCAGTTAAAAACATTATATTATGAAAAATACAAGTTAAATTTCAGCGCAAATAAAATTTTTATGAATTTAATTAATTTATCGGTGATTTCATATTATTGTTAAATTTATAAATGTTTGAATTATACTTAAATAAACAGATTTATATCTGTTTGTATTTCAAATGAAAAAATATGTTTAATACGCGTTTGCCATTTTTATAACATAAATTCCATTTTATATATCAATCAAATACTAATGGAATTTTGTTTAACAAATTTCATTCTACAGAGAAAACTTAATAAAATTTTGTTTGTATATTAACTTTTATAAGTATTTAAGGTTTTTTATTTGTAAAACACTTCCACGAATTATCGATAGCAATTTTATTTGAGTAGTATTTAATTTAATAACTACTTTGCAATAAACTCTTTTAATTGCTGTTTTTTACCAATATTAACTATAAATGTATATACTTTACTTAATATAAATACACATATGTATGTTTTAATAGCAGGAATTAGTTACGACTACATTAAATAGCCTTTATATATATTACGGGTATAAGCTATCAGAGATATGCAATTTACTTAATTAATGACTGGGAACTACAAAATATAAAAACATTTATTTAAAAAATATTTGCTATTTGCATAATAATCTCTTTTATACCCTTCATCATGAGGGTTACTATATGCTTGCCATTTCATTAGTAAATTCTATACTTTTTAGAATATATATAGATATATATCAGCCAAGCCAAACCACATATCCTTGTGATATAAGCAAAATTCTATAGTTATTTCTTTTGTATACTTTCTTTACTTATATATGATTTGAATTTGAATTTGCGATCACCAAGGGTGATGTGTATTTGTTAATAATTTACATATGGCTACAAGAGTTCTTGACCAGTTCTTGCCAATAAGTTAGTGGAAATGTTTGTGTATTTTCATTATTTCATACACAGAACAGTGGTACGATATTATTTGTAAGAAACAAATTTTTAATAATATAATATTTAAGGTCAAACATTATGGACACTTTGACAGGACAAAATGCATAATTTTGTACATGTTCTTTTATTTTATAATTGTCTCTTGGTTTGAGAAAAATGATTCATTTTAAAACTGTATTGAGAATGGTTGAAACTAAATTCAGATGGCTTGTATTTCTTTTGTGCTTAGAAAAACATTGACACATATCGGTAGAAAATACCAAAGAACTTAAACCTTTAAAGTGTTATTGTTTCAAATTACAAATATATATTAAAACTTACAAGATTGTTTGTAAAGGAGTGAGACAAAAACGAAACCACTAAACTTACAGTTTTGAATCTTTTTTTATTTGATTAAAATTATTATTACAATTTACAAAAAAAAAAAAATATTTTTATAGTTCTAATCACTAATGATGAAATTTTTAACCTTTTTCGGAAACCCTTCCATTCCCGTTTTTATAGTGTTTTCTGTCACTTTGCTCGAACAGATTGTCCATCTCCGTTGAAAATCTATCACAATTTTGGACACTTTTTTGTGTTCTCCAATTCTCTTTTAATAAGAGCCTAATATCTCTCCACTGGCCTTAGCTCCGGGCAGTTTGGAGGATTTGCCTCTCTTGGTACAAATACCACATTATTGTTCTTGTACCAATCAAGGGCTTGTTTACCATAGTGCCAGGATGCCAAGTCAGGCCAAAAATAAGTGGACACATTAAGAAGTCTTATGAATGGAAACATCCTTTTTTGTAAACATTCCTTGATGAAAATTTCGGTATTTATAGAGCCCTTTGTAACAAATGTTTGGCTTTTTTGCCGCAACTGCATATTGCTTGCCATACCAAGAACTTTTTAGGAAATTTTGTCTGCTTTTGGGTCCTAAACTTTTCTTCAACATTCCCTCGAGCATCTGCAACATAAAAAAATTTACCCAGAAGCTGCGAAAAATTTTCCATACTTACATTTCGGCATCCATTATGCAGCAGGTATATTTTTTGTATAAAATTTGACTTCAATTTCCGTGCTCTGTTTTTGGCCTCTAAATTTTTAGCAGCGTTCCTGTCAGGAACTTTTTGAGCCTTGTATGTTTTCAAACCTTCGTTGGCTTTAACTTTTCGTACCAAATAGTCCGAGTACTGACCTAATAGGGCTGCTATCCCACCGGAGGTGTTTGGAACTCTTTCGAAAATGTTTTCTATTTTTTTGTCTTTAGAAACATCATGTGGACCATTCCTTCTAGCTGAACCAGGTTTTATATCAACGGACTAGTTCTCCCGGTACTGTTTAATAACATTGGAAAAAGTTTGATAGCTGACCTTTGATTGTTTGGCCAACTTTTTGTAGGACCAAGTTGGATTTTGTTGAAATATAATAACTGACATATTTTACACAGGTAACTTGATCAAAAAAAAAAAATCAAATAATGCTTGGGTTAAAAGTTTTAATGAAAAACGTGTGTTAAGAATTTTACGATATCACTCCTTATTAACAAATTAGTGGAAAAAAATAAAATAAAATATTTTTGTTTTAACATACGCTGATAGTTTCTAGGGAGTTCTAATAATTGTTATCATTTTAATTTTAATTTAAATTTAAAACTTGTGGTGAAATTGGAAAAAAGTGAATTTCGTCTGCACATTAAGCATTATTTTTTGCGAAAACAAAACCATCACACAAATAAAAGCAAAGCTTCATTAATTAATACTATGGGATCTCTGCACCATAAATTTCAATGGTAAAAAAGTTGTTTACTAAATTTCGCTGTGGCCATATAAGCACGGAAGATGTCGAACGTTATGAACTCCCAGTTGAAGTTTCTACACAATTTAAAATAACACGATATGGTGTTGGCCGATCGGAGATTGGAAGTGCGAGAGATGGTGGAAGCCATAGGCTTCTCACTGGGCTGAGTGGTTTCAAGTTTGAATGATCACTTGAGTATTATAAAGCTATCTACACATGTGCAGTTTCCATGGCATAAATCCATTAACTAGGCTACAAAATGCTCCTTCCTCCGCCCTATTCTTCGGATGTAACCCCGAGCGACTATTTCTTGTTTTCAAACCTGAAGAGATGTTTAGGAAGAAAGTTATGAAATCATGTCACAAACAAACAAAACATTTCGCAAACTTTTGAAAAATATACAAAACTAATCAAGATATTTAAATTGTATTCCGCCGAAATCACTTTAAAAATTTCTCTACTAAATTTAGAGAGGATCGTCTCATGATTTGTCCTAAGTTTTCTCAGGAAACACTATCTCAAAAATGTTGTTATTTTTCGTTGTTACCTTAGAAAAACGTTGGTTTAGCTAAACCGCATTATTTTAAGTTACAAATAATAGTGTTACGAATGTGCAATGACGATTTGAATTTAACGGTCTGTAACGACTGTCTGCAGCATTCATCATGTTTGAAGGCACGTCCATCAGTAGCATGCGGTTATTGGCATTGTTTGTAAGTATGGCAACACTAAATGTTTGGGCTGCTGGCAATGACATCGAAGGCTATGTAATTCGTACATACGAGTTTTGTCCGTTAAGAGAATTGTAGAAGATTCCCGAGAGATGGCGTGTGTATAAATGGTGGCAGAGGCTGCAGTCGTGAGTTGAGTTGGTCATAGGCGCTGTTAGAGTTAACATCAACTGTGTTGTCCATTTAAGGTTGTACGTTATAGAGAGTGTGTGCATTTCTGCGAATTGATAAAAGTGTAAAAAAATACTGAGAGACTATTTAGCCTGTTATTGTTGTACATTCTAAACAAATAAAGAGTTGTTACAAATTTTAAGCTACTAAAACTGCTTTTATTTGTAATCAAAAGTTTCCGGTTTATTTAAGGGAAATAAACCCCGTTTTTAAAAGGTAAAAATGTAACAATAGCGTAAATTAGTTTAAAAATTAGAACAACTCTTTATTTATTAAAATGTACACAACAATTTCCTGTATTATCTAGAAATAAATGTTTAATTTCTACAATGATCATTTAAGTTTTTTTTAAAAATGCTTCACATTAATGATGTAATTCTCTGCAACAATGTTAATAAATGCGTGTTATCAACGTTATTTAAAAGTAAAAGTCTCCATTAATGGAAATTTTGATAAACATGATTGTGAAGATCGGTTTAAAGTCCTAAAGGTTTTTGTGAGCTTTGTGTAACCAAAGACTAAATAAATGATTACTATATACATATATATATATATACTATTTAAATAGATTTTAGCAACAAATTTCCATTTCGTTGCACTGTTTATTCATGAAAACAACAAATCTTATTTAAATAAATATCTCTACTTAACGTTTTTTTTTTTATAATATATTAAAAAAGATTCCTAAATCTATGTTTATTTTTATTTTATTTCAAATTTTTGTGTTTCACCAGTAATAACAATAACAGAAAAACAAAGTAAATCGCTATTTAACACGCAGGTTATTTCAGAAGTCTTACACTAAAGAAAATATAGCAAGTATTATAGTTCCTTACAAGAACAACATTAATGGTGTTACGTGACCTCTAAGAAACCCTAACCACCCCTTTATGTTTGGTGTATATTTTTGTTTTTTTTTTTTCTGGTATAAATAATAACCCCTTTTCTGTTTTACGCTTAATGTAGATTTTTTGAAACTGGTCTATTCTGGAAGAGAAATAGTCAAACGAGAGGCTTAAATAAACAAGATAAAATTCCAATTTCAACTACTACTAAATCATTTAAAACAACTAATTTTCAGAATCAGATTTCTTACTAAGATTTGTGTTATTTAAACAGTAAATATTTTACTTTCTTAAGGAAAAAGTTTTTTCTGAGATTAAAATTTTCTGCACATTTCTCAGAATGGAGCACATGACTATCACAGTAGCTGTTTATGAACAAAATATTTATATAATTTTGATTGTAGTATAAATATATCACACAATAAAGTGAAAGTGCATATTAAATTTACATAAAAATTCCTTTTATATATTTCCGACACACAAAAGCAAAAGCCTTTCTTTCGGTTTTTGCTTTGTTTCTGCTTTCATTTCAATTTCATTGGAGTTAAAAGAAATGAACAAGAACAAAACGTCTAAATACAATAAATATAAAGTAAATGAAAAAAATAAATATAAAGTATAATGAAAATTATACCAGACATGCAAATCTCTAATTTAAGTGTAATGTGCAAATGGTTTATTTGAATACGTGTTCCATTTGTTGTCAATGTATGTAGCTGTGTTCGTTTATGTTTATTATTATAAATGCAATAAAATGTATTTGATTTTTAAAAGATAGAAACGAAATGTGCTGTTCTTTACTTTTGTTTATTTATTTCCATTCATCAACGTAATTGTATGAGTATCATTATTATTTTATATTCTATTATTAAATTAAGAGCAACATACGAAAAGAAAGAAAAAAAAAACAAGAAAATATATATAATAAATAATAAATAAACAAATCAAGTGGTAATAACATTAACTTCTAGTATTATTTGTTTATTGGTCAATTAAATAATTTTCAAATTGAATACCAAATATTATTTGTATATAGATTTCTACTTATGTATGTATTTTAGGGTGCCCCCATTTATATGGTGGAAAAATAAGGTGTGAAAGTTTAGTTGTATTAAAAAAAAAAAACACATAAAAACCTTAAAAAATTACATTTTTATCCTTATACTGAACTCAGGACAAAAATTTTGAGTAACAGTATCTTTCAATTCATTTTGCTTGTTTGTTGGGAACATCCACAACATTTTTTTTGTGCCCCCTAATATATATATTTATAGTATTAATGCCAAATACCATAATATTTTTAGAGACACATAAAATTATATTAACTAGTGTTGCTATAATAATTGAAAATAATAAACACACATATTATAAGTCATTTTGTTATATCGTATTAGACAGAAGTATAGTTAATCATAATAAATTTATGTATTATTAATAAATAGTATACATAAATTTTAGGTGGTATTAGATTATAAATTGGCAAATATTTGGAAGCTATATTTGACTGTGTCGAATACTAAAGCATGTTTTTTATAGAGGTGGAGAACTTTAAATTGAAATAAAACAGAGAAAATTTTTTTTTAATATCCATCCAATCGCTTTATGGGCCGGTGTTACCATTGGTCCATATGTCTTGCAAATAACGATGGTCAGAACGTTATAGTCAACTATGAGTGGAAGTAGTTAAAGAATGTTAATCAATGGCCACTAAACAAAAATCTTTAACTACTCAGGAAAGCTCAGTGTTGTGTTTGGAATTCTGACGCATGAATACCTACATTCTGAATACTTTATCTTTGAATCTGACTGAAATCTAATTAAATGATTGGTATTTTATATTCATGTACTTTTTCACCATGATATTATTGTAATTTTTCCAATTAAAGTTCCGATAGAGCTCAGGCTAAGTACCCTGCAATTATTGAATTTTTTCAAAATTTGGAGATCAAATAATAAGTACCGCTTACTTACGAGACATTAAGAAACCAAATTAACGAGATGTTCAGAAACATGTAGTTGTTTCCAGGTGCGAAATGATTAAAAGTTCGGCTTTCTAATTAACATTCTACGTGTTTTTTTTACTATCGGGAGGAAGACTAAGTAACATTCCAACATTCTATAATAAACCCTCATCTCACCCTCAAAAAAACAAACATTATTTACGGTCATGTATTGTTTTCCACACAGGCTACGTATTTTACACATATATATAATTTTTTTGACGTCAAAATCATGATTTAGCAAGAATTACTTATTTCTTGTTATATATTGATGTAACATATCAATTTAGGGCCATTATAACAACTTGCCTTTAATGTTCCTAATAGTAAAAGCCTTTAAAATTATTCATTATCATAACTTCCATGTAAAATGAAAGATAAAACCGATTACTTTTAACAAATTAGTTGTACAAGGTGACAATGGCACACTTTTATTTGTATCCAATAAGCATCCAATAAATTTAAATTAAAGTATTGGAAATTTAATTGGAATTAAACTTGAATTTTTGTCTCTTTTTCAAGTACTTCTCAGATTATAAAATGCTTGAACCATAGATAAATACACATAGATCGAAAACACTCCTGTCGAAGACCTAACTCAGTTGTCAAAAATATAAGTAGTACAAGACTATGTTAAAATAACTAGCCAACTAATTCTAACTATTTCTGTGGCTAGTGTAAACCCGAAAGTAGGTGTGATTGCTTGTTACTATGTGAAAGTATTTCAGGCTTATTACAACATTTTAAGTGCAAATATAATTGTTTAAAGTGATTATATTTAATTTTCTAATTTAATTGGTATGTTATAAACTAAGCTCCCAATTAGCATGTAGTATGAAATGAATTTGACTCTGATTGTTTTTTTGCTATTATCAAATTGTTTATTGAAACCGAAAATATATATTTTCTATTTATTTTTTATTTCTTGTATACATATATTTACAGAATATATATTGTTTCACTATGAGAGAAAAATCCGTCATGTACGGTATGTCACGTAAGATATTAAATTTTATTTATTATAAAATCATCCAAAGATTATTTTTATATAAATATGACGGATTGTAAAGGAAAAATATTTGGTTTATTGTCAGAAATTAAAAGACAGCACGATTCGCAAATTATCGCATATTTCTGTATGTACCTCAAAATTACTTCCGTTTTATGTCACGTACGATATACCCTTATTTCGCTCGATATTTTGGATAACAATGTTTCGAAACTTATTATTTTCTTTTAAATGTAGTACTCTCTGAATGGAACGTAAAGACCAAATTATTTTTCAGATACTCTTATTTGTGCAAAATCTATTTCAAACTATAGGCGTAGAAATGTCACGTACGATGACATGGAATTTCCCATAAACCGAAATGGGTATTTTTATACCCAATCCACAAAATCGTACTTGTAGCGTAGGAAAGTGGGATTAATCACTTGGTTATTTTTTTTACTGAAAGAGGACATCCAAGACTACTAGACACAAGGAGGGCATTGGGGACTTCCAGTCTCCCCGTTTTCTAGAGCCACTTATTTTCGAATTTTGTGATTTTGTAAAATTGCTCAAATTTGGCCCACTAGTTCCCCCAAGGCATAACCTAATATTACCGAAGAAATTATTTTAGGTTGCTCGATTCTTACTTTATCTCTAACCAAAAGAAGATTTTTAATACCGTTTTCCTAGAATTTTCTAGAATTTCTAGAATTTTCTAAAATTTTTCTAAAATGGCTCTATTTTTGGGCGTTTTTCTACCCATTTGGCGTTAATGGGTTAATATTGAATTCCAGTCAAAATTCAACCACTTCAATTTTAGGTTTATGTATTCTTATTGGGTCAAGGTTGTTAATATAAAGCAAATGTCTGCTTTTCATTTTTGTTTATTTATTGTCAAAGCAAAATTAAAATTATTTTATTCTTCATGAGGTTGGCATATTTTTCACAAAAAAAAATATGATAACTTCAAATACATAAACCTCACTATAAAATTTAAAGGCAAACACCTTTGGAAATCACATATGTGTGGAAAACCATACACACTATATGCATCGCCACTTTTGAAACATCTCCTTTTATAAAAATTATTTTTTGAAGCAATACTTAAGGCCTAATTTTGTAAAACGCAACGACAAACGTTAAATAAATTTTGTATGAAAAAAAGTCAAGTTTCAAAACTTTTCCCCAGTATTCTTCATACAAATTGCTTACGTTTCTGAACGCTTCGTTTTATAAAATGAGGCCATTAATAGATACGTAATCGCTTGAACATAGCCTTACAATGTTTTTAAAATTTATGAAAAATATTTTTTTTTTTGATTTAACAAAAAAGTTAGCAAAACAACAATAATTATATTTTTACTTAGTACTTTTATAGATAACTAAAAAGTGTTTTTAGTTCAAAGTGACACAACTCAAATATTTAATTATATCCTAATAAATATTTCGATCATAGCATTTCTAAATTAATAAAAATTTTAACCTCTCCAATTACTTATTTAACCGTTACAATTATTAATAGAGATTACTTTTCATGGCCACTTTTTATAGAGTCTGGTAGACAGACAAAAAAAAATCTCATAAAAATTACATCGTAAACAACAGCCTTTAATTATTGTTTTCAACATTACAGTCCTAAAACTTTATGTTTATGTTTATCATTTTATTACAGTGATAATAATTAAAACATAAAATTTACAATATAGCTACATAGATTTTCGAAAGCTGAAATGCAAACACAAATTTATTGCTTTATTAAAAACCAAATATTTCCTAATACAAACCGTAGATGCAAACGAATAAATTCCAACGAATATTCATATATATCAAATACCAGCAAACGGTTGATTGTGGCACGTGCCATTATAAACAAATTGTTTGGTAAAATACATAAAACAAGCAATTTTGCAATCAATAGTATGTATCATTTATTGCATTTGTGCGATATACAAACAAATTTTTAGTGTTTTCAAACAACATTACATTAGTACAGTAAAATGTTGTTTAACTTTCGTTGAACTTTTGAACTGCTGTGGAAAGCAGAACAAGTGAAAAGGGTAGAAAAGGGTTCACATTGAAAATGTATTAAAAAGTCATCAAAAACAACAAGCAAATACTTATAGAAAAACATAAAAAAGGTTAAAATATTACAAAATGTACGGAAATGTAACAAATGTAAAATATTTCTATAAAATACCAATATATAGTATAATACTACTATACTATGGCCAGTATAGTACTGACATTATGTACCCAGAGTCTGGGAAAATGGTCAGAAGCAAGTCGTAAAATATCGAAATAAAACAAGCAAATGGCTAATGATGAATGAATGTTGTTGCTACTGTGTCAGTGTCTGCCGTTTGGTTTTGTTGGTAGTTAAAGGCCATTGGTTTACAAATATTACATCATAGAATTGATTGCACGAATAAACAACAATTTCAGCATCGCAGGCATAAAGTTTATGTGAACCATTTTTACACATAACAAAATAAGCCATAAAATTTTTATTCGATAATTATATTTTGTAAAATTGGATTCCTTTTTTATTTGGCTGCAGATTAAATAATGTTTTGAATTTATTTATGTAATTGATTGAAAGTTTTGCCAATGTTAAGATTTTTAAATGCCGATATCAGAGACAACTTGTATAGCATTTAATACTCTCTAATAAACAATTTAGCACAGACTTTGATTTTTAATTTTTTTTTAATCTGTAAATTTAATATTGTGCTATAGATGTAAAGATTTTTAAATGTCGATATCAGAATCAATTTGTATAGCATTTAATACTAAATTTACTATTGTGCTATAGATTGCATTCGATTGAAAGCTTTGCCAATGTTAAGATTTGCCGATTTGTATAGCATTTAATACTCTCTAATAAACAATTTAGCACAGCATTTGATTTTTAATTTCTGCTAATTTGTAAATTTGATATTGTGTAATAGACTGCAATTTAAACTACAAATTTAGTTTTAATTAAAAAAATAATTTTGAAATACTCTGCTTTATGTTAATAACTAAATAACGCAGCAATTAATTGAATATGTTTTTTTCTTAACAACGAATATGTATTTATAATTACGAGTATCACATAATTACAATATAATTTAGAATTTAATGCATTTATAAATATAATATGGTTTTTGTGCATTTTATTAGTATAATAATAATATTTATTACATTAATTGGTTACGTGTGTGCATAAAATTATGAGTTTATATACTATAAATAAGTATAATTAATAATTTAATAAAATGTGATTTATTGTTTCAATTACACACATTAATAAACTCATGATCGTAGTCATATTCATATATGTATGTATGTATATTAGGATGGCCCTGTTTGTAAGGTGTCATTGTTTCCAATTAAATGAAAGTTTATCCTGTTTTTAGGAGCCCATTTCAAGACTTCTATATCATTTTTTTCGCAACAGAAAAATACAAAATATTGGTGTCTCAAGCAGCGTTGCCATATTTTTTTCAAAAACTTCAAATTTAGAATAATAAAACTGATTTTTAAGTGAAAAAACTGAAATTTTCTTTTATGTAGCTTCTAAATATTGTAAAACTATACATTTCGCTTCCATTTTAACACTTTTAATAAAAAAATACAAAAACTACTTCATGTTTAAAAAATGCAGTCTTTTTAAACCTTCGATATAATTGAGGGTTAAACATGTAGCATATCTTCGGGGATTTAGCGCAACATTATTTGAAAAAAACACGCTATACGCTTACCAAACTACTTTTTTTTTTAGAAAAGAACACAAAGAAGTGCAAAAGGCAGAATAAAAGCATAATTTATGCCAGAAAAGAAAACACCATTAAATAGATTTGTACATTTCTTAGGCAAATTTTATTGCCATTTCTTTTGAGTCTGTTCCTAGTTTTATTCTTATTAACTTGTGAAAAAAAATTTGTTCAGTAGCGACAGGTACTGACAAAATTGCATATACCAGCTTTTTTAAATTAGGAAAAGCTTTAGTGTATTAAAAAAAAACAGTTGTTTGCTTCTACTGAAAGTTTTTAAATTTAAGAGGAACCAGTGCGATGTATATTCTTCCTTTACTATATATTCAAAAATGTTGCCGTATAAATGGTTAATTGAACTATTTATTAAATGCAGTTGTGACCTTTCGTTTTGAAATATACGGTTTAGTTTGTTAATAGCACTTCAAATTCTTTATGCAAATAATTTATTATTCTTTGTGCACAACCAAACTTTTCCATGTCTACGTGTCAAAAAAATATTTTTAAGACACCTAATCTGCTCAGAAGCTGATATTCTGTAGTTTCGGGCGATAGTCAACGCGGTTGGGAAGGGTGCAATATTTTTCTGGGATTATAATTCAGCAAAACTTGTAATTCTAAAAATAGTTCGCACCATTTTGAGTAAAATTTTATACATATATCCCTCGCACCAACTTCAATATATTTCGGCAAAAAATGACAAGCTGAATTTGCACAAACAGCGAACGAGTGGCAAATACATTTAAATATAAATAACGTGGACAGTCTTGTTTTAGCATTGAAGAAACAGAACTATAACACCAGTCATTACATTGGCACCAACCGCAGCAAAACCTATTAATTTTGTTTTATAGTTTATATTATTATTGTAAATATTTACTAATGTGGTAAAATTATAGCTTTATAAATTGGAATTAAAATAACAAAATTGAGAGTAAAAATCTAAAATGTAAAAACTGCAAAATCTGCACAATTTACAGAAAAACTTACTTTTTTAAACAAAAAACTTCAAAACTGCTCAATGCTTAGAAAAACTGCAAAATGCAGATAAATCTGCACATTTGACAACGCTGGTCACAAGTGAGTACACGCAGAAAAAAAATATAGTTGGGCATTGTTACTGTAACCATTTCAAAATTTTTAACAATATTATAGTCGCAGTAACTATATATATGATTGAGGTAACAATAATATGGTTAATTTACGATTCACATGAATATTTCAACCATATGTATGGTTACAGTAAACATGTATATGTTTGTGACAACCATTTATATGATGAATAATTTTATCATAATATGTTGTTCTCAGATTATGATATAAGAGCAACATAATATGGTTAATTAAAACGTTTGAATTAAAATGTTATAAACCGCCTATAAATCCCCCGAAACAGGCTTCTCAATTAAGTTCGAATTTTATTTCGATTCGCTGTGGTGTCAAGTCTATTCCAGCTAGAAAAAATTATTTAGTAAAATTTTTATAGGGATTTAAGGTCTCTGAATAAAAAAATTATGTTCAAAATGCTCTGTATTACGTATTTTTGGAGTTTTAGGTCTAGATACGAAAAACTTTTAAACTAAAAAAAAATATATATCTAGATTAGAATGAGAAGATTAATCAAAACCTAGTTTAGAAAGTATTGTTATCTACAGTAAAGTTCATTAATCTAGAAAATTTTGCAAACATTTGCTACAATATCGTTTCCGTTAAAATTGGTAATAAAATAAAGGAATGGTCGAGGTGGGATGATATTTTTATTAAAACATATTTTCTATAAGTTGCCCTAAGTTATAAGCATAGTCATTAGACTGGCATTATTTTTTGGCAAGCTATTAGTAAATGTTAAAAATAGTTTTATTTGAGATTAAAATTTAAAGGACAAAAACAGGAAATTGTGTGAGTACCAAAGAAATAAAATACACACTCAATAAAAGAAAATGTCAGTATCTATTTATATAAGCTTTGCAATATCGGTTTCTATGTGCCAATACACTTATACTATGGGTTAGTAAATTTTCAAACAAAAATAGGAGTCCATAGTTTTTTACTTTTTCGAGCATCTTGCAAGAAAACTAATTGACCAACTAAACAAGTAAGAAAGTATTGTCGGTCAAGCCCGACCAGTTATCTTTTGATAGGAAACTAATATTGAATATTATTTGAATACCAACATTTTCAAGATATTTATGCTCGATAAAGTGATTTTCGGAAGTGGGACTTATATCGGTGGGATAATTTTCGTATATATGAAACATATTTGTGTTGAATTTTATTTGGATACTAACATATTTCAGAGATTTATTCACATTAATGAAATTTTCGAAAACGGTTCTTATATGGAAGCTACGGAACATTGTGAACCGATCAATATAAAATTTTGTAGAACGAGTTCAGCTTACATAAAACATATTTGTGCTGAATTTGGTTTGGATATGTTTATAATTAAGATATTTATGAGAGCTTAGATATTTTCGGATAGGAAAATTGTATGGGGGATAGGAGAAATAACGGAACGCTTCTAACTAAATTCAATAAGCTTAGTCCTTGGAGCAGTATAAAAGCGTATGTCAACTTTTATCGAATTATCTTTAAAATTTAGACGGACGGACAGCGCCTAATGGACTCAGAATGTGATCCTGAGCAGATTTTTATACTTTAAGGTGGGTGTTAGGACTATATTTTTGCACGTTACAAACATCAGCACTAACCCAACTATGGAGTTGTAGGGTACAAAAACTGTTCTATAGTGAATGACGGCAAATTATTAGTTATTATAAAAAATATATGTCGCTTCATTCTGAAGCCAAACATTTTTATAATTTTGTCTATTGGTATTGAAACTACAGTGCTCTCCATATAATTAACTCTGTCGGATAGTTCAGTATACCCAGGTATCATTCTTAATAGTGAGATGTACTAGCATCCGAGTTTACAAGCTAGAATATCGAAAATTATGACGGTGATTTTTATTTGCAGAAGCTGCATAGATATATCATTTGTCTATAGAAGAAACATTGAGAAGTCGTCTTAAGTCGCAAACCGTTTTCATGTTGCTTTATTTTATATTGGAACTGCTGGTCAGGAATAGAGTATTAAAAACGGGGGGTAGACTGAACGCACTGTTGAACGTATTCACTGTCTTATTGATTTTTGTATACCTAGACTCATCGTCTAGATTTGTCCATTTGGAGTAAGAATATCTTTTTAACTCTATACTGAAGGTACATTTAAGAACCATACTCATATGGGATTCATGCGATCATATTGCTGACGGTCTGAAGAAAGAATGCTTGACAAAGCAAAAACTGATAATCTAATCGGCTCTTTAGAATATAGCCAATATTAGATAATTTAGCAAAAAACCTTTTCTATGACTTTACAATGAAGTGCCAATATTGGACTTTGCAAGTTGAGGGACTATGAATCACTCTAATCATGTGTTTCACTTTATTCTGAAGCCACACATTTTTTAATTTTTGTCAAGCTGAATTTGAGAATGGAATCACAGTGCGATCTTGTGTTCGCTATTTGTTCAAACCAATCACAATACGCATAATTGCATAAGCTTTAAATTTAACTAAATTACTTGGAACATTTCACTGACAAAAATAACATTTAAAAAATTTCTATACAAAATTTGATTTTAAAAAGTTGTTTAAATTTAAAAATTGTTTATGAATAAGGCCTTTAATGTTTTGTTTCTTTTATCAGATTAATGAATAAATATGATTATTATATAATAGAATGTTCATCACTTTACGCCTTTGTATATAATTCAGTTAAACATTTTAGCTAACATCAGATCAGGAATATAATATGTGTTCAAAAATTCAAATAAAATTCGATTGAATTTCGATAATTTAAAAAAGTGCTGCAGAAGCACACCGCTTGCTCTCCGAAGCTTATGGAGAAAGCGTTCCATCGGTTTCAACGCGCAAGACATGGTTGTGCAGTTCAGTAGTGGTGGTTTTGACACGGATGACTAGGTCAGCCAAAACCAGCAGGATTCATCCAAAAGCAAGGCAATTATGTACCATACTGACTGAAACAGATAGACCTTGAAAGTCGATTTTGCATGTTCGTAATAATGCTTGAACGATATAAATGAAAATCATTATTACTTGCGAAGAAAAATAAATTCATCACAATAACCCGAAGCGTAAGAGATCGTATTTGAAGCCCGGCTAACCAGCCGAAACGACACCAAATCCAAATATCCATGGCGGTATGGTAATTCTATATATTTCATCATGACATGCTGCAATACCTGTTAAAAAGTATTTAGAATGAAGGGGTTGGAAAGTTTCGCCTCACCCGCTTTAGTCAGGACATACCTTGCCCCGCCCAACTACTGTTTGTTTCGATCGATCCAGAACGCTTTCTCTGGGATACGCATCACTTTGGAACACAGTATCTGATATTGGCTTGATTAGTTCTTGTCCTCAAAATTCATATGTTGCCAGAAATATGGGAAAAGGTCATAGCTAACAATGGCCAATACATTGAATAAATTTATATTGTACAAATGTTTCAAAAAAACAATTCCACATTTTCAAGTCATACACCTAATATACTAGCTTAACAACATATTAATTTAAACTATTTTTTTAAATAATTAAACATAATTTTAGATTTGCACCATAATTGTGGATATGACATTGCAAGCGACTTTTAAAGGCCTTTCACATGCTAACAATATTTCATATATTCCTTTGATAGAAATTTTAAAAAAATCATAAAAACCTTAAAAAGGTAAATTTTGTGATTTGATACAGCTCACCAAATACTGACGAGGAGAGTGTCTAAAAATTAATTTATTTTTTTTTGTAGTTTTGCACATCCTCACATTTTTTTTGGGGACTTCCTAATATATGTATGTTCTTGATTATAGAATTTGTACATTATGTAAGTACTATGTTATTATTTTATTCAACTAGAAATTATGTTAAATTATTGCAAATAAATTATTACTAATTGAATTTGTAGTACTCAATAATGTTTATTATTTGTTTTAATAAATACATACATATATTTTAATACTTATAATTTATGACAAACATTATATCAAATGATACGATGCATAGAAAAAATGGCATAATTAATATTACTAAAGATAAAAATCTGAATTAAATAAAAACACTATGTTTTATTTTAATGAAAATGTAAAAAATCGTTAACAAATTTGTACCTAATTTAATTGCAACATAAATTCTATTTAGTAGAGGGTAGTTTTGTTAATGTTCGGATATCCAGTGTAGAATTTTTAACAATTCCATTGTAATTTTTAGCGTGAGTTAATATCAAAAGCATTTTAATGCCACACTGGGAAGTTAAATAATTAAAAATATGCAAGCAAAAAAGCTCAAAACATTTGGAAATATGCCAGTTAGCCTGCTTTTACACAGGGCAAGTTTTCTTGCCGCAAGTCTGATTTTATAGGAGAGAGAGGCAAGAAGAAAAGAAAGTCACACTTGCTTGTACCGGCAGGTCGCTTCAATTCTCTTTTATTATTTCATTCTCACTATGGCGTCTAATAGTTTTTAATATATAAAATTGATCACAGACTTGCTTCGAGTAAAATTGCGGTGTGTAAAAGCAGACTTACTGAAGTTGTTGCTGAGAAAAGAAAAATCTTGGTATACGCTGTAAAGCCGACAGTTATGAACGTATTAGAGGATAAGCATAACAGGGCCAGAATTAAATATTATAACTGCGGTAAAGTCGGTCACATTTAGCGTTACTGCAAAGCTCCAATTAAGCGAAAAAGGAATAGAGGATACAGAAATGATTAAAAACATGGTCATGTGGTGACGACAGCCTGGCAACCAAGAGAAGAAAAAGTGTAAAAAGGAAAGGAATGGAACATTATTGTTCGACAGATGCATGCGGATGTGCGACAAAAATAATATCTGCTAAACAAGAACGCAAAAGGATAAGCCACAATGAAATTTTTTATGACAGTCCATTGATGAAATCATATTTGGCCCTGAGGAACTTTCTGAAGTTAATAAATGTCTGTCTATACCGGAAATTGTTAATGGTAAAGAATGAGTGAGTTCCATAAGGGTCACAGTGGTAGTCAACTTAGTGCGACAATACTTTAGAAGATCGCCGTTGTCGAAGATCGAATAGAACTACGTTTCTATTGGATCGCCTATTAATAAAAATAAGTCATTTAATTTTGGTTTAATCATATTTTCTTTGGTTTGAACTTTTCCGTATATTGATGTGCCATTTGTAGTCTTAATCAAATAATATTATAGTAGATGGAGCCGATAAAATTTGATTAGCAACAAATTCGGTTGTAACAACGAAACAGTTTTCTCTGTGCAAATATGTAAAATACTTAGTCATTTAAATATCCAAATAATGCTTGGCTACAGCATGTCATTTAAAAAGACACTTTAAATGAACAGTGGCTGCAGAAACTGCATACAAAAGACCAGTAAACATAGACATTGGATGCTAAAATAAAAGACTTACAAATAGATTCAATCATAGACATATATACTCAACTACTTAAGTACATAACTATGTATCTATGTGTATACAACAAATGTATTTGATTTAGAATTGGCGTGGAAAACTAGCAATTGATTTTGCTTACATTTATCAATTTAATGGTAGAGAAAAACCCACATACGTAGATACACAAAAAAAAAAAAAAACACACGAGGATGCATGCAACAATAGCCGCAGTTATAGCAAATCGAATGGCATTTGAAAAATCAATATTGTACATTGAATGGAAAACGGAAATGGTCTACATATACAAAATGATTGTACAAGTAAAGTGGTTCATGATTTTTTTTTTATGTTTCTCATTTCATTTTATTTTTCCATATAGACAACCATAAAGGATTTGATTAACAATAAAACAAACGGGGAAAAAACATGAAGTGAAATGAACAGAGAAAAAGAAACATCTAAAAATAAATGCGAAACAAATCACAGCATTGCTGCTTAAATGAACAATATATTTTCAATGTGTTGTAGACATATGTTGACTGTCAGCAAAATACAACCAATAGAAAATATTCAAAATAAAACAAAACAAGTTTTGTGGTTATTTTAAAAGACTTATTCATATATATTTTTTTTTTTTTGGGAATTTTTCCAATTTAGTATATTTAACTAAAGATATTGAAAGAATGCTTAATTTGTTTAGAGTTTTGAAATAAATTTTAATTATTTGATGAAATCTTGACTTTTGTAATTGGGTGTCCATCAACTTAACATAACTAGTAGTAATAAAATTTGGGGGATTCAACATATATATTAGAACATTATGACAATATGACTTAGTAGCAGACCGTTTAAATATATTTTAGTATATTAGTACATTGTTGTTAATAATTCCCAAATTGGTTCTGTGGATTTTAATATAAGACATCTAAGAAAAAACACGAAAAAGTCAAGAAAGAAGTCCCGTTCTAATTATACTTTACTCCTGGATAACAAAGCATAATTAGACGACCAGATATCTCCTCCTCTAGTTATGTTTTGTTACCCAGGAGCAAGTATAAGTAGATCGGGACTTATTGCTTGCCTTGTACATGTTTTTCTTACTTCGTAGTAATACCGTAGTTAGCTGAACGAGAGCCGAAGAATTTATTTCGTCGGCTTGTAATCATTAGCTAGTCGTAGACAATAAGTTGTATTTAGCCGATGAGATCTGAAGAATTTATCTTCTCGGATGCATCCCTAAGCTATATTTACCAATAATTAGTCGTTAGCCGACCAAAAGCCAAAGCATACATCTCGTCGGATTGTACTCATTAGCTAGCCATCGACAATAAGTTGTTGTTAGCCGACGACAGCTAATGAATTTATCTTCTCGGATTGTATCCATAAGCAATATTAATCGATAATTAGTCGTTAGCCTACCGAGAGCCGAAACATTTATATCGTCGGATTGTTTTCGTTAGCTAGTGTTAGCCAATAAGTCATAGTTAGCCGATGAGAGCTGGGGAATTTTTCTCTTTGAAGTACATCCATAAGATATATTTAATAATTAGTTGCTAGCCTATCAATAGCCGAAGCGTTTATATTGTCGTATTGTTTTCATTAGCTAGTGTTAGGCAATAGTTGTAGTTAGCCGATGAGAGCTGAAGATTTTATCTTCTCGGATTGCATGCATTACCCATAATTAGTCGTTAGCCGATCGAGAGCCGAAGCATTTATCTCGTGGGATTATACTCTAAAGCTAGTCCTTACTTACAGGGCTAACAAATTCATCTACTTGAATTGTATTCATTGCAATTACTTTATAATACTAAGTCGTTAGCGACCGAGAGACGTATCGTTTACCTCCTCGAATCCTTTATTAGAAGCTTCGGACATTAACAAACATATCCCATAGATAAAAGACAACTCTGTGGTAAAGAAGATTTCAAAAAAAGCAGACTTTTGAAGTACCTGTACAGATTAAACATACCACGGATGGAAGCATAAAAGACATCGCATATCAGAGACACAATTGAAACGTTTATTAAAGTGTTTGATATGTACTTAAGATTAAATTGTGAGATCACTTCTTAAGAAACATTTTTCTTAATGAAATTTTTAAGACCTTTAGTATTTTCATCTATTACTGGCTACCCTTATATATGGGAAATTCCATGTCATCGTACGTGACATTTGTACGACTATAGAGTGGAATAGATTTTTCAAAAATAAGAGTATCTGAAAAATATTTTGAAAAAATAAATAGTTCTTTCGGAACATTATTGTCCAAAATAAAGAGCGAAATAAGGGTATATCTATCGTACGTGACATAAAACGAATGTAATTTTGAGGTACATGTAGAAATATGCGAAAATTTGCGAATTGTGAGAGGCGTTATGTTTTCTTTTATATTTCTTACACTAAACCAAATATTTTTCCTTTGCAATCCGTCATATTTAAATAAAAACAATCTTTGAATGATTTTATAATAAATAAAATTTTATATCGTACGTGACATTCCGTACGTGACAGATTTTTCTCTTATAATAAAACGACATATATTCTGTAAATATATGTATACAAAAACTTAAAAAATAAATAGAAAATATATATTCGGATTGCGGTTCACCGCAATCTTATCCCAAAATATACCAATTGAAATAAAAAATTAAATATGGTCAGTTTAAACTATTATTTTTGCACTTAAAATGTAGTAATAAGCTCTAAATACTTTCACATAGTAACATTTTAGTGTTTTCCCCTATTCAAATCATCTTGAAAAAAAGTTTTTAGGGTTTTTGTTTTTTTAGTCGTGGTAGTCATTCTCGTGGAATTGCCCATATGTTACATTAAGTGTATATATTTTTCTTTAACCCAAAAATATATGTGGCTATTTTGCTGTTATAACTTTAACAAAAATGCAATTTGCATATGACAAACAAATCTTAAGTGTTTTTCAGTTACTTATACATATGTACGTACTTTAGCTTTTTAAATATTTTTAAATACTACAATAGAATATTCTTTTTGAAATATCTGCATTCAATACCACTACAACTCTTGCGGTTAATAAGAGAAAGACAGAAATGTTTCAATTAAAATGATAACGATCCTCATAAAAGTGGGTAGTATGATTTATGCTCATATAAAACTTGTTTATGTCCAATTTAATCACGATATTTATAATTATAAGGCAATTATGAATGCTCAAGTAATTTTCTGAAAGAACCTTGCGATACGCCGTATTTGTGCAAAATTTTATCAACAGAGAGTATTTGTGAAAATTTTCAGCCAGCAAACTCCTTGCGTTTGGGCTTATCGTGTTTACAATAGACTTACAGATGGACTGACGGACTGACGGACGGACATAGCAAGGTCGTCTTAGAATCTTTGAGGGCCCAGAATATTTTGATGTATAACAAATGGAATGAAACAATCTATATGTCCCTTTTTGATGGTAAATGCAATATTGTAGAAGGCAGATCTGTGAATCAGTGATTCATATTTGATTTTGAATTCACCATGAATTTAACAAATTTATATGCATTCTATTTTGCCCAAAACAAGAAATCGAATTAATATTTAAATGAATTCATCACGAATTTAAAATTCTTGAATGTACTCGTATCTTCAAAAAAAGATTTGCTTTAAAATCTAACTTAATTTATCGACGGTTAAAACAAAAGGAACTGTAATTAATTGTTTTATTTAATTATTTAGTTAGAATAAAATAACACATGATTTTGATTGAAAAGCTCTGGGAAGAATTAGAGAGTTGTCCAAAAGTATTTTCCAGCTAGAATTAGCAGTTTGTTAGACGATTGTATACAACTTTAATATATACTTTTATACATTTTTACAGATTTTCATACACGCTCGTCTTTTAATCTTTGTGTACTTAATATGCAAATCTTGAAATGTTTACTGGACGATGATCTAAAATGTTTGTTACAGATTTTATTTACAAATATGCAATTTACTGTTATAGATAAACAGAAACAAACAGCGTGTCATAGCTTATTCTTCATTTTTCATAAACCTTTAATTTAAAGGGTTCAATTGGTGCTTTGTTAAAATTGCATAAAAAAATAATAATTAAAAAGTAAAGTGTTTGTGAAATTAAAAACTAAGATTAAACAAATTGCAGTTCTGTATGAATCATATAAAAATTATACGGCTGAGCATTTCACGAGTTGTAAGATAAACTCTACATGAGTCTCATACGATTCTTGGCATGCTTTATTAAAAACTCTTAGATAATCTCTACACAAATCTCAAACGATTCTCTCTATGATTAATACTAGCGTCTTTCGCTGTGTTGTGGAAGAATATCACAGAAGAATCAGCTCATGGAACAGTTACTCCAGTGCAAGGGATCTTTTGTGATTAAAAGAGTCCCAGTAGACTCTTCCACGATTAAAAATGCTAGCTGGGTTGAATACAAAATAGCGTAGAGTAGCGATTGAAGAACATTTTGTTAGTGAATCGGATTTTTTTTTTTTTTTGTAACTTTTATCTGAACTGAAATTTCAGTTAGAAAGTGAATAAATATTAGTCAATAATAAAAAGCATGCATTCAAATTTGAATTCAATTTATATTATTGCCCAAATTACTGCATTCAAATTGGAAGTTTCAGTAAAAAATTAATCATTCATTTACAGCTCTGGAAGCAAGAAATGCTTTTTTTCTCCAACTTTTTCTTTGGACTCCAATTAGTTCCTGGTTAAGTCACAAATTTCATGTCTGTGATTTCTACAACTCTATCTTCTCTTTTGAGGACATTTCATCATTGGTCCTTCTCTTGTGTTTTACATAATATTACTCAATGCAACATGTCCTTGTTTATTGGTCAGAGTTTTTGCTGTTTCTCTATGCCACACATACATCAATATTTCTTTGATGCTAAAAGCAAATTGCTTAGAGCAAAAAAAAAAAAAAAAAAAAAAATGAATGAAGTAATCAAATTGCCATAAAATTGTTACTTTTTGTCTGTTGATGTTTTTTCGTTTATGTCAACATGTCTGTTCAATTCATGTTATATGTTTTCAGTTATTTTTTAACGAGGGCATACAGTGAGTTTTACTGCAAAATACCAAGTGTTAAAATAAGTCTATGCTAAATGTATGGAAGAGAACCTAAAATTTTAGAAAATATATTAATCTTGCTTGTATATAAAGAGTATCCTCCAATAAGTATTCAAATTGGGCAACTTGCCTATTGAATTTCTTGTGTTTGCATATGATTTCAAGATAAATCTGTTGTTTCTATATTTTGTCATAAGGCTCCACTATATGCTCAAATTGATAAATATAGTACTTTCAATAGAGTCTGCTGTCTACAAATGTGCTACATATGAAAATGTAATTTGCCTTTCCTTTTTTGCTTTGCAAATATTTTCTGTCAAACGTTTGTATATTAATTTGTCATCATCATCATTTCTAAATAGCTTTTTAAATATTTAAAACCATAAAATGAACTTTTTTTAGTTTATTTCAAGTGCAGTTTTTATATTTATGTGGTCGTGTACTAGTTATTCATATTTAATAAAGTTAGTTTTGCAAATGTTATGGAAAAACATACAAAAAAATATTATAATTAAATTACTATGGAAATAATCAATGTCAACATGTTAACTAGTAGAAGAGTTTTATTTCATTACGGTTAATTGCATTTTTATTTCACATATGTATGTATGTATGTATATTTCAAGTGTTAGGAACGCCGAATCAGTCTTGGACTTTTTTCTCATATTGAATGTATTTTCAATATAATTTGCTATTATATTAAAGGCTCATCAAATTGCATAAACTATAAATAAATTCTATAATATCTATTTAAGTTATAGTTTTTATTTTCAACATCACATTTTAGTTCAAATTCGAAACTACTTACTACGGGTTTTTGCTTTTTTTTTAATTTCATCTTACCTGTAAAAATAGAAAAAAAGTAATTAATAGGATTATAAATACTTTTTTTTTTCAAGTAAAAGAAATAATTGAATTTGAAAAATTTGTTCAATATTTTTATCATGCGAAGCAATGTATATTAACGAATTATTTGTCATTACCTTTGTCTAGCTTGTGAATAAAGTAGCGTAAGGTAATATTTAATATTTCATTATAATTTACATGTTTTTTATTTATTATCAAAATACACGTGTCGTATACGTAATATTTATTGCTCAAACGTAATATTTATTGCTCATACGCAACAGTGTTTAATTACATGTCTATAGGGGATACAATTAATCGGGTTTCTGGTTTAATTGGTTACTCGAGCAAATAATTAATAGAGGTTTAGATTTAATCGGTTAATTGTCGATTAATTTTAAATTATTCGATAACCGAATAATTTCAATTTTAATTTCAAATTGAAAATAAAACCACGAATTTTGTGTACTTATTAATAAAAATAACAAAAACATAACAATTCAACCAAAAAACAACTAAGAGAGCTATATTCGGCTGTGCCGAATCTTATATACCCGTCACAAAATTATACTTTAAAATATTTTTAGGTAACCAAAATTAAAAAAAATTTAAAATTTAAAAAACAAAAAATAGTTTTCAAAATTTTTAAAAATTTTTTTTCCCAAAATTAATTTTTTTTCAAATTTCTTTTAAATTTTTTTTTTAACTTATTAGTTAAAAACATTTTATGACAAAAAAAAAATTGTTTTCAAAATTTTTAAAAAAAATTTTTTTCCCAAAATGAATTTTTTTTCAAATTTCTTTTAAATTTTTTAAACTTATTAGTTACAAACATTTTATGACAAAAAAATTGTTTTGTTAAAAAAAAATTCGGGTTAAAAAATACTTTTTCCCGATTTTGACCCATTGTAAGTCCAAATTACTATAGCCTTATATACATCGTTGCAATGAACTTTGAAATATCTATCATTAGATATCCATATTGTGTATATTAATGAACTGGAAGAATTCCCTATATATTGATGCATGTCCTAACGCAATTAAAGAAAATAATTTTTGCACCCAATCATTACTTGCAATGAAAAATGGATCCATTACAATAACCCGAAAATTAAGGGACCACATGTGAAGCCCGGCCAACCTGCCGAATCGACACCAAAGCCAAAAATCCATGGCACTAAGGTAATTCTCTATGAGCTGCTGTAATCTGACCAGACCATGACAGGGAGACTACACCGAATGCAACTGATCCGTTTGAAGCGAGCATTGGCCGAAAAACAACCAGAATATTCGGCCAGACATGAAACCGTAATATTCAATCATGACAGCGCTCGGCCACATGTTGTAATACCTGCTAAAAACTATTTAGAAAGAAGTGGTTGGGCTGTTTTGCCTCACCCGCTTTATTGTCCAAACCATACCCCATCCGGCTACTATTTGTTTCGATCCATGCGAAACGCTCTTTCTGAGATACTCTTCACTTCTGATCAAACTATCCGATATTGACTTCTTGGCCTCAAAGGATGAGCAGTTCATTCGCTTCAGAATCCATATGTTGTTAGAAAGATGGGAAAAAGTCATAGCCAACAATGGCTAATACTTTGAATAAATTTATATATGTTACATTTTTATATCTTACTACCATAAAAATCTACATTTTCATGATAATTTTCCTTCATAAAAGTTCAAGATTTTATTATAGTTTTGTCAAAAATGTTTCACTGATCTTAATTAGTATTTGGTTTAAGCGTCCACAGAATTTTGGTATGAAACTTAAGTGAAGCTTTCATATGACACAAATGACGATAATCGTAATCGCTATAGTTGTCTGAAAACAAAATGTGTTTGGAGAAAAATGGTGATGCACTGCAAATAAAAATAAATATATGTTTTTTTATAATACAAATGTATTATAACGATTTGTAACACATATTTTACAATGTTTTCTTTCTTAGCAAAAATTGTCTTTCTTTAAAAAATATGGAACAACTTAATTTTTAGAAATTTTAGAATATTAGTAAACTAAAACTGCACGTAACATAATTTTTTGATATAGTGCACGAATATGTGAATAACGCCACCTGACACCTGAATTCTATTTTAAATGCGGTATTTTTTGGCTTAATTCACTTTTTGACTGAAAAACTACTTAAATTTCTTAATTTTTTTCCATGCAAATAAAAATATTTTTTACTCGTTTTTAAGATAATTAAGAAATGTAGTTTTAAAAGAGTCCAGCAAAAACTAACCTGCTCATTTTTATAGTCTCTACTATCACGTTTGTGTCCATCTTTCGTATGGAGAAATATTTAAATTGTTACAGAATGCTATTACTCAGTTTTTTTTTTTTTTTTTTTAAAGTATATCTGAATATAAATGATATAAAAATCACAGTTTCACGGTGTAATATTCTGCCAACAAACTTGTTTAAAAAATGTATAACTTTTATTTTATCTAACGTTGTATTGTCTTAGCGCTTTTCTTTATTTGGTGTTTTACGTTTTTGGGAATTTCACACTTTGGTTAAAGTTTTGCTATAAATTTTGGTAAAGAATAAAATATCTCTTTCTATATATTTCCTTAGATTTTATCTTTTTCTCTCTAGTTCTTTTATATTATTATGTATTTTATTGTAGGATTTTTTTTCTAATGCTGTGGCTAATATAGTGACTAGTGGGCATATATATATATAAGTGTATGTTTCCTTGTGTGTGATTTGAGTAAGTTTTTCCAGCAGGATATATTTTGATATATGAGTATTATATTACCTCAACTTTATAGACTCTTCGTGTAGCACTTATACGTTTATATTTATATGGAAGTTTGTTTGTAAGTATGTATGCACGTTTGAAGTGTTATTTGTATTAGTGTAAGCATAAGATCCTGTTTCGTTGTTAGCAGTAGGACAGAGTATATTATGTTACGCATTCCGTAAATTTACCACACTATTCACAAACTAATTTATTGTTTCTTGTTGAGATTTAGGTTTTAACTCAATGCAACAAGTATGAAATTTGTCAGTATGAGAAGTTTAGGAAACAGCTACAACAAACTAGAAACTTTCACAAACCATAAATCGTTAAACTTGTATTTAAGTACACAAAAAAAAAAGTGGTTTTATATTATTCTCCCAGATTTCGAGAACATAAATCTTGGCAAGTTATTGTGATTTATTTCATTTAATAGATAAAATTTGAGAATGGTTTAAGGAAACGCCATCAAAAATTAATAATATTTTAAAACAGATACAATGCACTATTACATACACATTTATAAAAATTTATATTGAGGTAAAAGAGATTTTTCTAAAGAACGGCTCATTTCATGTGCAAACGAATCATTTTTGACTTTTGCCAGAAGTTGAAAATTTTGATATAATTCATTTCTGCTATATCACTTCTATATTCAAATATCTTTAAATACCATTTTATCACTTGAACAAAATAAAAAATATAACAGAAAAACATGTCCTTGTATCCAAAAAGAAAACAGAACTGAATAAACACATTGCCTCTTCAATTTTGTCACACACAGTACAATTCGCACATTTTAATATCCAATGTCATCTGTTAACCACATTACTAGCAAAGTACACATCAGCAAAACTATATGTACTCATTCACATACAAGTATCTACACAAATATTTGCAACAAAAAAAAAAAATAAATAAATTTGTAAGTGTGTGTGTGTATGAAAAAAAACCACATTAGTTTGCATAAGAAATACAATTTGGTTGGCAAACGAAAAAAGTTATAAAAAAAAAAACATAAAAAACATAAAAATGTATAAAAACGCTAACGCAGCTAAATATTGTGCTATATTTTGTTAGTTGTAAAATTTGTTCCCCAGATTTTCACACTAGCAACAACAAGAGGAACAACATCGTGTATTTTATTTCTATTTAGTTCATACTAAGCATATATTTTATTTTGTGGTAATGTGTTAGTAGTAGAATTTAACTGTCACATATTCAAATTTTAATAAGAATATATGTATTGTATGTACATTAGGGTGGTCTCATAAAAAAAACTCCCAACTAAAATTAAAGTTTAGTTCATTCTAAATTACCATTTCTCAACATTTTTGTCCTAGTTTCTTGCGGATTTAGAATCGCTGTAGAATGTCCTTTAAATGGCCACCCTATTCCTCTAACGAAACCTGGTATTTTACTCAGTTTATAGCCAGCAACATTACTGAGTACATCCAGAAATCTGTTTCCTAGCCATTTAAATGTATGACCCTGTAACCTAGGGTAGTTGCACATGATATGCTCTTCTATATCTAGATCCACTACATCCCTACACATCCTACAGAAATCCTGTGTGCCGTTATACCATTTATCTTTGAAGGCCCTAGTTGGGCAATGACCGGTTATAACTCCTACTAGAATCCTGAGATAATACCTATCCAACCCTATCAGAGCCCTGGTTGCGTTTGCATTCAGTTTTCACCAAAAGGCCCCGGATATCTTGCAATCCGTCCTACTGCTCCAGGATTGGCTGGTATAGTCTCGGAATATTTCATATATTAACCTGTAGTAGTGACATATAGTTGGTTTTTCCCCCCTTTCCCTGGGATCATGATATAAATCAGAACCATGTCTAGCCAGTTCATCTGCCACCTCATTTGCCTGTAAATCACAAAATCGCAAAACAATAAACTTTCTATTATTTTTAATTTATCTCATAAAATAGATAAACATTAACATAAAAATGTTAATTACAAAGAAAGCTTATCAAATAAATGCCATTTTTTGCATAAAATGTTAAAATAAAAGTTATGTTTAATAAATTGATGAAATTATAAATCTTTATATACCAATGGAAAACTAATGAAATCACGCTCATTCTGATATCTGATATTATCATTATATTAAACATATTGCTAACATCAGATCAAAGAGAAAATAGGTTTCGAAAAATTAAAACAAAACTCAAAAAAAATAGAATTTCGAAAAATGAAAAAAAAACCGTTTTGTTGAACTTATTTGAGGTATTTAACGTATTTATTTATACTATGGCAAAATTTAAAAAAAAATATATTAAAATTTTTGCCAAAAATTACAAAACTTCGAAAATATTTGGACTTGCCCGAGAATTCAGATACGGCATTGAAATCACCTCTCTTTTTTAGACCGGAACCTACACAACTTTTTTTGGATCACCCTAATATATATGTATATGCCTCTGTATGTGTACTTATTGTGTTTGTGTTCACACTCTAAAAAATGAAAATTTTATATACGCTACTCTTGTGCATCTAAATATGGCTGTGTGTTTTTTGTGTATTCCTTGTTACGATCTCTGACACAGTTGCATATATTTACATGAATAACCAAATACCGTATTTGGTGGAGTATTTACATACATATCATCAAACACACTCATGGAAATTTATTAGTTGGCAAAATGTATTGAATGAAAAGCCCGAATCTTTAACAATTCAGATTTAATTGTAGAAAACAATAACATTGAGATAGAGATCACCAATAATTTCCTTATAACTGGAATACCAGTTACCAGTAAAAATGCAAATTCCCAGCAGTTAAGCAAGTAGTCAATGTATCCCTTATAATCGTCACAAATTTCTTATCATTTGGCTGACTCCAATTTATATATTTTGGTCATTTGACACGTATGTACTCTTTGTAGAGTAGAGAGAACACAATTGGTTACTTCATATATACCAGTTAATCTAGCGTCAGGACAATTGTCACTTAAGTGTCCCTAAGTAATCTGGAGTGTAGTGACTACGTTTTGCGAGTAATTCTTTCAAACTGGTTTTAAACAAATTGTGTTGACATAATTTTCATACAGTTCATTTTTATTTTTTGACTGACATCCCATGTAACATAGCATGAAGTCAATAATCAATTTAGTGTCTCTAAACGTAAACGTTTAGTAAACGTTTATTTTGTACTGCACTTTAGAAAGTAGTTATTTTACCCAACAGAAGCAATCCATTGGAGAGTTGTCGAAGACAAGTTTGTTTACAGGCTATCGTTTATTGGACTGCCTTTGATATGTCTTTTTAGCTGACTATTTGAGGTTAATTATCACACATACATGTTAAAATAACTAGTTATGTAGCTGATCAAGTTTCCAGTTAGGTAGCTAGTAAGGTAACTGACGCTATTTAACCCATATGTGAATCCAATGCATTGTCTACTTTGGACCAGCTATTAAACAGTCTCATTGTAGTCATAAAAGGTCAATAGACCCACTGCTTAGGACATGCACGTGTTAAAGTAACCAGTCACGTAGCTATTGAAGTATCTAGTTTCCACCCTAAATGACGGGTAAAACCACTTGTTCGGGACTGTCTCCTAGAACTGCTGGGCTATTATTGAGAAAAATTACTCATACAATGATACCCGTAATAGTGTTTACCCAGAAATATCCCAGAAGTCATTGTATCCCTTATAGACAATTGTCATTGTATCCCTTATAGACAATTGTCACTAATACCTGATCACTTGGCTGACTCCAATTTACATATTTTGGGTAATTGACACGAATGTGCTATTTGCAGTGCAGGGATAGGTCAACTGGTTACTTTGTACATCCCATGTAATCCAGTGTGAAGAAAATTGTCACTTAACTCACTTAATTCGTACAAACTGGTTTTACACAAATTGTGTTGATATAATTCTCATACACTTTGTTTTTAGTTTTACTTAAGTATACTGATATGCCATGTAATATAGCATAAAAAAATGGTTAGATTGGAAAATTTTTCGATTAGTACTTAATAGTAGATACGAAAAATTGCAAGACAATTAGATCGTTCGTTTTGTATCACCTAGAGTTAATTATATGGGTAAAATTTGCAAAGTTTAAAGACTTAAAAAGATTAAGATTGCATTGGGTTTGAATAATGACAAGATTACGATTTTAAGATCCACTAAAGCACACTACATAAACTTAACTAATTGCACTTAATCAATATAAATGTAGATCATAGGATGAAACGTTTGGAATTTGAGAGAAAAACCATAATGAAAGAAATTAAATTTTATTGTTCTGAAAATAGATTTTTCAGACAAAACAATGTTACATTTCAACTATTCAGATGGTTTTAGAGACTAAACTCCATGCATTATTCATAGAGCATTTTCGTTGGCGGTTCTCTAATACTTTTGGTTGCGTTTAGCTCAAGTGGAACCATAAACATATTGTTTTTCTTAACTAGAATTTATAGTTTGGAGTTTACAAATCATATTGGAAGAAAATATCCGAAAAATATTGTTTTTATCAGCAATACAACCATTCTAAGTTACCAAATCAACTTAGACCTGATTTGGGCAAAATGGATTATATGTTATTATATGTTAGCTGAAAATAAGAATTTTGAATTATTAACAAAAAATAAAAATACTCAACGTATTAGTTGAAAACATCAAGATATGTTGTTTTATTGAAATACTGACGTTATTAAGTATATCTAAATGGACATTTTTAAACAGAACTATCAATAATAGAGCAATGACGAACTATTGAAAGAGGAAGAAGCTAATTGGAAAATTGGACTAAAAAATTTAGCATTTTGTAAATTATTTCAATCTACTCAGTGTTAAAAATACCAGCATATATAGTCCTCATACTAACATTTAAGTTTTGAGCTTACATATGGTATATACATAAGTAAACGAGATGAAGCGCATAAAAAACTAAAACCACAATAATAAGGTTTCCGTTCTTTTTTATTATACTTTATTTGTTTGGCAAGATTAAAGGAAAATCAGCTCCTGGGCTCTAAAAAGCTAAATAAATTTGAACACAACCAAAAAAAATATATATATATATATAAAAACAAATTTTACGCATACTAAAAGCGGAAAATAATGATTTAACGCAAAATATGTTTTTTCTCTTGTAACGCAAATTGAACTTTTAATATATATATAAAAATGGCTTTTCTTCCACTTTTTATTCACATACAAATATAGCAAGCCATAACGTTAATATACATATGGAGGATGCATACAGGATATAGTAAATTTTCCTACATAAGCCCAGACTAGACAATCACTTCCTTGCGGGAAAATAGTTTTACATGTACAAGACTATGCAAAGAAACATAGAAGTGGAGAATATAAACATGTAAAGAATCAAACATATACACAGATGTTTATATATTAGTGTGGCCTCAAAACTAATAACTTTAAAAAATTCTATGCCAAATTTTAAAAAAAAACTTTTTGGATATACGACTTAAACAAGAGAGATTTTTTTAATGTTTAGCTTTTATTTTGAAGGACTTGTACAATATAAATTTATTCAAAGTATTGGTTATTGTTATCTATGACCTTTCTCCATATTTCCGGCCACATAAGGATTCCGACACAAAAGAAATGATCGTCTTTTGAGGCCATGGACGAATCAAACCAATATCGGATACTACGTTCCAAAGAGAAGCATATCCCAGAGAGAGCGTTCTGCATCGATCGAAACAAATAGTGGGTGAACAGGGTACGGTCCATACTATAAGGCGGGTGAGGCTAAACTTCCCAAAACTTATTTCCGAATAGAATTGTTATTGCAACATTGTCATGATGGAATATTTTGGTATCATGTTAGGCCACATATTCTGGTAGTTTTTCTGCCAGCAGGCTTTAAACGAATCGGTTGTGTTCGCTAGTCGTTCCCAGTGATGGTCTCGTCGGATTTCAGCAGCTCATAATAGATAGGACCCTTTTGTGCCTACCAAATACAAAGCAATACCTTAGAGCCATGGATGTTTGACTTACGATCTCTTACGTTTCGGGTTATCGTAATGGATACATTTTTCATTACAATTTGGTCAAAAATGCTTTTCTTCTACAGCGTTGAAGCATAATTTTGGATATGCAAAATCTTCTTCCAAAGTCTCTGTGGAGACATGGTTGAAAAACTGGCGAATAAAGGTGAATGAGCTGAAAAGTAAACATGTTACGTTCGCTCTAAGGAGAGGAAATTGCCCACCTGTCACACTCAACAATATACCGCAGTCTGATTATGTCACCTACCTTGGTATTCATCTTAATAGACGGCTTACTTGGCGCCGTCACATAGAAACCAAGAGACTTCACATAAAGCTAAAAGCCTCTAGCTTTCATTGGTTAATCAGTGATCAATCAAAATTAAGCCTTGAATATAAAATCATCCTGTATTAGACCGTTTTAAAACCAATTTGGACGTATGGAATTCAATTATACACCAGTATTGATCTTATACAGAGGGCCCAATCTAAAATTCTTAGGACCATGACGGGAGCACCATGGTATATAAGATATGATAACATCCACAGGGACTTAGATGTGACATTGGTAAAGGAAGAGTTCAAGAAAGTCCGTGAGAAATATATTGTTAAGCTGCTAAACCATCCCAATACGCTTGCAAGACAACTTGTGCAGATCCAAACCCGATCTAGGATCCGTAGAGCTGATCTACCACCCCGCTAAGATGAGTGCCAGTTAACCATTTAGGCTCTCTTGTTGGAGAGCAACTATTTTTAATTTTAGTTATAAGATTTAAATACTTATTGTTAGGCCTGTAAAAGGCAAATTCAATAAATTAATAAAAGCGTTTAAAAAAAAGTCTTTTGGAATCAATACGTATGATACCCAATTTCCCCGATTTTTTATGAATGCTTTTGCTTGCAAACTAATAATTGCTGCTTTAGTAACTCTAGTGATTTTGAAAGCTCTTGTTGAGTTTTACAACAATACGTAGTCTTAATTTTTTTTGGCTGCCCTAGGCGATCTTTGTCATCCACGTTAAGATCGCCACTTCTGAACCGCATAAGCCATCTCTCGAACATTGAAACCGATGATACACACTTGGCGTAAGCTATGGTGAGCAATCGGTGTGCTTCAGCGGCACTACAAAATTCTACGATTTCGAAGCTTAACAAATCATTGTTGTTTATATTATAATGTCCAATAATTAACATTTAAAAAGTTAGAATGTGGATTACAAGCGAATTCGAATAAACGTTGAAAACGGCTTTCAGAGAGTTTTCACATGCTGCCAATAGCTTACATCCAGAACAAACATTTTGAGAAATGGTCGTCTCAAAAAAACATAACTTTAATTTTGGTTTTTGGTTCACCTCCATACAAACGGGGCCTTCCTAATTTACATATGCTGAGCACTCAAGTGTCACCACACTACACTACACCAAGCTGTTAAACCGCAAATGAGTACAAAAGGAGAAAGGAAAGTAAAATGTAAAATTGTGGCAAAAGTAGGAAAAGTAGTGCAAGAAAAAAACACACACACACTTCGTGTCTTTGTATAACTGTATTGTGCTGGAGATAGCTAGGGATAAGTACTATGGTAACTACAAACGTAGTATATTGAAATAAAAATAGGGATAAAGAGTAAAAAACACCGCTTTATTCCCATTTTATTTTTTTTGCTCATTGCTCTAATTCTACACTCTTCTAACGTCATCACCCATCTAAATGGAAGCAAATGAAAAAAAGAACTATTCTACATATACAGTTTATAAGTAGGAAACTCTTTCGCAGCTACAAAGCGTACTTCTCTCTTCACAGCATGTTTCTTTCAAATTCATTTTTTCATTCATCCTCATTTTCTTATTTCTTTTTTTTTATTAAACATACAACCCAATACAGCTGCGGTAAAGTACATGTGTATATGTTTATAAATATGTATGTAATGCGTAAACTGTTGTGAATTGCAGTTTAGTAGCGGAAATTGCTTTTTTGTCGAGCATATGTGAAAAATACACTTATATGTACATACAAGCACAAGTGCATATATATTTGTTTATATTAAAAGCAGTACTAGTTAAAAGTACACGTATGTGTCTGTGTGTGTGTGTAAGCTCTATAAGGATTTGTTATTTGTATAAGCTAAATGTATTTGCAAGTCGCTATATGCCACAGAGAACTTTTTCTTTCTATATTTTATGTTAATATTTAATAAAAAATATTATGAAAATTTTACATAGTAAAGTGGTTAATAACATTTTAGTTCCAATGTTTTCCTTTTCTCTCAAATACAAAGCAAAAAGAAAGGTGTAGAAAAACAAAATTCATTGCAATCACTTTATGCACATACTTAAAATGGAATGAAAGCACTTTGTTAAAAATAATATTAATAAAACTTTTAAGTGTTTTGTTTAGAGAATTTTTTAATTTAAGAGTAATTGCTTTAATCTTTATAAGTTTTGTTTAATAAATTATTCGATATGGCAAGGATAAGCATAATTGAAAAATAAACATTTAAAGTAAGTTTTTTAATAAAATTTACATAGCAAAGTATTATAATTTTAGAATACCAATGTTTTATAGTCTAAAAAAAAAGTAAGAAAGTAATAAGATAAGATCATCATAAGATCCTACAATAAGTAAATGAGCAAAAATAAATTATTTAAAAATTTCAATAATTCATATTCGTTAGTGGGCCTCATATGGGAGCTATGATTAGTTATGGACCGATCATCATAAAATTAAGTGATATGACTTCCGTAAAGAGAAAACTTATTTGGAGTAAAAAAATGTTTCTTTTGAACGCGGATTTTGTTGTTAATAACTCTGTCATTTATTCTCACTTAGTTATTGAACATTATAGTGGAAACAACAAAGAGCCGCTGAAGCACACCAAGTGCTCACCGAAGCTTACGGAGAAAGTGTACCCTCGATTTCAACGTGCAAGAGATGGTTTGATCGGTTCAGAAGTGATGATTTTTACAGGAAAGACAAAGATCAAACAGGCCAGTCAAAAAAGTTTGAAGACCAAGAGTTGCAGGCATTGCTCCATGAAGATTGTTGTAAAACTCAACTAGAGCTTGGAAAATCATTGGGAGCTACTCAAGCAGCAATTTCAAAATATTTGCGAGCAGCAGGATTTATACAACGGTAGGGAAATTGAGTACCATACGAATTGAAGCCAAGAGACTTTAAAAGACTATTTTGCATGTTCGAAATGATGCTTGAACAATATAAAAGAAAATAATTTTTACACCGAATCATTACTTGCGATAAAAAATGCCGATAACCCGAAACATATGAAATCGAACGTGAAGACCGTCTAACCGGCCGAATCGATACCAAAGCCAAATATCCATGGCGCTAAGGTAATGATCTGTATTTGGTGGGAGAAAATACCATCACGGGGAACCTTTACCGAAGGCAACAGATTCGTTTGAAGTGATCACTGGCCGAAGAATGCCGAGAATATGAGCCAGACATAAAACCGTAACATTCTATAATGACGCCACATATTGCACTACCTGTTAAAGAGTATTTAGAATAAAGTGGTTGGGAAGATTTGCCTCACCCTCTTTGGAACAAGTAAACGATATTGACTTGATTCATTCTTGGCCTAAAAGATGAGTACTTCTCTTGGCTCGGAATCCATATGTTGCCAGAAAGATGGGAGAAGGTCAAAGTGAACAATGGCCAATACTTTGAATAAATCTATATTATACAAATGTTTCAAAAGATCATAACTGCCTTTATTTCAGGCAGTCAAAGCGTTACAATATTTTCCTAGCTCTTTTAGGGCCTTTGGAATTACACTTTTTATGGGAGCTTTTAAGAATATATATGTCTTCCATATAAGGAGTGAGATAGAAAAATTAACATACATATACGTTTATAAAAATGAAATCACTAAACTTACAGTTTCGATTTCTTTTTTATTTGATTGAAATTATTTACAAAAAAAAAAAAAAAAAATATTTTTATAGTTTTAACCACTAGTGATGAAATTTTTCGGAAACCCTTCCATTAAGGTTTTGTAGTGCCTTCTATCACTTTGTTTGAATACGTTATCCATCTCCGTTTAAAATCTACCACACTTTTGGACACCTTTTTTTGCTCTTCCATTTTATTTTAACAAAAGCCCAATATCTCTACACTGGCCTTAGCTCCAGGCAGTTTCGAGGATATGCCTCTCTTGGTACAATACCACATTATTGTTCTTGTACCACTCAAGGTCTTGCTTATCATATTGACAGGATGCCAAATTGGACGCATTAAGAAGTCTTATGAATTGAAGCATCCTCTTTTGTAAACATTTCTTGATGTAAATTTCGGTATTTATAGAGCGACTTGTAACAAATGTTTGGCTTCTTTTGCCGCAACTGCATATGGCTTGCCATGCCAAGAACTCTTTGGGAAAATGTTCTGCTTTTGGGTCCTAAACTATTCCATAACATTCCCTCGAGCATCAGCAACAAAAAAATATTGACCCGTAAGCTGTGAAAAATTTTCCATACGTACGTTTCGTCATCCATTATGCAGCAGGTATATTTTCTGTATAAAATTTGACTTCAATTTCCCTGCGCTGTCTTTGACCTCTAATTTTTTTACCAGAGATCCTGTCAGGAACTTTTTGAGCCTTTCATATTTTTAACCGGACTGCTTTCCTACTGGATGTGTTGGGAGCTCTTTTAAAATACTTTCCATTTATTGGCTTTAGAAACATCATTTGGAGCATTCCTTCTACATGAACCAGGTTTTCTATCAACGGACAAGTTCTCCCGATACTGTTTAAAAACATTGGAATCAGTTTGACAGTAGACCTTTGATTGTTCTGCCAACTTTTTGTAGGACTAAGTTGGGTTTTGTTGAAAATATTTAATAATTTTAGTATGCACTTTTTTCTGGTCACTTATTTTAATAAGATTAAGAACAAATAAACATAATTGACATTAAACATAATAACTGACATGCTTTATAAAGGTAACTTGATAAAAAAAATCAAATAATTCTTACTTGATTTAAAAGTTTTAATGAAAAACGTGTGTTAAGAATTTTTCGATCACAGTCCTTAATTGCCTCTTTTGAAATTACATTTTATATAGAGGACTTTTAGAATGCTGTTGTTATACCCTACACCACCATAGTGGGGAGGGTATATTGGATTTGTGCAGATGTTTTTAACGCCCAAAAATATTAGTCTAACACCCACCTTGAAGTATACCGATCGACTCAGAATCACTTTCTGAGTCGATTAAACGATGTCCGTCCGTCCGTCTGGCTGGCCGGTTGTCCATGTAAACCTTGTGCGCAGAGTACAGGTCGCAATCTTGAAGATATTTCGACAAAATTTGGTACATATAACTTTTTCTACCCAAGGATCAAGTCTATTGAAACTGGCTGCAATCGGTTCATTGTTTCACCTAGCCCCCATACAAATGTCCCACCGAAATTGGACTTTTATGTTTAATTTATATAGGTATCTACACAAGTTTTTCTTCAAATAAGTTTTATATATACAGAATTCATGTCATTAAATTTTGTGATGATCGGTTCATAATTAGTCATATGTTCCATATAAGGCCTGCTTCCGATAATCACTTTAACAATCATAAATCTGCTAAAAATGTTGGTATACACATAAAATGCAACATAAATAACTTTCATATATACATTAATCACACCACCTAATTTCATGGTGATCGGCCCATAATTGGTCATAGCTCCCATATAAGAAAAAATGTTTTTGCTCATTTACTTAGTGTAGGGTGTTATATGGTCGGGTTTGAACGACCATTCTTTTTTACTTGTTTTTTATATGATTCTGATATGACTCTCTTTATCTCAGGCAGTTGAAACGTCAGATGATTCAATTGTTGGAAAGCTATATATGCAAGCTATCCATCAGTACCAAAATAATAAAGTTACTTTAAAAACCCTGTAATGAAGGTTTAGCTGAGTAACTTTTTATTTATTTTTTTTTAATTGTCTGTGAAAATGCCAAAATACAACTTTCATCTTTTTTAAGTTCACAATTTGTTTGTTTCAATAAATTGTATTTCTATGTTTATTTGTTAAAAACATATTCCAGTTTCATCGCTATATGTTCTGTTTGGTTTTTTTTTTTAGATTAGATAAAGATTTGTTCGAAATTTGAGTTGATAAGTACTACATAAACATACAAATCAAGATTAACAACAACTATCTATGATATTATCTGACCCTTGTCTAAACATCACTATTATAAGGTAATTTATTTTAGTTCTTATTTCTCCTCCAACAGTACATATCATTAAGATTTCGTGCAGCTTAAAGAATTCCTTGCTAATAACTGTTTATATTGTTTAGTTAATAAAACCCATAATGTTCTCTTTAAATACAAAATTTATTGGCATACTTATAATACACCGAAAAATAATGTATAGTTTAGTAGGCACATACATAGATATTATTCTAGTTTTTGTAATGCTAGCCACAATATGCCTATAATTAGCCATTAAATATAGTGATTTCCGACATAAGGCAGTAACCAGCAGACAGAAACTTCTCTATATGATATAAGAGTTGTAGATAGAAACCCAAAACAGATACGTACATATACACATACACAGAATCTCACATGCAACCTTTAGTCATGCGAGTAGTTTTTGAAAATTCCTTGGCAAGTGGAAAAAAAGGTAAAGAACCTACTGACATAATAAAACATAAACCGTAAAAGACCAACACTTTTCAGACACTAACTGGCAATTTAAAATCTACAAGAAAGAAAAAAACTGAAAGAAAACTCCAAGTAGACATTATATGGCCCAAAACATACATAGCTATTAGGGTGGCCATTATTTTGGACTTTTCGATTTTCGATGCTCCCAAATACTTAAAACTTGAGCAAAATCTGATAATGTTTAGAGGTTGCGTATTTTTTTTTTTGAAGTTTCGTATTTTGGGTCAAAGTAGCAATATGTTCAAAGAAAATCAGAAATTATATGTTGAGAAAAATCCAATTCAAAATTGTTTTTGTTTTTCATTTATACGTAGTTTAAAAGTTATTTAACAATATTATGGTTACTGTAATTATGTATATGATTGCATTAACCATAATATGTTTAAGTTACCATTAACATAATTATAGTAATCATATATATGATTTCTACAATCATTTGAATGATAACTTAAACATATTATTGTTACCGCAATCATATACATAATCACAATATCCATGTACAACTATATGTTTTCTATGGGTATAGTATTAAATACCGCCTCTCTCTATCGACTATGTTGTAGACGGCATTAAGCTTAACAACTTTGCTGAACACCACTTTGCGATATTCGGACACTTAGGTGGTCAAAATCCATGAAAAATCTAGGAAATATAATTTTCCCTATACAATACTTACTAACTTCAAATCGATATTTCGAGTTTTTTAGCCTATTTTATAGTATTTAATTTCGGATTTCTTCCTTGAATTACGCTATTTATGTTTTTTTAATTTTAAATTAGATTGTTTTTCTCAAGATTTAATGTATGAAATTCTTTTGGAAAATATTGCTACCTTGATCAAAAACACAAAACTTCCAATAAAACCTCTTAACTTTATAGCTAAAATGTGTAGTATTCGATTTTTAGTGTGAAATAAGAGCCATCCTAATATATATTCTATAGAATGAATTTTAGTAGTAGTCATAGAAGTAGTGTAGTAGAAAGAAAAGTGTTAGTACCAAGAGCAGTAGCTGTTGTAGCAACTTTGTGGTAATGGAAAACTTTAATTTACGTTTACCAACATGATAAACTTCCCAAAGACAAGGAAACTATTGTTCAAAAATAAAGCAGAGCTAAGTAGTATAAAATAACTTAGACACTGTCTTAAAAATTATACTTATATGTATATGGGCAATTCCATGTCATCGTACGAGACATTTGTACGTCTATCGAGTGGAAAAGATTTTGCAAAAATAAGTTGGTCTTTATGTTTCATTCAAAGGATACCATATTTTAGAAAAATAACAAGTTCTTTTGAATTGTTGTTGTCCAAAATATCGGGCGAAATAAGGGTATATCGTACGTGATATAAAACGGAAGTAATTCAGAGGTACATTTTAAAAAAATTTTAAAATTTGCGAATCGTTTCTTACACTAAGCTAAATATGTTTCCTTTACAATCCGTCATATTTAAGTAAAAATAATCTTCGGATGAATTTATAATAAACTAAATTTAATATCGTATGTGACATACCGTACATGAAAGATTTTTCTCCTGTAGTAAAACAATATCTGTCTTTAAATATATGTATACAAAAACTAAAAAAAATAAATAGAAAATATATATTCGGTTTCAATAAACAATTTGATAATAGCACAAAAAAATCAGAGTCAAATTCGCCGCAATCTTAGCCTATACATACCAATTAAATAAAAACAAGTAAAAGAGTTATATTCGGCAGTGCCGAATCTTATATACCCTTCAGAAAATTATACTTTAAAATAAAAATTTTTATAAAAATTTTTTAACAGTTTTTTTTCAAAATAAAAAAAACTATTGATATATCAACCGTGTTTTTAAGTTATTTAGGGGATTTGGATGGCTATATCGAATACGCTGTCTATAACGATCCAGAAAATATACACTAATGAAAAATTTAGAAATTACAAACGGAATGAAAAACTTATATAATCATTTTTGATCTTAAAATACTGTGATAAGCTCTAAATACTTTCACCTATTCAAATCATCTTGAAAAAAAGTTTCAAGGGTTTTTATTTTTTCAGTCTTGGTTGTCACTCTCGTGGAATTGCCCATATGTGAGTGTCCGTATGGTTTGGTTTTTGTGTGTATATGTACATATTTATGTATGTAATACACCTATTGTATTGTAGCTACAACTTTAAATAAATGTGCAATTAAGCACATTTTCTAAACGATTTTGATGATGAGAATCCGAAAAAAAAACTACACGAACTTAAGAAAATATGCTACATTAGAGTAATTTATTATAAAACATACTTAACCGTATATTTAGTAAGTTAGTATATACAAAACTTCATAATATCATGTAGATAAATATATGTTAGACGGTAAACATATGGCTGTCAAATTGGTTTAAGTTTCTGGTTGGTTGGTCTAAGGACTAACGTCGGTCAAGCTAGTGCATTACAAAATTCCTATGATTTCAAGTTTATACAAATATTTCAGGGAAGTTGTTTTTGTTCTGATAAAGAGGGCTAAAGCTGTTGGAAATGGTAAAAAATTTTGGTAAAAATATTAATACAAACTTATTTTTTTCAAACATTATATTAAAAAAGACTAAAATTGTATAATATATTCTATGCACTGCTAATATTAGTTGAAGCAAAGGCTGAAAAGGAAAATGTTTATTTCGCTCTTAGTGGCATGAATTCTTTAGAATTCATTATGAAATCATTATATCAACAATAAATTAATACAGACAAATTAAGATATGGCAAATAAGTCTTGACTAAATTTTTAATATGATTTTGTTCGGATGCTAATGTCGCTCGCCTAAATTAATTAGAATACTAATTTAGTGGTTTTAGCTATTAAAATGCTACTTACATAAAAATCTCACTAAACTTTAGGATTTTCAACTATCGAGTTTTAAAGTCTCATTAAATATTTATTGAAATAGTTGTTAATTGAATGACTTTAGATACAAAAATATTTTTAATTTCTTATAATGCTATCATATAATACACTTAGATTATAAATCATATCTATATTATATATTATTAATTGGAAAAACATTCCAACTCTATTGCTGATATTTTAAAATTTCCTAGATCTGTAGTTTTTGATTTTAATTTCATAATCTCTAATCTTGGTGTTTTAATCCAAAGTCGATGGGACATTCAAAACAAATTAGTTTCGAGATATCTAAAATCGCAGAACGCCTGGACCGATTTGGGTAAAATTTTTTTAAATGTTTCTTCCAGAAAGAAAAATTGTCCACGCCCACTTTTATTTATTTTATCTCCAACGCATTAAAAGCACATATCATCCTCGAATCTTGCTATTCCATGTAATCCATCAAATACATCTACAAATATGTGACCAAAGCTGTAAATATGGATGTGATTGGAGTTTGTGCGGAGAATATCAACGACGAAGTCACTCTATTTCAAATGAGCCGCTATGTTAGCAGTAACGAAGCTATTTTTCATTAGCCATTCATGAAAGCCATCCAATTGTTGTTGATTTAGCCTTACATCTGGAAAATGGTCAAAGAGTGTACTATACTGAGGAGAATGTATTACAACAGGTTGATCGATCTATAACATTGACCAGATTTTTTTAAATGTGCCGGAACGATGAATTTGCCCGATCACTGCTATGATGTCAAACAAGGTATTGTCTGAGTTAGGCATGACAGCTCCCAATTGTCCCATGCACGACTCATTTAATCAAGAGTTGCGACACGAAAAACAATATGAGTTCAAAAAAAAGTTGCACTGTTGAATCGACAACAAAAATATGCGTAAGACACTATTATGAAAGTTATGAAAGATGGATCTGGAAAAAGTTTCTTGATTGCGTTGGTTTTGGCAACGATACGCTCGCAGAATGATATTGCACTTTCATCATCAGGAATTGCAGCAACGTTGGCGGAAAGCGGTCAAACTGCTCATTTAGCACTCAAGTTGCCTTTAAAAATGCAAATCAATGAAAATCCAACATGCTGTATTTCCAAGAACAGTCTTATGTCCAACATTTTGCAGCAAAGCAAACTGATTGTTTGGGATGAGTTTGGTATAATGGCTTATGATTTGGCTTATCCCGAACTCATTGCTAAAAAACAATGACGCATAAAAAGTCTTTGGGGGCATTAGACAAAACGTTGCAAGATTTATGGAACAATCAAAGCCGGTTTGTTGGTGCGATAATTCTGTTGGCAGGTGATTTTCGGCAAACATTGAACTTAATTCATGTTTGAGGTCGTCCGTTTTGTGGAAACACGGCAAGAAACTCAAATTGACTGTGTGTCGAGCTGCAGGACGATCAATCTGGAGAAGTTTTTTCCTAATAGATTTATTGTACATATTTTCAAATCAAATGTAAATTAAACATACCCCAAACCTATACGAATAAAAATTATCATTCAAAAATACGTCTTTTTTTCTCTTTTTAACTATTTTCACACACTTCAAGTGGCTTCGAAAGGACAGGACAACGTATGTCGGATCAGCCAGTTTTGAAATAAAAATTATTTGCCAATATAGTTCATTTAGTCTTTTTTATAGATTTGGTCAAAATTTTGTTTTAACTTGAAATAGAATTTATTCGATATAATTTTGTTCAAAGAAACAAATACATATTACACCAATCAATAGTAATATTTAATAGTTTTGATATTATCAGAGTATAACCAATGAAAGGATGCGTTTGTATTGAAACACTTCGAAGATCCTTTATACATTCGTAGCAAATAATTTTCCAGTTAAACTTCATGCTCATGTTTCAATGATCTAAGTCCTCAATTGCTTCGCTTCTATAGCTATCTTATGTTTTATAGTCTTCTACTACTTCAATCTTAAGCAGCAAAGATTTTTTTATTAAATTTTCTTTTATAAATCTTATGTTTTCGTTATTATGTTTTCCTAACATTAATTCTACATTTTTTACCAAGCAATAAGAATCAACAGTAGTAAAGAATAGCCACAACTACATATGTAATATGTCTACATTTATATGAAATTTGTTTGGTGTTAAGTTTAGCTAAGCAAGGCTACTGCATGAGGCGGCTTATCCTTAATTCCTGGCTGGTACCTGAAATGTTCAAAATACTAGAAGAGAAAACAAACTCTAAGGAATACAAAATTAATTTGCCAAAAATGCTAATCTAAGGTTTAAGAGAAATGTTAAGATAATACATACATGAAAAATATATTAAATTTGGCCAACAATTTAAGTACTAAAATAAGGAACAAAGAATTTAGTTTTACCTAAATTTAACAGAACAATGCAAGCATTTTGTAAAACCATATTTATAATTGAAATTTCCTGATTCTTTTTTCATAACTTTCAACCCAATTACGCACTTTGCACTTACATCCACCACCCTAATGGTAAATCAAAACTTCCGCAATATTTTGCAATTATATTTACATTACAAACATAAATTGTTAATTGGATTACAATAAATTAGTTTAATAAATTATTTCACCTTCATATATCAAAGTAAGCACAGGCACCAAGCAACAGCAATCAGAACAATAAAAAAAATACGAAATACAAACCCTTAAATTATTGAATCTCTCTATAATAATGTTTTTACCTCTCTGAAATTTCAATCTAGATCATTTCAATTTCTGCAACAAGGGAATTAGGGTCATAAAACTCAAGAGCTGTAGACACGTTTAATGTAAGAAGCCATCTACACCAAATGAATAATTACCCAACAAATTTGTCACAAATTATATAAAGTACTATAGTTTTCTTTTTTTTTTTGTTCGGTTTCTCTCTTTGCCTCTTGCTAACAACCGAGACATACTTTCGAACATACCAAACAAATATCTTTACGACACTGCCACAACAATGCCAACGACGACATCACCATCACCACCAAAAACAACAACAATAATAAAGAAATTTTTACACAAGTTTATTCTTGTTCTGTAAATTATATTTCGGTTTTATACAAATGGTTTATGATGCGTACACTTAAATTACCTGCTGGAGAATTTAGTTAATAGAAATGAGGAAAATATTTACAACCCAGTCGCAGGCAAGCAACCAACCAACCAGCTAAATAACCAGTCAACCAAACCCATCCCGACACACACACACAACTTTAATGTTGGACAATCATTTATTTCATGAGACTTTATTACAGCACTTGCTGGGCAACACAACAAGAACACAACGTAAAATAAGGCCAAGACTAATGTTGTGCAAAAGTAAATAGAAAAGTAAGGTAATGACCAAAAGTGTACAAGTACTTTAGTGAGTGGGTGGTGGGTGGTGTGTGGTGGGAGTTGAACCCACAAGGCCATAAAACAAGGTGTTGCAAGGGTGTTAAAGGTAACTTTAGCTGCTTACAAGCAAAGAAAACGAAATAAAAAGAAATGTACATAATTTGAACTGTTTTCTTTTTGTGAGATTAATATTAGGACTCATCTGCAATTAGTGCCAGCAAATGTAAGATGATGATTACCTAACCAGCAGCTACCGGCTAAAAGATGAATAAAGTATAAAGAAAAGTGGAGAGAATCGTTGTATACCGGAAGTGTTTTACAAACAAAATACCAAACAACAGCAATTTTATAAAACAAGTTGAAAACATCTGTACACCCTACTCTACACGTGCTACAGATACCGATAGGATTGAGGTATGTATTTTTTTTTTGGGAGAAAGTAAGCCAATATTATGTTTTTGTATAGTAAATGTGGGTTCATTTCTGTTACAGTTTAATATCATGAAATATTCCTTACTAACCTTTCTTAGTAAATTTTTAAAAAAATTACATTTAAAAAAGCCCATCTGCGACAAAAAATATATCCTTTTCGTGGTTAATAGTACTTAGTTTTTTACTGTAAATAAAGCTTTTTGTAGAAAAAAACATTTGGGTAAAAATGTTTTCCATCTAACATTTTTTTTAAATCAAAAATGTATTTCTAAAATGATATTTTCTTCTGAAAAATATTTTTGAGAAATTCCGTTTTTGTGTAAAAAATTTGTTTGGCTTTTGCTCTTCTAACAAAATGCCTTTTTAAACTACACATTTTTCTGTGTATAAATCATTGTAAAAGCTCTATTTTTCAAATAATTTTTAGCTAATTTTCGTGTATTTGTGAAAACGTAAGCAGCATTTTTGATTGTTTAAAATAAAATAATGGATTATAATCGAAAATCTAAAAATTGCGAAAAAACAGTTCTTAATTTAAATTTAAAGTTCTCCAGAAATTCGAAATTTGCAAAATAGTGCAAAACATCTTAAAAAAACTTATAATAGATTTAGAACTGTTAGTCAGATTTTATAATTTTTGGTCTTATATTAAAGCTTCCCATTTTTTACTTTTTTTCTAGAAATCTGTTCCTCATCCAAACAAGATATAACATAGAAAATCGTACTTGAACAAAGGACCTCTAAATAAAACGTTTTACTAAAGATTTTTCTTAAATATGAGCCATTGCGCGATTAAAAGTCATATATAGAATACAGAAGGGGACCATGAGGTGTTCTCTTGACAATTAAAAATTAAGAATATATTTGAAAAAATCTTCGTAACATTCGATGTCATGATTCCTTTACCTTTACTATTTATGCTTCTACGTTTTTCAGTGTGAAATGAGCAGTCACGGCCAATGCACGAATGCGTTAAGAAGGATAATATAAAAACGGAGATCGAAAAATATACATATGTTAATAAAAATGAAACCACTAAACCTACAGTTTTGAATCTATTTCTATTTGATTGAAATTATTGTTACAATTTACAAAAAAAAAAATATTTTTATAGTTCTAATCACTAATGATGAAATTTTAAACTTTTTTCAAAAACCCTTCCATTATGGTTTTTATAGTGCTTTCTGTCACTTTGTTCGAACATGTTGTCCATCTCCGTTTAAAATCTACCACACTTTTGGACACCTTTTTTTTGCTCATCTATTCTCTTTAAACAAGAGCCCAATATCTCTCCACTGGACTCAGCTCCAGGCAGTTTGGAGGAATTGCCTCGCTTGGTACAAATACCACATTATTGTTCTTGTACCACTCAATACCTTTCTTACCATTGTGACAGATGCCAAATCAATCCAAACATAAGTGGACACATTAAGAAGTCTTATGAATGGAAACATCCTTTTTTGTAAACATTCCTTGATGAAAATTTCGGTATTTATAGAGCCCTTTGTAACAAAAGTTTGGCGCTTTTGCCGCAACTGCATATTGCTTGCCATACCAAGAACTTTTTGGGAAATTTTATCCGCTTTTGAGTCCTAAACTTTTCTTCAACATTCCCTCGAGCATCTGCAACATAAAAAATTGACCCAGAAGCTGCGAAAAATGTTCCATGCGTACATTTCGTCATCTATTATGCAGCAGGTATAATTTTTTTTGTATACAATTTGACTTCAATTTCCGTGCTCTGTCTTTGGCATGTAAATTTTTATCAGAGTTCCTGTTATTAACTTTTCGAGCCTTGTATGCTTTTGAACCTGCATTAGCTTTAACTTTTCGTATCAAATAGTCCCAGTACTGACCTAACCGGGCTGCTTTCCTACCGGAGGTGTTGGGAGCTCTTTTGAAAATGCTTTCTATTTTTTTGGCTTTAGAAACATCATCTACCTGAACCAGGTTTTATATCAACGGACAAGTTCTCCCGGTACTGTTTAATAACATTGGAAACAGTTTGATAGCAGACCTTTGATTGTTTGGCCAACTTTTTATAGGACCAAATTGGGTTTTGTTGAAAATATTTAATAATTTTAGTTTCTGGTCACTCATTTTAATCAGATTAACAACAAATGAACATAACTGACATTAAGAAATGACATGCTTTACAAAGGTAACTTGATCAAAAAAAATCAATACTTAGGTTAAAAGTTTTAATGAAAAACGTGTGTTAAGAATTTTACGGACTGAGGTCCTTATGTATAAACTACAGGGTCACATATAAATTTTATGGAAATTCAAATCTTAATGACTACTTGATGGCTTATTTAACACTTATTTAGAGCAAATTTTAGTCTTCCTGACCTAACGTTTCCAACTCTTATGTACGGTCATAAAATAATGTATATAAAATTATCATTGTTGTTGTTCACTTTGTTTGTAAATTTTAGCTATTTTTTGTTGGTAGCATTCTAAATTTGAATTTTATCTGGGCTGTTGTACACAATTTTCAGTTGTTTCTTGGTAACCTTTTTTTTTTTTTTTTGTTTATTTATTCCTCTTTTCTGGTTATTGCTCTTGCTACAATTTTCATTGTAAAGGTGACATTATTAATTTTAATAGATTTTTTTTCCTTTTTTTGTTGTTGCTGCTGTTATTGTTCAAATGATATTCCGGGGTCGTTTAATGTTTTTTCTTCATGCCGAACGAAGTATGAATATTTGAGTTGGGTTAAACAAATGAATAGGATTTAAAGTTGCGACCAAAACGAGTAGTAGATTGTTTTCGCTGATATGAATTTGTAATTAGTTTTTCGATCTTCTTTTATTTGTGTGTTTCTCCTATGTTTTTGCTTAAATAAATTATGGTTCCCTAAAGGAGTAACTGTCAAAAGGTTGTTAAGAGATAACAACAGATAACAAAAAAAAATGGGGAAGAAACAACACCAACCCCAACACCAATACTAAAATAAAAAATGAATTTGTGTTAATTTATAAATCTGTGTAGAAACAAAGTGTCACTTGTGTACACGTTTCTATAAGATTTTTCAGATTATTAAAAAGTAATTAATTAATTGTATATTTTTGTTGATTATACTTTGGAACTTTTTGTCTCATATTTCTTTTTTACTGGACAGAATCGAAAATATATTAATGGTTTTTTAGCAACAAGATATTTTAATGGTATTAGTAAAATTACGGACACTTGTAAACAAAATATTTAAGTGTTCACTTGTAGAACCCTTTATTTAAAATTCCCTTTGAAGTCATTACTTATTTGTGAAAAGGGGAGACGTTTTTTTTTAACATTTTATGAAACGGGAACAATATTTTTTTTAGTGCTTGAGGGTAAATTAAATATGTTTTTCTAGCTAAAGGTTAAAAATTACCAGGAATTTTTGTTAGCAAATATTTAAATGGTAGTTAGTGTAAAGGTAGGGTCACACATGACAAATATTTGACGAAAAAGACGTAACCACTATTTGTATTCTTTTATTTATTTCAAAAACTTATTTTACTTAGGATGATTCAAAACAAACAATTTAGTTTTATTTTATTTGATGCTGTTTGATCTTACAAAACAATTGTAAGAGTAAACACCTCTAACAAATTTGTGCTAAAAAAAGTGGTTACGCTTTTTTGAGCAAATATTTGTCATGTGTGACCCTACCTTAAGTATATAAATGTTAGTTTTTATTGTGGCAGTTGGGAAAAGTGTGATAAAGTTATATATTTTAGTGTTAAAAAATTTATGTATTAGCTGCTTTATAGGAGATTGTATTTGCTAGAGAGAATTTCGGAACTAAAATATATAAAAAAAACCATACTAATTATATGTTGTATCAGCATACATACAAATTTGATATAATGAAATCTTATTTCTAAAGCCCAAGGTATCTGACATAATTTCAAAAATTAATATTTTTTGAAATTGAAATATTAAAAAAACTTTAAACGTATTAGTATGACATTTATTACAATAGAAATAAAAGAATGTTATTGGACAAATATTTTGACAACTAAATTCTTTCCTATTTTCTTCATAATTTAGTAAAGATGAAATCTGTCCATATTTGTAAAAGTTATGGCCTCTACAAAATTTTAGAATTTGACCTCCTGTATCTCACCATATAAATATTCTAACAGCGTAGTTACGAGTTATATTTCTTGAAAGTGTACGTCACAGATTATTACAGATATGCAACAAATGACAGTTTTAAGAAAAAGTATTGTCGAACCGTATGGTTATTTTGACATTCTACAACAACTTTTCAATGGTTGTGGTTTGCAGAGCGAGAGAAAAAATAAAATTTTCAATAGGCAACTCTTGTGATATATATTTGTCCCTCTTTCCAAACCACAACCATTTTGAAATTTTCTTTTGTTTGTTTTCTATTGCCATATCAATGAAACCAGCTGATACTTCTCTATGATTCATTAGTACATCATTGTCAAATCGTACCAGTAGTTCGGAAGTTACAGATTTAGTACCACTTTTTTTTTCAGATTGACCCCAGTACTTAATGTCTGTTAGATGAACAGACATTAAGTGCAATTTTAACTACTTTTTTCAAATATACGTTTTCGTCATATATACGCAAATCATCCCACCAAATTCTATGATAATCGGTCCATAATTAGTCATAAGTTTCATATCAAATGAAAACTGTTTGTAATCCAATACTCGGTGTAGGTTATCACATGGTCGGGAATGCTCGACTATACTTTCTTACTTGTTTTCAAGCTTATTTTATAAGTAAAGTTTTTTCTGGGATTTTCTATATCGATCATCGATGACAGCAAACTTGCTACCCGCGGTATCCTCGAATAAATAAGAACCAATGGCATCTCCTCCACAAATGAACCTTCATGTGCTCGGTAGGCTACACTTGTAGCATTTTTGAAGAAAAAGTTGAATAAAAAAATATTTTCCACAACAACAGGGTCCGAAATTTTCAGTAGCTCCACTAACACGTAAAAAAAAAATTTACAGCACCCCCGAGTCCCTACTTTTAAAATGACCATTTCCTGGCCGGTAGTCTAAAAATGTAGACTCCATATAAAATGATTTAAATATACATCACTCTTTTACTCAACTCAATTTTTTTTTAATGCAGTTTACTTTTTGCTTTCTTGTGCACTTTTGTGTATGCCGAAAACGAAATGATACTTAAAGAAGACGATATTCGATCCGATGAGCTGATAGAAGGCGTATTGTTTGAAGCAGATTATGAGGAAGATTTGGATTTGGCGCGTTGGTTTCAAAGGACAATGTTATCTGGCTTTCCAATATTCCTTATCAAGCAATCTTCCTAATAATGTGTTTCGTGGCACTGCTGTTGGCCAATTTCGTGCTACCAAAGGGTTCATCGAGCCAGCCGTATTTGATTTGATTTTCATTCAATCGATATTTGAACAAGAACTGCAAAGGAGAGGGTGTGGAATAAGGTGACAAATATTGAATTGGGAGTATTCAATGGGCTTTTATTTCTGGCAGGTGTTACTAAATCAAACGATGAAGACACAGATGTATTGTGAAGAATATTATTACTGTGCAGTGATGCCGAAATCTCGGTTCAAAGAAATTTTGCGGTTCGTTCAATTTGATAGTGAGCGTGTAAGAGCTGCTCGACTGGGTAACGATAAGTCTGCTCCAATTTCTGAATTATGGGCTCTAATGGACAACAGTCTTCGCCGGTACAATCAACCATCGGAAGAAATAACCACTGACGAACAACTATTTACATATCGCGGAAGAACTAGATTTACGTAGTACATCCCATCCAAGCCTGCAAAGTATGGCATAAATAATTATTTTACATCTAATGTATAATTACTTTGTATCTTTAGATCCTCTCAACATCGAGATTTATGCAGGAAAGAGCTCAAATGTGAGTCGTGCAACCAATGTAGGAGAGAGTGTCGTGCAAAGCCTGGTCTGCCCTAGGGCAAACATCAGGAGAACCATAATCTATGACAATTTTTTCACATCATTGAATCTGTGTAGGTATTTGATGTCCAAAAATCTCGCTTTTGGTACTCTTCGTCAAAACAAAACATTTGTGCCAAATGAAATGAAAGCAGACCGCGAAGCCTTGCATAACAAGTCTTCATGACAGAAATTGAACAACGCTACAAATGTAGACTTTCGACCGCCAACGTAAGTTTACATTCCCGAGCATATGAAGGTCAATATAATGGCTCTCCGTGCCCTATACGTAGTTTCTCAGTGCTATATTTTGTATATCCCTTCAAGTGCACTTCGTACATTAAAAATATCAAAACAAAGTTGCTAATAATCAGATTATTTATTCCATGTAAACCTGATTCAAAAAACCTTAAGGTTAAAATCATTATTTTTAAATATTTTAAGCTTAACTATGAGAGAAAAGTTTTTAAATTTAATCTGCTAAGTCCGGCTAAATCACCTTACGGCCATAGTCTAGACAATAAATATTCTTAAAGATGTTTTTAATCCCTTTACTTAAAGTTTGAAAAAAAAAAATTAAGAAATTCAAAAAATAGTTAAAATCCATTAAATAATGGAATACAATTTTTTAGCTAACATTTTGCCAATTGTATATGGGCAAAAATAAAATATTTTTGAAATTTGAGAAAAATTTTTTAACGATTTTTATATCTTAGTAGCGTTTTGTATGAACAAAAAGATACATTTCTGTCTAGATTAAAGTCCAAAATGGTTTCTTTTATTAGTATTATTGCTTCGTTATGACAAAATTGTTAGTTCTTGTGCTCAGATATCATTGCCATGACAACAAACCTCATTAATTGTTTTATTAAATATTTATCCAGTATACCCAGGATTAAAAAATATTAAAAAAAAATTTTTTAATTTAATATTTTACTTAAGTTTATTTAATCTGCGTAAAAAAACATTTTTTAACTCTATTGCAATTACTATAAATATTATCTGTCAGAAATATTATAATATGATAACGCATATATGTAACAATATTGCTCAACCATATCTGCTAAGCAGTTTATTTATACGACTCTAAATCCAAAAGTTGAAATTTGTATTTAAATTTCTGTTTCAATAATTTGTTTATATTTATATTTTTATTATATTTTTAGAAATTTAGAAAACTATATCTACTAAAGTTATAATTTTGCAATTTTATTGCTAGTAGTGTCATTGTCACAAAATTATTTACAATTTCGTCAAAATCATAAGAAATAGTGAACAATTTGTAAGTTTCATAGATTTTTAAAGAAAAGTGTTTTGTATAAGTGTTCATATACGTACGTATAAGTTGATATGTGATATATGACTTATATGATATATTCACATGTTTACATTTAAACACAGTGTGTTTAAAGAATACTGTTTTTGCCCATATATATTTAAGTGGACATGTGATATACAAAGTGTATGACATAAAGGTTCACCCGTTTGCACATTAAATATTCAATTTTCTCACTGACTAACAAAAATAGAATGAATGAATAAAAAAATACAAATACTTAAACCCTTTTTGGATTTATGCAATGCTTTTTTTTATTTTTTTGCGTCCTTCATAAAGTAGCGTACAATAAAGAAAACCAAACAAAAGAATGACAACAAATGTAAATATAAATAAACCAAAGAATAAAATATGGCGAGTAAAGAAAAAAGAGCAACCTTTTCTTGTACTTGTTTTTGGTCTCTTCATGTTTCTGCTGAATGTAGTTTTACTTTGCAACAAAAGATACCAATTTAATCATAAGAAATTTATGCGGGTTAACTTTGTTACGTTTCAAGAGGACTCTTGTGTACATAAAACAATACATAACAAATGTACTGTGTGTATGTAAATAGATTCAAACATATACGAAAAATACATTTTCTGTTTGTATTTTTTTCTTCCTTAGTCTTGTTTTATGAAATGTACATACTTATGTATGTAAACAACAAGATGGAAAAAAGTAAGCAAATAATAAATAGCAAATAACAAGCTAAATGTCATCAGGAAAAAAATTAGCAAAAATATTTGCAAGAACAATCAAACAAATAGGAATAGGTATTTACTGGTCTTAAAGTCTAGATAGAGTAATTAATGAAACTTGATTGAAATCAATTGTCTCTGAAAATTTTACCAAAATTATTAAATATGCAATGAACAGAAGACACATATATCCAAACACACCCAGAAAAAAAATTGTCCTGCACCATTTCCACATTTGTACAAGTTTTTTAAAATTATTAGAGTCACAGTAATTAATTATATGATTGTGGTAACCATAATATGGTTAATTTACAATTCACATGATTGTATCAATCATATATATGGTTACAGTGAACAAGTATATGTTTGTGACAACCGTTTCTATGATGAAGGAGAACAACATAATATGGTAAATCCTTCATCATAAAAATGGTTGTCACAAACATATACTTGTTAATTATAACGATATACATATATGATTGATACAATCATGTGAATCGTAAATTAACTATATTATGGTTAATCATATAAATAATTACTGTGACTCTAATAATTTTAAAAAACTTGCAAACATGTTCAAATGTTTTTTTTTTTCTCTGAGTGAATGGTTCCAAATTTTAAGCTACGTCCACTAGAAATTAGGCGTCGCTCATAAGCTATTTATATTGTACTTAGAATTTTAGACTTTATTACATGAAACATTTTGTATAATGTATGAAAAAGTTCATTACACAGAAAAAACTGTTTGAAAACCGGTGATCGAGGTTGTCGTAGTCTCTCTCTTTTAGCGAAAAATTAATTATCCGATTTGTCTGATTTTCAATGCCATGCAATTGTTTTGACTATAACCGACACAACAGTGGGCTTATTTCCACTAACATACCAACAGACGGAAAACTCTGCTCTATATAACTGTGCAGAATATATATCGTAAATTCTACCAAAGTGCGCAGAAAAGTGAAAAGAAAATCAAGAATAAAATCGTAGAGTTCTTCGAAATCACACAAAAAAAAAAATGGAAATGTCTAATTAACTCTAAAGTGTATGTGTTTGTGAAATATGATCAAAATCAGAAGACCGTCAACTTATTTGTGATGTGTTATGGAATTCATGATATATAAAGCTTATTTCAAAATTTACACAAGATTTTTCTTAAACAACAAACACTAATTATTTACTTAGGGCAAGAAAACATGACTTAAAGAGGAAGGAAACCTACATTTATAAAATAATTGCAGTTATACAAAGAATCATATTTAAATCTCCTTACATCCAAAGGGCAATTGGTTTAAGACTAAACCAAGCAAATATTATTTGTTAGTATTTATTTTTAGCAATTCTTTTTATTCAACATTCGAAGTCCTTGATGTCAATGTGAAGAGTCCATCATAAATGATAGACATGTAACATGCATAAATAAATAAGGCAATTCTTTAGAAGATTTTATTCAATTGTTGATGCTCTCTCCACCTTAAGCTATTTTCGTCTATGGTCATTTTGTTTATACATTTCTTTTGTGCATTAAAAAGTTTATACAAAATTCATTACACTCTTTACATAAAGACAATACAAACGACTAGAAGTATATTTTTTTAAGTATGCTTTAAACAATTTACTATTTCCGGTATTAAAAACAATAATGTTTACAAGTCCACTGACATACATTGTATTTAGTATAAAAAAGTATAAAAATTATATATTAAAGATGAAAGAAATGCTTTTTTACCCCTAACATTCTCTTAATGTATATATATTTAAGATACATTTACACACATACAAATATTTCCATACTCATACAATACGTCTTCAGTTGATTTCCCAACAGTTAAGCAAGTAGTCAATGTATCCCTTATACTTAGACAGTAATTGTCACTAATGTCTGATTTCTTGGCTGTGACCACTATATATATTTTGGGTCATTTGACACATAGTGCTCGATGTAGTGCATAGAGAAGTTAATTGGTTACTTTATACAAGACAGTAGTCTCTAAGTAATCTAAAGTGTAGACACTTTAAACGTTTTGTGAGTAATACGTACAAACTGGTTTTATACAAATTGTGTTGATATAATTCTCATACAGTTTATTTTCCTTTTTCTTAAGTATACAACATCCCATGTAATCTAGCGTGAAGTCAATTATCACCTTAGTGTCTCTACTTACCTATAGTGACATCACTTTAAATGTTTATTTTGTACTGTACATTAAAAAGTAGTTATTTTACCCAACAGAAGTAATCTATTGGAGAGTTGTCTGAGGAAGGTTCATTTACAAAAAATCGAATATGGGGCTATCTATGAGATGTTTTTTTAACTGACTATTTGAGGTCAGTTAGCTTCCGCTTGTACCCGTACATGTTAAAATAACTGGTAATGTAGCTGATCAAGTAACCAGTTAGGTAACTAAGTAAGGAATATATGTAACCGGTATGTGAATTCAATGTGTTGACTACTTTGGACCAGCTTTGAGACAGTGTCATTGTCATCCAAAAGGGCCAATATTTAGGACAAAAACTAGTCACGTAGCTAGTTATGTAACTAGTTGTCACTCTAAATGATAGGTAAAATCACTACTTCGGGACTATCTCCTAGAACTGATGGGTTCTTTTAATGTGTGTGCATGTGGGCTTAATGCAAATGTTTCATTTCATTTGATTGTATTGTACATATATATATTTATATATACAAATGTATGTATATATATGTTTTGTTTTGAAAGTATGCATGCATGTGCATGAACATGAGCACGTGTGTATGTGTTGAATAGAGATGGTAAAAACTGAAAATCAATTGACATCAAATCACTCAACTGTATAAATGAATGAACAAACTGGATGGTTTTTGATTCTTAAAGTTTTCTGATTGAACAAAAAAAAAAAACAAAGAATTTTGCAAAAAAAAAAAAAAGAAATACGACATTTTAGCACAAGAGTGCATAGTTTAAAGTATTGTATTGAAAGTTGGACAAAAATAAAGTAAAAAGAAAATAAAGCAGAAAAAATTGAATGCTTTAGAACGACAAAAAAAAAATAAACTAAATAGGATACAAATAGTTTGGACTGTTGCACTCGGTTATGTCGAATTAATCTAGAAAATTTAAGCCTGAAATACTGGGATTTCTGAGAGAAACTCTATTTATAACCGATATCTAAAACAACTATTCTATTAAACCAATTACTGGAAATTACCACTTGCTTTCAGTTATTAAATATAAATTACATAAAATAACTGTTATATCGCCTTATTTTTAAAGGACTACTAGAATGCCTGCTATTAGAACATATTTCCATGTAAAGCCATGTAAGAAGAATGAAATAGTTTGTCTTAAAAATGGCTATGTAGGTACTACTGTCCAAAGGCCAGTAAATGAATGCTAATAAGGACTGAGATCGAAAAATTCTTAACACACGCTTTGCATTAAAACTTTTTACCCAAGTATTATTTGATTTATTTTTTTTGGTCAAGTTACTTTTGTAAAGCATGTCAGTTATTATGTTTAATGTCAATTATGTTCATTTGTTGTTAATCTGATTAAAATAAGTGACCAGAAGAAAGTGCGTACTAAAATTATTAAATATTTTCAACAAAACCCAACTTGGCCCTACAAAAAGTTGGAAAAACAATCAAAGGTCTTCTATTAAACTGTTTCCAATGTTATTGAACAGTACCGGCAGAACTTGTCCGTTGATAGAAAACCTGGTTCAGGTAGAAGGAATGGTTCACATGATGTTTATTAAGCCAAAAAATAGCAAGCATTTTCAAAAGAGCTCCCAACATATCCGGTAGGAAAGCAGCCCTGTTAGCTCAGTGCTCGGACTATTTGGTACAAAAAGTTAAAGCCAATGCAGGTTCAAAAACATACAAGGCTTAAAAAGTTCCTGACAGGAACGCTGCTAAAAATTTAGAGACCAAAAGCAGAGCAAAAAACAGAGACGTATGTTCTGGCAGATTTTTCGCAGCTTCCGGGTCAAAATTTTTATGTTGCTGATGCTCGAGGTAATGTTGAATAAAAGTTTAGGACCCAAAAGCAGACAAAATTTCCCAAAAAGTTCTTGGTACGGCAAGCAATATGCAGTTGCGGCAAAAATGCCGAACATATGTTGCAAAGGGCTCTATAAATATCGAAATTTACATCAAGGAATGTTTACAAAAAAAGGATGCTTCCTTTCATATGACTTCTTAGTGTGTTCATTGATTTTTGCCCTGATTTGGCACCCTGTCTCTATGGTAAGAAAGGCCTTGAGTGGTAAAAGAACAATCCTCCAAACTGCCCGGAGCTAAGGCCAGTAGAGAGATATTGGGCTCTTATTAAAAGAGAATTGAAGAGCACAAAAAAAAGGTGTCTAAAAGTGTGGTAGCTTTTAAACGAAGATGGGCGACCTGATCGAACAAAGTGACAGAAATCACTATAAAAACCATAATGGAAGGGTTTCCGAAAAAGGTTCAAAATTTCATCACTAGTGTTAAGAACTTCAAAAATATTTTTTTTTTCTTTGTAAATTGAAATAATAACTGCAATCAAATAAAAAAAATCCAAACTGTAAGTTTTGTGGTTTCATTTTTATTAACATATATGTATGTTAAGAATTTTTCGATCTCAGTCCTTATCCCCCAAACCATTGGGTAATCAGCATCTTGTTCAACTTTTTCCTGGACTTGGTAAGATAGTTCATTTGGGGTTTTTTGGTGTCCCGATGTCATAAATCTTCCAATTTGTCCAATTCGAAATAACGTTATCAAGATAAAATTTGACATAAATAATACTAATGTGTATAAATATCAAAATCACCGTATAAAATTTTATGATGATCGGCCCATAATTGGTCATAGGTTCACTTTAGAAAAACAATTTAAGTAATAATATGGTGTAAAATACCCAGCAGATAAATTTACGTCGTTAAGGTAAATTAATAAATTGATATTAATTTCAAATCAATATCTTTACTCCATAAGAAACTAAGCACTTGTACATACCTATTTGTTGAAATTACGGGCATAAGTCTACAAAAATTGAACAACTGGATCAAGTGAATATCGGCCCATATATGGTCATAGCCACCATATTAGGTACCCTTCCAAGAATCACTTAAATATGAATAAATCTCTAACAATCAGTGGCAGATATTTAATGGATTTTGTGACGAGCAGTAACGTATAATAGTCTAAGCTAGCGGCCGATATTCATTGGCATCAGGAGCCAAAAATGGTCGGTTAGTGAATACAAAATTGCAAATAAGAAACAAAATTATAATCTGTAGCTGGTCAGATTACAACAGCGAATGAAAGTGCATAACATGTTATTATAATCCATATTCTCGCTATGCTGAACACTGGTATAAACTTAAGAACCCATACACTGTTATAGCGCCAATAATCAAATCTCAGAAACTTAATGACAATACTAAACTCTAGTGTCTCTGGTGCAACCACTATTGCTCCTCCATTTCCTTATTTCTTGTTGATGTGGGTTTTTCGAGTCATGCTTGCACTCACACACACTCATTCATCTACACAGACACACACGCATGCTGTTGGTTTCGGTACGTTACGGTTGATAGTCAGACAAACTGAATAATTTGAATGTATCGCATGATGGACATGATGCTGAGCTAAATTTCTTGTTTGTTTGTTTGTTATTTTGTTGGGTTTTCTTGGTTTCAATAGGAAGAAAAAAATCAACAAAAATAACAGAAAAAATAAAAAATAAACGAAAGAAGAATCAAATTTGCATGTTATTCCCAAAATGAAAAAGAAATGACATTAAAAAAACGTCTCTGTACACAATGGACGGCTGAAGGCAATAAGGAAAAAACAAGTTATTTTGAAAAGATGTTGATAATAAAGGAAAGCATATACATACATTTTTTCAAAACGATATAAAATCTTACACATACCAGCAGCAGTATGTACTTTCATATGGGTAAAAAGTGTGTAATTGAATTTAAATATTTATAACAAAAATAAAACCAAAAAAAAAGTAAAATTTCGTGACAAATAAATTGTATTGAAATTTATTAAGTAACAACCCAATTCGTTTGATTAAATAGTTATAAATTGTGATTTTTATATAGTTGATAGAAAATATTGCTAAATGAAGCGTGAAGTGAAAATTTACATTTTTTCATATGAAATATTAACTTATCCTTGCTATACTTAACATAGCTATTTAATTCTGCAAAAACCAATCAACTTTATTGTTAATTTATAAACCACGCCAACATAATCTTTAAAATATTTTCATTATAAAAATATAAACATTTTAAATATATTTAAATGGATGCCATCAAAATTATGTTCATAGCATATTATATTATTATAAATTTATGTTTCCATAATTTAAATACTTTTACTTTATGCTGACATATTTTATATATTCAAATGAATATTTTAAAATAAAAAAAAATATATATATATTTGTATACATATATTCCAATATAAACATCTCTTTGACAACTCAAAGTGAAACATATGTTTTTATCGTTGAAAATTTCATATTTTTTTTTTTGTTATTTATTTACATTTTTATCTAGGCATCTGCTATACAAGTGTGTTTAAAAATTTATCGATACGAGCTGGATATCAAAACGTGAGAATTTTTATGTGATTATCTGAGTATTTAGTTCTATGTGTGTGTTTAATATACACACTCACGCATTCATTCACAGCATATGATTTATGTATGTAAAATAGAAGAAAAATTTGTTTACTCATAGATTTTTTTTTTATTTATTTTCATATGTATTTATTTTTGAAAATGTTTAAGCTCGTTTATTGACATTTTATGTGATTTAACTATGTGGAAAAAGAAGTAGGTTTAATGTGTCAGAGTATTGGTTAACAAAGCCAAATACATTTTCATCTTGAATTGAATAATAATGATTCCTTCAAACAAGCAATAACTTACTTCACTAATCGTCAGCTACAAGTTTTGCAAAATTATTTTTTTATAAATCAGGATCTCACTGACATTATTTCCACATTCTAAATGAGGTTAAGCAGCAACTTATAAAAGCGATCAAAATGTAAAATCATATAAATAACACTATGCTATTTGATTTCTCTGTAGAGTTGAAAAACACAGACTTGTAGATGCAGCATATCATTTCATTGGCTGCTAAAGAAACCATATTATTTGGATTGGTAAGGCCATTCTGAATCTAAATAAATTTTAAATACCCTGATATCTAAACTAATTCCATCTGCGATCACTCACACTTCTCTACAAACATCTTTGTTTATGAAAAGCTTAAATAATTTAACAATAACCATAGCTTAGTAAGTAAATATTTAATAAAGAAAATTAGCTTAATCTGTGATCACTAATATTTCTCTCCCAAAATGTTCCTCATATACGAAAAACTTCAAAAACCTAAAATTTTTTTTTTAGTTTTTTAATAAGAGTTTTATATATAAACAAGTATGGTCGGTTAAGCCCACCCAGCCAAATACCCTACACTAAGTAAATAAGCAAGTATATAAACAAAAACACTTTTCTTTTAAAATTTCAATAGTTTTCTTTTGTGAATGATGTTCGGAAGAGGACCTTATATGTGAGCTATGACCAATTATGGACTGATCGCCATGAAATTAGATCATGTAATTTATGTCTCCTTATACAAGAGCTAATTATGGACTGATCATCATAAAATTACGTGACATGACTTCCATATATGGGTCATTTCATGTCAAATGAACCAACTTTTGAAATCGATGTCTTCCGATTGTATTCGATAGTAATTCAGACACAATTTTTCAACAAGATCGGTCCAGAGCTTTCTGAGTTAGAGGGGGTCAAAATTTGACAATTTCGCCAAGCAGGTGTTTTATCTCATTTATGTAACTTATTACCTATTGTTCTTAGCAAAGTGTATCCCAAGTAGTTTAGATTTAGAATTTCATCCCAATCGGAAGACATCGATTTCAAGAAGTGGTTCACTTGACATGAAATGCCCCATATACAGTATTGGCCATAACTTAAGCCACCTCAGTGAATTTTTTCATACTAGCGGTATTCACAATGTAGAGTACTTGGCCTGGTAATGTAGTAAAAGAGCAGAATATCAAAAAAATAAAAACAAAATACATTAGAAATTGAAATGTTTGTTAATAAATAGCTTTTCTGCTTTTTTACTAGGCCAAGTACTCTACATTGTGAATACCGCTACTATATTTTTTTTTATAAAAACAAAGTTTTAAATTTCTATTATGTATTATTTTCAATTGTCAATATATTTACTATTGATAAACAAATAATTTTAAAGTTAATCTTTCTATAAGAGGTAAATTTAAATCAAAAAATATTTAAAGCTAGAATATAAAACGGACAAAACTAAAGCAAACCTTCATGGATATAATATAAAAATTGTTTAAATTTATATTTTGTTCCAAATCCTTTGTTTTGGATGACAGAAGCACATCTCTTATGAATAGAATATATTAAGTTTTTTTGTGGTGTCTTGCGATATTCCTTCCCAGGCTATAATAACGGCTGGAAATAAATCGTGAAAATTGCTGATCCTTATTTCGGCAACTTTCACGATTTATTTTCATATTAACAATCTTCCACAAGTTCGCAATTGGATTGAAATCCGAAGATTGAGCAGGCCAATGAAGATCTTGAATCGTATTGCTCTGTAGCCATGTCCTACAAACTTTGGAGGTGTGCTTAGGATCGTTATCCTGTTGGAACCTCCCTATAAGTTGCATCTCTTCACAGGCATAAAACAACATTACATCTTTCAATTAACTTTATGAATTAGCCCAATTCCTTGACCAGAAAAGCAACCTCAGACCATTACATTGCCCCCCTCCATGTTTAATTGTTCCTTTGCAATACTTAGCATTCAGTCTTTCTCCTTTTTGTCTGCGTACACGCCTTATTCCATCAAAACTTTTTAATTTGTTTTTGGATTCATCAGAAAACAGTACTGTCTTCCATTTTTGGACACTTCAGTTAATGTGGGCTTTGGCAAACTCCAGTCTAGGTTTCTTGTTCTTAGCTGATATAAACGGTTTTTTTTCTAGTCGTTGGCTAATAAATCCTGCTTCTACTGCTCTTCTCCGGATTGTTCTTTCGCTAACGCATAATCTTAAACTTGTTCTTACTTGACCAGCTGATGCTGTAGGATTTTTTGTATTGATCCTTTGATCAAGGAATCGTCATATCGTGTGATTTTACGCGAGGGTCCACCAGAATGACCCGGTGAAATACGACCATTCTGCAAAAACATTGGAATCAGCCTGAAAATAACTGATCCGTTAATTGAATATTTTTTACTCAATTCATGCAGTGATAAGCCTGCCTTCCAGTCTTCAATAACTTTAATTTTAAATTCACTGGAGTACTTCCTCCTTGCCATCTATATTTTTTTAAATTAAACTGTATAAAATTTAAATTGTACAGACTACGCCTTCCTTTATTTTTAATGCATCCGTTGTGAGTCCCATTAACTGACATTGCAAATATGCAGAAAAATAGTAAATTTTTTAAACATCTTATAAGGGGTGCTTTTGTTGTATCATTTTAAATTAATTGTTCATAAAATTATCCTTTACCAAATGTACATTATATGAACATTAACACTATAAGTTAATAAAATATATACAAAAACCATCCCAAAAACCCTTTTTTTATCAATAAAATTATGATATGAAAAAATCCATTGAGGTGGTGGTTTAGTTATGGCCGATACTGTATATCCTGTATTCAAAAGAAAAAATTGTATAGGAAAATATATTGAAAGCTAGACATGTAAGCATTACCTTGAGACTGATCTTGTAAAATTGGATAGGCATTTAAACAGCTATATACAACTGAAATTAAACAATATTACTCTATTCATATCAGAAAATACAAATTTTGAAACTCGATAAAAGACAAACCAAACCAAATTTTGAGCAATTTAAATTTTGTATGACCATAAAAAATCTGTGCAGCAAGTTTGAAAAAGGTCCAATAACTTGTCGAAAATTGTTGTTTCTTCCCCACTACTATATATCAGAAAATAAAATACTCCTTTAAAATACTGCAAGCTAAATTTACAACCTTAGAAATAAATAAAATATTTTTTTATATCACCCAAACTCAAAGAAAACCAGCCTTTAAGCTCACAGCTTAATTTTTTGCAGCCATAACACTATATTTTGAGTCATTAATTTAAGTAGGGTAATTTTATGGCCATTTCTGCCCGACGTAGTTGGACGTTTTGCAATGTATGTTGGTACATATAAATATTATTTTTATTTTTGGTTCTTACAGCTTTTGGGAAAAACATAATTTTTTTTTTATTATTTCTTTCATACATATTTGAGTGACACTTTTGATGACACTGTTTGAGTTTGTTTTCATCACTCTTATGGTTGCTAGAAGTTTAGCTTTACATTGACAACTAACTAAAGGCACCTGTCACCGCTAACATAGTCACAAACTCAGAATCGCACACGCATTCATACACCGAATTACACATACGCATATTAAAAAGAATAACAACGTTATATGTATATTGAATATAAATATATATATGTGGGTACTTTTTGTGCAAGATATTGTGTACAAAATATACGGAAGGAAGTAGAAAGTATGAAAATAAACCATAAACATTTCATGACTTTTTCTACGCACACACACACTCAATCACATGAATACGTACATAGATACGCATGAAAAAATATGTTGTTTTGAACTTACTAAGCTCATATTTTATATTAAAAGTAGATGTGTGAGTAAAAGTGTGTTTATAAGTATGTGTATTTAAGTATCATAGTGTTGTATATCCTCTTAGCGGTTTTGGGAAATGTCAAGTATTTATCCCTTATGATGCTTATACAGCATCTTTTGTTTACGAACCAACAGATATACGTACTCATATTTATAAACGAGGGTTATCTAAGAAGTCGGTTAAAACACAATGTATAGTTACCCTACCCTATTATGTATAAACTTCTTGTCTATGAGACAAGTTCATTCGACGAAATCATAGAACACAAATAAAAATGTCACATTAATTAAAATATCACTTATTATTCTCTTGAACAAACTTTTCTAACTAAAGATATTTTTATATATTGAGAGGAAACAAATATCTCAGACCTCACCCGTTCCGAATTTATTAACATCTCTATCGTTTTGGTCATGCAAAACTTAAAGTTGGTGTACAACTTAAAATTCGCTTCAGTTTGGTTTTTATCGAGAGGCAATGTTCAAATTTGATATATCCTGTATAATTTTGTCATACCGTTTGTTATTTCTACATTTTTCATTTGAAACCCCACAAAGTATATATATTATGGGTCGTTATAGATACCAGAAATGTTGAAATCAACTTTCCGTAGCCCCCAAATAACTAACGTACATGATTCATACATCAATATGTCCGCTATAGAACCGGTTCGGTTGCTAATTAAAATCGAGAAAATCAGCCTACAAATGGCTGGGATATAAGGAAAAAAACAAGGAAAACCTCTATTTTTTATCTACTTTTGATCTATATCTGTATTACTAAGTCATTAATATAGACATAAATATCCAATGATAGATATTTAAAAGGCCTTAACGCCATAGTAAAAACAATTTTTTTGTCATAAAATTTGTTCACTAATAAAATTTCAAAAATTTCAAAACAGAATACGATATGATAGCAAATCCGATATTACCTAATAAGGGCGAATATGAATTATTATTGAAAACGATATTATTAAATATAAATATTAAATCATTTAAAACGTTACTATTTGATTTAAATTGTGGGTAGGTAAAAACACAGATTTTCATAAATTTCATTTATTTCCTCATTTATTTCCAATTTTCAGCATGTTTTTCCCAATTTTTATGAAAACAAAGTACAAAAACTAAGGACCTGTATTTCGGGATACTCTTCTGTTGGTAATACGTAAGAATAAAAATAATTATTTTATATAAGTTTAGATAAAATTAAACAATTATACCCAACACCACCATAGTGGGGAGGGTATAATGCGTTTGTGCAGATGTTTGTAACGTCCATAAATATTAGTCTAACACCCACCTTAAAGTATACCGGTCGACTCAGAATCACTTTCTGAGTCGACTGAGTTCGTCCGCCTGGCTGTCTATTCACTTTATTTTATAATGATCGGTTCATAATTAGTCAGAGTTTTCAAATAAGACCCGCTTCAGAAAATCCCTTTAACGTGCATAAATATCTTAAAAATATTGGTGTACACATACAATTCAACAGAAATAACTTTCATATAGACACAAATCACACGATCTAATTTCATGGCGATGGTTTTATAATAGGTCGTAAAAATATTAATTTTTTTTTTTTATTTTTTCAAACAATTTTTTTTTTTAAATTATTTTTTATTTTTTAAACTTTTTCCAATTATTTTTAAAAAAATTTTTCTTTAATTTTATGTTAATTTTTTTTAATTTATTAGTGAATAAAATGTATGAAAAATAATGTTTTTTGTGAAAAAAAAATTCGGGTTAAAAAATTTACTTTGAAATATCTATCATTAGATATTCATATTCTCTATATTTATGACTTACTAATCGAGATATAGACAAAAAATAGGCCAAAAAATATCTCAGCCATTTGTGGGCCGATTTTATCGATTTTAAATAGCAACCGAGCATGAAGAATCATGTACGTAAGTTACTTCAGGGAAACGGAATGATGATTTCAACATACCGATGGACAGACGGACATAGTTATATCGACTTCGCTATCAATAACGATCCAGAAATATATACTTTATGGGGTCGCAAATGAAAAATGTAGAAATTACAAACGGAATGACAAACTTATATATACCCTTGGCACTCGTGGTGAAGGGTATAATAAAACTAAAGCGAATTTCGAAATTCTGGAGAAATTTAAATTTTGTATGGTCATGGAGAACATGTATACCAACCATTATCAAATTCTGAAAAGTAAAGTTTCAAAAATGAATTAAATTAAAATTAATTTACCCTTTAATGAAGACTAGTTGTTTTGTACAAAAATGAAATGTTTTTTGATCAATACTTTCGTATAAAGTCTTATAATTTGTATGCTGCAAGTATCAACTGAACTTATCATAAATTTTTATGCAGTCATCGTAGGTGTTTATACTGTGCGTGTATTTGTGGGGCTGGTACTTTAACTTTATGATACTTTTTTCTGTAGCTATTGTATCAAATGTGTCGCTTTAACAAGATTACATGTAACTATGATAACAAATATATAATATACATACACCTATTCACATACCTACACAAACACAACTACATACATATTTACACACACACATTGTCAAGCAATATTATCCTAAGAAACTTGTATTTATATTACACACTACGTTATCACGTACATGATATGCTTATAGATGATTTAACTCCCTTAAGACTTTTAACCGATTAAATATGAGTATAAATATATACATACATACGTAACTAAACAACACATACGCGCGCCCGCCCTCTCTCATAAATACATTCATATTCATATTTATTTATTTGTTTATTTTTGTCTGTATGAATATGGGAGTTTGCTTTTAGTTTTTTTTTTTTTTTTTCTCACAACACAGATACATTCTTACATAAACACTCACATAAACCAATATGAAATATGAGCCATCTATTTTACGATAAACATTATGAAAACAACACAAAAGCAACAAAAGCAAATTGTCAAAGATAATGTTAACAGCAACAAAATATAATATAAATTGTTTTTTATTAAATTATTGTTTATATTGAACGATGAAAAGTTATAAAACAAAAATTGTTTAATATTTATGTATACGTGTGTGTATATCTGTAACGTAGGTGTGAATAAATTATGTAAATTGAAATTATTAAAGCGTTTTTTTTTTTTTTTTTTAATAAATTTTTATTCTCTTATAATTTGAATTTTTGGGTTTGTACAGAAATTCTTAAAAAATGTTTATACAAAATGATTTTTTCAATTACTTGGTGTGTAACATATCGAAATATTGGCCATAGATCCATAAAAATATATACTTACTAGGTCCTTATACAATTCAAAGACGATCTGGCAATGTCCGTCTCTCTTTTAACACTTTCGCTGTCAGGTGAAGCACCGGTGGTCCCATGGTCCACTAACACTTAACATACACTTCTAAATAAAAAAAACACCTTTGGCACACTAGTAATTCTGTTTTAATATATGGCTATAGCGTACGTGTAAAAGACACGATAGCATCTAGTCAGAAGAAATTTTCCCCAAATATTATATGTTCACTAGAAACCGTTCCTGTTGGATAGGGGCAATATCGGTCTAACCAATAAAATATAACAAAATGTTAGAAAGAATATACGTTTAAAAACAATTTGAATACGATTGGGACTAAACAAAGACATCTAAACCGACACAATAAGATAATTTTAACAGCAGTTAAGCAAGTAGTCAATGTATCTCTTATAGAGAGTAATTGCACTAATGTCCTATTACTTGGCTGAATCCAATTTATATATTTTGGGTCATTTAACACGTATGTGCTCTTTGTAGTGCAGAGAGTATACAATTGGTTATCTTATACATCCCAGGTTATCTATCGTGAAGACAATTGTCACTTAAGTGAGTCTAAGTAATCTAGAGTGTAGTAATTTTAAACGTTTTGTGAGTAATTCGTACAAACAGGTTTTATCATACAGTTTACTTTTATTTTAGTATACTGAAATCCCATGTAACATAGCGTGAAGTCAGTAGTCACTTTACTGTCACTTAGTAACCAATAGTGAAGTCACTTTAAACTCCTAGAACTGATGGGTGGTAAAACTTTTAAATCAAATACATGAGAACATGAGAAACTTGGTTACAAATTACCACTATGCATATTTTGTTTCACGTAACATTTAAATGCATGAAACGTCAAAGATGAAATTTACCTCTGATTCTTATATATTTCAGTAAAAATATAAATTTAACCAAATCTGTTAAACCAAAGCAAACATTTTAGGGAGTAAAATTGTGTAAACAACTTGATAACTAAAACCGAACCATTAAATTTAGCGGTTTCGCCTTTCTTACATATAGGCAATTCCATGTCATCGTACGTGACATTTGTACGCCTATAGAGTGGTATAGATTTTGCAAAAATAAGAGTATCTGAAAAATAATTTGGTCCTTATGTTCCATTCAGAGTGTACTATATTTTAAAAAAATAATAAGTTCTTTCGAAACATTGTTGTCCAAAATATAGAGCGAAATAAGGGTATATCGCACGTGACATAAAACGGAAGTAATTTTGAGGTACATGTAGAAATATGCGAAAATATGCGAATCGTGAGAGGAGTTATGTTTTCTTTTAATTTCTTACACTAAACCAAATATTTTTCATTTACAATCCGTCATATTTAAATAAAAATTATCTTTGGATGATTGTATAATAAATAAAATTTAATATCATACGTGACAGATTTTTATCTTCTAGCTAAACAATATATATTCTGTAAATATATGTATACAAATACTAAAAAAAATAATACAAAATATATATTCGGTTTCAATAAACAATTTGCTAATAGCAAAAAAACAATCAGAGTCAAATTCATTTCATACTACATGCTAATTGGGAGCTTAGTTTTCGCCGCAATCTTAGCCTAAAACATACCAATTAAATTAAAAAATAGTCAGTTTAAACTATTATTTTTGCTAATAAAATATTGTAATAACCTCTAAATACTTTCACGTAGTAATATTTTAGTGTTTTCTCCTATTCTAGTCATCTTGAAAAAAAGTTTTAAGGGTTTTTGTTTTTTCAATTGTGGTAGTGATTCTCGTGGAATAGCCCATATGAAAGCGAAATAGTAATTTTTACGTAAAGAGATATAATGATTAATTCTATTATATCTTCCTCTAAGTATGTTGATTATATTCATATACACTGAGCTAAAGAAGCCAAATAGTAGAAATTTTTTAGGATATATTTTGAAACTTGTTCTTAAATTACATGGTTCCTCATTATCTTTAGTTAGGCCAAATTTTATGCAGACTACTAAATCTTGATTTATGAATAAGAATTTCGTAAGTATTTATTAGATTGTGATTCTGACAATCCAGTGATCCATTAGCAATTTTTCAATAAAATAATCCTGTTTGAATCAGATATAAGATTCTCAAGAAAATCTATACATTATCAAAACAATCGTGATAACTTTGTGTAGTTTTTCAACCTTTTAAATATGGACTTTTATTATTTCTCGATCTATTTAAATATATTTATTTGTTATTTTAATAATTTTAATAAATAATAAACTTTCTTTCATTTTGAGTTTCGTCAATTCGGTTATTGTTTGAAATATTTCATTAGTTTATGTTCTTAGTTATGTATATAGCGACGAGATAAAGAGATTAAGTTTCACTCCATCATACCAAATAATTGGTATGATGAAGTGAAACTTCATCTCTGGAGTTAAAAACATATATTAAGTGAGGTTAGGTATGTGTACTTAGTGGCGAGCATAAATGGCTTATTACTGGCTGTATTGATTTTAAATATTAAATGCCTTATTCAAGATAGAGATCTAAATATATTAAATGATTATAAAACAAATTCTTTATGGAAATTTTTCTCTATAAACCTCTGAATACCAAATAATTGGTATGATGAAGTGAAACTTAATCTCTGTAGTTAAAAACATATATTAAGTGAGGTTAGGTATGTGTACCTAAATGGCCTATTACTGGCTGTATTGATTTTAAATATTAAATGCCTTATTCAGAATAGAGATCTAAATATCTTAAATGATTATAAAACAAATTTTGTATGGAAATTTTGCTCTATAAACCTATGAGAAATTTCAAAATTAAAATTAAAATTTCAAGCTTAAAATTGTTCAAGAATAATTTGTCTCAAAAAACTACTCTAGCGACCCACTGTGCAAATTATGATCATCATCCCAATTTTGAGAGAGTGAGCATACTGGGTAGTGAGAACAATTATAAAAAACGGTACATGTTAGATATGCTGAATATAATAAACATACCAACAAACAGACGAATAAATTACAATACAGACACTGAAAATTGCGCTCAGAATTATAGACACCTATTACAGAAGATAAAAACAAATGCAATATTAAATGATAATCAGTGGAATATTAGACGGTGAATTGACAACATGTATTTTAGTTTTTCAGGTCTAATTATTTGTAATAAGTCTGTTTGTTGCATAATTTTATGTTTTTCGTTTGTTTTATATCTTGTATTTATGCTTCTTGACGTAACAAGTTAACATGTAGAATGTTTCATGTTTAAAAAAATTTTAAGCTCTGAAGATGTCGTTCGATGAATGACGAGATATTGGCATAATATATAATATAACTGGCATCGAGCTCGAAAAATCGAAATAATAAGTTATATTAATTTCAAAGGCCGAATAGACAATCGATAGATTTTATAATAATTTTCAAAATTTAATATAAGAAACCAATAAACTTACAGTTTAGAATCTTTTTTTATTTGATTGAAATTATTGTTATAATTTACCAAAAAAAATATTTTTATAGTTCTAACTAATCACTAATGATGAAATTTTGAACCTTTTTCGAAAACCCTTCCATTATGGTTTTTATAGTGATTTCTGGCACTTTGTTCGAACAGGTTGTCCATCTCCGTTTAAAATCTACCACACTTTTGGACACATTTTTTGTGCTCTTCAATTCTCTTTTAACAAGAGCCCAATATCTATCCACTGGCCTTAGCTCCAGACAGTTTGGAGAATTTGCCTCTCTTGGTACAAATACCACATTATTGGTCTTGTACCACTCAAGACCTTTCTTACCATAGTGGCAGATGCCAAATCAGGCCAAAAATAAGTGGATACATTAAGAAGTCTTATGAATGGAAACATCCTTTTTTCTAAACATTCCTTGATGTAAATTTCGGTATTTATAGAGACCTTTGTAACAAATGTTTGGCTTTTTTGCACCACAACTGCATATTTCTTGCCATACCAAGAACTTTTTGGGAAATTTTTTCTGCTTTTGGGTCCTAAACTTGTCTTCAATATTCCCTTGAGCATCAGCAACATCAAAATTTTGACCCGGAAGTTGCGAAAAATCTGCCAGAACGTACGTTTCGTCATCTATTATATTTTTTGTATAAAATTTTACTTTAATATCCGTGCTCTGTTTTTGGCCTCTAAATTTTAGCAGAGTTCTCTTCACGAACTTTTTGAGCCTTGTATGTTTTTGAAGCTACATTGGCTTTATCTTTTTGTAGTCCGAGCACTGAGCTAACCGGGCTGCTTTCCGACCGGTTGTGTTGGGAGCTCTTTTGAAAATGCTTTCTATTTTTTAATAAATATCATGTGAACCATTCCTTCTACCTGAACCAGGTTTTTTGTCAACGGACAAGTTCTCCCGGTACTGTTGAATAACATTGGAAACAGTTTGACGGCAGACTTTTGATTGTTTGGCCAACTTTTTGTAGGACCAAGTTGGGTTTTGTTGAAAATATTTAATAATTTTAGTACGCACTTTTTTCTGGTCACTCATTTTAATCAGATTAACAACAAATGAACATAATTGACATTAAACATAATAACTGACATGTTTTACAAAGGTAACTTGATCAAAAAAAAAATCAAATAATACTTGAGTTAAAAGTTTTAATGAAAAACGTGTCTTAAGAATTATACGATCTCAGTCCTTATATGTTTTATGGGTTATGAAATTCAATTGCCCAAACTTAACTCTATGAATGTATTACTAAAATTAAAGCTTTGTACAAAAACATGTATTTGAATTTTGTCTTGCAAATTGTTTGTTAATTTTCCTTTATTTCTGAAAATGCTACTAAATTATATGCAAAATACTGAATATAAAAAATACCGAACCGACTTGCTGAATGAATGGATATCTATATGTCTTATATGTATATGGATTTTCAGCATACAATACTGCAAAGGATCATTAAATCCTTCTTTAAGGCTGTAGTATGCTAAAATAACTTTCCATTTTAAACTGAAAAATATATATTGGCAGAGATATATTGTATTAATCCAAATGTTTTTCAATTCAAAAAATATAATTTGTTACAATATAAACAAAAATAAGTTTTAAGTTAATTAAAGTTTTATTTAAAAAAATCCATCGTAGATAATTAAAGATATGTTTTGTATCTACATTACAAAACATTTTTTAAAACAGAAATGTTAAAAATTTTCAATAGGATTTGTATTTTTTTACATATTGTTAAAAACTAACAAACATACTTATTTGCAGAACTAATTTCAGTGAACTGAAAACCAAAATCATTTTCAAAAGGCTTTTATGCACATTGATTTCAAATTTTGTTTCTTCTTTAATTAACTTGAAAGGTATTTCAATTTACATTCATCATGTTTTATTTTTGAACGCACACATTTCTTAGAAAAATCTACATACAAAATCAATCGTACAGGTTTTTTAGTTTTTTAAATAAACAAAAATATTTTCTCTTTGGCTTTTTATTTCAATTTTACCTTCGAAAAAAGAATGGATTTTAAACATTCATTTCATTCTATTGTTCAACGATAAACGATTTTTATGCTAAGCCTTAAAGTATGCAAGTATAAGTTTTATGGTAAGTAATCATAGTGTAGGAGTATGTGTAAACACTCAATAATACTGTGAGTGCTCATACGTTTGTGGGTGTTGTTGTTGTTGCTGGTAGTGTAGCAGCCTTGAAAGAGTGTATGTTTTTGAGTTGAAATTTAAACGTGTGCAGTGGATACATTTGTGTGGATGTTAGTGTAGAAAGATTGTTGTTAGGCATCTGCGTACCTATAAATTGGCAGTATATTACTTTTCAGTTTTTTTTTTTATAGTCTCGAATTTTTTCTTTATTTTTTGCCACGCATTGATGTTAAATTGTACGCCTTTGGCTTAAGGGGTTATAGTCATAAACCGTGTTGAGTTAGTATTTGTATTCGCATGCATACCTATATATATATATTTTTTTTATCGTAGCCATTTATAACTTTCTACGTACCTACATACATTTATACATTTTCCTTCTGCGTCTCGTTTTGTTGTACACCATTTGTCAGTGTAATAAAATCAGGCTCAAACCTTCAAATGAAAAAAGGAAATGTTAAATGTTGTTGTGTATTTGTGTTGTTGCTGCTGTGAGTTTGCATTGCAAAATAAATTGTTGTTTCGTTACTTACAAGTGTTTGAATAGCTACCTACTAAAAATTGTTTTTTTTTCTCTGGTAGTTTTTGTACATTCTTTATTTTTTTTTACAGTTTTCCTATGTATAAACATTGAATCATGTTTAGCATGCCAATTTTTTGATGATGTTTACATTTTTCTGGGTTTTTTTTTTCTTAAATTTTTTCTCCAATTCGTTCTTTTGCCGTTTTGCCTAACTAGCAAAGGTATTTATTCAAAAAATATACAGTAGTTTCAATTTTCCCATCTCCGTTCTTTTCCTGTTGTGTTATTTAAGTTGTGTATTTATTTTCATTTTAGCTTATTTGTCAGCCAAAATCTGATATTCTTGTCCTTACGTTTCTTTATTATTATTTTTTTTTTTATTTTTTCGGTTTATATGTTGATGATGGCTTGGAACGCTAAATAATCATTTGTGTATTTCTTAAATTGAAAACTTATGCAAAATATACGATTTGTTAGTCAAGTAGAACGAACATGTTTACATTTCAGTCATTTCACCCAAATGATTTCTCCTCCAATGTTATTATTTGTTTAAGGTATTTATGTATTTCACATACAAATATGTGTTTAATATGTAAACTAGTTAACTAGTTTTCTTCGTGCGAAATTTTCCATATTTCGACTGATGTAAATAGTGATTAAAGATGATTGGCCTACTAGACGTATGATTTTTATTTATTTAGCAATTGTTAGATAATGGTGACCTACTAAACGTATGATTATTGTGTATATATTTATTTACGATAATTATGATTTGTTTTCAATCACAGTTCGTTTGAAAAAACTTAGACGTTTTTCTTTGGAAATGTATTTTTAAAATCCAATAATTTCTATTAAATGTGGTAGTTTTGCAAACATGATTTATTATCATTTGAAAAAAGTTGTAAAAATTTGTGTTATTTTACTGAAGAAAACACAAATATCTATATTAAACCTTCGATTTGTTTTGCTACATTGACAGCTTTGTTTAATAAGTATATGAACAGGCTACAAGTGTGATATGTACATTTGTGATCCTGAATTATTTCCTACAACTTTAAAACTTATGTCATGACATCGTTAGTGATATCGTAAACAATCTTTCAAAATGTTTTTTTCGAGTGTCAGAAACAGCTGAGTTCAATACGTATCTGTATAGAGTAATAGTTTAATGTTTGTTTCTTATTCATAATATTAAACTAATGATCGTATCAATGCAATGAACCTTAACCTCATTCTTATAATATCTAGATTGCAGCTATGTAGCCACAATATTCAAACCCAATTTTGCGTCAGACTGCTGATATTTATGATATAAATTGGACACAGGTGGAGAAAGAATCAACTTACTAGTTCATGCTTATTGGCATGACCTAAAAACCGGTCATGCCAACCCACCAGATGATATTAAAATCTTCGACAGGCTTTATTACTACCTGTGACTGAGTTCGGTTAAATAAAGCATTGTCGTTAGATCGATTGATATTGTCTAGAATTTAGGGGTATAAAATCTGAAGATTTTGCTCAACTGACCCCAATGCCGAAATATTTGGGTCTCTAATGATTACAAAACTATTTTGCTATATGTATTTATAATGCTATAAGAAGACTCAATAATTCGAATGTGAGACATGATCAACTGAAGAAGACAAAGTTGTAATTTGGGAGAAAACATTTATCTATTCAGAACCGTCCATAAATTAGCGATTGATCTTAAACTCCTTCAGTGGCTGGGATAATTAATGACATTTTTCAATAATTAAGAATTCAAAATCTCAGACCAATACAGCTTGTAAGAATTATATTTCCATTGCTGTCTATGATCTCCATACAATATTTTCTTAATACATGGTTTTCGATTTTATATTTTCTCCAATATTTTATATTTTAAAATATACTTATGTGCAATTGATTGAACAATGTGAGAATATAAAAAATATTCTTAAAATTCAGTTTATCATACAGAAGCAAAAAAAAACAAAATTGGAAACCAGCAGACTTTAATAAGAACTGACATGTCTCAAACACATGCAGACATTTTCCATTTAAAGCAAATTTCAACACAAAAAAACAAAAACACGTAAATTCTTGAAACTCTGCAACAAAATGTTAAAGTCAAGTAACAATAAATAGCAAACAAATTTAAAAATTGAACGTTTTAAGCAGACATATGTGTATCTGAAAAGTATGCTTCCGTCTTATAAAAATAAGACAAAAACTTAAAATACATACACATATTGAAAATGTCTCATAAGCTGTAACATCATTTTTATTTCTTCTTATAAATTCATATTCCCGAGAAAAAAAAGGAGCTCAGTGCATCTTATGTAAATATGCAATTGCTGCATAAAATTGTACATTGTATGTATGCATAATAGCATTTACCAGTAAGACAAGAAATGACATCAGTCAAGGACAAAATTCAATAATAAATTTTTTGGATGCGAAAAAAATTGTTTGTAGTTACTAACGACACGTCATGTCAGCGTAGTGTTGTATTCATATTATTATTGAATATATATTTATATACATCTATACATAAATTTTACGCTCAACAAAACGAATTTCGCATATCGTTAGGTTATTATTTTATATATGTAAGTAAATATGCGTTTTCTTTCTTTTTTGGTTTGCTTTAATGAAATATTCAATAAAAGATCTGTGTATACATATAAGTATTCACATGTGAGGTTAAATGCAACAAGAAAGCTTAAAAGTATGCAAAAAAATTCAGTTTTAAAAAAACGTATGATGAACATACAATTTCTATATATTACTCATACGCCTTAATAGATAGCATGCAGCCTGTGTTGCAGGATTTAGGAACAAATGCTAAATTGCACATAATGTCATATAGTTCAGAATGTGAAACAGCGTAGGACTGAGATCGAAAAATTCTTAACACACGTTTTTCATTAAAACTTTTAACTCAAGTATTATTTGATTTTTTTTATCAAGTTACCTTTGTAAAGCATGTCAGTTATGTTTAATGTCAACTATATTCATTTGTTGTTAATCTGATTAAAATGAGTGTCCAGAAAAAAGTGCGTGCTAAAATTATTAAATATCTATATATATAAAAGTGAATGTGTGTCTGTATGTATGTATGTTTATTATTATTAGTTTGGGCTTTATAGACGGCTAAACGGCTGAACCGATTTGCTTGAAATTTTTACAGTATATTTATGTATGCCTGGAAGGAGCTATAGGCTACTTTTTGTTTTGAAATTTTAAGTGGGCGTGGTACCTCCCATACAAAGTTAATTTTAAAAATCAAATATTTAGGAAACTATAATAGCTATTGTTCTCAAATTTTGCATGAGCAATTCCACTGTTTGTTTAAATATTTGCGGCAAAAATGGAAGTAGTAGCCACAGAGGGCGTGGCACCTCCCATATGATGATAATTAAAAAAAATTTATATATCGGAAACAATAAGATATATGGTACGGTTATTCTACCATCAATATTAATATTTAGGACAAAAATGGGCGGACTATCAATAGTGGGCGTGGCACCTTCCATACATATGATGACAAATTATAAATAGGGAAAGATATATCATCTATCAATGCGCTGACTACCAACAATATTAAGTAAATGTTAAAATTTGTATACATTTGAAACCCTTATCTATATATATAAAAGTGAATGTGTGTCTGTATGTATGTATGTTTATTATTATTAGTTTGGGCTTTATAGACGGCTAAACGGCTGAACCGATTTGCTTGAAATTTTTACAGTATATTTATGTATGCCTGGAAGGAGCTATAGGCTACTTTTTGTTTTGAAATTTTAAGTGGGCGTGGTACCTCCCATACAAAGTTAATTTTAAAAATCAAATATTTAGGAAACTATAATAGCTATTGTTCTCAAATTTTGCATGAGCAATTCCACTGTTTGTTTAAATATTTGCGGCAAAAATGGAAGTAGTAGCCACAGAGGGCGTGGCACCTCCCATATGATGATAATTAAAAAAAATTTATATATCGGAAACAATAAGATATATGGTACGGTTATTCTACCATCAATATTAATATTTAGGACAAAAATGGGCGGACTATCAATAGTGGGCGTGGCACCTTCCATACATATGATGACAAATTATAAATAGGGAAAGATATATCATCTATCAATATTAATATTTAGGACAGAAATGCGCTGACTACCAACAATATTAAGTAAATGTTAAAATTTGTATACATTTGAAACCCTTATCTATATATATAAAAGTGAATGTGTGTCTGTATGTATGTATGTTTATTATTATTAGTTTGGGCTTTATAGACGGCTAAACGGCTGAACCGATTTGCTTGAAATTTTTACAGTATATTTATGTATGCCTGGAAGGAGCTATAGGCTACTTTTTGTTTTGAAATTTTAAGTGGGCGTGGTACCTCCCATACAAAGTTAATTTTAAAAATCAAATATTTAGGAAACTATAATAGCTATTGTTCTCAAATTTTGCATGAGCAATTCCACTGTTTGTTTAAATATTTGCGGCAAAAATGGAAGTAGTAGCCACAGAGGGCGTGGCACCTCCCATATGATGATAATTAAAAAAAATTTATATATCGGAAACAATAAGATATATGGTACGGTTATTCTACCATCAATATTAATATTTAGGACAAAAATGGGCGGACTATCAATAGTGGGCGTGGCACCTTCCATACATATGATGACAAATTATAAATAGGGAAAGATATATCATCTATCAATATTAATATTTAGGACAGAAATGCGCTGACTACCAACAATATTAAGTAAATGTTAAAATTTGTATACATTTGAAACCCTTATCTATATATAAAAGTGAATGTGTGTTTGTATGTATGTATGTATGTATGAAATGTATAACATTTCCATCTAACTTCTGCAGCATGACGCAATCTATAGAAGAGTTAATAAATTGCGTGTTCCCCAATATCGGAAAAAATTTTAAAAACAAGCTATGGTTATGTGAACGCGCGTTACTGGCAGCCAAAAATATAGACGTTATCTCCATCAACAGCAACATTCTGAATACCATCGATGGTAATCTAAAAATTTATAAATCAATCGATACTGTTACAAATATTGAGGATGTCGTCAATTATCCAGTCCAATTTTTAAATTCGTTAGATTTACCGGGCTTTCCACCACATGACTTGCAGTTGAAAATTGGTGCTCCTATTATTTTACTAAGATACATTGATCCACCACGACTTTGTAATGGCACTCGACTTATAGTAAAGAAATTAATGAACAATCTAATCGAGGCGACCATTATAACTGTAAAGTACAATGGATCTGCCACGTATTCCGATGATAACTTCGGAAATGCCATTTGATTTTAAGCGATTGCAGTTTCCTATTCGCCTAGCATTTGCAATTACAATTAATAAAGCTCAAGGTCAGTCTTTGCAAGTTTGTGGACTAAATCTAGAAAATACATGTTTTTCACATGGACAGCTTTATTTTACATGTTCGCGAGTGGGAAAACCCACAGACTTATATGTATATGCACCAGAAGGAAAAACCAAAAATATTGTATATCCTAAGTCATTAGAATAAAAAATAATTAATAAAAGTAATGTATATATCAAACATTAAATAAAAAATGTTTTTCTATAAACTTCTATATTTAACATTAAGGTTATAAATAAGAAACAAATAATGTACTACTTATTAAAATAGAAACTAATTTTAGATAAACTAAATAAGTATATTGTAAATCATAAGATAATATAATAAGAATTAATTTAAAAGGAAAACTGTAGATTTAAATAACTTAATAAATATATTTGTTTAACTCTAAACTTTTTATTTCATTACAATACGGGTAGCGAAGCACACCGGGTTTTAGCTAGTTTTCAATAAAACCCAACTTGGTCCTACAAAAATTTGGCTAAACAATCAAAGGTCTGCTATTAAACTGTTCCTGGTTCAGGTAGAAGTAATGGTCCACATGATGTTTCTAAAGCCAAAAAATAGAAAGCATTTTCAAAAGAACTCCCAACACCTCTGGTAGGAAAGCTGCCCGGTTAGGTCAGTACTCGGATTATTTGGTACGAAAAGTTAAACCTAATGCAGATTTAAGAGCATACAAGGCATAAAAGCACGGAAATTGAAGTGTATACAAAAAATATACCTGCTGCAAAATGGATGACGAAATGTACGTATGGAACATTTTTCGCAGCTTCTGGGTCAATTTTTTTATGTTGCAGATGCTCGAGGGAATGTTGAGGAAAAGCTTAGGACCCAAAAGCAGACAACATGTCCCAAAAAGTTATTGGTTTGGCAAGCAATATGCAGTTGCGGCAAAAAAGCCAAACATTTTTTACAAAGGGCTCTATAAATACCGAAATTTACATCAACGAATGTTTACAAAAAAGGATGTTTCCATTCATAAGACTTATTTTTGGCCTGACTTGACATCTGTCACTATGCTAAGAAGGCCTTGAGTGGTACAAGACCAATAATGTGGTATTTGTACCAAGAGAGGCAATTCCTCCAAACTGCCTGGAGCTGAGTCCAGTGGAGAGATATTGGGCTCTTGTTAAAAGAGAATTGAAGAGCACAAAAAAGATGGTATGGTAGATTTTAAACGGAGCTGGACAACCTGTTCGAACAAAGTGACATAAAGCACTACAAGAACCATAATGGAAGGGTTTTCGAAAAAGGTTCAAAAAATATATTTTTTTTTTTTTGCAAACTGAAAATAATTTCAATCAAATAAAAAATATTCAAAACTTTAAGATTATTGGTTTCATTTTTATTTACATATATGTATGTTAAAAATTTTTCGATCTCAGTCCTTAATATAATCAAATGTTATGTTATAAAGCCTTTACAGACATGTATCATTTTATTATAGATTAAAAAGAGAATCAACACAACGGGCTGATTATTGTACTGAGAATGAAATCGAAATTTGTCTGAAAGTACCTGGTTTGGTAATAAGTTTATTCTAGCAAGAAACAAAATAGTTTTTTTTTTTTGTAAAAAATAGAAGACTTGGAGAATTACTACCAGGAACACCGAAATGCTGTTTAAGTCTATATTAAGAAGTATATAACATTACCATACAAGCTTTCGATATTATGATTACAGGTGCAACCCTCAATTCTATTGGGGCATGAAATATGGACATGCGAATTTGCTGAATAGTCCGGGGAAAATCCCGGACAATATTGATTACCACACTATCAAATCATTCTTCGACAGAGACTGAATTTGCTTAATAGTCTGGAGAAAATCCCGGACAATATTGATAACTGCACTATCAAGCCTTTCTTCGACAGAGATTTTTCTGCCCTAACCTATTAAAGCCTGATGCCAGAATCCGTTGTCCGATTTTGATGAAATTTTGTTTATAATAATATGTTGTTCGCAGATTATAATATCAATTAGCCGAGAGCAACATTATATGGTAAAATCTTAATCATAAAAATGGTGGTCACAAACATATACTTGTTTACTGTAACCATATATATGATTGATACAATCATGTGAATCGTTTGTTAACCATATTATGGCTACGCCAATCATGTAAATAGTTACTGTGACTATAATATTGTTAAAAAACTTTTAAAAACGTTGAAATGGTTACTGTAAACATGCACAACTATACTTTTTCTCTGCGTGTGTAAATTATTAATACAAAATAATAATTTTGTTCAAAAAAAAATAAATAAATTCAAATATATTTTTACAAATAATGAACAATTTAAAGGGGATAAACAACAAAAAAATACAAAAATTAGCTTGTCTGCAGATACACCCAGAGTCTCTGGCGGGAATCGAACCTGCAAAACCCAGACTGATAGTCCAGAACACTATCGTGTAGTCTATCGGGGCACTCTGGGTGTATATGCAGATAAGCAAAACGCTTCGCAGTTTGTGCTTATTTTAAAAAAAAAAAATATATCATTTAAATGCAGATTTTTGGAGAACCCAAAAAATATCTAAATATTCCTAATAAAATTTGTCGATAAAAGAAAAATACTCATGGGGTTTTCTTTTCTGGCATAAATGATGCCTTTAGTCTGTCTTTTACAGTTCTTTGTATGCTTTTCTGCAAAAGATGTAGTTTGGAAAGCGTATAACGTATGCTTTTCAAATAATGTTGCCCTAAAACTTCGGAAATATGCTACAAGACACCATTTTTTAAACAACATTTCTTGTTAAAATTGCAACACATTGTGAGGGTATGTAACCTTTAATAAATGGTACAAAATATGTTGGCAACATTTTGTGTCAGAAAAGAAAACGCCACTAATGTCGTTGTCAGATGGAATCAGTCTTGGAATTTCTTTGGTAGTTTGGTAGTTTTATTAATCACAGTGAGAAGTTTTCGATACGAAAGTTTTGAAAAATTGGTATTAGTTGGTAATTTTAATTATTCTAACAATCCTGTCTTACACATTTCGTCATACACTGTATACTTATGTTTGACTATTTTTGCAACATTTTTTCTGCATTAACCTATCACTGTTGCCAATCACAATTTGACGTGATAAAATAATTTCTTAATTTTATTTATTTTTTTATTATTTTGGGAAAAACAGTTTAATAAATATGGTTTTCTTAAGCAAAAATTGTATTTTGACTTTTGAGTTTTATTATTATGCGTTTGTACACCCATATATATTCACAATCATAGATTTCTCTAGATGTGCAAGTATTTTTTTTTATGAATTTTTATTATAAAAGTATATTTGGTTGATGATAAATTATAACCTTTTCTTTTATATCTTTTTATACGAGTTTATACATATATATAAATATATTTTATAACTATATGTAGATTTCCTTAGCAGGAAAAATTTCTTTCTAACATATTTGCCACTCCACATGAGCGCCTTTTATTTCATTTCTTTACGCTATAAGTTAATGTTTTTTTGTATATTATTTCTTATTTCTAAGAAAAGAAAACAGCAAATTTCTTTGAAAGAATAAGTAATAATCGTAATTCGTGAATTCTTGCTATGCTATTTTTTATAAGCAGATATCAAACTGTTTTAGTGATGTGATGAATGAAATAATGCGTATTTTTTCATACTTTATTTGTAGAATTGTAAAAAAAAAAAAAGAAAAACTGAAAAAAACAATTTATTTTATTAAATATATAAAAGAAAAGGAAATTGATTTGTTCAAATAAAAACTGGAAAAATACTATTTATTTTTACTTGTATATTTCTTTTCTCATGAAAAATATGATTGCATGTATAAATATAATGGTTTCTTTAGAAATATAGTTTTATAGAATTAAATAAGTTTTTTTCAGACAGTTTCATTGTATAGTATAGTCATTGAATATTGTATTGTCTAGCAATGGCTTATTAGAATTAAAGTTTTAGTAAAACAGTTACAAAAACCTGCACTTAATTTATTGTTCTTCAGAAATTAATATAAAATGGAATTTAAGTTTTTTTATACATAAAGAATTGAAGAAATGAATTCCATAATTGAAACAAAACCTACAATTTCAATAATATTGATACATTCAAGCCTATTGTTTAACCGTATTGTATGTCACTCACATTAGTGACATACTCGCAGAAAAAAAATATAGTTGTACATTGTTACTGTAACCATTTCAACATTTGTGCATGGTTACTGTAACAATTTCAAAATTTTTAACAATATTATGGTCACAGTAACTATATATATGATTGTGGTAATAATAATATGGTTAATTTACGATTCACGGCTAATACTAGTTAATGGGTATAATCTGACCATTTATGTGGCTTCGGTTCTCGGTCGACTAACTACGGATTTTAACTACGGTATTAGTAGGAAGTAAGAACTATGGCCTCATCCATTTATGCTTTGTTACTTGGTAGCAAGGTATAAGTAGATCGGGACTTCGATTATTGCTTCCCTTGTTCATGTTTTTTCTTAGATGTCTTATATTAAGATTCATATAAACTATTTCAGAATTATTAACAACAATACACTAATATACACTGTACGTTACGAAAACAAACTTAACATTGTCACTATCAATATCAAATGTTAGAAGTACAATTTGATAACTTGCCACTCTATTATGGGTATACAAAATATAAAGTAAACAAGTGCGAGAGCTATATTCGGCTGTGCCGAATCTTATATACCCTCCACCAAATTCTACTATAAAATAAAAATTTGAAATATTTTTAGGTAAATAAAATTAATTTCTTTTTTCAAAATTTAAAAAATAATAATTTTGTTTCAAAATTGTTTACAAACATTTTTTTTCGAAATAGTTGTTTTTTAATTTTTTTCAATTTTTTTTTTTTTTTTTAAATTTACTATTTAAAAAAATTATGAAAACAAAATTCGGGTTTAAAAATATTTTTCCCGATTTTGAACCATTTGGACCTACAATGGTTCAAAATCGGGAAAAATTACTATAGCCTTATATATATCGTTGAAATGGACTTTGAAATATCCATCGTTAGATATCCTTATTGTCTATATTAATGACTTAGTAATCCAGATAAAGATCAAAAATAGGCCTAAAATCGAGGTTGGACGACCATTTGTGTGCCGATTTTCTCGATTTTAAATAACAACCGAGTGAAAGAATTCCCGATATATTGACGTATGAATCAAGTTTGTAAGTTATTTGGGGTCTTCAGAAAATTGATTTCAACATACAGACGTAAATGGCTTAATCAACTCTGCTATCTATAAGAATCCAGAATATATATACTTTATAGGGTCGAAAAATTATATTGTGGAAATTACAAACTTATATATACCCTTCCCACGAAGGTGAAGAGTATAAATATAAAGTTATATACCTAAGAAATGTATGTAAGCACTACGAAAGTTAGCAGAACCTACAAACTTTTCTGTGAAAAAGTGTAAATAAAATAAAATTTATTATTTTTTAAATACTAAGTCATGTCTAATAAAATACATAAATTGTTCTTAGCAAACAAATTTCATGTTTTTCATATTTCTAATAATATAGTGTAGATGTCTAACTAGACTGTCCTTGATAATATTGACCACAGATATGGAAATTGAAAATAAAATAAAAAATATTCGAAAATAATCAAATTTAAATCGGTCCCCCACTATAGAGAAATGAAATCAACAACTATTTATAAACGAACATTTAAAATTTGAACACTAATTTTGCATCAATTTGTTCCTAGATGACGGTGAAAAATTTTAAACCTTGGGAGCTTCAAAAATCCAAAAAGTACCAGCGCCAACCTAATGTATATAAGTATTATACGAATATATTCCAAAAATAGTTCAATTATAAACATTATCTTTCATAACAATGAATTTTACCATATGACAATTACATATTTTACTGCTTTTCTTGAAGCAAAAGATAAATATGCAATAAAATCCCAGAATATTTAAGTATTATCCAAATATTTTCAACATATAGCAAGCACATACATTTATGTGAAAATGCACATAAATGTAGATAGACAATTGTTAAAAATATTCTTTGCTGGATTTGATCTGTTTCTCCAACATACCCATACTTATACAGAACACTTGCATGCATCTTTATAGACTTAAATTATCCTTTCACATACACACATTTATATACATCTGTATGTACGTAAATGATTGAAGAATATTTCAGCTTGAATAAGGATGAAGGAAAAATGAGGGAGAAGTCAAAATAAAAAAATATATATGGCAAAGAAACGTCCGTCATACGTGCTAAAACTTTATTGAGTATATTCAATTTTCCGTAGACATATTGATCAGAGGAAAAATCGAGCAAAAACAAAAATCAAAATCATGAAGAAAAATCATCATCGTTTTGCAGTGTAGTAGAACGTATTGCTTTATGTGTATATATGAACGAGGTAAGGACGGAAAGTTTTTTTTGTTGTTTCAAATAACAAAAATGATATATCAAGTAACACTATTATACCAGAACATGAAATAAAAATCATTTTGTCATTTTTGAAAATTTTATATTTTCGATCATGCTTCAGACCCTACCTGTTCTAAAATTTTTAAAACTTGATACACAACTTGTTATGGTCATGCAAAATTTTAATTTGACCAAAAATATTACACAAACAAAAAATGTTTAACTTCCGTTTCCGGAAATTTTTGGTACATTTCTAATATATAAGAATTTTCATAGTGATTTAAATTAGCACTATTAAAGTATTTTGTATAAATTTTAGGTTCTTTATCGATCATTAACTTAATGTCAGGATAAAATGAATCAAATGTTGTTAACATATTCTCTATTTCATTTTCTGAAATTACACTAAATAAATTATCGATATATTTTGTCAAAATTCTTGATTTAATAGTCAATTGTTAAATACATTTGTCACTCCTGCACAATTTTCACCATGAGTGGCAAGTATATACCGTTACCTTAATATAGAAAGGTCCTAACTCGTTTTTACCAAAATTAAGTGTTTTGCATACTTCGATAGATAATGTTACAACATTAAATTGATTGAAGACCTTCATAAAAATCTGTGTTAAACTACAAAACTTTAAGTTTTATTAAGATAATTCCTTCTCCTGTAAAGTAAGGAAAATGTTATTTAGGGCCTTTAAATATTAAGGCATCGATATATAAATTTGTCATTCCGTTTGTAATTTCTAGATTTTTCATTTGCGACCCCACAAAGTATACATATTCTGGATCACTAAAGATAGCGAAGTTAATATAGCTGTTCATCCGTATGTTGAATCAACTTTTCGTAGCACTAAAATAACTTACGTACATGATGCATACATCAATATATCCGCTATAGAACTGGTTCGCTTGCTATTTAAAATTGACCTACAAATTACTGAGATATAAGGAAAAAACTAGGAAAACTTATATTTTTTTATCTACTTTTGATCTATATCTATATTACTAGTCATTAATATAAAGAATATGGATATATAGCGATAGATATTTCAAAGACCTTTGCAACGACGTATATAACCCAATAGAAAGTCGGACCTACAATGAATCAAAATAGTGAGAAATATTTTCTAATCCGATTTCATTTTTTCCAAAAAAAAATTCATACAATTTTTTCCACTAATAAATTTAAGATTTAAAAAAAATATTGATAAATAATTTTTTGCCACAACATTGTTTTCACTAATAAACAAAAAAATAAAAACAAATGTTTAAAAAAAATTGTAAATTCCTTACTTGTTTTTATTTAAAATAATTAAGGAACTGTTTTATAAGAAATATCTAAACAAAATTTAATCATAATTGTTATATTGTAGAAATGAAATTATCTCGGAATCCGCCATGATCCCATTCTGAATTTGATATATGTTTTTAATGGTGTAATATCTTATAACTGAGGAAAATCTTTAGAAAAATTAATCAGATATTCTTCGTCCACGGACTTGTTTTTATGCTATATACTGTTTTAATGAGAAGCGCATTTCTAAAAAAATTAATTAGCTTTAATATGAAATAAAAAATTATAATATCTGACTGTTTGAGTGTCAAAATTCTGGAAAATCATACATTTTTTATGGGCATGAAAAACATGTGCACCAAATATTATCAATTTCAGAAGAGTAAATTTTTAAAAATTAATTTTTGTCAAACGAAATCTACTTTACAACGTTCTTTACTTAGGTAAAATTTTAATAAAATTTTCAGATTGCCAACATATATAAGAGTACGTATAAGTATGTATACGTATTCTTACCTATCTATGTATGAGCGCGTTTATACATATACAAAATGTAAAAAATTGAGATGTAAGGAGAAAATATTGGAAATATAATTTTTTTTTATCTGTTCTTTTTTTTTTTTCTTCAAACATTGATGGTAAACGAAATCTCAATGTAGCAGAGTTTAAGAATATAAACGTGAGTCAGTGTATATGCATTACAACGATGATGCCATTAAGCAAATTAACATGTAACATGTCGTGTCTGTGAGAAGCTCCAGCAACTAGCTAAAGGTTTTTGGTTCATTATTTTTTTTTTTTTTTCGGTTTGTATTTTTGGAAGTATTGCTTTTGGCCGGCAGCAAATAGCAACGAATGGTTATAAATTTTAACTAAGCCAATATAATTGAATTAAATCCTGTGTAAATACTTGGAGAAGCAAATAGCACAAGAAGAGCAATGCAAAAAAAAAAGAAATACCAACAAAATCTTCATTCATTACGTTAATGCCATTTATTGGTACAATTAATATTTTTTTGGAAAATTTAAGATGACAATTAAGTGGATAGCAGGAAAATGCAATCTGGTGTTACCTTTAAAATGACTTGAATTTTAAATCATTGGTGAAATTAAGAAATACTCAGAAATATTTTGCTAATTAATTAAAAAATATTATGACACATACGAAATTTATTAAAAACGTTTCTAGTGTGATATGGACACTTACAGTTAATAGATCAAAGATAATTATATAAACTACTTTTAAGTGGGCGTGGCTTTAAATTTCAAGTATGTTTGCCTATATCTAGGACAATAAGCCCTGTATACAAACATACAGATGTACTCGTAGAAAATAAATTTAGTTGAGCATGTTTACAGTAAACATTTCAACATTTTTACAAGTTTTTCAACAATATTATAGTCACCGTAACTATTTATATGATTGTGGTAACTATAATATGATTAAATTACGATTCACATGATTGTATCAATCATATATATTGTTACAGTAAACAAGTGTATGTTTGTGACAACTATTTTTATATTATATAATTTTATCATAATATGTTGTTCTCAAATTATAATATCCATAAGCCGTAATTCGTAATTTTGTTGCACAGCTAATAATTGTGTATTTATATGTAATACTTACAACTACTTATGCATCATTTATTAAAACTTCAGTTATTGTAACTTACCTAAAAAGAGACAAACACAAACAAAGAAATTAAATTAATTTTTTCAAGTAATAAATTTTTTAAATGTATTTAAATCCCACACATATAAAATAATAATAGTAGTACTTATGATATCGATTGCCTTTAATTCATAAGAGACCTAATTTCCAAATCAACATTTTTATATAAAATAAAAGCATAAACTAAGAAAAAAACATCTCATGGGTATAGAATTTATTTTACTGCTGCCAAAAGTACATCCTTGAAAATAACAAAAAGGAATGAAGATTACCACATAAATTTCAACTAAATATTGCAGTAAAAATATTATAAAATCATAAACACAAAATAAGGAAAAAAGCAAGCAAAAAATGTAAAATATTTCTGCAACAGACAAATATTTAAATATGTTACACAAAGATATAAAGTGTGGTGGTGTTTTGATATTTTTTGGCGCCAACTACATATTATTTATTTATCATAATGATTTCATGAAGTTGTACTAAGAAATCTTTGGTTTAAACACTTGCTTTAAATTTTTATAAATTTCTTTTACATAACTGTAATAATGTTTGTACTAAATATAAAATATATAAGTTAAAAGTGCAAAGGAAAACTTTATGAAAAGTTGACATACATAGCATAAATGTTAAACGTGTGATAGTAAAAAAGTAAAATTTTTTGAAAGTCCTAGGGGAATAACACAATTAGAAGATTTTTAATGTTTGTTGTCAGAGTGTCACTAAAGCAGCTATGACAATGACTAACCAAACAGAAATCCCATGTTTGCCAGTATGTAATCAGTTTTAACTACACAGGATAGAGTAGACCCGAACCCTGCTGAGAAGGAGACTCATGGGAATGATCTGATCATGGGCATTAAAAGGCATTATAATCGGCAAGCGCATTACAGGATCATGAGACACTACGTACTGTAAAATGAAGTAGAACTGTATAAACTAAAAGTGCTGAAAAGCTCCCTTTCCTGTTTCAAAAATCATTTGCAACTTTCGCAAAACAGAGCATACACAAGGTGGGGCAAAAGTAATCCTCCTATCAGAAAATGCTATAAATTTTGCGATTGGCCCCTAATGTCAGTTCTGTTTTGACATTTGTGTAATAAACACATGCGAAATACACGTTTATAAACAATGTTACGCTACACTGCTCCAGAACGCGGAATATTGCTGACTATTTATTTGACCAATAATCGGTCGGTGACTTTGGCACAACGTGAATTTCGTCGCAGATTTCCTGGCCGTCCAACGCCTACTGGTGAAACACTGCGACGTTTAGCCGCTCGCCTCGAAGAAACTGGCACAACACGAGATGCTGCCAGGCGTGGCAGACCCCGGAGTAGCCGTTCTGCAGAGATTATTGCTGCTGTAGCCGAGGATGTCATGGAAGCGCCGTCGACATCGACCAGACGACGTGCCACGCAAATGGTTATCAGTCGACGGTCTTTACAGCGAATTTTGCTACAAGATTTGAATATGTTTCCGTACAAAGTCCATACGGTGCATCTGCTGTTAGCTGCTGACCGCCAATCGCGTCTAACATACGCTCAAGCCATCCTTAATCACCACCAAGAGGAAGATGATTTTTCATCAAAAATTTTTCATAGCGGGTACGTAAATAAGCATAATTTACGCTTCTGGTGCACTGAAAATCCGCGTGTAACCCACGAAGAGCCATTACACCCGCTCAAAGTCACTGTATGGTGTGCTGTTTTCGCTAGAGCTGTTATCGGACCTTTTTTCTTCGAAGACGTCACGGGCCAAACGGTTACTGTGAATGGTGAGCGCTACAGAGCAATGATCAACGAATTCTTTTTGCCGCAACTTGATGAATTGGGATTCGAAAACATGTGGTTCCAACAGGACGGTGCAACGGCACACACTGCACGTGCCACAACGGATATGCTGAAGGATGTATTTCCCGGGCGCCTAATATTCCGTTTTGGCGATTTGCACTGGACAGCAAGATCGCCTGATTTGACCGCTCCAGACTTCTTTCTGTGGGGCTTTTTGAAGTCGCGGGTTTATGTCAACAAGCCTCAGACTCTTGCAGCTCTTAAAGACAATATCCGTCAAGAATGTGAGGACCTATCGCCGGAAGTTTTGGCCAAAGTGATGGAAAATGCCATAAAAAGGGCTCAAATCACAATCAACTATGGCGGCGGCCATTTACATGACATCATATTCTCGACTTGATGTAAACAAATTAAAAGACCTGATAAAAATAATCCACAAGAAGAATCAAAGTTTTTCATTTTTTTTTTTTAATTACAGCCAAAAAACATCAGAAGTTTACTTTTGCCCCACCTTGTATTAAAACAATCATCAACTTTACCAAACTTCTACGCACATATTGCTATATTATGAAGTGAAGATATCGCAAGCAGTATTGACAATTATTTTACAGAGTTCGTTGAATTCAAAAGAGAGCACAGATAATCTCTGGACAACAAACATTTTTCGAACGATGTTGAGAGCACTATTTCAACGGGGTTGGTCCAAGAAACCAATGGACTAAGCTAGCAATTTGAATATGTGGGGGTTTCATGTGGATCCTGACCTCATAGTGGACATACATTTGGGATTGAATGGTCTTTGCTGGATCTATTTTCTGTTGGGCCTCCATGTAAGACATTCATGCTGTATCCTGTAACCTCTGTATTGATGGTATCGCTATAAATGTTGTTCAAAGCTGCCATATATGAATTATGATCTAATGGATCCTGCTCATTTCTATGTATGTTTTCCTCCTATACACGAAGGTCCTTCCAATTATGCTTCGGGGGAGGCTTCTGCTGTGTAATGTTGAAGCTAGTATGATTTTCCCATGATATCACTGGGAAAGTGTTTCGCCAATAGTGACACACTTGAATCCTTTCCCGTTTTGATACCAGTAAAGAAAAGTTAGAGGAGTACCGAATATGTACCCCTTTGAACAATACTGAGTCTTCAACCAAACCATTCAGTTGCACGAGCGAATTTAGATTGAGACACAGATTCAAAGCCGCTGTGGCCGAACAGTACGAGATGACATGCTTAACTATCTCATCCTTTCCATCGTTTTGAATACTTCTACAAAAATCTTGCAGTAGTCGATTCAATATCCTGGCGTTCAATCCGATCCTTTACCAACCACTGCTACTTTATTACGCTGTTGACTCCGCGGAATACTCATCATAGTAACCTATAGACGATAATTATATTCAGGGCACATTGCCCTTGCCATCCTACAGGTTATCTATTCAATCCTGTAAAGTCTAGTCAGAATCATACTAGTTCCAATGGTCCGGAAGTCTGTCTCTGTTTCTTCAGTATAAAGTAGACCTCCCAAACACCATCCTTGTATTTCAACCAGTTTTTAATTGGAAAAAGTCTCTTCCGAAGAAAAGTTTTAATATCCATTTTTATAATAAAATATCTATGGTATAAACACCTTATATTTATTTCCAGGAGTATAGAAATATAAAATCTGTTCGCGTGGCTTGATAAGTATTACATCTCAATCTATGTTGGAAATTGATGCAAACAAGGTTACAGAAAATCACTTTCAATGAATACAAAAATAGGTCCTACTTCTAAAGTTAATCCGGTTCGCTAAGAACTATAATACTTAAATTTTGGTTAAATTAATGAACGACAAAATGTTTACTAAATGAACGACAAACTTATTTTATACAAACTCATTCATCATGAGTTGCTGTTTATAAAAAAAAAACTCATAGTTTTATCAAAGCCTTTTAACTATATGAATTTAGGTCAGTAGTTCATTTAATTAAGCGATTGTTTATATTTATTTATTAACATAATACAAGTACCACTTTTAAACAAAACTTTATACAAAAGCATAAAAAAATTTTTTTATGAAAAACACATAAAAATATATTTAATTAAAGTATTATCGATAATTTTTCCCCATTTGACAAGAGTAAACAATAAAAAATGTAAAATATTTTTCTCATGAAAATAATTCTTATTCGTGTATTTACTTGCATTTTGCTATTTTATGATTTTAAAGCATAAGTGTAAACTATATTTAGTTTTGCTTTTTTTACAAACACAACAAAATATTTTATAGATTTTCAGTTTTTATTTTTGTTTTGGTGCGCTGCTTTCTTTTTTATGTTGTGTAAATAAAAAGTAAGCGTTATTTTATACTATTTATTTAAGAAGTCGGGTAAAAGAAAAGAAAAGAAAACAACATCTTGGCAACAGCTTTAGTTCATACAAAAAAATCGTAAAAATTTTCAGTAAAATACTGAAATAAATTTATTATTGCAGCAGAAGCTACTTTCGCATCCGTTATAATTTTCTGAAAACATTTTAAATTTTTTAAAAAGTAGTTTTATTGTTGTATTTGTCTGTTTGTTATTTGAATACTACTAGGTACTTTTTATTGTTACAAACAAAATCTTCAAATTTAAAGCTAACTATGAAAATCTAATTTACAATTTCACAACTATAGCAATTTTTATTTTTCCAAAATTTGGTCCTACTTGTTGCCCTAAAAAATTAATTGTGCAAACATCTGACGTTTCTACCATAAAAAAAATTCAAAGCACTTAAACAGAACCATGTTTTTTATTAAAGTCAGTCATATATTTATATTTACTATTTTATATTTCTTCCTAGTACATCAAACTTTTAAAAAGCACGATAAAAGTCAAATACATCAAAAAATATATGTAATTAAATGTATAATATTCTATTTTTCTTTCAAAGCAGTAGAAAAATTATGACATTTTTATATTTTTTTTTTTTGCGCTAAAGTACCCCTGTTTGTTTTTCTTCTTTTACTACTCACATTTGTCCAAACTTTTTTATAGTTCAAAAAAAAAAAATACTTATATTTTTTTAAAACAAATATTGTCAAAAGTTTATTAGTTTTTGAATTGTTCCCTAATGTAGCTTTTACCCAAAAACGCCAAAACTTTTTTGTTGTTGTCGCTTTTATAAACTCACAAAACTATTTTCTTAAGGTACTATATGAATGTCCTCAGCAACAGTTTATGGGTGAGTTTTTTTTTTTTACTTTTATTGTAATTTATAACAAATGCATTAAATGTTTTTGTTGAAAAGGGAATCAGGAAAAATTCGAAACAAAAAACTTTTCTATAACAGTGCGTCTTAACGTGGTACAGTTTTGGTAATAGATATTTATAAAAATCAAAATATACTTCTTTATCTAAAAATAAATAAGCAAGTATAGTCGGACAAGTCTGACCATACGATACCCTACACCGAATATATGATTATAAGCAGTTTTCTTTTGATATGAAACTTATTTGTATTGAATCTTATTTAAATACCAATAGTTTTAAGTTATTTATGCTCGATAAACTATTTTTCGGATATGATTCGATTTGGTGGGATGATTTGTGTATATATGATACAAACTTGTGTAAAATTTTAAAGTTCAGCATATATAAAACCACAATATGTGCTAAATTTGGTTTGGATATGTTTATAATTAAGATATATATGAGAGCTTAACTGTTTTCGAATAGGGCATATGTATGGGGACCAGGAGAAATAATGGACTGATTCTAACCAAATTCAATAGACTTAGTCCCTGGAGCAATATAAAAATATGTGCCAAATTTTGTCTTTAAATTTTCGGACAGGTTTACATGAACGAACATCGCTTAATCAATTCAAAAAGTTATTCTGAGCAGATTGTCATACTTTAAGTTGGGTCTTAGGACAATATTTTTGCATGTCACAAACACCAGCACTAACCCAATATACCCTCCCCACAATGATGGTGTAGGGTATAACTACAAAATATGTAACAAAAATTACCTCAATAAAATTTGCTAAAATGTCTATCTCTAATGTTAAGTGTAGGCATATATATTTTTAAGTTGTCTCTAGAGAAATGCTGTCCAATTTAAAATAAACCTCAAATTAAATATGGGCAATTCCATATCATCGTACGTGACATTTGTACGAATATAGAGTAGAATAGATTTTTCAAAAATAAGAGTATCTGAAAAATAATTTGGTCTTTATGTTCCACTCAGAGGGTACAAATTTTAAAAAAATAATAAGTTCTTTCGAAACATTGTTGTCGAATATATAGAGCGAAATAAGGATATATCGTACGTGACATAAAACGGAAGTAATTTTGAGGTATATGTAGAAATATGCAAAAATTTGCGAATCGTGAGAGGCGTTATGTTTTCTTTTAATTTCTTACACTAAACCAAATATTGTTCCTTTATAATCCGTCATATTTAAATAAAAATAATCTTTGGATGATTTTATAATAAATAGAATTTAATATCGTACGTGACAGATTTTTCTCTTATAGTAAAACAATGTATATTCTGTAAATATATGTACACAAACACTAAAAAATAAATAGAAAATATATATTCGGTTTCAATAAACAATTTGATAAAAGTAAAAAAACATTCAGAGTCAAATACATTTCATACTACATGCTAATTTGGAGCTTAGTTTTCGCCACAATTTTAGCCTAAAACAAAAAATAAAAAATTGTCAGTTTAAAATGCTATTTTTGCACTTAAAACGTTGTAATATGCTCTAAGTACTTTCACCTTTTAACATTTTAGTGTTTTCTCTTATTCAAATCATCTTGAAAAAAAGTTTTAAGAGTTTTCGTTTTTTCAGTCGTTATTGTCATTCTCGTGCAATTGCCCATATGTTAAAAATATAATTTTTAATGGTGTGTTTAAGAAAATGTTATAAATAATGATAGCATTAAACTAGAACATTTATCGTTCACCTTGCCCTTCAAAAAAACATAGGTGTTTTATCCTCGTGTATGCTATGCCTCCGTATTTAACACTAGCAACAACATTTGTTTATTAATTATCCTGATTTACCATCAATAACATATTGTTACGTTTTTACCTTTTAAAAACGATGATTCTTTTCCTTTAAATTAACCGGATTCTTTTAATTGCAAATAAAAGCGACCAATAGTTTAAATAGTCAATATGTGTTTTTATAGAAATACACTTTATAAAGTTTATAGTTATTTCTTAAGAACAAACACACTTAAATTATGGGTTTTGAAGACACTCACATTATTTATTCTTTTGATGTTGACTCAATTAAAATTCACAATAAACTTAACGAAAGCTGCTCTTGCTACCTCGAAATGTTCTATATCCACAATGATCACATAGAGCTTTTACAGCTGCTTTACAGTTAATGTTTTCATAATTATAAGCAATTTTAATAACTGCCTGTTATGGACTGAGATCGAAAAATTCTTAACACACCTTTTTCAATAAAACTTTTAACCCAAGTATCAACATTGATTATAAGTAGAAGCTTTTACTGATGAAAATTTGTATAAGCATGATGAAATCTAATAACAATATTTGTTTTCATAATTTCTTATTTGTTACAATAAAATGCACACGGTAAGAAACGTCACCTCGTTGTAAAAAATATTTTTTAATCCATTAATTCGATTTCTGTGTCGAATTAATGCATATAACCCACGCCTTCTATTAAACTCAACCTGATTTATGCACCAGAATCATGGAAAATGGGACATTTCCGATGAGCTTTACCCAAAGAAGCCGCGGCGAACATTTGCACGAAATTATATTCCATGCACCGATGCAGGCTTTTCAAACGAATGACAAATGTCGATGATATCTCACATAAACTTTTAAATACATACTTAAATTTAAGGATAGGAAGTGCTTAACTACGATCCAAATAAAAATCCAAACAATAATATGTTATCAATATTTCCAGTAGTAACTAAAATATAGGGTAGAAGGGGGACCATACGCCACTTTCTTTTGAGGCGATCTCAAATTAAAACCACAATACATATTCTAAATTTTGGCTTTAGTTTTATTCATTTCAATCTTGCCTATCTCATTTTAATGTACATAATTTTTAACATTGCTAAACTGACCAAAAACGGCGAAACGACCCCACCCATGGGGTAAATACGCCAATGGGATGGGGCAGATTTGTCATTTGTAAAATAAAACAAAAAAATTCAAATATATAAACGTAATTTACCTTAATTCACAAAACAAAGTATAATAAACTAGAGGCCTTATTCATAATCAATTTTAAAATTTATAACAGGTTTATAAAACAAATTTTGTATGGAAATTCTGTGTTATAAACCTTTTATAAAATTAAAAATTGATTATGAATAAGGGCGTAGATATTTATTGTTTATTTCACATAACTTAACTTAAAACAAAATTTAACAAATTGTGAAAGATTTTTTCTATATTTTATCAACATTTTACTCTACATCACAGGTATTCCTTGTATCCAGGGGGAGTTTTGAGATTTAATATACATTTTTTTCTTACTTCAAATTAAATGATCAAAAAGATTATTGTCACTTATTGTTCACTATTATTGACATTCTATCTTCAACAGATATCTTTTGTATATCACAAAAACTAAAGAAGTTAGCACAAAAAATTTACACGATGAAATATTTTCTCAGCTTATTGAAAAACACTTAATCACGCTACCTCACGTCATATGTAAAATTAAATTTTCCAACTTTCATGGATGGTACACAATCGATAAACGCAAACATAACTTGATAATGTAACAAAATCGATTATTCGGTGTTGGCAGATGTGCCCCTATGGCGAATGATCCCCCTTCTACACTATTCTAAATCGAAATTAATCATTTACTTTAAGTCTACACATTTTTCAATCTGATAGCAGTTTCATGTATTTAAAAATACCATTGTACGGTGGTATAAATCATAACTTTCTATTAATCAAAATTAAATTTAAGATATTGAATTTTATTATTTTTTTTTTTGCTATTTTGATTTTTCCCAAAGAATTAATCATAATTTTATTTTTAAGAATTTAAAGTAGCTTTCATTCTTTTTCATTAATCTATGATATAAAACTTGAGTAGTATTCTATTTTATACTATTTTCTCAAAAGACATATGAAAACATGCAGCTAAAATCAGCAAGAAGTCTGTAAGGTAACTACGGGTATGCATCCAATGTGGACCTGTATCTTTTTTCAGAAATTATTGAAGGTATGATAACACTGTTTCGTCGTACATTTTACAGTTTGTTTGGCTTTTTATTCTTGTATTAAATATAATGCGCGTGTTCAAAATTTTTTTTCTTTCCAAGTAACAAACAAAAGTTGGTACAGTTACATAAGTAGTAGAATCGAATGGGTTGTTTTATATAATTAAAGTGGACACATAGTTTTGCATATATTTGGTAAGTATTTAATCACATTTAGATTAGTCGGTAAAAATTATTTTTTACCACTGTAACCCAAGTTCGTGTAATGTGGACCACCTCAATTAGTTGATTGTGTACTACTGGTTCAAATTACCCGACACACGCAGAAAAAAAAGTTGTACATGTTTACAGTAACCACTTCCACATTTTTAAAAGTTTTTTAACAATATTATAGTCACAGTAACTATTTACATGATTGCGGTAACCATAATATGGTTAACTTACGATTCACATGGTTGTATCTATATCATATATATGTTTACAGAAAACAAGTATATGTTTGTGACAACCATTTTTATGATTAAGGATTTACCATATTATGTTGCTCTCGGCTAATTGACATCATAATCTGAGAACAACATATTATGATACAAAGATTCACTATAACAATGGTTGTCACAAACATATACTTGTTTACTGCAAACATATATATGATACATACAACCATGTTAATCGTAAGTTAACCATATTATGGTTACCACAATCATGTAAATAGTTACTGTGACTATAATATTGTTAAAAAACAATTAAAGGTGTTGAAATGGTTACTGTAAACATGCACATCTATATTTTTTCTCTGCGTGCAAATGACTATATACTTTGTAAGCCAACTGTGTAAATAAGAACGCGTGTTTTTAGTTTGTATTAATAAAAAGATATGGTAAATTTGATTTTTTATAAATGGTTTTAGCTGGTTCATGAATTTTTTGTATTAAATACTAGTCCACATTACCCTCCTTTTAATGCTGGTTTTTGGGTTCCTTGCAATAGTTTCACACACTTTTCGTCTCCTTTGTCGCAAAAAATTTTCAGCTACAAAAACAATTAAAGAATACATTTGCTAATTTACTGGTATACAACTTTTTTAATATTCATATATATTGTGACCAAAATTTAGGAAATACAAACCTGTAGTCCACATTCTCCAAAGTTACTCTAATAGCTATACAATATTTCTTTCAAAATAATTGATGAAAATAAATTTATTTTTTATACACGAGTATTTAACCACTAAGTCGTTTACTAGAAACACAAATACTAGCTTATTAAAAACCAGCCAAACACTATCGACAGAATAGGATTTATTGGCATTTCAGTTAAAGCAAGTGTGTTTTGTCTATCACTATTATTATTTTTTCTATGGCACTGCTGTTTTTTTGTTTCTTAATTTCTATTTAAAATACAGAAAATTCCTCTCATGCGTAAGCGAAAAGTAGAAAAAAAAACTTTTGTTGCTCTGATTTTGTTCTAATGTTTTGCTTTTCTTTTTAGAAACTAAATTGAATTAATGTGGTAATTAGTGCAGGCATCTAAAGCACACTCGCACTTTCACATATACATAAGTACACTCTTCTAATACCTACATACAATAATGTACAACGAAAAAAATTCCATAAAAGCAAAGAACGACTATGTTCAACAACAGCTAAAAGCAAAAGGAGCAAAACTAGAAAACAAGAACATTCAAGAACATTGAACATTTTTTCTATGTTTTTTTCTTTATCCTAATTGCAAATTTTTGTTTCACTAACGTTATTTCTTTGAAAATGTGATTGTGTATGTGAGTGTAAGTGTAGATATGTGTGTGTTTATTTGAGTGTGTATGTGTGTGTTTTAGTTTATTTTAGATTATATTTCTAAGGTTTGTCTGTGTTCTTTGCCACTAATATTATTATTTCTCTCTTGATTTTTTGTATTACTATAAGATTTATTTAGTTTGGCATGATTAATGCGCATAAATTAATTCAATTTAATGGAATTCAAAGAGATTTCTTTAGATTTTCATCAAAAACACACTAACACATGGACACAGCCATAAAAGAAAAAGGAAAATAATTAAATACATTATATTTAAGTGTAAGAAAATAAGTAGATTTTGTGGTCAATCTAGAATGATTATGTGTTTACTTAGAAGGGAAGTTTCAAGAACTGGCTTTGCTTTAAATTTTTTTATTTTATTGGATCATGACAGACTCATATACCCTCTTTAATTTTAATAATTTTGGTTTAGCTTGCATGACTTACTGTTTTATGGTTAGTACCAAGAAATCTGATAATTTTCTTTTTTCGTCCAAATTAAAATTCACAAACACACTGTAGGGTATTGAAAAAACTATATACATAAATCAAGTATTTTCTTAATCTATGCACATACAAAATAATGAACTTCAGGAGAAAAAACAACACAATAACTAAAACCAAATGGAAAACCAAACCAAAGCAAAACAGAAGAGAGCATTTCAGCTTAACACGTTCGTCTTGTAAAGATAAAACTCAAAATAGTTAATTCTATACATTAATCTATATGTCTGTATGAGTTCAAGTTATACATTCGTACATATGTAAGAACTGTATAATTAGTGCACGAATAAATTTAATTATTTATTTCGATTATTTTTATTGAAAACATATAATAGAGCTATGTACAACATATATACCCTACACCAAAGTATACATTTATAAAGCTTGAAAATATTTTATTGTGAAAAATGTTATTATATTTTTTTTTAAAAACTCGGGTTATAGTTTTTTTTCCCGATTTTGTCTTATTGTAGGTCTTTGAAATATATATCATTAAATATCAATATTGACTATATTAACAACTTAGTCATCCAGAAAAAAAATCAAAGAAACATTTTTAATATTTTTAAGTAAAAAACTTTTTTAATTAATTAGTCAAACAATTTTTTTTTTTTTTTCAAAATTTATTTTTAAAATTTATTAGTGAATTTTTTTTTTTTTTTTTTGTAAAAAAAAAATTTGTTAAAAAAATATTTTTCCCGAATTTGATCCATTGTAGATCCGACTAACTATGTTATATAAGGTCTTTGAAATATCTATCATTAGATATCCCGTATTGTCTACATCAGGGGTGCCCAAAAGTTCCTTATGTAAGAGCAAACACCAATACATTTAAAGAAAAACTAATTTTTATTCAATATTTTTTGTTGTAAAAATCAAACATACAAAGAACAAAGACAAAAATACACACTTTTTTAAACGATAACATACGATAAACAAAAACAAAATTATACATTGATGATCGCTGTCGACAATGTTTACCAGCAAAGCATACGAAAGTGTTGTTGCTTTGCACTTGCATGTATACAGTGAAGAACGACAAAAAAACTAACAAAAAAGTTGTTTGCGTATTTCATATTGCTAGTGCTGAGTGCTGCATTGAGTATAGAAACACACAGCCTATAGCTAAGAGCATTTACAAACACAAATGAGCACCAAGAGTATAGGGCTTGGGCACCCTTGGTCTACATTAATAACTTAGTAGTGTAGATATATACCAAAAAAGCTTGTCCTGGTATCTCAGCCATCGACTTTAAATAACCGAACCGAGTTTATATCAGATATATTGATGTATGATTCATATGTATAATTTATTTGGGGGCTATGGAAAGTTGATTTCAACATAGGGACTTGGCCAGATCGATCCACAATATTTTTTATGTGCGACCCAATAAGGTGGTCGCACATTAAAAATATTGTTCTCATGGAGAAGGGTATAAAAATTAAAATCTTAAATGATTCTATGGACTAAATGTGGACTTATCATAAAATCATGAAGTAAAGGAAAACAAAAATATATAGTTGTGCATGTTTACTGAAACCATTTCAACATTTTTAACAATATTATACTCACAGTAACTATTTATATGATTGTGGTAACAATAATATGTTTAATTTACGATTCACATGATTTTATCAACCATATATAAGATTACAGTAAACAAGTACATGTTTGTGACAACCATTTTTATGATGAATAATTTTATAATAATATGTTGTTCTCAGATTTTGATATCCATAAGCCGAGAGCAACATGATATGATAAATCATTCATCATATAAATGGTTGTCACAAACATATACTTGTTTACTGTAACCATATATATGGTTGATACAATCATGTGAATTGTAAAATAACCATATTATAGTTGCCACAATCATATAAATAGTTACTGTGGCTATAATATTGTTAAAAATATTGAAATGGTTACAGTCAGTGTTGCCAGTTTAGCCTTTTTGAGGCTAAATATAGCCTTTTTATTTACTCTTTAGCCTCGAAATTTTGGTTTTAGCTTCGTGGCTTTTTTCTAGCCTTTTTTTAATTTGAAAAAAGCCTTTTTTAAATAAAACAAGTAAGAAAGTATGGTCGGTCAAGCCCGACCATATAATATCCTACACTAAGAAATGAGCAAAAACATTTTTCTTTCAAAATTTCAATAATTTATATTCGTGAGCGATTTTCGGAAGTGGGCCTTATATGGGAGCTATGACCAATTATGGACCGATCTCCATGAAATTGGGTAGTGTGATTAATGTCTATATGAAAGTTATTTATGTTGCGTTTTATGTGTATACCAACATTTTTAGGAGATTTATGATCGTTAAAGTGATTATCGGAAGCAGGCCTTATATGGGAGCTATGACTAATTATTGACCGATCATAATAAAATTTGGTGACATGTATTCTGTATTTATAAAACTTATTTAGAGAAAAACTTGTGTAGATACATATATAAATTAAAAATTTATGACCGATAAAGTCCAATTTTGGTAGGACATTTGTATGGGGGCTAGGTGAAATAATGAAGCGATTTCAGCCAGTTTCAATAGAGTTCGTCCTTAGGCAGCAAAACAAATAAGGACCAAATTTTATCGAAATATCTTCAAAAATGCGATCTGTACTCTGCGCACAAGGTTTACATGGACAACCAGCCAGCCAGCCAGCCAGCCAGCCAGACGGACGGACGGACGGACGGACATCGTTTAATCGACTCAGAAAGTGATTCTGAGTAGATCGGTATACTTTAAGGTGGGTGTTAGACTAATATTTTTGGGCGTTACAAACATCTGCACAAATCCATTATATCCTCCCCACTATGGTGGTGTAGGGTATAAAAAGGCTAGAAAAAACCACGAAGCTAAAACCAAAATTTCGAGGATAAGGAGAAAATAAAAAGGCTAAATTTATATTTGTGAGACATTTTCATTTTAATTCATTACTGTTTTTTATTTAGCTTTTCAACATACCCAAGAATTGTGCAGTATTAAAAGAACAAATAACAATTGCCAATACCAAGTGTTTCAAAATGAAATATAGAATTTTACATCTGAAAGCTATAAATGTCTAGCAAATTCGCTTTCAAGACAAAATTGTTATTACACATTATATTCATCGTTATGCTCATGCAATAAGCATGTGTTGCTAAATTTTAAATTTTTGTTTATGTATGCGACACACAGACAATGCAGTATGAAAAATCAAAATAGTTTTGATTTTGAAATGAACTCGTACTGCTGACAGTTGTTCAAATTAAATATAATTCTTAAATTTGACGTTTTAGTTACTGAAAAATTGAAAATAATAATTTTTTTGTTCTCAAACGCATTTTTTTAAATGATGATGGATAAGTGTGTAGTAAAATATCAATCACACACGTATACGAAGGGTTCATCGGCAGTATGTGTCAGCAGTATGTGTCTATGGGCCCCTTGAAACTAAATTCTTAATTTATAATATTTTAGCTTTTTCTTTTGTCATTTTTTGAAAGCAGTTTGGCTTCTTCTGGCCTTTTTTTGAAATCAATATAGCTTCTTTTTTTGCCAGCTCCTGGCAACACTGGTTACAGTAAACATGCACAACGATTTTTTTTTTTCTGCGTGTAGAAAACCTTGTTGCATAGTAATTCAGATATTTGTAATTAAAGCATTTTGAAAGTAATAATTTTATGTATATTTTAATTTTAGTTTTAAAAAGCAAAAATGCAAGTAGTTATAATAACGAAACAATTCAGAGCTAAACGTGAACATTAGACATGCCCTTATAAAAAAAATTTGCTTTCGATGGGTCTTGTTTTGTTCTTCAGTGGCTAAAACTAACCGCTGTAAAGTTTGTAGCCAATCGGATAACAAGAACCAGAGGCAAAGATCTATTGAAAATTATAAAATTGAGTAAAAATGTTTAGTTTTTTTTCATTGTTTTTATGTAACTATGAGGAAAATAAAAAAAATCGAATTCAGATAGCTTGTGTTTCTATTGAGCTTTGAAATTCAAAGAAAAGTTTGTTTACAAACCTTTTACCTCTTAAAGTTATGATCACTTATAAGATGAAAATAGTTTTTTCATTAATTTGATATCTTTACTAACAATTTCTAACTTACAGATCAAATCCAACATAAATTACAGTCACTAGATTTTGGAAATTTTTATAGCCCATAGATAATCATAGTAGTATTTCTTGTCGGTTTTTTAAGTTTATTTTTAATAGATCTTTAATCAAACCCGTTAGTTAAACACAACTACGACGTTGAAAGATGTTGAAATTTTCAACATCTTCAGATCGTGTGCGCCAAACATAATTTTAACCAAAGATGTGGAAATTTTCAAGCTTAAGGTAGTATATTTTGTTGATCATCAGAAATATATCATGACCATCTAAAATTTTTAAAAACTTGACATAAATTTATAGAAAATGTGTGTTTTTTGCGATGTGCCATTAACAAATAATTTGGCTATCACAATTTCTTTATAAAATACAAATCGGAGCCTCAAGAGCGTTAAACTAATTTCTAAACACAAAAGTTTTTTGCTATTTTTAACAATTTTGTGACCTGGGCGTCCAATTTTCGGTACCGTGAAATAACTCCCAAATGAATGCATAACAACTTTTCTGAGCGAAGCCAGTTTTTGATACACCCCACAGGAGGAAACTTTTGCGCTACGCCATAGGCCCGCAATGCAAAAAATGTTTGGTGAGCGATGAATAATTCCACTTTTGTAGTTCTTTATTTCATTGGGAGTTAGATTACATAAATAAATTGCTTCGTATTGGGAATTATTTCACTTCTATTAGGATTTATTTCATTGGGACTTATTTCGCTTTTTTGGGACTAATATTTTTAAAATTATGCAACCGCCGATTACTGGGAGTTATTTCATTTTACCTTTGGTAGTTATTTCATTTTTCAAGTTTGGGAATTATTTCATTTTTGATGGAATTTATTTCATTGGGAGTTATTTCACGGTAGCCCAATTTTCAGATAATCTTCGCAGTAAATTAGGCTGCATTTCGGTACTAACACGTCGAATATTCACTTCCAATTGCTCCAATTTATATGCATTGACCTAAGACTTTACATATCCGTAGAAAAAACAAGTTAATGGCGTGAAATAACATGAAGGGTGAGGCGTGCTAACTAATCTCTTCCTTGCAGTTGTACATTGGGCAAATGTTTCTCTCTGTAAATTGTTTGCATCGCGCGCTGGATGTAATGGTGTTTCAACAATGGCATGAGGATTATCATTTTTCCAAATGCTGCAATTCTGTATGTTGACATAGTCATTTAACCAATAGTATGCTTCATCATTGATAAAAAATTTCAAATGAAATTGTATGTTTATAGCGATGATCATGAGGCTTCAATTCCTGTACGAGTTGAATCTTATAAGCCCGCAAATCAAGACTCTTACACAAAATTTTCTGTAAAGTTGATGGACCCATGTTTAGTTGTTAAGCACGATGACAAATTGACACATTTGGATCACCATCAACACTACGGTGCACACCATTAATTGCCTGTTCAATGCATTGTACGGTATCTTTTGGGATGCATATTATTATCGTTAAGAGTAAAAGTTTTGCAAAAAGGATATATAGTTTTTCGAAGTAATTGCTATAATGCACGCTTATGAGCACCATAAAATGCATGTAGTGTCCGATGAGATTATCAAATTGAATCATGAGTTTCCAAATAAATTTGAACACGTTGCTTTGGCGAAGGTCTATTCATGATAAATTACCAAGCCAAACTAACCGCAAAAACGAGAACTATCTAATCAGCTGTCACTGAAAAAAATGCTGCCAATTTAAAGTTCTCCACTTCTAAAAAAAACATAATTTAGCTATTAACAAAAATCTATAAAAATACCTTTATATTCTTAGCCCCAACATAAAAACAGAAGCGTTAAACTGTAACCAAATGGGATCATCCTAATGCACCTACAAATGAGAATATTCCAGAGTTTCATATATGTTTTCAATAGTTGAATAATTGCGGTTCTACACAAAAATTTAATAATCTATTATACAAGCACAAGTATGCATGTTTGAAATATGTATTGTACATAGGTTTAGTATTATACATATATGTAGTATATACATATGTATGTATGTATAAATATGTTGATTCTACCCTTTAATCTAAAACTTTCAGATTGCACCTTGAAAAGTACACTGATGGATAAATAATAGTTTGATATTTACTGCTGCTTTAGTGTAAAATCACTTTCCCTAGAGACATCATTTTTTTCTGTAAACAAATAGTATTTGCTAGTGTGAACTCGAGAAGATGAGAGTAGAAGGAAAATTTTTAATGCAAGACCTTAATTTTCCATAGCCACATCGGATATGTTCACAAAAGCAATGAGATGGTCCATATTTTACCCTACATCAAATACAATTTCAAGGAGTAGATCAAAGTTTTGCTATGTTATAAATCAAACATGAAATGGAACAGTCAGTATTTGTACTTATATACGATTTATGTTTTCATCGGACTTAACTATGCCGAATTGTATTAATAAATTTGTGAGCACTAACTTGATTTTTAAACATGGAGGTTTGATTAATACTAGGACACAAATTATAAGAGATTTGTGCCCTTTGTAGTAATTTTCGAAAGTAAACATGGGAGCTTTAGTCAATTTAGGACCGATTGTACAAAAATTTGTAATTGTAGAAAATTAACATATTTAAGTTACGAGCTGGTGGCTAGGACTCACAATTAAGGGCTTAATAGACTCTAACTGATTCTGCGTCGAATCATATACAAGTATGCTACAACTTTACAACGCGAAACTATACTCCAAACAATATGTTTGTATTTTTTAGTTAAAACTACCCAATAGTTTTACTGAAAACATTACATGCAAAATAAGACTTGAAGGCTTTGCTCAACTTTTAACTGTTTCCACATATTTTCAATTTAATCTCAAGTGTTACTAGTATTCTACCCCCTGCTATATTTGCATGAATGTGTGGGTATAAATATCTATTAAAATTCAAAGTTTTAATATATATTAGTTGAAATATTTACCTTAATGTAGCCTATGAATGAACAAGCCATATGCTTGGTACAACGTAATGCATTGCAGCGTATGCAAAGGAAATTATGTTAAACATATGATTACCTAAATAAACAGGTAAAGTTGTTAAAGTTTTTATATGTGCTTGTATAAGATATTAATTTAAAGTTTTCGAAATTAAAATGAACAATATTTTAATATTGTGATAGCTAGCCTCTAAAACAATATGTGAAACATATTTAGTTATACTCTGGGTATTCTGTTGTTAGTGATGACTTGGAAAATAAAGCAACTTTTTCACTATTTAAATGAATATTTGTTAATCAATTTAAGTTTTTTTTTAATCCGGAGCCAAAATAAATTTTAATTAATTCTATGAATAGGACTCAAAAGAGGTACACGCAATGTATTACAGTAACCATTTCAACAATGTAAAAAGCTTTTTAACAATATTACAGTCACAGTAACTACTTACATGATTGTGGTAACCATAATATGGTTAACTAACGATTCACATGATTGTATCAACCATATATATGGTTACAGTAAACAAGAATATCTTTGTGATAACCTTTGTTGAAACAAAGTTGAATATTTTTAAAATTATGCAACCGCCGATTATTGGGAGTTATTTCACTTTACCTTTGGTAGTAATTTCATTTTTCAAGTTTGGGAATTATTTAATTTTTGATGGAATTTATTTCATTGGGAGTTATTTCACGGTACCCCAATAATCTTCGTAGTAAATCAGGCTGCATTGCGGCAATAACATGTGGAATATTCACTTCCAATTTCTCCAATTTATATGCGTTAACCTAAGACTTCACATATCCCTAGAAAAAATGAGTTAATGGCGTGAAACAACATGAACAGTGTGGCGTGCTAACTAATCTCTTCCTTGCAGTTGTTCGTTAGGCAAATGTTTCTCTCTGTAAATTGCTTGAATCGCGCGCTGGTTGTAATGGTGTTTCAACAATGGCATGAGGGTTATCATTTTTCCAAATGCTGCAATTCGGTATGTTGACATAGTCATTTAACCAATAGTATGCTTCATCATTGATAAACATTTTCACAAAGCAAAATGCTGACATTTTGGTAGTATGGTTATATTTATAAGTGCCATTATAATGAGTCAACGCCTACTGGTGAAACACTGCGACGATCAGCCGCTCGCCTCGAAGAGACTGGCACAACACGAGATGCTGCCAGGCGTGGCAGACCCCGGAGTAGCCGTTCTGCAGAGAATATTGCTGCTGTAGCCGAGGATGTCATGGAAGCGCCGTCGACATCGACCAGACGATGTGCCACGCAAATGGGTATCAGTTGACGGTCTTTACAGCGAATTTTGGTACAAGATTTGAAGATGTTTCCGTACAAAGTCCAGACGGTGCATCAGCTGTTAGATGCTGACCGCCAATCGCGTCTAACATACGCTCAAGCCATCCTTAATCACCACCAAGAGGAAGATGATTTTTCATCAAAAATAATCATGAGTGATGAGGCCCATTTTCATCTTAGCGGGTACGTAAATAAGCAAAATCTATGCTTCTGGGGCACTGAAAATCCGCGTGTAATCCACGAAGAGCCATTACACTCGCTCAAAGACACTGTATGGTGTGCTGTATTCGCTGGAGGAGTCATCGGACCTTTTTCCTTCGAAGACGTCGCGGGTCAAACAGTTACTGTGAATGGTGAGCGCTACAGAGCAATGATCAAGGAGTTCTTTTTGCCGCAACTTGATGAATTGGGATTCGAAAACATGTGGTTCCAACAGGACGCTGCAACGGCACACACTGCATGTGCCACAACCGATATGCTGAAGGATGCATTTCCCGGGCACCTAATCTCCCGTTTTGGCGATTTGCACTGGCCAGCAAGATCGCCTGATTTGACCGCTCAAGACTTCTTTTTGTGGGGCTTTTTGAAGTCGCGGGTTTATGTCAACAAGCCTCAGACTCTTGCAGCTCTTAAAGACAATATCCGTCAAGAATGTGAGGACCTATCGCCGGAAGTTTTGACCAAAGTGATGGAAAATGCCATAAAAGGGGCTCAAATGACAATCAACTGTGGCGGCGGCCATTTACATGACATCATATTCTCGACTTGATGTAAAAAAAATTAAAAGACCGAATAAAAATAATCCACAAGAAGAATCAAAGTTTTTAATTTTTTTTTTTTTTAATTACAGCCAAAATACATCGGAAGTTTACTTTTGCGCCACCTCGTATATATTTGATAGTTATCCGACTAAAAGCCGGCATAAGTTGAGTTACAAAGTTTCGTCGTAAAACAACACTTGAAGGTGTAACTTTTTTGAGTAATTTTTTTGTGTATTCTGTGATAAATCTATCAGCTTTCTCAATTTCTTCTCATAATATTTTAATAGTCATTCATATTGCAGATTCATGCTATTGTCTAATATAATCATTATGCGCCCATTTGACATGGTGGACTGTATCCATGGAAGATCCAATTTTTGTAAGCTACACAGGCTTTTCGTTTTTTTTTTTTTTTCATCATAAAAAAAAAGAAACATTCAAAGTAGTCAGAAAGAACACATTATAACTCTTTGGCATATTAAGTAGTACATTTTATATTTTTTTAAAAGCTTCTTCTCTTTTCATGTACATGTGTATTAAATTTTTAAATTAATACCCTTGTGTAAAAGGAAAACTTTTGTATTAATATTAAGCATGTTGGAAAAGTATTTAACTAATTTCTAAAGTATAATTTTAGAGTAAATAAATTTTTAAAACTTTAAAATTCTTAAAACTCAGCATGAGGGTGGTCAAATTTTTATGGAGCAAAAATTAGCTGTCGATGTTCCCAACTGAAATGAAAGCTTAGTTTGTTTGGGAAAATCATTTCTCCAAATTTTTTCAGGCTTCAGTATTTGGTGAACTGGATCAAAGGATTAAAATTTATTTTTTTTTAAGTTTTTATGTTTTTTTTTTTTTGAATTTAGAAAAACGGAAAAACCTGTTTCGGGCAAATAAGATTTAAAAAATTAATTTATAACGTATTAATTTAAACTTATTATATTAAATATTTACATAATTTCGAATAGTTTTGGACTTGCACGATATTCTTGGGCTCGCGCATTTTAAAGACTTTTCATATGATACCAATATTTTATATGTTGCCTTTGCTAAAAAAATTAAAAAATATAAAAATACCAGCTCACCAAAAACTGACACTAGGATAAACCATTTGAGAATCCAAATCATGGAATGAAATAAACTTTCATTCTAGTTGGGGCCACCCTTGTGAACATGTGTGTGTGTTTTTAAGAGACTAAGTTTTCCAACAACAAAAACTGCAATTAAGTGGCACAAGTATACTTGCATACGTTTCCAGTGAGAGTTTCATACTATTTATTCGTTAAACACAGCTCAATTTTTTCTTTTTTTAAATTATTAACTTGCTAAATTTTATGTTAGTTTTACCCCTTTTAAAAAGTTTTTCCTTTTTCTAATTGCTATAGGTATTAAAAATTCAAAGAATGTGAATATTTTTTGTAGTCTTCAATTTAAGTATTGCATGTAAAGTTAGTTTTTAGTATTTTTTTTTTTTTGTATTTTGAAATATTTCAGGAGATTTAAATAATCGAGGTTTATAAATCAAAATGAAGTGCATTAGCAAGGGCGTTGCAAGCAGGTATGTGAATGTTGTTCTTTATGGTGGCCATTTAGTTGATAAGAAAGAGGGAGTATAATTTTGTTTGTAATAAACAGAAAAACGAAATAAATTGAAAAAACATAGTTTTTGCTGTGTATCTAAAGAATTTTATTTTGTAATTACCTTAAATCAATAAGCTCTAAATATATTTTTATAAAATTTCATGCCTTACTTTTTAATGTCCCTCAAATTTACATCATAAAATGCAGCAACATGATAGTAGATACATGGCAATAAAAAACATGAAACCAATTTCTTTTCTGGAATTTTCATTCTTCTTTAATTTTTTTCTTTATTTTCAAAACAACTATCCTATAAATTTTATATGAAAATACCCATATGTAACTGTGGCATGCAGCCAGCCATGCGGCGAGTTACCAAAAAAAAAAAAACAGACTTCATGCACATTTTACACATTTGTTAAATTGCATTTTTCGTTGTTGAATTAAATTTATGTGCTACGTTAGTGGTTGTCGTGGTTGCCGAGTATAACATTTTGAGAAATTGTAAGCCATTTATTACAACATTATAATTTGTTTCCACAAAAAAAAAAAAGGAGCAACTATAAATAAACAAACACAAAAAACAAGAGGAAAAACATACCTTAAATGTTTATAAAAATTAAACAAAATAACAAAAGAAGCTACTAACATAACAAGCTGTAAAATAAAAAAATTACATTTTGTAAATATTTTTGAAAATGTGATATAGTTTAATTTTGCCAAAAAAGAGTGACACAAAAAGAGAGTATATTTTGATATATGCATATAATTTTTCTTATTTTTCCAATAATTGATTTAAGTTAGCGGATGATAATGTGTGCAAGTGTGATCGTATTTATTTGCTTTCTATACAAAATGAGCTGATCTTAGGTACTTATACATGTTTTCGTAGTTATTAACGGTCGTATCGCACACACCAATCTGCTAACTAGTAGACAGATTAGGCTTAGCAGAGAGTTAGAAAACAGTTTATTTATAATGCATTTATGTCTGTCAATAACAGTAAAATCAACTGTGAAAAGTGTGATGTATTTCCAACCATAAAGAAAATATACATAAACCAGAAATTAGAAAAAACTCAAACAGAAAAATTACTCAAAAAAGTTACACACATGTGTGTGGTTTTTGTTTTCACATTGAATTTTTTATTAATACAATTTCACCACTTAGGTTTTTGACAACTGAGTTAGGTCTTTGACAGGATAGTTTTCGCTCTATGTATATTTGCTCTATGTTGCCAACTATGTAAAAAAAATAAACTCTGATTTGTTTACATATCTATTTAAGTTTTTTCCCTCAAATCATAAAAAGAATAACAAAATGTGGAATTAATTAATTTAATTTTGTTCCCTCCCATACAAAACTTTTATAATATATTTCACGTTTATTTACTAATTTCCTACGACACAAAACAGCTGTTGTTAAAAGACTTAGCATGACTTTGATTGTTCGTTGACATGCGTTTAGGGAATGGATATAAAATACATTATAAATAACTCATATGTTAAATCTATGATAAATTTTGGTTATAAATACAGCAGTAAATATGTATATAAAATAATATATATATTTTTTTTTTTTTTTTTGACACCAATTAATACATATTTTTACATTCTATTTTTTATTATTAAAAAATTTGTTATTATTAAATTCTTAAAAATAATCTGTACCTATATGGGTATTTTTAACGTATACTTAATAATTAATACTAACAATAATAATAATAACACCCAAAAATATGCTACAAAATACTTAATTTACTTGAGCCATCATTATTTGAGTATACTTAACATTAAACTATCTTAGGTACTCATACGCAGTGTAGGTGTAGGTGTCATATAATTAAATTTGATTATTATTTAAATATAATTAACTAATAATAACATTCTGCTACAAAAAAAGGTGAAGACATTCTAAAACCATTTTCAAATATATTGAAACACCCTCAAAATTTTGAGTTATGTTAAACGGTTTTAGAGTAGGTCGTAGAACTTTCGTACCTCTAACTTACACATTTTCAGACCGATTTCAAAATTTTAAACAATTATGAAGAGGTAAAAAATTAAGCTTTAATAAAATGTATGCATAAAATGTATTTTACAATTTACAATTTAAATTAAGTTTCGCCTTTTATAATTTTTTTATTTTATTTTTTTTTTGTAATTTTTCAAATTCAACAATAGTTATTTCAATTATTTTCTTTTACGAAAAAAGTTCCAAAACATTTACCTCATAAATTTAAATTTTACAAATATTTTTTTTTTGTATAGTTAATTGTTTTTTTTTTATTATTCATATGCGCTGGAGAAAATACTAAAAAGGTATTAATGAAAAATCGAATAACTTTTAAAATTTTCATCCGTTAAACCATGTTTTGTTAAGCACAAAATTTTCTTTATACGTTGGTGTCAATTTGTATAAGCCTTCATATCAAAATAAGCAATAAAAACTACATTCAAATTTTTTAAATATTTTTAACAAAAAAAAAAAAAATACTTATAACTTAAAATGTATCAAAAAATTAGTGTCATTTTAAAGCTTAATCAGTTTTCTTTCCAAAGCCGTCAAACAATTTTAAGTCGTACAAAAACTGAGTGAGTCACAGATCGATAAGTTGACGAACATCACTGAAAAATATAAAAAATTGTCCATGCGTCCATATTTTTATGACTAACTTACAGACAACTGAAGCTTGAATAAAAACATCTAACAATTTAAAACTGCATATTGTATATACTTTTTTTCCTGTGCAAAAAGTGAGTGAAAAATTCGAGTCAGAAGTTGTAGTTGATACTAGGCCAAAATGGAATAAGGACACTTGTTCATATATATTTCAAAATTCACTTAAGTTTTTTTTTTAACAGATGCGAGCGAATACCTTAAATAAAACTGTTAATAACTTTGGAACTTTTAGTCACATTTTATCAATTATCACCTAATTATAATTGAGCCATTGCACGATTTAAAACACAAATAAAATTCAGAATGGGACAATGGGGACTTGTCAAAATAATTGAAATTTAGGGATGTGTATTTTAAAATTTAAAACTTTTCGGTCACACATAGTACCCTACACTGAAAAACATTTCAATAATTTATATTCCTGAGAGAGTTATTGCACTAACGATCACCATGAGACTCCACACGGTCGAGTATATGAAATATATTGCTGTTGAATTGCGGATATCAAAATTTTTATGATTTAAAATCGCTAAAGTGATAAGCTATGAATAATTATGGACTGATCATCATAATATTAGGTGACATAACTTCCGTATATATAAAACTTATTTGGAGCAAATACTTATATAAATTAAACATTTATGAACGTCAAAGACTTGTTTCTGTCATTAGAGTGCACAATAATAACAATTGCATTGAGATTATATAAGTTGACTAAAAGTTGGCACAGCGGCGCACAATGTTTCGATTTTGTCATCACAACACAGTGATTTGTGTTGTTTGAGTATAGCATTTTTTTTAAAACATATACTTAGTTCGGGTAGATTCAATTCGACATGTGCAATTCGATATGTTCTTATATTTTGGCAGTAGTGTAAATATTTTTTTTAGTTTTAAATAAAATTACTGCTGTAAATTACATCTCTTATTTATAAAACTCTATAAATATTTCGTACTTATATAAATTATTTGTAAATGTATATTTATGTATGCAATATACTTAAGTACTTTAAGATGTAAGTTATGATCACAAGACAAACATTTATAAATACATTTACATGCATTACAAATATATGTATGTATATTTACTTAAGTATGTAAGTATAACTATATATATATATCTTGCTTTTAACTCAATTGAAATGATTATAGTCATTGAAAAATAAAACTACAAGAAAAAAACTATATACATAAATACATACATAAACATTTCTTTAAGATATGAGGAAAATCAAACATTTTAAAGAATCACTGAAACTGAATTCAGATGTCTTGTATTTATTTTAATTAAAGAACATAAGTGACTCATATCGGTGGACCATGGAAAAAAAACCTATGAATATAAAATTTTAGGTTACTAATAATTCACTTCTTAAAGTTATGGTCATTTAAAATTGAAAATTTAAAACCTTCAAGAGTTTTTTTTATTAATTTTATATCAGTTTTTAAATTAAAAGTTAAATAAAACATAAACTAAATTAATTGAAAAGTTATTTTGGGTATACAAAATTAATTTATTAGTAAAATTTAGAATGTATGTGCTGAATTCTTAGATTAATTATTGAAAAATTCAATGTAATTTATTATTAGGAGATATGCTAGTTGCTTTGTGCATTTCACTGATTTTTTAGGCCAGATCTTTAGAAACTCAAAAATAAAACTATAGAGTGAACGAGAATTACAGATGCTTATGTTATTTTTTAGAATATTTATGCTTTTCGCGAGTGCCATTCACAGAACTGGGTATCATTTCGAGTGCGTTAAAAAAATTATGAATGCATTTGTTTTATGGAATTTTTGAAACATTTGCGATATTTTCAAATTTGGTTCTTTTCTTTTTTAATAAAATGCATGATATGATAACATAGATAAATACACATAGACCAGAAGCTCTTCTTTCAAAGACCTAACTCAGTTGTCAAAAACCTAAGTGGTGATAAAGTATTAGTAAAAAAAACTATGTGAAAGCAAAAACAACACTGATATACATATCTGATGATTTTGAGTAATTTTTTAAACTCTTCACCATGAGTGGCAAGGATATATTTATCATTTGCGACCCTACAAAGTATATATATTCTGGATCATTATAGCTAGCGAATTCGATATGGCCATGTCCGTCGGTATATTGAAATCAACTTTCCATAGCCCCCAAATAACTTACAAATATAATAAATCAATATATCGGGAATTTTTCCGGCTGAGTTGCTATTTAAAATCGAGAAAATAAGTCCACAAATGGCTGAGATATATGGAGAAAACCCAGGACAACCTCTATCTGGATTACTAAGTCATTAATATAGACAATATGAATATCTAATGATAGATATTTCAAAGTCCATTGCAACAATGTATATAAGGCTATAGCAAGTTGGACCTACAATGGGTCTAAACTGGAAAAAATATTTTTTAACCAGAATTTTTTTTTTTTTTTTCTCCAAAAAAATTTTTTTGGCATACATTTTTTTGACTAATAAATTGGAAAAAAAATATAAATTTAAAAAAAAAAAATTGGGAAAAAAATAATTCAAAAAAATTATTTGGAAAAAAATTTAATTTTGTTTACCTAAAAATATTTAAAATTTGTGTGTTAAACAGCAGCATTTATCTCCACATACTTTCAGACAAATGCCGTGATGTAGGAATACCGGAAAAATTAGTGTCAAATGAAAGTTTTCAGTTTGCTTGATATCAAACACCCATGAGCATTAAAATATCGTACTGGTTCGTATAAAGAGAGTCAACTCAAGATTTTTGAGTTTTCACTTTTTGCAAGAAATCGATGTACAAATTTTACATCATTTTCTTTACTCTTTCGGCAAAAATACAGTTGTATCCGTCTTCAACTTTCGTTGTAATGTATTAAAAAAAAAAAACAGTTTGGAGAATTATGTTTGCCTCTACTGAAAATCAGTGCGATATATTTTAAGGATTTTGAATTTTATCAACCAAAATATAATTTTATAACTTCAAAAATATTCTTAAATAACATTTAAGTTTTGTACGATTGTAACTTTTAAACTAAAATTGATATTTAGTTACATACATTTTCTACAAATTATGTCTAATATTACTTGAATTTTTAAATATTTCCAAGGAGGAACTCGAGCAAAAAATTAAATTTTTAATTTATCTTTTCAGTGTTTTAACATACATACATACCGTGAGTATTCAACGGATTTGCAATGATGCTTAAGTATCAACGTATACAACTATAAAATGGCTTTCGTGTTTGTTTCTTTAGGGAAAAAAAATTTTAAATATATTCTCCAAAGTTTTTGATTATTCTCATATATGTAGTTGCAATATTGTTATTGTTTAAAGATATCTTTACAAGAAAATTTTAACAAAAATATTATTGCTTGTCATTGAAAACATGATTATTTAATGTTGTATTTATTTGTATAAACAATTTTACAACATTTCCGACAGACAAACATAAGTATTTGAGAGCAATATGTGAAAAAGGCCATAAGATAAAATGTATATAAAGAAATATTTTATTTTCTTATGAGAAATTAACAAATCCAAACTTATAATTTGTTTTTTCTTAAATATTTTTCATTTTTCCACTTAGGCCTTTTTCTATTATCCAACATTATAGCATTTTACAAAAAAAAAAAAAAAAAATGAAAAAACATTATCACATTTAAGATCATAAATAATGGTAATAAACTTTGTCATCATATGTTGCAAATTTTATGTTAAACAAGAAAAAAAGCAAATAAAATTCTAAACTCATACAAACTCATATCTACATGCATAGAAACCATTACATTTCATGTTGAATTTTCTAATCAATAAATGTTCGTTCATTCGTTTTCAACATTTGGTTGCACTTAATGGTCTAATCTCACATTGAGTGTTTATTTGGTTTAATATTCTTGGCCGGTTGTTTACACAAACTAGCAAACAAACACAACAACTACACCAGCAAAAAGTCGACAACAATTGCTACAACATGTACATTAATAGAGTATCTGTGGTTTTTGCACAACAGTAGCAGCAACATTAAAAAAAAACTTTTCAAAGTTTATATTGTTGTAATTTTCTAACTAATCACATTCTAATGGGAAAGTAATTATCAAAAACTGTGTGCATGCCTGTGTTCTTCTATTGGGGACATATGCTAGTGTCTGTGTGCATATATGTAGTTGGAAAAATTTTATGGGATTATACTTAGCAACACAATCAATGTAAATGAAATATAGATAAGGTGTGGAATATTAAGTGCATAATGAAACATGTAGAAAAGTAATAAGTTTGATTTGATTTTGATATCATAAATGAACAACATAGCATTTTATTCTTATAGCATTTACAGAAGTTAAGGAAATAGAAATTTCGAGAGAGGTAGCTGGTTTTTTAACCAGTCCCCTGCCATTTGATATTCCATAATACACTCCTTATAGAAATTATAATATGAGGAAATTCAAAAATTTTAGAGAATTGGATTGCAAGATTTGAATTTTTTTTCTTATGACATGAGCGCCAGTTTTCTCACCAGGGGAAAAAGATTCAATAAATGGGTTAAATTTTATTTAAAATTCCAAATATAATTTGAACTATTGAAGGATATTTCTTTAAGCTATAAAAGTATATTTTGGTTGATATAAATAAAATATTTGAACGTTCAAAGGATTTTGGCATCAAGCTAAATTGAAGTTTTCATTTGACTCCAATGTTCATGGTATTCATACATCCCGGTAGAATTTATGGTTGTAGATAAATACTGTTGTACTGGACATTAATAAAATAAAGATTAGTTTATAATATAAATGTATGGACTTCTCTCATGTGCAGAGGAGTGTTACGGAAACACGAAGTGCAAATTATACGAGAAACAAAAACTTCAATAAGTTGCTTGTTAGCTTTCAACAAAGCAAAGCTAGTGTCGTAGGCTTTGGAGAAATTTATTCACTGAATAATGGAAAGGTTACAGCATATTATTTAACATGTATAATATTGTGTGTGTGACTTAAAAATAAGGGACTTTTTTAAATTTTTATCTTTTATTTTAAAACATTTGTATAATACAAATTTATTCAAAGTATTGGCCATTGTTAGCTATGACCTTTTCCCATCTTTCTGGCAACGTATACATAGATTCGGAGCAAAAAGAACTGCTAAACATTTGAAGACAAGAACGAATCAACCCAACATCTATTCCAAAGTGAAGCGTATCCCAGAGATAAAGTTCTGCATCGACGAAACAAATAGCAGTCGTACGGGGCATGGTTTGAACTATAAGGCGACTGAGGCAAAACTTCCCAACCACTTTCTAAATATTTTCTAACAGGTATTGCTATATGTGGGTTAGCGTCGTCATGGTTGGAATATTAAGAATTCATGTCTGGCCGCTTATTCTGGGAGATTTTCGGTCAATGCTCGCTTCAAATGAATTAGTTACGTTCGGTACAGGTTGATGTCACATTTCAGCTGCTCATATAGATATGACTCTTTGGCTCCCAACAAATACAGAGAATTAACTAAGCAGCATGGATATTTTGCTTAGGTGCCTTTTCGGTTTGTTGGCAATGGATCCACAATGGATCCATATTTCAACGCAAGTACTGATTCTGTGTAAAAATTACTTTCTTTTATAGCGCTCAAACATAATTTTGGTCATGAAAAATTGTCTTTCAAGGTCGCTCAGCTTCAACTCGTATGTTGCCCAATTTCCCTTCTTATGGATGAATCCTGCTATATTTTGAAATTGGCCCCCACACGTTTTTGCAAGCACTTCTTGAGTTTTGTAACAATCTAGATGGTCTTCACACTTTTTTGGCTTGACTGGGCGATCTTTGTCTTTCGTGTCAAACATTCAACATTTCTGCATGTTTACTGTAACCATTTCAACATTTTTAACAATATTATAGTCACAGTAACTATATATATGATTGTGGTAATTTAATATGGCTAATTTACTATTCACATGATTGTATCAACCATATATATGGTTACAGTAAACATGTATATGTTTGTGACAACCATATGATGAATAATTTTATTATAATGTGTTGTTTTCAGATTATGATATCCATAAGCCGAGAGCAACATAATATAGTAAGTCCTTCATCATATAAATGATTGTCACAAACATATTCATGTTTACTGTAATATATGGTGAATCGTAAATTAACCATATTATTGTTACCACAATCATATATATAGTTACTGTGACTATAATATTGTTAAAAATGCTGAAATGGTTACAGTAAACATGCACAAATGTTGAAATGGTTACAGTAACAATGCAGAACTATATTTTTTTTTTTCTGTGTGTAAGAACAACACTTTTCTTGTTGTGTTCGACTGAGCATATTTAAAGAGCACGACATGGGTCGATAAAGTTTGTTGTTACACTTGTCGTCATAGTAAATAATTAAATATCAGAAACTGTTTAGTGTAATCACACACATGCCATAACTACCACAACTTTACTGGTGTAGGTTTTTATAGAAATTTAACCTTGTCTTAAGAAATTGCTGTTTAATTTCAACTTTACCTCCCACTGTGTAAGTAAAACTAAATTAAAGGATGTAAGACATGATTCGGTATCTAGTAAAATTTACATTTTTTGGAAGCTCAAAAGAAAGAATAACTTTAGTGCCACCGGAAAACTTTCTTCCTAGAAGCAGTAGTGTAAAGGAATAAACAATTATTTGTAAGGGAGATAATGAAAGCTATGATTAAAACAGATCTAAACGCACTCACCCTTGCTTTCAGGTGCGTACTCTCCATACAAAAACCATATAATTTTTAATAGGAAAGCTGTGATGGGGGAACTGGACAGCAAGTGTGGGACCCACCACCTTCCTTACTCTGGAGTTCAAAGTTTGTTAATGAAATTTAAAATATTAAGAAAAAATTAAAACATGTGTGGTATTTAAAAAAATAGTTTAATTACACTGTCCAATAAATTGAGACTTTGTTATTGGAACAGAATAGAGACCCTCTAGTTCTGAAAGGGAATGTTGAGTAGATCATTTTTGTAGAACAAACTTAACTTTTTTGGATTTTCTCGAAAAAAAGGGTCAAGTTGACCCCTAAAGAGAAGTGTTAGAGGGTTAAGATCTTCCACAAAAATGATCTCCATAAAATTCCACAATATAGATCTGACAATAAGAATTCTCTCAGACATTAACTAACAACATTTTTTTAATTTAGTATAATGCTTTCTTCGAACAAAAAATTAAAGCACAAGTTATCTACTCAACATGCCCTTTCAGGATTATAGGGTCGCTAGTCTGTTTCGAAAATGCTGTTGGACAGAGTTATTAATATGTTTTTTGTGAAATAAATGATTTTCTCCTCTAACAAATTTGGCGTTTTTAGAAACATTTTGTTTTTGTTTACAATTTAATTAGTGGAAATATTCGATGAACAGATTTATTTTCCAATAGAGGATTGAACCTCAAATCTATTGATAAATCTTAGGAATAAACAAGTGATCCGTTACACGTAATATTTTGTGATATTTTTAATAGGTATGTATAGTTAGGACATATAACTATCAAATACGAGCATTGTAGGCTACACAATAACAGCAAACTTTTATCACAGATGTGCTGGGCTGTTCCCATTTGAAAATGTTCTTGAGGTAATTGTTGATTTTATTTCATCGAGAGTATGCTATTTTTGAATAACAAAATTATTATTTTTTGTTTAAAATTGTATTACTTTGCAAATAATATTGTCAAAGTTTCACACTGTGTTTTGAACACTTAACATTTTTACTGAAGTACGTTGTGATCGTAGCTCTAATAATTAGCATTGTTTTCTGTTATGGTCGTTTTCCATTACATTAACGCATTTAAGAAGCTGATTTTTCAAAATGCACAAAAAAAATGTTAATTCATCTCACCAATAGTGTAAGGTAAAATGATTAACAATAATATTTTTTTAAATTTTTAAAAGGTTTATAAAACCAAATTCTATTTTAAATGTTTGTAGAAACGTTATACTTTGGTATAAACCTTTTGTAAATATAAATATTTATGGGTAAATATTTAAAAACCACTTGAGTATAATTTTCAAACAATGTTAGTTAAATTGATATTGTTTGTAGCCAACACTAAAATACTCATAAAATATTGAAGAAAGTCGTAGTAGACCTAGAATTATTTCCACACAACTTTATAGATAAATACTCTAAAATTATTACCATAAAAATTAACTTAAGTCTAATTAAACATTGTACAGTGATTCAAAAATAATGATGAAGCAATATCTTGGAAGTATTAATATTTTTTGGTATGGTTTGTCGAGTACAACAATTTCCTAAACATCCCAAAAATCTTCAGTTACGGGTAAAAAAAAACGGTTTTTCATACCTTTAGACACTTTAAAGCCAGCAACTTTGTTGAATATCAACTGATTTGTAGAAATAACAAGCTGAGACCTATTGAATGGTATTTATGTTCTTTAAGTAACCTTGGGCTATCTGTGTGTATTTCTGTGTGTATATTTTTTAATTTTTTCAACATTTTCCGAATACAAAAACTTAATTTTTCGAAGACCGCTAATATAATTATATAAATATAAACTAAGTTACTGACTTTTGAAAACAAAAAAACAATATTCTTTTTGTGCTCGAATACACTTACCAGAGAAATAGTAACACTTCCCAGGTATCTTTTAGTCGTACAGTGTTATTTGTTTAATTTAAATAACATAAAACCAATAGTCGTGAAATATAAAGCTTCTTACCAATCAAAATCAATTTCTAAAATTATTATTTAATTAAAATTGCTATTCAACTTTTTCAATTACATCACTTAATAATGTCTATTTCAAGTTAACCGAAGCTTGTAATTGATTTTAAATCATTAAGAAAATTCACTGGAGATTTACTAAAATATTTACATAAATATTTTTAGTTTTACAAAATAAAATCTCATATTGACAATATTTCAAATATCTTGTAGACATAACTGTGTATATACAAAAATGTATAAATATAATTTCCAAATAGAAACAAATATCTGTATAACCATTAAAGCACATAATTTCATAGACCATTAGCTTTATATTTGTGGTTAATTTTTAAAAGTACTCACAAGCATAAATGCCACAAATATTATAGGCAAACGGAAATTGAAATATAAAGTAAGGGAAAGGAAAATAATAGAATTGTAGAAAATATATATGAGACATATTTTATAACGAACAGACACCTTCAACACAATATTACAAAATTGTATATTGTTCAAAAAAGAGTCAAGACCATATAGAATGTTTATGCTTAGATAACCCAGTGAAGGATTCAGAGTAAAATAAAACAAAAATGTAAATTAATCGTAAAATTATTCAGCAAGAAAGTAAAATGATATAAAGACTTATCGCTAAAATTCCATTTCAGCTTAACTGCCGTTAACACCTTACAACCGTTACCGAAACATTTTTTGACATATGTGTTATATAGGGGATATGGTCAATTATGGATCTATCCTCACACAAGTTGGTAGAAAATTTAGGTTCACTTAAAACTTGTTTAAGGATTATTACAATTTACAAAAAATACTATTCTATAGTTATAATCAATAGTGATGAATTTATGAACCTTTTCCGGAAAACCTTCCATTAAGGTTTTTATAGTCCTTTCTGTCACTTTGTTTGAACACGCAGTCCATCCCCGTTTAAAATCTACCACAGTTTTGGAAAATTTTTTTGTGCTCTAAAATTCTTATTTAACAAGATCTAAATATCTCTTCACTGAACTTAGCTCCAGGCAGTTTGGAGGATTTGCCTCTCTTGTTGCAAATACCACATTATTGTTCTTGTACCACTCAATTGCTTACCATAGAGACAGGATGCCAAATCAGACCAAAAATAAGTGGACACATTAAGAAGTCTTATGAATGGAAGCATCCTCTTTTGTAAACATCCCTTTGTAACAAATGTTTCTTTTGCCTCAACTGCGTATTGCTTGCCATGCTAAGCACTTTTTGGGACAAACTTCTGCTTTTGGGTCATAAACATTTCTACAACATTCTCTCGAGCATCAGCAACATAAAAATATTGACTCGGAAGCTGCGACAAAATTTCCACGTACGTTTCGTCATCCATTTTGGTATAAAGTTTGACTTCAATTTCCGTGCTCTGTCTTTGGCCTCTAAATTTTTAGCAGAGTTCCTGTCAGGAACTTTTTAAGCATTGTGTGTTTTTAAACCAGCATTGGCATTAACTTGTCGTACCAAATAGTCTGAGTAGTAAGCTATCTGGTCTGCTTTCCTACCGGATGTGTTGGGAGCTCTTTTGAAAATGCTTTCTATTTATTGGCTTTAGAAACATCATGTGGACCTTTCTTTCTACATGAATCAGGTTTTCTATCAACGGACAAGTTCTCCCGATACTGTTTAATAACATTGGAATCAGTTTGACGACAGACCTTTTATTGTTTGGCCAACTTTTTGTAGGAACAAGTTGGGTTGTTTTGAAAATATTTAATACGCACATTTAGTACGTACTTTTTTCAGGTCACTCATTTTAATCAGATTAACAATTATGAATGTTCATGTCATCTTCTAAGGAGGGTCATGCAAGACCATACTTTCAGAGTACTTAGAACTGATTTGAGTAAAATTTTATAAGGATTTTCGCATAATAAACATTTTCAATACAAAACAAACTTTGTCAACAGAGAGTATTTGTGGAAAAAGGTTTATGGTGGAAAATGGAAAAGGTGAGATCAATATCATATTTCGGTACTAATTTTATTGATAACTGTTCAATAATTGCAAACTCTCTGGCAATATCTTGTAATTTTCCGACCCTATAAAGTATATATATTCTGGATTCTTATAGATAGCGGAGTCGATTAAGCCATGTCCATCTGTCTGTCTGTTGAAATCAATTTTCTGAAGACCCCAGTTATCTTCGGGATCCAAATCTTCAATAATTCTGTCAGACATGCTTTCGAGAAGTTTTCTATTTAAAATCAGCAAAATCCGTCCATAAATAGCGGAGATATGAGCAAAAATCCGAGACAACCTCTGAAAAATTCATAAAAAAGACAATTTATTGCCAGCTTTGACAAAAAAGCAACAAAACGTATATATAAAGGGAGAGTTGTTTATAATGAGTTTTCATATGAGCAACTCTATCATACGTGTAAACACCACACACACCCAACAACAACATTCTACAACAATGGTGCGCAGCCCATAGCACAATTGTACAAAATCAAATCACACGTATTTTTATGCTCTTACAATTTAGTAGTCGTTATCCACTCAACGAGACAACTACAAAGCGCATGAGCACGGGTGTATGCCTTTTTCTTTATTTTTTCAGTTTTTGTATTTGTTTGTTTGTAGGTGCACTGAACAAAATAAAGAATCTAATGTGTTGGTGAGAGAATTTACTTTTGCGCACCTCTGTTCCACAATGTGGAATGAGATGAAATGAATAAAGGTAGGGTCACACATGACAAATATTTGCTCAAAAAAGCGTAACCACTTTTTTTAGCACAAATTTGTTTGACGTGTTTACTCTTACAATTGTTTTGTAAGATCAAACAGCATCAAATAAAATAAAACTAAATTGTTTGTTTTGAATCATTCTAAGTAAAATAAGTTTTTGAAATAAATAAAAGAATACAAATATATTTTATTTAGTGGTTACGTCTTTTTCGTCAAATATGTGTCATGTGTGACCCTACCTTAAGAATTATAAATCAAACACACGTATGCATAATTTCATTTACTTTAATTTTTGTTATTGTTTGTTGTTATTTTTTCAAAATAATTGTTGTGTTTATTTGGTTAGTTATCAGTGAGCACTCAACGTGTGAATATGATTATCGGATGTTTTGCGATTGCATCTGATATAATATTATGATTTTTTCTTGTTGTTGTTGCTATATGAAGAAATTTGTATGGGTAAAGGCAATGTACGTAAATATGTATACTTTGGTGAAGGGTATATAAGATTCGGCACAGCCGAATTTAGCTCTGTTACTTGTTCATTATATTTTTTACTTGTTTGTAAGTTTTATTAATAATTCACGATGAAATTGCCGTTACCTTTAATATAACGTTACCTCTGAACAATGTTACCGAAATAATTAAAGTTACCGTTATATTCTAGGCGTTTCGAATCGGTAGCCGTCCTTGTTTTTTTAATTTACACTATATACATTTTTATAACAACTCATATTGCTTGCTGGGTTATTTTCAATATACAATCATTGTTTCAACAAAAGAAGACATATATAAACGTACAACAAATAAACTTTTGCTGCATGCTGCTAAAACATTTACTAGACATTCAATACAGGCATGTATATGTATATAGTAAATGTACATGAAAATAAACAATATTTTAAAATTTATGTTTCATTTCTGTAATCATTATTTTTCTTTGTTTCGTTTAGACCAAAAGGAATATGAAAAAAAAACAAACACACCAAACACAAAAGTCCTGCTGTTTTTCTTTCATATACATTTTCTTTATCTATAGTTTAACTTCAGTAAGTTTGTAAGTACTTGTTAGTATGTATATTTGTTTATGTTTTCTTTAAACTTACAATTCAATAGTATTCCTTGAAATGTTAAATTTAAAGATGTATAGTATAGCAAAAAACTTAAATTAATATTATCAAAATAATATAAAATGATTCAACTCTTCAAGAGATTTTGAATAAGTTAAAATCGCTTGCTTGTTTGTTTTCTGGCTGAGCTAGTATGGCTTCCACAAATTCAATAAAGCAGCATTGAGGCATAAATTTAAGATGAAAGTTTTTTAATTCATTTTTGAAATACTTGATACATAACATCTAATCTAAATCATTAAGGAAACTAATATTAAACATTCTAATCAACTCTTGCTTACTTATTGAAACATTTGGTAAATTCACATGGTATCTTATCATGTCATATTGACATAATGTCGTAATATTTCAATGGTTTTTATTGCTTTTCAAGCAAAAAATCTCCTAAAATAACACTACTCTTTATGCTATGTTTATTGAGTTATCGTAACCAACTAGCAGACACCTGCCCCGATTGCCTAAGAGTCGGTTAAGCCAACCCGCCGAGTCGTGATATATTAGAACATTATGACAGTATGACTGATAACTGACCTTTTGAACTGACCAATTGTATATTTGTACTAAAAGTTTTAAATTGAGCCTAAGGTTTATAAATATGAGAATTATTTTTATTGGAATTACAAAATATTGAAAAAATTGTTTCCACACTGTTGTTTTTTTTTCACAGAATATTAATAAATAAACAACAAAGATAAAGCTTTAACATTTTATTTTTAATGTTGTGCTCCTATTGCGGCTTGTTATTAAATATTTTTGAACACTCAAGGAAGACAAGCAAAAACACAAATAACAAGAAAACTATTGGACTAAATACATTAATACAGGTCACCATAGGAGATTTTCTTAACATAAACACACAGAAATATGTTAAATAGAAAACACAGTATTTAAGAGGCCCTCCGAGAAGCCTTTTTTAAAGATGCTGCCTTTTCCAAATTAGGCAAATTGTAAAATTCAAGCAAGTTCCATTATTGCACATTTCAGTTTTATAGAGCGTATTATATTACGCTCTATAAAATTATTACAATTTCTCTATAAATTTGGGAATTTTGCAAAAAAAGGAATGGAATTCTCATAAATGTGATAAAAATTCAGAATTTCTAACTCAAAAATTCCAAATTATTAAGATTCGAATCACTCGCACAAATTTCTTTTTTATTGAATAATAAAGCCATGTTATGGATCATATCGAGCCCTTTTCGCAAAACGGACGTAAGCGACATGATATTAGATTTTCGTTTTTTTATGGCAATCGATAATTTAGGTCTATCATTCCATAAAATTTCGTAACTATAGATGCAATAGTTTAAATTTTACAAGAAAATGAAAAAAGACGTAAGTACACATTTATTTTCTATTTATGAATTTTGTAATAGCAAAATTCTAAATTTTCTTTTAAAATATATGATATTTAAAAGAAAAAAATGTTCTTCTGTAAAATTTAGTTTTTGTCGGTTACGTCTTTTGTGCGAAAACGGCTCGATATATTTAAAAAGGCCTGTAAAGTGAATGACTTCATTAATGATGACTTGTCTTCTATATGTGTAAATATAGAGTTCTGTGAAATAATATTCAATTAAATATTGAAAACCTCTTTATAAATTCTCAAAATCATATTTATTTATGACTTGTTTGGCGCTCAAATATTTTGTTGCCTGTGGCTATTGAATTACAAGAAATTGTTTTAAAATTTAAAATTTGTTATTTTTAATTGGTGTGTACACAGAAAACAGTTTCAACATAATTAGAATGATTCGATTTCATTGATTTGTTAGCTATGAGCTTTTCTCATCTTTCTGGCATCACGTGGATTGCACGCCAAAAACTACTGCTCATCTTTTGAGGCCAATAACGACTCAAGCATATTTCGGATACTCTGTTCTGAAAAGAAGCGTATCCCAAAAAGAGAGTTTTGCATCGATCGGGACAAATTGTAGTCGATCAAGGCACGGTCAGGACTATAAAGCATGTTAGGCAAAACTTTTCAACCACCTCATTCTCAATAGTTTTTAACAGGTATTGCATAATGTGTATGAGCGTTGTAATGATTGAATATTACGATTTCATGTCGGAAAATTCATACGATTCAGTTGCATTCGGTATAGTTTGATGGTTTGTTCAGATTTCAGCAGCTCATAGTAAAGGATTTTCCAACAAGAGGTGTTATTTCAATCACCCGGTATTTCGGTAGCTGTCACTTTTGAAGTTTCTATTCTTTGACATTTCACAAGTAGAAACTACGCTGTTCACTACTAAAATGATGAAAATCTTGCAGTCACAGTTCGCAAAACTAAAGCATTTTTGGGTCGTCGCAAAGCAACTTGTCGGACCGCAATACAGAAATTGGTGGAAAAATTCGAGCCGTTGGGACAAGTTAGTAATATGAAGAATAAAGCCCGTGCACGTCGCTCAAGAACAACTGAGAATATTGCTGCTGTAGCCCAAAGTGTTGAAGAAAAATCAGGTTTGTCCATTCCTCGTCGTTCTTTGGAATTGAGCAAAAAACGTCATTATAAAGTTCAGTTAACACAAGAACTCAAGCCGGCCCATCATCAACATGGTCGTATCTTTGCTGATTGGGTCCCTCTTATTATGTGATTTAACACCTTGCGATTTCTTCCTTTAGGGCCACGTGAAAGATAAGGTCTACGCCAACAGCCCAGCGTCGATTCAAGACCTCAAAGATAGACTTCGTGAGGCTATCGAGTACATAGGGCAGCCACTTTGCGATTTGGTTATGGAAAAATTCATGAAAAGGATATGCTCCTGTAAGCGTGGTCATGGTGGCCATTTGGCTGATGTTTTTTCCTCTTTATTATGAAATAAACATCCGATCACTTATCTCAAAAAGTACCATTTTTTCTTTGAATACCAAAATAACATTTCTTGTTGGAAAACCCGTAGATAGAACACTTTTGCTTCCATCAAATACAGATAATTATCTTAGCGCCATGGATATTTGGCTTTGGTTGGTCGGGCTTCACACACGATCTCTTACGCTTCGGGTAATCGTAGTGTAATGATTCGGTGTAAAAATAATTTTCTTTTTTAGCGTTCAATTCGTATGGTACCCAATTTCCCAGCTTTTGGATAAATTCTGCTGCACGCAATTGTTTTGAAATGGTTGCTTAAGTATCTCGCAATAATTTTGAAAGATTTTGTTGAGTTTTACAAATGTTTTCTGGTTGGCCTGGGCGATCTTTGTGTTCCATGTCAAAATCACCACTTCTGAACTGCATAAGCCATCCCTCGCACATTGAAGCAATAGGTGTGCTTTAGCTTCAATTTTGACAGATATGTAATCTTCGAAACGACATATAAGTTTTCAAAATCAAAGACCGCAATCAAAAGATATTGTAAATTCAAAAATTCATTCCAATTCTGAATTTCTTTTTTCTGTGTATCTGGTAAATATTGTATAATACAAGCCAAATGAAAATTTTTGGCATTCATATAAAAAACTGTAATGAATTTGACGCACAATGTTAAATTTATATTACTTAGGGGTTTATTTTTAGGTCGAAATTAGTTTATAATTTTAGTATTCCATATACTTCTAATCATACACGCAGAAAAAAAATATAGTTGTACATTGTTACTGTAACCATTTACACATTTGTAACAATTTCAAAATTTTTAACAATATATATGATTGTGGTAACAATAATATGGTTAATTTACGATTCACATGATTGTATCAACCATATATATGGTTACAGTAAACATGTATATGTTTGTGACAACCATTTATATGATGAATAATTTTATCATAATATGTTGTTCTCAGATTATGATATGAGAGCATCATAATATGGTAAGTCCTTCATCATATAAATGGTTGTCACAAAAAAAAGCAGGAAAGCTCTTATGAAGTATTTGTAATTTGGCTCCTACTTAGATAGAAAATTTTTGCGAGTAGGAGCAAATTACAATTACTTCATAAGAGCTATCCAGCTTTTGTACTTTATAATTTCAGAGATCAGAATTGGCAAATTAGATATGTTTGAGCAGCATTGAATTTCTCTTTATGGAGTTCTTGAAGTCAAAGTTCTAAGCCAACAACCACCACAATTTTTAGCGAACTTTCTTTATTTTATATACTGTTTCATGTAATGTTTTATTTGTATTAACCATAAAACCTGGAACAACATTTACACCATAATCCAGTTCAAAATATTTGCTACTACTGATAAAAATAAAAATGTTTGAATACTAAACAAATTCATTAACATTTGAGGAATAATACTTTTCAAAAGGAGTGATTTCTTCACCCAAATCCATTCTTACTGATAAACTTCTATGCACAATTTTTTATTTAAAAAACCACAAATCAATTTTCCCATTCAATGAAATATCGCACAGCAATTTGAAATAATATTTCTGAAAAATATACCAAAATAAGATGATACCATAGAAAATTTCTTCGTAAAGAAAATATTGTTTGACTACTACTTTTGTAAACTATGATTTATGTTCAACATTGGCCAATGATTTCTTTTCCATAAAAACTAAATATCTTTTGCAATTGTTAAAACATTTTACCAAACAAACGAAAAATAAAGAAAACAAATCCAAATTTTTACAGCAACAGTTTCATTTCATTTTAGAGTTTTTCTCTCTGTCGATTTCGATGAAAAAGTTAACTTTAAGAAAAGCAAAAGAAGACGTAAAACATAAAAAGTTTATAACTTTCTATGCAATAATTTGTCGCAATGCGGATGTTTTTTAAAGTAAAGTATTTTGTGAGTGTGTGTAAGTTTTTTTTTTTTTTTATTTTCTATATTACCAAGTAGTTTTCATATATATATTTTATTTTTTCTATTTTTCACCAACTTTATATTCTATTTTCGTATGATTTATAATATGAAAAATTATACATAAAGTTGTTAATTTGTTGCTAGAAATATATATGTATATATAAACATGTATACAACAGCCACTGTTAGGACTACCAAAAATTGTGATTAAATTAAGAAAAACGAAAATACTAAAATACGTGTTTAAATTTAAATTATATTTGAATTAAAGTAAAGATTTTTGTTATTTTTTAATTTCACTTTATTTGTAATTTTAGTACTTAGTCACTATAAAAAATTTATTATTAAAAAATAGTTAATTTGTGACTAACATGATACTTATTTTTAATTTAATATAATCCTTTATGAAACAAAACATCTTAAATATGTTTAAACTTTCCAACACCATTGCCTAAAGGCGTTGAATTTAATTTTGTTCAGATTCTTCAATGCTGAACTGAACTTGATTTTATTAAAACAAACGATATTTTTCTTTTAATTGGTTATCAAGTAAATGAAAATTAGTTTATTTCATATTAGGAGAATTAAACAAATTGTATTTAAAATTAAAATATAATCAAGATATAATTTGGTTTCTTCCATACAAATCTATTTAAAGGGTATTTCATTAAGTGTTTTTTGTTTTCAAATTTAAATTAATCAAATTGTGTCTGAGATATCAATGGAATTTTTGATTCATTTGAAAGGCTTTACAGTGTTTGAAATATAACATCGTTTAAATGTCTGCCGCGGATTCGGTGGGTTGTGCGCATGCGAAATGTTCAATTTTCCATAACTCTGGTGCATCAGGCTGAAATCGTCCGTTGGCATGAGTTGTGGCTTATTCGCCCAGACCTGTGACTTAAGATAACCCTACGAGAAAAGGTCAAATCGCATGATCTCATTTCTGATTTCACATCACCTCCTCGTGAAATGATCATGCCTTCAGATCGCTGTGGCACATAGCGTCGTCCTGTTAAAACCAAATGTTTCTTGGTGTCCATATCATCCAATTCAGGTCAAAGAAGTTGATAATTATCTACCTATAGGGCTCCCAGTTGGCGGTGATGGTCTGGTCAATGTTATTCTCAAAGAAGTACCAAACAGTGACTTTTTCAGAATACATTGGACGCTTTTGGATCTCATTTGGTTTTGTGTCAAGCCAAATTCAATAATTTTCTTTTCTGACATATTTATCAAGAAATTGTCGTCACCGCTGAAGATAATTTTTTATGAAAATTACGGCCAGTTTGCAACAGCTCCAAGGACCACTTGATAAAACCATTTTATGAAATTTGCACGGCTTATTGAACGCTACATCCGTCCATGGTGCTTTTACAAAACAAACTGAATAAATGGCAGCTAATTCGACAAATATAGCTTCAACAATATAGCGGCTAACAACTCTCAAAATTTGAAATTCCCTATTGGAATACCCTTTACCTATAAATGTAGTATGCACGTTTTACAATTAGTAATAGTTATTAGAAAACTTCAATTAACAGCGAAATAGCTTAAGGATATAGTTTTGAAAAACTAAATATTTCCTACTATATCCGGAAACTAGTTAATAATTGGAAATGGTTTAATACCCTTACATAGTTTGTCAGATAACACAAAAGGCAAGCAGGAACAAAAAATAGAACTAAATTACATACAGAACTATAATGAAATGTATAAATATGAATATGTTATGATATAAACTACATATGCATGTTATATACACACAGATATACACGAATACATAAACATGAACTTTTAGAACAAAAAAAAAAAAAAAAAAACACACAAACAAACAAAATTACACATGTATATGAGAGCATGTGGAGTGTAACGTGTCTGCTTCATTGACGGCTCTACAAAGACAAACAACGAGTCACGTACTCTTAGCTAATGAGGTCATGTCAAGCCTAACAAAGATAATGGTGATGATGATCATCATCACAATGATGATGACTGGGTCATATTCGTATAAACTGTTAAATATTTATATTTCTACACAAAACCAGTAGCGACCTAGGAGACTGTGTGTTCAAAACAAGCCAGATTGTAAAATACTCTCCACACATACACACTATTACATGAAATTTATTATGTATGTGTGTGTAATATATTGTTGTTAGGCCTGCTCTTAAAAATTGATAAGGAAGAACTACTGAAAAATTTTAGACGACTGAAAATTGTAAATCAGTTTAGGGTCTCATTTTATAAAACTAAACGACAATCGTTCAACAAATTTTCTATGGAAAATATTCAAGTTTCAAACCATTTTCCATATATTCACCATACAAGTTGCTTACGTTTCTGAACGCTTCGTTTTATAAAAATCGTATTATCTACTTATCAAAAACTCAAAATAACAATATAATACTTTTTGGAAATTCAAAAAATTAAGGGCTAAAAATTATATTTATTTTTGGTAATTTGTCATAAAATAAGCTTTTCTATAAATTGACACAGACATAAGAATATTTTATTACGAGCTCATGCTTCAAACTAATATTTATTTAAATAAAATTTTTATCATCTCAATGGCGAGAAAAAGTACCAAGAAATGGGTAAAATCTAGAAAACACATTAATTCAAAATATTAAGCCAATATTGATAAAATTGTAAACATTGGTTCCATCTGTAGTATAAAAATTAGCTAATAGGTTGTTATTTGGAAATCGAAACCGAAGGCATAGATTAGTACCAATTCAGGTAACCGGTTTGGTACTTTTTAAGCATATTTTTTCCTGAGCACATGAAACAAATCTGTGTCAAAAAATATTGCCAAAGTAAATTATTTTGGAATTCTATTCCTGGAATCAATTTTTTTAGATACTTTTTCTTCCAACGGAACTATTTTGTTATTATAATGCTACTAAATGTTCTTTAATAATGAACCTAGAAACATGAAACGTTAAGTATGTGTGATCCTTAGTGTGTGAAAATCCAAAGCGTATACTGTATGGTTATTTTCCTTTATTTTAATAGTACTATTACAATGTTTTGTAATATAGAGCCAATAATCATTAAATTATACCCAAGAGATTCAGAATGAGGTAGGATCTACATAGGGAGACTTAATGGTACATTTTCTTTAGTCTAATTGTACTTTTAAAATTTCATGAAATAAAATAAATTAGAAACCACAAGGGGTGTTATTAATAGAACTTATTCTTGCTTTTAAAGAGTTTTCTTAAATGCTCTTTAATATATGCTACCCAAATTGTGATAATCCCCAAGTGGGCCAATAACGATAAAATGTTTAATATAGGCGCCTTGTGTGGAAACAGTCTGTGACATAATTTCTCCATAAGCATTTTAAAAATATAGACAAATTTTATGTTGGTACTCTTTGAATATTTTAAATTATTTCTTTACACGTTTCGATATTTCTATATTCATTAACCCGGAGCCATGAAATTTGCTGGGTTCTTAATGGATTATAACAAACATTTTTAAAATATTGGGATATTATTTGTAACTATCGTTGGCAAAAGCTTTTATATCTGTTAAGAAATATTTGAACTTTTAAATTTTTTATGCATTATTTCTAATATAATTACTCAAAATTAATACATTATAAACTCCACATAATTTTACCGAAAACGGTTTTTCCATTTTTCGAAATTCAATCTAATTGGAATTTTATTTGAAAATCTTCGGGGCTACCCTAATGTATACGTATTTTAATGACGGCAATCGAGCCCTAATGAAAATTGCAATAATAATGATTATAATTGAAAGAGCATGAGTGTGTTTCTTGTCTCAAGACATCGACTGCAATACTAACATATATAAATAGATAAATTATTTGAAATACCTTAAACACAAACATGTATTTATATAAGAAGTAAAGTATGTATGTTTACTACTAGTTGTTTTAAAAAAATATATATATTATTTACATGGCCTTAGTTCCATAATATTAATATAACATTTTATATAAGAGATGTTTTCTGGTGCATTAGGAAAATTAAAACTATTCATGGTTAAATAGTTTAATTTACAAAAAATGCATTTCAATAATATTTCAAAACAATACTATGATATATACATAATAGGAGTTTATCAATTAAAAAGAATAATACAGATTTATCTTATTTAAATTTTAAAAATCGTTTTAAGTATTCAGAATCAACTGAACTAAACTCAAATGGAATAAAATTGTATATATAACACAAAAACACGTTGAAAATATACATAATTGTCCTTTTTTCTTAAATTACCTTGAACAGGGTTCATAATTGAATCAAGTATTCATGTGCTCAAAAACAAAATTTTTAATTTGATAATTTTTATAATTTAATATAGAATTTTCGTTATTGGTTGGACTTTATTAAAAAAAAAAAAATGTTGAAAATAAAAATTTGGTAATAGAAAACACATTTTGAATTAAAGTTCAACCAATAATGAAAATTGTATATTCAATTATCAAAATAACCAAATTCAGTAGAAAATATTAGAAAATTTAGTTTTTGAGCACATGAATACTAGATTTAATTATGAAATAATTGAAACCAGCGTTCGATTCTGGTCCTGTGAAACAGAGAAATGAAAAGTTTTTTCATATTTTCATAGAGTTTCAGTTCCTAGTTTAGTGAGAAAATGATAAATAAATTCAAATCTTTTCATATGAAAAGAACAAGTGAAATCAAAAATCATTAAAAAAACATGAATTGCAATTTGTGTAATTGTGAAATGATCAGGGACCGTAACAATTATGACATTTATAATAAAAATCACAACATAATTGTTATTTTTTGATTTTTATTTTTTTTTTGTCAGAAATATTTGTCAAACTTTGATTTTTATTTTTTTTTGTCAGGAATATTTGTCAGACTTTGATTTTTTTTGTCAGAAATAATTGTTATTTTTTTGTGATACATATTTGTCAGACTATATAAATAAAAATCATAGTGTGACAAATATGTATGACAAAAAAATAACAATTATTTCTGACAAAAAAAATAAAAATCAAAGTTTGACAAATATTCCTGACAAAAAAAATAAAAATCAAAAAAATAACAATTATTTTTGACAAAAAAAATAAAAATCAAGAAATTAAAAATCATGTTAATTTATGAAAATATAGTTGAAAACGATCGAAATGGTATGCCTGACTTGACTCTCCGATATTTTCTAGTGATGGCTTTTTTCCATTGAAATTTCAAGAATAATTATTATTTTCGGTCCCTGGAAATGATAGTATGAAAAGTTCTTATGAAAACGAAAATCAAAAGTTTTTTCCATGTAACCGTTTCACAGAACGATAATTGACCCCCAGTTCAATATGTGATAAATATTTGAAATGATATAGGTTTTCTGTTCACATGATAAATATTGAATTTGATAAATATTGAATTTGAAACAGTTTGGGAAATAGTTGTTTCTGTGAAATTATCAAGATTATAAAATTCAAAACTTAAACAAGTAAGAAAGTATGGTCGGTCAAGCCCGACAATATAATACCCTACTCTAAGTAAATGAGCAAAAACATTTTTCTTTCAAAATTTCAATAATTTATATTCGTGAGCGATTTTCGGAAGCCGGCATTATATGGGAGCTATGAAAAATTATGGACCGATCACCATGAAATTTGGTCATGTGATTAATGTCTATATGAAAGTTATTTATGTTGCATTTTATGTGTATACCAACATTTTAAGGAGATTTATGCTCGTTAAAGTGAGTATCGAAAGCAGGCCTTATATGGGAGCTATGACTAATTATGAACCGATCATAATAAAATTTGGTGGCATGAATTCCGTATATATAAAACTTATTTGGAGAAAAACTTGTGTAGATACCTATATAAATTAAACATTGATTTTGCAAATTAAAAATACTATTTTAAAAGACAGAAGCCTTTTTCGATAGATTTATACTAATTTGGACCGATTTATACTAATATTTCCCATTTTGATGAAGCTTTTATCCCCATAAGTCATTCCCTCTAGGACCTATTGCACCTTTAGAAGAATTGTATAAGGACCTGAAAATATATTCTCAAGTATTCACAATGTATTGCATTTGTGTTGTAAATTCTTGCAATGGTGTATTTATGTGTGAACTTCGCTAGTCTTTCTTCTTTTACAAGACCTCAAATTGATGTAGAACAAGCAGAAGTATTATATTCGTTAGTGCTGAATCTTGTATACCCACCATCAGTATGTAGCTATGACCTTCTTTAAGTACTTTAATCAGTTATGGTCCGAATTATACAGAATTATATTATACATTTCTTAAAACTTTAAATCACTTAGGTCGAAATTTATGTTAATATCATTTTATATAAACTATTTATTGACAGTGAAATATTTTTCTGGTGTATTGGTTCAATTATGGTGCCGATCTTTACAAAAATTGTAAGAAAGATTCATCACGATATTAATAATTAAAAGACAATAACAATTGTTCATGTCATTTTCTGAAGGGGACCTTACTTATTCATGCTAAATCTTAAGCCGATAAAGGCCAACTGATTTTAGTATAAAGTTTGACAGTTCATATGTTACTTATCTAACTTAATTTACATTAATACACATTCCATTAACAAAATATTAACTTAAATGAACTCTTCATAAATATTGTATGAGAAATTGGGTATAATAAGCAGTATTGAAAACTAATTCAGAGTATTTAGAACTAATTTGTGAAAATTTTTATCAGGATTGCCGCATTGAAAATTAGGAATAAATATGTTAAATAATATTTATTCCTAATTTTCAATACCAAACAAACCTTGTCAACAGAGAGTATTTGTGGAAAATTTCAGCCATCTAACTCCTTTCGTATGTTCAATATATGAACAAGTTATTTGCTATCATTGCTTTTAATATTAATTTTAACCTATTTACAATACTGGAATTTAAATTCCAGAAACAAAACTTAACGAATCAAATTAAACACAATTCGCTAGACAATTATTTTTAACTCAGTTTTCCATTACGCTGGCTGTACATAGATACAATTAAAACCTTTATGTGCATATACATTTTTAAATATATACACTCAGGGAAAAGCTGCAACTTAAACTAAGAACATATTACATTAATTCAATAATTTTCATTATAATAGAAAACTTATATTGAAATACGAGTAATCAATACTTTTCAATTTAAAAAAAATATTGTTCCATATTGAAAAAAAAAAAAATAAATTAAACATTACTAGTCTTTCGTTAAAGTTTCTTATTGATTCAATACGGTTGTTATTAATTTTAACTTATTTTTTCTCCGGATGTACATATAGCAAATATATGCAATAGCAATATAATTACGATTATAACATTTATTAAAACCATAATACTGATGCATACTTTATACTCATCACTTAATGCACGCAGATATATGTGCATAAGTAAACAAATTTACATAGATTGTTAATGTGACACATTTTATCTAAGAAATTTAAGTATAGGAATAAATATGTATATAGGAATAAACATAATTATAGCTGATGCATTGTATATAAGGGAATATTACAAAATACATACATACATTTATTAGACCTGCCCTTAATAAATACATTTGCCTTGGATAGGTTTATTTTGTACTTTATGTGTCAAATTGCATGCTTTTATTAGTTCAGGTTTTTTTGAGGTTGCGAAAAAGTTGTCTTCTGTAGTATTCCAGCAGTTTGAAATTCAAATGTTTTCATATGAAAAGAACAAGTGAAATCAAAAATCATTAAAAGAACATAAATTGCAATTTGTGTAATTGTGAAATGATAATATGAAAAATTCTTATGAAAACGAAAATCAAAAGTTTTTTTTCATTTCACCGTTTCACAGAGCGATAATTGACCCCCAGTTCAATATGTGATAAATATTTGATATAATATAGGTTTTCTGTTCACATGAATACTTGTTCAGTTTGAAAAGTGTCAATTGGAAACCTTACACTAGCTATATTACTACTTGTACAACAAACTAGTTAGAAACATTAATGCTTAAAATTGTCCACCTTTTTGCTTTATGAATCAAGAAGAGAACGGTCTTCTAATGATATTTCCGATGATATTAAAAAAAAAAATTCTCGAAAATCTAAGAAATTTTTAAATGTTGGATGAGTTGCAGGGGAAGGGGGGTTATCAGAAATTTGGGGGGAGTTACTCAAACTTTTTTAAAATGCTTATTTTAACACAAAGTTTTATGATGCCTGCTCCATTGGAAACATAATGCATTGGTATCTATTTTCTGTTTGTTTTTTCTTTTAACCACTTATAAACTATATTTAGAGTCTGAAAACACATAACCAATTGTAGTAGGAAAAGTAAGAAAATATAAAATTACTGTTTATTTTCCGTGTTTTGTTAAGTTCTAGTTCATACACGTCAAGTTTACTTGAGCAAGTCCTAAGTTTTTTGATGAGAGAGGAGAGGAGATTTTCCTTAATGTGTGAACCATCACTAAGCATTGCTATTTTTATAAATATTGTTACGAATGTGCAATGACGATTTGAATTCAACGGTCTGTAACGACTGCCTGCAGCATTCATCATGTTTGAAGGCACGTCAATCAGTGACATGCGGTTATTGGCATTGTTTGTAAGTATGACAACACTAAATATTTGGGCTGCTGGCAATGACATCGAAGGCTCTGGAATTCGAATGTACTAGTTTGTCTGTTAAGAGCATTGTAGAAGATTCCCGAGAGATGGCAGTGCGTGTATAAATAGTGGCAGAGGCTGCAGTCGTGAGTTGAGTTTATCATTGGCGCTGTTAGAATTAACATTAACTGTCGTGTACGTTCGAGTATGTACATTATAGGGTGTGTGTGCATTTCTGCGAATTGATAAACGTGTAGAAAGACACTGAGTGAATATTTGAACTGTAGTTGGTGTATATTTAAATAAATAAAGAGTTGTTACAAATTTTAAACTACTAAAACTGCTTTTTATTTGCAATCAAAAGTATCCGGTTTATTTAAAGGAAATAAACCCACGTTTTTAAAAGATAAAAACGTAACAATATATATTGAGTGTCTGTAATTCTCATTCGCTCTATAGATGTATTTTTGTAATATGGGAAAATCTTTTCTCGTGATCTGGCCTAAACTGTGTAATGCGCACAGGAACTAGCTTATCCCCCATTAAGAGATTTCAGTGAATTTATCCAAATAAAAATGTATAACTGGGAAGAATTGCCTCCAAATATATCAACAATAATTTTCACCTACTACTTAACAAAACAAGAGCATATCTAATGCATTTATATTATGAATGTTGATGTATTTATGCTTCTACAATTACTAAAGAATAAATTGTAAAAATGTATTTTATTTCACAAGTAGATATTACATTAAAGTATGCTTTTGTATCTGTTAACCTGTACATATTTTTTTCAATGTGACAATACGTACAAAAGAAAAGAAAAAAAAAAACTAGTATTTATGTCAACTAACAAATTATAACTATAATATTATTGGTATTTGCAAACTAGCAACATTTGCAATACAAAAATGTCATTTATTAACATTTTGTTCTATAATAAATGTGATCTTTTTCATAAATACATAAACCATATGCATACTATAAATAAGTACAGATATGACAGTATTTACAGGTATTGTACGAGTATTATTAAAAATTTATAAATGTCAAATGTTTAGTCATGCATGGGTAGCACAAGAATTTACTGCATGCAGTATGTTAGTAAATAGGGTTTACAGCGAAGGCTTTTTTAAATAATTTGAAAATATCAAAATTATACCAATATATTAGTATTTGTTTGAAAAATCAACTCAAAGGCAAATTCCTTAATAAAAGTGTAGCTAGTGACCATTTTTAAATAACATGTGTGGCAAGGGTGCATATAAGTTTGTCATTCCGTTTGTAATTTCTACATTTTTCATTTGCGACCGCTATAGATAGCTAATGGATCGCTATAGCCATGTCCATATGTATGTTGATTTTTATTAAACTTACATACATGATTCTTACATAAATATATCGGCTCGGTTGCTACTTAAAATCGATACAATCGGCCCACATATTACTGAGATATAAGAAAAAAGCCAGGACAACCTCTATTTTTGATCTATATCTGGATTACTATGTCCTTAATATAAACAATATGGATATAAAATAACAGATATGTCAAAGACCTTTGCAACGACGCATATAAGGCCAAAGTAAGTCGGACCTGCAATTGCTTAAAATCGGGAAAAATAATTTTTTACCCCGATTTTTTTTTTTAATTTTTTTTGGTTACAAAATTTTTTTCACAAAAAAATCGAAAAAAAAATTTGAGAAAAGAAATTTCTCATACAATTTGTTTTGCTATTAAATTAAAAAGAAATAAAAAATTTAATTTTGTTTACCTAAAAATATTTAAAATTTTTATTTTAAAGCATAATTTGGTGTATACCCTTCGGCAGATTAGAATATAGCTCTATTACTTGTCATTATGTATTTCTCTTATGCTAGGTAATTTTCTTTATTTACATATTTAATTTCTTTTCTCTGAAACCCTACTTTTAATATGTAGCATATTGATAATTCATTGACTTCTAACAATATGTCTAGTCATTTGCACACACTACATTCATTACTAGTACTTATAGAATACACGGATACAATAATGTTTAGCAACAAATTTATGTTAAAGTACACACATGAGAGCATAAATTATGAACTTTAGCAAAATATTTTTACTGACAAACTCTGAACTTTTAAACAAAACATATGACAGAGGTCATCAACTTTATACGAACGTGCCAAGAGTAAGATTTGTTTGCAAATATATTTACTGTTACATCTGGTTTAAATTTGTATTGATTTATTTTGCATGGGTAAATAATTAATAAGTTTAAATGTCAAAAATTTGATATATGTATATAGAAAATCTGAAAAAGAAAAATTTTACAAAATGGAAATTGATTGTTAAGCTTAACAAATAATTTAGAGGGTGGAAATGATAATTGAAATAAAATTTGAAGCATAGAACGGAAGTAAAGAGTGATATCAATGAAAAAATTACTCTCTTTTCACACATACCTGTGATACAATAACAAAATACATGCAATACGTTCTCATGAATTATGTCTTTGATAACAGACTTAGGTTTTTGTCTCTCAGTTACCTATCTAGTTGTCATCTATGATTTGAAGTACAGAAGAAGAAATTTAAAATTCTGGAAAATTTTACTGAAAAGATTTTCAAAAAATTGTTTTGGTAGGCCCACCATTTTCTATCTATATAAATATGTAAATGTCTTTGTAAGTTTGTTTGTTTATTTGTTTGTTTGTTTGTTTGAGGATCACGCCTAAACGGCTGAATCGATTTTATTGAAATTTGGAACGTAGATATACCCTTACTTGGAAGCGTCAATAGGCTATAACTTTTTTCAATACTTGGACCAGGAAGGGGTAAACATGGGGAAAACCGGTAAAATAGGTACCTTTAGTTCTTAAACAATAAATACTAAACGGCCGAAACGATTTTATTGAAATTTCCAACATAGACTACGACAGGGGTAGCGAAGCGCACCGGGTCAAGCTAGTAAACTAATAATTTTTCTCATTGCTCCCGAATATAATGTTTGTTTAATGTTGAAAATTTGTTTTAAAATAAGCTTAATTGAGTTCAATTTGTAAATTTCATGTTGAACTTTTTTACGTTTTTCGAGAAATACCTATGCTATCATTTATCATGGCAGCCTCTGCTTGCAAAATAGCGAACTTGCGGAAGTTTGGTTGGATGATCAAAAGAAAGAGGAGATGAATGCTGCTGTTTACAATTTTATTTTTGGTAAAGTTGAATGCGGCAATGTCTAGAATGAGGAATCGGATTGTGTGTAGAAAAAGTGCGAATTTTTTGTAAGAATATCTCAGTTAGAAGGGAGAGTTTCCGCCATATTAGACCCACCAATGTAAAATTTGAAAAATTTTACGTCAGATTCGAAATCAGCCATCTTGAATACCACCGTATACTGATTTTTCATGTAAATCAGAAGACATTTTAAAATTTGCGCCGACATATTGTATCTGGCATTTTATTCACTAAAATGTGCGCATATTTGTACAAGCTGTACAAAGTTTTCCAAGCCTAACAGGGTAGGAAAACTGTATTCTAGGGTAATCACTACACGCAGAAAAAAAATATAGTTGTGCATGTTTACTGTAACCATTGCAACATTTGTATAAGTTTTTTAACAATATTATAGTCACAGTAACTATTTATATTATTGTGGTAACAATAATATGGTTAATTTACGTTTCACATGATTGTATCAACCATATATACGGTTTCAGTAAACAAGTATATATTTGTGACAACCATTTATATGATGAAAGACTTACCATATTATGTTGCTCTCGGCTTATTAGGATAAAATTATTTATCATGAAATTGGTTGTCTCAAACAAATACTTGTTTACTGTAACCATATAGTTGATACAATCATATGAAACGTAAATTAACCATATTATTGTTACCATAATCATATAAGTAGTTACTATGACTATAATATTGTTAAAAATTTTGAAATGGTTACAGTAAACATGCACAACTATATTTTTTTTTGCGTGTAGGGGGCGGATTATATGCAAATACATGTTTTTTTCTCGAACGTCTAAATACAATGAGACTAATTATCTATCCGAAACGCACATTTTGCTATAAAATGGCATTGATTTGTTAGTGCATATTTTTGCATATTTTATTTATAATACATATTTTGTTATATTTTACTTCAAAATGCAAAAAATTCAAAATGCAAAAATTATATTTTTAATAAAAATATAATTTTTTGTAGTCAGTGGGCAATTGTTAATAGAAATAGCAATAAATGTTATCGACTAACTTCTTTCGACTTCGAGAAATTGGCATTAAGCTCTTCAGTTCTCTATCAGCAATTGAAATTTGTCAAAACATTTTGCTTCAGAAAAGTTTAGAGTTTTTTTAAGTGTCAAAAATGTATTAAATATATCGAAAACATTCATATTTGTTTTCATTGTAATTTCGATTTATAAGAAATTTCCTGGTATGATTTAAAGAACCCCAACTGCTGGGAACACAGTTGTATATTTTTTGGACATTACAAGATCCATAGTTAATTATTTTATGTTTCTGCACACAAATATAACTGCATATTTTTTAAATTTTGAGGTAATATTTTGATTTTTTTGAAGCATGTTTTAGGCGCATATTTTCCAATAATAAATGCATGAAAATCCGCTCCCTAGTAATCAAAAATTTAATGATCTTATAGCCTCTGTTCTCATCTATTATTCATTAATATATTGTTTTGTAATCGGACCAGTAGTTTAGAAGTTTCTGATTAATTACTACAATCAGATATTAATTTCTTTGTTATTTTAAAATAATTCTTATATGTTTATAGGTAAAATATCACACATACGGGTATCCTAATTTTTTAAATCATTTTATGTTCTTATGGACTAAGCGTGATATGAATAATTTATAATTACATTTATATTGGATAAGTGTATTGATTTCAAAGACTAAGGGCCATTATTTCAACTTGCCTTTAAGTTCGCAATAGTAAAAGTTAACTTTAATGGTACCTTTTTATATTGTTTAAAGTTAACTATTACTATTTTGAACATAAAGGCAAGTTGTAATAATGGCCCTAAGAAAAATAAACTATTTCAAGGCTTTTTTAAATTTTATAAATTTTATAAGCGAAACAGATTACAAAATTATTATAATTTTTGATCGTATTTTCACTTGCAATAAATATTTTTCACAAATAATTTGCATGCTAAATTGAATAAATTTATGTCAAAATTATTATTTTATTGCTTTGTCTGTATTGAAATATAAATTGTTTTTATTATAAACATAAGTAATATAAATATGTACAATAAAAACATAACCATAAGTACAAAGGTGTTGGCAAATGTTAAAGTTTTCTTATTTAACACTTTTGCACTTTCCTTAAGTTTTAATTAGCAACTAAATTCATTTCTATTTCCTTTTAATCTTAAATTTTTATTTGATATTTTCCTTCATTGGCACCATTGCCATTGCTGCAGCTTTCTGTTTCTGTTTCTTATTTCTTGTTTGTTAATAACTTAATAACTTTTTTTCCAATTTATCCTTGGTAATGAAAGCGAACAAGCATCCATGCTGCGGAGTGTTGGAGTTAAATAAAGCTAAAATAACCATAAATGTCAGCATCATATAAAGGGACATGAATAAAAAAGAAACTTTTAAATATAGTTATATTTCTTGCTGAAGAGCAAACAACCAAACAAACAATCATGCCAACAAAGGATTTTTATAGATCTGAAAGTTTTTACAGCAGTGAAGAGTGAAATAATAGTGAGATAAGAAAGTTTTATAGGCTACAAAGATGAACTAATTTTTAAAATCAGCTAAAATAAATATATCAAACCCTAAAATTTTTGCAATTTTGAAAAACAATTAATGAATTTAGCAAAACATCGAATCTTTGGAAATTGAATAGACTCAGTTCATTAAATATTCTCTCGTTGCAGATACATACAAAAAGTATAATTTAAAAAAAAAAAAACTTTTACGATTAGTTTAAAATTAATCGTAGTTTTCTTAAAAGGACTACTAATAAAAATTATTTCTTTAAAGTGTTCCATATCAAATTTATACCATGTTAAAGATTATATGTAATAGCTAACATTTTGTGCTACATTTCTCAGCAAAACTGTTGTGTTGTTACGAGTATTATTGGTGTTTGTTTATTCCGGATATTTTAAGCATTTCGGTATTTCGACTTTGCTATACAAAGTTGACATATTGCTTGAGGATTATTAATTGGTACAAGTTAATTTGCACAATAAAGCCACACAGAAAATGAAACACAACAGCAACAATAATAAGAAATATAACGACAACTACTTTAACAACTTAAGAACTAAAAGCAAAGGAGATGAAAAGAAATGTTCACAAATAGCTAAATAAAAACAAAATGGAATGAGAGGAAAAAACTTATTAAGCATAAGGATAAGGATAAAGTTTTCATATGTTTCGGAAATTGCCTTGGCTTTTTTTAACTACAGCATAAATAGCTGTTGCCAGGGTATTAGAGGCTTTAGATGATGTTTGTATCAAACTAAAATAAAGAGATTATATTATAACACCGTGCAGTGTAAGTAAGGAGACTAATGGCCACTTTTCTCTCTTTTACGCTCTCTTTTAAAAACCACAAAAGATATTGTTAAATTTGTTCTTGTTTTTTTTTTTATTTCCATATTGCCTATTACATCTAAGTGTAAATTTCTACAGTGATCAAAACGGCGATACAGCCCATTCATGGCATAAATACATCAAGAGTATGGTCTGAAGTAAAATCAAACAAAAATGTATTAATATATAAACATATTTTATTGCTTTTATACTATAATTCATTAAACATAAGAATAGATATCAAAAAACAGTCCATTGCACTGTGGCCGAATTTCCAAATTTTGCTGCTAAAAGTCGATTTTCCAACATCATATTTACAAAATTTTTTATAACGTTGAACTGCCAACATATCGAGGTGAGTGTTTGTAACTGTTGCAAAGATATTTTGTAAATGTTTGTATTTAGAACTTATTTTGATGATTCTACTGTGTCATCTTTTTGTGAAATTATGAATAGTGTTATTGTCTTTTGTGGAGTAGAACTCCCGTGGATAACAACTGAAAAAGGAGTTTCCTACATGTACTTGTTCGTGGGAAACTAAGCTTTAATGCCAAGCTAAGCTTAGATTCATTTGGGATCCTATAAATTATATTTGTTATGGTTTCATATAAGTAGACAGGAAAATATGTCTTTCTGTCCGTCTATCAGTGTGTTGGTTGAAATATACCTTTCACTTTTCAGACAATATTTTGTACTAATGTCTACGTAACTTAGTCGGCTACCATTAAAAGCTTATTCGGGAATACAAAATTAATATTTTAGTAAGATTTTCTTATGCTAAATTCCCAATTTTATTGATAAATTCACTGAAATTTATTGTTGGGGAATAAGCTAGTTCCTATGCGCATTTCACTGGTTGCTTAGGCTAGATCATCAGGAAACCTTTTCCCAAAAGGCTTTAGAAAAACTAAAGATATTATTGTGCCCTCTAATCACTTTACATATCCACGGTAGTCTATCTCGTAGCCAGTTGCCACTTTAGTGGCCCTAAGTAATGTGTATTATAGTCAGTTTAAACTGTTTTTCACAAGCAAAGGATCGTAACCGAATCGCGTAGCCTGAATAGGCTGAAATTTGGCACTCATGCAAAAAAAAATATCCGAATATAGCTCTCTTACTTGTTATACCCTACACCACCATAGTGGGGAGGGTATAATTGTGCAGATGTTTATAACGCCCAAAAATATTAGTCTAACATCCACCTTAAAGTATACCGATCGACTCAGAATCACTTTCTGAGTCGATTAAACGATGTCCGTCCGTCCGTCCGTCCGTCCGTCTGTCTGTCTGTCTGTCTGTCTGTCTGTCTGTCTGGCTGGCTGGCTGGCTGGCTGGTTGGCTGTCCATGTAAACCTTGTGCGCAGAGTACAGGTCGCATTTTTGAAGATATTTCGATAAAATTTGGTCCATATCATTTTTTCTGCCCAAGGACGAACCCTATTGAACCTGGCTGAAATCGGTTCATTATTTCACCTAGCCCCCATACAAATGTCCTACCAAAATTGGACTTTATCGGTCATTAATGTTTAATTTATACATGTATCTACACAAGTTTTTCTCCAAATAAGTTTTATGCATACGGAATTCATGTCACAAAATTTTATGATGATCGGTCCATAATTAGTCATAGCTCCCATATAAGGCCTGCTTCCGATAATCACTTTAACGATCATAAATCTCCTAAAAATTTTGGTATACAGATGAAATGCAACATAAATAACTTTCATATAGACATTAATCACATGACCAAATTTCATGGTGATCGGTCCATAGTTGGTCATAGCTCCCATATAAGGCCCACTTCCGAAAATCGCTCACGAATATAAATTATTGAAATTTTGAAAGAAAAATGTTTGTGCTCATTTCTTAGTGTAGGGTATTATAAGGTCGGGCTTGACCGACCATACTTTCTTACTTGTTTTTTTTTTTAAATTTGTTCAACTTGACTGTGACATATCAACATCTAATAAATATACTGTAGCTGATCGAGATGTTTCTGGAGGATGAGTTGGTTTCGTTCGCCAAAAAACAATACCGGGAGAAACCACCAGGAGACTTTGAGCACGAGGAGAGTTTTGTGCATTAATATTATGATCTCTTATTGATAACTATTATTGATATAATTTCGTAATTGAAAACACTTTTGAATTATTTTTTGTGTTTTTAATTACGAAAATTGTAGTTTTGTTTTTTATTAAAGTTCAAACAATAACAAACATTGTCTATTCAATTATCAAATGTATCAAATTAAAAACTCAAAATTCAGTAGAAAATATTAGAAAATGTTTTCAATCAAATCTGTCTACGATCTTATGTAAAATTAAACTGTCAAACTTTGTGGGATGGCAAATGAAAGATGAACGAAAATAAAAGTTGGTAATATAACAAAATCTATTACTCTGTTTTCAAGTCTATCGGTGTTGGCAGATGTTCCCCTATTGCGTATGGTCCCCCTTCTACCCTACTTATCAGAATGTGCAGGTATTTTACATATTTGAAAAATTTGGGTGTCTTCGTAAGGATAGAAATTAGTATTATGTACAAGTACTTATTTGTTATTATTGAAAACTTTAAATCTTGAGGTTTAACACTTAAAAAGAACAATGTTTCCGATAAATTATCATAATAACATTTACCATTAAAACTTGAAATTCCATAATATAGGGATTTTTTGTGAAGAAAAATTTAAAATTCAAATTAGTTTAAAAAATATATGTTCCAAAAATTCAGTTTTTTTATGAAACAGGCCGCTCTGCCGTTTTTAGCGTTTTTAATATGTATATAAGGCCTTCAAAAAAAAAAAAAAAAAAACTTGTCTTCTTAGAATCTGATAATTATTGAGAAATATTTACAAAGTATATACGAGCTGTTTTCTATAAGATAAATAATATGAACACCTTTTTAGTTTCTAAACCACTAAACAAACAAATTTAAATTAAATAGAGAAATATCATATTAAACACTTAAGATGATTACGAATGGTATGAATTATATTGTTACGAATGTGCAATGACGATTTGAATTCAACGGTCTGTAACGACTGCCTGCAGCATTCATCATGTTTGAAGGCATGTCCATCAGTAGCATGCGTTTATTGGCATTGTTTGTAAGTATGGCAACACTAAATGTTTGGGCTGCTGGCAATGACATCGAAGGCTCTGGAATTCGAATGTGCTAGTATGTCCGTTAAGAGCATTGTAGAAGATTCCCGATAGATGGCACGTGTATAAATAGTGGCAGAGCTGGTAGTCGTGAGTTGAGTTGATCATTGGCGCTGTTAGAGTTAACATCAACTGTCGTGTACATGTGTGTATGTACATTATAAAGTTTGTGTGCATTTCTGCGAATTGATAAACGTGTATAAAGACACTGAGTGACTATTTAATTCTGTTGTTGTTGTACATTTTATTTCAACAAGAATAAAAATTTATATAGAAAAACTGGGAACATTGGTATTTTTATTCTTTAGGATGATGTAGTGATTAAGATTTTTCACAGTTACTATCAAACATCTCTTAAATAAAACCCTTAGATTCTATTTTAATACAAGTATATACATAATTATCACTAAGTCATGATAGGAAGACTATAGTTTCCTTATTTTTTATAGGTTACTACAGTCAAATAGGCTTCCACCCATACTCTTACATTCATTATTTAAACTTTTATATAAGCAACAACAAAACAAAAGCAAAGTAGTCAACTTAAGATCCTAATACTCAGCTTTTATACTCTGTCCTTCTCTTAATATCTCTTTCTAACTTTGTTTCTCAGTAATTGTTGTTGTGTTTTTTTGTTTTTGGTAAGTGTTTGTTACTTTTACTATTAGTATTTTTGTGGTTTACTTGTGCAAACAACATACAGAGCTTTTCTTTTTATAAGTGTGTATGTGTGCACTGTATGTGTCACTTTTATTCAAAGGATTATGTTAACACTTTTAAATGTTAATTCTGACATTTTCTTTATAGACTTGCTTGTAGGGCAAACAAAAAAAAAAACCCTCCCAAGGAAATGCTAAAACACAACAACACAAAATCCTAAGTAACACTTTAATTCCTATTTTATAATTTTTTAATTTAAACTTTAAAACCTTTTCCTCTTATTTCTCCCCCATAACAGACAAAAAAATATATACCAAACTAAACAAGTTTTTGTCATGTTGACACTTTTGTTTAGTTAATGTCTAGTCAAGATAAACTTATGAAATCTTCTTGGTCAAACAAAATCTTATGTTTAAGTTTAGCAACTGGCTTTAGCCCCCCACAAACAAAATGGAAACCAGGAGAGAAAATATTTTCAAACTGAATTGGTTAAGTAATGAAACAAAAGGCCAAAATATACACATCACTTTGGGTGTTAAATACTCAAGTTTCTTTCGTTTTTCAAATGTAAGTATTCTAAATTAGAGAAAAATACGAAAAGTGACTGACTTAAATGGTCAGTAAAATGTTATACTCAAATGGATTTGAATTAAATTTATTTTTGGGATTCGTTTAAACTTTTTATAGCTCCTTAGTTGATGGTTGTTTAATTCATTTCTAATATGAACAGTTGGTGTTTGTTTGGATTATGGGTTTATGTAAATATGAAATTTTTACTGAAATTAAAAAAGAAGTTGTGTACAATTCTCGAGAGTTGTTGCTGCCATTAGCAGTTATAGCATACAGTATGAAGCAAATGATGTGCAGAGCAAGGTACATTTATGTACACTAGAGTGTACTCCCTAATATAATGTATTTCTGCAAGGCAGTTACGAACAAATTTTCTTAAGTTTTTTAGCCGAATGTAGGAGTCGCCTTTTTGCATTTTTCGTTATATCTTTGGCATTTACAGTCGGATCTTACAGTATGATATATCAACGTCTTTATCGAATTACTTCGTTAGCAAAAGTTTAATGAATTTTTCGTTGCACAAATAATATTTTTCGGCTCTATCAACAGAAAGTCAGTTAATAATGCAGAATTTTTGTTGAAACAACCAAATTTTTGTTAGCTCTTCTAAGATTGTGTAACCACAACTGTAAAATTCAGTCACTAAAGTAGAATCATTCAATTGGCAACAAATTCGGTTGCTAAGTACTACGAATCTGCTTACTCTGTGTACTTATGATTGTGAATGATTTTGCTATATTATGATAAATATAATCTGAGACCTACATAATCATGATTGCCACAAACATATACTTAACTACTACAATCATATATATATGGTAACTGCAATCATATGAATTGTAACTGTACATATTATGGTTATATTGTTAAATAACTTGTAATCATCTTGTAATTAGTGCTGCAATCAAGCAAAACTATATATTTTCTGTGGGTGTATCTAATAATTTGTTCCTTTTAAAGACATTGAACACAAATGAGAATTCAAAAAAGACTCGTTTGTAGATTTCGTAAAATTGTACTATACGATTTCACAACAAGGAAACAATTGTATGATGTTCGTTATTTTACAAGAGGATTTAGAACAACATAATTCAAATCCAAAATATATCTTCAAAAAGCAACAATTGATTAATGTTTGTTATTTTGCAAGAAGACTTTTTAAATGAGAATTTAAAGTTTCTTTTACATCATACCTTCTTAAGAGTGTCGAAATAAAAAGCAACAATTTATTAATATTTGTTAATTTGCAAGAGGATTTTGAACAACATACTTAATTTCAAATCTAAAATATTTGTAATTGTTTGTAAATCGGAATTTAGCGGAAAGCTGTTAGAAGATTCTTTCAAATCATACTTTCCCAAAAGCCTCTAATTATTTTTATATTTTTGAACTATTTAACTTTAAAATATCTGACCACATGCCTGTTTACTAAGTGCTGTGTTGTTGTGTATTAATAAAATGCGAAATATTGATTGTAGATGCACAAAAGTATAAAACTCTAAGACAATATAGTTATGTCCGTCCGCCTGTTTGTCAGTCTTTTAAAGGCAAGATAGGGTCTAGGGGAATGCAATTTTACCCAAATATTCAGAAAACCATGTTAGAACAAAAGCAATTTCCCATTGATATTTTAGAGTAATAGAATATTTTTTATTTTTATATTAACCAAATGCTCAAAAATGGGGATATCGGGATCTATCGGGATCCTGGAGATGACGAAAAACATCGTTCACAGTCAACGCGAAATTTTAAACTAGTGTATAAGACTTTTAATGATAGGGAGACCACCCAGAAAGAAATTTTAATATATAGCCAGTTGGGATTTGTAGTGCGATTAGTATAAAAAGAATGCCAAATTTTAGCAGAAAAAATCTAGGAATTATCCAAGATTTTAACTCAATATTAGAGATTTGTTAATAACCAAAAATTCCTGTATATTTCAACACTCTTAATACAATGTAGACTATATGCTTTAGAAATATGAACTCTTTATACTTAAAATAAAATTGCTAAACGAATTACAAGGAAGTTAATCTATAATCGATACAGAGTGTTCAAATTCAATTCGCTGTTTGTTCCAATCAATGCTTAAAAGTAAACTTCACCTTCGTGAGTTTGTCATTCCGTTTGTAATTTCCACAATGTAATTTTCCGACCCTATAAACTATATGTATTCTGGATCCTTATAGATAGCGGATTCGATTTAGCCATATCCGTCTGTCTGTCTGTCTGTTTGTCTGTTGAAATCAATTTTCTGAAGAGCCTAGATATCTTCGGGATCCAAATCTTCAATAATTCTCTCAGACATGCTTTCGAGAAGTTTCCTATTTAAAATCAGCAAAATCCGTTCACAAATAACGGAGATATGAGCAAAAATCCGAAACAACCTCTATTTTTGGCCTATTTTTGCTCTATGTATCGATTACTAAGCCATAAATATAGATAATATGAATATCTAATGATAGATATTTCAAAGTCCATTGCTACGATGTTTATAAGGCTATAGTAAGTTGGACCTACAATGGGTCAAAATCGGGAAAAATATTTTTTAACCCGAATTTTTTTCACAAAAACCTTTTTTTTGTCACACATTTTATTCACTAATAAATTAAGAAAAAAAAATAAATTTTTAAATTAAAATTTTTTTTTTTTAAAAATTGGATAATCCTTTAAAAAAAAAAAAAATCGAAAAAAGAAAATTTAAAAAAATTTAACAAAAAAAAAAAATGATTAAATTATATTTTAAAGTATAATTTGGTGAAGGGCATATAAGATTCGGCACAGCCGAATATAGCTCTCTTAATTGTTGTGAGGCTAATTTTGTTTAGCCATCATGAAAAATTAAGTATTTGTACAGAAAATAAAAATATGTTTGTAAATCTCTATAAAAATAACTTAAATCTTAACATTCCTTTAAATAAAAGACATTTATGTATTTTGTTTATCATATGTATTAAATGAAACCTTATTAACATAATTTCATATCAACATATTTGACCTCTGTCATATGACCTAGTTGTACAAATTGTATGAAATATTTTCATATTATTACCAGCTTTAGTATTTGTTACTTGGACAAAAATAAAAATAAAATAAATAAATATATATTATTAAGGTACCAAATTCTTAACCCTTTTCTTGTAAATACAACAATAAAATACAAAATTATTTTGCTTCAATCAGCAAAAGAAAGGAAATTCTGTTTTTGCATTATGGCTATGAAAACATGTACATATTTGTATTTATGTGAAGTAGCCCGTATTAAAAGATATTTTCCAATATTTTTTTTTTTTTTTTTTTTAATTTTTCCGACAGGGTTTAAAGACAGACAATAAACAAGCAAACAACAATGATTTGGTGAGTATGGTAGACAAATCAGTATAGCGTGAAACCAAGCCAACAGCAAACAAGTGACAATCACGTAAGAAGCCAGACAAATTGTCAAGATACAATAGACAAAATAGGTTAGATATTTTTGGATATGAGAGACTGAGTCAGACGATATTTTTAAGCAAGTATTTAAATAGCAGTCAATGACAAGTAGTTAAATATAAAGGTAGCAAAGAAGATTAGAGTTTTCGTTGAAAAAGGTAACATAATTTAAATTGTTGCAGTTCAAATCTTTAAAGTTTAGTTAACTAGTTCTACTATAGAATGGAAACCAGCATTAGGCCTGTCATATAATCTACAGATAAATCACTATATATATTTAGTATTACATTCACTTCTATATAGCATTTTTTTATAGAAAGAGTACCTATACAGAAAATATGTTTAAACTTAAACTTCGGCTAACGATATTATCTGGTGTTTTCAGCTAGCACAAACTGTCTTCATTGATATTATTACACTTTAGACTCTAGTATTGGTAACCGCGGCATATATTGAAGCGCTAACATTGTTACAAATCCGTTCAGAACAAAATCTGTCTCAACGACAATCAAAATAAATTACACCAACATTACTGACAAATTACACAGTGAAACAGTGCAAAAACACTCGATCATGACAGTATAGGTTCTACTCTACTACCAAATGGTAGTAAAACCCTTTACTCAGTTTGTCCATTTTGGTGACCTATTTTTGTATTATGGGCCCCCAAAGATTTTGAAAATCAGTGGGCCCTCAAAAAATGGTGTCATCAGTTTTTGGTCAACAGCTAATTCAGACTTGGCGATACGGCTTATTTATATATGGCAATAATATAACTAAATGTCTGCCATTTTTTTCCCAAAAAATAGTTTTTTCATGCGACCTGTTTTTTGTTCACTTTTTTATAATAACTTCCAGGGACTTCTAATTTTTCACTAACAATATTTAGCAACGTTGTAGCTACGTTAAAGCTAAACAACTCTTGTGAACTTATCAATGCATTCTGAACGTGTCTAAGTAAACTAAATAGCACATAAAGATAGCTTTGTACCTTAATATTAACTAGTTTTTGATGACAAAACAAAGATTTTTTGTTAAAATAGTATGATCTTATATATTGCGCTGCAAAATTTACTCGGCTGAGGTGCGAAGAATAGGGATCAGTGGGTGGACTCTCAAAGTCTCACATATAAAAAAAATCGCCAAAAATCCATTCATGATCCGAATGAGCTGAAATTTAAAATATAGATAGTACTTGAAATATACAAAAATATGCTTATATCTGTATGTTATATCTTTTAGATCATATATATTTTTTTTAATTTTGCTCGATCTTTTTTTCGTATTTTACATATGATGGGCCAATGGAAGGTCGACATTTTATTATTAAGTATTACGTATATTTGTGATAAATTTCTAAAGAAAATAACATACCTGATAACAATTATCTCGTCTCTATAAAAAGTTACACGCATTCAAAGTTGAAGCATCTTTTTATATATTTCAGCTTTATATGCGATTTTTTCCAAAAAAGTCCCCACATTTTTTATTTTATAAAAAAAAAATTTTCTACGGGACTATATACATTTTTTTATGATCTAGAAAGAGAACCTAATGCAAAAACGTATAAAGGAAAATCTGACTCACTTAAGTGGACATTGTTCCCTTTAGCCCTTTTCAAACTTAGCCAATTTTGAAATAAAATTTTAAGTTTGAGTAAAAAATTCTAAAAACACAAAACACCGTTCCTCGAAAACTCTTCATATTTGTATAGCTTTATATATTTTTTATATACACACATAACGTTTTTACTATCACACTGTAAATAATGTCAAAGTGGGCACTTTTCTAAAAAAAATTAGATTTTGGAATACATTTTCCCTTTTTTTTAAATTTGGTGTTTGAAAACAAAGAACGGCAACAATAATGATGTCATTCACTTAACAACATTTAGTTCTATATTACTTCCAATTTCTGTTGTGATGTCTGTGAGCTTTAAAATTTTATATTAATTCAAAGTTTATATTTTTCTTCATGGAAAATCACCATATTAAAATATTTTTAGTTTTTAAGGTTTTATTTATTTCACTAAAATGTCAATCTCCAAATCTTAAGGTTTCCATCGATATTTACTCTTTACAAACTCACGACTAAATTTAAAGAACAGAAAGAAATAAGTGTAGAGCATAACATCTGATTACTTACATTCATTTTATTTATTGTTATCAATGTTAACATAAATGAAATCGAAATGTTTATTACAACCAACCGGCAGCTGATACTGCATATTCTCAAATAAAATGTATGGACAATAAAATTGATTAAATTGGCTGGATTTTTAACCCACATACAAAATGTAGTTTAATGAAGGAATCAAAATTAAATAATTTAAGACATAAAGAAGTAAATGGATATGAACTAAATAAAGTAAAATATATGAATAGAATAACTATTGTTCTTTATTTGACCTTATTACTGAACTTTAAAATTATATTTATTTAAGCTTTAGGAGATTTTTATAACATTTTTATATTTCGCTACATAATAGTGTAACATTATCAGGAAAAATGTCCTTTTAAAAAAAGACTTTACGCTTAAGGTGTAATTGTTATTTTAAAGTTCAAATATACATAAAATTTTTTAATTATATTGTGCATATGCACAAACATCTTATTTCCTTATATAAATTTAGTAATATAAAAATAGCTTTAAAAAAATGTTCTACCTCTATATCAAAAAAATATATATATTAGTGTATATACTTAAGTGTATTGTTTTAATTTCCTTGAATTAAATATAATGTTTATTACAGCTCTAATATACTCCTATACATAAATAAGCACAACGTTAGTTAATCCTATTATTATACTTTTTCCGGTATTACGCATTTTACATTAGCTGTTACTCATATAATCGTTTTAACTTAACAGTCATAAAAACGTACTTCAGTATATAAGAAATATACTCAAATATTTATTTTTTTAATTTTTTTATAAAATCATATGAGTATAAGCTACTTATAGGTCAAACCACAAAACTAAAGTTTTCACAAATATATACTTATATTTATGTGTATAAATTTAACTTGCTTTATTACTACAAAATTACCTATTGCTTTATGGGAGTATGTGAACTGTAAAGAGAGCTAACTATTCTGGGGAAATGAAAAATGTTTTAGTATATTCTTTCTTTTTTTGCTATAATGAAGAAAATCCCATTTATATCCAAAAAGCTTTAATCTCATCTAAAAACGCTGTTTCTAGTGCAAAATACTTGGAAATTACATATGTGTGAAAAACCACACACCACGTTAAGCAACGTTACTTTTTATACCCTACAACATCATAGTGGGGAGGGTATATTGGATTTGTGCAGATGTTTGTAACACCCAAAAATATTGGCCCAACACCCACCTTAAAGTATACCGACCGATTCAGAATCACTTTCTGAGTCGATTAAACTTTGTGCGCAAAGTACAGGTCGCAATTTTGAAAATATTTCAATAAAATTTGGTACTTATAATTTTTTCAGCCCAAGGACTAATCCTATTGAAATTGGCTGTAATCGGTCCATTATTTCACCTAGCCCCCATACAAATGTCCTCCCGAAATTGGACTTTATAGGTCATATATGTGTAATTTATATAGGTATCTACACAGATATCGCTCCAAATAAGTTTTGTATATACGGAATTCATGTCACCAAATTTTATTATGATCGATTCATAATTAGTCATAGCTACCATATAAATCCACTTCCGAAAATCACTTTAACGTGTATAAATCTCCTAAAAATGTTGGTATACACAAAAAAAAAAAGCAACATAAATCACACGACCTAATTTCATGGTGATCAGTCCATAATTAGTCATAGCTCCCATATAAGGCCCTCTTCCGAAAATCACTTACAATTATAAATTATTGAAATTTTAAAAGAAAAAAGTTTTTGCTCATTTACTTAGTGTAGGTCTTGACCGACCATACTTTCTTAGTTGTTTAATGTCTCGTTATCAAACATTATTTTTGTAAATGTCAAGAAAACGATTATTTTTAATAAATTTTTTTTCACACATGTGTTAGATGGGTTATATCGCTGGCTTAACTTTTTTTAGAAATTGAGATTTTAATGCAGTAATGTACAGTAAGTAAAAATACATTGATTACAAGAAAACAAATTTAAAATATCTCGTTTTTGTTGTGCTTAGAAGAAAAAGCTCTAAGTCCCTATAAAAGGTACAGTTTAACCATTTCTGTCAAATACACACCAGATGGTGAACTTAATTTTAAACTACGATTTCCTTATAAACGGAAAAATCTCCCCCAAAAAAACAATAAAATGTAGTAGCGTGGTCGGATTTACACCAATTTCGTCAAGAAAGATGAAAAATAAGGACCAGAAAGTACGAAGACTTACAATTTGCTAATAAAGCGTAAATAGCTTTATTTACAACTTTGGTGTCTTTGGTGGCCCCCACTAACATTGTCCCCCAAATATGTTTGTAGAATATTTGAATCCTTGTTAAAGGACCTTTTTTTATTTCCTCTACAAAAAGGTCAAATTGATCCCTAAAGAGAGGAGGTAGGCGGTTAAGATCTTTTACAACAATAATCCCTATAAAATTCCATAATGTAACTCTGACAATAAGAAATCTCTCACACATTAACTTACACTTTTTTTCAGTTAGTTTTAACCCACTGTAAAAAAAACTCAGACCAGCTGGACTATAAGTTTATTTTACAAAAATGATCTGCTCAACATACCATTGCTATTCTGTTCCAATGAAAAAGTCTTAATTTGTTGAATAGTGTATTGTTTGTCATTCATATTTCTGAATAGTAAATCTATATAAATATATAAATGTCTTTGTAAGTTTGTTTGTTTATTTGTTTGTTTGTTTGTTTGTTTGTTTGTTTGTTTGTTTGAGCATCACGCCTAAACGGCTGAACCGATTTTATTGAAATTTGGAACGTAGATAGATCCTTACTTGGAAGCGTCAATAGGCTATAAATTTTTTTAATACTTGGACCAGAAAGGGATAAAAAGGGGGAAAAACGGGTAAAATTGGTACCTTTAGTTTTAAACAATAATTACTAAACGGCTGAACCGATTTTTACATCGACAGGGGTAGCGAAGCGCACCGGGTCAAGCTAGTTAGAAATATTATGAAAGACAAGTCCTAAGTCCATGAAAAAATACAAACTAAGCAATAGAAAATGCTGTAAGTCCAAAAAAGTTTTGTCTCGGCAAATACTTACTTTTTCATTTTGCTTTTACGCACATAGAAAACAAAGAAAAATGCGTTTGCAGAATTCAAAAATAATCGCGCAAAAAAAATTTGCTTGTCTTTTGTCTCTCCTGTAAAATTTGTACTTTCAATCTCACTAAGTAATATTTTCCCAAGCTTAATATGTTCAATGTTCATGGTCAACCATAATGAAAAGTGTAGGGTATACAACTTTCGCTTTCGTGTCGTTTATAGTTTTTATGTTTGTTTATTTATTTTATCTACCAAATAAAAACTCATAACAACAGCAGTGCATTTTCTGTGTATTTAAGGATGTTCAAGAGTAATTTCTAAAAAAATACTGTTTAATTTTATAAACTTTGCTTTATTGCTTTTTATAATAATTTATATAAACTTTTACTTTTTATGGCTTTTAATATGGTTTATACTCGTACAACTAGCACTTCTACTTAATGTTCTACTTTTTATACTTGAATCCTTAGTTATTTATCCTCGTGTGCCTGGGTATAAGCATGTTTGTATTTTTGTGTTTTGGTTTTTTTTTTTTTGGTTTGTTTTGCTATACGCATCTTATCTTGCACAATTAGGGGTTTTTGATCTTTGAAGCGTAATTTAAAGCTTCTTTAAGAAAGCAGAACATCATGTGTAAGAACAAAACAGAAACTTGTACAAAAAAAAGTTTTTTTTTTATGTACCATCACGAACAGCAGCAGATTCATACAAGCAACATCAGCATCCTTAAATATCAGCAGTGGTAGCTTGAAGTTGTAAAATATATAGAATAATAAACCAGTAGATATAAGTAACTCTAACCAAACTCATGTAGTTACATACATACATATGTATATGTATATAAGTTTCTAGGTTTATATAACAGAACAGTTTGTTTTAATTGCTTTTTACAATACACCTTTAAGGCTGCAGGTTTCCAAAGAAATTATTTTATATACTCATTCATATAAACCTGCACAACATACATTTTATTACTCGTATGCATGCAGGTTGGTTTTTTGTTTTTTTTTTGTTTGTTTTATATTTTCTTTGAAAGCGAATTTTACTTGTATGTATGTTGTATAGAGTGCATGTTTGTGTTTTAATTCAAAAGTATGACTTCTTTCTTAAGAAACCTTTTATATCTTTAATGAATTCAAAGACCTTTGAAAAGACGCCAGCCTGGCATGAGAATTTTCAGAAATATTAATTATAACAATGGCAAATTCATGAATTAAAATCTTTATAATTAGTAAAATTCTAATTTCTAAGAACTTTTAAAGTTTATTGAACTTTCACCACATATGAACATACATATGTCTAAATACAATGAAGCAATAGAAAGTTGTATTAATATGAATTAATAATATTTATTTATTAACGGTATATATAAAAGGCGACGTTGGTTAGCCTGGTGTGTGGTTTTACACACATATGAAATACCTTTACTACCATTTATTGTTGTTAAATTTGATGTTGCTGCTAAAATATATATTATGAGGGCTAACTTATTGCCACAATCGTTGATGTAATGATAACAAAATATTGGGAGCAAAGTTGTCAGAAAAATATTCAGTAAATGGTTAACCAACCATGTGAACTTATATTGAAACATATGATTGTTAACCATTTACTGAACAGTTTTCTGACACCGTTGTAAAATCTTAAGCTTAAGCCATGATTTTGACTACAACAAAATTATTTTGCTAGTGTAAAATACATCAAATGTGTGGAATACAACACACGAGGGTAAACAACCTCAGTTATTTTAGCGTGAGATGAGACTGAATTCTTTCGCTAAATTGTATGCATAAGAATATAAGACTTTTTGGGCATCTGATTTTCACAAATTTTGTTTTTTCAAGGTCTTAGGAAGCGTTTTCAATAATCGTCTTAACATTTTTATTTTATGTAAGTAAACTAGTATTGCATTTAAAAATGCCTTACTGAACTTTTTCAGGAAGTCAACATTTTGTTCGTTCTTTGTAGCCCATAAAGGAATATTTATTACATTTCTAAGAAAATTATGTCGAATAGAACACTGTACCTAATATGTTGAACCACTTGTATTGAAATGTAAAGGAAATTCAGATGCATATAAATTTCATGGGAAGTATGGCATGCTTTGATTAGGATCTAATAGTCCTTAATAATACAATGTATTGGTTTAGCAGATTACCTAAAATCCAACTTTATGGCACCATCTATGTGGACATTTTTGAACAATTTAGTGGATTGTATAGTTTGTTGACTTCATCGATTACAGTTATAGATTAAATTTCCTGTTTTTTGTTTCAGAATTTTTTAGAAAGTTTTAACTTTTTATGATTAGCTCATTTTGTTGATGCTGATCACGTAGTTCTGTTTATAAAAGGAATATTTTCTTGCTATATTAATTCAACTATGGTACTACCTTTTCGAGGACATAAAATAATCCAGTTTTCTGCTTTCTACAATTGGATCAGAAATACTTGAAAGAAACCAAATATATTGAGAGTCGTATGCGCAAGGCCCTTGAGATCTTGTAAGAAATACTTTGAGGAAAAGTGTATATTTCAACAACATACTAAATGAATACCAAGCCGGATTCAGAAAAAATTATTCAACAGTGGACAACATCTTCAACCTTGTAAATATTGTTACGTTTTTACCTTTTAAAAACGGGCTTTATTTCCTTTAAATAAATCGGATACTTTTGATTGCAAATAAAAGCAGTTTTAGTAGCTTAAAATTTGTAACAACTCTTTATTTATTTAAATGTACACCAACAACAGTTGAAATATTCTTTTAGTGTCTTTATACACGTATATTAGTTCGCATAAATACACACACAGAGTTTATAATGTACAAGTATACACGTACAAGATGGTTGATGTTAACTCTAACAGCGACAATGATCAACTCAACTCACAACTGCCAGCTCTGCCACTATTTATACACGCGCCATATATCGGGAATCTTCTACAATGCTCTTAACGGACATACTAGTACATTCGAATTCCAGAGCCTTCGGTGTCATTGCCAGCTGGCCAAACATTTAGTGTTGCCATACTTATACACAATGCAAATAACCGCATGCTACTGATGGACGTGCCTTCAAACATGATGAATGCTGCAGGCAGTCGTTACAGAGCGTTGAATTCAATTCGTCATTGCACATTCCTAACAATATTGTACATTTAAACCTCAATAATGGTAAAAAGACATACGCGTTTTTCGTTAACTTTTCTTGTGCATTTGTTAACTTTTCTTGTGCATTTGATACTATACCAAGAAAATGTTTATTTTATAAACTTTCCTGCATGGGATTATCATCTAAAATTATAAGAATTTTACAATCTGCATATGATAGTACTTATATCCGAGTGTGGGATGGTAATAATTTGTCCGACTCATTTCCTGAAATTGGTGTCAAACAGGGATGTATATTAAGCCCAGTCTTATTTTCATCATCTCAATGATTTACAAGATATTCTACCTGGTGGTGGAAATGTAGCGGATATAAATGTGAAGATTTTACTTTATGCTGACGATATCGTTATTCTTTCGGAGACTCCAACTGGATTAGAAGATATTATTGATGTTTTGTACACTTATTGCCTCACATGGAGCTTAAAAGTTAACCTTAATAAATCTAAAATAATTGTATTTCGCTCTGGAACAAGAATACCCACTAACTAGTCTACCTTACGATCACTAGGGCTGTGAACTCTAATTATCAAGCCAGTCTGTTCATTACTTCTAAAAAGACTTAGAATAAATAAATAAATAAATAAATAAATAAAAAAAAAATTGGAAAATCTGAGTCTGTGACGGGTTATAGAACCCGTAACCCTCAGATTGATAGCCCAGCACAATCGTATCAAGTCTAACAGGAACATGTGGTTAAGGCACCATCCTACAAAGCTTGGCAGGTCAATTTGAGGGTTGGATTAAGGAATAGGTGTTACAGAAACCGAGTTTTAACAGAACTTTTAGGCGATGGCTGAAACTCTAGCCTTATTCTTCCTTATGCTACCCCAAGATATGTGATTTAAAGATTGTTCAATATCTGCACCATATTTTAATCGAAAATTTGTACCGTAGTTTCAACTTCAGTCGAGAATATGTAACCAAGCGTTTTAAAGATCTTTCCTTTTAATGTGTTATAATAAACGACAATTCATAAAGTTTACAAACCAATTTGGTAGTTTCTATCATATATTCATTTGGAGTTTTTTTCAGAATTAATTATAGAAACAAAATGTAAGTGATACATTCGAAACTTCCCGTTTTCATAAAATATAATGCTGAAAAGTCAAAAAAAAAAAATAAAATAAAAAAAATAATGGGACGTTATATGCAAATATAAATTATCAAAAGTCATAAATAATTAATAAGAGATGAGTTTTGTTCCAAGTCAGAGATCTGCAATGAGTAGTGCAAAAGTGAGTAAAATTTAATCATGACTCAAAATTTCTTGTACTTATACACATTCATATTTATTACAATGTTCTCGAGACTCATCATATCCACTCGTAAAATTTGAGGTAATCATCATACTCATACTTAACAATGTTTGTGACGTTGTTGATTTCGACTCTACTTGACTCAATTTGTATAGACGATGCAAAATAAGTATTATTCGAATACGAACATTAAAATGCTCATCATGAGGCTATGTATTGCAGTGCTACCGAATTCTGTATAATAACACAAAAACAAAAAACATACATGAGTCGAATGAGTTGAATCAGTAGTAAGTATCATGTGTAGTTTCCTAAAATTAAAGGTCAGTCTGAGGTTATTTATGAATCAAGCAGATTTGAGTTCCTGAGTATGAGTACGTCAGAGTAGTATAACTTCAATGATAATTTCATAAGTGCGTATGAATAGCAAAAACGTGATTCATTGCTGATCTCTGTTGCAAATAAGCCTTCCGTCCAAAAACTATTTATATTGTTTCTAAAATGAAATTAGAAAAATTATCAGACAGTACTACTAACAGAATTGCTAAACGTATTATAATTGAATTCTTTGAAATGTCTGCAAAATATATAACAACTTAAATAAAAACAAACACACACACTTTCTTATAAATAATAAAAATTTTCTGTAATTAATAATAATCATTTTGAAGGCTAAAAACAAAAAAGTATTTATATATTGGTAAAACAACAAATATATTTTAAAAATTAACTTACAAACAGGATCTAGCCTATAAGGAATAGTTGAATATAGTTGAATATATTGCTTATACACGAATGAATATATCATCCATAAAGATAAATGAAATTCACAGAAATTATTTATTTGCACTAACATCTAAAGAAAAACAGATTTGTAATACTTAGAAATACAAATATAATTTTTTCTTCTATTTACTTAGATTTAAGGCAATACTTGATATTTCAATTTAATTAAAAGTTGTATAGTTTTATAAAAATAACAAATGAGACAAATCAAATTGTAGCACATAGTTGCTTTCGTATTAACCTTTCCAAACGCAAGGCAGTTTTTTGTAGTTTAGGCTATATTTTGGTAATTTTCTTTTACATTTTGCTAAAATTTAAGGCAATGTAATATTGCAATAAACAAGTGGCCTGGCTAAGTAAAACCCTAATATGTTTTCTTCTACATATTTGTTGGCCATTATTCTACATATCCTTAAAATGTTTCTAAAAAGGATTTCAGCTAATCACTTGCATAGAGTACTAGAATAAAAATGAATTCAAATTAAATAGAGCCCAGATGAAAATGGTTTTCTAAATTAAATCAAAAAACAACTATCACAGTAACGAATTTGTACACATGTATATACATATGTACGTTTACTAGGGTGGCCCAAAGTCAAAAATGTTTATTTATATGTCACGGTTCAATAGAACATAAACATTTTTCTTAATAAACTAATTAAACCCATATTATACTTTTAATAATTATACCCTACATTACCATAGTGGAGAGGGTATATTGGGTTAGTGCTGATGTTTGTAAAGTGCAAAAATATTGTGCCAACACCCACTTCAGAGTATACCGATCTGCTCAGGATCACTTTCTGTCTTGATCTTGTAATCAAACTACAGGTTGCAAATTTCAAAGTCAATTGGACAAAATTTTGTATTGACTTGTAAACAAAGGCTTTTGAATTTGGTTATTAGCCTAACTCGCACTACTAAACTTTGTGATGATCGGTACATAATTAGTCATAGCTCCCATTTAAGGCCCATTTCCGTAAGTCCCTATAACCAACATAATTATCTTAAACATTTTGGTATTCAAATAAAATTCACCACAAATAAGTCATGTCAGAAAATTTTACAACGATAGGTCAATCATTTTAACGAGTATAAATTTCTTAAAAATGTTGGTTTTTATATAAAATTCAACACAAATAAGTTTCATAAATACAGAAAACTCGCCACTTAATATTATATCAATTGGCAGACAAAAAACATGGTTGTGGTAAACATAATCTAAGAGCAACATATTATGATAAGATTTATGAATGTAGTCCAAACATATTATGGACATTGTTAGGGTCATAAAATATCATTATATGTTCTGAAATAATCCCATATTAAGGACTGAGATCGAAAAATGTTTAACATACATATATGTTAATAAAAATTAAACCACTAAACTTACAGTTTTGAATTTGCAATTTCCAAAAAAAAAAAAAATATTTTTATAGTTCTAATCACAAGTGATGAAATTTAGAACCTTTATCGAAAACTCTTCCATTATGGTTTTTATAGTGCTTTATGTCACTTTGCTCGAACAGGTTGTCCATCTCCATTTAAAATTTACCACACTTTTGGACACCTTTTTTGTGCTCTTCAATTCTCTTTTAACAAGAGCCCAATATCTCTCCAGTGGACTCAGCTCCAGGCAGTTTGGAGGAATTGCCTCTCTTGGTACAAATACCACATTATTGTTTTTGTACCACTCAAGATCTTTCTTACCAAAGTGATAGATGCCAAATCAGGCCAAAAATAAGTGGACACATTAAGAAGTCTTATGAATGGAAACATTATTTTTTGTAAACACTCCTTGATGTAAATTTCGGTATTTATAGCCCTTTGTATCAAATGTTTGGCATTTTTGCCGCAACTGCATATTGCTTGCCATACCAAGAAATTTTGGGAAATTTTGTCTGCTTTTGAATTCTAAACTTTTCTTCAACATACCCTCGAGCATCTGCAACATAAACAAATTTACCCAGAAGCTGCGAAAATTTATCCATACGTACATTTCGTCATCCATTATGCAGCAGGTATATTTTTTGTATAAAATTTGACTTCAATTACCGTGCTCTGTCTTTGGCCTCTACATTTTTAGCAGAGTTCCTGTCATGAAGTTTTTGAGCCTGGTATGCTTTTAAACCTTCATTGGGTTAAATTTTTCGTATCAAATAGTACGTGTAATAACCTAACCGGGCTGCTTTCCTACCGGAGGTGTTGGGAGCTCTATTGAAAATGCTTTCTATTTGTTTGGCTTTAGATACATTATGTGGACCATTCCTTCTACCTGAACCAGGTATTGTATCAACGACAAGTTCTCCCGGTACTGTTTAATAACATTGGAAAAAGTTTGATAGCAGACCTTTGATTGTTTGGCCAACTTTTTGTAGGACGAAGTTGGGTTTTGTTGAAAATATTTAATAATTTTTGTACGCAGTTTTTTCTGGTCACTCATTTTAATCAGATTAATAACAAATAAACGTAATTGATATTTAACATAATAACTGAGATGCTTTACAAAGGTAACTTGATAAAAAAAAAAAAATAAAAATCAAATAATACTTGGGTTAAAAGTTTTAATGAAAACTGTGTGTTAAGAATTTTACGATCTCAGTTATTAAAATTTTTGGAAACACACAATTTTATTGTAATAGGTTTCAGTTTTAGGGCGATTATTAAAACTTGTCTTTAAGTTCTCGTGATAGTAAAAGGTAACTAACTTTAAGTAATAGAAAAAGTTTGCTTTAATGTTAACTTTTACTATTTGGAACATAAAGGCATTTTGTAATAATGGCCCTTAAGGTACTAAATTCCCAATAAAAATACTATTGAAAAATTCGGTTTAATTTAAAACATACTTTAATTGTGACTATAGTTAGAAAATAATAAAAAGCGGGTTTTTGTCTTAAAGTTGTTTTTAAAAAGAACCGACTTTATTGTTTGACTATGATTATGGGCCAATATGTTTACCTATTTATCATTATTTATTTGTTCGATAAATAATTATGTTTTGGTGAACAATATTCATATTTATAATTGCGATGAATATATAAACGTTTACAGTAACTAAAATATTGTTGAAATTAATTTTAAATAACAATTATAGCAAAATAATATATTGTTACAAAGAACATAGTATAGTTAACGTAACCATGTCGAACTATGTTTTTTCTCTGCATGCAAATTTTAAAAGAAAACTGTTTATAATTATATTGTCGTTGTAGGGCATCATATGGTCGGCCTTGACCGACTATACTTTCTTATTTATTTTTAAGTGGATTTTTTCAACATTTAATATTTTCAGTTTCTTGAAAATATTGCTGCTTTGAACCAAAATCGGAACATCAAATATAATATGCAATCTCTAAACAATATCCGATTTTAAAAAGTACTAACCCTAATATATGTATATTGTGTATGCTGAATTTTTAAATAAATCGTTTTTATGTGTTATTTTCTTGAAACTCCCACATTAAACAAAGCCATGGTATTCATTCACTCCCAAAACATTGTTCATTGGAGAATACACTTTATGCTAATTAAAACTTTTCACAAAACTATTTCATTTTGTTGGCCCCAAAAGGACATACAGACAAACAAACTAATACATAAATACACATATAAACACACATATAAAAACATTCATTTGGAACACTACGATACAGTAATAATTGCAGATACTAAATTTCTGATTTTCTAAATGCAATGTAATAGAACAAGGAATCAAATTTAACAAAAATACCATAAATAAAATAGAGATACAGAAAAAAAAAAACTTTTAAACAATAAATAAAATAAAACTCAACAACAACAAGCAACTAAATCAAATGATATTCATTAGAAACCAAAATATTATATAGAATTCTGAATGTTATATCGTAGGTTTTATAAAGAAAGGATATATCTCGAGTTTTCGTTTGTGTTTCATAAAAGAGAGAAAAATACTAACATTTTCTTAAAATCTTTTTTTGTAGTTCTCGTGCAAATATGGACTAAAAATGTTTCTAAGAAAACGAGATAAGTTCTTTCTACATTAAATCATAGAACTTCAAAATACAGTAAGAAATAAAAATACTGGAAAAATGTAGCACATTTAATGTTTAAAAACATTGTTAAGGCTTGAAAGTTGAATATCATTTAGTCTTTAGTTCTAGGACAGCAAATGTGCAAAGATTTTTGATTGAAGTTTGTATAAAATTCAATTATTTGATTTACACAACATTTTATTTTCAAATAGTTTTGCTCTTCACTTTTGTTGGGTATTAAAATACAATAAATTTATGTATTTTTATTTCCTTAAAGAAAGCATTGGTTTGTAGATAGTATTCTATAGTTATACAAAATTACTCTAGGTATATCTAGCAAATCTAAATATTTTGTTATGGATATTTTATAAAGTATTTTTTTAAATAGAAATTCTCACATGTATTATTTAATCAATAATAATTGTTGAAAACTAGAAATAATAAGGGTACTCATTTAAACACTTAAGTTTATCATTTGTGTAAATGTGTAACTTACGACGTGTTTCATGAACCCACCTTTTCAGTTTTGTCCAAGTTTACACAGAAAATTATATTTTTTAAAAATGCCAAACAAAAATAAATTCAACAAAAGCTGTAAAAAAAAGTTTTTCAAATTGTATAAATTTAAATTCTTAAAATTATGAATGAAAGTTGAATCTTTGGAACAAACAATGGTAAACATAGTTTGGAAGGTTTTGCTTATGTTCTAATTGTTTGTTAATATTTGCATATATAATGCCATCCAATCCAACCAGTCTGTTCCAAAGACACACAATTTTTATATATACAAGGTGGCGCAAAAGTAAACTTCCGATGTTTTTTGGATGTAATTAAAAAAAAAAAAATGAAAAACTTTGATTCTTCTTGTGGATTATTTTTATTTGGTCTTTTTAATTTTTTTACATCAAGTCGAGAATATGATGTCATGTAAATAGCCGCCGCCACAGTTGATTGTCATTTGAGCCCTTTTTATGGCATTTTCCATCACTTTGGCCAAAACTTCCGGCGATAGGTCCTCACATTCTTGACGGATATTATCTTTAAGAGCTGCAAGAAGTCTGGCGCCCGGTAAATGCATCCTTCAGCATATCGGTTGCGGCACGTGCAGTGTTGCACCGTCCTGTTGGAACCACATGTTTTCCAATCCCAATTCATCAAGTTGCGGCAAAAAGAACTCGTTGATCATTGCTCTGTAGCGCTCACCATTCACAGTAACCGTTTGGCCCGCGACGTCTTCGAAGAAAAAAGGTCCGATGACTCCTTCAGCGAAAACAGCACACCATACAGTGACTTTGAGCGGGTGTAATGGCTCTTCCTGGGTTACACGCGGATTTTCAGTGCCCCAGAAGCGTAAATTTTGCTTATTTACGTACCCGCTAAGATGGAAATGGGCCTCATCACTCATGATTATTTTTGATGAAAAATCATCTTCCTCTTGGTGGTGATTAAGGATGGCTTGAGCGTATGTTAGACGCGATTGGCGGTCAGCAGCTAACAGCTGATGCACCGTCTGGACTTTGTGCGGAAACATCTTCAAATCTTGTACCAAAATTCGCTGTAAAGACCGTCGACTGATACCCATTTGCGTAGCACGTCGTCTGGCCGATGTCGAAGGCGCTTCCATGACATCCTCGGCTACAGCAGCAATATTCTCTGCAGAACGGCGGCTGACTGTGCCAGTCTCTTCGAGGTGAGCGGCTAAACGTCGCAGTGTTTCACCAGTAGGCGTTGGACGGCCAGAAAATCTGAGACTAAATTCACGTTGTGTCAAAGTCACCGACTGATTATTGGTCAAATAAATAGTCAGCAAAATTCCGCGTTCTGGAGCAGTGTAGCGTAACATTGTTTATTAACGTGTATTTCGCATGTGTTTACTACACAAATGTCAAAACAGAACTGACATTAGGGGGCAATCGCAAAATTTATAGCATTTTCTGATAGGAGGATTACTTTTGCGCCACCTTGTACAAAATATTTTTATTTTATTTGATTTTTATTTCTTATAAATAAAAGTAAACAAAAGCAGCTGATTAATCGAATGCACAATAAGTTCAAGTTTGTGCAGACGAATTTCCATACATTTTTTGACATTTCATTTGCGAGAGTGTAAAAATGCACAGATTGCACAGTTTGCGAGGCATTTAAGCATTTACATGAGGAGCCTTAATGTTTTGTATATAAGTTTTCCATTATTGTTTATTGATTTTAAGTCGATAACACCTAAGCAGGAATTTTTGTTTCCGAATATGTAGAACGGTTATGAGGGATATAATATATTGTGTTGGAGTTGTGCAAAAAGCTTTTAGGTTTTCATTCACTTGGAGACAATAAGATTTTCCTTTATTTCAGAAACTTACATTGGTCTCAAACCAACAGCACGAAGAGAAAAACTATTGTTGTACATATTTGCCATAACCATTTCAACATTTTTTCAACAATATTATAGTCACTGTAATTAAATGAAATTTCATTAATTTCTTAAATACGACAACAAAATATTTCTTATGGCAAATATAACACAATTAAAGAAAAACATGTAAGAGAGCTATATGCGGCTGTGCCGAATCTTATATACCCTTAAATATTTTTAGGTAATCAAAATTAAACATTTTATTTTTTCAAAATTGATTTTCAAAATTTAAATTTTTTTCAATTGTTTTTAAATTTTTTCCAACATTTTTTTTGGGAGTTTTTTTTCCAAATTTTTTTATTTTTTATTTTTTTTAATTTTTTAAAAACAAATTGTTTAAATTTATTAGTGAAAAAAATGTATGACAAATAATTTTTTTTGTTAAAACAAAATTTGGTTTAATGAATATATTTTCCGATTTTGAAGCACTGTAGTTCTAAATTACAATAGCTTTATATACATCGTTGCAATGAACTTTGAAATATCTGTCATTAGGTATCCATTATGTCTATATTAATGACTTATTAATCCAGATATACATAAAATTATGTTTGTATCATGTTTATTAGTTATTTGGGGGCTACGGAAAGTTGATTTCAACATACAGACGGACAGACGGACATGGCTATATCGACTTTGCTTTCTATAACGATCGAAAATATATATACTTTATGGGGACGCAAATGAAAAATGTAGAAATTACAAACGGAATGACAAACTTATATATACCCTTGCAACTCATGGTGAAGGGTATAAAAAAGACACTTTTATCCCTTGGTCTAGCTCAATATCGACTACGAGAGTTCAAAAATACAATTAAATCAAAATTTTTATCCTACGTTTTAAAGTTATCTAACATTTGAACTATAAAAACTTTATAGGAAATACAATACTGCTTTTTAACATATCCGTATCCAAATACAGAACATAGTTATTTAAATATAAATATATGCAGAAATATTTCATTGTATATAAAAGCATGTATTTTTAAATGAACATAAAATGTATATATTTATAGCTCAATATTACCTAGTAACATAAAAAATGTAAGTATTACAATTTATACTTGACCATCACAGGTAGTCGAACAAACACAGACAGTTAAAATGTTCAACTGGCACATTCAATCAAGCACTCAAAGTATTTAATATTTTTTTCTGCAGAAAACCTCAATAAATTTTCTATTGATTTATGTAAATTCTTATTTTTCTGTTATCTATTTTTACATAATTTTTAAAACATTTTTATTTTTTTTTCATATATTTTTGCCCATACCAACTAAAGTATGCCATTTGCTGAACTACAAACATCTGAATGGAGACGGAGCTAAAAATAAAAAAATAAAAAAAAAAAATAACTAGAACCTAAATGTCAGTCTTTTATAGATTTTTACTGTATAACTGACAATGATGATAATGATGATGAACAACAAAATAGACTTGTACTACATACAAAATAGTAACTGTACTACAGACAAAGGACTTTAATAAAAACTAATCATAAAAAGAAATGTATGTAAATGGTAGAGAATACATGTGACTCTCCTAATGCCGGCTCAATTTGTTTTGTGGAGAGACCTAAGCAATAAAAATAAATAGTCTATACGATATTTTGAGACCTATGTGAGTAATTGCTTAAAAGTCTGACAGCATTGGATTTAGTGTCCAAACTAAAGGCTTTTATGGCCTTGTACAATGAGATTTCACTGTAATAGTTTCAAACAATACAATGATATATGATGTTGATAAAATCCAGTAACGTTCGTCATGACCACGATGATGACAATAATGATAAAATGCAGCAAAAAAAAAAGCCAACGAGTATATACATATATATATATATTAGATGTTAGAGCTGCTGAGAATGATGATGAAGTTGTCTTCCTCTCGATTGTATGTTGCCAACCTTTTATAGAGAAAAACTTGGGAAAAAACAAAAAGCTACAAATACTAACGAGACATTGACACATGACACAGAAATAGAAAACTAAAATTTTCTAATAACAAACCGCATTCAACATTTCTGGTTGGTTATGCACACATTTAAACAAAGTTTTTCACTATACTATACATTTTGTAAAAGTACCGGCTCATGAATTTATCCTCATAGAAAGAGTATTTGATAAAATGGAAATTTACTGGGAATTTCAACAGTTTTGGTGAAAGCCATCTTTGTAGTGACTTATTATTTTGAAATTTCGTTTAGAACTATGTATACACATATATATGAATGAATAGTTAAAAAAATTACAATAGTTCAAAATCTATAACACAAATATGAAGTGTAGAATATAAAGAGCTAATTTCCATAAACATTGGACTGAGTTGACTAAACTCTGTTAATCTCTGCATGCATTGTACAGATACTTAGTAGATAAGGTCAGGACCGAATTATATTGAAACTTTTCCAAATCGGTCCACAAATAAAAAAGTGTCGCTGAAGCACATCGATTGCTCATCAAAGCTTATGTAGAATGTGTTTCGTCGGTTTCCACGTGCGACAGATGGTTTGTTCGGTTCGGAAGTGGTGATTTTGACACAGGCCAGCAAAAAAAGTTTGATGACCAATCTTCATTGAGGTATTACTCAATGAAGATTGTTGTAAAACTCTACCAGAGCTTGCAAAATCGGTGGGAGCTACTCAAGTGCCAATTTCAAAACGCAGTAGGATTTATCAAAAATCAATGATATTAGATACCATACAAATTGAAGCCGAGATACCGTGAAAAACGATTTTTCATGTCCAAATATGATGTTTTAACGCTATAAAAGAAAATATTTTTTGCACCGAATCATTACTTGCGATGAAAAATGTATCCACTGCGAAAACCCGATCGTACATAAAGCACGGCCGACTAGCCGAAGCCATATATCCACGGTGCTAAGGTAATGCTGTGTATTTGGTGGGAGGAAAAGAGTCCTATCTATTATGAGCTGCTGAAATGTGACTAGACCATCAACCTGTACTGAACGTAACTCATTCGCTTGAAGCTAGCATTGGCTGAAAACCCTCCAGAATATGCGGCAAAACATGAAACCTTAATATTCCATCATAACAACTTTCGGCCACATGTTACTATACTTATTAAAAACTATTTTGAAAAATTGTGGTTGGGAAGTTTTGACTCTCCCGCTTTATAGTTCATACCTTGCCTCGCCTGACTACTATTTTTTTCGATATATGCAGAACTCTTTCTCTGGGATACGCTTCACTTTCCAACAGAGTATCGTTCTTAGCCTCAACAAATTATCAGTTCTTTTGGCTCGGAATCCATATGTTGCCAGAATGATGGGAAAAGGTCATAGCTAACAATGGCCAATACTTTGAATAAATTTATATTGTACAAATGTTTAAGACATACACCCAATAAATAAAAAAAAAAACTGTATAATCGAACTGGCTCCTCTAAAAAGATTCAACTCAAGATTTTTCACTTTTTACAAGAAATCGATGTACAGTGGTCATATCTACCCAGTGTACATCATCAGCTTCTCTACTTTTCCGCCAAAAAATGCAGTTGTATCAGTCTTCAACTTTCATTGTAATGATTTAAAAAAAAAAAAACTCTATCGGAATTTTTTAAATTTTGAGTTGACTCTCTTTAGATGAATCAGTGCGATATACATATGCAGTATTAAATTACATTTTTGACGTGTTTATCTAGACATTATAGTCTATTATTGAAATAATAATGCAAAACAAATTGGAATTTGTATTTTAAAATATAATTACCTAAAGGAAATAGTTTAAATTGAACTCGCAAAAATTTATATAAGACTAAGTATATATAAATCAGGTAACTAATTACAAAGATATGCTTAAACAAGTATTTGAAATTTGTTCATTACACTATGCCAGAATGGAATACACTATGCGAGAAGAACTAAGAGAACTTGGAGAACTCTATGGACTCCAACAAAGCATAATTGCTACATGAGAATAATTTGTAGTTCACTTTTCTATCACTATGTTATTTTACGTAATAAGGAAATTGTAACTTGAAATCACTCCGTATTCCCACTCAGAATTTAATATGTGTTGTTAAACATGCAATGGCTTATAATTGAGGAAAACCTTTAGATATTCATTGCTCAAGGACAATTTTTGTTTCAAAATCCGGTGTTCAAATAAAAAGAAGTCCAATATTGCAAACATTTAATAAGAAATTTTAAACTTATATAAATTATTCAGCTTTGAAACTCGATAAAAGACAAATCAAATTGAGTTAACATTTTTCAGCAACTTAAAATATGAACTTGTGTACCAAGTTTTAACAAATTTGGAAGGGGTAAGGTTCAATGCCTTGTCGAAAATATTTATTCCCTGTCTTCTATAAAACTAAATTAGGAAGTCATGAACTTGAAATTACTTGTCTTACTGCACAACCCTGTGTATCCAAACTATAACTTTTTTCAAGTTCCTACAACGGCGAAAATCATAAATGTTTTTTGGGCAATTTTTGTTCATTTTCCTATTTCGTTTTCCCATCCATTCACAAAGCAAAAATTGTATTGTGTACAGACAACGATCAGCAAAGACACAATTTCCTTGTGGTACAAACAACATGTCAAAAATTCGTTAAATGAGAGTAAACTTCTTTTTTTTTTTTTTTTTTGTGGCAACAAAATTTAACAAGTAATTTCAGTTTAAATTTTAAATTTTTTAGTTTATATTGTAGTTTTGTTAAATTTGTGGTAATATTTCATATGTGAACATATGAAATATGGTTATATGCAATTGTATATAATTCAAAAACTGTCAAATATTCCATATATGTATATTTATTATTTTATCATACATATGTATATACAATTTTTTCCAAAAAAATTTTATGCTATTATTCGTACATTATTTATATTTATGTATTTAGTAAGCTGGTATGGAAATGTTTGAGAAAATATATATTAATGATGATGATAATATTTTTGTAATGGGTGTTTGTTTAAGAGTGTTAAAACATTGGTAAGATTTTTGATATCAATAGCTAGCTGTATTTTTTAGTACTGTGCAATTTGGTTACTAAACCACTTCCTTGTAAGTCCGTTAGTAACTATATATTTTAGTACAGTTGTTTTTATCAAAACATAGAAAGATGCCTAAGAGATATGTACTTTCTATTATTATATAAAACCTTTTAAATAAACACCCTATATCCGCATATATTTTTGGTTGAGGTCATATATTCCGCTTGATGATTTTTATAGTTAAAATCAAATGTTTTGTAATTTTCTTTTTTTATTTTGAATTATTACAAAACTAACTAAAAATGGTTTGAAATATAAATCAGGTCATTGATTATAACGTTCAACGCATTTTTTGCATGGATATGGTATGAATGTATTAAAGGTAAACGCTTTTTTTTACTGCAATGGAAATTATATTTGGATTTTATTTAAAAGGTAACACACATAAATAAAAGTATGCTTATTGGAAAGAGTTTGTGTGATTCATTAATAATTTCTGCTAGCATGAGTCTGTGGTTGAAATGAAAGGTCATTTAAAAAGGTAAACGTTATAGTAATGGGTCTCATAACGTCTTAAAATATTGCAGACTTCCTTAAGTTCCTCTAAAAATGTATAAGATTTACATATTTAAAATTTACAAAATTAAATAAAAAGTTATAAAATTATTGTCGTTTGGAGCCAACCTCACGCAGAAAAAAATATGTTTACTGTAACCATTTCAACATTTTAAAATTTTTTTTTTAATAATATTATACACACAGTAATTATTTATATGTTTGTGTTAACTATAATATGGTTAATTTACGATTCAAATGATTGTATCAACCAGATATGTATATGGTTACAGTAAACAAGTATATGTTTGTCACAACCTTTCTTATGATGAATAATTTTATCATAATATGTTGTTCTCAGATTATGATAACCATAAGCCGAGAACAACATAATATGGTAAGTCCTTCATCATATAGATGGATGTCACAAACATATACTGTAACCATATGTATAGTTGATAAAATCATGTAAATCGTAAAGTAACCATATTATTGTTACCATAATCATATAAATAGTTACTCTGACAATAATATTGTTAAAAATATTATAGAGTGGACGCTTGATAAAAAGCCACAATTCCAGATGTCATTCATACCATTTCTGTGAAATCAAAGGCACTACGTTAGTCCGTCTATAAACAGTGAATACCGAATAATGGCAGTGTATGGCTGTATTTATCTAGAGCAGGATATTAGCTACCTATCACAAACGGACGAAAAAAATGCTCTACTTTCATAAACATGCAATACTATACATTCTTTAGATTTCCGATAACCGTAAGTCTGTTGACAATCTGAAGCCTATTCAAACGGCTCAATGAACAATCTGCAGTCCATCCGGTTGGCTTGTTTTCAACAGTAAAAGGTAATGATTCAGCACACTTTATCAGAGATAACGTTCCCATATTGAACTAATGTCAAAAGTAGTATCGGTGAAAAAAAAAACATGCCACTAAGATATTTATTTTGCATTCACCTAAGAAAAGGCCTGAAACACCGGCAAGCAGAATAGTGTCGCTTATTAAATAACAGAATAAAGTATTGAAAAGAAAGGATCATTATTGCATATCAGGCCCGTCCATCATCAACAAGAAGCAATCTGCATTACGTACTCAAAAAGCAAAAAAGTAATTGACAAAGCAGTACACACAATAACAAATCGTCTTGTTCTGGAGCAAATATCAATTCCGATGATGGCAGCATATAGTTATCTCATTCAAGGATGTAGCCATTAAAATCTACAGCCTTGAAAAAGTCCAATTCAAACTAAAGTGACTGATAGCGACCTACAACTGATAATAGAAAATGTTAGGAGAAATTAGCTCTTCTTGGCTCCAACCGTTGTAGGAAGATAACGAAGCACTTTCTTCTTGCCCACTGACAAGAAAAAAGTGGGCACAGGTCAACGTATACCATGCTAAGGCTGCCTCTTGTTTTCTGTACAATATGAATGACCTCCAGGTATCTTGAATCAACATAGGCGCAACTGAAATACATAAAAACGGCCAAGTGACTTCCTCACGAAAAGTGCTATTAACACAATTATTAAAAAATATAGAAGCCAAATGCAAATAAATAAAAATTGCGACAAATCGATTGTCATATTAATTACCACATTCGTCAACACAATTAGTTTTTTAATTTAAAAAGCAACAACAACCGAACTTGTAAATTAAACAAATTTTAACAAAGAGTTTCACAAGCTATGCAATAATAATTTAATATTTAACAACAATATTTTATGAGGTTAGTCATTTAGAATAATTATATTGTTATTAGTTTGTCAAGTATCCGCAATAGGTTTTTCTTTTATTAATAAAAAATATACAATTTGATGTTTTAATTGTTCTTTTTTTACATCTCAGAAATAAATTAAAAGAAATAAAGTTAAAGCTAGCATACATCCATTATTTGAACTAGTTCTATATAAGATCGAGTTATTGATCAAAGATCGCAATATCTTGATACTGGACTTGTCGCGAAAAGCTTTTATATCATACAAATTGTGCAACGATTGCTTTTTTTTATTATTATACCCATAAATAGATGGGGGTATATTGATTATCTCATTCCGTTTGAAACACATCGAAATATTCATCGCAGAGCTACAAAAGCATATACATTCTGGTTCCCCCTTCCCGTCCGTCATTATGTTGAAAATACGATAGGGCCCAAACAAAAGGAGCTAGTTGGATGAAATTTCCCACAAATACCTTTTGATGATAAGTTTTGTTGCTATTAAAAATGGGTAATATTGGTACATGAAAAAAATATAGCTGTACATGTTTACTGTAACCATTTCAACATTTTTAACAATATTATAGTCAAAGTAACTATATATATATGATTGTGGTAACAATAATATGGTTAATTTACGATTCACATGATTGTATCAACCATATATATGGTTACAGTAAACATGTATATGTTTGTGACAACCATTTATATGACGAAGGACTTACCATTTTATGTTGCTCTCAGCTTATGGATATCATAATCTGAGAACAACATATCATGATAAAAAAATTCATCATATAAATGGTTGTCACAAACATATACATGTTTACTGTTATTTTTTTTTTTTTTTTTTTGACTTAACTAAGTACTAATCATTCGAACACCATATTTATTTTGATTTGATCTAGTCTAGTTTTTGTGTTAAAGCCAGTGCTGCAATATGTGAAGGCTGTAAATTCATGCTTTTACATATAAGAGAATTTCGATTAAATAGACACTGACTTTCAAGAAACTTTCTCAACTAATGAGACAAATATGCTCTTTCAAAAAGATCTCAATGATTTGATACGTGACTTAAATTTATCCAAACAACAGGCAGAAATTTTGGCCTCTCGATTAAAGGGATGGAATTTATTACAACCCGAAACAAGAATATAATACTATCGCAATCAAGATAAGGAGCTAAAAGGTTTTTTTCACAAGATGATCAGTTAGTATTTTGTAATAATGATTGTGGCGTAATAACTGCCTTGGCTATATAATATAAAGCAGAAGAGTGGCGTTTGTTTATCAATATCGAATGTAAGTTTAAAAGGTAGTGAACTTCCCTCTATACCATTAGGTGAATCTTCTAACATGAAAGTCTTATGAAAATATAAAATTTAGCTTGGATAAAATTGAATGCAACGAACACAAATGGAAAGATTATTGTTCTAATCTTAGGGTTACAACTAGGGGACAGCAGAAAATCATTATGTTAAAAATACCAGAAAATCTCTTACACTAGTTGAAAACGGTGAAAGGTTCTACCAATACATTTCTACGATAGAAAACCGACATGAGAGCTAGAGGTGTATATGAATGCTGGCGGACTGCTGTTGGTCATTACAAAGAGACATTCCTTAAGCAAAATAGAGAAGAAAATCATAAAAATATACATATTTACTTTCATATTACATTATAACAAAGTAACGTAACTTTGTTGATAAAAACTGAGATTTTCTATTCGTATTTAAAACATTCTTATTACTTATATTTCTTGTTCCAAGCATAACTATACAAACGTTTTCTTGTTACATGCAAAAAGTATTTTCTTATGACCAGTGTAATAGTTACTATACGTGATGAAATTTTTATACTTTCTATTCATGCACATTTTGTTCACAATTTTTATACCCTACACCACCATAGTGGGGAGGGTATATTGGATTTGTGCAGATGTTTGTAACGCCCAAAAATATTAGTCTAGCACCCACCTTAAAGTATACCGATCGACTCAGAATAACTTTCTGAGTCGATTAAACGATGTCCGTCCGTCCGTCTGGCTGGCTGGCTGGCTGGCTGGTTGTCCATGTAAACCTTGTGCGCAGAGTACAGGTTGCAATCTTGAAGATATTTCGATAAAATTTAGTACATATCATTTTTTCTGCCCAAGGACCAAGCTTATTGAAACTGGCTGAAATCGGTTCATTATTTCATCTAGCCCCCATACAAATGTCCTCCCGAAATTGGACTTTATCGGTCATAAATGTTTAATTTATATATGTATCTACACAAGTTTTTCTCCAAATAAGTTTTGTATATACGAAATTCATGTCGCCCAATTTTATTATGATCGGTCCATAATTAGTCATAGGTCCCATATAAGGCCTGCTTCCGATAATCACTTTAACGAGCATAAATCTCTTAAAAATGTTGGTATACACATAAAATGCAACATAAACAATTTTCATGTAGACATTAATCACACCACTTAATTTCATGGTGATCGGTCCAAAATTGGTCATAGCTCCCATATAAGGCCTGCTTCCGATAATCACTTTAACGAACATAAATCTCTTAAAAATGTTGGTATACACATAAAATGCAACATAAATAACTTTCATGCAGACATTAATCGCACTACTTAATTTCATGGTGATCGGTCCATAATTGGTCATAGCTCCCATATAAGGCCCACTTCCGAAAATCGTTCACGAATATAAATTATTGAAATTTTGAAAGAAATATGTTTTTGCTCATTTACTTAGTGTAGGGTATTATATGGTCGGGCTTGACCGACCATACATTCTTACTTGTTAAGTTTAAAATTGAAAACTGTAAGAAGTTGAAAAAATTGATGTAGCGATTTTTAAAAATTTTTGAACATAAATTCACATATTGACAATGTAATATTATGTTCGAAACAACAAAAAATTAATGTAAAAAATGTATAAACTATTTTAAATTGAATACTTTAAATTCTTTTTAAATATACTCAGTTTTTTCATTTTTTATTGCTGCATACATACTTTTTTAGTTTTATTTATTAACACAGTTTTTCTACAGCTAAACCAAAAATGTCTAAAATATGAAGTGTTTGTCAAAATCGTAACAATACTGACATAACAATTAAATTTTCTTGCAATATATTTTTGTTAACTACGAACAAACACAGCAAGTACAAAGTTAAGTTCGAGAATGTTGAAAAACTTTAAAGAAGCACTTATGGTGCCTCATTTAGTTCAACCGGTTCAATGGCTGCCTGGGTAATAGAAACTCTAGTATTTCAAAAGTTTTAACAATGTTGTTTAAATACATTCTGCCATATTGTTTATGTGGTAAATACTTGCTCGTATTGTACTGAGAAATGTTGATTCCTTTGTACAAAACTTTAAATAAAATAAACACACTAAAGGCGAATTGACTTACGTTAAAGAATTTTTATGTAGTTATATTGTATATATATAGACTTGCTTATAAAGTTATGTATTGTGGATTGTTGATTTGTTGTTTTTTTCTATTTATTCGTATTTCTTTTTTTATATCTTTTGTTTTAATACCTATTGACATGAACTGCCAAAATGATGTCAAGAAGTTAATTTGCAATGCTAAAATAAATTGAATGAGTGTCGGCTGTGAAATCTAATAGCTCAATTTCTGGCTGAGTATACAATATTTTGGAGAAATATAAAAACAGCAAAAAAATCTTTATGAGGCTTTTTAAGTATTTATACGCTACATCATATTTAATAAGTTGTTTGTGTTAAGTGATATTTTAGAAAAGGTAAAATTTAATTTAAGCTTTATTAAAAATTAAAATTACCTTATGAAAAATATTATTAATATGATTTTATCTGTTTTCAGGGTTGTCAAGATTTTTTTAATAATATAAATCAAGTTATTGATAAAAGTTATAATAAATGTAATTTTAGCTGCGTGTTTAAAATCGTCTTAAATCGAAATTAAGCACTAAAATAGTTTAATGAGAAATTTTGACTATAAAAATTAACAAGTTTTTCCTAAGAAACCACAAACCACTTGTAGCTTAAGGATTTTATAAAAACTTGTTTTACGTTGCCTTGAGTACATTTTTAAGCGCATGGTTTTAGTTCAACAAATATTGCCAAAATTTAATTCCATCCTTAAATACATGTTTTAATTTTCTAGACATAATCAATAGCGGTAATAATAATATTTTGCATTTGTATTGTAAATTTATGCAATGGTGTATTTCTGTATATTTTGTTAGTGTAAAGTAAAAATGCAATGCATCTACAATAATGTAAGCCATTTGCACAAGCTTGTGAACTCCGCTAATATTTTATCCGTTAATAATTCATTAAAGTGAAACCGTTTCGGGCGACGGTTGTAGCAATAATTTAAACGTGACAAACTTTTATACCTTACAACACCATAGTCGGAAGGATATTATGCATTTTTGCTGATATTTGTAAAAGGCCCAAAACAGTTACTTTAACATCTACATTTAAGAATACCGATAGACTTAGAATCATTTTCTGAGCCGATTTGACGAGGCCAATCCGTCCGTATGGTTGTTCATGAAATCTTGTATTTTTTTTTTTTGAAAATCGGTGCATAATTAGTCGTAATAATTTCAACGTGCCCTTAAACATTTATGTAGCAAAATAAAATTTACAAAAATACATGTTATATATACAGAGGTCATATTGCCTAATTTTATAACGATTGCTGTATTATTATTCATAGAATTCATATCACTTTGATATGCATAAATTGTTTACAAGTATTGATATTAAATAAGTTTTATATGTACACATATCATGCTACTAACCCTCTAATGTTTAAGCATGCCTCAAGGCACTAATCGCAAAACTGTCAATAAATGCAAATATTACTGATTTTTCATTTCAAAAAAAAGAGTAACAGTTTCTAAAAAACGTACTTCAATATTTTAATAAGCCTGAAAGCTCTCTTCTTTCTTATTTAGGGTAGATGGGGGACCATACGCGATCTCATATTACAACCACAATAGATATTCTCAAATTTTTTTCTTATTTCGGATACTTAGTTATGATGGTTTTAGTTTTATTCATTTCAATCTTGTATATCTCATCTTAATATAAATATTTTTCTTACGTTTCTAGGCTGACCAAAAACGGCGAAACCAACCCATCCATGGGTAAATACGCTAATGGGATAGGGCAGATTTGCCATTTGTAAAATAAACCAAAAAAATCCAAAAATATAAACATATTCTACTGTTTTCTACCCTAATTCACAAAACAATATATAATAAACCAGATATTAATGGTTTGTTTCACATAACTTAACAAAAATAATTTAAAGAAATTGTGACTGATTTTGTCTATATTTTATGAACATTTTGCTCTACATCACAGGGATTCCTTGTAACTGGCGTATGTGCCCCAGGGGGAGTTTTTTGGTTTGACATATATTTTTTCGTACTTCTTATTAAATGATGGAAAAAACTTTTGTCACATATTGTTCACTATTATTGACATTCTATCTTCAATCAATATCTTTTTTGTATCACAAAAACTAAAGAAGTTAGCACAAAAAATTTAAACTCTGAAATATTTTCACAGTTTTTTGAAAAACAATTAATCGCGGCTGCCTCACAACATATGTAAAATTAAACTTTCCAACTTTCTGAAATGGTAAATATTCGATAAACAAAAACATAACTTGATAATGTAACAAAATCGATTACTCGGTTCTTAAGTTATTCGGTGTTGGCAGATGTGCCCCTATGGCGAATGATCCCCCTTCTACACTTTACAAACTAAGTGCATTAACAAACCAACAAAATATGGGAAGTAAATGTTGTGTTATCAAACGTTGATTAAAGTGTTTTAAAGTTTCCAGATTGCTATCATATTTTTTTTTTCTTAAAAAGTATACTTATATTTTATAGATTGGAGTCAAGATTTATATAAAAAAAGGTTAGCTACTTTTTAGAGACGTGATTTATTGATAAGTGCCTTCAGGCACTCTTGGGCATTGTAGACTAGTTTTGCTGCCTTCGTTTTTCCCTCATAGAGCAAAATGTGGTTTTGTTTTTTTGCTTTGATTTGCAATTTTTTATATAAAGTTTTAAGAAATGGCTACTCGAGTGATTGATTGAGTGATGAACAATTAGAAAAGTAGTTTTCTATTAAAATGTACAAACTATACTAACTATGTTTCAATCTCTAATGTCCCAAGGGTGCCTTTAGGCACTTATTTAGCTTGTTCCACCTGGCAGGTAAACCATTGATTATACAAACTTTAAAATGTTGTTTTTGAAATCAGATGCCCATATTTACCATAAACAAATTATTACCAACTTTTTCAGCAATTTTTTAAGAAATTGGCATTAGAGGGTTAAATTTTTAGATGATCAGTCAATAATGGGTCACACGCAGAATAAAATATAGTTGTGCATGTTTACTGTAACAATTTCAAAATGTTTACAAGTTTTTTAACAATATTATAGTCACAGTAACTATTTATATGATTGTGGTAACTATAATATGGTTAATTTATGATTCACATGAATGCATCAATCATATATATGGTTACAATAACCAAGTATATGTTTGTGATAACCATTTATATGATGAATAATTTTATCATAATATGTTGTTCTCGGATTATGATATCCCTACCTATTTATATTATTTTTATTATATACAAAAAACACCAAAGTTATAAAATCGCTGAAACAGACATTAAGCTACTATTTAAAATCACTGTAACTTTTGTGCTCATTCATCAAATTGATGCATGAAGAATACAGTTTTTGCTCCTATACTTGTTTTATAAAAAAAGGATTCGAATATATCTTAGATTATTAAAAAGCCGTAATTAGCCTATGTTGGCAGTATTTTTGTATCAATTTTAATAGATTCCGTCCTTGTAAAAAAACATAATGTATACCAAATATGATCTACTCAGGAAGGAGATACAGAAAGTAGTAGTAGGTGTGGGCTAAAGTGCGTTACTAAGTAATATTCAGAAACAATGCCTAATACTCTCTCCACCTATGATGATGTATGATATAAAAAATCTACCCAATTTCTTACCTTATGAAAATCATTTAAAACCCTATTTTATAACTGTTTTATAACTACATTAAAAATGTTAACAAACATACACTTTCATCCTTCATATTTTAAAACTGCCAACAAAAGGTATTTATTTTATTATTAAATACTTAACATTTAACCTATATTAAAAGACGAGCCTAAATTAAAATCATCATAACTCATAAAACATTCATTTGTTTTGATTACCCCCACCACGATAGTAAAATATAAACTGTAGAATTTAAACAGACACACAGAAAACGGTATACCCACAAACACAAAAACACAAAACCCTGCTTAATATATGTTTATTGTAAATGAAAGAAAATTAAAAAAAAAAAACTAATAGAAAAACTACTAAATTTTCAAAAGATTAAAACGTAAAGCACGTATTAACTGTACACGTAATACGTATTATGAGGGTAAAAAACCGTATGTATGACAAACTGCTACATGTGTAGGATTTTACACGAAAAAATAAAAAATAAACCTACTAAAAATAGTAGATATACACAACAATAGTAAATGAAACATAAAGAATAGTTGGTATATGTTACTAAACACCCCTCAATTTTAGTAACACTTATAAACACAACATATAATGGGCGGCAAACGGAAAATTTTGTTAATATTATTCGCACCAGTACTTATGTAGTTGTAAATCATACTTTTATATAATTAATAAGTCTCATATTTCTTTATCGCTTAACGAATTTTTAGATATAGCTCCTGTCACAAGAGCTTGTAGTTTTATTCCCAAAAATGGTAAAATATTTCATAGGAATTTCAAAAACTTCAGGCGAAATGTTCATTGCTTCATATATAAGGCAAAGATATGTATGAGTGCTCCACGCGTCTTTCAAATGGTAAAAATGTCAAACTAAAGCGTCCACGTAAACTACTCTACACGAGGTTCTAAGCAACAAACCCAGAAAAAACTGTGCTTACAAAATAAACTGAAAATGGGAGTTGGAGACAAGGCTACATATTTTTCTACTAGAAAGAGTACTTATTTTTGTTCGCGATATCTCAGAAGTAATCTGCTATAATTTGTCCTGCAATAAAGTATTTTGAAACCGATTGATGTATGTAGAAGAATTTTTTTTTGTTTGGGACACGACTCGAAACAACCATCATCAACCATTTTTGCTCGTAAATCTTTTACCTTAATTAATACACTACGTCCTAGTTATTTTGTTAAGTGTTAGCTATTGGTTTTTCTACACAAATAAACATCAACATAACATACAAGTATTTAGATTATATTGTAATTAATTATATTAATATATAATTAAAAACAATTGTAATTAAAAACAAGTAAGAATGTATGGTCGGTCAAGCCCGACCTCATAATACCCTACACTAAGTAAATGCGCAAAATCATTATTCTTTCAAAATTTCAATAATTTATATTCGTGAGTGATTTTCGGAAGTGGGCCTTATATGGGAGCTATGAAAAATTATGGACCGATCACCATGAAATTTGGTCATATGATTTATGTCTATATGAAATTTATTTATGTTGCATTTTATGTGTATACCAACATTTTAAGGAGATTTATGCTCGTTAAACTGATTATCGGAAGCAGGTCTTATATGGGAGCTATGACTAATTATGGACCGATCATAACAAAATTTGGTGACATAAATTCGGTATATATAAAATTTATTTGGAGAAAAACTTGTGCAGATATTTATATAAATTAAACATTTATGACCGATAAAGTCCAATTTCGGGAGGACATTTATATGGGGGCTAGGAGAAATAATTAACCGATTTCAGCCAATTTCAATAGGCTTGGTCCTTGGATAGAAAAAATTATATGTACTAAATTTTATTGAAATATCTTCAAAATTGCGACCTGTACTCTGCGCACAAGGTTTACATGGACAACCAGCCAGACGGACGGACGGAAGGACATCGTTTAATCGACTCAGAAAGTGATTCTGAGTCGATCGGTACACTTTAAGGTGGGTGTTAGACCAATATTTTTGGGCGTTACAAACATCTGCACAAATCCATTATACGCTCCCCACTATGGTGGTGTAGGGTATAACAAGTAAGATATCTATATTCGGCTGTGGCGAATCTTTTATACCCTTCACCAAATTATACTTTAAAATACAAATTTTAAATATTGTTAGATAAACAAAATTAAATTTTTTTTCAAAATTTTTATTTTAAAATTGAATAAAAAATTTCGAAATTTTTTTCTAAATTTTTTAAAAAATATCTATCATTAGATATCCATTATGTCTAAATTAATGACTTAGTAATCCAGATATAGATCAAAAATAGCCAAAAATCGAGGTTGTCCCAGTTTTTTCCTTATGTCTCAGCCATTTGTGGGCCTATTTTCTAGATTTTAATAAACAACCGAGCCGGGAGAATTCCCTATTTATTAATGTATCAAACATGTTTGTAAGTTATTTGGGGGCTATGGAAAGTTGATTTCAACATACAGGCGGACAGAAGGACATGTCTATATTTACTTCGCTATCTATAGCGATCCAGAATATATAGTATACTTTGTGCAGTAGCAAATGAAAAATTTATAAATTGTATATACCCTTTACCACTCATGGTAAAGGATATATAAATGCAGTCCAATGCGTGAATTGATGATGGTAGCTTACAAAATAATGTAATAAGAAGATAATAGTAAAATTGGAAAAGAAGTTTTTAGTACTTAATAGCTTTGAAAATCAAAACAGATTTGCAATAACATGATGTACAGTTGTGTTTTACGTGGACAATATTACATTAATTATATCGGGTACTGTTTAAAGATGGTTTGGATATACTTAACAACTGGACCACTGAAAGTGGCCTGCATTTTTCGTGTTAAGCACAAAGAAATGATTACGGAACTGTCAATTTGTTCTACTAGACAGTGCAAAATATTATTCTTACTTAGCATTGAAAATAATACAAATATTTAATTTCAGTAGAACGATCCATCTTTGACATAGATTATTGATGTTATGCCGACATCTCAAAAACCTTTTGGTGGTCACGGATTTAATATTCAAGTATCGGTGAAATTTTATATGAAATATATAGACGTAAAAACATTGCTTACTACAAAGGCTTTTCTTCAGAGCACTTTTCAGCCCTCCTTCATACTAAAGGGTGTTTTCTATATAGGCGAATAACTTTAAATTGAAATTAAACAGAGAAAAACGTTTTTAATATACATATGCATGCCGTAACCTGGTGGTACAATTTTCACACATCCTTGCCTATAAATCAGGATATATTTCGGCAATAACGTGTCGAATATTCGGTTCCAAGTGCTTGATCGTTTCTGATTAATCTGCACAAACCTGAGACTTAACATAATGGCATCAAATCACATGATGGTAGGCAATTAACAGATCCACTTCATGCCACCATCCTGCTGATAGTGTGGCTTTAAATCCTGTATGAGTTGAATCTAGTAAGCACTCAAACAACCCCTTTATGCAAAATGTTCGATAAAGAGGATGGACACAAGTTTCATTGTTGAAACTGTGCGCACTGTATGGCGTCTTTTGGGATGCCTATTATCGTTAAGAGTAAATGTATTGCCAAAATATCAAAAGTTTCTTGAATTAATCGCTCTGATGGACGATTATGAATACCATAAAATGGACCTAATCCCCGATGAGTTAGTCGAATTTAACCATGATTTTCAAAATAAATTTGAACAGTTTGTAAACGTTGCTCTGGCGTGAGTCTATTCATAATAGATTGCCAAACCAATGTAATTTCAAAAAACTTAGAACTGTCAATTTCAACTTATCCGTCTCTAAACAAAATACACTTTATATACGATTACATATTATATATTCGTATGTGGTGGCATAACTCAAGTGTTTTCAATATTGTTGTTAATGTTCTCCAACAAACGCAGAAGGAGAAACATAATTCTCATTGTTCATAAAAACATATATAAACAATAACAGTTCTACTGGACTAACACAAGTAAGTACTACAACAAATACTACTGAGGTAGGTAAGGGCAATGAATTACGGAAAGGCTGGATTGTGGTGTTACAGGGGCACAAAAATACTGTAGTTACACATTTGGTAGGGACATGTATGTATAATGAACTTTTCATAACCTTTCGCACATTGTATATTATATAATACGAGTAGTATTATAGTAAGTATATGTGAGTTTATGTGTCCATGTCTATATAAGTACATATATATAGAACATCACGTGCCAACGTCATTTCGTTGTCGCTCATTTATTGTTTAGTTGGCGGTCACTTATAGTGGCACTAGTAAAGAGTAGTTGTAGATTAGTTATTTGCACGCGATTTAAGTTTTATATTATTATAAACGTAAATATATGTACTTTCATACAAGTAGACGTACACATAAACTTACATAGCTCAGTAGAGAAGTGTAAGTATTAGGATGACCCCGTTTATTTATAGCAAACCAAGTTCTAATAGAAACAAGTAAGTAAGAATCTATAGACCGTCAAAACCGTCCATATAATACCCTACTCTAAGTAAATGAGTAAATAATGTTTCTTTTACAAAATTCATTATTTGCTTTTTGAGAGTGATATTCGGAATTAGGTCTTGTTTGGAAGCTATAATCATAGAGCAAATATGCATAGAGCGGAAACTCTCCTGCCAAAGATCTAACTCAGTTACTTACGTGGGGAGAATGTACTAGTAAAAGAACTATGAGAAAACAAAAACAACACTCGTATGTTTAACTTTTTTGAGTCATTTTTTTTGTTTGAGATTTTTTCTAGTTTCTGCTCTATGTATATATTGTCTATGGCTATGAGCAATTATGGAATTTATCTATATGAAAATGTTTCTGTTAAATTGTTTTTGGATACCAGCATTTTTAACAATATTATAGCCACAGTAAATATTTATATGATTGTGGTAACAATAATGTGGCTAATTTACGATTCACGTGATTGTATCAACCATATATATGGTTACAGCAAACCTGTATATGATTGTGACAATGTTGAAATCAAAGATATTTGATAAGTATATTGGAAATGTCAAAATCTCATATACTAATATAACTATGTAATCAGTTGATTCAGCTCAACATCGATTAATGAAAATATATATGTAGTTGAGGTTTCTTTGAAACTCCTTTAACTCTTTTTGACTCCTAACAGTTAGGGCTATCCTAATGTACATATGCGTGCTTGTGTGTTTACATATCAAAATTATGCATATCTATGATTTGTTTTGTTTGGTTTGTGTGTTTAATGTATGAATATAAATTAATGTTTTTGGGTAAAATTTTGTTGCTTATAAATATGGGTGGCAGTTGTAAATGTTAGCAATTTAATAAGTTTGTAAATGCGTAACATTTTAGACGGGTCCATAGGATTGCCAAGTGGGAATAAAAAAATACACTGAATCTTTGGTTCAAATGGGGAAAAAGAAATCTACATAAAAATTTTATTTTTTTTTGTGTAAAAGTGAAAAAAAAAAATCAAAAACAATAACAAGAAATGCTGTTTAAAAAAACTGCCATTCTACTTTGAAACATGTAGCATATTTACGGGGATTTAGGGTAACATTATTTGAAAAGAACACAAAGAATGGTAAAAGGCATCATTTATGCCAGAAAAGAAAACACCATTAGTGTATACATTTAGCGTTACATTACAAACGAAATGACAAATTAACCACACATGATGAAGGGTATAACTACATAAAATATTCCTAATTTCACAAGGAAATATTTAACTTAAGTATTACTAAATAATGCAAGGTAACTCTATATGTTAACATTTATTACGAACAAAAAAATAGAAATACCAAACAGCATGTGGTTGTACTAAAACATCTACTTCTTCATCATCATCATTATTATACTACTTCAACTTTTATTTAGATTGTGTTGACACAATAGGTGTGTAAAAACATGAGTTTCTTTATTAAACATCCTGCTCATTTGCTACTTGTTTTGTTTTGTGATTTCTTTCTTTTCTATTTTCCCTTCTTTTTTGGTTTATTATATGAACAAAAAATAAAATTAAAGCAAATGAAATTCGTGTATGTTTATTATTAATGAATGATGTTTTTTACAAATATGCCAACCAGCTAGCCAGCATATACTTAAATTAACTACAAAACTTAAGTTTTTTACAACCAACATACGTTAATAGAGGAAAGTGAAAATAAAAGGAAAAATGTTGACATACTTACATGTCAAATATGACAAATATATATAAATTCCATATGATGGTTAGTGAAATATAAAGCAAATGACAATTAAAATCCATTTTTATGAAAATACATTAATTACTCTATTCAAAATAAAAGAAAAATTGTGAATACAATCATTATTATTATGCTGGTAATAAAATTCTAGACAAAAAAAATACTTATATTTAATTTGAAAAGTTTTTATGAGTAGACCAAAGAGAAAAAAGGTGTAACCTAGAACTTGAAAAAGGTTATAAAGAATATATAAAAACAATTTATATTACCAACTTTTAAATAATAATAAAATGTATAGAAAGTAATTATAACAGCATTAATAGCTTGAAGTAAGCGATACGAAGGGGAATAATAATAATTAAATAGTTTTTAAATAAGATTAAGTGTAGTAAGTATTTAAAAATCATGAGATTTGCAGTAAGTTATACACTAAGGGGACTACAGGTGGTATGAGTAATAAATGCTACTCATACCACTTGCGTAATAGATAACCCTAAAACCCAGCAAAAAAAAAAAAAATTGTTGGGTGTAAGACTTAAAATTGCGGGATTTACAATAGATGGCGTATCTGTTGAACGCGGGTTTTGTTTTTAATAACATATATTATATTTTGAAGGATACATTGTATCTGTCATTTATTCTCACTTAGTTATTAAACAACAAGTATTTACACACTACACCACCATAATGGGGAGGGTATATTGGGTTACTGCTGATGTTTGTAACGTGCAAATTAAGTGATCCTCAGCAGATTTGTATACTTTAAGATGGGTGATAACATCTTAAAGTATACAAATCTGCTGAGGATCACTTTCTTAGTCGATTATCAAATTAAATTCTACACAAATAGATTTCTTATATACAGGTCATAACTTATTTTATGACGATTGGTTCATAATTAGATTGGTGTAGGGTATTATATGGTCGGGCTTGTTCGACTATACTTTATTTTTTATTTTTGCTACGAAAATATACTTTACTTCTTTAACTTGAAAAAAGTACCTCTGAAGCACCCCAATTGCTCACCAAAGTTTATGGTGAATGTGTTCCATCGTTTTCAACGAGCGAGAGATGGTTTGTGCAGTTCCGAAGTGGTGACTTTGACACGCAAGACATATCTGAATCATTACTTGCTATGAAAAACGGATCCATTATGATAAATCAACCAGCCGAATCGACATTAAACCAAATATCGATGGTGCTAGGTAATGCTCTGTATATGGTGGGCAAAATTGGCCAGACATGAAATCGTAATATTCCATCTTGACAACATACCTATTATAAAGTATTTATAATGAAATGGTTCGGAAGTTTCGCTTTATAGTCCAGAACGTGGCTCGTTCGACTACTATTTGTTTCGATCAAACACAGAGTTTCCAATATTGGCTTGATTCGTTCTTGCACTCAAATGATAAAGAGATGTTTTCTTTTGGGTCGGAATCCATATTTTGCCAGAAAGATGGGAAAAGGTCATTGCTAACAGCAGAAGATATGGGGTTCAAAAGTTATAATGGATAAACACAATTATATATTTTTATAAATTTATTAAAAAAATATTAAGAACAATTTTATTTAAACTCAAGTAAAATTAGAATAATAATAATTGAAAAAATTTTACAACAAAAAAAATTAAAAATTAATTTTTAATTTTATAAAATAACAAGTAGTATTTTAATCACTACACTACCCCCTTTCCAGCGAAAGCGATGCTTTACGAAAGGAATTGTTGGGTGTAGGTGATTTTATAAAAAGTTCAATATCATTAAAATTTTCATTTTCCATATAAGCTGGCTTTAAACGATCAATGGAAACTGTATCTTCTTTGTTGTTTATAAGTATCTTAAAATATTTTTCCTTTCGAGCAATTACTTTGAAAGGTCCCTTATATTTGCACGAAAGTGGCGGATGAGTTTCATCATTCCTTACGTTAACAAATCCTTATTAGTAAATGGTTTATGTATGTTATATTTGAAGCTTTTTGAGGTTTAAATTCGCTAACAATTTGTTTCAAATGATATAGAAAGTCAATACAGTTTTCTGTTTTAGACAATGTTTGAAAAAATTCACCAGGGAGATGAATAGATTCTCCATAGAGCATTTCTGCAGCTGAAGCTTTGATGTCTTCTTTGGATGAAGCTCGAATACCAAGTAAAGCAGAGGGCAAAACTTTTGTCCATTGAATATTATTATAACAAGTAATAGCACATTTTAAAGTACGATGGAAACGTTCTATCATTCCATTGGCTTGAGGGTGAAATGATGTCCTATGTTGACATGTTTGCTCCGACTAGTTTACAGAAATTGTGAAATAATTTGGATGTAAACTGCCTTCATCGATCACAAAAAATTTTGTTAGGGCATCCGTATCGTGTAATACAAGATTCGTGAAAAGATCTACATATGGTTACAGATGTGATATCTTGTAACGGAATGGCTTCGGGCCATTTGGAAAAACGATCTATCATTGTAAAAATGTAATTGTATCCTTCAGAAGGAGGTAAAGTACCAACGATGTCAATATGTACGTCAGAAAAACGGTTTGAACTAGGTTTAAATTGTCCAAATGTTGATTTGTTGTGACGTGTAACTTTACATTTTTGACACATCTGACTAGCTATAAGTTTTCTTGAAGCTCGATTTCCGGTATGTGATAGATTATGAAGCAAATCAAATGCAGATTTTCTAAACGCCTTGAGAAGATAAGGTCTTGCTTTACCTTGCGAAACACCACAGTATATCTTGATATTAGAAAACTTGACAAAAAAAAAATTAAAAATTTATTTTTAATTTTATAAAATAACAAGTAGTATTTAAATCAGTACAAATAAATTTTTATTGTACAAATGTTTAAAATAAAAGCTAAAAATTTTAAAAAACTTCCGCATTTTTAAGTAATACAACCCATTGTTCAAAATGAATGTAATTTTCACGGCTTCTCAAGCAATAGTATAGACGGTCATAGCTAAATCGTCTAAGAATGTTATGAGGACACCGAATATATATAATAATACGGATCTGCGACTATTACTTTGATGTGTTACAAACGGAATAACCAATTAATTATTCTTACTACCCTTTTCGATGGTAGGTATATAAATTGGAAGTGAGTGTAATTTTCCTGACTTCTTAAGAAATAGCTTATTACAATTCATTCTAAATGCCTTCCTAAATTCGAATAAGTCTGTCAATAATGAAGCACTTTAAGATATCCTACAAAATTAGTTTTCAAACATGATCTGGGTATTCAAATATTTCACATTAATTTAAAATTATTTGAGATTGAAATACTTTTAGTTTAGTATAAAAATAAATATGAAATTAAATATACCTTTGTTAAATATAATTATTAAAATTCATTGTGCATTTGACCTTTTTCGAAAATTGTTTTAAATATCTTTCGCAATCCCTATAACAATAAATAGGTTTCACCAATGAAAAAAAAAAAAAAACGAAATCAATACATCGAAGTTAAATTGATTCCATATTCCATAATACTCGCATAAACATATGATTTTCATGCCCGTTTTACCTAACTCGAACCTGTACATCATCAATTAAACCCCTGCCTAAACTACTTTTTTCTAATGTAATTTTTTGCTGGGAATATATGTCTTCTTAGTTTTTCTCATATTTTTATCAAAATTACCTATATCAATTACTATATTACTAATAAGGTTCATATTCAATTATTTCCACTTTATTTGCATAATTAAGTTGTTATATATTTGACAATACTATCAATACTACTTATTAAAGCATTGAACATTTATTTTCCCCTTTTAGAGCTAGATCAAAACTGTTGGTGTGTCAAAACTTCCAAAAATGTTTCAAACATACCTAGTAATAGCAATCATAACCCTATAATAAAAGTTTTGTTTGTATTTTTATTTGTTATTTACAAACATTTAAACTTATCCTTAAACTAATTTTATCTATAACAACACAAACGAAAACAGCCACCTCCATCAGATCAGACATCAATTTATTGAAACTTTTACTTAAAATAAAGTCCAAAACATTTTCACAACTCTAACAGCAACAAAAAGAGAATAATAGAACCCATCATAAATTGAAAAGTTTAATTTCTCAAAACTACCACCCAAAAACAAAAAATAAATAGGAAGATATAAACCAAAAAAACAAAAAAAAAAAATAAAGAGTTTTATTATTAAAAAATACCTTTGAAAAACTAATCCTATACAACATTTAAGGAAACACAAGCAACAATATAGATTGCATAAACATTGCCTAAAAGGGGAGGAGTAAGATATAAGCTTAACCTATCTGATGGTTAACCCTTTTGACTTTGGAATTTATACAAATAACATCATTATCCCTGACCAAACTTATGCTATCAAATCTTAACCTTTTTATTGAACAAATTTCTTTTTATTTTTTTGTTATTTGCTTTTTGTTGTATTTTATATTTTATATCTTTCATTTTCTTTTTGTTTTGTGGAAAAAGTAACATATTTGACATCTTTATTACAAACACAGCTAGTCACCAACTTGAAAAAATAGCAAAAAAATATATTCAATACCTCCATAAAAAAGGTTATAAGCCAATAAAAATTTTACAAAAATTTAAAAAAAAAAAAGAAATGATTTTAAAAAGAATGAAACGGAAAACATAAAATGACAGAAGATATATATAAAAAAATCTAAACCCTAAACTATTTTGTCATGTCAACTTACGTTTATTTTTTATGAACAACTTAAAAGTATAAATTAAGCTCGAGAAAAATTGTAGAACACCAAATAAGGTGTGCAGAGAGAAGCATAAATTATTCATCTGGGCATTATTTAATTAAAGAAGGATTATATATTGAAAATAGATGTTAGAAATTCAGTTTACATAAGTAAGTTTTAAAAGAAACTTCCTTGTGAAATTGCAGACCAATTTCTATTAAATTTGTTATTTGCTGAGAAAAACAAAAGGCAACTAAAACCTTTTTTTGGTGAAAACACCATTTTTGGATTTTAGAAAACAGCACTTTGGTGAATATTTTTTGTTGATGATTTTATTTTTGAAAATAAAAGCTTTCTCGATCAATTAATTTTGGTTCAACTACTGGTAAATAAATTTGTTGGTGAAAAAAGCTTTTTAAATGAATTTACGGTTTTGTGGTAGCTACCATAGGCCATAGAGAATAGACATAGAGCTCTCTCCTGTCAAAGACCTAACTCAGTTGTCCAAAACCTAAGTGGTGAGAAATTATATAAAAAAAAATATTCACTCTCTCCTAAATTGTTTAATTTTCAAATATTTTTAATTTAAATCATAGAGAAAATAGCTAACTCAGTTGTCAAAAATCTAAGAGGTAAGAATGTGTTACTAAAAAAAACTATGTGAAAACAAAAACAAAACTCGTATGTGTAACTTTTTTGAGTAATTTATTTGTTTAGATTTTTTTCTAGTTTCCGCTATATGTTCATATATTTTCTCTATGATTTAAACAATATTAAAGCTTCTCATATTAAAATTTTATTTAAAATTAATGTTTATAAATTTAGTGTTCGTAAATGTTTGAACAAAAATCTGTGAACTTTGGATGCAATCTGAAGTAACAATCTACAATTTTATTTTGCTTCGTTTCATATACTTCTGTAGTTTGACATAAAAAGGTAACTGCACCCAAATATAGTTGCTTACCATATCCATTTCAACATTTTTACAAAATTTTAACAATATTATGATCACTGTAATTATGAATATGATTGCGGTAACCATAATATGTTTAAGTTACAATTTACATCATTCCAGCAATCATATATATGATTGTAGTAAATAAATATATGTTTGTGAATCATTATATCATAATATCTTATTCTCAGAGTGTGATGATTATAATCCTTGAACAACACAATATGGTAAAGTACAAGGTGGCGCAAAAGTAATCCTCCTATCAGAAAATGCTATAAATTTTGCGATTGGCCCCTAATGTCAGTTCTGTTTTGACATTTGTGTAGTAAACACATGCGAAATACACGTTAATAAACAATGTTACGCTCCAGAACGCGGAATATTGCTGACTATTTATTTGACCAATAATCGGTCGGTGACTTTGGCACAACGTGAATTTCGTCGCAGATTTCCTGGCCGTCCAACGCCTACTGGTGAAACACTGCGACGTTTAGCCGCTCGCCTCGAAGAGACTGGCACAACACGAGATGCTGCCAGGCGTGGCAGACCCCGGAGTAGCCGTTCTGCAGAGAATATTGCTGCTGTAGCCGAGGATGTCATGGAAGCGCCGTCGACATCGACCAGACGACGTGCCACGCAAATGGGTATCAGTCGACGATCTTTACAACGAATTTTGATACAAAATTTGAAGATGTTTCCGTACAAAGTCCAGACGGTGCATCAGCTGTTAGCTGCTGACCGTCAATCGCGTCTAACATACGCTCAAGCCATCCTTAATCACCACCAAGAGGAAGATGATTTTTCATCAAAAATAATCATGAGTGATGAGGCCCATTTCCATCTTAGCGGGTACGTAAATAAGCAAAATTTACGCTTCTGGGGCACTGAAAATCCGCGTGTAACCCACGAAGAGCCATTACACCCGCTCAAAGTCACTGTATGGTGTGCTCTTTTCGGTGGAGGAGTCATCGGACCTTTTTTCTTGGAAAACGTCGCTGGCCAAACGGTTACTGTGAATGGTGAGCGCTACAGAGCAATGATCAACGAGTTCTTTTTGCCGCAACTTGATGAATTGTGATTGGAAAACATATGGGTCCAACAGGACGGTGCAACGACACACACTGCACGTGCCACAACCGATATGCTGAAGGATGCATTTCCCGCGTGCCTAATCTCCCGTTTTGGCGATTTGCACTGGCCAGCAAGATCGCCTGATTTGACCGCTCCAGACTTCTTTTTGTGGGGCTTTTTGAAGTCGCGGGTTTATGTCAACAAGCCTCAGACTCTTGCAGCTCTTAAAGACAATATCCGTCAAGAATGTGAGGACCTATCGCCGGAAGTTTTGACCAAAGTGATGGAAAATGCCATAAAAAGGGCTCAAATGACAATGAACTGTGACGGCGGCCATTTAAATGACGTCATATTCTCGACTTGATGTAAAAAAATTAAAAGACCAGATAAAAATAATCCACAAGAAGAATCAAAGTTTTTAATTTTTTTTTTTAATTACAGCCAAAAAACATCGGAAGTTTACTTTTGGGCCACCTTGTATTACATCATAAACATGATTACCACAAACATATACATAATTACTACAATCATACATATGATTACTACAATGATGTGAATGGTAATTTAAACATATTATGGTTACTGCGTATACATAATTATAATAACCATAATATTGTTAAAAACTGTTACAAATTTTTAAATGGTTATAGTAAAAATGTTATACTTTATTTTTTCTCTGTTTGTGTAATTCTACCTGGTTGATTGTGCCATGGCAAAAACTAATTTTTAAAATTTTTTTTTTTATCGATACTCTGCCTTAGTTAACCACTTCCAACAATACCTGGATAACAGTAACCGACTGGGGTTACCATGGAAATATTGTCTAAAAGCACTAACAAGAAATCTAGTGGTAAGTAGTCAGAATGAACGGTTTGTTATGACAAAAACTTAAAGATCCCAGATAAGATTAATAGTTCCCATAATCTCAAGCAAAATCTAATGAACAGAACTTAAAGCATACAAACTTCCATTAAAAGGATATTGATTTGGGGATGAAGATTACAAAAATAATATCGTATATCTCCTCCTTTACATATTTCCAGCTTTATGTGGTTTAAAACTAAAAGACATATGAAAATGTCTTTAACAAACTACAATACAAAAACTAGTGTAAAATATAAAGTTTACTTAAATAAAGTATTAATTGAGCCAAAAATACTAGCACGGTTTCAACAATGATTAGATTTCCCAATATACCTCAAAATCTCAACATCATGCATTTATAATGTAATCTTTTACATAAAAAAAGAAAACATAATCATAAATCGGTTTGTTAGTTCTTTTTTTCAGCTGGTGCATTTATTTGGGTCATTTAGGTCCCCAGGTGATAAATTGTCGACTCTAACAACAATTTATTACAAATATCTGTTTTGACAAGTATTTTGTTATGAGTGTAAGATTTTATGTGCATTTGCAAAAGCAAAGCAAGAATGAAAATAATAGATGAAAAAGAAGAGACAAAATGTAAAAGCTGCAGAAAATTATTATGCCACATGGGTGTCAGCAACACATTTCATATACATGTACAATGTACATGAACTATATATTCGACATTATATGGCTGCTGTCAACTACTGAATGCAATCCCTATAAACTATAAACACGAAAAGAAAAGGAAATACACAAAAACGGTGACAACAAACAGCAGCAAGCAAGTAGTAGCAATACAATTACATACACTTAAGACCTAAGACCAAGAAAGCAATAGCAATAGCAAGAAAAGAAATCTTAAAAATAACAACCTAAAGAAATGACTAAAACTACAAACAAGAGAGATACATTAGACCGGCTCTTCAAAAATTGATTTGCTTTGGGTCTTGTTTTGTTCTTTGGAAGGGAACTAAAAATTTTCGTCAGTTCATTGGAACTTACCAGTTCCAAATTTGTTAAGACTTGATGCACAGGATCTCTATGTTCAAGAATTTTAAATTTACCTTGGTTTGTCCTTTGTCGATGTTCAAAGTACAAAATGTATATAACAAAGACGTAAAATCACACAAATGTAAGTTTTTAACAAATTTTAAAATTTTTAAAATATTGATCTCAAATATATAGTTTCAATATATTTTTCTAGAAATCAGTTTCCTTTGAGAATATGCTATTGGACCAATTATTAGTCTTTAACAAAGGACACCTAGACAATTCAGAGTGGAATCACAAGGGTATCACCAGATAATATATTGGGAATCCCAATGTATATCCACAGAGATATGGTTAGTTGGTTGGTTTACGTGGTGTCGAAAGGATCCCGTTTTGAAAATACCACACCACTCGTTAGATTTAGTGCCATTTACATCGTAATGTATGCCAAAATATTGAAGTTATAAGACCCAGTAGGTCATTAAGTCTAGACCCAGATATCTACTAAGGTTAGTTAATAAGTAGTTGCCCAGAAATCTGCGTATCTTGACACTCAAGGTTGGGCATTCGCAGAGAAGTTGGAAAATCGTTTCCTCTTTTTTCCTATACTTGCAGCTACTACAATGGTCGTTAAAAGGGAGTTCAAGGCAACTTGCATGCCTGTCTACCATCCTTAGGGGTATAGTCCTGTATGTCGAATATCTATATCCTCCCTATAGCATTCTCTGTAACGGTGACCGAGTATGGTTCTGGTCCTATATGTGCTCATGACATGGCACTTATGACTAAGTTACCACCATAATGTCAACGAGTGCCTTTTAGAGAAGTAGTAGAGCAAATGACGATACTCGAGACCTTAGTCCAAAGATAAGCCTGCAGGTGCCCTTTCGCTATCCCACATCACAATGATCCACAAATTTCTCAATATCCCAAACACTAAGCCTGAAACGTCATATATACGGAAGCCTCTTTAATCAAATTATGTGGCCGAGGAACGTTCAGCATAAGTAGGGCAGGACCTCATGACCCAGTAATAGAAACAAGGAACGTTCAGGATGGCTCTTAGAGCATAAGTTGGGAAGGACCTCATGGCAGAGTAATAGAAACAATTAAATGCAATCAAAACAAGTAAGAAAGTAGGGTCGGTCAAGCCCGATCATATAATACCCTACAATAAGTAAATGAGCAAAAACATTTTTCTTTCAAAATTCAATAATTTATATTCGTGAGTGATTTTCGGAAGTGGGCCTTATATGGGAGCTATGACAAATTATCCACAGATCACCAGAAATTTGGTCATGTGTTTAATGTCTATCACCATGAAATTTGTGTTTAATGTCTATATAAAAGTTATTTGTGTCGCATTTTATGTGTATACAAACATTTTAAGGAGATTTATGCTCGTTAAAGTGATTATCGGAAGCAGGCCTTATATGGGAGCTATGACTTATTATTGACCGATCATAATAAAATTTGGTGACATGAATTTCGTATATATAAAACTTATTTGGAGAAAAACTTGTGTAGATACCTATATAAATTAAACATTTATGACCGATAAAGTCCAATTTCGGGAGAACATTTGTGTGAGGGCTAGCCTTGGTCCTTGGGCCGAAAAATATATATATATACCAAATTCTATCGAAATATCTTAAATATTGCGACCTGTACTCTCCGCACATGGTTTACATGGACAGCCAGCCAACCAGCCAGCCAGCCAGACGGACGGACATCGTTTAATCGACTCAGAAAGTGATTCTGAGTCGATCGGTATACTTTAAGGTTGGTGTTAGACTAATATTTTTGGGCGTTACAAACATCTGCACAAATCCATTATACCCTCCCCACTATGGTAGTGTAGGGTATAATTAATTAAATGAAAAATAAAGCACACAAAGAAAAAGTAACAAAATGGCTAGAAATAACGGTGAATTTACTTTTTTGGGGATTTTTTTCATAAGATCCAAAATTAGTCACTGACTCCATATTGGACCAAGAATACATAAGTAATAGCTATTTTCAAATTCAAATATTTACATATGTAAGTAGAGCCAGAGCTAGGGTTAAATATGTTTTTAATCTTGCAATAACTCATATTAAAATAAATTCTGTAGACAATGAAAGTTGACTTTTTTGGATATCCGTTGCATAAGGACAACTTTGTAAGCAATGTTTTAATGAGAATCGGATTTCTAGAAACTTTAAAATCTACAATTCATATATAAAATCATGAATTATAAAATCTGACTAAAGACTCCAAAGATATAAACGATTTTACTTTAGGTATTTTACATGCATTTATTAAAAAATATGAATTTTGAACTACTAAAAAACTCTAACAAAACAGAATTTCCAAAATGCTGGAGAACTGTTAATATTACCAATAATTATCGAAATTAGCCCTCTAACCCGCAAACTTTAAAAAGCTAAAAAAAAGTTGTTAAATAAGCTTTTTTAGGGTAATTATGAAACAATAAACTCAGAACAGTCATCAGAAACTAATTTGAAAATTAAGTTTAGGAACCAGGTGCAAAAAGGTGAACAGAGCCTCAGGGCATTGTTGCCGGTTTAAGTGTAAACAACAATAAGATGTAAACATTAACTATGATATGATTTTATTGAAAAACTAATGAAAAATATACAAAAATTAAGAAAATATGATTTAATTTCTACGATGATACTCACAAAAACAATTTTTGGCATTTGAGAAGCATAAATGAAGATCGAATTTTGAGCAAAGTTTACAACTTTCAATCGAATTCCGGAACAGGTTCTGGTCATACGAATGGTCTCATATTTTGCAGCACTTAGTTTTAGCAACTAAAGAACAAAATAAGATTTATTCAAAGCAAATATATCTTTTAAGGGCAGGTCTATTATACAAAAATACATGCTTTCAGCATAAGTATTTATGTGTATTATTCCTATACTAGAACAAATGCTTGCACAACAATTTATAATAAGCTAAGAAAATTCCTAGAGAATATATCAGCAACTATCTGTATGCTTAACTTCGTATGTAATTCATACCTTTTCCTACATATTTTTTTTTTTAAACAAGAAGCTCCTACAAAAACTACCAAAAATGTGTCAATATGCTCAATTTATTTTCTGGCACAAGGACTTTCACTGACTTGTGTAGGTTATTGTTTAAAGAGACCAACAAATACAATAATAAAAGCAGCTATAGTAAAGATTGAAACCTATGAAATTGCCTAAAAAATTTGACAAAACACATGCCTATGTTCAGCTTTTTTCATCATACCCCTCATAAGTCCCAAGGAGTTAAATTTTTTTTATTTTTCTCTTTTATGGTCTCATGGAAAGAGATTTATTTTTTTAAATGGGATTTGTTTACATAAGTTGGAGACAAAAGTACATTCTTTTTTTTTTTTTTTTTTTTTGTTTGTTCCCCCCTTGAAAAAAAATATAATAAAAATAAACTTTTTTAATATTTAAAATGATTAAGGTTTCACAGAAAAACTCAGTTTTTTTTAAAGGTCACATGTGTCTGCTTAGGTTGTTGATTGGCTGAAGATTATGCCAACATAAAGGACTACCCAAATTTGTATTTTATAATTTGGCTTAGAAATGATAAAGCTAAGTTATTAGGCTTTGAAATATTTTATTTAAATTTTGTGTATAAATCAAAATTAAATATAATATATTGGAAAAGTGTTACTTTTTTGTTTGACATAATGTATAAAGAGAAACGGTTTAATTTTGGTTTTATTAGGTATGAAATATGGTTTTTATTTATTACACCGAGCTTTAAAAGTGAGTAAACACCAGTGATTTTTTTTTTTTTACTTTTTAAGTCCGACTTAAACTTTTTTAGAACCAAATCTATTATTCAGCCCAATTTTCAACAAACCGAAAAGTTTAAATTTTAATCATTGGATAGATTTTAGGATTTTCATTATATTAAAAAAAAAAATCAAATAATTTGTGGTGTTTACTCACTTTTGAGGCTGAGTGTATGTACTTATGTTGAAATTTGTAATGTAATAAGGTCAGATTGATAACACTGTGCTAGTTGTAAAAACTGTCAACCGGGGCACCCAGCACGCCGCGCCGGGTTAATCGAATTCGAGTATGCTGAATTCAAAGTTGATAACCGTTTTTTTAGGTTAGCTCTTGCTTTCGAGATATATCGTTATTTCAAAAATGGAGGAGATTGCACAACATATATTTACGTAACTCAAAAACGGCTTAGCTTATTGAATAAACTAAAAAAAAAGATTCCGCAATAAATTGACCTTTTAGTAAGACTCATATAGTTTTTAGATTTGTGGTCGTTAGGACAGAGTAATAATCAACACTTTATGGAGAAAACCATTTTTTTTCTATACATGAAATAAACTCAACTATAAAGTCTTTCACGATATAGCAAACTTAAAATTAAACATCCAAAAACACTATTCCCCTTATCCTCCTTCTCACAACCTATATCTTCTTCTTTACAGAAGTGCCGTCCAACGATAAAAAAACAAGTAATAAAGTATGGTCGGTCAAGCCCGATCATATAATACCCTACACTAAGTAAATGAACAAAAACATTTTTCTTTCAAAATTTCAATAATTTATATTCGTGAGTAATTTTCGGAAGTGGGCCTTATATGGCAGCTATGACAAACTATGGACCGATCACAATGAAATTTGGTCATTTGATTAATGCCTATATGAACGTTATTTATGTTTAATTTTATGTCATTACCAACATTTTTAGGAGATTTATGCTCGTTAAAGTCATTATCGGAAGCAGGCCTTATATGGAAGCTATGACTTATTATGAACCGATCATAATAAAATTTGGTGACATTAATTCCGTATATATAAAACTTATTTGGATAAAAGCTATATAAATTAAATATATATATGACCGATAAAATCCAAATTCGGGAGGACTTTTGTATGGGTGCTCGGTGAAATAATGCACATGAGACATATTTCTCCCCTTCCGACCTCCATCGCATATACACTAGCTTCATTCGTCCGAAGATGGAATATAATTCCCACTTATGGGCAGGAGCTGCAACGTCAAGTCTAGAGCTGCTGGACCGGGTTCAAAGAAAGGTGGTTGATCTTATAGGTGATGAAACTGTTACCCGGTTTATCGATACTTTAGAACATCGTCGGAATGTGGGCAACTTGTCCTTATTTTAGAGATATTACCACGGGTGTTGTTCAGCAGACATAAGTAATATCATACCTAATACGTGCACTTTCATTCGGAGCACACGACTATCACACAGATCGCACCAATTTACTATACACTACTCCCTCTTTCCTCCTTCCCATAACTTAATTTCCTAACATCAACACAATGCACTGCATATATAGGGGGATCCCCTGAGTGTTGGTTACAAAAAAAAAAGTGATCGGTATACTTTAAGGTGGGTGTTAGACTAATATTTTTGGGCGTTACAAACATCTGCACAAATCCAATATATCCTCCTCACTATGGTGGTGTAGGGTATAACTACAGATCAATTTGATGTCCTCTGAATAATCTCATTTTTCAAGGGTCAAATGAACTCATATTTTTTTAAAAAACTTGAAAAGTTCTTCACCCCATCTGACCTACTTTCTATAAAACTAATTTATGTCAACCTAAGGGGGAATATAACTCTCATAAACAGTGCGATGTTTTAAAGTATCTTTATTCTTTCGACCGCAAATATTAGATTTTATGTTTCACAAATACTTATATTTCATATTATGGAATTTTTACTCAGTTTTTGTTACATTCTTCCAGAAAAGCTAAAACATTTGAGAACGACATATACGTCTGTCAATCTCAAATGATTTAAATGTTTAAAATTGTACTTTAACTTAAATATATCAAGTTTAGACAGAGTCACAGAAAATGAGTGATGTTGGTTAACCGTCTCAAAGTACTGGTTTGCTTTATCATGTTTCCCATGTTTAAGTTAGTGATAACCGTTCTTGAGCAAAACCATTTTTTAAAAAAAGTTTTGTTTCCACTGTTTTGCAAATATTTACAATATTAGTCTAACATCCACCTTGAATCACTTTCTGAGTCGATTAAACGATGTCTGTCCGTCTGGCTGGCCCACAGAGGGATTTTGGTGCCAAAAACCCTATTTTTCGACCAATCAATTTCAAAAATCAAAAGATGCAGTTTTATAGAGATATGCTTAAAGGTGAAATGTGCACATAAAATTTTAAGAAAAATTTTATTGTATTTTTAAAAAATTTAAGTAAATTCCATATTTTCACGCAATTCAGTGGTTTATATATGTATAATTTTCCTGCTAATACCATTTAGCTTTAACGTATTTGAAAAATAAAGCATTTTCCATAAATAAAAAAAATTATGGGGATATCATAAACAGTTAAGATATGCCTAAATCTATAAGCCTCTAAAAATTATTTTATTTGTGATTTTCCATGGAAAAAAAATAAAATGAAAGGTGGAAGTCTCTTTTTTCGATTAAAAAGAAATTTGTTCTCGGAAGTTTTTGGAACAGCATGAAACATAAAATATTTTGTCGAATGATAAACGAAATATCTAAAAAATTCTTATCTACACAAAGAAAACAGATTTGTAGTAGCAACCGAATTTGTTGCCAATCGAATGGCTATGACCGATTTTATTGAAACTCGGCATGCATTCTATTTTTATTTCGTAAAATGTATGTACCAAATTTCTGGCCTTTTGCTTGGATTTGGATTGTATGGGCGTTGGATGTGGACGAATTTGATAAAATTTCTTTTTTTCTTCTTAAATTGGTCCATATAATTCTCGGTGCCAAATTTCAATGCTCTACGGCAACTCCTTATAATTTTTGGACAAAAATTTATTAAAATTTATTAAACCTCTGTGTGACGGGCTGTCCATGAAGACATTGTGCGCAAAGTGCAGGTCGTAGTTTTGAAGATTTTTCGATAAAATTTAGTACATACATTTTTCAGACCAAAGACAAAGCCTATTGAAACTGGCTAAAATTGTTTTTTCACCTAGCCCCATACAAATGTGCTCACGAAATTAGACTTTTTCGGCCATAAATGTTTTATTTATACAGGTATCTTCACAAATTGCACTGGAAATAAGTTTCATATAGACATAAATCACACGACCTAATTTTGTGGCCGACAATCATTCACGAAAATAAATTATTGAAATTAAAAAAAAAAAAATTGCCCGACCATACTTTCTTTCTTATTAATATTTGAAATTAGTTTGAAAAAAAAAAAAAAACATTTCCATAAAAAATCATACAAATTGTGGAATATCCCAATATTAAGGGCCAGGTTGTACATGACGTTTATGCTGTTAGATTACACTTGAAAAGCCCTTTCAAATATTACCTCAAATTATATGAAAGGAAATGTAAATATTTGCAAAATACTCAAATTCTTGTTAAAAACGAAAATAATTTGACCAAAACAGACCATTTTTTAATATTTATTGACTACTTCACAAATTTATTTATTTTGTAATGCAAATATTTAATAATTAAAACCTAATACATACATATAACATCAATATCTGTGTTGTAAACTTACCTGGATCATCATCGTCATCCCAGTCTATTTGTCCCGTTGTTAAGTTAAGATGGGCAACGAATATGAAAAGCGTTGCCAAACCCAAGCAGTAGCGACTGGCAAGAAGCAGCGTCACGCGGGGAAATTTTAACAATTCCATAATAAGCTGTCTTTTCTTTTTTTTTTCAAAAAAGGATGTATAGATTGAAGCACAAATTTATTTATTTTTTAACAAGGTAATTCGTTGTTGAAGTATCTAACTTTGTTTGGAATAGGGTAAGTATGAGTGTAGTTGTGGGTAAGATCGTGTTTGTGTGAGAGTAATTTTTTTTTTACAATTTGGTTTTATTTATTTATATTTTGTTCGTTTTTGCTATAATTTATTATCTCGTAGGTTTAGTAAAAAATATATTTATATGTATTTTGTATATATTCATGTATGTAGTATGTGTAACAACATAAAAGCCGAGCTAAAATTACAAACAAACTAGAACAATTTTAATGTTTCCTGTTGGCGGATGTTACAATTTAATTTCTGAAGCGTAACAATTTTCCAAATGCCTTGTTTTTTATTTCATTTAATATTTTTTTGTTTTTGGTTTTTTATTTTATATTTTTGGCTGGGGTTTGTTTTGCAACCAAGTTTTCTGTAGCTGTTCGTTTGTTGGTGATATTGCTGGAGTTGTTGTAGTTGTTGTTTATGTTGCTGATTCATGGCAGATAAGAATTTACATTTTTACTTGTAAATGATGCAACCTGAACCATTGTTTTATGTTAAATTTAAAAAAAAAAGTTTATTTTTTATGTTACCGGTTTTTATATAAGTATTAAAAGGTACGCTTAAGCTTAGGGGTTTTATTTTTTTTTTTCTTTTTTATATTTTGTGTTTTCTTGGTTTACTTTTCCTTATTGTTGTATTTATTTTAATTTATATTTTTTGTTGCAATACGAGTTTTTTAACGCTAATTAACTTGTTTTTCCTTTTTTGAATTGTGTTCTTCCTTCAGGTGATTGTTCATTTGCCCAACGATCGGTATCAGCGTTACTTGAGTTAAGAAAAGGTTGCAATTATTCTTGTTTTGCTGTCAGTTTCAGTTATAAAATAGTTTTCATGTTTGTTGTTATTGTTGCTGTTGCTCTGGTTGCTGTTTTTGCTTCAACATAAAACCATTTTCTTCATTATGTCTTCTCTGTTGCTGTTTTTCCTGGCTCAACAAAATCTGTAATAAGTCAGAGAAGAAAAAAAACTTATTTAGCTTCTAATTATTTTAGTTACAAATATCAATTAAAAAAACTGCCTGCTACAGACAATAATTCGTTTTGTTTGCTTGTTTAAAAAATAAACTTTAATTATAAAGCAAAAAACAAAAAAAGGATTATATTTATGTAAGCTTAAAACTTTTTATTAACTCTTAAAATTTTATTTAAATGAAATTTATTATTTTAAATATCTCTTTAGAGTTTTTATTTCCAACACTTCGTTTTATTCATATTTATGTTTGCTTTTTGGCATATTTTCACTTTTGTTTACCACTTCAATCATGGCCTCATTCCATAAACTCACTTTGGAATCTCCTGTTTTTTTTTTTTAATTTTTGCTTTCGTTTCAATTTGTACGTCATGTTGAAACAAGAAACAGCACTTTGTGTGATGTGCACTTGAATGTTTTTATTTTATTGCATTTTCAATATTTTATTAAATTTTTAACTACTACTCGTATCTGTTTAAGCATGCAGAGTCAGGCGCTTACGGCAGAAGAGGCAAAATCGACAAGTTTGTGGATAAAGTGAAAAAAGCAAATGATAAAATATCAGATATAACATTAATTTTAACGCCTTAGTTAAATATGAATCAATTTTAAAAGCAATTACTTAATTGCACAACAATATGTATATTTTCAAGAAAAAAATTTAATAATTTTATACTGAAAATCGTATACAAATTGCTATTAATTTTTATAATAACTCTATATAGCTGAAATGATTTCTATGGTAAACATTTGTAGCAAAAATCTGTAGTTTATAAAAAATATTAAGCATTAAGTGAGTAAGTAATTTCATATGAATTAATCTTAATGAATCAACACCAGAAGTTTTTATCAACTCCACGCCGAGTAGTTCTATCCTTGTTCTTGGAAATATCATTTTAGTACTTTCGGTTGCTGAATAAATTTTTTGACTTGTAACAGTTGATAAGATGGTAGTAATCATATTAAGCATAGCTTTGGATACAAAAAAATGAACTACATACAACAAAATAATTAGGTCTTCGAATAATTTGAATAATCAGAATTTGAATAACTAATAATGTCCTCTATGACATTCACAATAACTCGTTACACTCTAAACGAATGGATTTAACCCAAATCACATTTTGCTCTCATTTTGTCCCGTACCATTTCCAGCATAACTAGGTTTTGGGAATCGGGAAATCCTGGTTGGGAATTCTAGCGAAATTTAAATTTTTTTTTTCAGCAAAACCGTTTAAATGAAAGTAGACTTAAAATCGTTTGTTGTTCATATTATCAATAAGAAAAATAAAATAAGAATTAAGTTTTTCGACAAGAAATGTAAAAATCACATTACTTAAAAATTGTTTTACAAAAAATTTGCGATTTTTAATAAAAAATTTAAGATTTTTTAATTTTCTATTTTTTTTTAATTTATAACTTTTCTATTTTCATATTTCTTGCTTAATTGTTTTTTATACTTTTCACCTTCGTGAGAAGGGTATATATGCATTTGTCATTCCGTTTGTAATTTCCATAATATAATTTTCCGACCCTATAAAGTATATATATATTCTGGATCCTTATAGATAGCGGAGTCGATTAAGCCATGTCTGTCTGTCTGTTGAAATCAATTTTCTGAAGACCCCAGATCTCTTCGGGATCCAAATCTTCAATAATTCTGTCAGACATGCTTTCGAGAAGTTTGCTATTTAAAATCAGCATAATCCGTCTATAAATAACGGAGATATGAGAAAAATCCGAGACAACCTCTGAAAATTTCATCAAAAAAAGACAATTATAGCATGCTTTGACAAAAAACCAACAAAGCGTATGTGTGTTGGTTATTGCTTTGCGTATTTTGTTTTTGTTTTTATACCCTTCACCATGAGAGGCAAGTGTATTTATAAAGAGAAAGTTGTTTATAATGAGCTTTCATATGAGCAACTCTATCATACGTAAACACCACACACACCCAACATCAACATTCTACAACAATGGTGCGCAGCCCATAGCACAATTGTGCAAAATCAAATCACACGTATTCTTATGCTCTTACAATTTAGTAGTCGTTGTCCACTCAACGAGACAACTACAAAAGCGTATGAGCACGGGAGTATGACTTTTTCTTTATTTTTTCAGTTTTTGTATTTGTTTGTAGGTGCACTGAACAAAATAAAGAATTGAATGTGTTGGTGAGAGAATTTACTTTTGCGCACCTCTGTTCTACAATGTGGAATGAGCTGAAATGAATAAGAATTATAAATCAAACACACTCATGCATAATTTCGTTTATGTTAATTTTTGTTGTTATTTTTTCAACATACAATTGTGCAAAATAATTGTTGTGTTTATTGGGTTAGTTATCAGTGAGCCCTCAACGTGTGAATATGATTATCGGATGTTTTACAATTGCATCTGATATAATATTATGATTTTTTTTTGTTGTTGCTATATGAAGAGTTTTGCATGGGTAAAGGCAATGTACGTAAATATGTATACTTAGATGAAGGGTATATAAGATTCAGAAAACAGAACTACATGCAGAAATATACATGCAGAAATATATAGAAATATATATTTGTGCATGTTTACTGTAACCATTTCAAAAGTTTACAAGTTTTTTAACAATATTATAGTTACTCTAACAATTTATATGATTGTGGTAACTATAATATGGTTAATTTACTATTCGCATGATTGTATCAACCATATATATGGTCTATGGGGTGCCCCGATAGACTACACGATAATGTGCTGGACTATCAATCTGGGGGTTACGGGTTCGATTCCCGCCAGAGACCCTGGGTGTATCTGCAGACAAGCAAAACGCTTCGCAGTTTGTGTTTGTTTTTAAAAAAAAAAAAAAGTATATGTTTGTGACAACCATTTATATGATGAGAAACTTACCATATTAAGTTGCTCTCAGGTTATGGATATCATAATCTGAGAACAATATATTATGATAAAATTATTCATCATAAAAATGGTTGTCACAAGCATATACTTGTTTACTATAATATTGTTAAGAAACTTGTAATAATGTTGAAATGGTTACAGTAAACATGCACAACTATAGTTTTTTTTGTTCGTGTACAATACATAAACTTGAAAAACAATCAAACTGTTGAAACCATAGAGAAATATCATGATAAATCGAAAACGACAGAAGTTGTTCAGGTTTATTGCTTTAACGCAAAGCCACATATGGGCAATTCCATGTCATCGTACGTGACATTTGTACGCCTACAGAGTGGAATAGATTTTGCAAAAATAAGAGTATCTGAAAAATAATTTGGTCTTTATGTTCCATTCAGAGGGTACTATATTTTAAAAAAATAATAAGTTCTTTCGAAACATTGTTGTCCAAAATATCGAGCGAAATAAGGGTATATCGTGCGTGACATAAAACGTAAGTCATTTTCAGGTACATGTAGAAATATGCGAAAATTTGCGAATCGTGAGAGGCGTTAGGATTTTCTGCTTTACAGTCCATCATATTTAAATAAAAACAATCTTTGGATGATTTTATAATATATATAATTTAATATCGTACGTGACATACCGTACGTAACAGATTTTGATGAATTTTGTAATAAATATTATTAATCGAACATGACTTTTTCTCCCAAACTCTTTTCATTCAGAATAGGTACATGTTCATAAATATTATAAAATTGTACATGACGGAATTTTGTGCTTTTTTTGCATAAATTTGTTGCTATTTTATAACAAATTTGCTATACAATTGCATTACATGATGGCTTAGTTCAAATATGTTTGTAAAATAGCCCTATATTGACCAATTATTCAATATAAGACAACCAAATCTGAAACGTAAGAAATATCATTAAACATAATTGAGCATCCATTATCATTAAAGCATTTCATCTGCTCCAAAAATGGAGTCAATTTCGTGCACATTTTCTCAATATGTAGCTGAAAATCATAAAAAAAATACAAATTTTCAATGGAAAATTTCAAACATTTTTAAACAACATAATAAATGAAAATTAAAATATTTTTTTTCAAGCCTTCTAGATTTTATTTAAAACCAAAAAAAAAAAAATGTGAACAAAATCACACTATTTAAGAAATTATTTATAAATGTTATGAATTTAAATTAATGAAATCAAATCATACTATTTATGTTGAAACTTTTTTCTGTGTATACAAAAACTAAAAATATAAATATAAAATATATATCCGGTTCTAATAAACAATTTCATAATAGCAAAAAAACAATCAGAGTCAAAGTCATTTCATACAAGGTGGCGCAAAAGTAATCCTCCTATCAGAAAATGCTATAAATTTTGCCGATTATTGGTCAAATAAATAGTCAGCAATATTCCGCTTTTTGGAACAGTGTAGCATAACATTGTTTATTAACGTATATTTCGCATGTGTTTACTACACAAATGTCAAAACAGAACTGACATTAAGGGCCAATCGCAAAATTTATAGCATTTTCTGATAGGAGGATTACATTTGCGCCAGCTTGTACTGCATGCTAATTGGGAGCTTAGTTTTCGCCGCAATTTTAGCCTAAAACATACCAACTAATTAAAAAATTAAATATAGTCACTTTAAACAATTATTTTTGCATTTAAAATGTTGTAGTAAGCTCTAAATACTTTCACATAGTAACATTTTAGTGTTTTCTTCTATTCAAATCATCTTGAAAAAAGTTTCAAGGGTTTTTGTTTTTTCAGTCGTGGTAGTCATTCTCGTGGAATTGCCCATATATAGCAACAAAATGAGATATCGGTCATAAAAATAGATTGATTCTTTTCGAATATATTTACAATTAAGAGAATTCGCTCATTTTCACAAAATTTTAAGTTCTGTGACGAACTTGGGTTAGGCATCTCATACCGTCTTCCGAATGAGTGTAGTGTTTTCCAGGCGGAAATTTTTGCAATCATGGTAGCTTGTAATACACTATATGATCATAATACTCGCGGCAATATAGGTATTTTTGTCGACATTCAGGCGGCACTTCTTTCACTGAAGGCCTATACAATCTCATCCTCGTTAGTCGGGCAATGTAAGAACTCTCTGTCAAGGCTAGGTCGTCTATCTGACATTACTTTGGTTTGGTTCCCTGCGCACAGAGACCACTATGGCAATGAACACACAGACGAACTAGCCAGAATGGGATCTGCCTTAGACATCTCCATTGCGGTCTCAGTAGCAATTCCACTGGGGATTATTAAAGGTATTATCTTCAGACACTGTCTGAGGAGAATAGATGGCGTAATTTAGATACATGTAGGGTGGCCAAGTTGATTTGTCTCTCTTTTAACGAAAAACGTACTATGCAACTGATAGTCCGGAATAGAAGGGATATGTCAAGGCTGATGGCAATATTAACGGGACACTGGACGTTAGACAAGCATGCCAATCGTCTGGGACTCCCTTTTAACCACCATTGTCGTAGCTGTAAGGATAGGGAAAAAGAGGAAACGATTTTGCACCTTCTCTGCGAATGCCCAGCCCTGAGTGTCAAGAGGCATAAATTCATGGACAACTACACATTGACGAACCTTAGTATAAAAGAAAAATCCAATATTTTGGATATCCTTTTAAAGTTAGCTCTGCATAAATTTTCCCAAAAAGAAAGCGCTTCTGTAATTTGACTTGACCCCATATAATTGTTCTTATTTTTGTATACTTAATTCGTTAGTATGTTGTCTGTAATTTTAACTTTGTTATTTTTTTCCTCTTTATCTCAAAAAAAAAAATAAAAATTCAATTGAACTTTTTCAACTTTTATATTATATTATTCTGCTTAATTTTTGCTCATCAAACTGCTGATGACTATTTCTTTTTCTGTATTAGTTAGTGTATACGTTGAATTTTATTTTTGCACAAGTTGTTGTATAAACATTCTTATTCATTCACTTTCATTTCAATTTTGTTACAAGTTTTTTGTGTTAAGTTGTTTTGTAATTTATTGCTACATGCAACATTTTGACTTTTTATTTTTTCTGTGCATTTTATGTAAGCAATTGTTTTGATTATTGTTTAAAATATACAAGCAAACAAATAAACAAATACATACATATGTACTTGAGTAAACATACACACTAATATAAAAATATTTGCACATACAAGTTGGTGTCCTTGGTTATTATGCTGGTATTGGTGTGGTATGAGTGTGTTGCATGTTACAATTTCTGTGTGCAACACAAAACTTTATTTTCGTTTCTTTTTGGTATTTTCTTTGTTATAAAGGGGATTTTTTTTATTTCATTAAATCTGTTCGAGCTGGAGAGTGTGAGAGAGAGAAAGGGGGGGAAAAAACTTCTTCTTTTTTTTAATGTAATGCATTTGGGTTAAATTTTACTCAATGAAAGTAGGTTAAATTCAGATTTTACAATTGAATGAAATACAATTTTTCTTTTTGTTTAGCTGTTGTTGTTTGTTTTTTAATATTGTTGGTTTCTTCTTACAATAGAAATGATTTTATATGGTATTTTGTTTTCTTTATTTTCAAAGTTATTAAGTTGATTAAAATGGAAAATAACAGTGTAGGTAAAATGCACAGAAAGGATTTAAATTGTTTTCCTGTTTATTTTTTATTATATTATTTTCATTTGCACTTAAAACTTTTCATAGTATTGTATGGCATTAAACTAGATAAATAGAAACTAAACTTTTTCACAATTTTAAACCGAAATTATAAATGAATTGCATAAACAATCCACACCAAGACACAATATTTGTAAATGTCCTTGTGTGCTTTTTCATATTTAGTCTGTATAAATATTTCGAATATTCTGGGGAACAATTGAAATTTTTTTATTTTTTTTTTTATTTATTTTTTTTTGCTTTTGTTTAGGAGCAAAAATACGGAAAGCTGCAATAAAATTTGTTTGCCACAAGGAAGTTCTTTATATCCTGTTAATAATAAAGGTAACAATGAAACGTAGCGTAACAATACTCAAGGCTACAAAACAATACGGTGTAAGGAGAACAAAAGATTCAAATGTTTGAAAACAAATTTTTCTAAAGATCTGCATATACATACCTATAGTATTTAAAATGTAAATACATGCAAAACCTTATATACATTCAAACATAGCTGCATGTATACATAAGTAGCAAACAATACTACTACCTAGTGTTTTGTTCGCCATCTTTCAAAGCAAACACCTGGGATCTAATGGTGAAAGCAAAACTTTACTCCAGTGGAGTTAAGTGAAAGAATTTATATGTAAATACAAATACTGCTAGTATCCGTGTAGTGTTATTGTATCTATGTCTATGTATGCAGACATGCCATATATTTACTTTACTCTATGGTAAACCGCAAAGAAATAAAAAAAAAAATAATAAACACACTCACTGTGTATGTATAGCGGAAACGGAAGTACTGTGTATGTGAAATGCACGAAGGTAACATAACTTGGTTTTACTCATACACATACTGTTATTTTCTCTGTATTTTCTTATTATTTTTATATATATTTTTCCTAAATGTCATTTATATACATTTTACGTACAGATTCCTGAAAACAATACAATGCTTTTAAATTCTTACTTAATACAGAGTTTTGTATATTATTTATTTTTATTAAATTGTTGAAAGCAGGATGTTAACACTGCTGTTTTTTTTTTTATTTTAAATATGATGTCGTAGTTAATGAGCCTCTAAATAAAATAAAGAGGCTATGCTTTAACAAAAATTTAAATCCATTTGGTTCAAGGGTTTTTATACTTTAGCCTCTTAACAAATTGTCTTTTTAATTAATTCATGTTTGTAAATGGGCAAAAGTCTTTGTTATTTTAGAAATGAAATGGAAATTTAGGAGATCATTCTGAAACAAATTAAAAAAATTAATCGTTTTATACATTATTGTATTTATTTATTTACCTGAACACTTTTTATATTTAATGTGCCACTAAACATGCGGAAATTCAGACGATAGTAATGTTTTGAAACTAAATATTCACTTTTTATTTTTCTTTGATCAGGAGGCAATGACTAGTATTGACTATTAATAAACAAACATATTTTGTATAAAATGTCGTCAAGGGTTTTAGAAAAACTCGTGTGTATGAGCGAAGACATCGAAACATCTTTGTTTAAATAAATATTTCAATAAATTCTTAAAGCATTTAAAATTACTGAATTGGTAGTAAAAAATATTATGAAATATTTTCGTACGATGTGAAGTTAAGATGGATTTTATTGGCGTTACTAGGTCCCAAATATAATTTGTTTTGTAATAAACTGATATTAGATTTCTTATTTTTATAGTTTCAATGTAAAAGAAAACACTTCAGAGTAACAGATATTGTATTTTTTTTTTTTTTTGTAAATACAGTACCGAGCGCATATGCTGTTGTTACATTCTTAGTGATAGTAGGCAATTATTGTATGACATTGTTTCCAATATTTTTGTAAGGATAATTATAACAGTTTTAGTAAAAACAGTGGTAAAATTGTGCGAGCAAAAAAAATGCTACTCTAATATAATTGAATTGATTTTTAAAATGTTGAAAAAATTAATTATAAAAAATTGCTACAAACTATAAAAATGTTGCATTTACTAATAATATAAACAAATTTAAGGACATTACAATTCAAAAGGATAAACATTTTATCCAAAAATTTTTATGGCTAGTTTTAAAATGGATTTTATTGAAATAAAACTAAAAGGTTAGACATTGAAGTAATCAGCCTGTGTTACCTGATCCATGGAAGGTAACATCATATATTTGATGCTACCTAAACGAACACTTGTGGACATTTATTACTATTGCGACCTCCAAAAGATAATTTAATGATGCAAATATAATAAGGAGAAACCAATCCAATAAACCATATATTGCTTACAACTAGAGTTCGGTTTTAACCGAAACCTACAATTATTCTTCGGTTTTTACTTTTAATATATTTTCAGTAGAAAAATTCAAAATTTAGAAATGGGAAACAAACTTTTTCATCCAATTATTCATCCAATATCTCTAAAAACAGATTGGTAAAAATATCTTAAGATTTCTTTAATTTTTTTAAATTGTATTACAATAATTGCTTCAGTTGATGTAGCAGGCTACCTTTCGCAGGCTAAATAATGCAAAATTTTTGTATCAAAGTCTTAGTTATTTTCAAATATCCGATAAAAGTATGGAGTACTAGCTGACCCGGTGCGCTTCACCACCCCTATTGGCAGAAAGAAATAGTACTATTAAGTCTCCCTTTGTAAATTAATACTAATTCAGGAAAACATGTCTCTAGTTTCATGTTTATTGATTCATTGTAATGTGGATTCAATCTCATTCTAAAAGTATTATTGGAATAGAAACAAGTACCATAAAGACCCACATCTTGTATTCCTACTCAGCATCATGAATGTCTAATTTCATATTTCTGTGTCCATTATTAAAGAAAATACAAAAGAAAGCTACCATTATAATCACCTTTTGTGAATTCTAACTCATTCAGAATCATTTGTTTCTTATTTTCAATTTTAAGGTTTATTATTATAAAATATTCAAAAAGTACCTTTACAATAAAGAAAAAGTAACATTAATTATCCGTTTTGAATTCGCATTTCTAGGTCCATCATTATAAAATATTCAAAAAGTGCTACTAGTTGGAAAAAGTACCTACAATTCCCTTTTTTATATTCTAGCTCAGTCAGGATCATGTGTGTTTAATTTCCTGCTTATAGTATCATTATTACAGAAATTTCAATAAAAGTTTCTGTTACCTCAATATCCTTATGTTCTCTATTCTTGATTCTTTATTTACTCAGAAGCATATCAGCCAACTATTATATACACATATAAGTAAAATAATTTAATATAATATAAAGTACCATTAGAAGAAAAAGTAAAAGTTTTCCATTCTGTCAAGTTTGAAATTTCAAAGTAATTTCCTTATTCAAGGTTCAATATTATAGAAAATTCAAAAAGTGCTATTTGAAGATGTTAGTTCTCCATTTTTGGTATCATAATACAATTCAGCACCCTATTCTTGATTATTTCTTTAGTGAGAATCATATTAGCCAACTTAAATGTACGTAAGCTAACTAATTTAATATATTAAAAAGGTACCATCAAAAGTAAAAGTACCGATTTTCCTTTACCACTTGTCAAGTTTGAACTTTAAATTTTTATAGCTTTTCCTATATTAACAACTGATTTAAAAGTTAATAAATTATCAAAAAACCGAACCGAAACCGCGGTTTTGAAATTCTTCGGTTTTTTGGAATCTTTACTTACAATAATAAATTAAGCGCCTACGCTTTTGGAAACAGTAGTTTAGATCTGTTACTCAGGCCGCCAGGTCAGAGATTTTTCCTTAAATGTTAAATTGAAATAGTTAAAAATTGCGATAGCTTTTTTAGCTTACGTGATTACGTCAGCTAAAGATATGATTTTATGAAATAGGAACAGTGTCATATATAATATTATTTAAAGTTGTCTTCCTTTGTGTTTAAGTTCGTGTACTTACCATAATAAATGGATATTTGAATATGATTTCATTATTTGTAATTTTTAAAGACCACATGATGTCATATGATTGTGAAAATATTATTTTAGCATTAAATTTCAGCACCCTTCTAACATTAAGTAGTCATATGCTTTTGATATTTAGGCCACCACAATTTGAATTCCTTTTCATAGAGAATATCCGCAAGTAAGAAAAATATCACATAGCATATCGTTGGATATTTAATGCTCGGTACTGTATGCCTTAACACAAACTTTGATAATTAGAGTTATTAGAGTAATTCTAAAAAAACAAAAATATACTTATACAAGGTGGCGCAAAAGTAATCCTCCTATCAGAAAATGCTATAAATTTTGCGATTGGCCCCTAATGTTAGTTCTGTTTTGACATGCGAAATACACGTTAATGAACAATGTTACGCTACACTGCTCCAGAACGCGGAATATTGCTGACTATTTATTTGACCAATAATCGGCAAAATTTATAGCATTTTCTGATAGGAGGATTACTTTTGCGCCAACTGTGATATGGCGAGATATATTCTATCATTACTTCATGCTAAAATATGTGCCTTTAAGAAATTTTTAAACAAAATCTCCTAGATCACATTTTTTACGAAATCAAATAATTTTGTTCAACATATTTTGATATAAAGGGTGTTCCAATAAGAATTTTCGAACTTTGAATTGAATTGGCTGTCATTTATTTTGCCAAATTACCAAGGATGAATATAGCGTTCAACAACACGTGCAAATGATAAAACTTTTCTATCAAAATGGGTGTCGAATTTGAGATGATACATTCCAGATGAGATTCAGGAGCGTCCACTGTGTGGTGTGTTTTGATGGCGGTGGCATTGGTCCATATTTCTTTGAGAACGACGTTGGTCGATGATTACCAACTTCTTTTGGCCTGAATTATATGATATGAGCACTAACCACACGTGGTTTTAACAGGTCAGAACAATGTGCCACATTAGACTTTCTGATTCGATTTGAGGACATGGTTATCTGATGTGAAGTGGCCACCGAGATCGTGCGATTTGACCCCGTTAGACTTTTTCTAGTGGGGTTTTCTTAAGTCACAAGTTTTTGCAAATAAACCAAAAATCACAGGGGCCCTAAAAACTGACGCAACCCATATATTCAGCCTGATTTATGCGACAGAGTCATTTAAAATTGGACATTCAAATGTAAAATAACAAATTTGAGTAAAAAAAGAGTGTTAAAGTTTTGGTTAAAAAAGCTATTTAGAACCAAAGTACTTGGCGAAAATGAATCGATACAGTGATAATTTTAAATCCAAACAAGTCTACGCATATCGCTAGTATGGTGGACAGTAATAAGCTAGAAAAAGGTGTTCATTACGTGCTAGTCCTTCCCATGCTCCGAACATTATACATCCTATCTTCCAACAGGAGGGAAAGTCACGCTATAACTGTTTACCTTAAATCTACAACCTGCGGCCATTCATGTATTTAAGGGCTTCTAGCCTTTTTGCTTAATAGTTCGTATGCCATATGAATTTTGACATGAAAATCAGGATTATGTTTTCTACCAGGCGGAAATATAACAAAAACAATTAATATAACATACACCTGAATTCTCATCATTCAACTTGTCTTTAACATAATTTATTTATCGTTATTTTGCACTAAAATAAATGTACCTTTTTTACTTTTTGGATTCGATTTTATATATTATCCTGTTGTGTAGGCTCCGTCTACTTCTTTGAAGAAGAATATTTCTGTCATATAAATACCAAATAATTTATATCACAGAAATGTTTGCCAAAGTATTTGTATTGTTTTGTACTGTTTAAATCATTGATATTATTTTCTCACTGACACTTTCATTTATTATCTTATACTACATCAACTACAAAACACATAAAATAATTGTATTTGTTACAAAATAGAATGATATCAAATATTAGAAATGCCAACAAAATGCATTTTTTATTATTAAAACATATTAAGGCAGCATTTTATCTTAAAATTTAATAACATTCGCACATAACTAAAACTGTACCAAACTCCCACATAAATATTTAACTTAATTTCTAGATAATTTTGGTTAAATTGTAATAAACGAGAGCCCTCATCCTCTTGTAGTATGCATTTGACAAAACAACCCACAAAGCTCAACATTACAAACAATATACAAAGTTAAACAGAAACATTATTGTATCAGTTTTTAAGTTTTCTGTTTGTATCTCAAAAAAACTTGGGCATATGAGACACTTTCTAGCTCAATGACAGAAACAAAACACAAACAAAACTAACACAGAGCTAGAACTATAAAGGGAGCTACAGTTACAGAATAGGAAAGGAAAGGAGAAGTAGCAAATTATATTAGTATGCATATGCAGACTCTAGACCGAAGAAGTGTCCTTTTCACTTGTTTGCAGTTATAAAACAACAGCATAGTGTTCTTATTTTACAAAAGGATATGGTTATGTTTATTTTACTTGTCTCTGCTCCGGCTTTATTTTTTTATTTTTCTTATGGTTTCATTTCATTCTTTTTTTTTAGTTTTTTGTTTTTTTATGCAAGATGAAAGTACAAAATATTCATCTAAAAACTGGGAAAATGTCATTTCGGTATAATTACATTTGAAAAAGTGGTGAACTATAAAAAACTGTGAAAAAGTTATAACAACAATGGTATTAACAAGAAAAACAGGAAGTTTTAAAGACTTGACGAAGGGAAAATTTTTTAAAAAACAAGTAAGAAAGTATGGTCGGTCAAGGCCGTCCATATAATTCGCTACAATGAGTAAATGAGCATAAACATTTTTCTTTAAAAATTTCAACAACTTACTTTCATGAACCTGCACTTTGCGGACAAAATTTACATTGACAGACAGCCAGGCAGCCACACGGACGGGCGATCATCGTTTAATCGACTCAAAGTCGATCGGTATTCTTTAATGAGGGTGTTAGACTAATATTTTTGGATGTTACAAACATCAACACAAACGCATTATATCCTCCCCACTATGGTGGTGTAGGGTATAGAATCGTAAATACGGTGGGCTAGAACTATATCTTAAAAGGGAAGAAATGAAAAGGAAATAGTAAGAGTAAGAATAAGAATAATAAGAATATTATCTGTGGTAAATTTCGTTAAAATCGGATATGAATCATCCCAATAAAGACTTTTTTCTAAGAAGACCTTTATCATTTTGAACTGTATGCTTAGCCACTGTGCTGTACAAACTGCAGCAAATTCAATTGTTAGTTTTTTCTAACAAGTTAAGTGTTAACAAGATACGAAAAGCTAAAATACCAGAAAATAACTGAAAATATGTTTGAAACCTTAAAGAAGTTAAAGTTGAGCTATAAAAACTAAATGATTATGTTGGCACATTATATGCAATAGTTAAACTGTACAACAACAACGACTCATACAATTGCAAATTAAGACAAATGAAAATGTCAGATATTTTTTTTCTTTTTCTTATTTGACATCTTCCCAAAACTTTTACAAAACATCAACAATACATAAGAGAACAAACAAAAATCGTATTTTTCTAACAATTTTATTCATTTGATAGACATGTGTTTTTTAAAGAAAATTAAATTTGTTCATATGAGACTTCCATACAAATTGACAGCTGTTAGCAGGCGTTTTAACAATTTGTTTTTCAAACTGAAAAACCTACACAATTCCTTATAAAGACAAGTAGAACAACCACAATAGCAGTATCTTATTCATGCTGAGCAATAGTTATTATCAGCAACATCATTATTAGTTTCATTATGCCAGAGATGACTGTCAATGTAAGGAAATGATGACGAGGATGATGAGTAGAAATACAAAAATAAAAATAAATAAATGAAAGAATATGAATATGAAACCCCATATAAAACTTTTACATAGATACACACCTATATGTATGAATGTGTTTATATATACATACATTTATAAATGTACAACTTCATTCAATTGTATGCTGTATCTGACTTTATTATGAGTATGTGTTGAATTGTTTTTTATTATTTTTTTTTTTTTTATTTTTTTGTTTATTCCAATTACTTGTAATGCAAGTACTCTAATGGTTTTTGAAACACAAGAGTGCAACAACGAAGTGAAATAAGAAAATACATGCAAAAAACTATTACACAACTAGATATGTATATATGTATGTATCTCAAAAAAAAAAAAGGAACAAAAAACTCAAGCCTCATAAAAATTATCTGCTTCAACAGCAAACTACATATGTATGCATATACAATATATACGAGGATGGCACAAACAATTTAAGTAAAACTCTGCAGATATCTCATATACCTTAATGAGGAAACTTGCTTTCTTTATCTCAGACAACTGGAATTGAGTATAACTACATTATTAAATGTTAGGAAGACACAAAAGTTTTAGAAAAGGCTCGACCCTCACCCGTTCCAAATTTGTTAACACTTGGTACGAGTTCTTTAAAATCATACAAAACTTGAAGTTGCTGAAAAATGTTTAAGTCTATAAGACATTAATAACGTGTATAAATGCCCCTAATTTAGAAATTTTAGACCTATTTAAACATATTATTTCAAATAAAAAGCGAGACCATGAAGCTCAAATAAGTGCTTAGAAAATTGCAAACATCGGCATTTCCAACAGCTGTAAATTTCTTCACAACTGCCACAAAAATAAGAAGTGAGATCGTAAAATTCTTAACACACGTTTCTCATTAAAACTTTTAACCCAATTATTATTTGATTACCTTTGTAAAACATGTCAGTTATTATGTTTAATGTCAATTCATTAATTTGCTGTTAATCTGATTAAAATGAGTGACCAGAAAAAAGTGGAAAGGAAATATTTTCAACAAAACCCAACTTGGTCCTACGAAAAGTTGGCCAAGCATTCAAAGGTCTGCTGTCAAACTGTTTCAAATGTTATTAAACAGTACCGAGAACTTGTCCGTTTAAAAAAAAAAACCTGGTTCAGGTAGAAGGAATGGTCCACATGATGCTTCCAAAGCCAAAAAAATAGAAAGCATTTTCAAAAGAGCTCCCAACACATCCGGTAGGAAAGCAGCCCAGTTAGCTCAGTGCTCAGACCATTTGGTACGAAAAGTTAAAGCCAATGCAGGTCTAAAAACATACTAGGCTCAAAAAGTTTCTGACAGGAACTCTGCTAAAATTTAGAGACCAAAAACAGAGCACGGAAATTGAAGTCAAATTTTATAAAAAAAAATATTCTTGGTGTATAATGGATGACGAAACGTATGTTCTGACAGATTTTTCGCAACTTCCTGGTAAAAAATTGTATGTTGCTGATACTCAAAGGAATGTCGAAGAAAAGTTTAGGACCCAAAAGCAGACAAAATTTCCCAAAAAGTTCAAGCAATATGCAGTTGCAGCAAAAAAGCCAAACATTTGTTACAAAGGGCTCTATAAATACCGAAATTTACATCAAGGAATGTTTACAAAAAAGGATGCTTCCATTCATAAGACTTCATAATGTGTCCACTTATTTTTGTCCTGATTTGGCACCCTGTCACTATGGTAAGAAAGGTCTTGAGTGGTAAAAGAACAATAACGTGGTATTTGTACCAAGAGAAGCAAATCCTTCAAACAGCCCGGAGCTAAGGCCAGGGGAGAGATATTGGGCTCTTGTTGAAAGAGAATTGAAGAGCACAAAAAAGGTATCCACAAGTGTGGTAGATTTTAAACTGAGATGGACTGCCTGTTCGAACAATGTGACAGAAAGCATTTAAAAAACTTTAATGGAAGGGTTTTCGAAAAAGGTTCAAAATTTAATCACTAGTGATTAGAACTATAACTTTTTTTTTTTTTTTTTGTAAATTGTAACAATAATTTCAATCAAATTAAAAAAGATTCAAAACTGTAAGTTTAGTGGTTTCGTTTTTATACACATATGTGTTTGTTAAGAATTTTTCGGTCTCACCCCTTACATGAATATGATTAATTTTTTGCTTCGTTAAATTAATAAAATGGGCTATTTAATAAAGGTTTTATATATTATTTGGATTAACGTTGAAAACAAATATAGCGTTTTCTGTTTTGTTGCAATTTTTTTCCGCTTACGTTATGTGCGAACAGGGAATCATTATTGATTGTATAAAAAAAATAGCTTAAAATCAAAAACTATATTTTCGTTGCCATCATTCAGTTGTTTGTTTGATAGCTGAATTTTTTACAATAAATTAAATTAGCCTCGTACACAGATATAAAAGCAAACAACGAATTTACTCATATACAACATCAACAAAAGATGCAACTGAAGCACTTGGTAATGTATTCTCGTACATTCTTATACATTGAGTTTGCATTGTGTATATAAAGTAACACTTGTGCTTATATTAATAAGTACATTATACCACCCATAAGGTATATTCAAAAGATTTATATTTTCTGTTCAACCTTAGTTTCCAATAAACTAGCAACTATTCGGTTTACAATTATAGACAATAAATTTAACAGGTCATATTTTTACGGAAGAAACAACAATATATTGGACCTTACCCGTTACAAATTTGATAAAACATTATACACAGGTTATTTATGATCATAAAAAATTTTAAGTTGCTTAAATATTTAAAACTGTCTCTTAGCGTAGTTCAAAATTCATATTTTATAAAAGAATGGTGCAATGGGGTAATTTGTTTTAACATTTTTTTTCTCATAGTGTATAACTACCATTGTGTCAAAAATTGGAACACAAAACTCCAAAATATTCATGAGACCATAAATTCCACCTAAAACTAGCGAAACCAAAATATGGTTTTGTTAGTTTCGATAAGTCCTACGAGACAATACACAAGAGAAGGCGTTTGAACTCGACGACTTCAAGAATGCAGCACTGTGATGTTAACTTTGAACCTATATAAAAATCAAACTACAAAGAATTACAAAATTCTGGATAACTTTAAGTTTTCCATAGCCATGAAAAACATGTAAGTATAACAAATATAATCGAATTCGAAATAAATTTTTTTTTTTATCGAAATTTTTCATTTCTTCCCTTTATATTCTTGGACTAAATAAATTTTCAACCTAACTTAATTCTTGCTTGCCTGAAATGCACCTATTATTTCAGTCATTAGTATAACATCATATACATATATATTTATTACTTTTTCTACAATATTAGTACTAGTAGAACTTGTATGCATATGTATATGCAGTAGCATCCTTAGCAGCAATATGTATAAAACAACAGTAACAACTAGCTGCAGCAAAACTAGTCACAGTGGCAACAACATCAGTAAATTGACATCGTGTAGTTAATGTCATGGTATGTAATTTATATTACTCCCTTAAGTATAATTCAGCAACATCCATGCATGTAAAACATCAGCAAAAACATCAACTTTCTATGTACATCACATTAGACATTAGTGTTCCTAATGTAATAAAACGCAAAAAAAAACAAGAAAGGGAACAAAAAAATATATTAATACTTTTTTGTTCTTAGCTATTTTTTTGTTTTCCAAACATTTTATGGAATATAAAAATTTGAATTTTTCTTAACAAGAAGGGTGCTGTAAAGTGATTGCAATAATTAAAAGGTTTATATTTTGAATATACTAAATTGTTAAAATTTTTATTAAAAAGCAACACCCTGGCAAAATCCTCTCATCAAATTTAGTTTTTTTTTTACTGAAATTACCGATATTTTTGTCATGAGAACATTTTTTTCTTCATAAATGTTGAAATAAAATCCGAATGTCTCTCGACCTAAAATGATTAAACAAAATAATGTAAGAACGTAAAACGTTTGCAGCTAGTCAGAGGGATTTTCTAAATATATATTTGGGAGATTGGTCTCATCTTTGTAACTTATTACCTATTGTACTTAGCTAAATTTATCCCAAATAGTCTAGATAGTAATTCAATATTACGCCAAAAAAAAAAAAAAAATTAAAAAAAAAAAAATTATTGACTTTTTTTGCTAAATCAAAAAATGGATATTTGCAAGTATCAAAATTAATGTTTTGTAACTCAAAAATTAAATGTTTTTACTTTTTTGCAAAATCTAAAACTTTGTCGACTTTTTTTTGTTCAAAAGATAGCTTAGGACTTTTCCGTAAAGACATTTTACGTCACTTAGTGGGATGCTAGTTGGATATCTATCAAAAATAATGTTTTGTAACTCAAGACATACAATTTTTGATTCTTTTTTTGCAAAATCTAAAACCTTCTTTTCAAAATGGACACTTTTGTTTTTTTTTTGCTCAAAAGAAAGCTTAGGTCTATTCCTTTAAGAGATTTTTGTTCGATTAGTGGGATGCGAGTGGGATTTATATCAAAATAAGTGTTTTGTAACTCAAGATATGCATTTTTTTTGTTTTGTTTTTTGTTTCTTTTTTTGCAAAATCAGTAACTTTTTTGATTTTTTTTTTTTTTTTTCAAAATGAGCCAATTTTTTATTTTTTTTTTTTTTTTGCACAAAAGAATGCTTAGGTCTAATACTTGAAGCCCTTTTTGATCGCTTTTTGGCATACGAGTGGAATATATATCAAAATAAGTCTTTTGTAACTCAAGATATACAATTTTTATATAATGAGCCAATTTTTTAATTTTTATTTTTTTGCTCAAAAGAAAGCTTAGGTCTAATACTTGAAGCCCTTTTTGATCGCTTTGTGGAATACGAGTGGAATATATATAAAAATAAGTCTTTTGTAACTCAAGATATACAATTTTTATATAATTATAACTGAAATTATTCATTAACAACATGATGTTCTATTTGCTTGTATTCCATATTTTTTTTTAAGTATGGAACACACAGCGTATGATTATTTTTCAATATATGAAATATTTTGCCATATATGAAATATCAAGTATACGCCTTAAATTGTTCCATTTAAATGACATTCATATGACTCTAAAAATCCAGTTCAATAATATTACTACGAATTAAAACGTAAATTTAATAAAGATATCAAATTTATTTATGTTTAAAACTCAAAAGGTTAAATTTCATTACGATCGTTCCATAATTACTCATATCGCCCAAATAAGGCCGACTTCGGAAAAGTGTTTTTGCTCATTTAGTCATTTAATTGTTTTAAAATTTACATTTCCTTATTAGGTGATATTATAGATATAATTTATAAAAATTTATATAAAATGATAATGAAAAATACAAATAATATAAATTATCTTATTGTACTATATTTTATATATTGAATAACAAAAACGCAGGGTTACTATTAAGTTAAGCCCATTTGGTCCAGTTAATTTAATTTAAAACAGGTAAGAGAGCTATATTCAGCTGTGCCGAATCTTATATACCCTTCACCAAATTATACTTTAAAATAAAAATTTTAAATATTTTTAGGTAAACAAAATTAAATTTTTTTTTTTCAAAATTTAAAAAAAAAAATTTTTAAATTTTTTTTCAAAATTGTTTTTAATTTTTTTTTATTAGTGAAAAAAAATTATAAAAAAATGTTTGTGGTAAAAAAAATGTTCGTGTTAAAAAATAATTTTCCCGATTTTGACCCATTGTAGCTCCAAATTACTATAGCCTTATATAAAGCGTTGCAATGGACTTTGAAATATCTATCATTAGATATCCATATTGTCTATATTAATGACTTAGTAATCCAGATATAGATCAAAAATAGGCCAAATTTGTGGACCGATTTTCTCGTTTGCGAATAGCTACCGAGCCGGAAGAATTCCCGATATATTGATGTATCAACTATGTTTGTAAGTTATTTGGGAGCTACGAAAACTTGATTTCAGCATTCAGACGGACAGACGGACATGGGTATATCGACTTCGCTATATATAACGATCCAGAATATATATACTTTGTGGAGTCGCAAATGAAAAATGTAACATTTGTAAGTTTTTTCTAACCTAACAGCAGGGTTAAGTAAAAATTAATTTTATATACACAGTGAAAGCAATTTCGTGATAGCAACCGAATTTGTAGCCAATCGAATGATTCTGTCTTAGTGGACGAATTTTACAGTTGTAAGTACAAAATTTTAGAAGGGTAACAAAAGTTTGGTTGCTTCAACCAAAATTCTTCTTTATCAACTAACATTCTGTTGATAGAACTGAAAAATTCTATGTGTGCAACCGAATCTTCCGATTGGCAACAAATTCGGTTGCTACTACGAATCTGTTTTCTCTATGTAATTAAAAAGCTTTAGGGATTAATATAAGATTTTCTTAATCGCGCAATAAATCAAATTTAAGGAACAAATTTCAAACTACGAGACCTTAGCTTTAATATGGCATCAGAGCTGATAAAATCTGATCAACAGTTCTAAACTTATTAAAAGTTTTACTTTAGGCTTTCAAACGGAATATGACCACCTTACTAAACATATAAATTATAGCGTCAAACATGTTTTGGTTATTTGTTTAGAATTTTTTGAAATTTACTATCATTTCTGTTATGTAGAAGTTAGGAGTATAACCTTTTTTATTATTTTAATTTAAATAGTTAAGAAAATTTATTTTAATTTTTCAAAGTTAAAGCTCGAATGTACACACAGAATACAGATTGGTTGGAAAATGGTTACAATTATGAATATTTATTGATTCTAACCAAAATATTAGTTTAATAATTGAAAATTGGTCAAATTAACAGATTTTCTTTTATTGTATCTAAAAAACCGTGTTTATAATTGAATTAGAATTCCCACAATTGAAATATTAGTTATCACAATAAAATATGTTTGTGTTAAAAAAATATTAACCTTAACTATTTTATCAGTTGTAGAAATAAAAAAATGGTTGTAATACAAAAAATAAGAAAGTAGTTCGGTGTTTTCAACCGATTCATTCCTTTAATAAAATATATTTTAGTAATTCGTCAATGATAACTAAATTTAATTCAGCAATAGAGGCATCAGTTTCGTATATAAGTTGTAATAAACGAAATTTGTTTACGAATTCGGTGTTCTCTACTGATCGAAAATTATATTTCAGTAGATTATTTTGACATTCACAAATAAATAACATAAATAAAATAAAAAAATTTTAATTTTATTGAAACAATTTTTGAAAAATATAAGAACAAATCGTTATTAAAATACATATTAGCAGAAAAATTAGATAAGATTAAGCCAACTACATAATTTTAAGGTATGTATGTATTATTTTCTTAATATGTTGTATCTACATTTAGAACGTGTTCGTACATTTTTATGTGTTTTAACAGCAACCCTCTATCAAATCCTATGATGTCTGGTGCAGCCGAAACTATTGGCATTTGAAAAGCAAAAGCTCAATTATGACACCACTTTGGCTGTAGTCCGTTGACAAAAATTGCAGAAATTTTGAGTTTTTTTGATTTCCTTATCTATGCCATAATCATTTGGAAAAACGTGATATCGAAAACAAACTTAAAAGCATTAAAGAGAAGATGAAGTTCAGATATTCCGTTAAACATCAGGCAATCCTGAATTTTACAAAAGGATAACTATCATCAACATATGTCTGTTGATAAGTTATTAGAGCAATGCCAAGTTTTGCATCTCATTTTATGATTAATATTGTTGTTTGTATCTAAAATAAATTGACAAAAAAAAATATATATTTTTTTTTAAATTCTATTATTACTTCAGTCCTTTTCACCGAATTGCTTTTTGAAAACAGTTGTGAGTACTATATAATTCAGCAATCGATTTTGTGTATACCATATATTCAGTCACTCCAATCGAATTGTGTGATAGTACATGTAACCGACAAAATTCGATTGGCGACAAATTCGGTTGTGAACACGAATCTGTTTTCTCTGTGTACATCTGAGCTGCCCTCCTTAAGTATTATATTTGCTTCGGATGGCTCTTAATCTGTTCTAACACTCACTGCTGCAAAACAAGATGCCAATATGATATCAAGAATTCCTGCAGAAAATCGATTGAATCTTTTGAAATTGGAAAAATTAACGACATATTTAATGTAAATACAATACATGAAACAGCTGTATACATTTTATATTTGGATGATCCCTTAATGTTCTCACAATGTTCCCAAATAAACTTTTAGTTTTACTTGTAAGTATTACAAATTAAATTTAGCATGGAACAAATATGAGAAATATTATAAAATATTTCACAAATTAAATTTAGAAGAAATATACATATGTATATGTTTTAAAAGCCTAAATTTAAATTTAACTAAATAAACTTATTAGGTTTTTTGGTCAATCTAATACCAATAAAACGTGCGGCGTACGCTAACATAAGTGTTTAGCATGTTAAGAAAACTTTAGTTACAACTACTATTCGAAACTGTGAAAAAAACAAAACATAAGTGCTTAAAATGTTCCAGTTTCTACTTTGGCAAAATGTTTACTTTTAGTTTTTAACAAAAACAAACATAAGTATATTAGGGTGGCCGAAATTATGTTGTCTATGTTACCAATTAAATTATGCATCCTTCAATGCATAGTACTAAGCATAGAACTTTGACTTCAGATAACTCCACTGGTAGCCAATCACACGATTGGGAGGTCAATTCTAATAACCAAGGACGCATTTGTCTTTCGATAATCACGGAAGAAAAATATATACCGTTCGCTTTTATAATGCTACAGTTTTGTGCAAGTGCCACTCACATATACCTTTGAACTTGGCTATCATGTCGAGTAAATATAATTTTTTTATAAAATGTTCTTTAATTTTCTTACAACTGTCCAAATATGAGATCATCATAAAATATCTTCAAAAACTCGACGTGAAATATAATTTTTATACCCTACACCACCATAGTGGGGAGGGTATAATGGATTTGTGCAGATGTTTGTAACGCCCAAAAATATTAGTCTAACACCCACCTTAAAGTATACCGATCGACTCAGAATCACTTTCTGAGTCGATTAAACGATGTCCGTCCGTCCGTCCGTCCGTCCGTCTGGCTGGCTAGTTGGCTGTCCATGTAAACATTGTGCGCAGAGTACAGGTCGCATTTTTGAAGATATTTCGATAAAATTTGGTCCATATCATTTTTTCTGCCCAAGGACGAACCCTGTTGAAACTGGCTGAAATCGGTTTATTATTTCACCTAGCCCCCATACAAATGTCCTACCAAAATTGGACTTTATCGGTCATAAATGTTTAATTTATATAGGTATCTATACAATTTTTTCTATAAATAAGTTTTATATATACAGAATTCATGTCACCAAATTTTATGATTATCGGTCCATAATTAATCATAGCTCCCATATAAGGCCTGCTTCCGATAATCGCTTTAACGATCATAAATCTCCTAAAAATGTTGGTATACACATAAAATGCAACATAAATAACTTTCATATAGACATTAATCACACTACCTAATTTCATGGTGATCCGTCCATAATTGGTCATAGCTCCTATATAAGGCCCACTTCCGAAAATTGCTCACGAATATAAATTATTGAAATTTTGAAAGAAAAATGTTTTTGCTCATTTCTTAGTGTAGGGTATTATATGATCGGGCTTGACCGACCATACTTTCTTACTTGTTAAAAAATACATTTTTTTATGCATAAGTACTTTGTTTCAGGCAACTGCCGCCATGTATGTATGCCATCAAAATTCGTATCAAATGAAAGCTTTAATTTAGCTTGATACCAAAATCCTATGGCCATTAAAAGTTTTGTAAAGGACACATAATTTTATAAACCAAAATATACTTTTAAGGACTGAGATCATAAAATTTTTAACGTACATATATGTTAATAAAAATTAAACCACCAAACTTACAATTTTTTTTTTTTTAATTGATTGAAATTATTATTACAATTTACAAAAAATATTATTATTAATATCAAACAGGTAGTCTATCTCCGTTTTAAATCTACCACACTTTTGGACACTTCCTTAGTGCTCTTCAATTCTCTTTTAACAAGAGCCTAATATCTCTCCACTGGCCTTAGCTCAAGCCAGTTTGGAGGCTTTGCTCCTCTTGGTACAAGTATCACATTATCGTTCTTGTACCACTCAAAACCTTACTTGCCATAGTGACAGGATGCCAAATCAGGCCAAATATAAGTGGACACATTAAGAAGTCTTATGAATGGAAATATTATTTTTTGTAAACATTCCCTGACTTAAATTTCGGTATTTATAGGGCCCTTTGTAACAAATGTTTGGCTTCTTTTTCCGCAAGTTTTTGGGGAAATTATGTGCTTTTGGGCACTAAACTGTTCTTCAACATTCCCTCGAGCATCAGAAACATAAATACATTGACCCGAATACTACGAAAAATGTTCCATACGTACGTTTCGTCATCCATTATGCAACAGGTATATTTTTGGTATAAAATTTGACTTCAATTTTCCTGATCTGCCTTTGGCCTCTACATCTTTAGCAGAGTTCCCGTCAGGAACTTTGAGCCTTTAAGCCTGCATTGGCTTTAACTTTTTGTACCAAATAGTCCGAGTACTGAGCTAACCGAACTGCTTTCCTACCGGATGCGTTTAGAGCTCTTTTGAAAATGCCTTCTATTTATTGGCTGTAGAAACATCATGTAGACCATTCCTTCCACATGAACCAGGTTTTTTATCAACGGACAAGTTCTCTTGATACTGTTTAAAAACATTGGAATCAGCTCGACGACAGAACTTTGATTGTTTTGAAAACTTTTGTAGGACAAAGTTGGGTTTTGTTGAAAACATTTAATAATTTAAGTACACACTTTTTTCTAGTCACTCATATTAATCAGATTAACAACAAATGAACATAATTGACATTAAACGTAATAACTGACATGCTTTATAAAGGCTACTTGAACCAAAAAAAAGTATCAAATAATACTTGGGTTAATAGTTTTAATGAAAAACGTGTGTTAAGAATTTGTCGATCTCAGTCCTTATAATCTCAAAAAATATCCTTAAGTAATACACATTTGGTCAATTCTCGAGGTCTCTTATCATTGTCATAATGTCCTGATATATTACAATAGTTTTTATTGCTTTTCAAGCAAAAAATTTAAAATAATTTTACTTTCTCTGCTATGTTTATTGTGTTATCGTAACGAACCAGCAGAGACCAATGCTGAATGCGTAAGAGTCAGTTAAGCCTAGCCGCCAAGTCGTGATATATTAGGGCTTTATGATAATATGACTGATAAGAGACCTTGTGAGTTGACCAATTATTTTTCGAAATTGAAAATATTGAATACTGTCTTTAGCATAAAACTTACACTTAACCCTAATACATCTTTTAAAATTGGCGAAACAATATTTTATAGATAGCGTGTTTTGTATATTTTTAACTATAATAGGAAAATTATCATACATTACTTATTATAGATTATGTATAATTAAAACCATAGATAAATACACATAGATCGAAAACTCTCCTGTCAAAGACCTAACTCAGTTGTAAAAAAGGTGGTGAGAATGTATTAGAAAAAATAAATATGTGAAAACAAAAACAACACTCGTATGTGTAACTTTTTTGAGTAATTTGTTTGTTTCAGTTTTTTTTTTTCTAGTTTCCGCTCTATGTATATTTTCTCTATAACTTTTTACAAACATTCATATTTACTTAATGAAGAATTAATTCAAATATTACCTGAAATATTTAAAAATGTTAAAACTTTAAATATTTCTTGTCATAAGATAAAAAGATTTTTTTGTTTGAACTTTTTCTTTTATATAATTTGAAAGTAAATTTTTTAATTAGGCTTAAGTTCATTTATTATAATTAATCTGTAATAATTCAAAGAATATCACTGAATACTACAATTTTTAGATGGAATTTACAATAGACCTTGACAATAAAGATTGTTGATGACGCACTTGGCAGGGTATAAAAAGCATTACAATTTGCCAATTGTCTAAAAATTGTAGTATTCAGTGATATTCTTTGAATTATTACAGATTAATTATAATAAATCCACTTAAGCCAAATTAAAAAATTTACTTTCAAATTATATAAGATAAAAAGTTTGAAAAATATTTTTGTCAAATTCTCCGACATATTTGATTTTCCATTTAATTAGCTTAATCTTAAAAGAATTCTAAATTATATTTAAGCTAGCAAGTTTTGAGAATTGTTATCTTAATTTTAGTTGAAAATATTAAATATGTTTTTTGTTTCTATAAAAACGGGGCCACCCTTGTTTATATACAAGCAGAAATTGTTGAATATCATAGCACTATTTTACAAATTGACCAGTACAATTGCAATAAAAAACATATCCATATGTTTATAAAGAGTGTTGCAAAAAAGTAATGCTATAGTTTCATACAGTACATTACAAAATTGTAGGAATTTTAAGATATTCTCTATACCATATTCTTGCAATTTTGAATAATAAGAGAAAAAAGTGATATTTTGTTAAACAATGACCTGTTAGTAAAATTTACTTACATTGTAGCCTAATTTAATTCTTCCTTTTCATTTCATCACATCGGTTCTTACGTTTCATTTGTTTTAGCAAAAGGAATTAGGAATTTTGAATCACTATCCAAGTTTTACTTACCTAAAATTGTATAAGATTTTCCTAAAGCTGTAGTATTCAATTGAATTACCACTCACTGTACAAACATATGGAATGTATGAATGTATGTATGTATGTATAACAATTTCAGTTACACTCTACTTATGTGCTTCAATTACATTCACTAAGTCTAACATTTGCCAAAGTTGTATATTAGATTTTTGGCTTGGTTTGAGAATTCTAAAAGTTTAAATAAAGCTAAAATCGAAAATTTACTGAAATTACAGAGAATTTTCTAAACAGGTACATTATAAGTTAAAGCATGTGTAGGTGTTTTGCACGAGCTTGCAGCATGTGTGTGGTCTTCATACATTTACACAAGTACGTATATAAAATACTTTCACCGGTTTTGTTACTTATACATAGTAAACACTTTAGTGTATTTAAGTTTTAAAAATTTTATTTTTGTTACCGGAAAGTTTATTTTCATCACTCAAGTACATTGTAAATGTTGGCTGGTAACCAGGTGAGCAATACCTTTCTATAGCACCCTAAGTGTATGAAGTGTAGTTTATTTGTTGAATATTCTTTCTTTTTCATTCTTTCTAGTTTTATATAATTTTTTTTATTTTTCTAAGTTTTTGTAAAATTTTACCAAGATCTCTGGCACACATATAGTTATGTATGTACGTACACCAGTACCCAAATAAACATATGGTTAAAATATGTTGTTCACTTATTTCTGTTGCTTCACTTTTCGTCTTTTGTGGCAAGTTGTTGGTGGCAACAAGATAAAATATTTGCCAACAAAAATGTTTAAAGAAAAAACCTCAAGTTGGTCATATGTTTTTTTTTTTATTTTTATTTTTTCTAATGTATATACACATAATCTTTGAAATATGTAAGAATTTGTAAAAATATGTGTTTATATATAAAATAAATAAATATTTACTGTGAAAATTTATTTTCCAAAATAAATTTTTTTAAGCATTCTACAGTGTTAAAAAAGTACTACATAACGTATGGTTAATATTTAATTCAAAAATAAATATTTATCACTCATAAGCAAAGAAGAAGTGTTGGTCATTTAGATATATAAAATTAGTTAAGGAAAGTTGAATGAAAAATTTAAAAATAGTGAACTAGAATATTTTGTAACCAACTGCAGCCACTAATGGGTACAGCAAACTATTGCAATATGAAAAAATCAATCCAAAATGCTATATTTGGATTGAGTATAATAAACTATTGACAAATTCATAGTGAAGTTTTCGAACGAGAAACGTTCCTTTTAAGAGAGCTTACTATTACAGAGTAATAATATGGCAGACAGTACAGTGAGAAAACGGAGGGAAAACATCTTAGCCATAAGTGCTTCTGCTCACAGTGCTACAAATGAAAATTGGTCAATTATTTAAAAGAAACAGTTGTAACGACGTGTTTTTATACCATATGCTGGGGTAGAGCTCGCGTCTCCCAGGTTTCCTTGCAACAAATTATTTATAAGCCAAAGGATTAAAAGACAATTTATTTTTCTTACAACGTTATAAATCGCACTTTATTTTACTTAAACACTAACCCTACAGTTTAGCATGACGTTAGCCACCGAGTGACGGGAAATAGTGCGTCCCGTAGTACGCTTTCACGGACAGAGGAACGGTTATTACGGGGAAATGCTTCACGTAGTACACTCTCACACGTCTTCAACCGCAAGACATTTCTCCGTTGACCGTGGCACCACCACGGTCGATGGGTATGCCCGGAACGGGTAGTACCTCAGAATTCCACCGATACTCAATTACCACAGTTTTATTAGGTGGCAGAGATATAACCCTTTTTTCCCCTTAGTAAGGACTGAGATGTTAAAACACACCTTTTTCACTAAAACTTTTAACCCAAGTATTATTTGATTTTTTTAATCAAATCACCTTTGAAAAGCATGACAGTTATTATATTTAATGTCAATTATGTTCATTTGCTGTTAATCTGATTAAAATGAGTGACCAGAAAAAGTGCGCACTAAAATAATTAAATACTAGCTTGAGCCGGTGCGCTTTGCTACCCCTGTCGTAGTAAAAATCAATTCAGCCGTTTAGTATTTATTGCTTAAGAACTTAAGGTACCAATTTTACCAGTTTTTCCCCCTGTTTATCCTTTTCTGGACAAAGTATTGAAAAAAGTTATAACCTATTGACGCTTCCAAATAAGGATCTATATACGTTCCAAATTTCAATAAAATCGATTCAGCCGTTTAGACGTGATGCTCAAACAAACCACCAAATAAACAAACAAACAAACTTACAAAGACATTTATATATTTAAATGGATTTTCAAAAAATTGGCCAAACAATCGAAGGTCTGCTATCAAACTGTTTCCAATGTTATTAAACAGTACTGGGAGGACTTTTCCAATGATACAAAACCTGGTTTAGGTAGAAGGAATGGTCCACATGAAGTTTCTAAAGTCAAAAAATAGGAGCTGCCAACACCTCCGGTAGGAAAGCTGCCCGATTAGGTTAGTACTCGGACTACTTGGTACGAAAAGTTAAAGCCAATGCAGGTTTAAAAGCACATAAGGCTCAAAAAGTTCCTGACAGGAACGTTGCTAAAAATTTAGAGGCCAAAGACAGAGCACGGAAATTGAAGTCAAATTTTATAAAAAAATATATACCTGCTGCACAATGGATGACGAAATGTACGCATGGAAAATTTTCCGCAGCTTCTGCGTCAATTATTTAATGTTGCAGATGCTCGAGGGAATGTTGAAGAAAAGTTTTGGACCCAATAGCAGACAAAATTTCCCAAAAAGTTCTTGCTATGGCAAGCAATATGCAGTTGCGGCAAATACCGAAATTTACATCAAGGAATGTTTACAAAAAAGAATGTTTCCATTCATAAGACTTCTTAATGTGTCCACTTATTTTTGACCTGATTTGGAATCTGTCACTATGATAAGAAAGCTATTGAGTGGTACAAGAACAATAATGTGGTATTTGTACCAAGAGAGACAATTCCTCCAAACTGCCTGGAGCTGAGTCCAGTGGAGAGATATTGGGCTCTTGTTAAAAGAGAATTGAAGAGCACAAAAAAAGTGTCTAAAAGTGAAGGTAGATTTTAAACGGAGATGGACAAAGTGACATAAAGCACTATAAAAACCATAATGGAAGGGTTTCGAAAAAGGATCAAAATTTCATAATTAGTGATTAGAACCATAGATCACAACTAGATAGGTAACTGAGAGCCAAAAATCTAAGTCTGTTGTCAAAAACTTAATTCATGAGCATGTATTGCATGTATTTTGTTATTATATCACCCGTATGTGTGAAAAGAGAGTAATGTTTCTATTAATATTACTCTCTCCTTCCGTTCTATTAATTTATTCTATGATTAGAACTATAACAATAATTTGTTTTATAAATTGTAACAATAATTTATATCAAATAAAAAAAGATTAAAAACTGTAGGTTTTGTGGTTTCATTTTTATTAATATATATTTATGTTAAACATTTTTCGATTTCAGTCCTTATGTCTTTACCAGAATAAAATGTACTTAATGTACCTCTATGCAGTGAATATATATATTATATATGGTCCGATATATGGGAGGTGTAACCCATTATGGACCGATCGTTTTATTGGAGCTATGGCTAATTATAGACCGATCCACATGAAACCAGGTGAAATTATTTGTTCATATATGAAACTTATTTGTGTTGAATTTTATTTCGATACCAAAATGTTTAAAACATTTGTAGTAATTTTTGGAAGTGGAACTAGGGCAATTACACAGGTCAACAGCAAAAAAAGGCTTGACTAACTACTATAAAAATTTAATGCATCATGGCTACCTAAGTACAAAAATTGTCAAATTTTTCAATTCTATGGATAGATTTTTTTTTAAAAATTTTTGTTCAACGTTTCTCCACATAATTAATAACATCTCAAAACGGTCACTCCGATGTTACTAAAGTAAACTCAGAAAATATGAAATTTTGATAACCTTTAATCCATTTAATCGGCTTAGTTGTTTCGGAGTTATAATAACAAATTTAAGCAAAAAATATATTTTTTACGTGAAAATAGCAAATTTTTTTTTGTTTTAAAAAAATCATGAAAAATTTAAAGGACAGAAATTGTTCAGATTTATTCTTTTATCGCAAAGCTTCATATAATTGCAACAAAATGAGATATAAGTCATAAAAATCGATTGATTCTTTTCGAATTTATTCACAATTAAGTTAATTTTCTCATTTTCACATTAAGTCAATTTTTGTTTGATATACATAAAATTGAATTGTTAATGTTCTTCTTTCGATTGATTGAATTTTAAAAATATTTTTCCCTTCTTATAAACCAATTTTTACATATATATGCTTTTAAATCGACTGAGTAGTTTCGGAGTTATAATAACAAATTGAAGAAAAAAATATATTTTTTACGTGATAAAACATTTTTTTTTTTTTTTGGTTTAAAAAAAATCATGAAAAATTTAAAACGAAACAAAATGAGATATTGATCACAATTTATTCACAGTTATGTCTCAAAAAAACCTCTTAAATTCTTTTTCGATTTTGTTGCCCTGTGTTATTGAACGATCCGATTTCTTTCTATATAAAACAAATTTGTGTGTATACGTAGAGAAAACAGGTTCGTAATAGCAACCGAATTTGCTGCCAATCGAATGACTCTACTTTAGTTACCGAATTTTACAGTTGTGGCTACAAAATTTTAGAAGGGGTAACAAAAGTTTGGTTGCTACAACCGAAATTCTTCTTTATAAACTGATTTTCTTTTGATAGAACCGAAAAATTTTATGTGTGCAACCGAATCATTCGATTGGCAACAAATTTGGTTGCTATCACGAATCTGTTTTCTCTGTGTACCTATATTAATTAAACATAATATCCTGCACACAATGGTGATGTAGGGTATAAAGATGAATATACATATTTAAATTTTGAATTAAAATTTAATTTTTTTTTACAAATTTCTCAACAATATTCATTTCGGCAATGCATATAAATTATATGCTCATGTACTTACACACCACACATTAAATAAACCTAGGATTTTAATATGTTACATTTTTACATACATCTCTGTACACATTTATTTGTAACTGCATGTTAAACAATTTTATTGTTTCATCTTGACAATTAGAGAGAATTTAAGGGACTTTTTAATGGCAACAATCAAACTGTAACTCCTATTTTGAGTGGTTTCATTTTATAGTTACCACGACAAATGTTAGTTTTAGTCCTTTTTTAAAGCGCAAGCTTTTTGTGATTTTTTCTGCTTTACTTTTTGGTTTGTATTTTTCTGTTGCTGTTTGTGGTAAATGTTTCACAAAACGTCTCACGTATAATTGCTTCACTTTTGTGCTTATATTGAATTGTTTCACGTAAAGTTGTATATAGTTGTTAGCATTCTTTTATGTTTTTTCATCATTTGTGTTGCCTTTTTGTATCCCAATGTTCTTTTGTTGAACATTTGAACATTTTGTTGGTGTATTTGAGTTTATGTGTTTATATATGGTTGTATGTATGTGTACGTGGTGTATATGTGGTAGTGTGCTATCAACGTTAGCAACGACGAAAACGTCTGTTGCAGTTGATATTTTTGTTATTGTTTACAATTGTTCCGGTTTGGTTGTTTCAACTGAAACAAAAGTCTTCAATTTATGACAGTTGAAATAGCACAAACACTGGCATTTTAAATATGTATATATGTGTGTGCTAAAACACACACACACCATAAAAAAAAATAAAACTACTTCAACAGCTCTAGCATCCACAGCAACTGCTAGTGTAAGGGCTGCAACTTTAGTGACATAGACAGAACTATAAAAACAGTCAGCATCCCAGTGGCCGGGTAAAATAAATTTAACTTGTATTTTTAGCTATAGTAAAATATATGTTAGTATGTGTAGTAAGGTACATATATTTGAGTGAGTGTGGGAATACGTGGTTTTATAATAAACAGAGATGGTAAATTAGGATTAAAAAAAAAGTGTACCTTTAGTTAAAATATGGACAAGGATATTTAGTCCTATGAAAGGTTTTACAAAATTCTGTTTACTCTTGAAAATAAGCTTGCATTTAAAAAATTAAGATTTAAGATTACTTAGATAATACGACGGTTTATAGCAAAGATTATTTCTATGAATAAATTATTGTACATAGAGAAAATATATACATTCGATTGACAATAAATTCGATTGACAGAATGATTAAACCTTTTCACTGATCTAGAAATAAAAGATGAACATCAAGCTAAAAAAATTCTTTAAGAAGTCGCTTGACAGAATGAATGTTGGTATACCAACAGAAATAAATAAATCTTTTCACTGATTTAGAATTAAATGATGTACATCAAACTAAAAAAAAACATTTAAGGAATCGCCTGAGTTGCCATATTTGTAGCATAAAGTACTTTTCAGAATAATAACATTTTACAGTTTTTCCCTGTGTTTTAATTGAGGGCTCCTCTCTGTTCGCATTAAAATATATACATGGTTTTATACATATTTTAAAAATGTTGATTGTTGTAGTCACAGGAGTCATAAAAAATTTTGCTTTTTTTAGTCATACATACATATGTATAACTTTGTACTATTGTTGAATATTGTTGCTGTTATTTTCTCTATTGTGCTGGCCGCAGTTGCTTGTTTTTATTGCTTTACACATGCCAGTCATATTGAAACTATGACATTTTAGAGATTTGAGCCAGAGCATAAGAACAGACATGAATATTGGTGTACATGCAGCGAGTAGCCATATAAAACTAAATTATATATTTCAAGAGCTCATAATACTCACTTATATTTTTAAATATATAAAATAAATAAATGTTACATTTTGAGATCTAAAATTAACGTTCACTACTATTAGATTGCAAATATATAAAGTGTTCAGTTGTTTAATATGTAAACAAATGTGCATGACAATGGTACAAAAGATTCAATTCTGATCTAGACTGTTTCTTCTAATAATTTATAACTTGTACATCTAGCTGAATTTGGAGAAAACAGATTTGTGATAGCAACCGAATTAGATGCTAATCGAATGATTCTACCTTAGTGACCGAATTTTACAGTTGTAGCTACACAATTTTGGAAGGGGTAACAACAGTTTGGTTGCTTCAAACGAAATTCTTCTTTATCAGCTGACTTTCTGTTGATAAAACCGAAAAATTCTATGTGTACAACCGAATCATTCGATTGGCAACAACTTCGGTTGCTATCACGAATCTGTTTTCTCTGTGTAGGAATTTTAGGGTTCGGATACCTGAAAGAGACGACTAATCCGATATTGTGGCATTAAAATGATTCACTACTCAGTTCAAATGAAGATCCCAAAAGTTGCTGTCGCTGGGAAAGGGAAATTTTAAGAGACTACATACTGGATTATTTACCGGATATTGTGGTATTGGATACTTTAGGCAATATTGAGATGCATATAGGCTCGGAAGGGCATTTATGGCTTCAGGATATCTATAAAACAGGCGTATTGTCTTTGTTGAATCTTGTAGAAAATAAATAGTTAGTGACTGTACATTAGAATTGTAGGTATTGAACGTGTAGATGCAAACACACATGCAGGTAGAATAAGGATACACTTCATTGTTATGGTTGCATGTGTTGTGTAGCATAGAACACAATGTTCATCCTACGATCTCAGCAAGAGATCAATAGTTTAAGGAAATATTTTCCCACCCTTATTATAGGGTCAGGAATAATATTCTATAAATAGATTTAAGTATATACTACTAATGCATACCACTTGGGTTGCAGGTAGTTTAAAATTTAGTTATAATATATTTTCTGTTTGTTTACCTAGTATTAAGATTTGTAAATAAAACATTCAGTTCAATTTAATAACCCAAACAGGGTAAAGCATTCGTGTTTCAATTCGACAGTTGCCGCGAGATCTACATTTATTGGTGACCCCAAGTGTTTTTTTTTATGCGCGCCGTGAAAAAAAAAAAAAAAAAAAAAATAATAATAAAAAATATATATATAAAAAATAAATAAAATATATAAATATTTAAAAATTAATAAGTATATATACTAAATAAAGTGGTAAAGAAAAAAAAAAAAAAAAGAATAAATAAATAAAATATTCAAAAAATAAAAGTGTAAAAAATAAAAAATAAATTACAAGTAGCAGAAGAAGGTAAGTGTTGTTTGTATAAGTTTTTATTTATTAGTTTAATCATTAGTATATTTTTATTTTGGAATAAAATAAAAATACTACGAATACTTGATAAAAATTTGTTGAAACTTTAAAATAATTATTATTAAAGAAATTTAATAATAATTGTTATTGAAGATTGTTTTGAAAACAACAACAAATTGAAATCAGGAATCATTAAACTGAATTTTTTTTTTTTATATAATATATATATATATTTTTTTTCATATTTAAATTTTTAACATAATGGAGCCCATTCTGGTAGTGAAAGAGCAGGATATGTTAGGGAATAAAATAGCTTCCTTATACAATTCTCTGAGCTCGTTAGCTCAGAGCAATGTAGGTAAGCAGGAACTGGCTGAGAAGGTAAAAGGATTGCGAGAATCCTTTAGAACTTTCAGTTCAGAATTTGAAAAGAATGATAGGGAACTGAGTCCACCATCTTCCACTTTGGAAAGAAATCCGTATTTTAAGGGAGATTTCGTGGAAAAAGTGAGGAAAGCTGCAAACAATTTCGAATGTTTGTATAGACAAATAAAAGAAAGAATGGCACAGGAAGAAGGACAAACCAAACCCTCTTCTGCCGATGCTTCTGTCGCTCCTTCTGCTCCGATGTTACAGAAGACAAGTCCTGAACTCGGAGAGGTGAGTGCTATAAAAGAGCCTTTCAATTACGGTCAGAAAAGCAAGAATGCTGGTTTGATCCGGCAATTTCAGTATGTTCTGGACGATTTAGAGACGAAAATTAATAAATTCAACAGTAAAGAAGTTACTGTTGAAATAGTTAAAGATAAATATAAAATTGCGGAAAATATGTTTTTGCAATATATGGGAGAATTTCCGGATGATGAACTCACGGAAGTCTTCTATTCTTTACGAGACTCATATCAGGAAATTCCTGGTATAGAGAATCATTTAAAATCCCTTCCGTTCACTCTGCCATCAATTGACATACCAACATTTGATGGGCAGTTTACAGAATGGGATACATTCAGTGAATTGTTTGAGCAGCTGATATTAGCGCAGGCAATTCCTAAAACACAAAAAATGTGTATTTTGAAAGCAAAACTGTCTGGAGAAGCTTTGAAAAAAGTTTCAAGGTTGCCTTCCAGAGAGGAAAATTTCGATGTAGCTTGGAAGATCTTGAAGGATTATTATTCCAATAATAGGGCTACAACATCGATTTATTTTAAATCCATTCTTGATGCTCCGTTTGTTCAATATAACTCACAAAGTGTCAAGAATTTTTTGGAAATTGTGAATGAAAGTTTGCAGGCTTTAAACGCTGTAAATATTAGCGCAGAAGATCGGTATCAAGCGCTAATGTGTTTCATTTTGCAAAGAAAATTGGATGATCAATTAAGAATCCAATTTGAACAGCATTTGGGAAGGTCGCGAGAACTACCAAAAGTGGAAAGTCTCGTAGAATATATCAATCAAATGCAGTACTCATTAGAAGCTAGCCAGCAGTTCAGTGGGGACTATAGGTTACGTACATTTAAAGAAAATAGCAAAGGATCTTGGAGGGAGAACAAATCTTCAGGATGGTATCATAATAGGAAATCAGAAGGGCAAAATATGAATAGCGTTTCTAATATAGGAAACCTTAAATGTATTTTAGGTTGCTCAATAGGACACAGGTTATATAGATGTTCTAAATTTAAAAGCCTCTCTGTAAAGGAGAGACTAGAAAATGTAATGAAGTTTAATGTATGTAGGAAGTGCCTAGAGACAGGACATTTTTCGAGAAAATGTGCTACCAATTTCCAATGCAAAATATGCAAAGGGGTCCATAATACCCTTCTTCATGATGAAGAAACTTCAAAACAAAAAACTGTTATTGTGAACAGTGATACAACCGAAAGTGAAGAGGACTGTGTAATGCTATCAACAGCAGTAGTTCAGGTAAAAACGGGAGACAATAAGTGGATAAATTGTCGAGTTTTGTTAGATGGGGGATCTCAATTAAATATAATGACCAAGGAATTTAAGAGAAAACTTAAATTGAGCGGTCAGAAGATAAACAGGAATATTGAGGGTTTACAAATGAAAAAGTCAAGAGTACAGGAGAAGATAGGAATAAATATAAGATCAAACGTATCCGAATATGAAACATTCCTGAACGCTGTAGTAATGGATAAATTTGTATCTAGTATTCCGAGCTCGAATATGATGGCAGGATCGTTTCCAGAGACGATTAAATTGGCGGATCCAAATTACAATATTCCAAAAGGAATTGATTTGCTTCTTTCAAATCAATTTTTGTTTGACCTAATAATTGATGGAAAGATTCAAGATGAAGGATCTAGGACAAAGTTGCAAAATACTAAATTAGGTTGGGTAGCATATAGCATGACAAGGTTAGATGGGTCTATACCAGGAAATAATATTGTTGCAGTTGAAACCACGTGTGACAAAATATTGGAAAAATTTTGGGAAATTGAGGAAGTTCCACAAATAAATAAACTTTCAGTGATGGAAAAGGAATGCGAAAAATTATTTGATGAAAAGATTAATAGAACATCTGATGGTAAATTTAGAGTAGCTTTACCTTTTAAAGATGATGTAGGAAAGCTAGGAAATTCTAGATTTATCGCGAAGAGAAGGTTCCACGCACTTGAGAGAAAATTGGAAAGGAATCCGCATATAAAGGATCAATACGATCAATTTATGCAACAGTATTTGGAAATGGGACATATGGAGGAAATATCCAATGAAAAATTTATTAATAATGGTTATTATTTACCACATCACTGCGTACTTAGACCTGAAAGTACAACAACTAAGTTGAGAGTAGTATTTGATGCTTCTTGTAAGACTACAAATAATATATCACTGAATGACATGTTGCATACGGGTCCAAGACTTCAAGATGATTTATTTAATATATTGTTAAGATTTAGAAAGCATCGATATGTATTTTCAGCTGACGTGGAGAAAATGTACCGGCAAATTTGGGTAGAAAAAACTGATAGAAAATATCAGTTAATATTTTGGCGTTGGAACCAAAATCAACAAATTAAGACATATGCTCTTAAGACTGTCACTTATGGTACAGCATCTGCACCATACTTAGCTGTAAAATGCTTACAAAAAATTGCAGATTGGAAAACAAGCCAATTTCCAGAAGAATCGGCAGTTATTAAAAGTGATTTTTATATGGATGATTTGATGACAGGAGGTAACTGTCTAGAATCAGTTAGGAGGTTGAGAAAAAACATTGATATTATTTTGATGGAATTTGGTATGCCATTAAGGAAGTGGTGTGCAAATGAGAAAACCATTCTTGAGGATGTGTGTGAAAACAATATTGAGTGTAATCTTAATATAGATTCGGATATTTCCAATGTTATAAAGGCACTCGGTGTGGTGTGGAATCCACAAACGGACAAACTAAGTCTAAAATGTAATTGGGAAATATCTAAAAAAGTGTCTAAAAGGAATATATTAAGCGAAATTTCTAGATTATTTGATCCGCTAGGATTAGTAGGGCCAGTAGTAGTTAATACAAAAATGCTGTTGCAAGAGTTGTGGAAGATGAAAATTGACTGGGATGAAAATGTCCCTGATAATATTAAATCCAAATGGATAAATATAAGAGACAATTTTGGATGTCTTAATCAGGTTACAGTGCCTAGACATTTTATTTGTGACAAACCAACACAAATAGAATTACATGGTTTTTGCGATGCATCAATGAAAGCATATGGTGCAGCCATATATGTAAGGTCGGTTGATACCTATGGTACGGTACATTCTCAGTTAGCGGCATCTAAATCAAGAATAGCTCCTATTAAAATTCTTACATTGCCACGATTAGAGCTCTGTGCAAGTGTGCTATTAGTTGAGTTAATGAAAGTAGTAATTGAAAGTTTGAAGGATAAGTTTGATAATATTTTCTTTTATACAGATTCTTCGATTGTTTTGAGTTGGCTTAAATTAGATCCAGCACGATTGCAAATATTTGTATCAAATAGAGTAAGTTTTATTCAGGAAAATAGTGACATGAACAATTGGAAACATGTCAGGTCTGAGGAAAATCCAGCGGATCTTATTTCCAGAGGATTGTTAGGGAAGGAATTAGTCAACAATGAATTTTGGTTTAAAGGTCCAAAATTCTTATTGAGTAAAACACCCTACGTTTCTACCATTGATAATAAATGTGAAATACCGGAAATTAAAAAGATAGCAAAAATTTGTCTGATTCAAAAAAGTGAATTTATTTTTGATAAAATAAATCATAGGAACAAATTTAATAATTTTCAGAATATAATTGCTTATGTTCATAAGTTTATACATTTAATTAGAAGAGGAGATACAAAACCCTTCATGTATTTTAAGAAAAAAGCTTTGACTACAATTGTAAAAGATATTCAGAAAACCCATTTTTCAGAAGAAATTAAGTATTTAAATTCAAGGAAACAGCTACCTAAAAATTCAAATTTGACAACATTGTCGCCATTTATGGATAAGGAGGGCATAATCAGAGTAGGTGGACGATTAGAAAACAGTGGGTTGTTGTATGAAGCAAGACATCCAATTCTTCTGCCCTATAAAGATAACATTGTAAATTTGCTGATAGAAAAATTGCATAGAGAACATTTACATATAGGTCCACAAGGATTACTAGCAATAACTCGACAGCAATTTTGGCCACTTAGAGGACGTCAATTAGTAAAGAAAATAGTCAACAAGTGCTACAGATGTTTCAGATTAAATCCCAGACAGTTACATCAGTTAATGGGTAACTTACCGGAAGATCGTGTCATAAGAACACGTCCATTTTTAAATGTAGGAATTGATTTTCTTGGCCCTATAACAATTCATTATAAAGTTAGAGGAAAGAAAACAGACAAATCATATGTTTGTGTATTTGTTTGTTTTGCAACAAAAGCTGTGCATTTGGAAGTAGTATCAGATCTAACTTCCGCAGCATTTATAGGTTCATTAAAAAGATTTGTAGCAAGACGTGGATGTCCTTTGAAGATATTTTCAGATAATGCTACAAATTTTGTAGGAGCTGCAAATAGCCTAATTGAAATACGAAAATTGTTCTGCGAAAAAGAACATATTGATAACATAAATAAATTTTGTGGTGTCAAAGGTATTGAGTGGTTGAATATACCTGCAAGATCTCCACATGTGGGCGGATTATGGGAAGCTTGCGTGAAGTCCGTGAAAAAACATTTTTATAAAATGACAGAGGGGACAATGACATACGAAGAACTTTATACCTTAATGACACAAATAGAGGGAATACTAAATTCACGTCCGTTAACTCCGTTGTCCGATGATCCAAATGACTTGCATGTCTTGACACCTGGGCATTTTCTAATTGGGGAACCCTTATGTACATTTAACGATTCTTCTTGTAATAAAAGCTATCATGGAATGCGCGAGCATTGGAAAGCTGTACAATCCAATACGGAAACGTTTTGGGAACGTTGGTCATCAGAGTATTTATCTGAGTTACAAAAAAGGTTTAAATGGAAAAACCCTTCGGAAAATATAAAATCTGGCACTTTGGTGTTACTGAAAGAGGATAATGTTCCTCCCATGAGCTGGAGGCGGGGGAGGGTCATCCGAACTATATTAGGTTCGGATGGATTATGTAGAATGGTGGACGTAAGGACCAGCAATGGGGAAACGAAGAGATCAATCCACAATGTTTGTCCTTTTCCCACTGAAGAAAACGAAAATGAAATTCTGAACAAATCATTCAGGAACATTTCGTATTCTACAAAAAATAACAGCATGGTCAATCCATCTGTAAATAATGATAATGTTATGATTACTAGAAACAAATATAATGAAAATAAGTATAAACAAAAAAATAATATAAAAAATAAAAATGTAATATATATATTTTTAACGTTATTATCCATTATAAGTCCGGTTAGGTCTCAAGTAAAAATTAATAATATTAAGAATGAAGCAGGGATATTCTTCGATAGAGTAGCAACGGTCGGGTTAACGAAAACATCATGGAGCATCACCGTACATATCAATATAAGCGAGTATGTAACAGCCGTGTACTCCCTGAGCGAAGCTATGACGTCCCTCGGTAAGCTGGAAACCAAAGAAGCAGTATATCAGTCGTCATCATACCAAAATTTGCAGTCCTTATACGAACGAATTGATAATAGGCATGAGATGATTATGGCTTCTACTTCAAAAAGACAAAAGAGGTCCTTTTTGCCTTTTGTGGGTGGCGTATTGCATTCCATGTTTGGACTGATGGACGAAGAACATGCCGAAGAAGTCTCGCAGAAATTAAAAGAAAGTGCAACAAAAGACGAATATTTACTAAACCTTGTCAGGAATTTATCATCTGTGCAAGATATGACAATGGATATAATTCGCAAACAAAACAAAGCAGTATTTAAAGACATAGAAAAACTAAGTGGATCCATTAAAGCTCTTGAAGGAGAAATTCATGATACCAAGGATGAAGCGACTCGAGTTGCAGCCATAGCAAATATTTTGACATCTTTAGAAGTTTTGGAGAGAATTCAAAACGACATGATTGGAGCTATATTTGATACTAAAGGAAATTTCCTTAATGGAATTTTACCAATGAAAAAGTTCAAAACTCAAATTGAACTTATTAAAGCAAATCTAAACAAAAATATAAAATTACCAACTGAAGATCCGATGGAGCTAGCCAAAGTTTCGAGAGTGTCTACAAGAACAACAGCTGATTTTGTACTCTTCAGCATTCAACTGCCTTTAATAAACCATGACATTTTTCATGCATATGAGGTATACCAATATCCTACAACTCATGATGGATTCTCAATAAACATCCATATAAGTAGCAGATACTTCCTCATCGACAACAGAAAGGCGCTGTATTACATTTTGGACGACGGAAATTTTGAGCACTGTCAGAGAATGAGCGACCTAACTATTTGTCATCAGGTGCATCCATTGTTTAGTACTAGATCTGTAACTAATTGCGAAATACAGCTATTCCTAAGGTCGAAGAAAATACCGGATAGCTGTGAAATAGAAATCAAAAAACTTCATAACTATTGGCGTCAAACGCACTCACGAAATACTTGGATTTTCTCAGTGTATGAAGCAACACCAGTAGAAGTGACATGCAATGAAAAAATACAACATATTACTCTCCATGGTTCAGGCATATTAAGAATGGAAGCTGATTGTCACTTGGAAGCAGCAGATCTTCATTTGTGGGCGTATGATACATATACAACAGATATTGATTATGTATTTCCAGCTATGAATATATCTACATCTATTCCAAAAATAAACCATTTGAAACTAAGCAGCGAGATGGAGATATATAAGATTGCAGACATTCCGAAAGAAACAACCATTTTTGGTTTTCCACTAGTAGACGGTCACCATTTAAATCACTACAAGATAAGTATTTCAACAATTATCATCATTGTGGTCATCATTTTTGCCTTATTCTGGATACTAAGAAGAATTTTCCAGATTTCATCAACCTATTTGCCAGCCACCGTTGCGCTACCTCGTCTAGATAGGGTATATTAAGTATTACTGTTAACATATAATAATTTTTTTTTTGTTGAAAGATTAGGATCTTTCAAGGCCGGCAGTATGTTGAATCTTGTAGAAAATAAATAGTTAGTGACTGTACATTAGAATTGTAGGTATTGAACGTGTAGATGCAAACACACATGCAGGTAGAATAAGGATACACTTCATTGTTATGGTTGCATGTGTTGTGTAGCATAGAACACAATGTTCATCCTACGATCTCAGCAAGAGATCAATAGTTTAAGGAAATATTTTCCCACCCTTATTATAGGGTCAGGAATAATATTCTATAAATAGATTTAAGTATATACTACTAATGCATACCACTTGGGTTGCAGGTAGTTTAAAATTTAGTTATAATATATTTTCTGTTTGTTTACCTAGTATTAAGATTTGTAAATAAAACATTCAGTTCAATTTAATAACCCAAACAGGGTAAAGCATTCGTGTTTCAATTCGACAGTTGCCGCGAGATCTACATTTAGTCTTCACACGTTTCCTAAATATATCATATATGATCCTTGTTCTTAAAGCTTCACTAATAGAAATAATAATAATTATTTGTACAATATTTAAGAGAAGTGAAGAGAGTTATAACCATAGGGAAATATACATAGAGACGAGAAATATACATAGAGACTCCGTTTGTCAAACAAAAACAAAACAAATCATATGTCAGATGCAACAACAAAATACATTGACATATATGTATTCCGTTGTTGCGAGAGTTAGGTTTTTGAAAACAGACTTAGGTTTTTGACAATTACGTCTTGTCTGTTACTTCTCAGCCATAGAAACCTTTAAATTTAATAATGCTTCAGTTAGATTTCAAGGTAAACTTGAAACTCATTACTTACTCATACATATCGTCCAGAACGTGACATTCGTGTGCATTTAAAGTGAACAAAATCCGGAAATCTTTATTTTTTTAATTTTTCGGTAGAATTTTAGTAAAAAGGTTTGTTTTAGCATTTCATTGTATTAAATATATATCACCAATAAACATTGGATCTAGAACGTGATTTAACAAGAACGATAGCGGAATATTGATAATAATCCATGGTTTAGGTACCAGAAGATTTGTTTGCCCTATATATAAGGACTGAGATTGTGATTCTTAACACACGTTTTTCATTAAAACTTTTAACCCAAGTATTATTTGATTTTTTTTTTTTTTTGATCAAGTTACCTTTGAAAAGCATGTCAGTTATTATGTTTAATGTCAATTATGTTAATTTCTTGTTCATTTCTTGTTCATCTGAATAAAATGAGTGACCAGAAAAAGTGCGTACTAAAATTATTAAATATTTTCAACAAAACCCAACTTGGTCCTACAAAAACTTGGCCAAACAATCAAAGGCCTTCAAACTGTTTCCAATGTTATTAAACAGTACTGGGAGAACTTGTCGGTTGATATAAAACCTGGTTCAGGTAGAAGGTTTTATGATGTTTCCAAAGCCACAAAAATAGAAAGCATTTTCAAAAGAGCTCCTAACACATCCGGTAGGAAAGTAGCCCGGTTAGCTCAGTGCTCGGACTATTTGGTACGAAAAGTTAAAGCAAATGTAGGTTTAAAAACATACAAGGCTCAAAAACTTCCTGAAAAGAACTCTGCTAAAAATTTAGAGACCAAAGACAGAGCTCGGAAATTGAAGTCAAATTTTATACAAAAAATATACCTGCCTCATAATGGATGACGAAATGTACGTATGGAAAATTTTTCGCAGCTTCTGCGTAAATTTTTTTATGTTGCGGATGCTCGAGGGAATGTTGAAGAAAAGTTTAGGACCCAATAGCAGTCAAAATTTCCCAAAAAGTTCTTGGTACAAAGTTTGTTACAAAGGGCTCTATAAATACCGAAATTTACATCAAGGAATGTTTACAAAAAATAATGTTTCCATTCATAAGACTTCTTAATGTGTCCACTTATGTTTGGCCTGATTTGGCATCCTGTCTCTTTGGTAAGAGAGGTCTTGAGTGGTACAAGAACAATAATGTGGTATTTGTACCAAGAGAGGCAATTTTTCCAAACTGCCTGGAGCTGAGTCCAGTGAAGAGATATTGGGCTCTTGTTAAAAGAGAATTGAAGAGCACAAAAAAGGTGTCCAAACGTGTGGTAGATTTTAAACGGAGATGGATAACATGTTAGAACAAAGTGACAGAAATCACTATAAAAACCATAATGGAAGGGTTTTCGAAAAAGGTTCAAAATTTCATCATTAGTGATTAGAGCTATAAAAATATTTTTTTTTGTAAATTGTAACAATAATTTCAATAAAATAAAAAAAGATTCAAAACTGTAAGTTTAGTGGTTTTATTTTTATTAACATATATGTATGTTAAAAATTGTTCAATCTCAGTCTTTAACAAGTAAAATTAAATAAAAATACATCTCAATAATATAACAATTTTTAAATTGTTTACTAACATTTCAGCTTTCGCATCCCGGGCAGCTTTCTGTGAAAATGGCTTTATTTAATTTTAACTACTTTTAACTTAAAGGTCGTTGTTCTTTTATATTTATATATATATATATATATATATATATATATATATATATATGTCTTACAATATACCTAAGTATGAAAGTAAAACATAGTTGAACTTCATCCCTATTACTGCGCATTAAAATCCTACATAAAAAATTCAAAATTTTAATTGTTGCAATTACAACTAAGAAACACAAGTCTATACGAAATAATTTTACATTACACAAACACCACAAAATATGTTCATACTTAGTTATTTTGTTACGCAAAAAACAAAAAGTCTGCAAAAAAAAAAAAAAAAACAAAGAATTTCTATTAATAGAATAAGTTTCAGCTGAAACAGAAACACAAACAAATAAAATGTTTAATAATAAAAGTAAACGAAAGACAGCTTCAGGATACAGCACATGAAATAGGTATTTAACGTTAATGAAGGTAAAATATTTTTTGTTCCTTACTTCGACATTACTTGGAAGTCATAAAGAAATTATAAACAGAAGCATTTCTACACCTACTCATTATATGTTGCATGTGTTTACATCTACACATTCTCTGGCATATACATACGAGTGTTGACTGAAAATTGTTTAACATAATACAAATAAAATAATTATATTTAAGAATAGTTTTGATAAAGGAGCATAATTTATGAAATCTTGCATTGTACATTACATGTTTATACATACAAATATATTTGTGTGTATGTTAGTAGCTCTCATTTTTGAGACAATTTTTCTGATCTTTCAGCCTGCCCTCATATATATGCTGAAAAGGTTTCTCGCTATGTTAAAAAAAACTTATAGCTAGTATTAACAAACACACAAATTATGTTTTTCTACAACTCCTTGAACGTTATGTTTGTAACAGTGTATTTAAAAAAAAAAACATATGCAAAAACTGGAAAAAAAAACACCGTAAGTAGAAAAACAAACGTAATTTTGCATAAATGTATACACATACACAAGCATATATATAAATATGTATAAGTGTATTTTACATAAAAAGTTTTCTAATTATTTTGTCATAAAACATGTAACAAACATATAAAAACATATTCATATTCAAAGTTAAAGAATAAGTACTAAAACACACATACACGCTCTCACACTCACTTATTCACAACAGCACACATACACACCCACTCACCTACACTTGTTAACAAACTCTTTAAGCAAAAAAGTTTGAAACCACATACACTCACACACATACATAAATATTCATTAAGGTGTCACTTATGTTTATGTATTTAACTGGAAATTCGTTAGTAATTGTGTGCAAAGGAAAATGCTAAATAGTTACGTTTCATTAAATATTAATAAAATTAAAAAAAAAACCTGTGTATTTAAGATTGGCAAGGGAAAAACTAAAGTTAAAATACAATTTACATCGTCTGTTTCAAAATAGAATAAAATTATATAGAAAATCGTATTTGCCTCCCTAATATGCAAATTAAAAGTAATTTTAATTTGTGTGTTTTTTAATACTTTACCATATGTTGGGTATTATGTTTAGTTTATTGTTGCGTGTAGCACCAACATTTAAAATCACACACAACTTCGTAACAGTAGGTGAGCAAAATATAGTCATAAGCGAGAACAATTGCAGCTGTACGCTAGCAGTGTTTAATTTACCAATAAGGGATTGTCACCTTAACAACAATTATTTAGTTTTGGCTTTATAAAGCAGTTTATACATTGGAAAAGAAAAATAGAAAATTCGATCAATAAAAAAAGTGATTTTGGTACGAAATTATTTTAAACTCGAAAAGTAATGGTATCAAGGTTCTGCGGAAATATTGTTAAAAAATAATATAGCCGAATTATGAAAATACTATTAATTATGATTCAAAAGGATAGGCTATTGACATTTTTCCCAAACCAGTAATCATGCAAAAGCAAATCCAACCTTGAAGGTGCGATTTGAATAAATACAACTTTATTGCTTCATAATGAAAATGTAATAACACGTCAACGTTTTCGAATCAGTTTTCTTTTTTTACTATCTATAGTCACATCTTCACTATAAAAAATCTTTATCACAAGATCTCCCAAAAAAAGTTATCAAATATTTCCTTTTTGAATAAACGATTTAAAATGTTTTGTTATACCCTTCACCATCACTGGTGATTGCCATTCCGTTTAAAATTTCTACATTTTTCATTTGCAACCTCGTAAATTATATATATTCTGGATCATTATAGATAGCGAATTCGATAAAGTAATATAAGTCAGCACCTCTGGCTGTTGAAATCAACTTTCCGAACCCCAAATAACTGTCATACATGTTTGATACATCAGTATAAATGTTATAGTCTAACTTATGGCCAAAATATTTGTCACCAAAATTTGTTTTTAATAAAGGTAATATAATGCTATGTTCACACTTGGGTTTTTAAACGCGTTTAAGCAAAATTTTGTTTAAGTTAATCAAAGCCGTTAACATTACATTTGAGATGATTAAGTTGACAGTAATACGATTAAGTTGACAAATAAAAAAACAACAAACAAATTTAAATTTCTGTAAAACTTTAATTACTTCAAAGCTTTAATTAATTAATGCTTTAATAAAGTTATCGGAAGATTATTTAAACTTATTAATAATGGAAATGTGAGCATTGATGGATTATTTGTGGTTGTTTTTATGAAAAATGTATTTATCGGTAGTATATCTGAAAGGTATGTTCATTGTGACCGATGCTACATCATCAGTTCGAGGTATATTCAGGTGATTCAACGTGATTAATGAAATGATTAAGTTTTAATCATGAGAATGTGAAGTGATTAACAAATCATTTAAATGTATGGATAATCATCTCGATTTTGAAGTGATAAGAGCAAGGGTGCCTAAGCCCTATACTCTTGGTGCTCATTTGTTTTTGTAATTGCTCTTAGCTATAAGCTGTGTGTTTCTATACTCAATGAAGCACTCAGCACTAGCAATATGAAATACACAAACAACTTTGTCTTGTTAGTTTTATTGTCGTTCTTCACTGTATACACGCAAGTGCAAAGCAACAACACATTCGTATGCTTTGCTGGTAAACATTGTCGACAGCGATCATCAATGTAGATTTTGTTTTTGTTTATCGTATGGTATCGTTTAAAAAAGTGTGTATTTTTGTTCATTGTTCTTTGTATGTGTGAGTTTTACAACAAAAAATATTGAATAAAAATTAGTTTTTCTTTAAATATATTGGTGTTTGCTCTTCCATAATGAACTTTTGGGCACCCCTGGATTAGAGCTTAATCAGCTGATTAAGTAAGAGCCGAACTCTTACTTGTTTTTATATTTTATTGCTATCTAATTAATTTTAAGGCCAATATTTTGTTTATTTTGACGTGTTTCTACTACCCTTGAGTGAGTCTTCTTATCTTAAGCCAAAAATCAATGTTCCAATTTTTTATTTTACTAGTAATATTAGTGCATTAGCTTACGTTTTTTCACGTATCGAGTATTTCATATGTCTTAATGTAATACTTAAAAAAATTATTTGCTTATTCTTCAGAAACCACTCTTCAGAAACTCATTGCCGACAAAAAATCAGTACATGTACACGAGATACGTTATAGTTAACTTGAGATGTTTATTGTTGTTCGTTAAGTAGTTTAGCTGCAATCATTGCAAAATTTTTAAATTTTGATTTAAGATTTGCTTTTTCATGCCACTAATACAATCCCGACCATTTTCAGCCAATCTCTGTAAAATGATAAGAGATCTATGCGGACAAAGTTTGAAAAATGTTGCAATTATTTCTTTATATGGGAGGTGACTGACCTCCTTTTCCGATTCCCATTTTGGTTCCACAGATATTCGAAATTAATAAACAAACAAACAAAACCTTAAACTCTCACAATTACAAAGAGGATTTTAACATAAGATATTTAGTAAAAAACTGCAAAATAATTGCTGTTCAATATTCTTATACATATATTTTTTAAAGCTCTCATTGTTATTTTCGTTTTTAAAATAAATCTACTTGAAGTTGTTTACCCTTTATTTTTACATGCCAAAAATAAACTCTATAACCAGACATTTGGCATGTAAAAATAAGTATAACTTTGCAGCTAAGTATTACTTAAAAAATATTGTCCATCAATTTGATATTAGGCAGTTATATGATTGTGCAACATTTTATGTTTTCAACCAGTAAGAGGAAAACAGTTTTGCAGAATAATATGTTTTTAAACAAGTCACAATGCTACACCGAGCTTTGAATACCCTCCACCCAAACGAAGAATTACACAAATTACACTTGTCCTTAAATAAATTCACATTTTAAGTACAAATGGCTTCACTGCCTCACTGTAGATTTGGACCCCACAAATGTGAAAAATATTTTCGGCGTTTTGTACCTTTTCAAACTTTTTTATTTGTTGATACAAATCTGTCTACTAAGGACTGAGATCGAAAAATTCTTAACATACAAATATGTTAATAAAAACGAAACCACTAAACTTACAGTTTCAATTTCTTTTTTGTTTGATTGAAATTATTACTACAATTTACAAAAAAATAATATTTTTATAGTTCTAATCACTAGTGATGAAATTTTGAACCTTTTTCGGAAACCCTTCCATTATGGTTTTTATAGTGCTTTATGTCACTTTGTTAGAACAGGAGGTCCATCTCCGTTTAAAATCTACCACACTTTTGGACACCTTTTTTGTGCTCTTCAATTCTCTTTCAACAAGAGCCCAATATCTCTTCACTAGCCTTAGCTCCAGGCAGTTTGGAGAATTTGCCTCTCTTGGTACAAATACCACATTATTGTTCTTTTACCACTCAAGACCATTCTTACCATAGTGACAAGGTGCCAAATCAGGCCAAAAATAAGGGGACACACTAAGAAGACATATGAATGGAAGCATCCTTATTTGTAAACATTCCTTGATGTAAATTTCGGTATTTATAGAGCCCTTTGTAACAAATGTTTGGCTTTTTTGCCGCAACTGCATATTGCTTGACATACCAAGAACTCTTTAGGAAATTTTGTCTGCTTTTGGGTCCTACACTTTTCTTCAACATTCCCTCAAACATAAAAATTTTGACCCGGAAGCTGCGAAAAATCTGCCAGAACATACGTTTCGTCATCCATTATGCAGCAGGAATTTTTTTTTTTTTATAAAATTTGACTTTGGCCTCAAAATTTTTAGCAGCGTACCTGTGAGGAACTTTTTGAGCCTTGTATGTTCTTAGACCTGCATTGGCTTTAACTTTTCGTACCAAATGGTCCGAGCACTGAGCTAACCGGGCTGCTTTCCTACCGGATGTGTTTGGAGTTCTTTTTAAAATGCTTTCTATTTTTTTGTCTTAATAAACATCATGTGAACCATTCCTTCTACCTGAAGGTATCAAGGGACAAGTTCTTCCAGTACTGTTGAATAACATTGGAAATAGTTTGACGGCAGACCTTTGATTGTTTGGCCAACTTTTTTTTAGGAACAAGTTGGGTTTTGTTGAAAATAATTAATAATTTTAGTACGCACTTTTTTCTCGTCACTCATTTTAATCAGATTAACAACAAATGAACATAATTGACATTAAACATAATAACTGACAGGCTTTACAAAGGTAACTTGATCAAAAACAAAATCAAATAATACTTGGGTTAAATGTTTTAATGAAAAACGTGTGTTAAGAATTTTTCGATCTCAAAAAATGTGAACATAACCGATATGTGAATGAGGGATATTACTGTATTACGTAATATCGCTCATATGACAAAACAATTTATCTGAAGATAAATGGCAGACATTTTGTATATATTTTTTTTTATAAAATAATAAATTCTTTAAAATTGATTTATATTTTGAGGAAGTTACAGCACCGGAAATGCTTTTCGCATTTGAGGTGAACAACTCTGGCCACTGTGCATAATGTACAAATAATCATGTTTAAATGTTTACTTAAATCTGAAATTATATATTTATTACTATATATTTTAAGAGACCCAACTGTGCACTGTGGCTGCAGTCTCGAATCTAGCTGGACAACATTATAAAAATCTTCAGCGTAAAGCGAATTGCCCTCATGTAATGTAAAACAGTTTGTTGTAAGTGGTTATATTTTCATGAGATAAGTGTGAGAATTTTAACAAGTATTCGCTGATATTTTTCTGATTAAATAACTACCAAAAACTATTTAATGACTTGCTATTACTCAATAAATTACATTTCAACGATCACTACATACCGCGTGTATTACTTAGAATAAGTCGTATAATGACTTATTTATTATTTTTTATATAAGTACTTAACTGCTCATTTCCATGAGCTCAGTCAATATATTATTTTAGTCACAACTTGCAACTAGTTTTAGTGATATTAAAGTAGTGACATATTTATAAGTCATTGTGGTACGCACTTGGCTGCTTGGCTGACATCACCGCGTTAAAGTAATGATATTGTGTAAGCAATGCTGTGCCAGACTTTTTACACACTATTTGACAATGAAAGTTTTCTCTCGGTAATAGTTTCTTTGTTTTACTTAGCACAAGTGTCTTTTATAAATTAAATAACATGAACTAGAATTGATTTAGTTTGATACATTATAATTTTGTAAGCTAAAAAAAATTTATTTTTGTCTTCGCAGTAGAAACTTGTCAGCCTAAAATAAAAAGTCTAAATTTAAGAGTCTTTGTTGATGGTTTCTGGTTCTCACGAATGGCTAGCACGATATTAGCCTTCTGTGTTTGGATCGTTTTTGGATTATTACTGGCATAGCCTCGTTTTATAACGGTACCCCATCATAAAAAGTCTAAAGGCGTCAAATCGTATAACCGAGTCAACAAATTGGCATAGCGTGATGGCTGATAACACGATAATTGTTTATGTATTTCATAAATAAATAAGCTCCTAATCATTGGTGAAGTAAAATTTAAAGAAATACAGCCCATAAGTCAGCAATTATTGCTACAAAACAAACACCAATGTTACATTATATATATCTCTTTGCAACCAAAAATTAAGAAAAGTATTTATTTATAAGTTTAAAGTAAAGAATTTTAAAGAAAGCCTCCATTTTAATTGCACAATTGACTTTATAATAACATAAACATTTTACACAACCGATGGCTTTAAGCTTATCCTTTTAAAGTAATTACCCCTATCAAATAACAAACAATTTGCTAAGAATTTTAATAAAATACGTTGATTAGGAAAAGTTTTTAATCATCTTAAAAAGAAACACATGAGTAATTTATTAAATTGTCACACGGCAACTCTTCGCTGCATTTCCTCAACTCAAGTACAGCCTGAAAATATCTCATTATAAATTATACGTGTAATCATGTGTATGAACAAAGATGTTATACAAAATGTTGTTATAATTTTCATTTTCTTTTGTTGTAAATATCAACATATTATGTAGGTATATGCTTCTCTAAATATAAACATATGCTCACACGTATATCTTACTTAGTAAGTATGTAAAATATATTTAAATGGTTATAGTACTATGAAAATGTATACATATGTATATGTATATATGTATATGAATTTACGCGTATGTAAATTGATTCATTTACATGACATACATTATGTTTACAACCGCCTGATATTCTAAACAACTAAGTATTTGTTATTCTTATGATATACCAACACATTTACATATAAGCAAACGATTAATGGTAAACATCAGTACAGTTTTGCCAAACTGAAGACAAAGTATGTATGTTGTAAAATAAGGAAGTATGAATGAAATAAATAAAAATGAAAACATTAAAGTTAACGTCAATTGAAACTCATTTTATAAAGATTTAAACATGTGTGTATAATTACACACATGCTTTCCAAGAACATACATTTATAATACATAATTATGCATACGTATGTAATTATGGAAAAATATACGAGAGCAATCCGGAAAATTATCTCAAAATTGAGCTAGTATTTTCTTGTACTTATGTAATATATACTATTATTTATTTTTATTTATTTAAATATTTATTATAATTAAAATTACAATAAATCTTATAGCTAAAAGCACTAGCAACTTAGGCTATCGGCTTGTGGTATATACAAAGAACATATTAGTATATATACTATTATTACACGTTAAACCTTAATAAATTACTCGGTACATACAAACAAGACTTTAGAAGGGTGTTTGAGTAACCTACATATCTGAAAGATATATATAGTGATTGATAACTGAAGAAATATTCCAATATATATATATAGTTAAACCAAAATAAATTTTGCAAGGAACTTCTAGCTTGTTGCCGTTTAATTTATAATTAAGTATGTATATTTATGCCCATACTCTATGTATAACTTACAAAAATTTTAATTCATATGTAAACATTTTCACTGCACACAATACTCTTATGTAAACTTTTCCCCATGTAAGTATTCGTATGTTTTCTTCTATCATACTTTTTACCTCCTTTAATTTGGATAGCTTCCACAAACAACAACAAAAACAATGCAAATTAAAACATAACTGTCATTTCTGTTTAAAAGTATTTAATTTTGTAATATTTTGTTCAGCTGTTTGTGATAATGACGATGTGGGTGATGATGTTATTTTGCAAAGTTTGATGTTTTCATTATTTGGAAGGGTATTGTTTGTTTTTGTGTTTAAACATATGATGTAAAATGTATTCATTGTATCTATCTATGTATATATGTATGTTTGCATGAATGGGCGTATGTTTTGCCTTTGTTTGATTAACACTTTTTTTACTGTTTATTTATGTAAGTATTAGAATATTATTAGCAACATTTTATTTAAATTGTTCACTTTCCTAATTGTTTTAATTTTTGGAGAAAATATTTACGTATTGTATAAAAAATATTCAGTTGTCAATCAGTTTCTAAAATAGTTAATAATTGAAAATAATATAGGAAATTATTTTGACTTGATTAAAAATTAAAATTATTTCTTTCAAAAAAAAAAAAAAACTTTTAACATATCATACAATACAATGTATTGAATATCCCCTAAATTAATAAAATTAACTACTATTAAAGAGTGAGTCAAAAAAAAAAAATTATACACACTATTCCAGTCCAACAAATCATTATTTTTTTAATCACGTAGCTTTTAAAAATACGACACATAAGGACTGTGATCGAAAAATTCTTAACATACATATATGTTAATATAAATGAAACCACTAAACTTAAAGTTTTGATTGAAATTATTATTACAATTTACAAAAAAAATACATTTTCATAGTTCTAATCACTAGAGATGAAATTATGTACCTTTTTCGGAAACCCTTCCATTATGGTTTTTATAGTGATTTCTGCCACTTTGTTCGAACAGGTTGTCCATCTCCGTTTAAAATCTACCACACTTTTGGACACCTTTTCTGTGCTCCTAAATTCTCTTTTAACAAGAACTCAATATCTGTCCACTGGCCTTAGCTCCAGGCAGTTTGGAGAATTTGCCTCCCTTGGTACAAATACCACATTATTGTTCTTTTACCACTCAAGACCTTTCTTACCATAGTGACAGGGTGCCAAATCAGGCCAAAAATAAGGGGACACATCAGATGAACAACAAATGAACATAATTAACATTCAACATAATAACTGACATGTTTTACAAAGGCAAGTTCATAAAAAAAAAAAAAAATCGAATAATACTTGGGTTAAAAGTTTTAATGAAAAGACTTGACTTTTGACAGAAAACTTGGATCAGGAAAAAAAAAATCTTAAAGCTACTGGTAAGGCAAAAGGAGTCGAACAACTCTTTTGAAGAGCACCAAACACTTTCAATAGAATAACAGCTCGTAAAGTTAAATGCACTGAATCTTTTGTGCGCAGAGCCAAACCTAATAACGAGTTAAAGTCGTACAAAGTTCAAAAAGTTCCAGATCGGTATGCGTTAAAGAACTTAGAAGTTAGAGAACATGCAAAAAAATTGAGGCCAAATATTAAAAAAAAAAATACACCTGTTGTAAACAGATGATGAAACTTATGTACTGGCAGACTTTTCACAACTTCCGGGTCAAGATTTGTATGTGGCCGATGGACGAGGAACAAAATTAACCACGAAGTTTCTTGTGTGGAAAACCATTTGCACTTGTTGCAAAAGAAGCCTATCATTTGTGACATCAGGCACGATAAACACAGATATATATATTAAAGAGTGTCTACGAAAACAGCACAAGGCCGGATTTGGCATCATGTAACTATGGGAAAAGGACCCTTGAGTGGTATTCAAACAATAATGTCAATTTTGTACCACGGGAGGTAAATCCACCCAACTGTCCAGAACTACGTCCTGTGGAAAGGTATTGGGCTCTTGTAAAACAAGAATTGAAGAACACAAGAAAGGTATCCTAGGACGTGTCATGCCCCCTCGTCTAAAAAGGTAACGGAAAGGTGTTTACAATAAAATTTTTAATTGGAGGATTTCCGGAATGAATTTGAATTTGTACAAATTTTGAATAAAATTACGTATTTTTAAGAATTTGTAATATTGCGCGGTTTAAGTTTTATTTAACTTAATACTTAATAATTAAATTTATTTATTGAATATGATCGAGAATTGTGCAAAAAATGCAACTACAGTTCGAAAAAGGCTAACAATTTGCAGAATTGTTTTAAATTTGCAAAGAAAGTCGAATTAATGAAACTGTTAACATAGTTCGTCGTATTTTTTAGTTATGTTCATTCATGGTGGGACCGAAATTTCCGCAAAAAAATGAAACTTAAATCTCAGCCCCTCCAAACCCAGAGCAAAAATGTAGTTGTAGATGGTTACTGTAAGTTTTTTTAAAAATATTATGGTCTCTGTAATTATTTACATGATTGCGGTAAACATAATATGATAAATTACAATCCACATGATTATCGCAATCATATACATACATATATGATTTAAATATATCATAATATGTTGTTCTCATAACCACAAGCAGCCGAGAAGAATATAATCCTTCATCATAAAAATGGTTGTCACAAACATATACTTATTTACTATATGTTTGCTACAATCATGTGAATCGTAACTTTAACATGTTATGGTTACGGCAATCTTATAAAGAATTACTGTGACCATAATATTGTTAAAAAACTTGTAAACATTTTGAAATAGTTACGTTAACATGTACAACTATATTTATTCTCTGTGTGCAATTTCATAATATAAAAAACATGGTCAGATAAATGGTTTAAATTAGAATTTTACAACTTATATTTCCACTATTTAAGAAAAATAATAATTTTTTCAATAAAGACACAGCAGATAAGCCTAATTTATGAATTGGAATAAATTACGCGATCATCTCACAAAAATATCTTACAAGACATATTTCCACAATTCAAAAGCTTGTTTGGACTAAAATTCTGACCACCACAGCCGTAAGATAGTGCATTCATGAGCAAGATATCGAATTTTTGAATTAAATTCTATATTCACAGGATCTTAGTATAATAGAAAATATCGACCAATGGCCTTTTGAAAAGAAGATGTTAAGTAATTTTAAATAAATGTCTTCTTAAAGCATGCAATAAAACTTACATATTTAATCAATAACCAAAGCCTTCAAATACAAATATTTAATTTAAAATCTTTTCAAACGCAAGAATTAAGTGATGGTAAAAATTTAATAAATTTAATAAGCATAAAATAATATGCTATATAAAATATTAATTTCCACAAATTGCGAATACCTTGAAATGTGACCTTACTCTTCAAAAAAATCGCATGTTTTTAATTGCACATAAACGATACGTTACCTTATTAAAATGACACCTTAACAAAAAAAAAGTAAAAACAAACAATTACAGACATACATACTCACTCATCCAATACAGAAGTACATGCATTCGTACATACAACAAATTTCTTTGTGAAATAAATATCACGAAAATAAAGAAGAGCGTTCATACAACATATATTTTAATTAAGCCACATTCAAATTAAGGTTACAATTAATGTGTCAATGTAAAATATAAAAAAAACGTACACACATATATGCAAAAAAAAAACACAAAAAATAAAAAGACTTGCAACAAGCAATTTTGCCTGGCAGCCAAACAACAGCGATGTGTCGTCTGTTGTGTAACAGTGCTCCTATGTCTGTTATAATATAAATCCTCTTAAAAAGGTAAACAGACAACAAGATCATAACAAATTACATACATCAAAGACAAATATGACACATACACACACCATCAAACACACCTAGAGCCACACACACAGATTGGTAGCAAATACATATGACACAACCTGGCTCAAAATGTACAAACTTACATGTGTTCGTATGTACTTATGTATATAAACGTAAATGTACGTAAGTATTACCTTGAAGTACACATACTACAAAATATATCGGCAAATACACAATTTTGTTTAAATTTAAGTAAATGTTGTTCATGATAGTTTTTTCTTAGTTACCGCGGTTTAAAAAATATTTAAAAAAATAATTTTTTAATTTAAAATTTGAAGTGAAAAATTGCTAAGAATATAAATCATTTCACATTACTTGAATTCTTAAAATTTTAATTGCAGACAAGCCCGACCATGCGATAGCCAGCACGAAGAAGATGATTTAAACAGTTTTCTTCTAAAATATACATGGGAGCTATGACTTATTATAAACCGATCATACCAGTATATTCAATAGATTAGTGCTAGTTAAAATGATTTTCAAAAGTGGGCCTTATATGGGAACTATGACTTATTATGGACCGATCGGCACATAATCTGATAATGATAGTTCGGTTTATATAAAACTTATTTGTGTTAAATTTGGTTTGGATATTTTTGAGAGCTAAATTTTTTTAAATAGGGAAAATGTGTAGAGGCTAGTAGAAATAATGGACCGATTCTAACCAAATTCAATAGGCTTCGTCCTCAGGGCAAATTTTGCCAACTATCTTTGAAATTGCATAGTTTGATTACATAGTTTAAATACGCAGAAAAAAATATAGGTATAGTAGCATGTTTACTGTAACCATTTCAACATTTTTAACAATATTATAGTCACAGTAACTATTTATATGATTGTGGTAACAATAATGGTTAATTAGTGATTCACATGATTGAATCAACCATATATATGGTTACAGTAAACAAGTATATGTTTGTGACAACCATTTTTATGATGAATAATTTTATCATAATATGTTGTGCTCAACAACATAATATTGTAAGTCCTTCATCAAATGGTTGTCACAAACATATACTTGTTTACTGTAAACATATATATGGTTGATACAATCATGTGAATCGCAAATTAACCTTATTATTGTTACCACAATCATGTAAGTAGTTACTGTGACTATAATATTGATAAAAAATTTTTAAATTGTTGCACTAAACATCCATAATTATATTTTTTTCTGCGTGTATGGACAATACTCAGAAAGTGATCCTAAGCAGATTGGTTTACTTTAAGGTGGGTGCTGGGACAATATGTTTGATTGTTACAAACATCAGCACTAACCCAATATACCCTCCATACTATGGTTGTGTAGGGTAAAATAAAATCACCAAAATGTTGGCTCCAAAATTTAGTGTTAGTGATTGAGTAATAACTCCTATAACAATATTTTTCCTCCATATCTGCTGAACATTTTTAGGCAGCTATAACTAATGAAGATATATCCCTTTGATTCTGCAATTTCGCAATATTGTTGCAAGTAAAGTCACTAACACGGAATTATTTACACTTAAGAAATAATGAGCTATTAAATTCGATTTCATAGGTTTTAAAAGAAAATATGTTTTGCCCATATACTTGATACTTTGTGAATTGTATGCATAAGTACGAATGTAGTATGTAGTATATTTATCTGTAAATTTGTCCACATTTGTGTGTACCTATGTATGCGATACCCGTATATAATTTACTAGCTTGACCCGGTGCGCTTCGCTACCCCTGTCGATGTAAAAATCGGTTCAGCCGTTTAGTAATTTATAGCCTATTGACGCTTCCAAATAAGGATCTATCTACGTTCCAAATTTCAATAAAATCGGTTCAGCCGTTTAGGCGTGATGCTCAAACAAACAAACAAACAAACAAACAAACAAACAAACAAACAAACAAACAAACAAACAAACAAACAAACAAACAAACAAACAAACAAACAAACAAACAAACAAACAAACAAACAAACAAACAAACAAACAAATAAACAAACAAACAAACTTACAAAGACATTTATATATTTATATAGATGTGCAAAAGACAACAAAAAAAAATCAGCTGATGGTATATTTTATTATAAACTCATACATATACATATGTATATACAACCATAGTGTGCAATTAAAAACTGTTTTCACGCACACTTTACAATTACACACAAACACTCTCTAAAAAGAAGCAACATTGTCTTTCAGAAACATGCGTTTTTGTTTGTTTGCTTTTAATATTAAAATGCCTAAAAGAGATATAATATTTTGAATATCTTTTTACCGGCAAAAATATCCTTGTGTGTGCAAGTATATGTGTATTTATTTGCTTACATATGTATGTAGATATTTACATTAAAAAATACTCATATGCATGTTTTGTTTAAGCAGGTATATATATGGGGGATTTCATGTAAAGTGAACCAACTTCTGAAATCGATGTCTTCCGATGAAATCTGTACCAAGGTTAGCTGTATTGTATAGTAATTCAGACACAATTTTTCAACATAATCGGTCAAGAACTCTCTGAGTTACATCTTGACCAAACAAGTGTTTTTACTTATCCATGTAACTTATTACCTATTGTTCTTAGCAAATTTTGTCCGAAATTTTTATTTCTTCAATCTTACGAAAGAAAAATTAAGTTTTTTTTAAATTTTGTTTCCAAAGTGGGCCCTTTTTTCTCAAAGGAAAGCTTAGATCTTTTCCTTGAACTTCAACTGATTTAATAATTAAATATTGAAGCGGAGTACTGAAGTTTTGTGTTATACTTGCCGTCATTATTAACTCTCGTCCCCAACATTATCTTTGTCGTACCAATGTAAACCAAGTTACAACTCTCCCTTTCATTACCGTCACATTATCATTATCTTAAGTTTGTCAAATTTTGTTTTCTTGTTTGTAAATAGATGCCTATTTGATTTGTAAGCTATTGTTGCCCTTTTCTTATTTTTTGCCCAAAAGAAAGCTTAGGTTTTTTTCTTAAAAAACGTTTTGGTCGCTTTGTTGGATGCGAGAGGTATATATATATATCAAACTAAAAGTGTTAACTAGTAAACAATGGCACTTTAATGTTAAAAATATTTCTATGAAGTCTGCAAGAGTAGCAACAGTAGATCTACCTATACTAAAATCAAACTCGTATACATACAAAGGGTATCACAAATTCTACTAAATATTCTTACTTGTTTTATTAGAAATTTAATTAAAGAATTTCCTAACTTGTTATCTTTACAAAACTTTAAATATTTGCTGTCAAAACAAATTATTTTCAAACATAGAAAATCTGTTTACAATTTGGACAGCAAAAAAAAAAAACCCATACCAAAGCAAAATGAACGACTTTGTTAAAAACTAAAAAATTCTTTCTGAAAGTGCAACTAAGAAAAACAACAACTAAAAAATAAAAACTTTTTGAACATTTAATTGCTAAGATCGGTTAAGTAAAGGTAACTTACTGTCTATAGCAGAAAATTACGACAAAAAAAAAACATAAACAATTTCTTGGTTAAAATAATTAAATACTTAATACTTTTGCTAGTAACCAAGTACAACAGTAAATCCTTTGTAAAGAAACTAGCAAAGTTTTAAAACCCAAAATAGTTTTTTGTCCTTTACACTCTTTGTTTTATACATTTTATACTTTTAATTAGAATTTTTGTGGTCAGCTTTAACATCCACATAAAACACAAATAAGAGTGTTGTATTTGGCTGTGCCGAATCTTGTATACCCATCATCAATATGTGACAATAAAATATTTTTCTGATATAGAGGTTATAAGGTGGCTAGGCTCAATTATGGATCGATTCTCATATTAAATTATTATTAAACAATTATGAATGTTGTAATGTATGAAGTAATTTTCTGTTGAGGATGAAGTAATTTTCTGTTGAGGATCACTTAGAACTAATTTGTGGAAAATTTTATCAGAATTGCTGCATAATCAACTTATTTATGACTGCTCTAACAGTATTCCGGGGGCACATTTGTATGGGGGCTATGGACTGGTATTGCACATTTTCAATACCAAAACAAACCTTATCAACAGAGAGTAATGGTGAAAAATTTCAGCCTGCTAGCTCTTTTTGTTTGGACCCTATCGTGTCTTCAACAAACGGATAGAGGGACGTACTTAGCTAGATCGTCTTAGAAAACTATCAGGACCCAGAATATATATACTAATGTGGATTTGCGATAAATATGCTGATGTGTTACAAACGGAATGAAAAAGTCAATATACGCCTCATTTTTTTTACTAAAATAAACAGAAACTATTCATAGTAAATATAAATGTAGCCTTTTAACAAAATTTAAATCTGCTGGGGCAATTTAATTGGTACAGCTACATGTATATAGGTTTCAAAAACAGAAATTGTTTTATAACCTTAGCAACTTTGATTGATTTTAATTATACATTTAATAATAATAAATATTTCTTCTTTCAATTCTTACATAATAGTTATGTATCTATGTACATATATATTTTATTTTTCCATTTGTATTAAAAAAAAAAAAAATTCAATTTGTCAATAGTTTGTCACAACTTTTATAAATTTTGTGTGCCAATATAAAGCATTCGAATATTCAATTTCATTTACTAATTCATTATGCATGTGTATTTGTGTGTTCTAAATAGACATACACACACACACAGTTACAGAAGTCTAACAAAAAAGTTTGCCACAATATTTTAATAGTCAACTATACTCTGGAGTATAGTTTGTTAACTAAGTTTTGTGAACAAAAACAATTTCTTTAAAATTCATAAAAACATAAGGCTACTTAGGTAAAGTTATACCGACCAGATGTGTCAAACCTTTGAATTAAGTGGACAACCGAATTATACTGATGGTTGCTCAAACAGACCCCTATTGTTCTCCATAGCATAAGGTTTGGTGAACATACTGACAATCGATGTTGCACAAACTAGAATTTAGTTGATCTGGAAACATGGATTGTAAGGTTGTCAAGCTGAGAAATTTTGCTTTACAATGTTCTTCCACAATGATTTGAGAACAATCCTGGAAGTCCGAACTAAGGACTGAGATCGAAAAATTTTTAAAATTCATATATGTTAATAAAAATGAAACCAATAAACTTACAGTTTTGAATCTTGTTTTGTTTGATTGAAATTATTTTTACAATTTACAAAAAAAAAAAAAAATGTATAGTTCTAATCACTAATGATGAAAGTTTGAACCCTTTTCGAAAACTTTGTTCGAACAGGTTGTCCATCTCCGTTTAAAATCTACCACACTTTTGGACACCTTTTTTGTGCTCTTCAATTCTCTTTTAACAAGAGCCCAATATCTCTCCACTGGACTCAGCTCCAGGCAGTTTGGAGGATTTACCTCTCTTCATACAAATAACACATTATTGTTCTTGTACCACTCAAGACCTTTCTTACCATAGTGACAGATGCCGAATCAAGCCAAAAATAAGTGGACACATTATGACGTCTTATAAATGGAAGCAGCCTTTTTTGTAAACATTTCTTGATGTAAATTTCGGTATTTATAGAGCCCGTTGTAACAAATGATTGGCTTCTTTTGCCGCAACTGCATATTGCTTGCCATACCAAGAACATTTTGGGAAATTTTGTCTGCTTTTGAGTCATACACTTTTCTTCAACATTCCCTCGAACCTAAAAAAATTGACCCAGAAGCTGCGACAAATTTTCCATACGCACAATTCGTCATCCAGGTATATTTTTTGTATAAAATTTGACTTCAATTTCCGTGCTCTGTCTTTGGCCTCTCAATTTTTAGCAGAGTTCCTGTCAGGAACCTTGTATACTTTAAACCTTCATTGGCTTTAACTTTTCGTACCAAATAGTCCGAGTACTAATCTAACAAGGCTGCTTTCCTACCGGAGATGTTGGGAGTTCTTTGGAAAATCCTTTCTATTATTTTGGCTTTAGAAACACCATGTGGATCATTCCTTCTACCTGAACCAGGTTTTATATCAACGGACAAGTTCTCCCGGTACTGTTTAATAACATTGGAAAAAGTTTGACGGCAGTCCTTTGATTGTTTGGACAACTTTTTGTAGGACCAAGTTGGGTTTTGTTGAAAATATTTAATAATTTTAGTACGCACTTTTTTCTGGGCACTCATTTCAAAAAGATTAACAACAAATGAACATAATTGATATTAAACATTATAACTGACATGCTTTACAAAGGCAACTTGAACAAAAAAAAAAAAAACAAATGATATTTGATTTAAAAGTTCTAATGAAAAACGTGTGTAAAGAATTTTTCGATCTTAGTCCTTACGTTCTTCTAAAATAATCTGAGAGCACTCTTGGAACTCCAAACTATACAGTTAAGTTGAAGGATGCCTTTTATATCCTTGGAACCATGAAGATGTGGTTCCACTTGACCTAATGGCAACCCAAATTAATAAGGAACCGCCACCAAAAATACTCTATGAATAATATATGGGTTAATTTTTCAAATCAATTCTGTTTGATCGAAAAACATATTCAGAACAAAATATTTTACTTTAATTAAAAAAATACGGAAACTGGTACCATAGTCTATTTATCCCTTATTATAAGCGTTTCATTCTACGATTGGCATTATCATTGATTAAGTGAAGAAAACTTATGTGACCACACGCAGAGAAAAAATATAGTTGTGCATGTTTACAGTAACCATTTCAAAATTTTTAAAAGTTTTTTAACAATATTATGGTCACAGTAACTATTTAAATCATTGTGGTAACCATAATATGGTTAAATTGCGATTCACATGATTGTATCAATCATATATATGGTAACAGTAAACAAGTATACGTTTGTGACAACATAAAAACTTTTTAAAATGTGGAAATGGTTACTGTAAACATGGACAACTATATTTTCTCTCTGCGTGCATTATGACGGGCACCTTATATATTAGAAAGTCTTTACAAGAATTATCGAGTGAAGGCTTAACATTTTCATCTAGGGGCAATTATGATCCACAAGTCAGTTTGACAAAGTATTACATGAGACCTATTTGTCTTATATGGGAGTTGTGGTCAATTATCAACCAGTATTCATAAAATTTGTAGTTTCATTGTAGAGCCGGTTACGGTTAGAGTTTTTTGTGCATTATTTCCAAGTGTGACCTTTATATACCAAATACGGTACTTTGATATAAATGACGACATTAATATTAAAGTGGTTTCCGGAAGTGGTTTTTATATAGAAGCTAGGTTCATAGGTTGGTTTATAAGGTTTACATAGTTATTTACAAGGATATTTGCTAAATTGATTGATATTCTTTGCATATTCTGGGAAGAGGTTTGTATTCATCCTTGGAGAAAAAAACTGCGTTCCAAGTGTTAAAAAAATATCTTTCAAATTTGAAACAAAGGTTTGGTTACAGGATTTTGTTGGGCTTACATTTAAAAAGTTTCTGTGAAAATCTCTATGACCAATTTTGTTAGAGGTCAAAAATGTAAGGACAAAATCTGAATTAAAAAAATGTTCTGAAGTTTTATAAAACTTGCTACATAATTTATATTCTGGAATTGGCATCAACTGAGCCTTAATGTATCCTTAAAAGCTATCATTTAATTGCACAATTCAAGCAAAAAAACACTAATTATGTAGTAGTTAGATAAATATTACTTATACTATCCGTATAGGGTTCATACGGGGAAAAAATGCCCAGGATTTCCCGGAAATATGTTGTGATGGCCAAATTTGTTTCTAATTGAATCTTGCTATTATATCCATAGATTTTTTTGATTTTAACAACAAATACAGTTGGCCCGTGGGACGATTTTTAATTTCTTCCCAGGAAAGGAAGATGAACCGTATCAAGCAAAAATTCAAAATGTTTCCTAATATAATAATTCTCTACAATATTACTTACTCTAAATAAGTATTAAAACCAACGTAAGAGAAAACTACTCCAACCAACTTTAAAGTTTAATAAACTAACTTCTATGGAATATTTTCTTTCATAACTCAAATGGTTTATTATTATTTTCGATTATTACTTATAATCTAGAAGTCTTTCTAACTTATATCCATATACATACAAACGCATAATATTATATACAAAATTTGTTACCTAAAGTTTCCAATTAAACGATGTAATCACTCACAAAATAGAAAAAATTTATAAATTTTATAGCCAGAGTTTCATATTTATAAACTATGCAAACTACATCCTTTCAAGTATATGACTTGTTATATATATCCTTTGAAAGACATGCATAAACACCTACACATATGTATATGTGTTTGCACATATACTTTTAAAATAAGTACGTACTATACATAAGGTTGGTCCCAAAAATTGTTGTGGATGGTCCTAACTTAAACAAGTGGGGAAGTTAGCCGGTCATCACCGACCATATGATACCCTACAACCGAGAAGATGATTATAAACAGCTTTCTTTTCAAATTTATATGGGATCTATGTCTTCTGTATATATGAAACTTGTTTGGCTTGAATTTTATTTGAATACCAACATTTTGAAGAAATCTATACTCGTTAAAATGATTTTCGAATATGGGCATTATACGGGAGCTATGACTAATTATGGACCGATTTATATGGGCATTTCCACGGAAAGGTCCACCTAGACTAGAAATTTAATAGTTTTTTAAAACACTTTGTTTTATAATATTTTCATATCGAAATAAAAAAGAAATAGTAAAGAAATTTTTCGAGATATTTAAATGCAAAGTCACTAAAGGGGAACTTTGCCTCAGGTGTCCCTGAAATTTCCGTTTGAATTGTTGGCCGCGCAAATGACTTCTATATTTGCCCCGTGCGAATGCCTCGGTTTTTTTAAATAATTTTGAAAATGAAAACTTGCCCAAAATCAAACTTAGCACCAATTATATTGCAAATTAAGACCTACAAATTAAGCCTTTTGTTAAAATAAAAATTTGATTTATTTTTACTTTTTTTTCACTTTAAATGTGAACGACGGTCCCGTGCGATATGATGCAATTTCCCATATACAATTTAGTGACATGACTTTTGTTATATCGTAACTTAAAACGTAAAATGCCCTAACAAATTTGAAACCCACTTTTTCTACAAAATCCGATGCGTTTTTATAAGAAACATCGGAATTTGTAAAAAAATTGGTTTTGAAATTATTGTTAGTTAGGGCGTTTTGCGTTTTTGGTAACGATATATAATTTACTTGTATTGAATTTTATTTGAATAGCAACACTTTTAAGAGATATGCTAGTTAAAATTATTTTCGAAAGTGGGATTATGTACCAATCGTCATAAAATTTGGTGGTCCGAGCTCGGCTTATATAAAACTTATTTGTGCTGAATTTGGATATTTATGAATTTGTTTAGAATTGGTCCATTATTTCACCTAGTCTCCATACAAATGTCCTCCCGAAATTGGACTTTATTGGTCATAAATGTTTAATTTATATAGGTATCCACACAAGTTTTTCTCCAAGTTTTATATATACGGAATTCATGTCACCAAATTCTATTATGATCGGCCAATAATTAGTCATAGCTCCCATAATCGGCCCTTTCATTTATGTTTTTGCTCATATGGTCAGGCTTGACCTTTTCCTCCTTTGATCCAGTTTACCAAATACTGACGCCAGTACAAACATTTTAAGAAATGGTCTACTTAATGCAACTACACTCTTAATTTTGTTGAGAACATCGATATGTTGTTTTACCTCTATACAAACGGTGACACCCTACTAAACATATGTATGACGAGTATATAAAATATACAACAAAAGAAGAGGAAAATATTTTTGTATATTGAAAAGTTTGTTCGTTAAGCTGCATTAGTAAGTTATCAAAATCATTAGTAATATCAAAAAGAAGAGTAAAATTTAAGATAAGCCTGCTGAAGGTCTGTTTTACACATAATATGTTTACATATTCATATATAATAATTCATACATAGACACCAATCTCCCATTTATAATCCATGTTTTGTTGCCTAACACTAAAATCCTTTAGAATTTAATGTTATCATGTACTCCTACATACGTACGGATGTATAAATATGTACATATGTATTTGTCTACATGCGTGTACTATGTATGCATGTATGTATATTGTGTATTTATATAGCTTACATTAACTGTCAATGAAGATATTAATTTCCCTTTGGGAAAACTTAATACTAAAATGTTCTTTAATACTAAATGTACTAAAACTTTACTGTAGTCTAAAGCTTTTTTAAATGGCTTTCAACAATTTTATTTCCTAAGATTTTACAAAACATAAAAATGAAACGTTTATTGTTTTCTATACATACATACATATGTATGTATTTTCATGTGTATTGGCAGTAGACTTTGTTTATTTGTTATAAACACGCAAATTGCATTAAGGGTTACATATATATACATTAGATCTGTCCTTAAAAAATAGATTTGCTTTGAATTGATCTAATTTTGCTCTCTAGCAGCTATAAAGAACTTGTGCAAGAAATCGATTGCAAGTTATTAAGTCGGGTAAGCAATGAAACTTATTTGTTTAATATCAAACTATTTAAAAGGTTGCTATTACTTACAATAAAGCTAAATTTAAAAGTTCTAAATTAATATTTTCTTTCCTAACAAAGTATATCGAATGAAAAACAACCAAGCTATGCATAGTAGCTTTTTATGCTCACAAAAAACGAGTATAACTTTGCTGGTATTCATTTGAAATTAATGCTTTATACCAGATTATTTTCTCTAAAAGTTGTGAAATTTTCCAAACACTTAAGATGTATCCAAAATATAGCATCAAAACCCATCCAATGCAAATTAATTATTTAAGGGCAGGTCTAATGTTTATAAGTACTATCTAGACAAATGTAGTTGTACTGACTTAAACAAAAGTAAATTAAATATTATGTTGTAATATGTACAAAGTTATTGTTTAACCATTAAAATTTATTCATATTTAATATTGTTTAAATAGCTGTTATTTACCATTTTATTAAGCATTATAAGGAATTATAATTTGAAATGGGATTCTGTTTCATATAGTCGTAGTTATCAAGCTATGCTTAAAAAGCAAAGCAGATTCATAACGTTCATATTTCTTGTAGTAAGTAGGGGCTATATCGATTTTGTCATTCCGTTTATAACATATTGGTAATAAAACCAAAGTGTATAAATATTCTCAGTATGTATGTTAAAAATACGATAGAAGCAAGCTAACTGAAATTTTCCACAACAACTCTTTGTTAATTAAGTTTGTTTGGTATTGAAAATGGGCAATATCAATCGATGATTTCAACTAGCCCCCATACAAATGTCCCCCGAATACTGTTTGAGTAGTCATAAATTGATTTTACGGCAATCCTGATACAATTTTGCACAAATTAGTTCTAAGTACTCTGAAATTATACTGTAAAGTTTGGCTAAAATCGGAAACAGCCCCCTGAGAAAACAGACTTTCATAATTGTCTTATAATAATTAATATCGTAATGAAATTGAACATAAACAAGTTTTCTATTAACCTTAATCTTTTTACCAACTTTTGTGAGAATCGGTCTATAATTGACACTATCACCCATAAATTCACATTATCAGAAAAACTTTTATTGTCACATATTGATGGTGTTGATACAAGACAGCCGAATATAACACTCTAATAAAATTTGCCTTAAAAGTATGTCATTAAAGGCTGGTTGGCAGTGAAGAATTGTAATATTCCGGGACAAAGGGCAAATGTTCCTTAAAAATATGTCATAATATGTCATTAAAGGTAGGTAGTAAAATATCGATTAACAAAAATAGCTTTTCAACCTTTACTCTTCAGAATTCCTAAAAAATTTGTTATACATAATTACCATGGGCATAAAAAATTTATAGTTCTCCAGAATTTCGTAATTAGCATTTGTTTGGTTTTTATGTGGGTTAAAAGTAGAGTTTCCAAAAAAAAAACGGATGAATATTAAAACCTCTGTTTCGGTTTTAAAAATTGAAAACCGATTGGGTTCGGTTTTTTTTTTTTTTTTTTTGTTTTGTAATAATTTTTAATATTAAGTGTTACAGAAACAAAATCAGTTGATAATATAGGAAATGATATATATAGGAATAGCTTATATACATTAAAGTTGGCTAATATGTTTTTCAATAAAGAAATAATTAAGAAAAGGGGGCTCAATGGCATTATGATACCAAAAAAGGATAACTAAACCAAACTAAGAAGTACTTTTTCGTTCTTCAAAATGGTACTTTTTGAATTTTCTATAAACTTGACGGGAGTTCAAGTGTTTATTATATTAAATTATTGATTGGCTGATATGCTCTTGAGTAAAGAAAGAAATTCATTAAGCCATATATATGACATTGATTGGTATTTTTTGACATTTCTGTAATAACGAACCTATAAGCAGAAAATTCGGTCAGTGTTTACACTGACCGAATTACAATCTAAAAAAATACTCGCAGGTACACTTTTCCAACTTATAATACTTTTTGACTATTTTATAATAATAAACTTAAAAATGAGTTAGAATTCCGAATGAGTTAGAATAAACATAAAGTGACTTTAGTGGTAACTTTCTTTAGCATTTTCTATAATAACCCAGACCCAGAATCATGACGCTGAGAGGGAATACAAATTGGGTGTCTTTATGGTACTTTTTTTATTCTAATAATACGTTTCGAATGAGCTAGAATCCACATTACAACGAATAAATAAATATAAAACTAGAGACATGTTATTCTGAAATAGTATTAATTCATAAAGGGAGACTTAATAGTACTATTTCTTTCTTCCAATTTGAGTAGCAAAGCACACCTGGTCAGCTAGAACTCCATACTTTTAAATGACTGTAAATAAACATTGATTTGAAGTATAATTGTCAGGAAATACTCGTAGATCAATATTTTTAAATGAGTTTGTCTCATTATTTATTAACAGATTTCCTTGCCTAGCCTGCAAAAGATAACCTGCTACATCATCTGAAGCAATTATTGTAATACAATTAAAAAATTTAAAGAAATCTTAAGATATTTTTACCGATGTGTTTTTAGAGATATTGGATGAATCATTGGATGAAAAAGTTTGTTTCTCTTTTGTAATTTTGAGCTTTTCTACTGAAAATAGAATAAAATTAAAAACCTAAGAATAGTTGTCGGGTTTAGACCTTGAAAAAACCGCGGTTTCGGTTTCGGTTAAAACCGAACTTGAAACTCTAGTTAAAAGTTTATATTCTTTAATTGATGCGGAAAAAATATTTTCATATTAAGGCTAATGATTTTAAGCTTTTTGATCAGAAAGCCGTTTCTCATCAATACAGTATGTAACATAAAAACTGGTCCTTGAACAGGGATGCTTTCCAATTTCTAAAGATTTTCGTTGTGACTTTAAACAAATGTACAAATGTAACGTACGATGACATGGAATTGTTCATATGCAACATCAAATTAATGTAATTTTGTTGCAAATCATCTGATTCGGAAAATCGGTGAAAATCTATTATGATTTACACGCAGAGAAAAAATATAGTTCTGTATGTTTACTATAACCATTTCCACATTTCTAAAAGTTTTTTAACAATTTTATAGTCACAGTAACTATTTACATGATTGTGGTAACTATAATATGGTTAACTTACGATTCCATGATTAAAGATTTATCATAACAATGGTTGTCACAAACATATACTGGTTTACTGTAACCATATATATGATTGATACAATCATGTGAATCATATTATGGTTACCACAAGCATGTATATAGTTACTGTAACTATAATATTCTTAAAAAACTTTTAAAAATGCGGAATTGGTTACTGTAAACTTGCACAACTATATTTTTTCTCTGCGTGTACGTACTACAAATATGCATTTGCATGAAAATCTCAGAAACTGATGTTGCTGTTTGGCAGCGGCTGGAAATCAAACCCGGTACGCATGTTACTGATAACTTTGCAAACAGTTTCATTTATTTAATAATATTTTGGATTGGTCGTAAGGTGTTCTTTTTATTTATAGTTGTTTGCACATAAATTGAAGCCCAAAGTGTTTTTCAACATATTTTTAAATGTATAAGTAAGTCGTTGTTCTGTTAAACATTGATTAGGACACTTAAATGCTAATTAAACACTTTTCCAACTAAATTACTAATTTATTAGCAATTTCTGTTCAGTTCACTTGTCAATATATTAAATATTTAATATATGATTATTGTTTTTTTTGTATGGAAAACTTAACTTCTTAAAATGTATGTAATTAATTTCCAATTTATAGGACTAATTACAAATTAGTTAAGTCTTTTACACATGAATTTCTTAACTCGTTTGACCTCAAGCTACTTCTTACTGTACAGAGGAAATAATTTTAATTTAGTAATATACTCTCTTCTATTTATAAATAATAAAAATACCTAATTATTTGAAATATTAAATTAGTTGTTAAGGTAACTTTGCTACAAAACTCTATACAAATGAATGTAGATTATAATACAATTAACAGAAATGAAATGTATTTTTATTAGACTACTTAATTTATATTTTCATGTGGCTATTATATACATACATACATACATATATACATACATAGGTATGTGCATATTAAATATACAAAGAGTAGATGTGTAGAGGCATGAACAAATTAGTTTACAGCATAACGTGGCAGTATTTTACAAAAAAAAAAAAAAAAAGTATAATTAACTTGGTATGTGTTGTTTTGTGAGTGTTGTTGTATTCGGCTTAAATTGCCGTTATCATGTTACGTATTTAAAATATTTAATATGCTTTTCATGTTTCATAATTACATGTAATTGCATTAGTATTTAATATTATTACTAAGGAAAATTTGACTTGTTAAAATTTATTTATGCCTACAATTTATTAATAATTTTTAATGATATTTTTCTGTTACTTACAATTTCTAGAATTCCATTGTAATCAAACAAAACGCACCAACATCAAATGCTGTTAAGTCACTGACAATAATTTGACAAACAATTGTAATACAAAATAAATGTCAAACTGTGGCAGATTTCAAATACCAAAAAGGGTATTTTGTGAAGATTTGTTGAAAAGTCTGGAAAACATTTAAAGATAAATTTATTCTCACTCAAGTTCATTATTACTCTGTAATAATTCAAAGAATGCCATTTTAAAGTAATTAGACAATTCTTACAATAACTACTGTAGACATTTTAAGAATAGCCTAACTGCTTTAAAATGGTATTCTTTGAATTATTGCAGAGTAATAATGAACTTGAATCAGAATAAATTTATATTCAAATGTTTCCCAGAAAAATTGTTGCTGGAAATTAAAAAAAAAAATTGAAAATAAATCTGTAACTTCTAAACGGATAGTCCGATTTCGTATGTCTATAGAGTAGCTGAGTTCCAGTTTTGAATTTTGATATTAAACATCAAGGGAGGGCGGAGCCTCAAGGTCCCAAAGAAGGGCTTATACCCGAGATGAAAAATTAACAATTATGCCAAATTTGTTTTCTATCCTATTCAATTTTTTACCTGTTTTTTTCTTATAGCGGATTCAAATCTTTCCCACTTTTTATACCCCACACCACCATAGTAGGAAGAGTATATTGGGTTAGTGCTGATGTTTGTAACGTAAAAATATTGTCCTAACACCCACCTTAATGTACATAAATCTACTAAAGATCACTTTCTATGTCAATTAAGCGATGTCCGTCCGTTCGTCCATGTAAACCTTGTAGTCAAACTACAGGTCACAATTTAAAAGATAAGTCAAGAAAATTAGGCACAAACTTTAATATTGCCGCAAGGACTAAGCCTATTGAATTTGGCTAGAATCGCTTCATTATTTCTCCTGACCCCCATACAATGACCATCTGTTCCAAATATCGTTGAGCCTTGATCACTACAGCCTGGCGTATCAGGTGTTGGGAAAAGAGCTGCTCATCAAGTTGCTAATGTTCAGTTCGATGGTGATGATCGTTTTCTTGTTATAGTGGAGAGAAAAGACAATAAAAGTGCAGATTTTGAAAAAAATGTGACATCCAAGTCATTTGTTCCAAATGATACCTTGTAAAAATTGTTTCTGGGACTACCACCATCGAAAACAATGTGTATTTTAACTTTGTATGCTCCCTTCTCGCGATAAAATTTGTTTATATACTTATAAAATTTACCTTTGGTGTCATATTACATGCAAAAGTAGTTGAGCTCTCATAAATATCTTTATTATAAACATATCCAAACCAAATTGGGCAAAAAGTAAGTTTAATTTAAGCTGAACTTGTACTACTAAATTTAGTACCGATCTCCATTCCACCATTCTCGAAAATTTCATTAATGAGCATAAATAAATCTCTGTTAGTAACTAAATAAAATTTAACATTTAAAAGTGCAATATTTTTGAAGAACGGAGTTTTAAAGTGGCATATTTGTGAATATAATTGAGATATTGACTTGAAATTTTGTTTGTAATATCAGAAATTAACTTATCTAAACAAACAAATTAGTTCGGAAAAAATGTGGACCAAATTGTTCCTAATATTTGCAATCCTATCAAAATTTTGATACAAATTTTAGTTTTAGATCTCAATAAATACGTAATATGTAATAAAATCTTTATTTATTAACAAAACTAAACGAATTTTTCAAAGTTTTTTAAATTTTTCATTCTAAATAATAATGTGGAAAAAAATTTGTCAAAAGGTCAAAGGTAATCCCGCAATTCCTTAAAACTGGAGCGAAAATCCCAAAAATGGTATTTTTTAAAATTTTGCCCACAGGTCCTACATTTCCTTTAAAGCTGGCAAAACGCTTTAAAACTAAATAGGAATCACATCAAGGTTTCCAAAGATGCTTTCCGTTTTCTGATCCTAGCTTTGAGATTTTAGAACATGTAGTTCAAAGTTAAAATTTTGATAAAAAAATAGGTCAAATTGCGAAGGGCGTAAGGGCGTTATGTTCGAAAAATATAACTTGTTTTTTATACAAAATATTTTCCGTAAAGATATCTTACAGAAAACATAAAACTGTTATATGTTCTTAAAGGAAGTTTTATTTTAATAAAAAAAGAGTTAAGTCACCTTTTCACCCAAAAAACAGCAAAAATCTACAAATTTTTGAATTTTTAAATTGAAAATTGTTTATTTTCGGATCCGTAATTGATATTGCTCTGAAATTTTTTGTATATTAATTGGTGATTTAGATATTTAACTAATGAAAAAAATTCGAGTACATTCGGTTCAAAGGTATGGCAAAATTTGAAAATGTAAATTCTGAAATGCTTATAACTCGGAAATTATAAGAGATAACACACGCAAGCATTTTTTTTCAAGATCTGGCCGGGAGTTTCCAAAAAATTTAAAAAATCTTTGAAATCGGATGGGAAACAAAAAAATGGCACGTGTTTTAAAATTTTACATGTCGAAGGTACCCTACTTTAAGCCCCAATAGCGCCGCACCTGGAGCATTTGTAGGGTCCATTTTAATAACTTGAACTCAAATACTCCTTGGTTGCTCCCATGTAAAATTTTGTCCCGATCGGGCCAAATTTATTTCCAAAAAATTTTGATTCTGCCCCACTGTGCGGTGTGGATCAGTCCGTAATTAGTCATATCTCCCATATAAGGCCAACTTCCGAAAATCACTTTATCTTGCATAAATATCTACAAAATGTTGGTATTCAAATAAGATTCAATACAAACAAGTTGATATCAACACAAAATTGTTTATAATCATATACTCGGTGTAAGGTATCATATGGTCGGGTTTGCCCGTCTATACTTTCTTAATTGTTTTTAAATATTTTTTTAATTTACCACAAATTTATAAGTATTAATACAAATTAATTATTTCAAAATCACTACTGAGTCAAGAGTAGTGATAACACACTATGTCATCTTTTCAAAATTGTATAAAATTTTTAGGAATTAAAAAATTATTTTGTTAAAAATACGGTGAATGGTGAAAATGAGAACAGGAATAGCCCTGAATATTTATATTTTGTCTTCCATTTTGACTTTGTATTGATTTAAACTAGAATCAATATTTAAAATCCTTAAAATGTTATTTCCATCTGGAAACTCAGGATAGAATTTATTGCGCTGAAATTTCACTAACTAACTTTTTTGGCAGTTTAAAACCAATTTAATGTTAAATTGTAATATTTTTTTTTTTATAAAATTTATCTAAATCTCCAGCCATGTTTTGGTAGAAAATAATAAAACAACAAACTAATTCAACACCCTTTATATATTCACAATAACCACACTTATATATATATTTACTTATAACTAGTTGTTGCTCATAAAGTTTTGCTTTACCTTAATTTAACTAACTAGCCGACCAAGTATGTGGCCGACTGACTGCCTACCTCTCCGCCTGACTGAATGACTGACTGACTGACAAATACAAAACTGTGGCACATGTATTTGATGACCGGCCACCTATTGGGTTATTTGTGGCAAAATACTGGTAATTACCGTATTGCCTGCAGTACATTGTCAACGTTACAGCAACTCTTGTCAGTTACCTGTACCTACAATTACACTGACAACTCTTTGACCAACTGAAATTGTTGGTAATGTAAATTAAATACAGCCACTAACATTAAACATAATAATAAATGAAAACAAAGTGAAAATACAAAAATTATTAAATAAAATATCATTTGACATGTCAAGGCTTTTTTGTGGTTAATATTTAGTTTTATTTTCTTTGGTTACTAGTGTGTGTTCAATTTAAATTACAAAGACGACATGAATGGAAAACGAGCATACTGCTGTAATGAAAGTCAATTATATAAGGTAATCATTAATTTAATGTAAATAAATAATCGGGTTAAGCGCTAAACTTAATAGTGACATAAAATATCTGATATTAGTGTTATTGTTGGAGTTACACAAACACTTTTAGTTTTAAAAGAGTGCAATTTATTTAAAGGTAGTTTAGTTTTTAATGTGCTAAATTGGAAATGTGTTTTAACTGAAAAATAATGTTTTATGTGAAACTAAGTTATTCCAACAAACCAAATTATGTATAGCTACATCAACAGACATTTATGTCTTCTTAGCTGACTTTACTGATTTTCAAAACAAAAGTATTTGAATAATATCATGTTTTACACATACAATCATAGCTAAATCGTCGTAGAATTTCACACGGATCAAGAATATATATATTAGGCTGGGTCAAATTGTATGGACGATTAAAATTTAAAAAATCGTATAACAGAAAAAAAAGGTTTCCTCAAGAAACCATAGGTCTAAATTTTAGACCTATGGTTCAAGTCAATCGGCGCCAAGCCGGCTTACCGCCGCCGCCGAGAATTTTTTCGATGAAAGCCGCCGCCATGTCCGTCGGCTGAAACCGGCTAACCGGCTGCCGTCGACCGGCAGAGTCGAAATTATAAATAAAAATATTAAATTTAAACTAATAGATTAAAATTTAAAATAGAAAATATCTGATAGCAGACAGGAAATATTATCATTTGTAAATAACGGACCAACAATTGGAAAAAACGACACATTGGAAATTTAAGTAGCTTTGAGATACCACCAACATCTGCCTCATCAGAGCAAGAATTTTGCGTCGCTGGGGTTTGTGTTAATGAAAAAAGGAGCCGTCTAAATGCAACAACAATAAAAAAACAATTGTTTATACACGACAATTTCAAAATTGTTGAGCCTCTAATAAATCCACAATAGTGAAAATATTTTTTTAATTAAATTTTAATACTAAATAAGTTTAAATGTAAACTTCAATAAGCTATAAGTATCTATATACTTGTTAAACCTGATTTTTTTTGTTAATTAAAAATAATTTAAAAAATTAAAAACAATTTTTATAATTTGTATCGGCTTCAGCCGACTTTGTGCTGCCGCCGATTAAATTTTCTTCAGCCGCCGCTGCCGAATATTTCCCCACGGCTTGGACCTCTTAGATTCTAAAATCAAATCCTATATTGCATATTTCGTATTATTTTAATAAAAAAAATTATTAAAAAAAATGTATAAACTGAAACATCATTGGATAAAATACGAAATGCGCAAGATAGGATTTGATTTTAGACTTATGGTTTCTTGGACGAAATTTCTTAGAATGAGTTTTTGCTATACGATTTTTCATGAAAAAAAATTACGCACCCTAATACATATATGTATATGGGCATTTCCATTATGGCGTGACGTGACATTTGTATGACAAAATGTTAAAAAAAAAAATAATGAAAAAGTCGAAATAGTAAAAAGTTTTTTTTATATTTTCGAAGTAAATAATAAAATCGCGAGTTTTTCGATTAGTTTATTAAACAAAAATTAAAATGGAATTTCAAAATTACCGAATATGATCAAAACTAAAATTAAATAATTTTTTGTAGAAGTTTCAAAAATTTTTTTTAATTCTAAATTGTTTTGAATTGTCTAAAACCAAATTTTTTTGAATACTTGAATGTAAGCTTGAATTAAAATTTTTTTTTGTACAAAATTGCTGCATTCTATATACTGAAAACTGAATACATAGTATTTTTACTCAATTTTGTTTTCAAAATAATTCAAATTAATCAGTATTGCATTGACCATGTATGCGTATGATTAATATGTGATATTTATAATAAGTATACTCTTATATATTCAAGCTATATTTTTCATAGTGAGAAAAATGTATATGTATATGTACACGAAAATGACTACCAGGACTGGAAAAACAAAAACCCTTGAAACTTTTTTTCAAGATGATTTGAATACAAGAAAACACTAAAATGTTACTATGTGAAAGTATTTAGAGCTTATTACAACATACTAAGTGCAAAATTAATAAGTTTAAAATGACTAAGATTGCGGCGAAAACTAAGCTCCCAATTAGCATGTAGTATAAAATGAATTTAATTCTGATTGTTTTTTTTGCTATCATCAAATTGTTTATTGAAACCGAATATATGTTTTCTATTTATTTTTTTAGTTTTTGTATACATATATTTGCAGAACATATATTGTTTTAATATGAGAGAAAAATCTGTCACGTACGGTATGTCACGTACGGTATATCACGTACGGTATGTCACGCACGGTATGTCATGTACGATATTAAATTTTATTTATTATAAAATCACCCGAAGATTGTTTTTATTTAAATATGACGGATTATAAAGGAAAAATATTTGGTTTAGTGTAAGAAATTAAAAGAAAACATAACGCCTCTCACGATTCGCAAATTATCGCATATTTCTACATGTACCCCAAATTTTGTTTTATGTCACGTACGAGATGCCCTTATTTCGCTCGATATTTTGGACAACAATGTTCCGAAAGAATTTTTTAATTACTTTTTTTAAAATTTAAAGACCAAATTATTTTTCAAATACTCTTATTCGTGCAAAATCTATTTCACTCTATAGGCATACAAATGTCACGTACGATTACATGGAATTGACCATATATGACCTATGATCAATTATGGAGCGATCGCCATGAAATTAGGTCGTGTAATGTATGTCTATATGAAACTCATTATTGTTGAATTTTATGTGAATACCAAAATTTTTAAGAGATTTCTGCTCGTTAAAATTATTTTCGGCAACGGGCCTTATATGGGAGTTTTGACTAATTATGGACTGAACACCATAAAATTATGTGTCATGATTATCGTATATATTAAACTTGTTTGGAGCGAAATTTGATTTGAATTGATTAACTTTTAAGTTTTCGGTCTGGGTGGATTTTCTCTGGAAATGCCCATACACATTGTATGATTAAATTAAGTCAACAAAATAATGTCACTATTACGTTTATTACGAATATTTGTGCGTTATTTTATTCAGGTAATTGGACGCTAAATTAGTTGTCACTTAAAATAAAAAGACAATGAGCTTCTGCATATACTGCGTATTAGTTCAAGGTCATACGTTTCGAAATGTCAAGGTATTAAGCTTTACTAATTCTATATGGACAATTTATGTCTATAATCAGTTGCCCAGCAGAAAACCAATTACGTTTCTTATATTTTCAATTAAAAAAAGAATTATCCCTTAACTATTTTTAATTTTTTTAAATAAACTATAATATCTAATTATTTTGGGTCTCACACACTCCAGCATTTTTTTTGAGTATTTTTTCATTATGTTTGTAACACATCGAAATATTCATCGCAAACCGTCAAGAGTATATACATTCTGGGTACTTATGCAATTCTAAGGTTTGTTTGGTATTGAAAATGGTTCCCATACAATTGTCCCTATGAATACTGTTTGAGCAGTCATAAATATGTTTATTAGAAGCTGCCTGGCTAAAAATACTGTCAGTTTATAAGGTTTATTTGGTATTGAAAATTGTCCCCTAAAATACTGTTTTAGCAGTCACAAATATGTTGATTATGCGGCAATCCTGATACAATTTTGCACATGTTAGTTCCATGTACTATGAAATTATTCTTTAAAATTGGAAGAAAATCGAACAACATTTGTCCCTAGTCCCCATACAAGGTGCCCTTTAGAAAATTACTTAAACATTCGTAATTACTTGTGTAATAATAATCAATAACGTGATGAAATTTGATACAAACAAGGTTTTTATGAACCTATATCTTTCTACCAACTTTTGTGAGGATCGGTCCACAATTGACACTACAACCCCATATAAACCCTGTATTAGAGAAATATTTTAAATATACCACTCCTACTTGTTTTATCTGAAACCAGAAACAATTTTTTCATAATAAAAGTTATATTTTTATTAAAGGTTTATAAAACAAATTTTATGGGATTTTTGAATTTTTGTATATAATGAAAATTTTATTATGAATAAGACTTAAATGATTTTCCAAAACTTAAATTTTACTGTATAATGCCGTATAATGCATAGAGTTCAATTCATTATTCTATATTTAACTACAAAAAGCTTTAAATTGTATGGAAAAATCTTTAAAAGTTTTTATTGTTCTCACTTTCACACAAATTTATTTTATATTGTCCTTTTTATTATAATTGCATATTTAATGAAGCATAAATATGTTAATTGTAAAATTATAAACTAATTGAAATTAAACATATTTACACAAAATCATATTTACATATTTAATAGGAAAACCAATAATTAAAGAAAACTTTCAAGGTTTGATATAATCCAACTTACTTATATACATACATAATTAAAAATTCTATAAATACTGATAAAAATCAATTGTTTTTGTTTTACACATTTTTTGACACTTTAAATACTTTTTAAATTTTTCATTTTATGAAAAAAAAAAACCAATTAAAATATTTGCTAAATTAATTATGTAGAAAAAATAGAAAAGTTTTCAGTTACACATGTTAAAAATTAAACACAAAACTTTATTATTTAAGTTAAGGCAAAATTTAAGATGGAAAGTAAAGAAAATAAGAAATGTCACTCTATATTAGTAACAATATCAGTAAGAGCAGACAACAACTAAAAACTAGCAGCAACAGCAACATCATCATTAGCAGCAGCAACATGGCTGTCATCATCGTTGTCGCCAGTAACTGTAAGAGACCATATTTAAAATACGTCTCACTAATACCGTCACAATCCATTAACGTTAATAACTTTTTGTTTGTCATCAACATTTTTTGTTGTTTTTGTTTAGTTTACATATTTTTCTTTGTTGTTCTTTCGTCGTTTTGTTTTTGTTAATGCTGTTTTTGCTGCTGATGCTGAGTGTTTGTGTGTGAAAGTGCCATATATTTTTCATCTACTACATTCTGATATCCTTTCATCACCCTGTCAACAATTTGTGTGTGTGTGTTTTTTTTGTAATGTAAGGCAGAAATTAAAGGAGTTTATTCATTCAAGCTATTAAGCATAAAACAACAGACCGTATAAAGGAATAATCAGAACCAATGTTCTGTTCTTAGTAAGGTTAGAACCTAGAAATGATATCAACCATAATGCCGAAAGTCGCTAGAGGTGTCAAATAGTTCTTAAAAATGTAATTTTAGATTAAAAACCATTGAAATATAAACTATAACGATCTAATTTATAAATTTACTACATATTCCAATCATTTAAATACATCTTTTAAATATCTGCCTATATATACATTCGTTTCCTTCTGTTAAATGTTTGAAGAAGATTTTACGTCAGTAAGCTCCATTGTCTGCTATAAAGCAGCAGTATAGCATCAGCACCAGTAGCAACAGCTATAATCGTAGTGGAAGTGTGTCCACGCAAGGCACAGACATACAAAATACTAAATCTTTTTGCTGGAGTATTTTTTTGTTTGCCCTACAAATCTTATTTACTTGAGTGAGAGAATGTTAGCAGAGTAGACTCGGTACCTCCAAGACCTGCAAACCACTTATAAGACCAACTAGCAGAAGTAGCAACTTAAATTATTGTAACTCAGTTGAACAGCAGCCATTGTAGCAACAAATTGAAAGAGAAATTGCAAAAGACACAAAATTGTCAAGAGTGCATTGAATGTGATTATGATGGTCATTATTATAACGATGATTTTATTTAATGTTGATGAGTAGTGACATTTTCTATTCGCCAACCATTTTCTTTCAACATTTGACAACAGATTTTTATTGAATTAAATTTTTGTTAAGTTCTTAATTCACAAATAAAACATACACACACACAGATACTGTTGTACACAGCCAAGAAAAACTAAATAATTAAAAGATTTTCTAAAGTCAGTTTCAATACAAATACGACAGTACTACGACAACATCAACAACAAATAAAAAACATTAGCGGTGTTCATGATGTGCAGCTCTTGGCCTAGCAAAAAAGCAGAAGCAGAATGTATTTTGTTTTTAGTTAGTGCTAATGTGTTCTACATTGTGAATACCGCTATTATTCTATAATTATGTAGTAAAAGGAAAGTTTTCTAATTAAATTCAAAATACAAAAACAAAAGAAGAAAATATTGAATTAATTACGAAATTTGTACAAAAAAAAAAAAAAAAAAACCAAAAAGAAAATAAAAACATTTTAATAAGGAACTCTTCTAAATTTAATATGCTTGAAGATAAAAGGAAATTAAACTATGGCCAGAGTGGTATTGAATGGTTAGTTAAACCCTACATCAACTGGTTGAAAATTTACATTTTCATACTTATGTATATATTGTTATGAATGTGCAATAGCGATTTGAATTTAACGGTCTGTAACGACTGCCTACAACATTCATCATGTTTATAATCACGTCCATCAGTAGAAGCTTCTACTTATCAACAATGTTGATAGCATGTTATTAGCATTGTTTGAAAGTATGGCAACACTAAGTGTTTAAGCTGCTAACATTAACATCGAAAGCTCTAGAATTCGAATGTACTAGTTTGTCCGTTAAGATCATTGTAGAAGATTCACAAAAGATGGCGTGTGTATAAATAATGACAGAAGTTGCAGTCGTGAGTGAGTTCATCGTTGGCGCTGTTAGAGTTAACATCAACTGTTGTGTAAATTTGAGTTTGTACATTATAAAGTGTGTGTGCATTTCTATGAATTGATAAACGTGTATAAATACACTGAGTGACTATTTGGACTTGTTGTACATTTTAAATAAATAAAGAGTTGTTACAAAATTTAAACTACTAAACTGCTTTTATTTGCAATCAAAAGTATTCCGTTTATTTAAAGGAACTTAACTTAAAACGTAACAATATAATAGAAAAATTTCCAACTTTTGGTAAAAGACTTGGAAAATTCTAGCCTAAACCTTTAACAAGAGTAAAATATGCCTGTTCCCTGTTTAGCGTATTATCGCTTGAAGCTTAATATATTATAATAATTTCTATGAAAACAAAATACAAAAATTAACCTGCCAATGGTGACCTATATGTCTGTCAGACCGGGTGTGTTAAAAGAATCGAATGACTTTATTATCCGTTATTGTTTTTTAAAAATTTTGTGAATTTTTATATTGAAGTGAAAGAGCTTAAATTGATCAAATATCTTTCTTTTATTCACCATTGAGCAAAGTCAAATTTGCTTCACCATTGGCGGTATAGCGACATAAATTTCCTCTTTCTGATAAAAAAAAATAAATATGTTTGAGTAACGCATTAGAATAAACAGCTTTCAAGGATTATTATAAGACTTAAGGTTTGAAGAAAAAGACGACACCAATAAATAAAATATATTTGAATTCTTTTATTTATTTCAATAACGTAAATACATTTTTTCAAATATATCCCTATTATCTCGAAAACCCTCATTGTCCCATTCAGAATTTTGATATGTGTTGATAAATAGCTGATTTCTGTAAAAAAAATCTATGATATATCAGCTTTAATAAGAACTCTAAAATTATAAGATCTCACCAACAGTTCGAAAGGTACCAAATATTATCGAATTCCAAGGAATAATGTTTCAAAAATTTATTTTTTTTATCGAAATTTTTCATTTAGTCCCTATAAAAAAAAAGAAAACAGTTGAGTATAATTTGTATAAAATGCTATTAGCATTTTCTTATAATATATAAAAAAAAAACTAAGAAAATACTGCATGTGCCATTTTTGAGAATACATATACAAAATTTCTCAATGACATTTTCCTTTTGTGAAACAAATTTTGAACAACTAACTTATTGCCCACCCTTTAATATAGGGTATAATTAAACAAATAAATGAATTTCTGTGATATTTAATCTCGTTTTTTTTTTCTACTTTACTAAATAATTTCTCGGATGCCTTTAAAGCTCTATTGAGTATTGTTTACACTATAAAAACTATAGCTTATAGTAGTGGTAGGTTGTTTGTTTTATGTGTGCCGTTGTGTTTATTCTGTTCTCTTTTGCTGTTGCTCTGTCTCACAGTCTCTGTTGTCGAGCAGAAACCCCTTAAGAGCACTTCATTATTTGTTGACGTTGATAATCTTAAAAGATACTTGTTGTCAAGAATTTTATGGTAAAATGCCATTTGACCTCGAAGAAAACTGTAAATAACTTCTCTGTAAGCACTAGCAAAAAATTGTAAAAATAGAAGAAAAAATTAAAAAAAAAAAAAAAAAAAAACAGAATACGACAAGCAAGCTATATATGTTAGTAAACACGCTAAACAAATGAGCCGTTTCTTCAAATTGAATATTAAAATTATAGAGAATTTTCAAAGTGTTTAAAATTAATTACAGTTTAAGAGTAAAATACTAGCACCATTCAGAAATGAGAAATTTGTTAAGCAAAAATGTAGCATGAACAAAATAATTACTGTTTTAGCTTGTAAGCTGTATTTAAGTGTTTAAATGTTAGAAAATAATAAATTTAGTGAGCTGGTTTTTAGGGACAACCCACCAAATCAGTGTTGAAATATAAAAAAAATAACACCATAAAACAGTTATATTGGACTGACCAGTTGTCACTATACATGGAACACAATTGCAAACAATCTACCTAACCCAGTAAAAAATTCGGATTCGTTTTGAAGCACTCAATTTTATACGATTAAAACGGAACAAATTTCAAGCAAATCTGATTCTAAATGGGAATTTACCACAACAAATGTTCTGCAATGGATTTAATTTAATTTAACGCCATCCTTAGAGTGCCACACCTGGGTCATCTATGGCTCCAGTTGTGATACTTTAGAAAGAAGAAAGCAAATCCCTAATTTCTGAGCAATTAGGGTACTCAACTAAACTAGCACTTTGTATGTATCAAGGTATCAAACGTTTCGACGTTTGTCTACGAATGATCCATCAGATTGTGCTATGGGTAATTGGATACTTTGAATGGAGGAAGCAAATTTCCTATATCGGATCAATTGGAGTACTTAACTTAAGGTACTTACTTCTGGCAGCACTTTCAACAATGAAAGTATCACTAATTTGACGTCTGTCTCTGACAGATCCGTTACATTGTGTAAGAAAAATTCGCTAAAATGTTCAATATTTATTATTTCAGAAGTCGTTATAAGCAATAATATAATATGGTCGCATGACCAAAGTTAAGACAGTATAAGACAGTAGTATTAAGTAGTAGTATTATCATGGCACATACTTGTCATACAGTCAACATGAAGCCAATACAACTTCGGAAAGCTGGCTTTAGACGACGTGGTATGGATTCCACCTGTGATCATCGGTAGTGGATCTACCACGAACCATCTAATAAACAAAACAAACATACCTTAGTAAGTACTAGGGATATAACATGAAAATTTCTTCATATAGCAACAACAACAAGAAAAAATCATAATATTATATCAGATGCAATTGCAAAACATCCGATAATCATATTCACACATTGACTGCTCACTGATAACTAACCAAATAAACACAACAATTATTTTGCACAATTGTATGTTGAAAAAAATAACAACACAAATTAAAATAAACGAAATTATGCATGCGTGTGTTTGATTTATAATTCTTATTCATTTCATCTCATTCCACATTGTAGAACAGAGGTGCGCAAAAGTAAATTCTCTCACCAACACATTCAATTCTTTATTTTGTTCAGTGCACCTACAAACAAACAAATAAAAAAAACTGAAAAAATAAAGAAAAAGTCATACACCCGTGCTCATGCGCTTTTGTAGTTGTCTCGTTGAGTGGACAACGACTACTAAATTGTAAGAGCATACGAATACGTGTGATTTGATTTTGCACAATTGTGCTATGGGCTGCGCACCATTGTTGTAGAATTCTGTGGTTGGGTGTGTCTGGTGTTTACATATGATAGAGTTGCTCATATGAAAACTCATTATAAACAACTCTCTATTTATATATACCCTTGCCTCACATGGTGAAGGGTATAAAAACAAAATACGCAAAGCAATAACCAACACACATCCACACATACGCTTTATTGCTTTTTTGTCAAAGCATGCAATAAATTGTCTTTTTTTATGAAATTTTCAGAGGTTGTCTCGGATTTTTGTTCATATCTCCATTATTTATGGACGGATTATGCTGATTTTAAATAGCAAACTTCTCGAAAGCATGTCTGACAAAATTATTGAAGATTTGGATCCCGAATATAACTGAGGTCTTAAGAAAATTGATTTCAACAGACAGACAGACGGACATGGTTTAATCGACTCCGCTATCTATAAGGATCCAGAATATATATACTTTATAGGGTCGGAAAATTATATTATGGAAATTACAAACGGAATGACAAATTTATATATACCCTTCTCACGATGGTGAAGGGTATAATAATTGAAAATATTGATTGAAAACCTTTATTGCATTTGGTGCGTGAACTTTTTTTAACAACCGCGAAAAAATAATACCGTGGTTTTTCATATTTTTTAATGCTCTATTCGACTATGCTATGCCAATTTGCATATTTGCAAAAATTGTCAATAGTTACATCACTAGTATGTACTCAACGACCATGTGAAATACTTTGCTGTACTGCACCAGGTTCTCACTAGTACATCTTCTTTTGAAAGTAAATATGCTCATATTACACAATAAGAAAGTTCGAGAACTACTTCATAGCGTTTAGCTGCTTAAAATGATTATTTCAACTTTTTTCAAGAATATTCCAAGAACGTATTTTGTTATTGCTTACTTTACTAAAAAAGGTGGCCAACATTTAGGAATTAATAAAAATGACAATTGTTCACATACAATTTAAGCAGTAGTAAGATATATTATCATTATTCTCTCTCTTATTTTTAACTTATGTATTCAATCTATATAATTGACAAGTTTTCAAGTTCAATAATGAAATAAATCATTATCATTTGTATTTAAGTATGTATTTAAGATTTTGGAAAACTAGTTTCTTACATCTGTACATATTAAATATTTAATAAAAATTATGTATTTATCCAGCAGTTTTGAAACTGTGTCATCCGTATTTCATGACTAATATTTAAATTGAGGCATTAAATGATAAACAAAATATAAACTCAATAACTATTTAATTATTATTTAATAAAAACTTACCAGTTTTTAGATTAGTATTAAATATATGACCAGATTCTGAAATGACACGAAAGAATATATAATGGTTTTATAAGTGATTGCATTATTCATAAATAGCTTTAAAAAATTAAATTTTTTAGGGAAATTGTGTTTTATAAACCTTTGATAAATTTAAAAATTGTTTATGAATATGGAGGTATATTAAGAAATTAGTATGTAACTGTAACATATTGTAACAGTATCTTAACAACCGTTAAACTTCAATACATCCCTGCTCATTATCTTTATACGTATGTAAATAAGTATGATTACATCGTACAAACATGCGCCCATTATCAGTACATCAATTTAGTTCAAGCATTTAAATATTCCCCTTCAAATGTACTCAATATCTTGAAATGTTATTTACTCAATAGAACCATTAAGTATTTGGTTTGTTTGAATAGTTCATCTTAAATATTTGCATGTACATAAATATATCGGCAAGCACACATGTGTATACAAATTTATATATTTTAAATACAAACAAATTAACTTATTCCAAACAATATACACTGAAATTTCTAGATGTAAGTATGTATGTATGTATATTAGGGTTGGTCAATTTTTTTCACGAAAAATCGTTTAGCAGAAACGCATTCTACGGAAAATTCTTAGAAATTTTCCCCAAGAAACCATACGTCTAAAATCGAATCCTATCTAGCGCATTTTGCATTTTTTTCAATGATACTTCAGTATTAAGTATTATTTTTTTAATCGTTTTTTTTTATTTGACGAAATGCGTAAGATAGGATTTGATTTTAGACGTATGGTTTCTGGGGGAAAATTTCTTAGAATTTTACGTAGAATGTGTTTCTGCTATACGATTTTTTACTTTTTGATCGTCCATACAAATCGACCCAGCCTAATGTATATGCTAAGGTTTCCCAGCTGTTCTAGGAGACAGGCTCGATGTCATTCAGGGTGGGAACTAGTTACTTCAATAGCTACGTGATTAGTTATTTAAACACGTGCATGATCCTTTTTGACTAAAATGAGACTGTCTAATAGCTGGTCCAAAGTAGTCAACGCATTGGATTCACATATTGGTTAAATACCATCAGTTACCTTACTAGCTACATAACTGGTAACTTGATCAGTTACATAACTAGTTATTTTAACATGTACGGGTGGTAATTGACCACCAATAGTCAGCTAAAAAGACATATCATAGGCAGTCCAATAAAGGATAGCTTGTAAACAAAACTTTCTTCGACAACTCTCCTATGGATTGTTTCTGGTGGGTAAAATAACTACCTTCTAAAGTCCAGTAAAAAATAAACATTTAAAGTGACTTCACTATAGATTAATAAGAGACACTAAAGTGACTATTGAATTCATGCTATGTTACATGGGATATCAGTATATTTAAGCAAAAATAAATGTGAACTGTATGATAATTATATCAACACAATTTGTATAAAACCAGTTTGAACGAATTATCACACAACACGTTAAGTGTTAATTATCTTCACGCTAGATTACCTGGGATGCATAAAGTAACCAATTGTCTTATCTCTGCACTACAAAGAGCTCATACGGGTCAAATGACCAAAATATATAAATTTGAGTCAGCCAAGTTATAAGACATTTGTGACAATTACTGTCCATAAGAGATACATTGACTACATGCTTAACTGCTGGGTTGTTAATGAATTCCAATGAATGTTTGCTTATGCTTATAAAACTCATAAGTGTTAAAGTGCCTAAAATCAAGAGTACATACTACATTAACAAAACACATACACACAAATGTACATAAATATTAAAATGCACAAATATATCTACATGCCAAAACATGTGATTTGCCAAGCATTTAAGTTTTCCCAACAACATCTGGGGTTTCTTTCACTATTTATTTGTTTGTTTGTTTATATAGGCAGTATTGAGGAAGAAGAAAAACTTCCTTAAGTCTTACGTTCAACAATCAACCATCAGTTTTTAGTGGCCTATAGTTTAATGAAGACTTAAAGTATTAATTTTATTTGCATAAGTTGCTGTTAATTTTTAAGGCCCACATTCCCTCCTCCTCCTCCTTATCATTCTTCTATTGTGTGGAAACTTGTGGGTTTTTAATATGGTTGACATAAAAGTCAAAATGAGAAAATGTTAAAGTTTGTGTGCTTATTGTTTATGTAAATTTTGTTAGAAAGATAACATTTGATTTCTGTCATTGGTATCAAAACCACTTGAATGTCTTAAAGTATTTTCATGTGAAAATTTCTGTCAGGGTATCATGGTTGGATGCCAGTTCTTGAATAGTGTTATGCTATTGAATATTTTGAGTGTATTTCAATGGGATATTACTTTGGTAACTCTTGTGCTGTGTACTAAAAACATAGAAAATAAGGCAACTTTCAAGGAATTTAAGTTAAATTTTTTCTACACGAAACAATACATCTAGGGCTGTCTGCTGGACTATGTATAGTGTAGATACATATAAGCCCATGATACTTGTCTAAGGTCACAGAAGTTAACAAAAATTCTGTTTCAACGGGTTTATGATTGAGATTGAAATCTTGATTGTTGAAAGCAATCCTATTCCATAACTCTTTTAAATTATTCTTTAAGCCATCAATATTTAATAGAATATATACATAATATAACAATGTGTCACTGTTTGATTCATATTTTGGGCTGGATGTATCATTTGACTATACTTCTTCGAAGGCTTTCTGTCTAAATTGTATATTGATGTTCTCCATGTTCTCTACCATGTGGTTCACAGTTGTCATACATATATAAAATGACATGATATTTTATAATAATAAAAAAACAGTACTTAAGACAAATCGACAAACGGCTTTAAGATCCTTAGAGCCCAAAATCTACATCCAATACTTAATGGGCGATGGTGGGTAAAAAACTCAAAAGTAATATTTACTATAAATATATTATAGTCGAAGTTCGTTGTATTCATATTTATCCAAGGTTCAGCAATAAAAACATGTTTTCCTAAAAATATGTAAAATATGCTAAAACCTACTTTTCAAGCTAAAGGCATTAAAAGTTAGTCCTGATAATAACCAACATATAATCCATAATACATGATTGCAGCTGTCGTGTTAATGGCAACTGTAATATATTTTCTATTTAATAAAAATCTTGCGTTAATTTTGAGGCAGCCTTTATTATTTCTTAACCACATTTGTGGGGTATAATGGTCCTTGTAGTTGACTCTAATATGCTCCCTCTATAAGGCACACTCAAAAGCTTTTAAGTTTTGTCTACAACATCTGGGGTTTCTTTCACTAATTATTTATTTGTTTATATAGGCCGTATTGTACGAAGAAGGAAAACGTCCTTAACTCTTACGTTCCTATAGTTTAATGAAGACTTAAAGTATTAATTTTATTTGCAATAGAAAATCTTCAATTTAAAATAAATTCATTTGCGAAGAAAAACATTGATTAGCTTATTGTAAAGTTAAACAATTTATTTAATAAAATTCTAATTGACAAAAACAATAACTTATGTAATAAGTCGAACAAGATAATTGATAAGTTAGGTTTTGTTTTAAGTATTTTCTATGAGATCTAAAACTACAGGATTCCTTATACACCTATCCCTCGATTTACACGATACTTTTTTACACGATTTCACATTTACACCTCAATTTACACGATTTTTTTTAAATATTTTAGCAAACATTTTTTTTTTTTAGTAAATATATCCTGCACAATTCTCAAAAATAGTTATATATAGAAAACGAAACCATAATAGGGAGAAGTGTAGCAGCTGGAACCAAAATGAGCCTGAGTACAACTTCATGTGTTCGGGACATTACAATTGAAAATATGGAAAAGCCACTAATGATTTGGATAGGAAATTAAACTCATAAGCGAATCCCAATTGATACCATTGCTATTACAAAAAAAAAACTTAATGATCAGCTACCATCAAGTCATGGTTTGTTTGAAATATTTAAGCAAAGACATTCCTTACATAATCTATAATTAAAAGTTAAACAAGCTTCTGCTGATATAGATGTGTTTAAAGAGTATCCCGAAAAATTTACTGAAATTATTGCTGCCAATTAATACATTCCTGATAAAGCCTTCAATACAGACGAATCGCGACAGTTTTGGAAAATAATGCCACAGCGGACTTTTCTATCAAAAGCTAATACAATTTTTAAATTTAAACATCGTTTTAAAATCAAATTTTTTATGAAAATTTAGCTTTAAAACATTCTTTAAATTATTTTTTTTTTATGAATATGGGTGAATATATTTACTTTACTTTAAAATAAATGAATTTTCTAAAAAAAATTTTAAATTTATTCGTATTTGTGTCTTTTTTCGATTTACACGATTTCTCATACAAACATTTTTCATTTCGATTTACACGATTTTTTCAGGAACGCATCTATCGTGTAAATCGAGGGATAGGTGTATTTGCAAACAACAAACCAGTCTTACATTAGTATTATGTTTAAATATCACCTATTTCAAATACATATACTGAAAAACAAGTAAGAAAGTATGGTCGTTCAAGCCCCACCATATAATACCCTATACTAAGTAAATGAGCAAAAAAATTTTCTTTTAAAATTTCAATAATTTATATTCGTGAGTGATTTTTTGAAGTGGGCCTTATATGGCAGCTATGACAAATTATGGACCGATCACCTTGAAATTAGGTCGTGTGATTTATGTCCATATGAAAGTGATGTATGTTGAATTTTATGTGTATACCAATATTTTTAGGAGATTTATGCACATTAAATTGATTTTCGGAAGCGGGTCTTATATGGGAGCTATGACTTATTATTGACCGATCATAATACAATTTGGTGACATGAATTCCGTATATATAAAACTTATTTGGAGAAAAACTTGTGTGGATACCTATATAAATTCGAAAATTTTGACCGATAAAGTCCAATTTTGGGAGGACATTTGTATTGGGGCTAGGTGAAATAATGGACCGATTTCAGCCAGTTTCAATAGGCATGCTCCTTGGGTCAAACAAGTTATATCTACCAAAGTTTATAGAAATATGTCTAAAATTGCGACCTGTACTCTGCGCACAAGGTTTACATGGACAGCCAGCCAGCCAGACGGACGGACGGACATCGTTTAATCGACTCAGAAAGTGATTCTAAGTCGATTGGTATACTTTAAGGTGGGTGTTAGACTAATATTTTTGGGCGTTACAAAGATCTGCACAAATCCATTATATCCTCCCCACTATGGTGGTGTAGGGTATAAAAATACGATTTCTTGGTAAGAATTAGTATTAGGCTGGCTGGTTGGCTGGCTGTCCATGTAAAGCTTGTGCGCAGAATACAGGTCGCAATTTTAAAGATATTTCGATAAAATTTGGTACATATAATTTTTTCTGCCCAAGGACGATCCCTATTGAAACTGGCTGAAATCGGTCCATTATTTGACCTAGCCCCCATACAAATGTCCTCCCGAAAGTGGATTTTATCCGTCACAAATGTTTAATTTATATAGGTATCTACACAAGTTTTTGTCCAAATAAGTTTTATATATAGGGAATTCATGTCACCAAATTTTATTATGATCGGTCCATAATTAGTCATAGCTCCCATATAAGGCCTGCTTCCGATAATCACTTTAACGAGCATAAATCTCCTATAAATGTTGGTATACACATGAAATTCAACATAAATAACTTTCATATAAACATTAATCACGTGACCAAATTTCGTGGTGATCGGTCCATAATTTGTCATAGCTCCCATATAAGGCCCACTTCCGAAAATCGCTCACGAACATAAATTATTGAAATTTTGAAAGAAAAATGTTTTTGCTCATTTACTTAGTGTAGGGTATTATCTGGTCCGGCTTGACCGACCATACTTTCTTACTTGTTATTTGATAAATCGGTGTGGAATACCTCATATTTCACTAGTTGTATTTATAGTGAAATATCTTTCGCTATAGTAAACATATAACATTCCATATTAATCAGTAAATATGCAACCTTTTGATATAACTTCATTATCTTTACATATGTAACTGCTGTCCTCTTATAAACAATTAATTTCTTTACACCATTCTTCCTTGATGAATCATTCAAATGATGGTAATTTAATTATAATTTGTGATTATAGAATCAAGAATTAACATTAATTACAATACACTCTATATAAAAATAACTTCCAAGGGTTCATAAATGTATGTATATAGAAAAATTAATGCCTACAATTTATTAAAGTAATAAAATATAGATTTTATTGCAGTTTTTCATGTACAATTGAGACATTAATTCTTTATGACTGATGATAACAAACGTTTATTAAATAATAAACATTCAGAGACATTTCAATTGTTTATTTAATAAATATGTCTGAATTATATATCTTTTTTTATACATAAACAAAAACATTTACACAAAAAAATGGAATGGAACGAAAACGACATTAATGGGCATTAAAATCAATGTAGAGAGTAAATGAACTGAAATTTTACTTACTAATAATGTACATACATACGTACATACATACGTACATACATACATATGTTTATGCATACAAAATTAAGTAAATACGTTTCTATATATCAAAAGTTTGTATTATTTCGGAAGTTCCCATGCGTAAGTTTGTTTACAACTGTAAACAACGATGGCATTTGTTGATTTGACAGCCAGTATTAATATATTAATAAAAAAAACAAAAACAAAAATATATTTATATTTTCATTTTATTATTTGTTTTTTTTTACTTTTGTTATTATGCGATTTCGTTGTTGTGATAGCAATACGTCTTTTTTGTGCGTGAGTTCCAAATAACATAACACGCAGACAATCAATTCAATTTACTTATAAAAATGTCTTTGTATTGTAAGGTATATGAATGAAATGGTCTCTAACAATAAAAACTGTAAAAATAGAAAAGTATGCAACACTTTTTGAACTTAGTTTGAGTTATTAACACCTGCAGTGAGTCTTTAAATAACGTATTTGTTGTCAAAAATAGCAAGGTAAATAAAAGGATATATGGAAGGCTTCTATGATTATGTTTGGAAATTATGGAAATTTTGCCATTATATAAACAACAGTTTGTCATATTCATATTATAAGTTTCATTAAAATCAGAAATATTTTTAACATTTTACAGACGCATAAAAGACTTGTGGTTGAATAAAATGTCTAATTAGCTTTTTAGTGCTTTTCCAACATATTTCATGATTTATTTCTATATAAGTATAAATAAAATCTTTATGCATTGTATTATTTGGAGTTATTTCGTTATGTAGCCTTGACTAATAAAGAAAAATATATGAAATTTTCTAAATTTAGCCAGAATTATAAAAAAACTCATAAAATTTCACTATAAACACAAATAAAATTAACACACTATTTTTATTAACAATCATTCTATCAATATAAACCCATAATTCTTTATTCACACAACAAAGAGTATACAAAACAAAATTTATTGTCAAGTTCTACTCTATACCTATACACTTAAATGTACAAATATTGCGTGATAGCAAGTCATTACCAATGTGCAACAAACATAAATAATCGGTATTGCAATCACTTCTAAATATCACACTTTACTATTTAAAAGAAATCATAATAAAATGTAACACTTTTTTTTTGTTTTTTTTATACCTTTTATTTTTTTGCTGTCGTTAATAAAATTCAGATTAAAACCAAATTAATGTTTTACCAAGAGAAAACAATAAAAAAAACAAGTAAAACATAAAACATCAAAAGAATTTTACAACTCCCTTAGTCCTTTTGATTTTTCTATTGAATAATTCATAAAATACCAAACAAAATACCAACCACCATACTTTAGATATTCCAGCTAAAGATAAATATAGCTAGCTAAAGGGGTGGTGGGGGAATTGATTGTGTTTTAATTTTAACTGTAACATTTATTAATGTTTTATAATTTAGTTTCATTTACTTAGTTATGTTTGTACGGTTACGGCTACTAGGATTACATAAAATTTGTTATCAATTATGTTAAGGACTTTCGACGACTACTTATCTCGTGGCTTTTATATTTTTTACTTATCGTTGTTGTTGTATCTTGTTTTGACCTTCGCTAGGAATAATTTGTGCGTACAAGTGTTTTGTTGCTGCTGTCTAAACTCAATTTGTAATTTGATGTCGCTCCGTGTTGTTTGTGTTGTGTTAACCCTTTTTTTAAGGGTTGATATGATATATTAAATTTGTCATTGTATATGCAACATTGTTGGTTATGAGTGGGGGTTTTCAAACATTTTTGGGGGTTTTGTAAGTGGATGAAGTTTTTTGGGTTTTATAAGTTTCTAATAGTTTTATGTGATATTTTTTTCTTTTGAATTTTTAATAAATTTACATTTAAAGCAATATTAAATTATAGAGAATGTCACTTTACCTGAAAATGAAAAATGGTGTTGTATTTCTCTGATTTTTAAGGGATGGTGTTGTGATATTAGTTTTTATTACATTACTTAAAATTTAGTATCATAATCAATGGAAATGAGAAAGACCATATGAGATTATGATTATAAACAGTTTCTTAAAAAATTTATATCGATGCTATGACTAATTTTGCACCGATCATTACAAAAATTTGGTGAAATGACTATTGAATATATAAAACATATTTGTATGAAATTTCATTGTAATAACAAAATTTTTTAAAGATTTATGCTAGTTAAAGTGATTTTCGGAAGTGCGCTTTAGGTGGAGCGAATTCAACTTATATAAAACTTATTTCTGATGAATTTGGTTTGAATATCTATGTAACTAAGATATTTATAAGAGCTCAAGGAAGATGTTTTTGCACGTTACAAACAACAGCTCTAACCCAATATACCCTCCCCAGTATGGTGGTGTAGGGTATAAATATGACAACTTCACAAGGTCACTTTTTGGAGACGCATTGATATCTCATTAATAACGTTAGGTATGTTGGTGCTCAATTACTCATATTTTGCTTATCATTTAGACCAAAAAGGAGCTTTGAATTAAGTGCTCTTAAATTTCGATCACTAGAAAATTTTTGTTGTATGTGAAATTTCTATTCATAAGAACTTAACTTCTCTAGTTTTTAAACATTTAGTTACATTTTATGTTCTTGAGGTCAAATTTAAAAAAATTATTTTGTGTTCAATGTAAGAAAGTTATATATATATATAATTAAAACTAGACTGATTATAAATTTCATATATATATAATTGCTAAATATTTTAACCTAAGGACAGAGATCGAAAAAAATCTTAACATAACTATATGTTATTTAAAATGAAACCACAAAACTTACAGTTTTGATTTTTTTATTTGAAATTATTATTAAAATTTACAAAAAATATTAAGGGTCCTCATGCAAACGCTTAAAAGCCTCGCAAACTGTGCAATCTGTGCATTTTTACACTCTCGCAAATGAACTGTCAAAAAATGTATGGAAATTCGTTTGCACAACTCCGATAAGTTTGCGCGACAATTTAGACTCGCAAACTTGAATTTATTGTGCATTTGATTAATCAGCTGCTTTTGTTTACTTTTATTTATGAAAAATAAAAATCAAATAAAGTATAAATATTTTGTGCATGTTTAAATTGTGTAACTTTGGAACAGAATTATTGGATTGAATGGCAATGTGTATGGAAACATTAACCATCAGCTAGAACACAAACAAAATCTTCAAACTATGTATATCATCGTTTGTTCCAAAGATTTAATTTTCATTCAATATTTTTAGAATTTAAATTTATACAATTTGAAAAACTTTTTTTTACAGCTTTTGTTGAATTTATTTTTATTTGACATTTTTAACAAATATAAATTTTCTGTGTAAACTTGCACAAAATTGAAAAGGTGGGTTCATGAAACACGTCGCGCAAATATGCACATTTACACAAATGGGAAACTTAAGCGTTTAAATGAGTACCCTTATTATTTTTATAGTTCTAATTAATAGTGATGAATACGGCGCTGATTTTCATGCATTTATTATTGGAAAATATGCGCCTAAAATATGTTTCAAAAAAATCAAAATATGACCTAAAAATTTAAAATTTTTGTGCAGCAACATAACATAATTAACTATGGATAGCGCAATGTCAAATTAATACACAACAGTGTTCCCAGCAGTTAGGACTCTTTAAATTAGACCAGGAATTAAACTGTAAAAGTTTAAAAAAAAAAAATAATATTTTTTTCTGAGAAAACGATGGATTTATTAAATTAGACCAGGAATTAAACTGTAAAAGTTTAAAAAAAAATAATATCTAATCTGAGAAAACGATGGATTTATTAATTATAATATCTTGGTATGAATACACAGAGAAAACAGATTCGTGATAGCAACCGAATTTGTTGCCAATCGAATGATTCTACCTTAGTGACCGAATTTTACAGTTATGGCTACAACATTTTAGAAGGGGTAACTAATGTTTGGTTGCTTCAACCGAAATTCTTCTTTGTCAACTGACTTTCTGTTAATAGAACCGAAAAAGTCTATGTGTGCAACCGAATCATTCGATTGGCAACAAATTCGGTTGCTTTACGAATCTCTTTTCTCTGTGTATCTGTTTAAAGCCATAACCTTTAGAACAGTGGTGCGCGTTCATATTGTTCAGGATACGATGATTTTCGTCAATTTACACGTACACAACCCGAATATAAACAAAAGAGCGTAATAGAGCGTAAAAATACAAATATTTCATTCAGTTGGTTGATGTTGTTGCGGGTATTTTATTTCTTACCCATACATGCACACAAATTAAACTTCTCTATTTGCTTACTGAGGCTTTAGAGCACCAAACTTGTGACTTGCCTTTTAAAATTACCAATATTTTGATCGTGCTGTAAATTAGCATCCAACCGTAATTTTCATCTCGTAATAGCCCAGCAGTTAAGCAAATAGTAAATATATCCCTTATAGACAGTAATTGCCACTAATGTCTGATAACTTGGCTGACTCCATTTTATATATTTTGGGTCATTTGACACGTATGCGCTATTTGTAACGCAGAGAGAAGTCTATTGGTTACTTTATACATCCCATGTAATCAATCTTAAAGACAATTGTCACTTAAGTGTCTCTAAGTAATCTATAGTTTAGTCACTTTTAAGCGTTAACTATGTAGTGTATTTGTCTAAAAGTTATCCAAAAGGGTCAATTGACCCTCTTCTTAGGGCTTGCACGTGTTAAAATAACTAGTCACGTAGCTAGTTATGTAGGTAGTTGTCACCCTAAATGAGAGGTAAAATCACTAGTTCAGAACAGTATCCTAGAACTGCTGGGAAATAACTGTCAGGAGCGTTAACTGTGTATGTCAAGTTACAAAATCGTTCGATAACGAAATCTCTTATAAATCAAAATTACAATGAAAACAAATACGAATGTTTTCGATACATTTAATGTATTTTTGATACTTAAAAAACTCTAAACTTTTTTGAAGCAAAATATTTTGAAATGATAATTTTCAATTGCTGATAGAGAAATGAAGAACTTAATGCCAGCTTATCGATGTTGAAAGAAGTTAGTCGATAATATTTAATGCTATTTCTATAACAAATTCAACTAAAAACTTTTTTTCCAGACAATGTGCTGCTCATTGACAACAAAAAATTATATTTTTATTAAAAACTTCGATAATATGCATATAAATATGCATTTGGAAGTAAAATATAACAAAATATGCATTATCAATAAAATATGCAAAAATATGCACTAACAAATCGATGGCATTTTACAGCAAAATGTGCGATTCGGATACATAATTAGTCTACATTGTATTTGGACGTTCGAGAAAAAACATGCATTTGCATATAAATCCGCCCCCTAGTGATTTATTTATGAACCTATTCCGGAAACGTTTCCATTAAGGTTTTTGAGCTTTCTGGCACTTTGTTCGAACAGGTAGTCCATCTCCGTTTAAATCGACCACACTTTTGGACACCTTTTTGTGCTCTTCAATTCTCTTTTAACAAGAGCCCAATATTTCTCCACAGAACTTAGCTCCAGGCAGTTTGGAGGAGTTGCCCCTCTTGGTACAAATGACACATTATTGTTCCTGTACCACTCAGGACTTTGCTTACCATAGTGACAAGATGCCAAATCAGAACAAAAATAATTGGATACATTAAGATGCCTTATGAATGGAAGCATTATCTTTTGCAAACATTCCTTCATGTAAATTTCGGTATATATAGAGTCCTTTGTAACAAATTTTTGGCTTCTTTTGCCGCAACTGCATATTGCTTGCCATACCAAGATATTTTTGGGAAAATTTTCTGCTTTTGGGTTCTAAACTTCTCAAACATCAGCAACATAAAAATATTGACCCAGAAACTGCGAAAAAAGTTTCAGATTAACAACAAATGAACATAATTGACATTAAATATAATAACTGAAATGCTTTTTAAAGGTAACTTGATAAAATTAATCAAATAATAATTGGATTAAAAATTTCAATGAAAAACGTGTGTAAAGGTTTTTTCGAACTCAGTCCTTATAACAAATATTTGATCCATGAGATTTATTAAGAAAATAAAAGTTTAATTCTATCAGGAGGATAAAAGCCTGGATCTCTATCGACGTATTTTGATAACGTTATAATAAAGAGTACGATAATGGTATGACTTTAAAATTTATATTATTTGTTGTAAGAATGACAAATAGAGCAATTATTAAGCAATTTTGTTTACTTTCAAGTAAACAAATTTATTTAGTTTTTAACCCTTTTCATTATGTGTCAAATACACCTGGTATACATGACACTTGTGTAATAGTAAGTATTATAAAAAATATTATATAAATTCCTCAATGTTTGTGGAATACCTATAAAAACAACCCTTTACTAATGAAAACAATGTATTGTATAGATTTTTCTTCAAGAATTTTTTTTAGTATAACTGTTCCCAGAAAAGCGCCAAAATTTCTATAAAAAACAAAAAAAATTGATTTTTTTTAAAGGTTTTAGCTATTATATATCGAAAATATTACTTTTATTCTGTGAAAATATATCAATAAAGCAAAATTTTTGAAAGAAGGTATCAGCTAACCGTCTAAATCAAGCTTCTTTAGAATCAACTAAAAACAAGTAAGAAAGTATGGTCGGTCAAGCCCTACACTAAGTAAATGAGCAAAATCATTTTTCTTTTAAAATTTCAATAATACAAGATGGCGCAAAAGTAAACTAACGATGTTTTTTGGCTGTAATTAAAAAAAAAAAATGAAAAACTTTGAATAGTCAGCAATATTCCGCGTTCTGGAGCAGTGTAGCGTAACATTGTTTATTAACGTGTATTTCGCATGTGTTTACTACACAAATGTCAAAACAGAACTGACATTAGGGGCCAATTGCGCCACCTTGTATATTTTCGTGAATGATTTTCGGAAGAGTGCCTTGTAATGGAGCTATGAATGTGATTCTGAGTCGATCGGTATACTTTAAGGTAGGTGTTAGACTAATATTTTTGGGCGTTACATCTGCACAAACGCATAATACTATGGTAGTGTAGGGTATAATAACAACGAATAATAACTCCATGATAAACAGCAAAAACTAAATGTACATTAAAATCATGGTGGCGTAAAGTTTATATATATGTCCTAAGTTACATAAGTGCTAGTTATGCCAAAATGTATCATAGCGTCGAGAGAAAAATGCTTCAAAGTTCATGATTTGTAATTACTCTTGTTTTTTATAAACAACTTGGTTATTAGATATTTAATAGAAATCAAATATCTCGTCAGCCTGCAACAGTGCTATATAAGTTTATATAAGCCACTTTTTTAAGCATAGCCAAAAATTCATATTTACGAAATTGTCATAAAGTCCAATGACAGTCATAGTGTCATTGACTTTTTGATTTGTATCATGACATTGGGTATTACAATATTAAACCAAAAAATACTAAAATTTCATTATCCTAGAAAAAAGACTTTAAATTAGCATAATTCTTATTCGTCCAAACCGACCAATACCGAACAGAGAAATTTACCCAATTGCTTGTTTATCTTTTCGCTGTTTTTGGGTTTAAGTACACGGATTAATTAGCCAAAGATTTATGTTAAATTATATGAAGAGTAATTGCCAGCCAACCAGCCAGCAATGGGACGAGTACATGAGATTGTTTGGTTTCGTAAAGTCTTTGCGGTTAAAATGATAAAACACAAATTAAATACCCATTTAATTAAAATAAATAACAATATTCATTATACAACATTCAGCTACATACTTACATCATGTAAAATTTTACCCTTCTGTTTAAGATTTTATTTTTCAATGGCAAAATTTTAGACATGTTACAAATAAGAATTAATGAGAAAATAAATTTAAGAATTCACGGAATTAAATCATAACTCTAAATTTTTTTTTTTTTTTTTCATTAAAGGAGGTTAGGTTTTTGGAATTTTTGAAGGGAAGTGGGATTGAATGTAAATTAAACAGTAATTAAGAATTATAAATATTGTAAAGAATTTTCCGTTACGAGGTATGTAGTATGTTTGAATTTGAATTTCAAGAAAATATCAAAGGTCATTTAATGAAATTCTAAGTAAAACTGTTTTAAAAGCCCAAAAAAAAGATGGGGGTTAATTTGATTTCATCATTCCGTCTATAACACATTGGGTGTACACAAAAGAATATGTATTTTGGAAACTACAACAATATTAACAAAATCAGCTGCACCAAATAAATATAAAATTCACAAAAATTGGTACATTGGTGGTAGGCATTTGTTTCTAGTCAATTGGTCAATTCACAAGGTCTCCTATCATGTCATATTGTGATAATGTCCTTATAAGGACTGAGATCGAAAAATTCTTAACACACGGTTTTCATTAAAATTTTTAACCCAAGTATTATTTGATTTTTTCTTTTTTTCATCAAGTTACCATTGTAAAGCATGTCAGTTATCATTTTTAATGTCAATTTTGTTCATTTGTTGTTAATCTGATTAAAATGAGTGACCAGAAAAAAGTGCGTACTAAAATTATTGAATATTTTCAACAAAACCCAACTTGGTCCTACAAAAAGTTGGCCAAACAATCAAAGGTCTGCGTCAAACTGTATCCAATGTTATTCAACTGTACCGGGAGAACTTGTCCGTTGATGTAAAACCTGATTCAGGTAGAAGAAATGGTCCACATGATGTTTCTAAAGCCAAAAAATAGAAAGCATTTTCAAAAGAGCTCCCAACACCTCGGATGGGAAAGCAGCCCGGTTCGGTTAGTACTCGGATTATTTGGCACGAAAAGTTATAGCCAGTGAAGATTTAGAAGCATACAAGGCTCAAAAAGTTCCTAACAGGAACTCTGCTAAAAATTTAGAGGCCAAAGACAGAGCACGGGAATTGAAGTCAAATTTTATACAAAAAATATAGCTGCTGCATAATGGATGACGAAATGTACGTATGGAAAATTTTTCGCAGCTTCTGGGTAAATTTTTTTATGTTGTTGATGCTCGAGGGAATGTTGAAGAAAAGTTTAGGATCCAATAGCAGACTGTATCAAACTGTATCCAATGTTATTCAACTGTACCGGGAGAACTTGTCCGTTGATGTAAAACCTGATTCAGGTAGAAGAAATGGTCCACATGATGTTTCTAAAGCCAAAAAATAGAAAGCATTTTCAAAAGAGCTCCCAACACCTCGGGTGGGAAAGCAGCCCGGTTCGGTCAGTACTCGGATTATTTGGCACGAAAAGTTATAGCCAGTGAAGATTTAAAAGCATACAAGGCTCAAAAAGTTCCTGACAAGAACTCTGCTAAAAATTTAGAGGCCAAAGACAGAGCACGGGAATTGAAGTCAAATTTTATACAAAAAATATAGCTGCTGCATAATGGGTGACGAAATGTACGTATGGAAAATTTTTCGCAGCTTCTGGGTAAATTTTTTTATGTTGCTGATGCTCGAGGGAATGTTGAAGAAAAGTTTAGGATCCAAAAGCAGACAAAATTTCCTAAAAAGTTCTTGGTATGGCAAGCAATATGCATTTGCGGAAAAAAGCCAAACATTTGTTACAAAGGGCTCTACAAATACCGAAATTTACATCAAGGAATGTTTACAAAAAATTATGTTTCCATTCATAAGACTTCTTAATGTATACACTTATTTTTGGTCTGATTTGGCATCTGTCACTATGGTAAAAAAGGTCTTGAGTGGTACAAGAACAATAATGAGATATTTGTACCAAGAGGGGCAATTCCTCCATACTGCCTGAAGCTGAGTCCAGTGTATAGATATTGGGCTCTTGTTAAAAGGGAATTGAAGAGCACAAAAAAGGTGTCCAAAAGTGTGGTAGATTTTAAACGGAGATGGACAACTGTTCGAACAAAGTGACATAAAGCAATATAAAAACCATAATGGAAGGGTTTTCGAAAAAGGTTCAAAATTTCATCATTAGTGATAAGAACTAAAAAAATGTCAATCAAATAAATAAAGATTCAAAACTGTAAGTTTATTGGTTTAATTTTTATTAACATATATGTATGTCAGTCCTTATTTCACGAATCGGCGGCTCGTCTTAACCGACTTTTAGGCGTTCGGAGCAGATCTCTGCTGGTTGGTTCCGATAACACAATAAACATAGCATAGAAAGTAGTATTATTTTAGGACATTCTTTGCTTGAAAAGCAATAACAACATTTTCAAACCATTGTAAAATATTAGGACATTATGAGAATATGAAAATATGACCTGATAGGAGACCTTTGCGAATTGATCAAATATGTTTACATATATATGAAGACACTAAACTTATTTATAAATGTACTGTAATTGGTAGTGTCTTTATTAAATTTCAGTATGTAACATTCAGGTTTATTCATCTATCAAAAGTTTAAACCCATATTTCTTGTATCCAGCTAAGTGTTTTGAGAATTTTTTTATACTGCCATGAAAGGTAAATCATATTTTATTTTCTTTTCTTTCATAACAGTTATTTTGACATTTTTGCCATTTGCGTTGAAAAGAGAATAAATAATTGGTAAAAAAAACATCAACATATATTTTTCGAAATGTCAACATGCCAGACTAATATTTTCCATGCCACTTTGTTATACTCATCATGTCAGTGTCAAACTGTTTGCAATTCTAGAAATTTTGAAAAGGTTTTTCACATGCAAATATCTTATAAAAATCTGTGTTGATTTGTGAAGTTGGTGTTTTTAATTATCATAAGTCTTTAAGAATAAGTATAAAAAAATAGAAATAAGTTACTTTAATAGTGTAGTAGAGAGACCATGCGCCACATTTTTTTATTACAGTCTCCTTTAAAATCTACAAAGATATTCATACATTTGTTCTTGTTTCAAATACTAAGATATGTAGGCTGAAGGATTGCGCTATTTCAATCTAACCTATCTATTCTTATTATACATTGTTGTAAATCTTTTTACAGCGACCAAGAACGTCGAGCAAAACCGCCCCACACATCTGATAAACACGCCAAGGAGATGGTGCAGAATTGTCAGAAGTAAAATAAAACAAAAATACATATTTTGTTGCTTTTAATATTAATTCATTAAACAAAACAAATAAGTATAAATAATGTATAAAAATGATGAAAATAAAGTCCATTGTGGGAATCATTAAATAATTTTTTTTTATTGCACTGTGACATATACACACCAAATAGCTGATCGGAACTTTAACGGAGGATGAGTTGGTTTCGGCGAAACCAGCCCACCAGGCATCTGACGATTGAAATCGAGGAGGAGTTCTGTGAATTAATTTTATTTATTTTCTCTCTCTTGCAAATAATTATGCCTTATTGTTAACTGTTACTGAGGTTCAAACAACAAGAAGTTAGCTCAAAGCAAACTTACATCAAAATATTTTCGGGAATTTAAGAAAAAAAAAAAAATCACGCCTGTGTCCTATCAAATGTTAAATGGAACTATCAAACTTTGTAGGATGGTACAAGAACGATAAACAAAAGCAAAAGTTGGTAATATAACAAAATCGATTACTTTCTTTTCAAGTTAATTGGAGTTGGCAGGAGTGCCCCATGAGATATGGTCAACCTTATATCGTACTATAAAACTAAGAAGTAAGATGGTAAGGTCGGTTAAGCCCGACCATATGATACCCTATACTAAGTAAATGAGCAAGAATATTTTTCTTTCAAAATTTCAATAATTTATATTCGTGAGTGATTTTCGGAAGTGGGCCTTATATGGAAGCTACGACTAATTATGGACCGATCCCCATGAAATTAGGTCGTGTAATTTATGTCTATATGAAAATTGTTTATATTGAATTTTATGTGTATACCAAAATTTTTAGGAAATTTATACACGTTAAAGTGATTTTCGGAAGGGAGTCTTATATGGGAGCTATGACTAAATGTGGACCTCTCCACTATAGCGGTGAAGGGTATAAAAATGTATTCATTAACTTTTATCATAGTTGCTTCAAACATATTTTAAACTAGTATCTACTGGAGTTATTTTGCAAGCTTATTAATGCCAACAAACTGCACTAGGTTATTGTTTTAAGCATACATAATTATATTTGCAGCTTTTGAAAAAAATATATCAGAATTGAACTTAAAATTCCACAAATTGCATAAATTTTTTTGGATGATAACTTTAACAAAATGTTTATGCAATTAAAAATGATTTCCTATAACAAATTCAATAACTAACAAGTAACAGAGATATATTCGGCTGTGCCAAATCTAACATACACATACTTAACTTATTAGCGATCAATTTTAAGTAAAAAAATTTTTTTTAAATTTATTTTTTAAATTTTTTTTTTTTAATTTAAAGAAAAACTGTAATTTATTTGTGGAAAAATTAAAAAAAAAAAAAAAATTTTTTTGTGAAAAAAAAAAATTGGTTTGAAAAATATTTTTCCCGATTTTGACCAATTGTATGTCCTACTTTGGCCTTATATACGTCGTTGCAAAGTTTTTGAAGTATCTATTAATGGATATCCATATTGTCTATATTAACCACTTAGTGATATAGATATAAATCAAAAGTAGGTCAAAAATTAATGTTGTCCTGGTTTTTTTCTTATATCTCAGCCATTTGTAGACCGATTGTGTCGATTTTAAATAGCAACCGAGCCGGAAGATTCCTGATATATTGATATATGAATCATGTATGTATGTTATTTGGGGGCTACGGAAAGTTGATTTCAACATACAGATGATCATGGCTATAACGACTTCGCTATCAGAACGATCCAGGGTCGCAAATGAGAAATGTAAAAATTACAAACGGAATGACAAACTGTTGCCACTCATGGTGAAGGGTATAACAAGTAAGTGTGTTATTTTCAAATCTTATATACGCACCATAAATATCTGATAATCAAATATTTTGAAGATTAGGATTAATTATGGACAGATCCTCACGGAAGTTGGAAGAAAGATTTAAGTGGATATAAAACCTGTTAATGTCCAATTTCATCAAGATATTAATGATTTTAAGAAAATTACGAATGTTCAAGTCTTTTTCATAGGGTGAGCGTATTTATAACTAATTTGTGCAAAATATTATCAGGATTGCTGCAGAATCGATAGAGTTCTGACTTCTCAAACAATATTGCGAGGGAACATTTGTACTCAAACGAAATGAGCTGGCAGCTTAAATTTTCCACAAATACTCTATGTTGATAATTTTTTTTATCAGGATTGCTGCAGAATCGACAGAGTTCTGACTTCTCAAACAATATTCCGAGGGGACATTTGTATGGGGGCTAGGTGAAATCATAAACAGATATTGCCAATTTTCTTATCAGGATTGCTTGTTTGATATTGAAAATTGGCAATATCTGTTTATGATTTCACCTAGCCCCCATACAAATGTCCCCTCGGAATATTGTTTGAGAAGTCAGAACTCTGTCGATTCTGCAGCAATCCTGATAAAAAAAATTATCAACATAGAGTATTTGTGGAAAATTTAAGCCTGCCAGCTCATTTCGTTTGAGTCCTATCATGTTATCAACAGATAAACAGAAAGACGGACATAGTTACATAGATCGTCTTAGAATTTAATAACGACCCAGAATTAATATATTTTTCATAAAAATCAGCAATGAATATTTCGATATGTTACAAACGGCATGACAAGTCATGTTTTTTAATGGTGGGTATATACATATTTATGTACAGTGTACAAATGATGATAATCAATAATCATTTTTAACAAGTATTTTAATGATAATGTGATGTTTCCTACAACTCTTAGTTTTTCGCTCGTTAATTTTTTAAAACATAAATTGTTGGCAGTTATTAGAGCATAAATATTTTAAATGTACAAACGTACTTATATTCATTTTTTTTTTAAATGTTTTTCAAAATTTTTATTGAAATATTTAATGAACCATTATATATTGTATTATTTGCATTTTTTTTTGCCATTTTTAACAACAAATACACTAAAGTTTAATATAAAATGCTATCAATTGTTTACACATGCTTAATTTATAACAATGCCAATATATGATTGACAATGTTATTTCATTTCAATTTATTTATTTTATTTTTCTTACGTAAGTACTTCTACTATATATATTTTTTTTATTTCTATTTATTTATTACTTTCTTTTTTTTTTTTTTGTCCAGCATATTGTCATATTTTTATAACATTTCAATAATAAATAGTAAGTTAAGCTTGAAAAAATGCAAAATAAACAAATAAAAAAAAGAAAATTAAAGAAATGAAATGAAAAATGAACTAATACTCATATAAATACTCGTTGTACACAAATAAATATGTAAATACTTTTGTAATTTTAAATATTAGGGGAATGAAATATTTGAATTCATTAAATATTGTTATTGGATTTTTGTTAAAGGTTTTTATTGAAAAAGTTATTTGATAAATATTTTATATAATTTTTATAGTTTTTATATATTTTCTAAATTAAGGGAAATAAAGTTTAGAGTGACCATGAAAATATGAATTATTTACTTCTCTGCGGGAAATTTTGTGTCAGTTCTTTGGAACGTACTAATCGCGTGACACGTGTAATGTTGACATAAAACTTAAGTTGTTAATTGCCACAGAAAAGTTAACAATTTATCAGCGAATTTTAAACCATAGATTTTTTTTAATTAATTCACATTTTTTTTATATAAATGTTAAAACATTTAGCAATTTTTTACAAATCGAATGAATTATATTTAAAAGCATTACACTAAACATCCCCTAACTTAGAATTGTAGGGAAATGTTAGACTTTTGTTAAGTGTTACAATAACACTTTCAAGTGGTGTAATTTAAATAGTTAAAAATCATAAACATACTCGTTAGTTTGGAGATATGCTAACACCACATACCATACTTTACTACACATAATTTTCCGCTTATAATTTATGATGAAATATTAAAAATTATATTGCATAACTTTACTGAAATATGGGTAACAACAAACAATATATATTAAATTGCAGAAGGTGTCCTGCAACGAATTTTTGATAGCCCTACTGCAATATAATTATTTTTTTAAGAATTCAATAGATTACAAGCCTTTGTGGCCAATACATCTAGAAGATAAATATGACTAAGGACTGAGATCGAAAAATTCTTAACATACATACATGTTAATAAAAATTAAACCACTAAACTTACAGTTTTGATTTTTTTTTTTTTATTTGTTTGAAATTATTATTACAATTTACAAAAAAAAAAAAATATTCTTATAGTTCTAATCACTATTGATTAAATTTTGAAACTTTTTTGGAAACCCTTCCATTATGGTTTTTATAGTGATTTCTGTCACTTTGTTCGAACAGGTTGTCCATCTCCGTTTAAAGTCTACCACACTTTTGGACACCTTTTTTGTGCTCTTCATTTTTCTTTTAACAAGAACTCAATATCCCTCCACTGGCCTTAGCTCCAGACAGTTTGGAGAATTTACATTATTGTTCTTTTACCACTCAAGACCTTTTCTTACCATAGTGACAGGGAACCAAATTAGGGCTAAAACCACTAAAAAGTGGTTCCTTGATGTAAATTTCGGTATTTATAGAGCCCTTTGTAACAAATGTTTGGCTTTTTTGCCACAACTGCATATTGCTTGCCATACCAATAACTTTTTGGGAAATTTTGTCTGCTTTTGGGTTCTAAACTTTTCTTCAACATTCCCTCGAGCATCAGCTCGTTACGTCATCCATTATGCAGCAGGTATATATTTTTTTTTTTATAAAATTTGACTTCAATTTCCGTGCTCTGTTTTTGGCCTCTAAATTTTTAGCAGCTTTCCTGTCAGGAACTTTTTGAGCCTTGTATGTTTTTGAACCTGCATTGGCTTTAACTTTTCGTACCAAATAGTCCGAGCACTGAGCTAACCGGGTTGCTTTCCTACCGGATGTTTTGGGAGCTCTTTTGAAAATGCTTTCTATTTTTCTGGCTTTAGAAACATCATGTGAACCATTCCTTCTACCTGAACCAGGTTCTCTATCAACGGACAAGTTCTCCCGGTACTGTTGAATAATATTGGAAACAATTTGACGGCAGACCTTTGATTGTTTGGGCAACTTTTTGTAGGACAAGTTGGGTTTTGTTGAAAATATTAATTAATTTTAGTACGCACTTTTTTCTGGTCACTCATTTTACAGAATTTTTCTATCTCAGTCCTTATATATTAAACAAATTCATAATGCCAAACTTTATTATAAATTTAGTATCCTTATAATTAAGATATATCTAATTTTAATTTAATTTACAGGATTATACAAAACAACCCCAATTTCGCACAAAATATCAACGTTAAAACAAATTTAATATTGATGATAGATACTTAGCTCTTTACTTTGTTAGTAACATAAAATATAGGACTCAGATGTATTTCTTTGAAATATTCTTAAACACTCCAAAAGCATTAAGACGAATTCCAACAGAATTCGTCTTAATGCTTGTCATCGCCCCCAAATACCTCCGATGAGTCAATATTCCTAAATGTGAAGCCCCCATTGCAATGAAATGAAAAAAAGCTTCCGTCACACCGATCAATCAATATATTGTATTATTCTTCTAAATATTTTAATACCAACAGGATTTTAAATAAACAAACTGTGAAAGCAAACTGTGTCTTGCGATAAATGCTATTGTACCGGATACTATGCCTTCATTTCTATTTATTTTATAAAATGTAAATAAAAAATGTTGCATACTGAAATTTTTTAACGCCCATTCGAATCAAAGGAGTTGTTGACAAAGAAACTGAGTTTCCGCAATATAATAGCCAAGTTCGAAAATATATGTGAATGTCACTCGCGAATAATCTTGTTTTCCAAACGAACTCTGGAAAGTTTCAAAGAAAATTTAAAATTGTTAAACTGTTTTAGTTAGTTTGGAGTGCAAAAGTTCTATGTCCCTTTTCATAAATTTTACAGAAAACGTTAAAAAATCGTTTGTTTAAAATATTTGTTAATATTTTATTTGCGACATCTCTAGTTCCATGACTGTCATTAAAGAATCTGAAATCAAAAGATTACACTCATTCTGGGACCAGTTATTTTTGAACAAGTTCTAAACTTGTTTCTGGGTCCCTGAATTATATTAAAATATTTTAAATTTTGTGTATAAAAATTTGGATTTGTCTCTTGCAGTTGATGGCCACGGGTAACATTATCTTAAGTAAAACAATTTATCGGAAATCTGATACATTTAATTAGCGCATCATTGTATTTAGATGATTGAAGGCTTAACATGGATTACAAATTAATTGGCGGGGCCTAAAAAGAATATTTTACATCGACTGACTGTACAAAGAGGCTGGCTTCATTATTGCATTCATTTACTGAATGCAATTTTGTGTAGTCGCAAAGCAATAAAAATAATCAATTGTACACAGAGAAAACAGATTCGTAGTAACAACCGAATTTGTTGCCAATCGAATCATTCGGTTGCACACATAGAATTTTTCGGTTCTATCTACAGATAGCCATACTTATATTTTCAACAAATCTATGAAAAAATTAACCCTTTGTCGACTATTAACCCATCAGAAGTAAAAGTAAGTAAATTCATTGCTTTTGATTAGAAAAAATGTATTTCATATTGCTTTTTAGTTAAATTAGCTGAATCAGTTAACAGTAATTCATTTTGTAAGCATTAATTGGAGTAGCAGGTAAAACTTTGTTTTCTTGGTCTTCGTTAAAATTCTCTGTTGGATAATTACAACCTAAGAGCTCGATAACCTCAGGGCTTTGCTCTTCTTTTTTCATATTCAGATTAACTACAAAATGGGATCTCTGGACGATCGACAGCCAAAGATTTTTCCCTAGCTGCATTATTAATCTGATAACATATATCACTATTTAGCAATATAGTGTTTTTATTTCCAAAATTTTCATCCTTTCTTCCGTATTTTTGCCATATTATTTTTAAGTAATTGCAGAAAAGGCGGAATTTTTCATCCAATAATAGTTTACAACCCTAAGGAATAACAGAAGCATTCATTTTCTCCACAACATATTTAATAATGGCATCATACTTTGTGTCTTTTGGGCATTCTTTAAGGCAAATTTCCTTCTTTTTTTTATATAGCACAAAGCAAATATTGAATAAATTGATAATTGAAAAAGAAGTGAACTAAAATTTATAAATCTCGTACTCTGTATATATAAACATATTTTTACATTTTGGTATGAATTATTCTTCACGTTTAAGATTCCGTGTATTATGATCCAAACAACTTCCAAATATCTTACTAGGCCAGATTAATGTAAAAAAGATATGAATTTTAAAACCAATATATTCTCATTTAAAGCATTTCCCTATTTGGACATTATATTACCACTAGCTCATTATATCTATGTAATAAGTAGTACTATATATGTTACATACAGTATAACAAAACTAAAATGCACCTCATTATCATTAGATACATATGCATAAAAAAAGAAGAAAACTAACTTTTTATAATAATATTTCTTTTTTAAATATTTCTCATAAAAGCCACAACAGCAAAAAAATAAAATATAGGACAACCGCATGCAGATTCACTACTCTTTCATTTTTGGGGTTTCAATTTGCATGTACATTAGCATGGTCCCAGAAAAAGTAGTTGCTGTTCCCAACTAAAATGAAAATTTAATTCAGTCTATGATTGTGTTTCTCAAAATGTTTCTCCTAGCGTCAGTATTTGGGGAGCTGGATCAAAGCCTGAAAAATACTTTTTTTAATTTTTTTCATATTTCTAGCAAAGAAACATATGCTATATTGGCAACATGTGCAAGGTCTTGAAAGGAGCTTTTAATAATATATTCAAAATTATCACATAAGTTATATACACTATTCCAGCCAAAACTTATCTTTGGTCCAACAAATAATTATCTTTTAATGACGTTAGCTTTTAAAAATGTTATTTCGGTCAAAATGTTCACGGAAATAAAAGAACGTGAAAAAATAATCAAACATTTTTAAAAAACTTCATATGGGCTTACAAAAAATTAACAAAACTTTTGAAGGTTCATCGTCACACTATTTCAAAAGCCATTAGACAGTACAAGGAAGACTTGAACATTGAAAGAAAACCTGGATCGGGAAGAAAACCAGGTCTAACGGATATTGGTAAGGCAAAAGATGTAGAACAACTCTTTCGAAAAGTAAAATGCTCTAAATCTTTTGTGCGCAGAGCCAAAGCTAATGCTGGGTTAAATTTCTATAAGGTTCAGAAAGTTCAAGATCGCAATGCGCTAAAGAACTTAGAAGCCAAAGAACGAGCGAATAAATGTAGGTAAAATTTTATAAAAAACAAGTAAGAGTGCTATTTTCGGCTATGCCGTATCTTATATACCCTTCACCTTTGTTGTGGATGCATTAATTGCCCATTTTCAGCGTATAGCATCCCTAATATATCAAGAAAACTTTTAAAAATTTTACATATAATTGCTGACGAACAGATTATATTGTAGAAGTTACAAACGAAATAACATTCTTATATATACCCTTCTCACGAAGGTGAAGAGTATAAAAACAACAACGCCAAACGAAACGAAACACCAAAAAAAACAAAAAAAAAATACGCAAAGCAATGAAGCCAACACACATCCAAACATATGTACGTTTTGTTGCTTTTTGTCAAAGCATGCAATAAATTGTCTTTTTTAGATGAAATTTTCAGAGGTTGTCCCGGATTTTTGCTCATATCTCCTTTATTTATGAACGGATTTTGCTGATTTTAAATAGGAAACTTTTCGAAAGCATGTCTGACAGAATTATTGAAGATTTGGATCCCGAAGATATCTGGGGTCTTCAGAAAATTGATTTCAACATACAGACGGACGGACGGACAGACAGACTGACGGACATTGCTTAATCGACTTCGCTATCTATAAGGATCCAGAATATATATAGAATTATATTGTGGTAATTACTAACGGAATGACAAATTTATATATACCCCTCTCACGAAGGTGAAGGGTATAAAAATAACCCTGCTGTGTGATGGATGATGAAATTTATGTACTGGCAAATTTTTCATAACTTCCGGGTCAAGATTTTTATGTGGCCGATTAGAATAATACCGCTACAAAAACGACTTTTACCTTTCATAAAACAGTACAGAGTGTCTCCATATTTCTGGCCCGATTTGGCATCTATAGTCACTATGGAGAAAATGCCATTGAGTGGTATTCAAACAATAATGTTAGTTTTCTACCAAGGGATACAAATCCACCCAACTGTCCAGAACTTCGACCTGTGAAAAAAATAATTAAAGAACACAGGAAAGGTATCCCAGTACATGTCCTATTTTAAGCGTAAGTGGACCATCTCGTACAAAAAGGTAATGGAAGCAAAATCTTTAATGGGAGGATTTCCGGAAAAAGTGGATAAATTTATGAATGCCTAGTAATAGTACAATATTGGAATAAATTTACGTATTTTTGAGAATTTTTATATTAAACGGTTTAAGTTTTATTTAATACAAGTATAAGTTCTTCTTTCGGCTTACTCTTTATATAGTAATATCAGGTTGGAGAGAAAATCGGTTTCGAAAAATCAAACAAAATTCGAACTAAATTGAATTTGGAAAAACGCAAAAAACCGTTTCGGTTTATATACTTATATGAGTTTTACAACATGTTAATAAATAATAAATACTTAATTCTATGTCAAAATTCAAAAAACTTTAAATGTTTACGAACAATTTTAAAAAAGACAATATTTTTGAACTTATACGAAAATTTCTGATACAGCATTGAAAACGTCTTTCAAATTCCATTCAGATGATGCTAATAGTTCATAATTACTTTGTATAAGTAAAATTTGGAGTCAATAGAATAATTATTTTTTTTTTACCCAAAATTCCAACATGATTTCTGGCACCAATTCAGTTCAATTTCCACAATTGCTAACAATTAGTTTTAGATATTAATGACCGTATATTAGACCCATTCAAATCAAATTTATTTTAAGTGCACATCTAATGCACATGGACACATATTCATTTTGGGCTATACATATGTGCATTTTTTACATTTTATTTATTTTTCTTTTTTTAATTTTTATGTTAAAAAATGAAAACAATTATTACAATACCACAACCAGGTCAAATTTTAAACAAAATGAAATAAAATACAATAAAAACATAAAATATACATAACAAACGTGGTATGTCAAAGGAAAAACATAGAAAACCATTTTTGTAAAATAAACACAATGTACACAAAAATATTATTTTTTATATCTAAGTACTAGTGGTTGCAGAATACAGAAAATATTAAAATATATATGTAAAAGTGATAGTATGCTATAAAATGTTTATTCATCATATTTAAATTGTTTGACAAATGTTGACTGTAGGGAAAGAATGCACAAAAGAGCAATATATCACTGACAAAATTTTCCTATTCAATGGCTGGTAATATAGGGGAAGAAACCATTTGTGGGCATAATCTTCCATTAATTAAATATTAATTCATTCAATTTAGTTCTACTACCATAGAGAATATTAAAATGAACACTTAATTGAATTACTAAAACGACAGGACCTTAAAACACTACTTTTCAATTTAAGTTATTTAATTATATATTTTCAAAACAGTTTAATGTTTCCATAAATATTTTGTTTAACAATTTATTTCAATATTCCAATACTCGTGCTCTAAATTATACACACAAATACATATTCACAGATACTAATTTAAATAATTAGTTACTTACATTTAAAATTAAATATATTGATTAATATTTTGTAGTTCTAGGAATTTTTATTTTTTTTTTATTTTGTTTCATATAAAAGAAAATCAATAGCCCGATTAAACCCACTACATTGTGTGTTTAGTAACTATTTTTAAAACAAAGTAAAATATACAAAAACAATACAAAAGCTTCAACATGTTTCTGTGTAAGGATACATTTGTATTTCTATGTATGTATGTATGTATGTTTGTGTTAAATTTTGTATGTATACAATGTTTACATTTTTAACAAGCCTTTTTACATTAAAACAACACATCCTGTATACATTGTTTTATATACACCTCTTTTATATTGAAACAGAAAAAAAAAAGTTATTTTTAGCTTTAGTCACATGTAAACAGAAAATTTCATTCTAACACTTTAAAAAAATAGGGGCGTTTTTCCATTTTGTTATTATTTGGTTAAATACAAAAATTATATTGTGAGGATTTTTAATAATTGAACACATATATAGCTATGTAATACATGATTTATGCTAATAGTCATGGGTGATGACGTTATGGAATTACGTCTTTATTATGTTTTGGAAATTATAGTTAATTATATGATTTAGGGTGTCCTCCTAAAGTTATATTTGTATCAAATATTAGATTTGATAAAAATTTTAATGAATTTTCTTAAAATACTTTCTTTTATCCTACCTTAGCCAATTATGGACTAATTTTCAATTCAATACTAATTGAGCCTATATAATAATAACACAGAATAACACACCAAAATTTTCCAGACTTCTGTCCATTGTTTTTGGTTAAATTGAAAATTATCATTATGATGGCTTCATATTTTTTTCTAGTAGCTCTAGTTTTAAAGATATAGTGCCATAGGATATAGTTAACATACATATATGTTAATAAAAATGAAACCACTAAACTTACAGTATTGAATCTTTTTATTTGATTGAAATTGTTGTTACAATTTACAAAAAAAAAAAAATTATTTTTATAGTTCTAATCACTAATGATAAATTTTTGAACCTTTTCCGAAAACCCTTCCATAATGGTTTTTATAGTGCTTTATGTCACTTTGTTCGAACAGGTTGTCCATTTCTGTTTAAAATCTACCACACTTTTGGAAAACCTTTTTGTGCTCTTCAATTCTCTTTTAACAAGAGCCCAATATCTATCCAATGGACTCAGCTACAGGCAGTTTGGAGGAATTGCCTCTCTTACTACGAATACCACATTATTGGTCTTGTACCACTCAAGACCTTTCTTACCATAGTGACAGATGCCAAATCAGGCCAAAAATAAGTGGACACATTAAGAAGTCTTATGAATGGAAACATCCTTTTTTGTAAACATTCCTTGATGTAAATTTCGGTATTTATAGAGCCCTTTGTAACAATTGTTTGGAACTTTTTGGGAAATTTTGTCTGCTTTAGTGTCCTAAACTTTTCTTCGATATTCCCTCGAGCATCAGCAATATAAAAAAATTGACCCAGAAGCTGCGAACAATTTTCCATACGTACATTTCTTCAGCCATTATGCAGCAGGTATATTTTTGTATAAAATTGGACTTCAATTTCCGTGCTCTGTCTTTGGCCTCTGAATGTTTAGCAGAGTTCTTGTTAGGAAGTTTTTGAGCCTTGTATGCTTTTGAACATGCATTGGCTTTAACTTTTGTTGCCAAATAATCCGAGTACTGACCGAACCGAGCTGCTTTCCCACCCGAGGTGTTGGGAGTTCTTTTGAAAATGCTTTCTATTTTTTGGCTTTAGAAACATCATGTGGACCATTCCTTCTACCTAAACCAGGTTTTATATCAATGGACAAGTTCTCGCGGTACTGTTTAATAACATTGGAAACAGTTTGATAGCAGACAAGTTTTAATGAAAAACGTGTGTTAAGAATTTTACGATCTCAATCCTTAATATTTGCATAATTCACTCTATTTTGTGTATTATTCGCTTAATATTTCACGAATGACAATCCAAACCTTCAAATATTTTCTGGATTATTAATCTACACAAAAATCTCTTCCCTTTCAGTATAGACCCATTGGTGATCATGTTAGGACATCCAACTTGTATTGCAAGAATGTTCAAAATTATATTTTTTTAGGTTAGACCTGAACACATTTTCACACATTTTTCAATGTGTGCACAAACTGGATATTCCAAAGATATATTTTTTAGTAAAAACTTTTAAATCCATTAAAATATTTTTGAAATATTTAAAAAGCAACTTTACATTTTATATAGTTCTCTACAAAAATTTTTCTCTTCACATAAAAATAAACTATTTTTACAAAATTTTTACAAAAATAAAGAGCCTGCTTAAAATTCCGACAAAGATTCCAGCAGTAATCTACCATCATATGGTGGTCCAATCTTCCTTGATATCATTCCTCCATTACTCTTGTATCTTGTTGAAATATTTCACCAAGCTCCTCACTAATAACGTATTTTCTTCGCAGCCATTATGTTAAATACCAAATTGATTTGGAGGGAGTTAAAAAGTGAAATTTAAAGTATTTTTTATTTTAAATTATTGCTCAATATCTCTAAATAGAAAATAAAGTATTATTCGTAATCTCCAGTTATTTTGAATTTCAGAAAATTTACAAAAAAAAAAAAAAATTTCAGAACTAAACCAAAAACACATCCTTGCAATTACAATAAGATATCTTGATATATTCAATAAAGTGGCTTCGCTCAGTAAGATTTCTTTTACTGCAGATAAAATATGTTTCGAAATACTTCAGAAAACCTTTTCGTTCGGCAATGCAAGAAATCTTTACTTTGCGAAGCCGGTTTTTTATATACCTCAGAAGAGAAAACCTATGCACCCGGTCTAAGGCCTACAATCAAAACAAATTTATATTAAGCGAAGTTTTAGAAGTTTAGATTAAAGAACATCTAATAACTCACCAAAAAATTAAATAACTACTAACAAAAATTTCGATGGTAGTTGTTTCATTGGGAGTTATTTCATTCATAATGAAAACAATCATGAATTATTTATAGTTAATGATCTATATTAAACGGATACCCATCAGTTTCAGTTTTTTAAACTTTTTGTCTTCTAAATTAGTTCCTTCTGCCGAGAGAAAATATACAATATGTATTTTCATAGATCGTTGAGAAGGTCTTATAAAATAACATGATAATATTAAGAATGCAATGAAAAGCTTCAAATGCAACTTTTATCTAATATATTTTTGTAAAATTTGATTTAATTCTTTGTTTGTAGTGTTCTCCTCAGGGATATTTCAGTGTAAGTGTGTTGTAAGTTCTGCATGAAATGTAACTTTTCGCACCAAGCGTTCATATCACAAGGCTATTTGGGATGTATAATAATGGTATGGAAATAGTTTCAGTATAATTTTTATTTTCAAAGAATTTATATGAGCTTTTAGCAATGGTTCTGCTGATATCGCTCAATTCAATAGAAACAGTCTGACGGCTGGCTTCAATGTACAATATTCAGAGAATCAAGTTGATTTTTGATTTAGAAAATAGTTATTGGGAAAATCGTTTTTGTATCTCAGTATTTTTACATGTAATTTGCCATATACCACGTATTCCCACTAAACAATATTGTGTTAATATCGTAGATTTGAATTCCATGGTCTTAGCAAGAAAGCGTCAATTAATTTCACGCAAAAAATTATTTACATAAAAATGCCATGAGATCGTACAATATTATACTTAAATTTGTTTGAGTGTATAAATACTTAGCAACAACAATAACAATAGCTAACAGCAACACCAGCAACAAAGAAAAAGTGTTGTTGGTGTTTTAAGTAGGTGTATAAGTATGTACTTGTAAGTGTGTTGATATTAAAGTTTACTTTTTTTGCTATAATGTGCTATTGTTAAAATAAATGCATAGACATAGAAAAATAAATATGTATGTATTTTATGTATGTATTTTTACATGAGAGTACATCCTGTAATATAAAACTAATACCAAGTTATTGATATGAATGAACATGCCTTGAAAATCTATGTATGAACGGTTCTATATCTAATAGCCTTGTAAATTTGTGCACATTTTTCTAGTAATTTATATTTTTTCCTAGCATTCCCTTTGCCACTGTCAGTATATTCAACAATTTATGTATGTATAATGGTATGTAAATATGTATGTACATTAGACATGCTCTTAAAAAATAGATTTACTTTGGATTATTAGTTTCTAAAACTAACTACTGGTTATTTTAAACTCTATATTCATGTTTTATACTTTGATAGAAAGACAATTTTCTATTCAAGATAAGATATATTTCAAATGTTTAGAAAATATTATATAAATATGGATTTTTTTTAAATATTTAAAAAACTACCATTATTTACTAGGGTGTTCAATCGATTAACCGTTAATCGGTTAACCGATTAATTTTGGTCGGTTGACAGTTCAAATAATTTAAAACTGCCGATATTCAAATAACAAACCAACCGATTCATTAGTGTCGATTTACCGATTAACCGAAATTTCTTTACTTTTTTGCCACTTTATATAGAAATATAGTTTTAAGCACTCAAATTTAGTAGGAGAACGACATGACATAGATGAAACGAGTATTTTATCAAAATCTATTCACAATCTAAAAAACTCCAAAAAGGACTCCAAGAGTATAATTGAGGATTTTATATGAGAAATTGGATATTCTTTATCATGCCTTACATTTGTTTTCTCCAACATCTACAATTAATGATAGAGTTCCAAGTCAAGTTTTATTAAACCTAATGGAAAAAAAAAACATTTCAATTTAATTCTTTTTTTAAAAGCCTAAAATCCTAAAATAACTCACATTTGTATAAAAAAAGGATCGGATACTATATATTTTTTTTTTTTTGAAACTACTTATTTTTTTGTTGAATTGTTATGTTTTGCATGTTTTTATGATTTAGTTTTTAATAATAAAATGCTTAAATAAATACACAAAATTCGAGAATTTATTTGCAATTTTAAATTAAAATAGAAATTATTCGGTTAATCGAATAATTTAAAATTAACCGATTCAATCTAAACCCCGATTAATTATTTGATCGATTAACCGATTAAACCAGAAATCCGATTAATTGAATACCCTATTATTTACTCAATTTTACAACTTTCAATCGATTTCCGGTACGGGTTATAAGTATTTATCCGATTGCACTTAAATTTTGCAGTAGCTAGTTTAAGCTACTAATGAACAAAATAAGATCCATTCAAAGAAACTATATTTTTTCAGGGCTGGTCTAAGTACATTAGGGTGGCCCCATTAGTATGGAGGGAAAAAAGATGTCGATGTTACCAAATAAAATGAAAGCTTAGTTTGTTTGAGGAGACCATTTCTCCAAATTTTTATCCTGGGGTCAATATTTCGTGAGCTGGATCAAAAGATTAAAAAGGATATTTTAACGGTATTGGTATTTCCTCTTACGCTATTTCAGTGATAACAGTATTAAGTTATTAATAAAATTTACAAAAAATAAGTTGACTATAAATTATATTTTTGATTCTGTAGATTACAATAAACTCAATTATTAAAGTGCCAAAAATGGAATTCTATTATATTATAGATTTCAATAAACTCATTTATTAAAATCAAACATTTTTATTTTCTTAACTTCAAATTATTTATAGAATATATGTAACGGTTTTTAGCGGTAACGGTAATAGCATTTATTACGATAACGTTAGCTTGTCGGTGACGGTAGACAACCTGGATTTTGCCATACAATTATAATTATTTAAGGTATTTACACTAAAATAATACGCCACAAATCTCATCTAAAATAACCGAAACAGTTTTTTCTGTTTTTCTTAATCCTATTTTATTTGAATTTTTCGAAATCTCTTTTTTCCCCTATCTAATGTTAGCTATATGTTCAATACAACTACAATATGGATATCCAAAAAAAAAGCATAATTGGATTATAAAACAAACATTTCAGCTTAACTTAAAAAAAGTGAAGCTTTCTTTGTAATAAACATTTAATAAATTTTATGCGATATATAAAAAATGTTGGTTAATACATAACACTGTGTGTAATTTTTTGAGTCACGGACACCACTACGTGATAAAAGACAAAAAAAAACCCTTGTCTCCCAGTTCTGCCCAAAGTCATGCACTTTGGGGCATCGGTGCCATTTTTGCAAAAAAATGATCATTTTCTCAAGCTCATATCTTGCAAACAGTTTAGAATTTTGATTTACTCTCTGAGGCAAAGTTATAGCCCTTGCATGGGTTATTAGTCTTGCTGAGTTGTTATTCTAAAAAAACCTTTTTCAGTGATGTTCGTCAACTTATCAACCTGTAACTCAATCACTTTTTGTACGACTGTAAAATTTTTAACGGGTTTGGAAAGAAAACTGATTATGCTTTAAAATGACATGCATTTTGTATACATTTGTAAGTTATAAGTATTGTTTAAAATATCTAAAAAAAAAAAAAAAAATTATTTTATTCGCTTTTTATTTTTTATTTTAATATAAAAGCTTATAGAAATTTGTACCAATTTATAAAGAGAACTTAGTTCTTAACAAAACATGGTTTTAATTTTTCAAATCGAATGAAAATTTTTAAAGTTATTAAACTTTTCATTAACACCCATTTTTGTATTTTCTCCCCTAGCGCATATGAATAAAAAAACAAAATACTATAAAAAACAAGTAAGAGAGCTATATTCGGCTGTGCGAATCTTACTTATACCAGATTATACGTTAAAATAAATTTAAAAAAAAAAAAAAAAAAATTTAAATTTATTTTTGTCGAAATTGATTTTAAATTTTTTTTTTAATTTTTAAATTTTTTTTTTTTTTTTTTTTGAATTTTTCTTTAATTTTAATTTATTAGTGAAAAAAATGTATGACAAACAATTTTTTTTTTTTTTTGTGAAAAAAAAATTGGGCTTAAAAATGTTTTTCAACATACAGTCGTACATGGCTACATCGACTTCGCTATCTATAACTATACAGGGTCGCAAATGAAAAATGTAGAAATTACAAGCGGAATGACAAACTTATATCCTTGCCACTCATGGTGAAGGGTATAAAAATATTTGTAAAATTTTTAATGTACAAGGTAAATTTTTTCGAACTTTTTTCGAAAAAGTTAAATAATGTTTGCAAATATAAACCGATTTAACAAGTAATATGTCGTTTTTGTCTATATAGAATTTTCTTTAAAACACTGTGCAAAAAAAATAGTTTTTTATAGAATTTAACACATTTAATGAAAGCTTAATCCTTTACCTATCCATTATCGCCAAATAGTAAAACCAGGACAAGCATTTTGAAAAATGTTATCTAAAAATGAATTAAGCTTATATTTTAGTTGGAAACAACCACAGCATTTTTTGGAGCCATCCTAATGTACATATTGTATATTGTAAAAAAGATTCCTTTTATATTATTGTAGTATTTGGTTTACAGATCATTGACCGTAAATAAATGTTTTCATTCATTGTTTACTTAAACTCATGAATATAATGTAAGTGTAAGTGTAAGAAGAGGGCCCAAGTGTATGTGTGGGTGTAGATGTGAATGTATCAGTGCATGTAAATATCTTGTGTACGTACTACAGTATAAAATGTATGAGAATTGTTAGTTGTGTGGTATTGGTATCGGTTTGGTTTGGTTTGATATTGGTTTTTATTAATATGCTTGTTTTCATATGAATATTCTTTAAAATCGTTACATACTTATACTAATATGTGCATACATATTTATATTTCTTTTGAGACAACTTACAGTTTGGTATTTTCAATTAAATTTTCATTAATAAAAAGTATTTTCTGGTAATTAAATATAATTATGCGATTACATTGCATACAATGCGAATACGAATATATATACATTATACCATAAATATTTGTTATGTATATATCTGTGTATGTATGTATTTAGTAATTATTTTTTTGCGTTTTCCTTTTACTCCATTATTAAGTTCAGGAAACAGGAAGAAACAATGTATTGCCATGGTTGCTTTTTATGTATGTTCAGTCATAATTATTATTGAAGTTATTAAAAATGTATTAATAATACAATATTTATTTGTCGAAAGTGAGAATTTTTAAGGAGTCGTTGGGTAAGTTTTTTTCTTTTTTATAAGAATCTTAAAATGACTGTAAATGAAGGTTCATTAACGACAAAATTAAAATTCAATTAAGTAACTTTTCTTGAGGTTGGTGTTTTTCTTTTTTAAATAAAAGTCTTGGGTAAATTAAGGAAAAATTTTAACTATTTCTTTCGATTAAAGAGAAATAATTTACTTTTTATAGGTATATAACATTCAATGAGAATTTAAGTATAAAGTATACTGTTGAGAATTAATAAAATACAAAGTGTTTCTTATATGGAAGCTATGATTAATTATGGATAGATCATTACAAAATTTAGTGGCATGAATTCTGTATATATAGAACTTATTTGTGTTGTATTTTATTTTGATACCAACATTTGAAAATCGTTATTGTATGGAATATTTAGCTCCGAGTTCTTGTATTTTATTTGTGCACGCAGAGAAAAAAACATGATTCGGCATGATTACGTTTACTACACTGTGTTCTTTGCCGAAAATAATTTTTCTCGTACAGAAATAATTGTTATTTTAATTTGATTTCAATAGTATTTTACTTAGTTAGTGTAAAAATTTTTATGTCCATTGCAAATTTGAGTATGATTAACTGAATCATAAAGAATGATTAATATTATATTACCTACAACCATTTAAATTTACAAATAACTACTAAATGTTAAGTTTCAATACCTTAGCTCGGCACCAATATTTTTCTACGAATGCTGGCACTATTAACATTTGTAAATACGTTTAATTTCTTATATAATATTGTTAGGGATACTCTATGAACTATTGGGTATACCAGTGTAGCCACAATAGGACAAATAATATATAAATTAAAAGGTTTTCCTTTAAATTCAGATATTTACATATGTAAATAGTGCCAGTGCTAGGGATATGTGTTTTCATAGTCCCCATACATACTGTGAAACATTTGCTGCAAAACATTTGAGTTTGTCGATGAAAGAGGAATGGAAAAGGGTATTTACTCTGTTCATGTACATGAAGTTTTTGTTGAGTATGTCATCCATATTTATTCGTTCATATTCGCGACAAGGATATTACGACTATGTTTAATCATACTATGATATTTTAAGATACTATCAATATCTTAGGACTTCAATCATAAATCTTATCATAGTATGTTTTTCTTAAATGTTGTGGTAAATATTCATGTTTACCACAATCATGTAGCAGAGAAAATGCGTGTGGTGAAATTTGTGGTAATACCTATATAAATCACATATTTATGACCGACGAAATCCTATTACCGATGTACAGTTTTATGGGGCTAGGTGAAATAATAAACAGATTTTAACCCATTTTAATAGGCTCCATCCTTGGTCCGAAAAATGCATATGGGCAATTCCATGTCATCGTACGTGACATTTGTACGCCTATAAAGTGGAATAGATTTTGCAAAAATAAGAGCATCTGAAAAATAGGTACTACATTTTAAAAAAATAATAAGTCCATTCGAAACATTGTAGTCCAAAATATCGAGCGAAATAAGGGTATATCGTATGTGACATAACACGGAAGTAATTTTGAGGTACATGTAGAAATATGCGATAATTTGCGAATCGTGAGAGGCGTTGTGCTTTATTTTAATTTCTTTCACTAAACCAAATATTTTTCCTTTACAATCCGTCATATTTAAATAAAAACAATCTTTGGATGATTTTATAATAAATAAAATTTAATATCGTACATGACATACCGTACGTGACAGATTTTTCTCTTATAATAAAACAATATATATTCTGTAAATATATGTATACAAAAACTAAAAAAATTAATAGAAAATATACATTCGGTTTCAATAAACAATTTTATAATAGCAAATAAACAATCAGAGTCAAATTCATTTTACACTATATGCTAATTGGGAGCTTAGTTTTGACCGCAATTTTAGCCAAAAACACGCCAATTAAATTAGAAAATTAAACATAGTCAGTTTAAACTATTAGTTTTGCCAATAAAATGTTGTAATAGGCTTTAAATACTGACACATAGTAATATTTTAGTGTTTTCTCCTATTCAAATCATCTTGAAAAAACATTCAAGGGTTTTTGGGTTTTCAGTCGTGGTAGTCATTCTCGTGGAATTGCCCATATGCCAAATTCTAATGAAATATCTTCAATATGCATTACACTTTGCACACAAGTTTACATGACCAGCAAGCCACATGAACAGACGAACGGACATCGTTAAATCGACTCAGAAAGTGATTGTAGGTCCCTCGATATACTTTAAGATGGCCGCAAGACAGAAAAATTTACAAAGATGTAAAAATACATATAATACATGTTATAACCCATATCGTTAAAACTACGATACAATCTGGATTACAATTGCGAAAATTGTGTTTATTATTTTAAATGAACTAGTCCAATGGCACCACTTGTCCAATTGTAGCAAAAAGTTTAGAATTTAAAAATGTTAAACAAATCAGCCAAAGCAGGTGTTTCTGAGTTAGTTTTATGACCAGTCACAGAGAGCCCAAAATTTGTAAATTAACATCTACCTAGGACATCACCTTGTTAAAGTGGCATGTCCACATCATATAAAATATTTGAAGTAGAACCGATTTCTATCAATTTGCTAGTATGTAGTCAGATTACTAATTAGTTATATGTTAGTTCCGTTTCTCCTAGGGCAATAAAATAAGTTTCGTTATTTTTATATGAAATTCAAAATAAAATTAAACCTATTTTCATCCGACATAAATCTGCCACTGTAAAAAATATTTCTATTTATGTGTGGAATATTTTATTGATCGTTCATGAATATATATATATACATATATAAATACAAACAAATTCAAATGTTTCCATATCTGCATACGTGTTTGTTTTTGTTGCATGTGTTTTTTTTTTTTCATATACATATGTATGGGTGTATGCATTTGTGTGCGTTGCTGTGCATGCATGCATACACATACAATTTGATATTTGATGTGTTATGTTGAGTGCGAGATTTGTGACTTCTGTCTGTGTATGATGCAATTGTGGCTGCAACTATGACGATTATTACATTGTATGTCATCTGAATGTAAAAAGTTTTTATTTTTTTTCTTTTACATACATACATAAATATAATCTGCATATAAAATATCTGAGCATATATATTTTTGTAAGTATATAGAAAGATGTGTGTGTGCATTTGCAACAAAAAATACATATTTGAATACATGCAGGGGAATTCAAACATGTAATAAGCTTAAGTGTGAGTATGTGTTTGGGTATGTTCATACAATAAATAAATTCATCAACAAAAACAGTAACACTCACACTCATAGAAGTTGTACTAGAAAAAAAAAAGATTGTTACATCCGCATCCGCTTTATTTAATGCTATGTTATTTCGTCATTTTTTTACTACTTTTTTGTTAACGTACGTTTTGGCTATAGAAATGTTATACGAGGGTTGTTAGATATATAAAATGAGTTGTTTTTGTAATTTAACTGTACTAAGTTTAAAAAAAAAAAAAAATAGCAGCGGCAAAACGAAAAATTTTGATAAAAAAAAAATACTTTTTAGATATTTACTCTTCTGAATTATGTAATATTTACTACATATGTTTTCCATGGCCATACAAAATTTAAAGTAAAGACTGAGATCGCAAAACCTTAACACACGTTTTTCATTAAAACTTTTAACCCACACAAAGAAAACAGATTCGTGATAGCAACCGAATTTGTTGCTAATCGAATGATTCTTCCTTAGTGACCTAATTTTACGAAATTTTAAAAGGGGTAAGAAAAGTTTGGTTGCTTTCAAGTATTATTTGTGCAAGTATTATTTGATTGTAAAGCATATCAGTTATTATGTTTAATGTCAATTATGTTTTAGTAAGATTTAATTTTCACATGCTAGATTTCCAATTTTATTGATAAATTCACTGAAATTTATTGTTGGGAGATGCGCATTTCACTGGCTGCTTAGGCCAGATCATCAGGAAAACTTTTCCCAAAAGGCTTTAGAGAAACTAAATAGCGGTATTCACAATGTAGAGTACTTGGCCTGGTAATGTACTAAAAGAGCACAATATCAAAAAACTAAAAACAAAATACATTAGAAATTGAAATGTTTGTCAATAAATAGCTCAAATAATAGTAAATACCGCTAATATATTATACAAATAAAGCTATTGAGTAAATGAGAACTACAGGCACTCAAGCTTTATTTGTAAAAATATCAACAATAAACAGATTTTAACTTTTCTTACATTCCCTACTACAATTGGTTGGTATCTTGCAGACACAAACTGTAGTGCAAGTTTAGTCTCGATGCACTACTACCTGCAAATTTATCATTAAAAAGTTAATCTGATTAAAATTAGTGACAAGAAAAAAGCAAATAATAAGAATTATGAAATTTTTTCAACAGAACCCAACTTGATCCTACAAAAAGATGGCCAAATAATCAAAGGTCTGCCATCAAACGGATTCCAATGTTTTTAAACAGTATCGGGAGTACTTGTCCGTTGATAGAAACCCTGGTTCATGTAGAAGGAATGGTCCACATGACGTTTCCAAAGCCAATAACTAGAAAGTATTTTCAAAAGAGCTTCCAACACATCCAGTAGGAAAGCAGTCCGGTTAGCTCAGTACACGGACTATTTGGTACGAAAGGTTAAAGCCAAAGCAGGTTTAAAAGTATACAAAGCTTAAAAAGTTCCTGACAGGAACTCTGTTAAAAATTTAGAGGCCAAAGACAGAATTTGAAATCAAATTTTATACAAACAATATACCTGCTGCATAATGAATGACGAAACGTACGTATTGCAAATTCTTCGCTGCTTTCGGGTCAATAATCTTATGTTGCTGCTGCTCGAGGGAATGTTGTAGCAAAGTTTAAGACCCAAAAGCAGACAATTTTCCAAAAAGCCTTTGGTATCTCAAGCAATATGCAATTGCGACAAAAGAAGCCAAATATTTGTTTCAAAGGGCTTTATAAATACCGAAATTTACATAAAGGAATGTTTACAAAAAAGGATGCTTCCATTCATAAAACTTCTGAGTGTGTCCACTTATTTTTGGCCTGATTTGGCCACTATGGTAAGAAAGGTCTTGAGTGGTACAAGAACAGTAATGTGGTATTTGTACCAAAAGAGGAAAGTCCTTCAAACTACCTGGAGCTAAGGCCGGTGAAGAGATATTGGGATCTTGTTAATACAGAATTGAAGAGCACAAAAAAGGTATCCAAAAGTGTTGTAGATTTTAAACATAGTACACCTCCGTGCCAACAAAGTTAAAGAAAGCTCAATAAAAACCTTAATGGAAGGGTTTCCGAAAAAGTTTCATTGATTTGATTTTTTGTAAACTGTAATAATAATTTAAATAAAAAATAAATAAAAACTGTAAGTTTAGTGGTTTTATTTTTATTAACATATAAATATGTATGTTAAGATTTATTCGATCTCAGTTCAAGAATTTTGGAATTCGCTTAAGTTTGGTTTATATAAAGTCCAAAATTCATATTTTTAATAGAAGCATGCAAAACCCTAAAGTAATACTTTAGAACTCTTTGTTACATTTAATATTTTTTGATCTCATATTAAAGCTAAGGGCTTGTAAAATTGAAATTTTTTCTATATATGCGTATCTCATGAAAACCGTTTCTCACAAAGGTTATCTCATAACAACATATATAAAATTCAGAATGGGACCATGAATGGTTCTCGAGATTCCTAGGGAAAATTCAGTTTATATTTATGACATATTTGTCTTTACATTATATTAATTATATATATTAAAATAATAATGTAGAGAAATAGGGATATGTAATTTAAAATATCCTTAGATTATATTATTTAAATTTATTGTCCTTTTTCTTTTGGAAAAGGATTTTCTATAATATACTGCGATATTTAAAGTCCATACGATTTATAAAAGACTAACGGCTATATGCATAAAAAAACTTATTGTAGATTTAAAACACAAATTTGTTAACAAACACTTTAGCTTTAAAAATCATTTATAAAAGTATAGTATTAGTAAACGTTAGTTAAAGGCACAATAACTAATGTACTGTTTTTTGTCTAAGCTGGCAATGCTTCTCTGTTATTTCCCATTTTTCGTTGTTAGTGTTGCTTGCAATTAGGATAAAATATTCGTTAATTCTCTTTTTTTCATTGTTTGTTTTTAGTAATAATACATTTTTGAAGATAAAAACTAATATTTAGAGAAAACATTTTTATTTGATTCTAGTAAATTTATATTAAGCTAAAATGCATTAATATACAAACGTTTTTATATATTTTAGTTCAATTATTATTGAAAGTATTCGAATGACGAATATTCTGTGATAAAATAAACATCAATGTTTTATAATTTGTTTTATTAATTTATTTTTATTGTCATTTTGTTAAATTTTAACAAAATCTAATGAATTTCTATGAGGAAACACATAATTTTAATTCCGGAGTGGATATATTAGATTGTGAGGACCTTCTTCCACAATGTTTACGCATTTAGTTACTACATGCCGTTACAGGTTAACAATAAATTACAAAAATCTCACTTGCGAACCTCATGTAGTTCACTGCCGGAGAAATATGGAACAAAATCTTATATTATTAAAGTGGACCATATTTCCCAGCGGAGTTAAAATTATGTTTATCAATTGCAATAGTATCGACTATTAATGCAAATTTATAAAGAATTATCTTCAAAATTCGCTTTTTTCAAGATAAAATGTAAAAAGAATACTTTATAGTAGGTTTAAAGAAGGGTCAAACGAACTTTAAAATTTGTATACTTATTAAAGGTTTATCAAATGTATTTTGAGCTATTAATCGTTTATGAATACAACTTTATGAAAATTTGCTTATAATTGGTTTATAAAGCTCTTGTAAATTTTTATGCATAAGGCTGTAAGTATATAAACATAGAAAATCTAATTATCAAGATATGCTTATGTTGGAAATTATATACAGTGCAACTGCACAATTTTACACTATTCTTATATAAAATTTGAACTTTGAACCTCGATAAAAGTCTAACTAAACATTTTTTATGAACATGAAGAACCAGTGTACGTAGTTTTAATAAATTTAGAATGGATGAGGTTTGTGTTTCCTCCCAGCACAGATATAAATCTATCATGTCATACTTCTATTGTTGTGAAAAAATAGTGTAAATTGAAAATTTTAAATCTGCAATTCCAAATTAAATAAATTTCCTCTTACAAAATGAATCATCATTCCTCAGAATTTTGGCTCAATCCTAATAACAGCAGCATGCAGTTGTATGTTTATACAATTACTGCTGTACCTACCACATACAAATATGAACATTCAAACTGTTCGTGCGTATATATTTGAAAAAATAATACAAATACCAACATACGAAATTTCCTTATATATTTACATAACTACATATATTTATATGTTTCATAACAATTTTCATGACATAGTTTAGCTTAGTTATATAGTTTTACAGTTTACATATGTATGTATGTATGGCTACGTGTACTATATTCTAAATTGTATGTTTGTATAATAATATCAATTCATATGATCTGATGCAGCTGTTTTCAACTTTTTCTCTCCTCATACAAAATTTAATTCCATTTTAAATGGTTTATTTCGTTTTGTTTGTTATTCAGATGCAAAATTTGTTGTATAAAAATTTGTTATCTAGATTTATATATTTGTTTACATATAAAAAGGATTTAGTTATTAAAATAATTTTGAAATTCTATATAATTAAATGTTGTCAGAATATATACTTATTTAAAAAAAACATTTGGAAGATAATAATTATTCATTTTTATATTACAAATTTCCAGATAAATGTAAATTTTCTAAACAGCTGTGAAAAATACCAGTGACACATATCGGTGGACCACACCAAAATACCTTAAAAATTCATTTTCCCATTAATTTGATGACTGTACTCAGAGTTTTTAACTAACAGGTTCCATCCAACATAAATAAGATCCACCAGATTTTGGACAATTTTACAGCATATATAACAGTGAGGTCAGCCACAAGTTACATACAAAATGTATGTAAACGACAATAAGTTTATGGCTGTGTTCTAATTGTAAACAAGCTGTATAAAGTAGCTATATCTTGTTGATTTTATTGCACCAGAAAGAAGACACGAATATCAAAAGCTTTCAATGAATTGCCATACATTTTTCAAAATTATGTTTTTCACGAGTGACATTCAAACTTATTTTCGAACTTGGCTATTATTCCCCATGTCACAGGATTCCACGTCGATTGAAATTCTAATTAATACCACATTATGCATCTTTAGAAAAATAAAAACAATTTTTTTTTTTATGAAAGAAACCACATTCATTTTGCATCTTTAGAAAAAAAACGTTTTTTTTATGAATGAAATCACTTTCAGTTTTCTAAGTGTAATTGATATTAGTTTTAAATTATTTGTTTTTCTCATATTTTTAAATAACACTGGTCAACAAAAAAAAAAAAAAAAAACAATTTTTGCACGTAACAAGAATACTTTTGTAAAGTTATGCTTGGAACAAGTATAAGGATAACAGAAATATAATTACAATGTTTTTTATTTGTTAGAAAATGTTACTCTATGTTAGAAAATCTCAGTTTTTACCTAGAAAATTAAGTAATTTTGTTATAATGTAATATAAACGTGAATGTATAACTATTGTTTTCTTTTATATTTTGCCCACAGAATTCATGTACCCCACAGGCCCTAAGATAGTTTTTTTTTATCGTAGAAATGTATTGGTAAAATCTTTCACCGTGTTCATCGCTGACGGCTCCCAAATTATTTGGAAAGGAATCTAAATATGAATGTAGGAAATGTATTTTCAACGATATATTACAGCCAAAATCTGTATAAGTAGAAATCAGCTACGTGACAATACTTTTATAGTCGCTTGATCGGTGTTTTACGAGAAAATTTAAAGTCATTTTATTAAGGATTCTCAGGCTGATTTTTCTCAATCACTAATGGTACAAAGGGAAAAACAGCTTTCAAACTTCGAACCACTGATAAACTGTCATTACGCCATAATCATTATTACAAAATACTAACTGAGCATCTTGTGAAAAAAAAACCTTTTAGCTCTTCATTTTGATTGCGATTGTAATATATTCTTGTTTCGGGTTTTGTTAAATGCCATCCTTTTAATCGAGAGGCCAAAAGTTCTGCTTGTTGTTTGAACAAATTTAAGACACGTAAAAAACCATTGAGATCTTTTTGAAATAGCAGATTTGACTAATTAGATGAGAAAGTTTCTTGAATGTCAGTGTATAATGAATCGTTTTCGATTTCTTCTGGCGTTGCTGACCGATCGGAATTTAGAGCAGGTTTTGCTTTTGCGTTTATTATTTTCTTTCTGCTTGTGCATGTAGGAGAATGTAAAATCTTTACATATTGCAGCATTGGCTGTAACACGAAAACATGGTGTTCAAATGATGGTAGTTAGGTAATTCGAAATTAGTAAGTACAAATCTCGTTACACAATTTGGTTGGCCAGTGTAATATCTTTATCAAATACTTGACTTTTGTTTTAATATACATACAAAACATTGCCAAACTATATTCGGATGTTCAAAATTATAAACTATTTTGGAAATTGACAAATTCAAAAGGAATCGGAAGTAGCTAAAACAAAATCGATTGGAATAGTAACTACGGAATTAAAGCAATTCCAAATGAAATATGTGACAAACCTGTATATGGCGTAAATATAATTTCTATATACTTATAAATAATACATCCAAATCGAATTAGTATTTGCAAAATTTTCAAAATTTGATCAATATCTTTTTTAGAAATATCGGCACAAAACGTAAGTGAGAATGGGGTTGGGCCTAGTCTAGAAAATGTTTTATATTCTGTCATGTACAATATTGATATTCTTTTTTGTAGCAATTACAAAATTACTTACTTTCATTCAAAAATAAAATTTTATGAATAATATTTCATATAATTAATTTTTGGTTACAAGATTAAAACTGATTATTAGTTTTTATAAAAAACCGGTTTGTCGGTTAACGGAAAATTGGCGTTTTTTAGAAACCCGGTTTTTCGGTTAACCGACATTGAAAGGAATTATTTTAAAAGTTTAAACAATACTTTTTTATATGTAGAAAACATAAAATAGCCAATAAAGAATACATAGCTTAAACATTTTTAGCAGTCAGTAATGGTTAATATTTAATATCTATAAATATGCAAAAGTGTTAATGAAATTTCAAAATTATTATCTCAATGAAATGAGATAACAGGATGAGTGACAGGATGTCAAATCAGGCCAAAAATAAGTCGACATATTAAGATGTCTTATGAATGGAAACATTATTTTTTGGAAACGTTCCTTGATGTAAATTTCGGTATTTATAGAGAAGTTTGTAACAAATGTTTGGCTTTTTTGCCGCAACTGCATATTGCTTGCCATACCAAGAACTTTTTTGAAAATTTTGACTGCTTTTGGGTCCTAAACTTTTCTTCAACATTCCCTCGAGCATCTGGAACATAAAGAAATTGGTCCAGAAGCTGCGAAATATATATATTTTTTGTATAAAATTTGACTTCAATTTCCGTGCTCTGTCTTTGGCCTCTAAATTTTTAGCAGAGTTCCTGTCAGGAACTTTTTGAGCCTTGTGTGCTTTTAAACCTTCATTGGCTTTAACTTTTCATACCAAATAGTCCGAGTACTGACCTAACCGGGCTGCTTTCCTACCGGAGGTGTTGGGAGCTCTTTTGAAAATGCTTTCTATTGTTTGGCTTTAGAAACATCATGTGGACCATTCCTTCTACCTGAACCAGCTTTTATATCAACGGACAAGTTCTTTCGGTACTGTTTAATAACATTGGAAACAGCTTGATAGCAGACCTTTGATTGTTTGGCCAACTTTTTGTAGGACCAAGTTGGGTTTTGTTGAAAATATTTAATAATTTTAATACGCACTTTTTTCTGGTCACTCATTTCAATCAGGTTAACAACAAATGAACATAATTGACATTAAACATAATAACTGACATGCTTTACAAAGGTAACTTGATAAAAAAAAATCAAATAATACTTGGGTAAAAAGTTTTAATGAAAAACGTGTGTTAAGAATTTTTCGATCTCAGTACTTAAGTAATAAAACAGCATTAACAGATTTAAAAAACATTTAAAATCATGGATTTTTTGTCTCTCTTGTAATACAGGTTTTTTTTAGAAAGAAGTTTGATTTTCACTTGTATTGACATTTTGTTTTTTGACATATTCATAGTAGATACATTGGCAATTGTTACAATGAATTCAATTTCGCTCGAAAATCGCATTAAAATAATTTAAATTTATTATGAAAATGTACGTAGATTCGCTCAATTCATTGATGAACAACACGCTGGTTTTTGTGTAAATGTCTGTTTTTCATACGAAGCTCAACGTGTCCGTGATGTGATTAACGAAATAGACCCGCCATTTTGCCAAAAAAATTATGAAAGAATCGACATCTGTCAGCGTGGTAGTGGTGGACAATTGCCAGATATCACAACCAAAATTTTAAACATCATCATCTAAATTTTTTGTTTTATTTTGTTTTAGAAAACAAAGTTCTTGTTGAAAACCTCTATATTTCTGAAAAGGAACTTAGGTCGTTTGTACACCAAGCTAACGAAATGATAAATAAAATAAAATTTTGAGTACAAAACACATAAATGAAGTCAAATTTATTGGAAGAAGGTATGTACATCAAAAATATATACAACAAATTTAATTTATCGTTTGGTAAAATTATCACTAAGTTTTTAATGCATCATTAGTAAGATTAATTTTTAATAGTTTCTTTATGTTCCACTGATTCTGAAAAAGTTTTTAAGTAAATTTATCGTTCTCTACTATTTACAATCATTGCAATTCTTAAAAGATTTTATAAAATGAGCTATGTATTGTATATCAGCAGCTTAGGTTTCAAATCAGACCAAATGTTTGATATAATGTGTATACAATGAATACAAAAATTCATCAAATCATGAGATTTACTGATTTTGGTCCCAAATTTTTAAAAACGGTTAACAAAGTTATAAAAACCAGATAATCCGGTTAACCGAATATCAACTTTTCAAATTAACCTGTGCAAAAAAACGAAATTTCAAAGAAAAACCGGTTTCGGTTTTGTTTTTAAACTCATGTAATATTGATTGGAAATTAATAAAAAATAAAAATTTATTCTACAAAAGTCATAACGAAAATAGTCATTCATTGCTTTTGCTGCTTGTTTATTCATAGCGTAAAAAAAATTTAAAACATTTTATATTTTTTTGATCAAAAAATAATTGAATATTTTTAATTGATTTTTTTTATTTAAAACTCTCTTATAGGAATTAGTTATTATCACAACAGTACGAGTAAATACGTAACGAAATAAATATCTGACAACAAAAAAAATTCAAGAGGTCTTAGTAAAACAAAAAAAATGGAATTTGCCTAGTCTTTGTGATTGTATTACATGCTTTTGAACTAAGTGAAAAAAACGTATCTCGTTGTATTTCGTTTGTTCGTGCAACAACGTGTTGTAAAGTATTTGTTGAAGTATTATTTCAACAATAATACTTTTCACGTTATTTAAATGTACAAGTGTTTGTGTTAGAAAATAAAAATAGAATTACACACATATAAATACATACAAATGTTGTATGTACTACATATGTATGTATATTTTCAATGTTTACTTTATGCATAGATATAATACTTCACAACAAATAGCACTCATATCTGTGAAATTTATATAAAAGAACGAATTTAGTCTAAGCTTTTTCAAATTTACATACATATGTACATATGCATATGTTGTGTATATAAACCATAATTCAGAAGTGGTATGTGGAATATACTAATAGAGCCTTATCTATGTTGAAATACTTAAGGTATACAAAAGAGATAAAATAGTGATTTTCATACATAGAAACTTTTAAAAAATAATAAAAAAGTTTTAGCTAATATTTGAAATAAATACCATAAAGTAAAACGGATATATGTTTTACTTAGGCTGTTACCTTTTAAGCCCCACCTATATGCTATCATATTTTCAACTACGCCTCTGTTTGTCACTTGTTTCATACAGTTGAGTCTCAAATGTTTATTTTGGCTTTAACTGAAGTAAGTAAAACCGAAAGAATAAATAAAGGCATGAAAAGGAAAAGAAACGTAAAGATACTTCTGTAAAACAGGATTAATTCACATTCAAATTCAAATTTTTCAACAAACATTCGAAATATGTAAATATGTATTTACAACCCATATACATAAAATAAACATAAATACGAGTAAGTAGGAAAAAAAAGGGATAAACTAAAAAAATAACAAGTTATTTTTTGTTTGTGTTCTTTTTACATGCTTCTTATAACACTAGAATAAGATTTGTTGGCTGTTACAACTACTCTTAACAAGCGGTGTGTTGTTTAACTTTACAGTCAGACGATTAATTTTGTAAGTCTTTTCTTAGTATAGTTTTTAAATTGTATTTTCTTAACATGCTTAAATATTAAATATTATGATTTTGTTTAAAATCACCAGATGGCGTTATATTTAAAGACTTGGTGTCAAATTTTGTGGTATTATGTTTCAAATTGTGACCAAATTGATTACAATTGGTCAATTCACAAGGACTCATAACAGTCATATTGTCATAATGTCCTAATATATCACGACTCGGCGGCTCGGTTTAACCAACTCTTAGGCATTCGGCGTTGGTCTCTGCTGATTCGTTACGATAACACAATAAACATAGCATAGAAAGTAGTATTATTTTAGGATATTTTTTGCTTAAAAAGCAATAAAAACCATTGTGAAATATTAGGACATTATGACAATATGACATGATAAGAGACCTTGTGAATTGACCAAATGTTTACATGGACGAATAGACATTAGAGTTGTGTCGTTCATGAATTCACTCGTCAATGCTGCAAAATTCCTTTGCTTGTACTCTATATCATATACACATTGAAAAGTGAGTGTTGTGCGCTAAAAAAATAAAAAGCATGTGAGTTTGATCGTATGCAACTCACAAAACGAGATGGCCAGTATAGAACATACTGAACTAATGAGCTAAAACAGCGACAAAGTTCATTTGAGTGAGATGAGCTGAAAAGAGCAGTGACTACACCCAACTCTAACGGACATCGTTTAATGGACTCAGAAAGTGGATTTTTAAAAAACAAAAAAAAAATAATTTAAGTTCCTACGATATTCTTACAACTTCTAAGGATATTCATATTTAAAGAAAACTATTAAGAGTGTTATCTTGTATACCAACCAAAAACATGTGACCATAAAATATTTTTCTAATACAAGGTTCAATTACAGACCGATCCTCACAAAAGTAAGTAGAAAGATTTAGGTTCACAGAAAACAGGTTTATGTCAAATTTCATTACGATATTGATTATTATGAAGTCAATTTACCGAACAAACCTTATCAACAGAAAATATTTGTGGAAAACTTGAGCAAGCTAGCTCCTTTCATTTGCGCCCTATCGTGTTTTTAATAGATATACAGACAGACGGGCGGACATTGTATACGTTGGGCCAACATTGTATACATTTCTACAAGGCTATGTCAACAGCTCATTTGAAACATTTTACTGGTATTTTGGCTTAATTTAGTATTAACAGTAGTATTTAGTTTCTGGGAATGGAAAATGTCCGGGAATTTAGAACACAATGACATTATCCATACACATAAAAAACATAAAAATCGTTGTAAAGGTACCAATCTAGATATATTAAAAATCATGTAATAAGTCATTATTCATAATACCTCAATCTCTGGGAAAGTTATTTTCGAAATATAGAAACTGGTTAAAAATATCATCTTAATAGAATTCAACAAAGGAGACGTCACCGTTTCATTTTCTAATGATTGAAATCAGGGACCGAAAATAATAATAGCTCTGTTCAATAACTAAAAGTTGTTACTAGTTAGTAACAATTGTTACTGGAAAGGCGTTCATTAACTCAAAAAACTAGCAAGTAGAGAAAAATCAAGAGCGTATAAATTTTAGAGAGTGTTCTCTCGTTGCAAACTATTACAAGTTCTATTTTGAACTCGTAATAGTTAGCAGCTTATATTTCATATGTTTTGTGTTATTGTTTATTTATTTACAATTTTATTTTTGTGGTGAAAAAAATAAAATTGAAGAAAATGTGAATATTTATACATTTTAAAAGGAAAAAATATGAAAATTATGTGTATAAATTTTTTGTTACTGGAAAAGCGTTCATTTACTTTTTACTATTTTTGAGAATTTAAGAGAGTAATTTTGTATATTTCGATTTTATTCTTTCGTTGCAAGTATTTACTGGGAAAGTAAATGAACAGACCTAATTATTCTTGAAATTTCAAAGGAAAAAAGCCATCACTAGAAAATATCGGAGAGTCAAGTCAAGCATACCATTTTGATCGTTTTTAACTATATTTTCATAAATTAACATGATTTTTAAAATCTTGATTTTTATTTTTTTTGTCAAAAACAATTGTTATTTTTTGATTTTTATGTTTTTTTGTCAGAAATATTTGTCAAACTTTGATTTTTATTTTTTTTGTCAGAAATATTTGTCAAACTTTGATTTTTATTTTTTTTTGTCAGAAATAATTGTTATTTTTTGTCATACATATTTGTCACACTATGATTTTTATTTATATAGTCTGACAAATATGTATCACAAAAAAATAACAATTATTTCTTACAAAAAAAATCAAAGTCTGACAAATATTCCTGACAAAAGAAATAAAAATCAAAGTTTGACAAATATTTCTGACAATATTTCTGTGATTTTTATTATAAATGTCATAATTGTTACGGTCCCTGATTGAAATGTGTACTGAAGAAACAAGTTGGAATGCTATATTTAGCTATACATTATCATAACACAAGTTTAAGTTAAAACAAGTGAGAATGTAAAGTCAATCAAGCCCGACAATATAATGATCTACACTGAATAAATGAAAAAAATACTTTTTTTTATATATAAATATTTTATTTTCGTGAGTGATTTTCGCAAAATGGCCTTATGTGCGAGCAGTGAGCAAATTCGGACCGATAGCCGTTTTTTTTAACGAGAGGTTCTTTTTCCAATATAAAAGTGTTTTTATATAAAACATCCTTAACATTTAATGGCTGTTAGATGTATCTATTGGCAAGTAAGAAACTTATACCATTTCCAGGTACATTTATACGTTCAAATTTCAAAAAACTTCCAAAATCCATTTGATATTATTAGATGGAGTACAATTACACTTAAATATAATTTCTAGGATATGGGATACAAAAAAGTACCAACACGGTTTTCGTATATTTTATTCCCCTAATAATACAAAATTTAACCTGTCCACTTATTTTTTGCATAAATTCAGATTATGTTGGATTTTTGGTGCCAGCTTTATTATTTCCGGAGAAGAAAATATACCGATTTTAACCATTTTTATGCATTTGTACCCCCTTAAAATTCGAATTTCCAAAAATCCTTTCATAGTGGATCTACAAAATTTCAAGACATACAAATTTTCAAAAGTTTAAAAGTGGGAAAAATCGAGAATGGACCGAATCTACCTAATGTCTAAAACTATTTTCACAAAATTGCCTTTCTAATGAAACCGGTTTGGAGCTCATCAGTTGAATGGTTTCAAAGTCTATAAACATAGAAACATTTTTTGTGTTTTACTTATACATCCAGTAAAACCTTTATTTACTTAATAAGCCAGCAAGAAATATTGGAGCAAACTGGAAACTACTTATTATTTGACTGAATAACTAGTTACTTTTGTTCGAGATTTTCTAAAAATTCAGGGGTACTACTTATAAATGTACTTACATTCAGCTCAATTATAAGTATTACATTCACAAAAAGATTATGTAGCTAAACCGTTACATTATTTGCTTGTGTTTGCTAATCAAGCTGCTAACTCACTGCTCCATGTACGAGTTATTTTATTGTAAGTTAACAATGGTTTTAACATTAACATATAAATTAATATAATCTGAACAAAAAAATTAATAGCGCTGACTGGTGTAGAACCGCTAAAGTCTCGTTTTCCAGTCAAACACACTAGATAGCTGTGCTAAATGTACAAAAATAAGTACATATTCTAGTAAATAAAATAACCACCACTCATTACAAAATAATGCATATGGTAATTAGTTGTCATTACAAAAATTCACAAAATTTTTGCTGGGCAGCAAACAGTTTTGTAAAAGCAAAATAATTTGTTGGCAATCGAATGATTCTACCTCAGTGACCGAATTTTACAGTTGTGGCTACAAACGCAATTTTTAGAAAACTGACCAAAAATGACAATTTGATTTTTTCACGTTATATTATTAAAAACTTTATTTCTCAATCATAGGTATCATCAAAAAGCAAAAATTATGTTGTTTGAAATAAATACTTTCCTTAAACAATATTAGGTTGAGCTTTTTCTCTAAGAAATTAAACACTAAACTATGATTTCATATCCTTAATATAAGACATTTATTTCCTAATATAAAATTCCATTAAACTAAATCTGAAATACAGTTACAAGTACTCATATTCTGTATAATATTTTCCTGTGTGCTTTTCCTAAACTTATACATATGTATTTATTTATATGAACATATATGTATGTTTTATTTTTTTAAGTCCCTAAAAATACAATATTTAAACATATAAACAAGAAAATTTATTTATTTTGAAGTTTTTTTTTGTTAGTACTGTTCTCTTAATATAAGGATTTATATTAAAATTTTTAAGTATGTCCGCCGGAATTACATTTCATATGCAAATCCCTGTTGTTTTGTATATTCCTTCCGAAAAATAATAAAAAAAATATAAAGAAAATAGTTCATGATTTTTTTTTTTTTTTTTTTTTTGTAATATTTGTATCTGCATATATATACTATATACTGACATATTTGTATGTAAAGAAATTTTCAACATTCCTTTGTTATGTATGTATGAATGTATACATATTTATATGTAAATAAATACTTGCAAACATTAACACATACATACACATGCAAATTTTCTTACATTCATACATATATACATATGTATTTACAAATGTCCATTGTTAATATGTATGTAAGTCTGTTACATGCATTTAGATTTACCTTTTCATTTGTAGTTGTTATTTTGTATTAGCATTACTTTACATATGTATGACAATTCTACAAAACACATAGATTTTAAGGCATACTTGCATGTATCGTGTTTAGGAATTTTCACACAAAAAAAAATGTGTCTTTCCTTGTGACCTAAATAACCAAAAACTCTTGAATTGTTAAGACATTCATTTAAATTTGGACAATGGAAAAAATTTTAGTTTCTCTTTGCACAACTTTTTATTTGCATTTGTAGGCATGGTTGTTTTATTGGATACAAACGTAGCTGCTTTTTTAGTTTTGTAAAATCTTTAGCTTTTCCAATTATGCAAAATTATGTTCACGGATAACTTTTTTCAATATTTCCAAACAACATGATGGTTTAGTTTGGCTTAAGATGTGATCTCTTAAAAAAATTCACCCAGAGTTATAACTAAAGATAAAAACTTCTCTCGATTTATATCGAGCTTTCTCAGAAATCGCAGTATACGAGTTGTTATAGATTGGATCTCATCAAACGAGTTTAAGATAAATTCAGGGGTACCGCAAGGCTCCGTTCTTTCTCCTACTCTATTCATTATTTTTCTAAATGACCTTCTACGTCAAACTTCCAACCCTATCTATTCTTTTGCAGCATTTGCAATTCATATTCATTCAGATATACCCAAGCCTGTCGGAGAATGGAGCAATGAGGCAAACCATGAACGATTCCCTTAATCGGAATCTTGTGACAATCTCTGAATGGGGTCGTGCGAATAGAGTCGCTTTCAACGCCTGCAAGACTCAGTGTTGCATGTTGATACAAAAACGAACGACAGACAATGTTGCTTCATCTGTATTTATGCTCCTCGACTGCGTACAATGGAATGTGTTCTGATGAAATTAGGTAACTTGTTCCTGATACCCGCAGATTTTTACGTAATACACGTTTTTCGTCAAGAACACATCCCTTTGTGGTCGATTGGCCAGTGGACCGCACAACACATTACAGGGAAATTAGTTCTTTAGCCGCACTGTACGTATGTGGAACAAACTTCCCGCTGAAGTGTTTCCGGCCATTACCAATGTGGGAAAGTTCAAATCGAATATCCACAAACACTACTCCCTCTTTCCTCCCTCCCATAACCTATTTTCCTAGTTTCAACACAATGCTTTGCATGAATAGGGGTCATCCCCTGAGTGCTGGTGATTTAATGCTATTTGAATTATTCTATATCATAAAGCATGGAAGAACTTCGAATGAAATAATAGAATTTTTAAACTTTTAACGCTACTCATATCTAGAGAAGATAATGTCAATAATAATGGTTTAAATTTGTTTATATACTTTTCGATTTGAAAATGTTCCCTTTCGAAATGAATTAATAGTTTTTTCCATATCTAAAGTGCCCTGGAGACGATCAAATAAACTCGTCAATCAGTGCATATGTATGAGTGTCGTATACTTGAAGTTTTAAAGGAGACGTACAAGTAAATACGTCAATCACCATTTGTATTTGGACGCACTTTTCCATTATTACCAAAAATCAATCACAATCGGAGACGATCAAATAATCAGTCGTAAAATAAATAATCAAAACCTTTTGATTTTCATCAATCGTTGTCGACAACGTACACATTTAGCCGAAAAAGAACGACTGCACGCATACAACTATGTGATTGACGTGTTTATTTGATCGTCTCCAGGGCACTTAACTTAAAACAAATTGAATGGAAAACTATTTTCGATTATCAAATATTCCAATAATCCTAATAATCAATTTAACAATTTTTTGCAGATACTAGCGTGCTGGACCATTGAACAAGCACAGCTAAATTTTATGATATATTATAACGATGCCGGATAATTAATGAGAAAAAATACGTTAAATTAGGAGAGAGTTTCTGATGTGTTTGGCCATTTCACTAACTTACACTAAAAGGAATGGTAGGAATCGGAAACTGTTACTGACATATGAATTGTAAACAATATTTACTGTACTTATATACTAAATTTTAAATAAAATATAGTTATCAGAATTTGTCAAATTATTTTCAATAATTTACAGTAGATACCAGAACAAATTATTTTTGAAAATGGTCACGAGTACCATATATATTCAGTAATTGTAAATGAGAAACTGTTTTCTCTGTGGAAATTTAGTACTAAAATATTGAAAGATTAAAATGATCAGAAAAAGTCCGGGAAATTAGGAACCCTAATTCTGACCAATTTAGATACATACATATTTCATGATTACAAATAATCCTCAACGAAATTTTTATTAAATGGAATTTAGATGATACTGAACAGATCTAAAATAACTGAGGTTTTCAATATATCGGTTTCAATAAAAACGGTTTTTAGTTGAAAAATCCTTCCTTTATTATTTGTAGACATTTTCTAGATCTCCTTCAATAACAAAATTCTTGGAGATATCTATATTTAACATATAAAAATAATTTGGGGACTTCGTAACCTTGATTTCAACCGACATATGAACATCGTTAAGTTGATTTACTGGTCTCAACTTAACAATACGATAATGTGTATTACAGTTTTCGACATCCAAATTTTTGCACAATAGGTCATGTTTATATAATAATGGCTCACTGTACTCAAATATTTTAAATAAAATTTTAAAATCATATTGTCATTTTTCGAGATTCTTTAAATTTTAAGTTTCTACTAAAATTTCTGTTTTTTTTTTAGCAGTTTTACCTCAGGATTATAGAATTAATTTTCGGCTATTAAAAGCTGTTTATGATTTATAAATAAGTGTACAGAAGTTTAGCTCTTTAAGCTAACAAAACTAAAGTCAGTAGTTTTCATTACAGCTAATGCATTTATGTTTATTAAGTTCTGCAGAAGCTAGTCAATATTTTAATTAGTATTTTGCAACATCAAACATTTCTTAAAATATTAAAAAAATATATATATGCGACAAACAAATATTTTTAAAGATTCAACTCTTTTGTGCAGCTAACCTTATATGTATCTGAACTAAAAGTTTATTATAATTTCTAAACCTGTTGTTGACATTAAAAATATTTTGGAATTTCTGTAGAAAATTAAAGTTTATTTTTTTAAATATTTTAACAAATATTTACCCCCTTATTCATAATCAATTTTTAATTTTATAAAAGGTTTATAAAACAAAAATTCCATATAAAATTCGTTTTATAAACCTGTAATAAATTTAAAAATTGATTATGAATAAGGCCTTTAATATATAGTTTGTCAATAAGTTGTTTTCAGAACTGAAAATATTCAACATATTTCATTTAATTAATAAATAAAAATAGTATTTTTTTTTTTTTATTTTGTAGATTTTTTCTTGGAATTTATCTTCTTTATATTATTTAAAGGAAACCTAAAATTCTAATTATAGTTAGGAAGAATTTAGGTATTCAAAAGTGTCAAATAATTGTTTTCAAAATAAAGTACTATGGAATAATACATCTATTTTTAGCGATTTGGTAAATTAATCTTCTAATATTTTGTGCATACACCTTTAGCATCAATCGCAGCTGCCAATGTGCTCGGCATCAGATTTGGAGTATTGTATACAAGGGAAATTTTTAACCATTCTTCAGTAATAAATCAATTTAACTCATTTTGAAATTTTTGAACTGTTTCATGCATTACACTTTTTTTTCTATATGAATGAACATTTGCTAATTATATTGCTTGCAGTGCTTGTGGTCTCACAATTGATTGCCATTTTCTCAATAATTGTTTAAATACATTTAGCAATTATAACTCATAAACGATTACTGTGTTTTGATATGTATGCAAAGTATTCAAATGATTCACAAAAGCTCAATGATAAGTTGAATGCAAAGTACAAAATCAGTGCATTAATTTGTTTTAAATAAGTTTTCATGTGTGATTCAAGAAAAAGGTGTTTTTCGTATTACACACAAAAGAAATATGCAAGAAAAATCCTTCTAAATAGAGTCTTAAATTAAGTCAAACATACTCATATAGCAAAGTGTATATTTACTCAAAAAGTTTGGTACCGTGAAATAACTCCCCACGAAGAAATGAAATAACTCCCAACAAATTTTTCAAACAACTTGGGACTTATTTCATTATGAAAGAACTCCTAATGCGTAGGGTGCTATTTTATAATTTTCTGTTGGAAACAACTCCCAATGAAATTTTTGTTGGGTTTTATTTCATTTTATTTTGGGAACTAGGAGTAATTTCACTGTATTGAGAGTTATTTCATTTTTGTTAGGTTCTACTTGGGGTTATTTCTTCGCTTACTAAAATTTGCAAAGGTTTGATACGAAATCATATTTTGATACACCCCAGAGTAGAAAAGCTTAGCGCCCGGCCGAAGATCGGCAATGCAAAACTATTTTTCTGAGCGAAGCCAGTTTTTAATACACCCCAGAGGAGGAAACCGTTGCGCTACACCATAGGCCTGCAATGCAAAAAAGGTTTGGTGAGCGAAGAATAATTCCACTTTTGTGGTTCTTTATTTCACTGGGAGTTAGATTACATAAATAAATTGCTTCGGATTGGGAAATATTTAATTTCTATTAGGATTTATTTCATTTTGGAAATAATATTTTTAAAATTATGAAACCGCCGATTATTGGGAGTTATTTCATTTTACCTTTTGGTAGTTATTTCATTTTAGATGAGATTTATTTCATTGGGTACCAAAAAGCTCTTCATATATTCATAACACTCATATTGATTCGCTGCTTTTCTGAATGGTAAGAGTTTACTGAATATGCAAGCAATTACATGCATTTTGTAACAAAACACTTGCTGTGGTGAATCATGTAATGACATATTTGGTTTTGTTTAGTTATAACTCAGTATGCATGCACATCTCTCATATTTACCAACTTTAATACAAATAATTAAAGTTATCTACTCAAAAACTCTTAAATACATTAGCTTTGACAGAAACAACAACAGGGGACTGAAAAATGAAAAAAATTTACAATTTATTACTTTAACCTGCAAACATGCTTATCATTATAATTTAAAAATGGTACTCAATTAAGATCATAATTTAGGTAGATTATTCCGATTCAGCCGGTTTAACACATTTGTTTATTAGTGGTATTTTCTTGGAAAATATTTAGAAACAAAGCGTGTATTTAGTAATAATTTCCCCAATAAATCACTACCTTAATTAACTGAAAAGTAACTTGTCATTCCACTTAATTGAATTATCATAATTTATTAATTTTCTTAGCTGTTAATATTAATTATAATGTCACCTCTAGCGTAGAATTAATAAATAATCACTAGAAATAAATATTACTCATACGCCTTCTACAGTGATCCTAAATCAATGTAAGTAGGTGAAAAATAAAAATTAAGTTATAAAAAAGTAATTTTAAATGCATAAATATTATAAAAGTTTTCTAATTAATGTTATTGCTCACAGATTAAAGTTTTTAATAAAATTCATTGATTAGGTTTATATTTCAATAGTTATTTCCATAACATGTTAAAAAAAAACATAACTTTTTTATGGGAGTTTCAAAAGATTTATCGACTCATTACTACTACTAATTTGCATTACTATTAGTATTATTTCATATTTATTTCTATTCTAATATGACCAACTTATCTCACTTATTATGGCTTTAAAAAAAATATATAAAATTATTCAATATATTGAGTTATTATGTTCTTCTGACAAACGATCAAAGTATGCTTTTACATATATTTTAAATTAATTTTATTTATTTTTTCATCATCATCGTTATAGGTAATTATATGCCATTTTTGTTTTGTTTTCTTTTTTTTTTTCATTTTATTCTTAACAATATGAGTTTTTAATTATAGTATTACAACATTTTATATAAAATACTTTTTAACACGATATTCATACATAGAACAGACAACAAGTTAATTATTGTCACGAACCTTTATTTGAAAAAAAAGTATAGCAGAAATGGGGGCGAATATATAATGAAGATATATTTATTGTATTCTAGACAAAATCTAAATAAAATTATTCATAACTGGATAAGATTATAAATGAATTATTTAGGTGAAGTTTATGAAAAATGTTTAAAAAAAAATAAATGAAATCATTTATAAAATATTAGGTAACAAATAAGTAACTACAGTTTGTTCTGTAAGATAAATAGTTTATTATGGTAAGCTTTTGTCTACTGTTATGTATATTATATACCACAACCAAACCACAATTCATTTTATTTAATATTTTTCTATCTTTCTGGCAACTTATGGATTACGAGCCAAAATAACTGCTCATATTTTGTGGCCAACAATGAATCAATCAAATTTCAGATACTCTGTTATAAAGTGATGCGTATCCCAGAGAGAGCATTCTACATCGATCGAAACAAATAGTACTGGGACGGTGGCAAGGTCTGGACTATAAAGCGGATGAGGCAAAACTTCCCCACCACTACATTCTAAATACTGTTTAATATCTGGCCGTATATTCTGGTCATTTTTTAGGCTAATGCTCACTTCAAACGAATCAGTTGCCTTTGGTACGGGTTCTCTTGGATGGTCTAGCCAGATTTCAGCAGCTCATAATAGCTAGAATCCTTTAGCTCCCACCAAATACAGAGCATTACCTTAGTGCCATGGATATTATGCTTTGGTGTCGATTCGGCTGGTTGGCCTGGGTTCACTTATGATTACTTTCGCTTCACGTCATCGTTCTGGATCCATTTCTTTTTATCGCAAGTAATGAATCTGTGCAAAAATGATCTTCTTTTGTAGTGTTCAAGCTGTATTTCCGACATAAAAAATCGTTTTTCAATGTCTTACGGCTTCAGTTCCTCCAATTTTCCTGCTTTTAGAAGAATCCTGCTGTTTGCAAAAGTTTTGAAATTGCTGATTGAGTAACTCCTAAAAATTTTGCAAGCTTTTGTTTAGACTAACTACAATCTTCATGGAGTAATGCCTCCAGTTCTTAGTCTTCAAAGTTTTTTTTACTGGCCTAGACGAATTTAGTCTTCCGTGTTAAAATCACCACTTCTGAACCCCACAAACCATCTCTGGTTCATTGAAACCGATGAAACACATTCACTATAAGCTTCGGCGAGTAATCCTTGGGCTTAAGCGTCTTTTTTTCACATTAAAGAACTAAACCAAAACTTCCCGCATCCGACGCTTTTTGGGCACAAAATTCGTTGTCTTCGAAGCAAAAAAAAAACGTTGTTGTTTACAGTATAATGTTCAATAACTATGTGGGAATAAATGCCATATACGTTGCCTTCTTAATGACATATAAGTTATTAGAAACAATAACCGCATTCAAAGGATGCGCCATCTATTGTAAATCAAGTATTTTAAGGACATACATCCAATAGAAACTGCATTGATATAAAATGAATGAAATTTTTAAATTTTCGACTTATAAATCACCATAAAGGCTAAAAACCTAAGATTTCGTTTGTTTTTCTTTGGTCTAAAAGAACTAACTAAAGAACTAAAAGAACTGCAAGACATTTAAATTCAGTATCAACTATTCTCCAAAAATTTTTGAATATTTTCATTTATGTATTTGCCTTTAAATGTTGTTGAGAAAAATTAATTTGATAAATGTGCGCACTAGATCATTAAAAAAAACCGAAAATTTGTAAAAATCGTTACATTTATATTTTTAAATTAATAACTTTGCGCCAAAAAGTATTACCACAAATAGTTTTAGCGTACAAAAGTTTATAAAAGTCTAGCGGTTTTAATTTATGTTGGATGGAATGTGTAAGTTAAAAACTGCAAGTACAAATATTAAGTTAATAAAATAAAATGTTGTTTGTTTCAAAGTATTTTTTAAACTTTTAAATCTTCACAGCTATAAAGGTGAAATATTGGTAAGCTAAAATTTGGTAAACACAAAGTTTTTTTGGTGTGCTCTACTGCTCAGCGAAAACTATGCTTACAAAACAAGCTAAATAAATACAGTAAAAGTAGCTTAAACTAAGAATTAAATACGCATATAAACAAAATTAATTTTTAAGCAAAAAATTCATAATTTAGATTATGAAAGTTAACCAACTTAAAGCCTTGACAGTATGCATAAAATGTAAATTCCAAGAAATCAGGTAAGTTTTTATTAAAAATTTCGAATCTTTTTCATAATTTTTCTAATTCAACAATAGTTATTTTAATATTTTTCTATTAAAATGTTCAAGACAATTTTATATACAAAAAAAACGAGACATTGCTTGTTCAAATCGGTTTACATTTGCAAAAGTTATTGAACCTTTCCGAAAGAAGTTTAAAAAAATTTACTTTGCAAATTAAAAACTGTACAAATATTTTTTGGGTTGTATAGTTAATTGTTTTTTTTTTTTATTCATATGCGATGGGGGAGAAAATATAAAAAAATTGAAAATCTTACAATTTTCATCCAAAACCAAGTTTTATTAAGAACTAAATTTTATAAAAGCTTTCATTTCAAAATAAGCAATGCAAAGCTACTAAAATCAAAAAAAAATATATAAATTTTATTTTGTTTTATATTCCTAACAAAAAAAATACTTAAAATTTAAAAATTTATCAAAAAATGCAATAAAGCGTAATCTTTGTTTTAAGTCGGACAAAAACTGACTGAGTTACAGAACATCACTGAAAACGGTTTTTTTTAGAATAACTTCTGAATTTGACAGTGTTTCTGAAATTTTTTCACACAATTTTTAATGTACTCAGCAAGACCTATAACACACGCTGGGTAATTTTTCGCTGTAGCGCGTATAAAATATAATTGTTATTACAAAAAAAAATGCTGTGACAGCCGTGAGTTGAACTCGGATTTATATTTGACTTCATAAAGGCTACAAAATTATGGATTTCTTAATGCGTTATTATGTAGTTAAATTTAAAATTTTAAGTAAAGTCTTAGCTGGGTGTGACAGATTGTTTTCATTTTAAAACACAAATACGAAAATACAAGATATCTGAATACAGTTTCAAATATTCTCGAACACTTTTAAAGAAACTCGTTAAACATATTTTTAATTTTATTATGGTTATATGAACGAAACGATAGATTATGTTCAAAAATATGATCTTTTGAATCTTTACACTTCCGCATTTATGAAATTATATTTAAAATCTTACCAGATAGGAAAAAAACATGAACATATTAACTTATCTTTGAAATAGGATATAGCATAGGAAATCGTTCTTGAATATCACAGAAAAGGTATCTTCCATTTTCCAAAGATTTTGCTTAAATCTGAGCCATTGCTCATATTAAAAAACATATATGAAATTCAGAATGGGACTATGAAAGGTTCTCAAGATAATTTAAAGTTAGTGATATATTTGAACAAAAAAAAAAAAAACTTTTTGGTGTATAAGGAGTGAGATCGTAAAATTCTTAACACACGTTTTTCATTAAAGCTTTTAACCCTATTATTATTAGTTTTTTTTTTTTTTTTATCAAGTTACCTTTGTAAAACATGTATTATGTTTGATGTCAATTATATTCATTTGTTGTTAATCTGAGTAAAATGAGTGTCCAGTATTTTCAACAAAACCCAACGTGGTCCTACAAAAAGTTGGCCAAGCATTTAAAGGTCTGGCGTCAAACTGTTTCCAATGTTATTAAACAGTGCCGGAAGAAATTGTCCGTTGATAGAAAACCTGGTTCAGGTAGAAGGAATGGTCCACATGATGTTTCTAAAGCCAAACAAATTGAAAGCATTTTCAAAAAACTCCCAACACACCCAGTAGGAAATCAGCCTGGTTAGGTCAGTACTCGGACTATTTGGTGCGAAAAGTTAAAGGCAGGAATAAAAACATACAAGGCTCAAAAAGTTCCTGACAGGAGCCCTGCAAAAAATTTAGAGGCCAAAAACAGATCACGGAAATTAAATATAAGAATTTTTCGATCTCACTCCTTATTTTCATCACTAATTGTTCCATGTTTTAAACTTAGTCTTATATTATTCCTTAAAAACATGAAAATATTAAGTTTAAGAATTTCGTATATAAGTATGTATGTCTAGCTTAAAAGTTTGAGGTAAATACTACTGGATTCATAACGAAAAAAGCAGCGAAAATTTGATTTTACTTAAAAAATTAGCTTGACTGAAATCAAGCGGAAGGATATTCCCATTTTGATAGAAAATATAAGTAAACATCTATAGAGACATTCAAAATAATAGGATATTTTTAATTAACTTTTTATCAATTTAATTTCTTACACATTTATCTTTACATTATGGTCTACTATTAAAATAATTATATACAAAATTTAGGGATATGTATTTTAACCATCTAACCTGCAAATCTTTAAAAAGCTAAAAAAAAGTTGTCGACTATATTTTTTAGAGTAATTATGACCCAATAAACTCAGAACAGCCAACAGAAACTAATTTGCAAATTAAGTTTAGGAACCATTAGCAAAAACGTGAAGAGTGCCTCAGGGCATTGTTGCTGGTATAGGTGTAAAAAACAATAATATGTAAACATTAATTATGTTACGATTTTATTAAAAAACTAATGAAAAATATACAAAAGGTAAGAAAATATGTTTTACTTTCTACGATGATACACATAAAAACAATTTTTGTCATTTCAGAATCATAACTGATGATCGCATTTTGAGCAAACACACTGTGTTTCCGACTTTTTGCATAGTTTACACCAGTTTTTTTGCCTAACCAGATTGGCAAATGGTCGATATTATCACAACAGACGTCATTAACTGGATGTTTTGCTCTATCTGCCATTCCTATCATTTTTACTTTGATGAAATTTGCACCATAGTTCTATTGGACACAATTTTTCAACAAGATCGGTTGAGAACTTTCTGAGTTATAGGGGGTCAAAATTTGACATTTTGGCCAAGCAGGTGTTTATTCTCATCCATGTAACTTATTACCCATTGTTCTTAGAAAAATGTGTCCCAAATAGTTTAGATAGCTATTTCTTCAATCTTTCGGAAAAAAATTAAAAAATAAAAAAATTTAATTTTTTTTCCAAAATCAAAAACTTTTTTGACTTTTTTTTCAAAATTTTTTATTTTTATTTTTTTTTTTTTTCTCAAAAAAAAAAGCTTAGATATTTTCCTGGAAGACCTATTTAATCGCTTAGTGGGAGGCGAGTTGGTTTTCTATCAAAATAAATGTTTTGTAACGTAAAACATACAATTTTTGACTTTTTTTGCAAAATCAAAAACTTTTTTAAAATTTTTTTTTTTTCATCCCAATCGGAAGACATAGATTTCAAAAGTTGGTTCACTTGACATCAAATGCCCCATATAACAAAAAATAAAACAAGTAAAGTAACAATAAAGTAAAAAATTATACAATATAACACGCCGATAAATTTAGCAGCAACCCGCAACAGTGCCCTGAGGCACCCCTTAGTTTTTGCGTTCTCAACACACTTTTTGTTAATTGTTTAATATCTACAACTTCAAAGACTGAAAGAAGAAAAAATATTTCCAATAGATCGGGCGACTAAAAGTTAGTAAAACTATGAATTAAAAAAAAGCACACACACAAAATTTCACGTGCTAAAATTATGGCATCACTCACAAAACAGATGACTGAACCAAAACTAAAAGTCAGAATGCATTTCGACTTTCGAGGGAATTGTTAACCAATCTGTAACTAAAGTCACTGTTAAATTAAAAAAAAAAAAATTATAATTACTTTTTAATATAATTGGTGCTTTGTAATATCTGCCCTGAGGCACTCTTGTGGGTTAGAGGATAAAAATATCCTGGCTTAAAGGATATTGTATAAATTTATTATCTTTTTTCCTTCGGAAAGGAGATACTTCGAAAACTAAAGTCACTACGATTTAGATAAGACTAAGCTTGAACAATTTGTACGGTCAACTAAGTTAAAAATAAAAATATATTCTTCAAAATATGGTTAAAAACGTATATACTATTGAATTTAAACTATTTTACACCATACTTATATAAAATTTTAACTTGAAACCTCTATAAAAGACAAAACTAATTTAAAATTTTTGAGCAACTTAAAATTTGAGGAGATTTGAAACGTGTAAGATCCGCTGCCTTGTAGAAAATGTTTGTTTCCTTCCAATAATAAAATGGTTCTAAAACCCGCATACCTAAACAAGATGTTTGCAAAATTCTTATTTTTTTAATTTACTTAGAACGCAATTTAAAACGTTTCTTAAATAACAAATTAGTTTTTTGTCTATTTCTTTAACAAATATTTAAATAAATACAAATGTCTGCCAAATTTTTGTTCAAATACTCGTAATTTTTTTTAATTAAAAAAAAAAAATTAAAAGTTCTTGTTTTTGAATAAACTTTTGCACGATATTTAGATATATATTAGAAGCCATAAACCGTAAAAAGCATTATTTAAATGGTATAGCTATTTAAAGAAACTTACTTTTTTCCAATGAAAATAAAAATGTTATTTCATAAGATGACAACGTTTAATGAAACAGGTGTTCGTTGTAGCTGTTATATTTTTATTTTTATTTATATTTATTAAATTTTAACACTGCACTACACTTTTACTTATATTTCTTTATATTTTTTTTATTATAATTAAGATTTAGAAAGCCAAAATTTATTCTTGTAATTATTTCTATATTTTAACTATATATATTGGAATTTTTTCAATGATATTTTTTTTTAATTTAAAGGATATGGCTTTATTTGGTACACTAAAGGTTGTGAGTAGGGCTATTATTTTGCTGTTATATTTAAAATTTATTCATTTTTGTTAAGCAATTTACTTTTTTCAATTTGTTTTATCTAAAGTAAACATTTTGACATGACATTTTCATTATAAATTCATCACTGTTGTTTTTGAATTTATTTTTTTTTTTTTACTTTCCTTTATGTAAATATTGATTGTGTTTTTTTTTGCTATTTTTTATTATTACTGACACATTTTCTTTTATAGATTTTTTAACACGTTTTTAGCATAAATTTTCTTTCATTTTTCATTTTCTTCTTTTCTATTTTATACTTTTGTGTGTGTGTGTACAATTTATTAATTTAATTAAATTAATTTTGTTTTTAGCACAATCATAATTTGTGTTTTGCTTTGAGACAAAAGTTGTTGATTTCGAGTGTTAAGTTGCTTTGAAAGCACGTTACATGGCCTTCATTAGCAGATGATTTTGCTGTTATTTGCCATTATTTTATAGGCTTTGTATTGTGTTATGGCGTGGAAGTAGAAATAGAAGTTTAAAAATTTGCTGCCAATGGTTGTTGGTTGCTGTGTTTTGTGGGTATGACAACCGTTAGATAGAAGTACAAGTTTCTATAACTTTTTAGGTATTTTACTGGATACGTGTATTAAGGGTGACCGATTTTCATAATATTACCATGATAACAATGATGTTACAGCGTTAATAACGAAGATGATGATGATGACAACAACGTTGAGACCGTAACGCGTGCAACGCGTAATAAACGACGTGAAAGGAATTTTCGATTAAACATGCCACAAATATTTATACATAAAAAATGTAAATAACACGTTTAAATTTAATGAATTTAAATGTGTCTTATTTTCTTTTGTTGCTCGAAACTTAAAAACACTTGTAACTTTTGGTTAATATTTTATATTTAATACACTTAATTTAATTTATTTGCACGTGTAATAACTTTTTTTTCTATTTTTATTTAATTTTCATTTATAATTTAATTTTTTTCCATATTACACACCGTTGTTTTTTTTACTAATTTAAAAAAAAGTTGCGTATCCTCGCTTCAGGACGAAACGTTACGTTCAGATACGAATATTAAACTGAGCACTAGTTAAGTGCGAAAATTTTATCGTCGCACATCTATAACAAAACACGAGCCACAAACCTTAATATTATTTGTTCCTTTTTTATTGTTGGTATATTTACTATACGAAAGTAAAACAGAAAATATCCCTGTTTGCTCTCCACCAAAACCAGAGAGAAAAAAAAGTTTATTAAAATGAGTAGCCTCAAAATACGACTAGATATTCTAAAATATAAAAAAAATTCCTATATACTATTCGTTTAATACAATCAACTTAGCTCTTATAGGGAAGTATTTAGAGAGACAAACAAAAGAGCATAGAGAAAATATGAGCACAAAAATTTCATTTGTAGCGTAATTTGCATGCAACATAGTTTTTAAAAAACATCCTTTAGTAGTGCCTTCTCTAACACGCAATCTCCTGCCCATAAAATCTCCCACAAATAAAGAGTCTCAAAGAGTGTAAATTATGTGTTGTGGGTTATTTTTTTTGTTCTTCTTATTTTACCCCGTTGTTTTTGTTGTTGTTTGTGAAGGAAATAAATAGTAATAAAACCTTCACATATAATTCATTTTGACACCGCTTATGATTGTGATTCTCGACGTACAAATAAAAATATCCTAAGGTAAAAATAGGATAATATTGTTTATTTTATTTATTTTTCCTTCTTCGACAACTTGTGTATGTATGTACGTATGTATCCATGTGTACATTTGAACATGAGTACTATATTTAGCTTCAGAGTACTTTTTAAAAAATACCAACAATAACTTACCACAACTAAACCTATCCCAATGTTGTTGTTTTGCATAAAGCTAAAATTATTAAGGGCAACGATTTTTGAAAAAAGTATTTATTTTAAAGTTTTAATATTGTTAATTATTTATGATTTGTACTTAAATTCCTTATATGTAATTAAATGTTTTGACTGGCAGTAGCACACAATTGACAGTAAAATTTGAATTATAAGATATAAATTGAAAGCCTTAAAAAATTCTTTTTTTGTGACAGCAACATTTAGTTGCACGGTTAAAAATTTATATAAAATAGTTGCTCCTAGTACGAATTCCTGCATTAGGTAGGGTATGAGGTTTATTCATCCAAATTTTTAGTTGGATTAATAACCAGTAAGAAATCATAATTACTACTTATTATTAGGCAATACTAGGGATGCCTAATTTAACCCGTGACACACGGTCTGTGAGACCGGCTATGTTAAAAAATTCGAATAACATTATTCTCCGTTGTTATTTTTTGTTGCAATTTCGAGTAGCTGCAACACTCCACGTCCCCCATCATCAGTTAACGCCGAAACAGCTTAGAGAGCACACATAAATTTAAAAAAAGAACATGAACTATTAAACCCCGGTGCATGCGACCGGCGTCACAATTAATCAAAGTCAAATTTGCTTCACCATGGGCGAGTTAAATGCTTGGTAATCTAGTCATTTTTGATATCCTGAAAACTAAAATTTGGTTTACTTAGTTATAAAACTAATTGAGGAGCCGCAGAACAAAAAGTACTTTTTTGCTCATTAAAAATTTTTGGGAAATTGAGTTTTATTTATTTCGCCCCCTTAAAAACTTCATGAACCTGGAAATGGTAACAAGTTTCTAACTTATCAATACATCTAACTGATATAAGTCACCGCATTAAATGTTAAAGATGTTTGATATTAAACCAATTTTATATCGTAAAATAAGGTTTTGCTTAAAACTAAATATTATAAAACTACCAAAAATCCAATTTGTCAAAAAATGCGAAAAAAAATTACATTTTGTTCTGCGACTCCTCAATTACTCTTCAAATCCCAAACTTTTAAATTTTAGTCTATAATAGTTTCGTGTTGGCTGCATACATTGGATAATATTAGTATAAAGCGTGTTCCAAAGGTATCAATTTTCCATGGTAAATTAAAATGTTCCTATGTATTACATATTTTTTGACTCTGATAAACTTTGACAATTGTCCTTAAAATTTAAAATAGCTACCAAAGAAAAATGTGATTTCCAATGTTTTAATTTTGAATATTTTATTTATTTTAACTTTTAATATATTTCTATTCATTTCACATAAATTTGTGTAGCCCTTTGGGCCAATGAAATTTCATTCACCTCATATCTGTCAAAAATTATCATTTCCACATACTTTGCTACCGTTTGGCACACGCATATTTCATTTCAACTCCTATATTCTGAACTTTATGACAATATCAATAAATTTTTTTATTATTAATTTCCATAGAAAATTTGTAATATTTTAAGCCATAGAGAAACATAGAGCGGAAACTAGAAAAAAAAAGCTGAAAATAATAATGTTTTCACATAGTTTTTTCTACTAATACATTCTCACCACTTAGGTTTTTGACAACTGAGTTAGGTCTTTGACAGGAGAGTTTCCGCTCTATGTTTTAAGCATTGTTATAATTATATTTTGTTTAATTCAATGAATTAGTTTTGTTTTGTGATATTTTTATATAAAATAAATATTTTCATTGCTAATTTTGATGTTTTTTCAATGTGAAATAAATATTCCGAAATCCCTAAAATTCCGATAAATTCCGGGATCATAAAAAATCTCTGGGCACCCGAACAATTTCCAGATTTACATTTTAAAAATTCCTAATATCATCCCTAGGTAGTACATACGTTTGTCATCTCTGTCTATACCTGATAAATTTTTATCATTACAAACGACAAAATGGTTATCAAGATAAAAAATTATCAGGTATAGTCTCCATTTATTAGTATTATTGCTTCGTTATGACAAAATTGTTAGTGCTTTTGCTTAAACAACTTTGTCTTGACACCAAACGTCAATTATTGTTATGATAAATATTTGTCAAGTATAGACAGGGGGTAATAGAACAAAAGAACAACAACAATGTTTGAATTTTCCATTTGTCATTTTTATCAACTGGCTTTCTGTTGATAGAGCCGGAAAAGTCGATGTAAGCAATACAATAATTTTATTTGAAATTAACTCGGTGACCAAAAGTATCAGAACAATCATGACAACCAACGAATATGAAGGGAGTTTGGATGTTCCGCGAATCAATGAAGCAGTCATTGGAATTAAGTTTGCAGATACCTTCGTATTTAATCCTAAAGTTAGCGTACTTTTGGACGTCTATTTATTATTCAACTCGAGATAGATAAGGCCAACTGCACAGAGATTATCTTAATCAAAGGCATCGACACTATCGATCATACTATGCACTAACAAAACATCCTGCAGTCCACATTGCCCTACAATAACAACCAAGAGATGACCTGTAGTAGTTTGTGAAGTAGGATTAAACAAATAGTATTTCAAATGGGGATCATGGCGTCTCCAAAAAGTATGGCATTGTTCTCATGAACGATAGATGAGTTATGCGGTATGGCAAAAAGTTATAACAAAGAAATCTATAATTAGTTTCCTACACATAATCTGAAATTAGCAGTCTTAACTTCTCGACGAGGAAGGCATCGTGTTGAATGGCGTACAGATTCCGAAACTATGAAATATGAACATGGATCTCAAAGTGCTATCCAGCAGCTCTTGAGGACTTGAATAAAGAAACCTAGCTCATTCAGCTTACGACTATCCAGTGTGTTAACATTTGCTGAGTGATACCCATTGGATGCCATCAATTTTGCGGTTGTACTTGGAGGTCGCTCACCGCCTATTGCAAATACTGAGAAGATTAATGCAAAACTCCCATGTTAAAACTCTAACATCTCCAAGACAAACAGGATCATAGTGACACTGGGTTCCACTGTGGATGACACTGGTACTAATGGACCCAATTTTTAAATGGGTATTCGAACCTTCCCATCAATATTATATGCCGAGATTTACGCTAATATGCTCCAATAAATGCTTGAGACGGAGATTATCATTCTATGACTTGAGGTCTGGTGTCATCATGGACTGCATTGCATCTTTGAATGAACTCGATGAACACAATGAACTGATATTATTCTGGGTTATGTTTAGATATACTATAGACAAAATTCGTACTTTGATTGAATCAAAATTTGCCCGACATTGGTGTAACTTACCTGGGTTATGACAGTCCAAATGGTTCATAACTCTCTGCAAGCGAAGATTCCAATTTGAGACTACCAGACGGTAATGTTGACTTAAACCAGTGCATATTACTCTGAGCATGTGTTGTATGACTGCCAAATGTTGGCATCGTGCAGAGCGAAATGGTTCGAAAAGGCCTTAATAGCCCTTGGGAATGTAGTTTTTCTCTCATCAAACAGGATAATTGGCTTCATACATAATTTTAACCTGTTATGATAAAGTTTAAGGCTGCACAAAATATATCGCAAATACTTCAAAATACATGTTACCAAAGCAGGAAAATTGTGGTGCGCACGCTGAGAAGTCTTATCGAAAATCTCACAAAATTCGCATAGATTAGTTAAACATAACCCAAAACATAAATTTCTGGGACTTAGACCGAATTAAAGACCCCATTAACAAGTTAATTCTGTTAGCAGAAAATTCTTTCGGTATATGAAAACGTGCCAAGCTTACCTATTAGCCTAACACTTAGCCCATGCACAAAATCCACTATCATAGCCTATCAGGTATATCCCGTTAACTGGATATATCCATATGTAAATTAATATGGTACGATATGGCTTAATCGTAAACTTCTGCTTGAAAGACTATGCAGTAAGTTTTAAACTGTAAGAGTTATGAAAATACCGCAGATTGGAGAGAGGGTTACTACCAAAAAACAGTAAAATGTGAAATTGCAACTGCATTTGATGTGATGTAATATGAGTCGTTAACAAGTGCTCAAATATTGTATAGGATTAATTATGTAAAAGATTAAAAATACTTCTTTAAGCGAGAAACTTATGGAAGAATGTATTTATTGATTTCTTTTTTAAATTTATATGGACATATTCATTATTCTCACTTACTTTAAATAGTAATACATATAAAGTGATATTAATAACATATTAACAAAGACTAAACAAAAAATACAAAATTTTAATTGTGCAGCTTCCGGGAATTATACGAATATTTTTACACTTAAATCTATTAAAATCTTTAAATTATCAAATTCTATAAATATCAATTTACACACACGTGCACATACATACATATATAACTTTAAATATATTTTAAAATCCATTGTATTTCATTCATACTCTAATATAGCTTTTTTTGTTTTCCCAAAACATGTTGTTTATTTTTCTTTTCGGTTTGACGAAATAAAACAACAAAAATAAAATTCCTTGAGTAAACATTATTCGTAATTTGTACCTTGTTTGTTGTCTCTATTCTCTCTTTTGGTCTCAATTATAGAATTTCCTTATTTCGAAGAAGTCCTGCGCCTTAGAACTTTCCAATAACCTTTTTAATGGTATAAGAGTTTTTTTTCAATTTTTCTCTTTACTCAATTGTGTAACTTTTTAGTTCTCTTTATTCAGCAGATTTTGATTGAAAAATACCCTTAATATGGGGAAATTTATTTGTGTTACTTTCCTTGGAGCACGTAGCATTGGCTGTGCGCTAATGACACCTTTACCTTATTTTTAGGATTTTGCTACACACCAACAAGTGTTGGGTATTTGTTAATAATAAAAGTAAGTATTAAACACTGGATCCTTAATGATAAATATAACGATTACTGCATGATTTATTATCAATTATAATTAAATTCAAACTGAAATTAAGAAAATAACTGCATTTTTAAAGGATTCAATGTATAACGATCCATTTTAATAATGTTTACTATACATGTACTTTGACGAGGTAAACATATAGTATTTGTGTAAAAATATTTACCATTAACGATATTTATGCGCGTTAATGTATTTTTTTCAGATTTGGGCTGATCGTCATAAAATATTGTGGATTGCTATCTATGTTTTTGATACTTATTTTGGTTAAATATCGTCTCAATTTGCTAGTTTAATGGTTGTTAATGTTATTCTCGGAAGTGGATCTGCTATGGGCAGTTATGGGAGACATGGGCAATTGTGGTCACAGAATTCAGTAACATAATTATACCCTACACCACCATAGTGGGGAGGGTATATTGGATTTGTGCAGATGTTTGTAACGCCCAAAAATATTAGTCTAGCACCCACCTTAAATTATACCGATCGACTCAGAATCACTTTCTGAGTCGATTAAAGGATGTCCGTCCGTCCGTCCGTCCGTCTGGCTGGCTGGCTGGTTGTCCATATAAACCTTGTGCGCAGAGTACAGGTCGCAATCTTGAAGATATTTCGATAAAATTTAGTACATGTCATTTTTTCTGCCCAAGGACCAAGCCTATTGAAACTGGCTGAAATCGGTTCATTATTTCACCTAGCCCCCATACAAATGTCCTCCCGAAATTGGACTTTATCGGTCATAAATGTTTAATTTATATAGGTATCTACACAAGTTTTTCTCCAAATAAGTTTTATATATACGAAATTCATGTCGCCAAATTTTATTATGATCGGTCTATAATTAGTCATAGGTCCCATATAAGGCCTGCTTCCGATAATCACTTTAACGAGCATAAATCTCTTAAAAATGTTGGTATACACATAAAATGCAACATAAAAAACTTTCATACAGATATTAATCACACCACTTAATTTCATGGTGATCAGTCCATAATTGGTCATAGCTCCCATATAAAGCCTGCTTCCGATAATCACTTTAACGAGCATAAATCTCTTAAAAATGTTGGTATACACATAAAATGCAACATAAATAAATTTCATGCAGACATTAATCACACTACTTAATTTCATGGTGATCGGTCCATAATTGGTCATAGCTCCCATATAAGGCCCACTTCCGAAAATCGTTCACGAATATAAATTATTGAAATTTTGAAAGAAAAATGTTTTTGCTCATTTACTTAGTGTAGGGTATTACATGGTCGGGCTTGACCGACCATACTTTCTTACTTGTTTTTACATACAACTGATATGTGTAAAATTTTGGTTTGCTATCGATATCTATATGACAAATATATAGTCTAATGTGTTTGTCAGAAGTAATACTTATATGTACCATGAGTATTATTGATGTCCAATTTCAATTTGTTTATGATATTTATAGGAAATTTTCGGAAGTGAACCTAATATGGGGGCTATGATCAGATATGGATAGATTTCACATATATTTTTGCAGAAGTATTAGGTTTTAGTTTTGAAATCGACATTTATAAGATATTTATGTAGGTTAACGTGTTTTAGATATATTTATGGTAAATTTTAAACTGACAACGATATTTATAAGAGATTTGTGCGTATTTAAGTGATGTTAGGATGTGGACTTTATATAAGGCTATAATCAAATATTTACCGATCCAAATAATCATTATGTGATTCGATGATTATGGTCCGATTTTTACCATTTTTATCAGAGTTTATCTTTATATATCGTGTGTAAAATCTCATAGTATTATTTTTTTTTCTTCTTGGACCAGCACTCAGGGGATGACCCCTATTCATGCAAAGCATTGTGTTGGAACTAGGAAAATAGGTTGTGGGAGGGAGGAAAGATGGAGTAGTGTTTGTGGACATTCGTTTTGAACTTTCCCACATTGGAAATGGCAGGAAACACTTCGGCGGGAAGTTTGTTCCACATACGTACAGTACGGCTAAAGAACGAATTTTCCCTGTAATGTGTTGTGCGGTCCACTGTCCAATCGACCACAAAGGGATGTGTTCTTGACGAAAAACGTGTATTACGCAAAAATCTGCGGGTATCAGGAACAAGTTCCCTAATTTCATCAGAACACATTCCATTGTAGTACCGGTAGAACAGTGAAACGCAGCCCACATTGCGACGGTGCTCCAGCGAATCAATAGAGTTGGATACCCTACTGTCACCAATAATCACCTTTGCCCTCTCCTTTACGCGGTCGAGCAGCTCCAAAATAGACTTTGAATCACCGGCCCATACATGGGAGTTGTATTCCATTTTCGGTCGGATATATGTGGTGTAAATAGTGAGGAGATCAGATGGAGTGAAGTAACTCCTACACCGTTTCAAAAAACCGAGACACTTGAATGCTTCTTTCGACACTTGAAAAATGTGTTTAGACCAGCGGACATCACATTGTATTTTCATGCCCAGAACATCAAGAGCGTCTGATTCCACAATCGTTCGTTTTTGTGTCAACATGCAACACTGAGTCTTGCGGGCGTTGAAAGCGACTCTATTCGCACGACCCCATTCAGAGATTGTCACGAGGTCCCGATTAAGGGAATAACTGAATGAATATGAATGGCAAATGTTGCTGTCATCTGCAAAAGAATAGATAGGGTTGGAAGTTTGACGTAGAAGGTCATTTAGAAAAATAAGGAATAGAGTTGGAGAAAGAACGGAGCCTTGCGGTACCCCTGAATTCAACTTGAACTCGTTTGATGAGATCCCATCTATAACAACTCGTATAGTGTGATTTCTGAGAAAGCTCGATATAAATCGAGAGAAGTTATTACCGACACCAAAAGCAATAAGTTTCGATAATAGTGCACCGTGCCACCGTGCCACCGTGCACCTTGGAAATATCTAGAGCCACCACTTTACTTTCGACAAAACGGTGAATGGAACGACACCATTTTTCCGATAGGAAGGCTAGCAAGTCTCCCGTAGAGCCTCCTCTACGGAAGCCATACTGGCGGTCGTTAAGAAAATTGTTGAATTCTAAATATTTAACCAAATGGTAGTTTACCATACTTTCCATAACTTTGGAAAGTGCAGAACAAATTGATATTGGACGGTAATTTTGAGGGTTATTAGCCTCTCCCTTTTTAGGAATTGGCGTAACATTAGCAACCTTCCAACATACAGGAAATACGCTGGCACGGTATGAAATGCTGAAAATGTTGGCTAATTGACGAGCTAACGTCGAAGAGCAGTGCTTCAAGACCAGCGCTGGTATGCCATCTGGCCCAGGAGACTTATTTACGTTGAGATCCGTTAAAACCCTTTTTATGCAACCATTAAGTCCAGGTATTTATGGATACGTTTCGGTTAAATTTCAATTTGAAGTGCAAAAAAAATGCATTTTATCAGTTCAAATGGACATAAAATTATTAGTTGGGCTCAGCTGGGCAGAGAATTTAATATAATTTAAAAGCCCGTACAGTTAAGCGTTGTTTTAGAAATAACTAGGTTGCGCATCGCTGCGCCTCATAAGATATATGTAAATTAGTAACAGCTTAACACCGTTAAGTCTACCAACAAAAAGCACTTTTCTATTATTCTGTTAAACGTTTTATCGCTGTAGTTGTTGTTGTTATTGTAATTGTTTTTTGTTTTATAAGGGATGTGTAAATGTTATGAATAATAAATGATGCAAGAGTCACGTGTGAGTCAGGCCTGGACGTGGCTATATTCTTGTTTATTTCAGTTAAGTTTAGTTTTCCATCCGTTGAGTTTCTAATCGTGAATGAATAACATGCGAGATTTTAACAATTTAATTCTCACGCACCCACGCTTGTGTATGCTTATTTAAAAGTTTCTTTTGTGATTAATTCGAAATTTTTCTTGTGGTTAATACGAAGTCATCCGATAGCAGGCAATTTAGCTTAATAAAAAAATCATGTTAGTGAGTGCGATCCCGAGAATTTTAGAATTTTATGTCGGGAGCCAATTATCACTCACGTGGACATTTGTACTCTCAATGAACTTTTCTAAATGAGTTAAAAAAATCATTAAAAATCAGTTCTTAAATAATTCATATCCGAAGTCTTTTAGTGGCAAATGTTGGGAAAGAGCTCTATTATTCACCCTCCCACTACTAGTTAATATAATGATATCATCTTAAAATAATATGGTCGTTTTTTTACCAATAACATGTATAAATTTAGTGTATCTCACTGATGTAGTTCTTTAGATATACACGCAGAAAAAAAATATAGTTGTACATTGTTACTGTAACCATTTCAACATTTGTGCATGGTTACTGTAACAATTTCAAAATTTTTAACAATATTATAGTCACAGTAACTATATATATGATTGTGGTAACAATAATATGGTTAATTTACGATTCACATGATTGTATCAACCATATATATGGTTACAGTAAACATGTATATGTTTGTGACAACCATTTATATGATGAAGGACTTACCATATTATGAAGCTCTCATATCATAATCTGAGAACAATATATTATGATAAAATTATTCTTCATATAAATGGTTGTCACAAACATATACATGTTTACTGTAACCATATACAGTGGTGGCCATGAGGTTAGCACACTAGCTACTTGCTATTTTTAAACGCAAATATTTCCTATATTTCTTAATTTTTTCATTATATCTTTTACATGCGTGTTACATGTCCTTCTAAGATCGCGTCCCAATATGTCCAGCATTATTCCTTTATATATATTTTACGTTTTTCTATCCAGAATAGAATAACCTCCAAAAAAAACTGGACAGTATTTTAGCACAAAATAAAAAAGTTTATTCATATTAAAAAAAGTAACAAAACGAAAAAACTTATTTCATTAAAAACTTAGTACTTAGTTGGATACCCTTTATTTTTGATCACAGCTGCTAGTCTCCTTGGCATAATTTCTACAAGGGCCATTAAGCGATCCACTGAAATTCCATTCCAAGCTTTTTATACTTTTTTCCATAAATCGGCCAAATTTTTAGGCTTTTCTCTCATTACATGCTGCTTCACATCATTCCAAAGGTTCTCAATAGGATTGAGATCCAGAGATTGGGCTGGCCATTTTAACACGTCGATATTGTTCGATTCCAAGCAACACCTCACTAAGCGTGAGGTGTGTTTTGGATCATTATCTTGCATAAATCGCCACCTAAGTGGCATGTTGTCCTCTGCATAAGGTATAATTGTATTTAGAAGTATACATACTGGTCCATACTAGTATCAATCTTTTTTATAGGACCAACACCATGCCCAGAAAATGCTGCCCACACCATCACATTACCCCCACCGTGTTTTATTGTTTTACTGGTGTACTTTGGATTATGTTGCATGTTCGGAGGACGCCATACATACCTCTTACCATCGGATCCGAGTCTACAAAATTTAGATTCATCACTCCATAGGACATTTTTCCAAAAAATTAACGGCTTTTCCAAATGCTCACGAGCAAATCACAACCGAGCTTGTATGTTCTTTTTTGAAACATGTGGCTTATGCTGAGAAATGCATCCACGTAAATTTTTTTCATTAAGTCTTCTTCTTATCGTTCTGCTGGACACGTTGATACCATATTCCCTGAAATTTCTCTCTGGATTACGGTGGAGCTCTTAAAAGGATCTTCGACAGAGGCTCTGTATATTAAAGAGTCCTCTTTACGTGAAGTTTTTCTGGGCCGAGGAGCCTGTGTAACATTTTAAGATGTTTTATACTTCTGAATATGTCTTAGAGCATTATAAACCATCTTCCTAGAGCATTCCAAAGTATTAGCAATCTCACTTATACTTGTTCCTCTCGAGTTCATTTGTTGAATAATCTTTCGTTGTTCCTCTGTACACCACTTTTTTTTAGCCAAATCTAAATAATGTTTATTAATTCAATTTGTCTTCCTCATTAATTAAATAATACCTAAACTTACCAATTAATATTTATACCCTCAAAAAACTTTTAAAAAATTTAATTATACTTATATGTGCTAAAATTGTGTCCAGCTTATTTTACATATTACTGCACTAATATGCAAATTTGAAAGAGAATAGCGATAGAATACAAAAAAAAAGTAACGGGACTTATTGATCACACCATAAACAACACTAATTACCAAAAATTTTTGTTTATAATTGCAATGAAATTAAATAATTTGCTTTAGAAAACAGCAAGTATGATGTGTGCTAACCTCATGGCCACCACTGTATATGGTTGATACAATCATGTGAATATTTTTTTTTTGAATGAGTTTTCAAAATGCAAATGCATTCAATAAGTCATTTGACATCCGATTTCTTATTTTAGTGGCAAAGTTTTCAGCCAGCGAGAAAACTTTTTAGCTTTCGAAAGATGTTGGCTTCATCGGCAGTAAAGCATTACAAAGACAATCAAAATTTTGTATGCGGTTTCCACTTGTTGCAAATAAAGCAAATTTCCACTTAATATGACTTTCAGCATTTTATTTTAAACGTTTTCTTTATCAATACGGATTGAATATTCTAATTCGTTTTTAAAATTATACTGCATTTGTATTTCGGAAACATCATCATCATCAATTTGAACTGATGAGGAAATATTGTGTTCAAATAGGCGTTCATTTGCTGTCCATACATTTTCAACATTGTCCTTGTTATATTATAATTTAGCTCATTATGTTGAGAAGTTTTTATGTAATTCATCAATGACATAAGTCTGCTGTTATATCACTTATTAACTTTTAACATTTTATTGTATGGACTATTTTTTGAGAAATCCTTGAATTTACAGATAACAGCTGTTCATAAAGAGTGTTCATTATAGCATCACCTATCATCTAAATGGTTTCATTTCGGCTTAATGCTTTTACTGTATCCTTAATGGGACTTAAAATCTCTACTAATATTTTTTTAATTTGGAATAAGTCCTTCATCAAACAAAGATGTTATATTTAAATCTACTTATTAAAGTTTTTTTAATTAATATTAAATTTCCCGTTTTTCTCGGGAAGAAAATTAAAATTCCCGAGAATTCCCGACAATAATTTCACTGGAAATCCCGTTCGGGAATTCCCGTAACCCAAACCCTAGCGTAGTGTTAAATTTTCATTTTGAGTTTTTGGAATACACACTTTTATTGAGGACAACTAAAATGGTCAAATTACAACATTCTTGAAAGATCAGACAAATATTCCAAAACATCCAAAACTCAAAAGAAATATATACGTTTACGTAGACTAGTTTCATGACTATGCTAAAAAAAATTTCACTGTATTACCCAAAATTTCACCAAAAAAACCGCGATGTTTCGAAAACGCAAGCTGACTGGAAAAAAACAACAAGTTTAACATAGTAATGAAGGTTCATCAACACGTACAAAACGTGAAAAAATATCTGTTGCGCTGTGTTATTTTTCACGACTAGGATTGAGTTTTCCAGGAACTAGTTTTACATAGTAGTTTTGACCATAAAATTGACATATAGACATAAAACATACGGGTAATACAGCAACAAAATACATGGCAATACATTCTCATGAATTAGGTTTTTGACAACAGACTTAGGTTTTTAGCTCGCAGTTACTTATCTAGTTGTTATCTATGGTTTGGAGTTTCTCAGAAATATGAAAATATTGTTTTAAACAATTATGAACAAATACTACGAAAGATATTTTCGAAAAACCAAATAAACCACAGTAAAAATCAAACATTTCAAAATTTGAAACTTAAATATAAGGACTGAGATCGTAAAATTCTTAACACACGTTTTTCATTTAAACTTTTAACCCAAGTATTATTTGATTTTTTTTTTATCATGTTACCTTTGTAAAGCATACCAGTTATTATGTTTAATATCAATTATGTTCACTTGTTGTTAATCTGATTAAAATAAGTGTCCAGAAAAAAATGCGTACTAAAATTATTAAATATTTTCAACAAAACCCAACTTGGTCCTACAAAAAGTTGGCCAAACAATCAAAGGTCTGCTATCAAACTGTTTCCAATGATACTAAACAGTACCGGGAGAACTTGTCCGTTGATATAAAACCTGGTTTAGGTATAAGTAATGGTCCACATGATGTTTCTAAAGCCAAAAAATTAGATAGCATTTTCAAAAGAGCTCCCAACACCTCCGGTAGGAAAGCAGCCCGGTTAAGTCAGTACTCAGATCATTTGGTACGAAAAGTTAAAGCCAATGCAGGTTTAAAAGCATACAAGGCTCAAAAAGTTCCTGACAGGAACTCTGCTAAAAATTTAGAGGCCAAAGACAGAGCTCGGAAATTGAAGTCAAATTTTATACAAAAAATATACCTGCTGCATAATAGATGACGAAATGTACGTATGGAAAATTTTCCCAGCTTTTTGGTTAATTTGTTTATGTTGCAGATGCTCGAGGGAATGTCAAAGAAAAGTTTAGGACCCAAAAAACAGACAAAATTTCCCAAAAAGTTTTAGGAATGGCAAGCAATATACAGTTGCGGCAAAAAAAGCCAAACATTTGTTACAAAGGGCTCTATAAATACCGAAATTTACATCAAGGAATGTTTACAAAAAAGGATGTTTTCATTCATAAGACTTGTTAATGTGTCCACTTATTTTTGGTCTGATTTGGTATCTGTCATTATGGTAAGAAAGGTCTTGAGTGGTACAAGAACAATAATGAGGTATTTGTACCAAGAGAGGCAATTTCTCCAAACTAATGCCAGTGAAAAGATATTGGGGTCTTGTTAAAAGAAAATTGAAGAGCACAAAAAAGGTGTCCAAAAGTGTGGTAGACTTTAAACGGAGATGGACAACCTGTTCGAACAAAGTGACAAAAAGCACTATAAAAACCATAATGGAAGGGTTTTTGAAAAAGGTCCAAAATTTCATGATTAGTGATTAGAACTATAAAAATTACTTCTTTTTTTTTTTGTAAATTGTAACAATAATTTCGATCAAATAAAAAAAAATCAGAACTGTAATTTTAGTGGTTTCATTTTTATTAACATATATGTATGTTAAAAATTTTTCAATCTCAGTCCTTATTTCAAAGTATATGAAACTACTTAAAGAAATAAAAAGCTTGTTTTACTACCTTATTGGATTTAAGATACAGATTCATTACCACTTTTGTTCCGATCGACGAAATTATCAAGGTATTTGAGACCAGCATATGCTAGGAGTCTATTGTTGGAGTGTCGTAAATGCAACAAATGAACATTTTTATAAAAAATAATAAACAATGTTCATTTTCATATTTTTGTTCCAAAACATTAACAATTTTCTTTTTTAATAAATATCTCAAAGTACGATTCGCAATTGTGGCTATACATATATAAATAAGAGTTGACTTATGAATCTCTGGAACATGGTTCATGATTTCACCTAGCCCCCATACAAATGTCCCCTCGGTATAGGAAGTAGTTTCAATCGGTCAATAAATCACCATAGCTCCCACATGAAGCCCTCATGGCATTAAACTTAACTAATTCTCGAAATTTAAAACACTGTAATTCATTCCGACCTAAAATTCTTATTTTACAGGAAAAATGCTTTCAATGAAAGGCAAAGTTTTTATGTAATTTTATCTTAAAATTTAAATTCCCTTTAGTGGCTATCATTAAACAGGCGCATGAAAAAACCTCACGAGATATAACAACTATTTAACATAATAAAATTCTTAGCACAGTTCCCTATAACCAAGAAAATTAAATTCTATAGATTTGATTTTAAACATATTTAAATATCTATAACTAAAAAATGTTGCCAATGTTTTAATATTTGATTATATTGCAAATCATCAGTACACGCTCTTAAAGGGAAAATGAAAGGTCCTTTGGGTAGCATTACATGGCAATATTTTTTTTGCTGAACAAAGGAATTTAAACAATTTACAAATAAAACAACAAGTATTTTTGAAACTAAATTCAACATAATTGAATACTTAGAAATGACAAAATCTAGTTTATATAAAATTTCTTTATAGTCATACACAAAAAATAAAATATATATTCAAAAAAAATGGGTGATGACAACGAAGTCGACATCGATAAAAGAGCCGAAAATAAGTAAAACAAGTAGTATGTAATACAGTGTTTTAAAAAAATACAAAAAACAGGACATTTTCGCGTACGTAAATACAATGTGCAAAGTTGTTCATTTTTTTATTCTATTCGCTTCTTTATATTAAACATTTAGTCAACAACTACAACAGACAACAAAACGTAATGGACAGACAGCTTTGTAAAGACGGAAAGACAAAAACAAAGAACGGATATAACAAAAAATAAACATGAAAAGTTGAAAATTGAGTATGACAGTGTAAGTACGCACACTAAATGTTATAGTTACATATGCATGTAGGTATGTAGGCATGTGTGAATATATGTCTGAGCAAATTTAAAAATGCATGTATGTATGTACGTAAATTTTAACTCTCCTGTATGTCGGTATGTATCTTTTAGGAGTTTCGTATATATGATTTTTATAAATATCTTTGGGCAAGTAAATATGAATAAATATTTTTATTACAGCAATACGAATTTTACATACTCTACTTCAGCTTTCCTTTAAACTACTTTGTAAACATTTTTATAAACCTAAACGAACGACTACTTAAATGTTTACAACCGGTAAAATTTGAGCTTATATTGATAAGGACTGAGATCGACAAATTTTTAATATACATATATGTTAATAAAAATGAAACCACTAAACTTACAACTTTGAATATTTTTTGTTATTTGATTAAAACTATTGTTACAATTTACACAAAAAAAAAAAAATATTTTTATAGCTCAAATCACTAATGATGAAATTTTGAACCCTTTTCGTCAATTTGTTCGAACAGGTTGTCCATCTTCATTTAAAATCTACCACACTTTTGGACAACTTTTTTGTGCTCTTCAATTCTTTTTTAACAAGAGCCCAATATCTATCCACTGGACACAGATCCAGGCAGTTTGGAAAAATTGCCTCTCTTGGTACAAATACCTCATTATTGGTCTTGTACCACTCAAGACCTTTCTGAGGCAACTCGGTCGTGTCCAGGGTCGACTTACGGATCCACAAACCTTAAATAATAACACTTGTATTTACCCTTTCAGGGGGTTAATTTTAATAAATCTTTTTATTGAATTTTATTCTTAGTTTAAATACAATTATAAAAAGATACTACGAAAATAGCTACGATAAGATACGTCGGTTGGTTCGGCAACCAGGATCTCGTTCTCGGGTTCTGGATTCGGTGATTCGGGTTTTGTCACTCGACTAAATTAGATTTCGGCTGGTTCGGGTTTTAGATTCAGGATCGGCTTAATGCAGGTTCGGGTAGTATATTCGGGATCGTTGCTAACAGGTTCGGGTTTATATCAGGATCGGCTTAACGCAGGTTCGGCGTTCTGCATTCGGGTTTATGACGACTTAAAAATAATATAATACAAATAATTACATGGGTTCTTAGCTTAGTGGAACAGGCGACCGAAGTCACGGTAAGAACCGGCGACCGAAGTCACGGTAAGAACAGGCGACCGAAGTCACGGTAAGAACAGGCGACCGAAGTCACGGTAAGAACCGGCGACCGAAGTCACGGTAAGAACAGGCGACCGAAGTCACGGTAAGAACAGGCGACCGAAGTCACGGTAAGAACCGGCGACCGAAGTCACGGTAAGAACCGGCGACCGAAGTCACGGTAAGAACAGGCGACCGAAGTCACGGTAAGAACAGGCGACCGAAGTCACGGTAAGAACAGGCGACCGAAGTCACGGTAAGAACCGGCGACCGAAGTCACGGTAAGAACCGGCGACCGAAGTCACGGTAAGAACAGGCGACCGAAGTCACGGTAAGAACAGGCGACCGAAGTCACGGTAAGAACCGGCGACCGAAGTCACGGTTATTTATTAATTGGATAATACTCAACCCAAGGCCGAGTATTACCTTAAAAAAATAACAACTAATTTCACGAAAGTAAAATTAGTCGGCTCTTCAGTTATATTACTATAATTTCCGAGACTTGAGGTGGAGATTCTCGTCTTGTGTGAACCGCCTCGAATGTAACAAAACCTTCTCTACTTATACATATTTCCAAATAAACTAAATGGGAATTATATGACTGATTGTTGTATTTTGCTTAATATTAGTGTGATGTGTGTGGGTACGAACACAAGATGTTGGTATGAAATGTTTATGTTATTGAATACGTTGTAAGATGTATGAAAACAATAGGGGGGTTCAGACGAGATATAATAAAAGGAAATTATTATAACATGTATTATATTTTATACATATAAAAATATGAATAAAATGAAGGAACAAATATAAGCGGTATAAAGGGTACTTTATATACATGTATGTAGACATAGTCAAGGGACTAAGTCTACGTTACATCCCCCTCCTTCTTTGGAGAGCGATGCTCTCATCGGAGATCTGATTGATTTGTGGTCCTTAGACCCGCACTACCTTAAAGGTAATATTAACCTTCCGAATGGAAGGCTCGGCCCTTAACAAAATATGCTATTCTACAGCTTAGAAATAAGGAATTATAATATAATGTTGCTATTCTACAGCTTTTTTTTTTTTTTTATAAATAATTTTTTTTTTTCTATAAATATATATATAAATAATTATATCTCAACCATCGCTACCACTCGGCAATGCCCCTGGCATCGTAAACGAGCGAAATTACGGTTGAGGATCGTAACCTTTAAAGGAGGGAACGAAGGCCGATGAATAAGGTACTCCATGTACTTCGAGTACCTCTTAGGTCGGTTTATCTTAATATTTTGGAAGACCTGCTCCTCAGTGTATTTGGGATACCTCCGGGCCTTCGGTTTCGGTGTCTTCGGAGCGGTAGTCCGATTATTACCCGACACTTGTGTGATCTTGGATGTCGTCGGTAATTCGTTGGCAGCGCATCCAGATATTACAGTCGGTATCGGTCGGGCCGAACGAACTGGCCTTGGTGGTGCCCCGACTGTTACTCGTGGATCCGTGATGGACACTAATGGTGCTTCGGGTATTAGTGGTGGACGAGACGCTGGGATTGTCGTTGCATTATGTACAATCCTAACCCGACGTTGTACTGGAGTACGGTAAGCCAGTGGAGGGGGTGGCTGCGCATGAGCGGGTGGAGGTCGTATCTGTATATCTGAGATAATACGAGGCCTTGCCTCGGGGGGTGGCACGAAAGCTGAAGGTTTTTCTGCTTTTGGTGCCCACTTCTGCATTATTTTCCTTGGCATTGTAGGATTTCTCGGCATGTACCTCTGTTTGATTGGCTTTTGGTGTCGTAGGCGAATCTCGTGAGTAGCGACCGTGCATAATCCTTTAACTTCGTTGAATCGGGTCTTATGAGACTCCAATAGTGAAGTAAGTTCGTCATTTTCATCCTCGGAAAGAAAATCGCGACTAGTGAGTGAGTAGAGGGTTTCGGCTTCTTCGGAAAATGTAGATCGTTCAAGGACTTCCCCGTTTAAGCGTAATTCAAAGTTTAAAGCACTTAGAAAATCAATGCCGAGAATAATGGGTTCCGCCAGAGTGGAAATAACCGAAGCTTGTAGTTGTGTTCTATTCCCCTTATAGGTTGCTTCAATCGGGAATACGTCCAGATACGTTGCAAGTGATTGATCGGCCATTTGTACAATGCCTTGGGAACTGAGGGGGTTGACGCCCAAACTAAGTAAGTGCTGTTTTAAAGGTTCTCCTATGTAGGTACGAGATGCCCCTGTATCGATAAGGGCGTGCACTATCTTTCCATTAATCCCGACCGGTATATAATAACGGCCATCGGCTTTTGCAAATGGTTGTTCCTGAATCGGATTTACCTGATTTCTACACCTACAGTCCCGAGAAAACACACCATCGAGTCCGCAGTATGAACAGAATAAACGAAATGGCATCGTGCAAGTCGTTCGTTTGTGACCAGTTCTTTTACACCTCCAACATCTCGTCTCACGACTGTAAACTGAAACAGCAACCATGTGTGAGGTTTGAGGTCGTTCTTCGCGTTTTAGAGTTTCAAACTCATCCGTTAGAGACATAAGTTCGTCTAAATTGTTGAAATCGTTTCGACGAACATAATGCCTATATTCTGTTCGAAGACCATCATAAATTCTATCTAAGTGGTTCTGCCGCCGAAGTTGAGGGTGTTGTCGGGACATCGTAAGCATGGTAAGCATGTAGTCCTTCGCACGTTCTCGTCCATTCTGCTTGCGGTTATAAAAATTTTGTTCGAGATGCGAAAGATACCGATTAGGTAGAAAGAACTTCTCTATCTCCTGTCGGAAAACAGCCCACGTGTTAATGGTATCTCGCTTTACTCGGTACCACTTTAGAGCGTTACCACTGAGTATATTAAGCATTGCTGGAAGCAGACGATCAAACGGTATGTGGTAACTCTCGGCTAATTCCTCAAATCGTTCAAGGAATTCCATAAGATCGGTTTCTCCCGAGTAGTTTAAATTCCATTTTTGGATAGACATCATGATCTCGGTATCTGACAAGTCACATCTAGGCGGTTTTGAAGGGACAGGTAATGAAATGGCCTCTTCGTATACTACAGACTTCTCGGCAGATTGAATTTGTTCTTCCAACTCCCGAAGTAAATTTTCAGTTGAAGCCCTCATTCGTTTGGTCCGAAGATTCTCCGATAACTGCCTTCGTAGGTGTTCAACCGTAAATCCCTTCGTTGGTATACCGGCATTTCGGCACTGCTCGATCAACTGGTCCTTTCGTAAAATATATATCCAACCGACTGAATCTTTCTGAAGTGTTTCGCTTGTTGATGGCTTATCGTGTTTGCTATTTTCGTAATTTTGGCTCGATTCTTCCTCGTTGGCGCTGGTTTCATTTTTTCCGCTATTCGATTTGGAATCGGGTCCCTGCTCGGGCGCCATTTTATAACGTGGTTTTGTCTTCGGCTGAGGCAACTCGGTCGTGTCCAGGGTCGACTTACGGATCCACAAACCTTAAATAATAACACTTGTATTTACCCTTTCAGGGGGTTAATTTTAATAAATCTTTTTATTGAATTTTATTCTTAGTTTAAATACAATTATAAAAAGATACTACGAAAATAGCTACGATAAGATACGTCGGTTGGTTCGGCAACCAGGATCTCGTTCTCGGGTTCTGGATTCGGTGATTCGGGTTTTGTCACTCGACTAAATTAGATTTCGGCTGGTTCGGGTTTTAGATTCAGGATCGGCTTAATGCAGGTTCGGGTAGTATATTCGGGATCGTTGCTAACAGGTTCGGGTTTATATCAGGATCGGCTTAACGCAGGTTCGGCGTTCTGCATTCGGGTTTATGACGACTTAAAAATAATATAATACAAATAATTACATGGGTTCTTAGCTTAGTGGAACAGGCGACCGAAGTCACGGTAAGAACCGGCGACCGAAGTCACGGTAAGAACAGGCGACCGAAGTCACGGTAAGAACAGGCGACCGAAGTCACGGTAAGAACCGGCGACCGAAGTCACGGTAAGAACAGGCGACCGAAGTCACGGTAAGAACAGGCGACCGAAGTCACGGTAAGAACCGGCGACCGAAGTCACGGTAAGAACCGGCGACCGAAGTCACGGTAAGAACAGGCGACCGAAGTCACGGTAAGAACAGGCGACCGAAGTCACGGTAAGAACAGGCGACCGAAGTCACGGTAAGAACAGGCGACCGAAGTCACGGTAAGAACCGGCGACCGAAGTCACGGTAAGAACCGGCGACCGAAGTCACGGTAAGAACAGGCGACCGAAGTCACGGTAAGAACAGGCGACCGAAGTCACGGTAAGAACCGGCGACCGAAGTCACGGTTATTTATTAATTGGATAATACTCAACCCAAGGCCGAGTATTACCTTAAAAAAATAACAACTAATTTCACGAAAGTAAAATTAGTCGGCTCTTCAGTTATATTACTATAATTTCCGAGACTTGAGGTGGAGATTCTCGTCTTGTGTGAACCGCCTCGAATGTAACAAAACCTTCTCTACTTATACATATTTCCAAATAAACTAAATGGGAATTATATGACTGATTGTTGTATTTTGCTTAATATTAGTGTGATGTGTGTGGGTACGAACACAAGATGTTGGTATGAAATGTTTATGTTATTGAATACGTTGTAAGATGTATGAAAACAATAGGGGGGTTCAGACGAGATATAATAAAAGGAAATTATTATAACATGTATTATATTTTATACATATAAAAATATGAATAAAATTAAGGAACAAATATAAGCGGTATAAAGGGTACTTTATATACATGTATGTAGACATAGTCAAGGGACTAAGTCTACGTTACACGATGCCAAATCAGGCCCAAAAATAAGTGGACACATTAAGAAGTCTTATGAATGGAAACATCCTTTTTTGTAAACATTCCTTGATGTAAATTTCGGTATTTATAGAGCCCTTTGTAAAAAATGTTTGGCTTTTTTGACGCAACTGAATTTTGCTTGCCATACCAGGAACGTTTTGGGAAATTTTGTCTGCTTTTGGGTCCTAAACTTTTCTTCATAATTCCCTCGAGCATCAGCAACATAAAATTTTTGACCAGGAAGTTGCAAAAAATTTGCCAGAACATACGTTTGGTCATCCATTATGCAGCAAGAATATCTGTACCCTACACCACCATAGTGGGGAGGGTATAATGGATTTGTGCAGATGTTTGTAACGCCCAAAAATATTAGTCTAACACCCACCTAAAAGTATACCGATCGACTCAGAATCACTTACTGAGTCGATTAAAGGTCAGGTAGCAATCTTGAAGATACAGGTCGCAATCTTGAAGATATTTAGACAAAATTTGGTACATATCATTTTTTCTGCCCAATTTTACATTATTTTACCTAGCCCCCATACAAATGTCCTACCGAAATTGGACTTTATCGGTCATAAATGTTTAATTTATATAGGTATCTACACAAGTTTTTCTCCAAATAAGTTTTATATATACAGAATTCATGTCACCAAATTATATGATGATCGGTTCATAATTAGTCATAGCTCCCATATAAGGCCTGCTTGCGATAATCACTTTAGCGATCATAAATCTCCTAAAAATGTTGGTATACACATAAAATGCAACATAAATATATTTCATGTAGACGTTAATCACACCACGTAATTTAATGGTGATCGGTCCATAATTGGTCATAGCTCCCATATAAGGCCCACTTCCGAAAATCGCTCACGAATATAAATTATTGAAATTTTGAAAGAAAAATGTTTTTGCTCATTTACTTAGTGTAGGGTATTATATGGTCGGGCTTGACCGACCATACTTTCTTACTTGTTTTTGTATACAATTTGACTTTAATTTCCATGCTCCGTTTTTGGACTCTAAATTTTGAGCAGCGTTCCTGTCAGGAAATTTTTGAGCCTTGTATGTTTTTTAACCTGCATTGGCTTTAACATTTCGTACCAAATAGTCTGAGTACTAACCGGGCTAATTTCATACCAGATGTGTTGGGAACTCTTTTGAAAATGCTTTCAATTTTTTTGGCTTTAGAAACATCATGTGGACCATTCCTTCTACCTGAACCAGGTTTTATATCAACGGACAAGTTCTCCCGGTACGGTAGAATAACATTGGAAACAGTTTGACGGCAGACCTTTGATTGTTTGGCCAACTCTTTGTAGAACCAAGTTGGGTTTTGTTGAAAATATTTAATAATTTTAGTAAGCACTTTTGTATGGTCACTGATTTTAATCAGATTAACAAGAAGTGAACATAATTGACATTAAACATAATAACTGACATGCTTTACAAAGGTAACTTAATCAAAAAAAAAAGCAAATAAAACTTGGGTTAAAAGTTTTAATGAAAAACGTGTGTTAAGAATTTTACGACCTCAGTCCTTACGTTTACATCATTATTGTGGAATCCTCAATGTTACATGTTCTATAGCGACAAGATATAAGTAGCATAGTTTAAAATATAATAGTTTTAATGTATAGAAACTTTTTATAGCCACCTTTTTTTTGATTTTTTTTTTTTTAATTTTTCATTGTTTTTGTAACATATCGAAATATTGGTCATAGACGATCTAACTCTCTCTGTACATCTGTACACCTGTCCGCATATATGTCTATCTGTTGAAATACGATAGGAACTAGCTGGCTGAAGTTTTCCACAAATACTCTCTGTTGTCAAGGTTCGGCACAGCTGAATATAACACACTTACTTGTTGGTCTTGTAATGAACACGTCCTGTCAGCAGAGAATTTGTTTCAGATTCTTAGAATGTCATACAATGTACTGAAATATATCTACAATGTCTGGTGTAGATTAAAGCATTGATCACTTTAAATTCGGTCTCACTTTTGAACCATTTAAGTAAACCTTATTAGAAGAGCTATCACAATGAACCTGTTCCTCTGTTTTAGATATTATAATTGGTTTGTTGTAAATTCATTGATAAACTCCGATATTTTTATCAACAAAAAATAAGATCAAAAACTTATGATTATACTACTGCATTCGATAAAACAAAATCTAGGACTTTCCCATTTTGAACGCACCAACAAATAAAATACCTGCCAAAGTGTCCCTAGATGACTACGTCTGGATGTAGGCTTATTATGTAACCAATTACATTACATATATTCTTAAAAATAAATTAAAATTGATTTATTTTGAATAAAATATTAAAGATTTCATTATTGTTGACCACGACTGTCTGCCTACTGTTGAAGAAATTAACTTTAAAATATGTTTTTAAAAATTTGGTCAAATATAGTCCAAATTATAAAATTTTATAACTTTTCTAGTCGATAAGGATTGTATTCAGCGATTGTATTCAGCGATTTAAACAAATAAATAAATAATTTATTTCTACAAGAGTAGGCAGATCGCATAATGATATATTGATGTATAGTACAACTTCTATGCTAATAAAAATTGAACTTTGTTTTTCTAATCTGACGTATTTCCAAAATCTGCTTCTCCCAGTAAAATGTTTCTGGGCGGAAGGGGTTTTCTTCTCTCGGGTATGTTTAAATTCAGCTTCGCTTCTTAAGGATTTCAAACAAAAAAATGTATTGGGACTTAAAAATTATGGATTCACAATAGATGTCGTATTTTTTGAACTCGGTTTAATTTAATATCTTAATTGTCATTGCTTCGAAAATGTTGAATTTTGTACAAACAAAGCGTCATATGCGGGAAGTTTTGAATCACACTGATTGCTCACCAAAGCTTATGGTGAATGTGTTCCATCGGCTTCAACATGCGTTCAGAAGTGGTGACTTTGACATGGAAGTCAAAGATCGACCAGGCTAGCCAAACAAGTTTAAAGACCAAGAATTGGTGGCATTACAATATGAAGATTGTTGTAAAAGTCAACAAGAGCTTGAAAATTCATTGGAAGCTACTCAAGCAGCAATTTCAAAATATTTGCGAGCACCAGGATTCAGCCAAAAGCAGGAAAATTGGCTACCATACGAATTGAAGCACACAGATTTTGAAAGACGATTTAGCATGTCCGAAATGGTGCCTGAACGCTATAAAAGATTATTATTTTTCCACCGAATCATTACTTGCAAGGAATGATTACGCTAACCCGCTGTGAAGGCCGGCCAACCAGCCGAATCAACACCAAAGCCAAATATTCATGCCGCTAAGATAATTATCTGTATTAAGTATGAACAAAAGGGTCCTATCTATTATGATCTGTTGAAATCTGAGCAGACCATCACAGGGAACATGTACGCAAATGATTCGTTTGAACGAGCATTGGCCGAAAAACGGCCAGAATATGCGAGCATACATGAAATATTACAGTTTGACAACGGTCGGCCACATGTTGTAACACCCGTTAAAAAGTATTTAGAATGAAGTTGTTGGGAAATTTTGCCTCACCCGCTTTATAGACCAGACCGTGTCCCGTCCAACTTCACTTTAGAACAAACTATTCTATATTGGCTTGAGTGGTTCTTGGCCTCAAAAGATGATCAGTTTTTTTGGTTGCCAGAAAGTTGGGAAAAGGTCATAGCTAACAATGGTCAATATTATGAATAAATTTTATATTGTACATAAAAGCTAAAAATGTTAAAAAGTCCCGCATTTAATTTGATACGTTTTGGGTATTTTTAGAAAAATAACTCGAAATTGCGAAAATTCACCATAAAAGTGAAAATATTTAAAATTATATAAAATTTCGCCCTATTTTAAATGGAGCATTTGTCTGTGATTTTTCATATTTCTTTTATTGGTTGCGAGTCAGTCAATACAATTTAAATACTTCGATACAAAATCCTAAGATAAATGTTAAGACTAAATTGCATTAATATGAGCAAAATTAAATACTAAACTGGAAAGCACAAAAGGAAACCTTATTGACATTGGCAAATATTTTAAAAGTTTCAAAAATCTATGTGCTCAAAAACGGGACTTTGAAACTAAGAATAATGATAAAAAAATATGTGTATATTTTGTTTTGTTTATTCTGTTGTTCATGCTATCACTAAATAAATACTAATTTGATGCACGCAGAGAAAAAACATGATTGTGGTAACCATAATCTAACCATAATCATATGATAAGACTTATGATTGTAGTCCAAACATATTATAATCATTATTAATATCATAAAATATCACTATATGTTCTGAAATAATCATATTATGATATAAAACAATCATAATATGACCCAAAGTAATCATATTTATCACCCAATTAAATTATGATCCAATACAATCATATTTTAATCCAAAGTAATCATATTAAATTTATTTTTGGAAATACAAAATTTTATTTTAATAGGTTCAAGTTTTAAGGCACTATTCACTGAAATTTATTGTTATTCGCTCTAGGAAGAGAATGAGAATTGCAGACACTCAAAATATACTTGTAAAAATAGCATAGCTTAGACAAACACTAACACTCACAAATGGTTGGAACAAAAGACTAATAACTCTTTCAGCCAAGCTTTTTTAAGTTTTAAATCAAAACAATTGCATTTTTACTTTAATCAAGGTTAGTTCATTATAAAAAGTAAGAAAAAATAAATCAAAACATGAAAAAACCACCCCATTCCAAGGTTTTTTGCGGAGTGAAGTGGTTAGTTTACTAACCACCGCACAGTGGATAATATAAGCTGTATGCATCTCATAATTGATTTTTGCAAATGTTAGAAATTAACCGTAAAACAAGTTTTATCGTAAAGCTAAGATGTCAAGCAATAATTATTTGCTGAAATTATAGTTATTATGTCAATAGAAGTATTCACAAAGATTTGGGGAGTTAAAATTATAACATATTCAAGGGCGTATTTTTAATATTTGTAATTTTCTGTTTTAGGATTGTTTTACGTTGGAAAGAGCATCTTGTCCAGATTCTTTTTTCGCTATAAGTTTTGTATATAGTTATTGTTAGCAGATTTGAAATTTATTAATTTCAAATATATAATGTTTTTTGGCCTACCTACGAAACTTTGACTAGGGTTTTAACTGTTGGCGCCGTTTGCCGCCGATCTAGTTTTAACATAATATTAAAGTTTAACTTATTATCTAAAAGATATATCAAAATTATCTGCCTTTTTGTGCTTATAAACAAATGACATGCAAAAATGTAGAGCAACTCAGAAATTAAAAAAAAAAAAAAATTATCAACTATTTTGATTTTAGCAGCTTTTTGTTGCTTATTTTTTGAAAGCTTAATAATATATAATAATAATCTATAAAGAAAATTTAGTTCTTCACAAAACACTGTTTTAATTTTTCTAATCGGATGAAAATTGTAATAATTATTCAACTTTTCATTAACACCTTTTATAGTATTATCTCCCCCAGCGCATATGAATAAAAAAAAGAAATAAAAATAAAAAAAAAGTTAAAAAGCTGTTAACAAATGTCAGTTAATACTATCAAAACTAATGAAAAAGTACATAAAAATAACTCTTTTACTTGTCTTAATATATGACTTTTATACAAAAACTAAAAAAAAATATCAAAAACGTATTTTTAACCGTTCATTACTCTTTTTATTATGATTAGATTTTTATGATAAAAAAACAAATTAAAGCTTAAACTTTCACGAATTCATAGCAATAAACACTCTGTGTTTTTTTAATTGAATGCGTGAAAGTCTCTTAAAAAAAATGATTTTTACAATATTTTCAAATTAATATATTTATCTAACCAGAGCACCCTGACGTCAAAGTTTTGCAAAAAATCATAAACGATGACTTCAAAAAATTTAATTGTTTAGCAAAATGGCAATAGATGCCTATAAACTATGTTTTAAAGACCATAGGAAATGTGGTTAGTAAAGTAACCACCCAACCGCAAAGAGTTAAAAGTAAACATATTTAGTTTGCATCTTAAACATATTATGACTAGACGTATAGAAACTCAACACTTAATGGGTGTACATAATATAATATGTTTACCTATTTATCATTATTTAAGTAGTTGTTCTAAAAATAATTATGATTTGGTGAACAATATTTACAGTAACTAAAATATTGTTGAAATTAAATTGAAACAACCATTATATGTTTACGACAACAATATATTGTTACACAGAACATAGTATAGTTGTCGTAAACATTTCGAACCATGTATTTTCTCTGCGTGTGTTTAGTCTTATTTAAATACATTTTTCTTTACTTACTTTTTTGCGGCCGTATTTCAAGTGAACAATGCTTTTTACACAACAAACTCAAAAAAATTTAAATGAGCAGGACTATGACGTATACGCATATTTGTACTTAGATATGAACGTATGGAATGTTTACAAATTTGCGCTAAGGGTCTGTTAGAAAACAATAACCATGTCAAAGCATAGTGCGTACAATTCTACAGCTAGAAAAAGATTTGGCTTTTCGCATTTTTTGTTGTGAATATTATTTTATTTTTTAAATTATTTTACAGTATTTTTTTCTTTATTTTATTATTACGATTTTTTCAACAAAGGACATGGTCTTTAGTGTATTTAACAGTAGGTGGAATATTAAATGAATATTTGTAATTTCAACGTATAGAGTATATTTTAGTATGTATGTGTAACTTAGCATTATAAATGAGTATATAGGATTGTTTTATAAATTTACCGTAAGTAAATTTAACAATGTATTGTATGTATGTTTGTAAGTGTCATTCATATACTATCATATGTGTTTAATATTTACATATACATTTTTATGTACTTAAATATTCGTATTCGTGTGTGTGTGTTTAGTTGACTGGTATGTGTGTTCATTTCATTGCTGTTGTAAATGTGCGAATAATGGCGCACATTTTATTGTCGCATGACAAATGGCAATATATTATTAAGATTTAAAATGTATGAAAAAAAAAAAACTGAATAAAATCAAAATAAATGAACCTAAGAATAAAACAAAACAAAATAACAAAAAAATTATTTTCAATTCTTAAATTTTTATTTATGAATATTTAACAATATAAAGATGTATGTTCATTAGGGCGGCACTTATTTTGCACTTTTTGGATTTTCGTAATTTTTTTTGGATCAAATGCTGAATCGGATAACGTTTTGAAGTTGCAGAGTTTTTAATATTTTTTAAGTGTTGATGTCTAACTATGCAGATGTAAAAGTGTTACAAAATCGTTAAATCGTTTATGTTTAAAAATGTCCTTGAAATCCGCAAACTTCAAATCGGTCTCACTAGAGTTACCTTTTAGTTAAACATCATACATTGATAACAGATCAAATCGGTTAATGTTTAAAGATTTTCACAATTATAGTACTCCAAATATTCGAATATAACTATTTATTTTGTATCATAGTTGCCACGCCAACTAATCCAATCCCAACAGCCAAACTATATAAAATGACAAGACAGCTATTCAGACAAAGTTTAAAGAATCTTGCAATTATAGTTCTCAATACATTTAGAAATAACTATTTACTTTGTATGGGAGGTATCATATTCTCTGTTCCGATCAGTTATATTTTTGGTTAGACTTCATGCATAGATAAGAAATTGGTTCGTATTATGTTTACGGACTGCCACAATTATAGTTCTGGAGATATTCGAAAATAACTATTTACTTTGTATGGGTGGTGCCACACCCACTGGAAACTTCAAAATAAAAAGTAGGCTGTTCCTTCAATATAGGAACATACAGTAAAAACTACAAGAGAATCGGTCCAGTGGTTAAGGCTCCCAAAGGCTAACAGACAGACATACATTAATTTTTGTATTTAATTTTTAGACTTAAACATACATAGGTAAATGAAATACAATTAGATTTGTTTTTAAACATTACTGCAATGAAATGTGCAACTTTTATGCAGAATATAATTTATAGAATTATTTTTTTAGATTATGGAGAAAAAGGTATAGCAATTGAAAATGAGGGCCATCCTAATGTTGATATGTTATGTAAGACTGATTAAAGTAGCTTCGTACCGCACAATACGAGAGGAATTTAACGGAAAATTTAACATATTCGGGAGTGCCATTACCCAACAGAATTTGGTTGACCGCTTGATTTTTTCTTTATAAAAAAGCTTTTTCAAAGCAGAACTGTCTAGTATGAAATATTAATACAAATATAGGTTTTCATTGTATCAAGTTTTTAACAACAATTAACCTTATATACAGTATTGGCCATAACTAAAGCACCCCCTCAATGGATTTTATCATATCATAATTTTTTGGATAAAAAAGGGTTTTTTGGGATGTATTTTGTACATATTTTATTAACTTATATTGTTAATGTTCATATTGTGTTCATTTAGGAAAGGATAATGAAGACTGGAAGCCGGGCTTATCACGGCAAGAATTTAGTAAACAGTATTCAATTAACAGATCAGTTATTTCCTTGCTGATTCCAAAGATTTTGCAGAATGGTCGTATATCACCGGGGCATTCTGGAAGACTTCCGCGTAAAACCACACGATATGATGATTCCTTGATCAAAGGAGCAATGAAAAACAATCCTACAGCATCAGCTAGTCAAGTAAGAACAAGTTTAAGATTATGCGTTAGCAAAAGAACAATCCGTAGAAGAGCAGTAGAAGCACGATTATTCAGCCGATGACCACCAAAAAAACCGTTTATATCAGCTAATAACAAGAAAGCTAGACTGGAGTTTGCCAAAGCCCACATCGACTGGAGTGTCCAAAAATGGAAGACAGTACTGTTCTCTGACGAATCCAAATACAAATTAAAAAGTTCCTATGAAATAAGGCGTGTACGCAGACGAAAAGTAGAAAGACTGAATCCTATGTATTGCAAAGGAACAATTAAACATGGAGAGGGCAATGTAATGGTCTGGGGTTGCTTTTCAGGCCAAGGAATTGGTCCAATAAAGTTAATGGGATTATGGATCTGTTCATGTACCCTGATATATGGAAAGATGTAATGTTGCCAAATGCCAGTGAAGAGATTCTAATTATAGGGAGGTTCCAACAGGATAACGATCCTAAGCACGCCTCCAAAGTTTGTAAGACTTGGCAACAGAGCAATAAGATTGAAGTTCTTCGTTGGCCTGCTAAATCTCCCGATCTCAATCCTATTGAGAACTTGTGGGAAATTGATAATATAAAAATAAATCGTGAAAATTGCAGAAATAAGGATCGGCAATTTTCACGATTAATTTCAAGGCGTTCTTATAGCCTGGGAAGGAATATCGCAAGACACCATAAAAAGCTTAATATCTGCTATGTCTAAGAGATGTGCTTGTGTCATCCAAAACAAAGGATTTGCAACAAAATATAAATTAAAACATTTTTTATATTTTATCCATGAAGAGTTTTGTCCGTTTTATTTTCCAGCTTTAAATATCTTTTGATTTAATGTTACCTCTTATAGAAATATTAACTTTAAAAGTATTTGTTTATCAATAGTAAATATATTAACAATTGAAAATAATACATAATACAAATTTAAAACTTAGTTTTTATACAAAAAAATATAATATGAAAAAAATTCACTGAGGGGGTGCTTTAGTTATGGCCGATACTGTAGGTCTTAAAGTTTTTTATATATTTTTATACCCTAAAGTGTTTAATGATGGTATATATGTTTGTCATTCCGTATGTAACATTGAGAAATATTCATATATTGTATTGATCCTTATGCAATTCTAAGTTGATTGAGCTATGTCTGTCTGGCCGTCCATCTTTATAAAACACTCTCAATCATGAAACACTCTCAAGTCCAAAATATACAGACAAACTTAGAAGAATTTAAAAATATATATATATATATTATTGTCCTAAGCAGCTTGGTGTTGAAAATCAGTTAAAATTTAATAATATTCATGATATTTTGCACTCACCACTTATATAATAGAATGGCAAATTCTGTTGAAAATGGTAAGAATCAGTTCATGATTTCTCCTAGCCCCTATACAAAGATCTTCCCGAAATATGTTTCTATGGTCTATAAATGCCCATAGAATAGCACTGTCAATACAAAATTCAGCGGAAAAAAGTCTCATGCTAAGAAAAATCATAAGACCAAATTTTTGGTGAATCGTTCCATATTTAATCATATGGGTGCTATAAAGTTCACTTCATTACACATTAATATCTTGTAAATATAGTAATCAGGTTGAATTTATATATAAGCCCCGTATACATAAGCCCCGTATGTATAAAAATCGCTGTACCGAATTGTATAATTGGTTATAGCTTCCATATAAGAACCACTTCCAAAAATCACATTAATCTCCATAAATATCTAAAAATATCGATATCGAAATACAATTCTAAAGAGATTGGTAGTTTATAGTTGAAAAATATCGATATCAAAATATAATTTTAAAGAGATCGATAGTTTATAGTCACCAAGCACACTAGTAGATTTTTTGAATATACACGCAAAGAAAAAATGTAGTTGTGCATGTTTACTGTAACCATTTCAACATTTTCAACAATATTTTAGTCACAGTAACTATTTATATGATTGTGGTAATAATAATATGGGTAATTTACGATTCACATGATTGTATCAACCATATATATGGTTACAGTAAACAAGTATATCGAGCCCTTAGCGCCAAATTATCCTAAGCGACATTTTCAAAATTTTTTTTTATTGCAGAAATTAAAATTTTATGGACCGACTGAAGTTTTAGAGTTCTTAGAATATCAAAATTGTTAATAACTTTAAAGATATAGGGTGTATGCTTTTATCGTAAGTCAATGTTTACATTTTACAGTAAATGGTTTTATCGTAAGCGACACACAGTGGTATAGAAAAAAACAAACAAATGTATCTGTAACTCCTTAACGGTTAATCCGGATTGAATGAAATTTCACTTGGCCGAAGAGGAAGTATTGTCGAGTTTAAGTTTAAAATTTGGACCTAATGGGCTCACCAAGGGTGGGCCAGAGGTCTCCAATTTAGGCCACCTCAGGTATGTCAATTATCTCTCATAGGATAGGAGATATTCGCATTTGAAAATTATATTTTCAACATTTTTAACCATCCTACTCCAGTTTTTTGAAAACAGCGGATCCAAATATTTCCAGATTGGACTAACAACAAATGTATGTGTCAAATATAAAAAGAATTGTTTAAAAATACTGGCCGAGTTCAAAGTTATATGTATTTGAATTTAAAAAAAGCGATTTTTCGCTAGTTTTTTGGGAAAAAAGTACTTTTTTTCTTTTGAAGTTGTCTAAGAAGATGTATAAGGAATTTGTACTTTTTAAAAAGCTTTACATCATTTAAAAAAATTTTTGGTGAGAAAAATGAAAAATTACCTTTTGATTCTTTTACACTTGGTTGTAGTTTGTTAAAAATGCAGCTTTTGGGGAAATTTTTCGTACCATAAAAAGGAAGAACAATTTGGGCACCTTCTGAGTGGCCTTCACTCATTTCAAATTCGAGAACATCCCCAAAAGGCTATGAGTGCATTGTATTGAAACATAGTGATTTTATGAATTGGAAATCATATTCTAACGCATTTATTCCTACTAATATTAAAATAAAATTGAATAGTCTGAGATCGTAAACGCCATAATTAATGCACAATGTAAACAAACTATAAATTGTTTGCTGCCGGTAACTAGCTTGAACGTAATTATAATATATCGCATCAAAACATTTTTAATTCTATGTATAAATTTCAAAATAATAAAAAAAACCTTCTCCTGTAAAATTTGTGATTTGTCGCTTACGATAATTTGGCGCTAAGGGCTCGATATGTTTGTGACAACTATTTATATGATGAAGGATTTACCATATTATGTTGCTCTCGGCTTATGGATATCATAATCTGAAAACAACATATTATGATCAAATTATTCATCATATAAAGGGTTGTCACAAGCATATACATAATTACTGTAACCATATATATGGTTGATACATGTGAATCGTAAATTAACCATATTATTCTTACCACAATCATATAAATAGTTACTGTGACTACAATATTTTTTAAAATTTTGAAATGGTTACAGTAAACATGCACAAATGTTGAAATGGTTACAGTAAACATGCACAACTATATTTTTTTTCTGCGTGTAGATCCACTTCTGAAAATCACTTAAATACTCATAAAGCTCTTACAAATATCTCTTTAAGGTTTAAATTTGCCATAAATAATCCTCATACTTATATACGAAAATCGGTGTTAAGTGCATAAATTGTAAATAAATATCACACGTTATAATGGGACTAAAGGACAAACTTTTATGTAAACTAGTCTTTCTAACAATTCATATATTGTATATATAATTTATTACATAACATTGTCCCACTTCTCATAATAGGAGCTAAGTCCCAATAACAAATATTTAATATGGATATTTAAGTGATTATACCAATTTAACTTCTATAATTTTCAATGTATTTAGTTGGAGGGTATTTAAGATTCCGCACAGCCTATATTCGGCTCTAAATTTTTAAGTATGTGAAACATATCATTACCATTTCGAACAAAAATTACCCGGTATTCTGAAAAAAATACTATATATTACATTGCTAAAGACCTAGACTTAATTACTAATCCCAATGTTGCTTAACACAGTGATATATGTTTATATATTACACCCTATTTTAAATAAAAGTCTTTGCAAAAGAGTGATATGTTTTACTTTAATTTTTTTCATATGATTAAAACTAACTAACCCCCATAGACTACAAAAGCATATACATCGGTGTGGGGTGTTTATTTTTTCATTTGCTCTCACCGTATGATTTATTGCAATCACATTATTTTACGGATTATAATTCCCCATTCGTAAATGGTGTGGTAAAATATTGATATAGTCAAATCCACCATAGAGTTTATTAAATTTGCGTATTTCGTAAATTTTTCATCTGCATTATGTAAAGAATAAAAGTTTTTGTTTATATTTCTGTCGGTGTTAGTATTCTTATTATTGTTATGTATTTTTTTAATTTGATTTTCAAAAAGAAAACACCAAGCAACCACTTTATTTCATAGAATTATTATTTTTTATGCTTTATTAGAGCGTTAATATGACTCTAAGTCATATTTTTCTCCTCTTTTTTTTTGCAGTTTATGTAGTTTTTTTTTCTTCTTCATACTTTATTGTATAAAGTTGAAAAGCCTGCGTTAGCGTATAAGTTTGGAACACAGCAGTCTATCTCCTTATGCCATTATAGTCAGCATTGGCTTTTGTTTCTTTTTGTATCTTATTATTTCTCTAGCTGTTTTTGCTGTATTATTATAATTTTCTTTAATACTTACTAGCGGCAATGGTGTGTAATTTGTCATCGCGACCAACAACGTGAGTTTTGCGATAAAAATGTAACATTCATCTTATTCAACTACTGCCGCTCCAAATCTGCATGAATAGAAGAACACTCGTAGTTTTCACTGTATAATGGCTACTTAACCTGTACAAACAGTTACATACATACATTCTCCGATGCATCAGTGTTTGTCTGAAACACTGTGGTGTATAGGGGAGTATCTTAGTTCTGTTGTTTGTATTTTATTGCTGGCAATGTTCATAATGAAATAAATTGTATTACATTTATTAAGAGTATGTTAATTTTAGTTGAATTTTCATTGTTTTTTTTTACCCTACACCATCATAGTGTACAAAAATAACACCCACCTTAAAGTATACCGATCGACTCAGAATCGCTTCCTGGGTCCGCCCGTCCATCCATCCGTCCGTCTGGCTGGCTGGCTGGCTGGCTGGCTGTCCATGTAAACCCTGTGTGCAAAGTACAGGTCGCAATTTTGAAGACATAATTTTTTCGACAAAAACAAAGCCCATTGAAACTGGCTGTAATCTGTCCATTATTTCACCAAGCCCCTTACAAATGGCCTCCCGAAATAGGAGTTTATCACTCATAAATGTTGAATTTATATACGTATCTACACAAATTTTGCTTATATATACAGAACTCATGTCAAAAATTTTTAATTATGATCGGTTCATAATTAGTCATAGTTCCCATATAAAACCCGGTTTCGAAAATCACTTTAACGTCCATAAATCCTAAAAATGTTGGTATACACAAAACATTCTACATAAATAACTTCCATATAGACATAAATCACACGGCCTAATTTCATGGTGATCTGTCCATAATTGGTCATAGCTCCCATATAAGGTCCACTTCCGAAAATCACTCACGAATATAAATTTTCGAAATTTTAAAAGAAAAATATTTTTGGTCATTTACTTAATGTAGGGTATTTACTTGTTTTTTTTTTATATTTTAAACCTCCTTGGAATTATTTTTTATAAGACTTGTGCAAATACTTAGGTTTTTTTATTTTAATATAATTTTTATTTTATTTATAATTCCGAATACTTGTGTAAGATTATGTTTTTTTTTTTTTACTCATAAATATATGAAAATTAATTTATTTTTTATTTTCAGCGACATATTTCAAGAATATGTACATTGAAATTCCCAAACATAAAAGTCAAATTTTCGACAAGGCATTGCACAAAAATTCTAAATTTGCTTTGGTTTGCCTTTTATCGAGGTTTATAGTTCAAATTTTATACAAGAATGATGTAATATCGCTCAATTTCTATTGTATAATTTTATACTAGTTTGACAGCCGAGTTTTTTAATTTAAAAGTGTGCCGGGTGGAATATTGTGACACTAGGTCTAAAAGTTAAGAGCTGAAAATTTGAGCCAAATCGTACAACGATTTCGGGTCGTGCATCGAGGTCAAAGGTCAGATATATGCAAAATTTTACTATTTATATGAAATAAATTTGTGAAACTCCTTAACTTTCTTCATTATTTTACAGAAATAAGTTTTGATTATTTATATTATTAAAAATTACGTTAAAAAAAACGTTTGGAGATTAACCCAATATCTCCTTTGGGTCAAAAAGACCCACAAACTGTATTATCGCTAAAATTTGGAAAAAATAAAAATTTTTCAGTTTTTTAAAAATATTGCTACTAAATAAATACTACTAAATAAAGAATCGAAATGTGTAAGCAATTGTCCTTGTAATGAGATATAAGTGACAAAAATTAGTTAAATACTGTTAAATTTATTACAAATTCCTCAGACCATTAACGTGCCTCAGGCCTCTTGAACACGAAATTAACATATATTAAGAAATATTAAAATAAAAGGTAATTTTTACTGAGTTTTTGTCCTTATAGGATACCGTTAACCTATTCGCAGGTATGGCCTAAAAAATTTATTTTTTTTAACGGCAGTTTCAAGTCTCCAATCTCCATGTCACTCTAATATATACATATAGCAGCTTATCCAATTCTATGTGTCCTAGTTTCAATATATTTTTCTACAAATTATTTTCTTTTGAACACAGGATATTGAACCTAAAAATTATCACTGGGCAAAAGAAAAATCAAAAAAATATATCTACCATTTTCTAATGATGTTCTATTGTATGGTTAACGACACAAAAATTCAGAGTGAGGACATGATATAAAAAATATTGATTAAAAATTTCCTTAAATTTCGAAGAATAGTCAATACCACAAACCTCTTGCGAAGCATAAAAGGTGATAAATTTAAACAATATCCTTTAAGCAAGGATATTTTTAAATTCAATAAATTGATACCATAAACTGTTTCTTAAAATTATTTCAGCTTTTAAAGCATATCAATTACAATATCGAAACATAATTATATAAGTTTTTAATTGTCATAAAACTTAAAAAAATTAACAAGTAAGAATGTTATATTCGGCTGTGCCGAATCTACTATACCCACCATCAATATGTAGTTTTGCCCTTCTATGTGGACTTGAATTAATTATGTACAGAGTTTGATGGAACTGTACAGAGTTAGATGGAACGATTAATTTCTTAAAACTTTAAAAGACTTGTGTCGACATTTATGTTAATGTAATTATATACAAATTATTTATTGACAATCAAATGTATTTCTGTTATAGTGGTTTTACTAAACCTTTCTACACAAAAGTTGGTGGAAAGTTGTAGGTTCATATAAAACTTGTTTATGTCCAACTTTATCACGATATTGATTATTATACGGCAATTATGAATGTTAAAGTCATTTTCTGAGGGGGACCTTGTATGGGGGCTAGGGACATATGTTGCCCGATTTTTACCATACTTTACAGTATAATTTCAGAATACTTTGAACAAATTTGTGAAAAATTTAATCAGAATTGCCGCATAATCAACATATTTGTGGCTGCTAAAACAGTATTCCAGGAGACATTTGTATGGGGGCTAGGTGAAATCATGGATCTTTATTGCAAATCTTCAATACAAGCCAAACCTTATCAACAGAGAGTATTTGTGGAAAATAGACGGGCGGACGAACATAGCTAGATCGTCTTAGAATCGTATGAGGACCCAGAATATATATAATAAAATGGGTCTGAATAATTACTAGAGAATTCAATCGAATAACCGTTAATCGGTTAACCGATTAATTTTGGTCGGTCAACTGTTCGAATAATTACAAATTTTCGATTTTCAAATAACAAATAAACCGATTAATTTGGGTCGATTAACCGAAATTTATTCTTTTTTAAACTTTAACATATTTGTTTGTATTTATTTTTCCATTTTAATTCAAATACAAATGTCAAAGTAAAATTACATATTTTTTCGAACATCCAAGAAATATGTTTAGTATGTTATGTGTGTACTAACATATTTAGATATTGGATATTCTTTATCATGCATTACTTTCAATTTCTCCAACATCTACAATCAGCGAGAGTTTTTTACAAATCAAGTTTTATTAAATCTAAAGAAAAAAAATCGTTTACAAGAAAAACATTTAAATTATATTCCTTTTTTAAAAGATCTCAAAATCCTAAAAAAACTCACATGTATAAAAAGAATTTCAAATAACATATTTTTTAGCTATTACTTATTTTTTGATTGAATTGTTATATTTTTATGTTTTTGTTCTTTTTATTAATAAAATACTTATATATATTGTATACAAAATTCGTGGTTTTATTTTCAATTTAAAATTAAAATAGAAATTATTCGGTTAATCGAATAATTTAAAATTAACCGATTTAATCTAAACCCCGATTAATTATTTGCTCCATTTGCCGATTAAACCAGAAACCCTATTAATTGAATACTCTAGTAATTACTCAGTCTCCATCAACATATATGCTCTATTGAATTCACTAGTTAAAAGAGTTTTTTCCTTTTGAAATCTTGTATAACTTTTTTTTCTGATTTGTTGACCGCAAATGTAGCAAAATAAATTGATTTTTTCACACTGCATATTGAAATTGTCAGGCATCTACACAAATCAGTATCATTTCCGGTAATTGTTAAATTTTTTTACTGCGTTTTGGTGACTGCTTAGTTTTAAGATTGATTTCCAAATTAGTTTTAAACATTTCTGTGTCTTTATACGTTTTTACTTAAATTTAAAAATCTTTCCTGTTTTTCATTTGTTAGCCTTTATTTAAATTTCCATTTGATATATCTTTTGGTTAAAAAATAAGAAAGTATGATCCCCTACACTGAGAAACATTTTTTTGGTTATATGGGAGCTATGACCAATTATGGACAGATCGCCATGGAATTTAGTCACGTAATTTATGTCTATATGAAACTTATTTCTGTTGATTTTTATGTGGATACCAACATTTTTAAGAGATTTATGCTCGTTAAAATAATTTTCGGACCCGGTCCTTATATGGGAGCTATGACTAATTATGGACCGATCGTCATTTGATTTGAATTTATTAACTTTTAATTTTTTGGTCAGGGATGTTAAACCGAAAGCTTAGGGTCTGATTCAGAAATTACTTAGAAACGTTCAAAAGTTATTTGAAAACTGAGAGATTGTCTTAGTCGGGGCCTTAAGGTAGGGCCGTACATGGCAAATATTTGAATAAAAAGACGTAACCATTAAATAAAATACAAGGTGGCGCAAAAGTAAACTTCCGATGTTTTTTGGCTGTAATTAAAAAAAAAAATTAAAAACTTTGATTCTTCTTGTGGATTATTTTTATTTGGTCTTTTAATTTTTTTTACATCAAGTCAAGAATACGATGTCATGTAAATGGCTGCCGCCACAGTTGATTGTCATTTGAGCCCTTTTTATGGCATTTTCCATCACTTTGGCCAAAACTTCCGGCGATAGGTCCTCACATTCTTGACGGATATTGTCTTTAAGAGCTGCAAGAGTCTTTGGCTTGTTGACATAAACTCGCGACTTCAAAAGGCCCCACAAAAAGAAGTCTAGAGCGGTCAAATCAGACGATCTTGCTGGCCAGTGCAAATTGCCAAAACGGGAGATTAGGCGCCCGGGAAATGCATCCTTCAGCATATCGGTTGTGGCACGTGCAGTGTGTTCCGTTGCACCGTCCTGTTGGAACCACATGTTTTCCAATCCCAATTCATCAAGTTGCGGCAAAAAGAACTCGTTGATCATTGCTCTGTAGCGCTCACCATTCACAGTAACCGTTTGGCCCGCGACGTCTTCGAAGAAAAAAGGTCCGATGACTCCTCCAGCGAAAACAGCACACCATACAATGACTTTGAGCGGGTGTAATGGCTCTTCGTGGGTTACACGCGGATTTTCAGTGCCCCAGAAGCGTAAATTTTGCTTATTTACGTACCCGCTAAGATGGAAATGGTCCTCATCACACATGATTATTTTTGATGAAAAATCATCTTCCTCTTGGTGGTGATTAAGGATGGCTTTAGCGTATGTTAGACGCGATTGGCGGTCAGCAGCTAACAGCTGATGCACCATCTGGACTTTGTACGGAAACATCTTCAAATCTTGTACCAAAATTCGCTGTAAAGATCGTCGACTGATACCCATTTGCGTGGCACGTCGTCTGGAAGATGTCGACGGCGCTTCCATGACATCCTCGGCTACAGCAGCAATATTCTCTGCAGAACGGCTACTTCGGGATCTACCACGCCTGGCAGCATCTCGTGTTGTGCCAGTCTCTTCGAGGCGAGCGGGTAAACGTCGCAGTGTTTCACCAGTAGGCGTTGGACGGCAGGGAAATCTGCGACGAAATTCACGTTGTGCCAAAGTCACCGACCGATTATTGGTCAAATAAATAGTCAGCAATATTCCGCGTTCTGGAGCGTAACATTGTTTATTAACGTGTACTTCGCATGTGTTTACTACACAAATGTCAAAACAGAACTGCCATTAGGGGCCAATCGCAAAATTTATAGCATTTTCTGATAGGAGGATTACTTTTGCGCCACCTTGTATATATTATTGTAATTCTTTTACTTCATAAACTCCTTTTACTTAGGAACAAATAATTAGTTTTATTTTATTTGACGCTGTAAAAATCACTTGTAAGAGAAAACAACGTTAAACAAATTTGAGCTAAAAAAAGTGGTTACGCTTTTTTGAGTAAATATTTGCCATGTGTGATAATACCTTTAGTCGCTAATTACACTATGCTACACCAGAAATCAATTTCAAACAAATGAGTTTTGATGATTTTCTAACTTTATTTCACTAATCAAAAAAGTGCTAAAGGAAGCCATCGAGAAAAACTATTTTCGAACTCTATGTACTCCAATAAAACATAATACTTTTAAGGTAAGGTCAGATTACGCAAATTATTTGACACAAAATGTTTCATGTGTTTGATCAAAATTACATCAAATAATCCATGGCTTGATTTTGTGGTCACACTGTACACATTTATTTGCCATATTAATACTATCAAACACACGAAGGGGAAAATATATTTGTCTTGTGGTCACAGTTATGGTAATAATTTTTCTAAATAATTATTAAATAAAGCTGTAAAAAAACTTTCATTTCATTCATCAATAAAAAATACATATCTAGAAAGTAAAATACTACTAGATTTTGCTTTAAATTTGAAAGAATTGTGAAATTTCAGTACTTTTATTTTAACGTCAAATATTTTATGTTCCTAGTTTGAACAGAAAATATTTTTGCACGGCAAACAAGAAAACAGCTGAATTTGGTCAAACAAATTTATTTGCCTATAAGAAAAATTTCTTGTAATGTGACCAATGTGTGACCACTAAACAGCAAATATTTTCCTCAATTTTTTATTTGATCTTGCAATTCATTTGCAAGATCAAATAGCGTCAAATAACAGCTGTTGCATCATTGTTATCGCAAAAGTAGTGTTGCTATATCTTAAAATAAAAATCGCAAAATAATGAAAACAAATCGCGAAAAGAACTCAAGCTTGAACAATTTAATAATATAATATTAAAAGTTTATTTATTAAATTATATTACTATCAACGCATTAAAATTTGTAGGTATAATTGTACTTAAAATCTACAAAATATCCCTAATATAATTAACAATTTTGGAATTTTATTGTATTTGTTTTGGCTTTGTTTGGATTTTGAACTAAAAATCGCATTATTCAAACAAAACGAATGTTACTATGATGAACTTTACAATAATCAAATAAGTTAACTGTTAAAAAGAAAAAGTATATTTTTAAAATGTTGAAACCAAAGTACATACAAGTAGTCCAACTCTTTGACAGCAGTACCTAACTATATATTGGACGCAAAACGAAATGAAAATGTGCTAGAGATGTAAAATAAAATTATAAAGCTCTGTGTGTTAAAGAATTAACGAGAATTAAACTATATTTAATCGACAATTTTTTCTTAAAATATCGAGACATTTGATGTGTACATTTTTCACAAGGGTGTTGAATTCACACGGTACTCATTTATGTGAGAGAGTAATATTGAAAAATAGAGTCGGACTACTTGTTATACTTTGGTTGAAACTATACTTATATTTAGAAGGAAAAATGAAATTCATAATTGAAATTATTTTTTTTTTAATAAAAATTATTAATCGAACAGGACTTTCACCAAACTTTTTTCATTCTGAATGTTCACAAATATTATATTAGCATTAAAAAAAATTAAGCAGATCATACTGTTTAAGAATTAATTTTTAATTGCAATCCAATCATAATATTTATGTATGTCTAAACTATTTTCTTTGATTTTAAATTCAATAAATATTCCATTCATTTGAGCAATTTTAAATTTTGTAAATAGAAAAACTCCATGTATAAAAACAATCAAACATCAGACTATGTTATACGTATACAAATATAATCGCATACAAATGAAAAAATCGCAACATAGACTTCATGTCTTCAATTAGTTTTTCTCCCAGTGAAGAAGAAGACTTCATTTATTGATGCCATTTTTTTAGTGAAAATAATTTAAATAAGAATTTTACAAGAAATATTGATATGTATTATAGTTAAAGAATAAAAATAGTGCAATTTTGTTTTTAATTTAGTACCAAAAATGTTTAAATATTCTCCTATTTATTCCGCTGTGTTGAGCAAATAATTTTCTTTGTTTGCTCTATTTGTTCAAACAATTATTTCATGAAAGTATTTGATATAGTGTGACCACACGGCAAATATATTTACTGATTCTTTTTCGCAGCAGTTTGGTCAAACAAAAAGTGAAAAATTAAATTCACTATATGATAACAAAATTCAATAAAGCTTTAATAAAATAATTGTTTTACAATTAGAAATAAGTGCATTAACCTTAAATAGATTTGTAAGATCAAATTATATATTTTTTATGTATTTATATAGCTAGTGGTCACACTATGTTCACATTAAGAAAATATTTTGTTTGCCGACAAATAAATTTGTTTGACTAAAATCATCTGTTTTGGTGTTTGCTCTAAGTTTTATTTGTGGTCAGATTCAGACAATGAAATATTTGACGATAATCGTCAAATATTAGCTGTGTCTGACCGTACCTTTAGTTACATAATACTTTTGTATCACTGTGTTATTTTTGAAATTGTTCCTTTAATTAATTTTTTTAACGCTAATTGTAGTCATATGTATGTTCACAAATAACATTAGCTTAAACGCACACATAAATTATTTGTTTAATTACAGCAAAATGTTTTAAAACTATTTAGTAGAATTAAGTAAGTAGGAGACAAGCATTCATTTTCATTAAAAATACTCAACAAATTTCAACTAATTAGACTAACTCATTCATGAATAAAAATATAATTTATTTTGTATTAAATAAATATAATGCCATTATTAAAGGTAATTTATCGCCTTTATCATTATTTACTTTTAAGCGATAATATACGATACAAATACAAACACACATGCACCTACACATACGCATATACATATTCTATAAATGTTTAAGTATATGTATGTATTTGTGTGGGGGGTAGAAAATTAACATATCAAACTTTTAATTACATTCACATGATTGTTAAAATGTACCTACATGTTGTTTGCCGTATAAGTTTTTCTTATTTTTGTAATTTAGGCATAAAATTAAGAATTAAATACCTAAAAATGAACAGAACTAAATGAATATACTCACGTTTTAGAAAAATATATTAAAACATAAACAAGTTCTACAATTTTGTGATACAGTGAGTGGAAATACAATTATTTTTGTTTAATAACAGACTCGTTGGTAACATGGGGGATGCATGAAAGACTTCGCTGTTGTGATAGGACAAGATCATGTGGATACTTCATAATATAGAACTTAAATAAAACTAAACAAGTACTAGAGCCATATTCGGCTGTGCCGAATCTTATATAACCTTCATTAAATTATACTTTAAAATAAAAATTTTCAATATTTTTAGGTAAACAAAATTTAAATTTTTATTTTTAATTTTTTAAAATTTTTGATTTTGAAATACATTTTTTTTTTTTTTTGCTAAATTTTTTAGTAATTAAAAATTTGTATGACAAAATCATTTTTTTGGTGAAAAAAAAATTCGAATTATACAATACTTTTCCCGATTTTTACCTATGTTAGGTCCGATTTACTTTAACTTTATATACGCCATTGCTAAGGTCTTTGAAATATCTATCATCACATATCCATATTATCTATATTAATGACTTAGTAATCCAGATATAGATCACAAATAGGTACAAAATCGAGGTTGTCCGGGTTTTTTCTTATATTTCAGCCATATCACAGTGGGGCAGAATCAAAATTTTTTGGAAATGGATAAAATTTGACTTGGGCGTATCCAAGGAGAATTCGAGTTTAAGATATTAAAATGGACCCTACAAATGCTCCAGAGGTGGCGCTATGGGGGCTCAAATTGGGGTACCTTCGACATGTAAAATTTTTAAACACGTGCCATTTTTTTGTTTCCCATCCGATTTCAAAGATTTGTAAATTTTTGGAAAGCGCTTGGCTAGGTCTTGAAAACTTATGCTTGCTTGTGCTATTTATGTCTTATAGTTTCAGAGTTATAGGCATTTAAAAAATGGAACTTTTAAAATTTTGCAATACCTTGGTCCGCTTTTTTTAAAATATAGGGCTTACTTTTGAACCGAATGGACTCGAATTTCTTTTGTTAGTTAGACAACTAAATTATCAATTTCAGGACAATACCAATTATGGATCTAAAAATAAACGATTTCCAATTTCAAATTCAAAAAATAGTAAATTTTTGCTGTTTTTTGGACGAAAAGGTGACTTAACTCTTTTTTATTAAAAAAAAACTTTCGTTTAAGAATATATAACAATTTTATGTGCTTCCATAAGGTATCTTTATGGAGAACATTTTTTTATAAAAGACATGTCTTGTTTTTCGAATATGTCGGGCGTACACCCTTCGGAATTTTACCTATTTTTTTTATCAAAATTTCAACTTTGGGCCACATGTTCTAAAATCCCAAAGCTGGGATCAGAAAACTGAAAGCAGCTTTAGAAAATTTGATGTGATCCCTATTTATTACCAAAGTATTTTCCCAGCCTCGAAGGAAATGTGGACCCTATAGGGAAAATTGTAAAAAATACCATTTTTGGGATTTTCGCTCCAATTTTTAGGAATTGCGGGATGCCCTTTGACCTTTTAACAAGTTTAAAAAACGTGGAAAATTTCATTGAGTTTTGTCAATAAATAAAGATTTTATTGCATATTACATATTTACTGAGTTTCCAAAACTAAAAATTGTAACAAAATTTTAATAGGATTGCAAATATTAGGAACAATTTGATCCACATTTATTCCGAACTAAGTTTTTGTTTAGACAAGTTAATTTTTGGTGTTACTTTAAAACACCGTTCTTCAAAAATATTTCACATATCCCGATCGGACCATCCGTTTAGAAATGCCAGATTTATATCCAAAAATTTTTGATTCTGCCCCACTGTGCATATGTGAGCAACCCAACCTGGTCTATAGCGGATATATTGATGTATTTATCATGTATGTAAGTTATTTATGAGCTACGGAAAGATGATTTCAACATACAGAGGGATCGACTCCGCTATCTATAACGATACAGAATACATATTTTGTGGGTAGCAAATCAAAAATGTAGAAATTACAAACTTATATATACCCTTGCCACTTAAAATGAAGGGTATAAAAATCTGAGAAATCAATTGTCAGTCCATAATTTTTCGTTTAATAATAATGTGATTTAACTATAAATATCAACATAATGTAACTCACTGTATTTCTACTTACATATGTATAAATTTGATTTTTCTATGTGTGTATGGGAGTATATGCATGTGTTTTTATAAGCTTACAAATATTACACGCCCCGTGGCAACTAAGCCAATTAGCATTTATGTCCTAAACTTAAACGTATGAAGCAACAACACAGCAGCACCAAAAACAACAAAACTCCTTAAAGTGTAGGCAAAAAAATCTTTTGGCTGAAATTGATGTGAATTGTATGTGTTTGTTATATTTCATCAAATGACACTTTGTTTCAATTTTCATGCATCCCCTATATACAAGCAGACTTGTTCTATAACGATTTGATACTTGTACGTATGTACATTAGGGAAGCCCCTTTTAAAATTAAAGTTTAGTTTGTTTAAGGACTTTGTGCTTTTTTAAGACTTTTATTATTTATCTATATTTCTCTCAAATAAAATATATATCGCTTATTCCCACCAGCAAAAAGATCGGGGTGTATTGAGTTTGTCATTCCGTTTTTAACATATCGAAATATGTTTTGGGTCCTTATTAAATTCTAAGTCTGTTGTTGTCACGATAGGGCCTCGCGGAATGCACGTACGGGGGTGGAATTTCCCCCAAATATTGATTTTTGATGAGAGCCTCCCTAATATACACGTGAACAAACGTCTCTTTGCTGCAAAACTTTAACTTTTTCACTTTTTTGTTATTATGTTGTTCGCATTTATGCCTGTAGCGTCTCTTAACCTAAAAATTCATCTATATACTCTACCTTTACAACAACTGCCATAGTCATTGTATTTACGCATTCACGTATTGATTTCGAACGTGTGTTTCTATTTGCCACTCACATACTCTGGCAACCAGAGTGTACTCAGTCAAAACATTTTTTTCCCCCCTTTATATATATATATACCACCTACATATGTACATTCATGTTGCGACTTTATGAAGTTATGGCTCGTTGCGTTTTCCTGTGATTAATACGAAAATATTTGGTGATACAGATTTCAGGCAAAAGTATATTGTAACAATTTATTGTTGGCTTAAGATAAATTCAAAATCACCCTTCTCAAAGGCGCATAAAATGGTGAAAGAAATATTCTTAAACACTTCTCATATTTCAGTATATTAATTCCGGTAGGTAATAAATAAGCAGCAAAATTGAATTATTTAAACAAGATTATCTATTTTTATTGCAATTACGACTAATATTGAATATGACAGTGAGGAAATAGATACATGTTAATCTAAGCACTTTCATCATGTTCAGTATTTAGGAACAAATTAGTCAGTAAAAATTCTATAGAATTTTGTCGAATTAGATAATTATTCCACTCAGATAAAACAACAAATTAGAATAGCTCTCTAATTTACTATAAATCATGGTATATTTAAGTACCCACTCCCCTGTGTGTAGGGTGCAAACACATTCTAAATGTAGGTTAGCAACGAAAAATATTGTTTTAGTTAAAAGATTTCTGGAACGACAAAGTGAATGAATTAAAGATTTTTCGAAGCAGAAAGAAAAAGAAAAAATGTCATCCATATGTCATTATAATTGTTGGTATTCGATGTTTGAGTGTCAAACTCATACGCTTCTCGTTGTTGCTTTCATTATTTTGCAAGTGTCTGTAAGTGTATTGACGCAGCCAGGAAATTTTCTTTGAAACTTTTCAATATTATTAAATTGTTTATCTGCTTAGTAAGATTCATAAGAGTTTGAGCCGCTTTTATGAAGAAATCATAAAGCATACATTTAAAAACAAAGTTTTCTAATGAATTTTTAATCCAAATGAAGTTTTTAATGTGAGACATATTTAGCAAATATTTAAGTTAAAGACTTATTAGGAAACTCAAATATTTTCAAGAATTGTTGAAACTAAATTCAGATTTATTTTGAATTTCGAGACCATAACAAAAAAATCTATAAATATTATGATAATTTATCAATTAAATCGAATAAGAAAGTGTAGTCGGTCAAGTCCGAACATATAATATCATACACTAAGTAAATGAGTACAAAAATTATTTTAAAATTTCAATAATATGGACCAATTATGCACCGATCGCCTTTAAATTAGGTCTCGTGATGCCATATAAAATTGTGTAAATATATTTTTGGCGAAAAGTGATATGGTGATATAACAATTTTTCAAATATTTCAGTTTTTTTAATATAAAACATACAATAGTTATTAAAAATTCGTGTAGAAATAGGAAATTTTTTAAAATTTTTTTGGCCATATTCTCATAAAATTTTGATTTTCCTCATTACACAAAATCATGTAAGAAGTAGGGTTCTATAGCTGATACAAGAAGTCGACCTTTTGAATTTTTTAAGATTTTTAAAAATTCACTTTTCAAACTTTCGAATTTTTAAAATTTCAACTTTTTTTTACTTTTCAACTTTTCACCATATCTTAATGTAGCAAATATATGGTCGCTAAATTTATTGATGAGAAAAACGAATTTATTTAAAGTATACAACAAAAATAAAAAATTTACTTTTATCAACTTTTCGACTTTTTTGAGATGACGTAATCGATTTGTTCAACCAAAAGTTGATTTTTTTTTTAGTTTTGTAAAATATTTTTATTGCGAAATTATTTTATGTTTTTCAACTAGGTGGTTTTCAGCTATGCAATAAATGTATGATATCCGTATAATAACGTACAGAAGATTGTGGGTGTATGACTTCAAAATATGGAATTTACAATATATGGTGGGTTTTTGGTTTTAATAACTTAAGGACTGAGATCGAAAAATTCTTAACACACGTTTTTCATTAAAACTTTTAAACCAAGTATTATTTGATATCTTTTTTATCAAGTTACCTTTGTAAAGCATGTCAGTTATTGCATTTAATTTTACTTATATTCTTTTGTTTTTAAACTGATTTAAATGAGTGACCAAAAAAAAGTGCGTACTAAAATTATTAAATATTTTCAACAAAACCCAACTGGGTCTTACAAAAATTTTGCCAAACAATCAAAGGTCTGCCATCAAACTGTTTTCAATGTTATCGAACAGTACCGGGAGAACTTTTCCGTTGACAGAAACCTGGTTCAGGTAGAAGGAATGGTCCACATGATGTTTATGAAGCCAATAAATAGAAAGCATTTTCAAAAGAGCTTCCAACACATCCGGTAGGAAATCAGCCCGGTTAGCTCAGTGCTCGGACTATTTGGTACGAAAAGTTAAAGCTAATGCTGGTTTAAAAACATACAAGATTAAAAAAGTTCCTGACAGGAACGCTGCTAAAATTTAGAGGCCAAAAACAGAGCACGGAAATTGAAGTCAAGTTTTATAAAAAAAATACTTCTGCTGCATAATGGATGACAAAACGTATGTTCTGGCAGATTTTTCGCTGCTTCCGAGTCAAAATTTTTATATTGCTGATGCTTGAGGGATTGTTGAAGAAAAGTTTAGGACCCAAAAGCAGACAAAATTTCCAAACAAGTTTTTTGTATGTCAAGCAATATGCAGTTGCGACCAAAAAGCCAAACATTTGTTACAAAGGGCTCTATAAATACCGAAATTTACATCAAAGAATGTTTACAAAAAATTTTGCTTCCATTCATAAGACTTCCTAATGTGTCCACTTATTTTTGGCCTGATTTGGCATCATGTCATTATGGAAAGAAAGGTCTTGAGTGGTAAAAGAACAATAATATGGTATTTGTGCCAAAAGAGGCAAATCCTCCAAACTGCCTGTAGCTAAGTCCAGTGGATAGATATTGGGCTCTTGTTAAAAGAGAATTGAAGAGCACAGAAAAGATGTCCAAAAGTGTGGACACCTGAGATGGACAACCTGTACGAACAAAGTGACAGAAAGCTATAAAAACCATTATGGAGGGGTTTCCGAAAAAGGTTCAAAATTTCATCATTAATGATTTGAACTATAAAAATAATTTTTTTTGTAAGTTGTAATAATAATTTGAATCAAATAAAAAAAAATCAAAACTGTAAGTTTAGTGGTTTCATTTTTATTAACATAAATGTATGTTAAGAATTTTTCGATCTCAAATCTTATACGTAATTTTGAAGGGTACATCTCTATCAGTTATTCCCATTAAGTTGTTGAACAACAGAGTTTTGTTTTGCTTCAAAAATGTTGAATCTTGTACCAACGAATCGTCATATGCGGAAAGTTTTGCTTTACTTCTTTACACCATGAAAATTGTTGTAAAACTCAACAAGAGCTTACAAAATCATTGAGATTCGTTTGAAACAATCATGACAATGCTCGCCCACATGTTGCAATACCTGTTAAAAAGCATTTTTAATGAAGTGGTTGGGAAGCTTTGCCTCATCTGTTTTATAATCCATTGCGTATTTGCAATATTTATGAAAAACAAGTAAGAAAGTATGGTCGGTCAAGCCCGACCTTATAATACCCTACACTAAGTAAATGAGCAAAAACATTTTTCTTTCAAAATTTCAATAATTTATGTTCGTGAGCGATTTTCGGAAGTGGGCCTTATATGGGAGCTATGACAAATTATGGACCGATCACCACGAAATTTGGTCACGTGATTAATGTTTGTATGAAAGTTATTTATGTTGAATTTTATGTGTATACCAACATTTGTAGGAGATTTATGCTCGTTAAAATGATTATCGGAAGCAGGCTATATATGGGAGCTATGACTAATTATGGACCGATCATAATAAAATTTGGTGACATGAATTCCCTATATATAAAACTTATTTGGACAAAAACTTGTGTAGATACCTATATAAATTAAACATTTGTGACGGATAAAATCCACTTTCGGGAGGACATTTGTATGGGGGCTAGGTCAAATAATGGACCGATTTCAGCCAGTTTCAATAGGGATTGTCCTTGGGCAGAAAAAATGATATGTACCAAATTTTATCGAAATATCTTTAAAATTGCGACCTGTACTCTGCGCACAAGCTTTACATGGACAGCCAGCCAACCAGCCAGCCAGCCAGACGGACGGACGGACGGACGGACATCGTTTAATCGACTCAGAAAGTGATTCTGATTCGATCGGTATACTTTAAGGTGGGTGTTAGACTAATATTTTTGGGCGTTACAAACATCTGCACAAATCCATTATACCCTCCCCACTATGGTGGTGTAGGGTATAAAAATATATAAAAATTTAAAATTTTTTTGTAACGAGTAAAATCAGAAACACTATAGATTCGGTATTAAAGCGTATGGTAAAAATAATCTTGGAATCACTTCTAGATGTCGTTCTGTGAAAACAATTTTGTAAAGCTAAAGTGCCCATATTGAGTATGAACTTGTAATGGATTATATCAATGTATAAAATATTCACATCAAATTATTTCGCAATAACTTTACAAGCCTTAATCAAGCTCATTACAAACTAAACTAGATCCATAATAAGAGGGACATATACATAATGTTTTTAATCAAATAATGTTGTGAATAATGAAAGGCATTATAATTTATTATGTATTTTGTTATTACATATTAAAATGCATAAATTTAAAAAAAAAATATCGCGTTGATATTGCAATTTCTCCCCTATATAACGTATATAAATTAATATGCAGTATGATTAATTAGTTTACACTTTGACGCTGAAAACATTTTTATTATTTATTTTACAAAAGGGTTGGAATTTTTATATGTAAAGGGTTTTCCAACAAGAGGTGTTATTTACAATCAACCGGTTTTTCGGTAGCGGTCACTTTTGAAGCTTTTATTCTTTGACATTTGAATAAACTACGAAATTACTAAAAATTGAACGATACACGCTTCAACAACACACTGAAATTATTAAAATCCACTACAAAAATGGTGAAAATCTTGCAGTCACAGTTCCCAAAACTAAAGCATTTTTGGGTCGTCGTAAAGCACCCTGTCGGACCGCAATACAGAAGTTGGTGGAAAAATTCGAGCTGTTGGGACAAGTTAGTGATGTGAAGAATAAAACCCGTATACGTCGCTTAAGAACAACTGAGAATATTGCTGCTGTAGCCCAAAGTGTTGAATAAAACCCAGGTTTGTCCATTCTTCGTCGTTTTTTGGAATTTTATGGTCGGAGTTGGATGATGTTGATCCGGACAACGTTTACTTGCAACAAGACAGTCTACGTGTCACACAAGCAACGAAACCATAGCTCTTTTACGGGAAAAGTTTCCGAATCGTGTTATCTCTGGAAGAGGTGATCACAATTGGCCACCGAGATCTTGTGATTTAACACCTTGCGACGTCTTCCTTTGAGGCCAAGAGAAAGATAAGGTCTACACCAACAGCCCAGCGTCTATTCAAAATTTCAAAGATAGAATTCGTGAGGCTATCGAGGACATAAGTCAGCCACTTTGCGAATTGGTTATGGAAAATTTCATGAAAAGGATATGGTATGTTATGTCCTTAGCAAGCGTGGAGCCAGAGAGGGTGGGGTTTAAATTAATCTAAAATATGTTGTTCTTTATTTACCATCCCCCTAAATAGTCCATAGTGTACTTAAATGTATATTGCATGTTATTTTATTAATAATATTCGATCTATAGATATTGGTAAGAACAATTCTCTAAATAACTTGGTACATAAAAAAGTATTTTATTAATTTATTTAAAAACAAGTAATAGAGCTATATTCGGCTGTGCCCTTCACCAAATTGAAATTTAAAATAAAATTAAAAATAATTTTTTGTTTCGAAATTGTTTTTTAAAAGTTTTTTTCAATTTTTAAAAAAAAAAATTGTTTTAATTTACATTTTTTTTTAATTTATTAGTGAAAAATAATTATGAAAATAAAATTTAGTTTGTGAAAAAAAAATTCGGGTTAAAAAATATTTTTCCCGATTTTGACCCATTGTAGGTGCAACTTACTATAGCCTTATATACATCGTTGTAATGGACTTTGAAATATCATTAGATATCCATATTGTCTATATTTATGACTTAGTAATCGAGATATAGATAAAAAATAGGCCAAAAATAGAGGTTGTCTCGGATTTTTGCTCATATCTCCGTTATTTATGGACGGATTTTGCTGATTTTAAATATAAAACTTCTCGAAAGCATGTCTGACAGAATTATTGAAGATTTGGATCCCGAAGATATCTGGGGTCTTCAGAAAATTGATTTCAACAGACAGACAGACGGACATGGCTAAATCGACTAAGGATCCAGAATATATATAATTTATAGGGTTGGAAAACTATATTGTGGAAATTACGAACGGAATGACAAACTATATAACCTTCTCACGAAGGTGAATAATATATATAATAAACCAAATTTTTGTTTTCTCTGAAAAATTATATTAATAATTTCATTTTTTTTTTTTTTTTTTTTTTTTGCAAGTTTGAGGGATACTTTCTGTATTTAAAAATTATTTTTTTAAGTATGTCCGCAGTTATTATTAAAATAAAATATATTGTATTTCAAAATAATTGAAAATATTTCATGAAAAACTTTAATGCGTTTGGTCCGTGAACTTTTTTGACAAACAGCGAAAAAATAATACCGTGGTTTTTCTTATTTTTATACCCTCCACCACCACAAGTGGTGAAAGAGGGTATATATAAGTTTGTCATTCCGTGTGTAACATTGAGAAATATTCATCTGAGACCCAACAAAGTATATATATATTATTGATCCTTATGAAATTCTAAGTCGATTGAGCAATGTCCGTCTGTCTGTCTGTCTGTCTGTCTGTCTGTCTGTCTGTCTGTCTGTCTGTCTGTCTGTCTGTCTGTCTGTCTGTCTGTCTGTCTGTCTGTCTGTCTGTCTGTCTGTCTGTCTGTCTGTCTGTCTGTCTGTCTGTCTGTCTGTCTGTCTGTCTGTCTGTCTGTCTGTCTGTCTGTCTGTCTGTCTGTCTGTCTGTCTGTCTGTCTGTCTGTCTGTCTGTCTGTCTGTCTGTCTGTCTGTCTGTCTGTCTGTCTGTCTGTCTGTCTGTCTGTCTGTCTGTCTGTCTGTCTGTCTGTCTGTCTGTCTGTCTGTCTGTCTGTCTGTCTGTCTGTCTGTCTGTCTGTCTGTCTGTCTGTCTGTCTGTCTGTCTGTCTGTCTGTCTGTCTGTCTGTCTGTCTGTCTGTCTGTCTGTCTGTCTGTCTGTCTGTCTGTCTGTCTGTCTGTCTGTATGTCTGTCTGTCTGTCTGTCTGTCTGTCTGTCTGTCTGACAGACCCAAAGTCACAAAAACCATGTGAAAATTATCATTATTTTGATCCATAATTATTTTGATCCATAACCCTGGATCTACCAATTCGATTTTGCTGATTTTCAATACCAAACTGCTTAGAAACTGCAAAATTAATGAAATACCAAATGTTTATAATTTTTCTAAGCAGTTTGGTATTGAAAATCAGCAAAATCGAATTGGTAGATCCAGGGTTATGGATCAAAATGTAAGACAACCTTAAAAAATTTTGATAATTTTCACATGGTTTTTGTGACTTTGGGTAAATTTATTGCAGGGAATACCATGAAAGTTAGCACTCATTATTTATATGATAAAAGGACAAATTCTGTTGAAAATGGAAAGAATCGGTCCATAATTTCTCGTAGCCCCCATACAAATTTCTTCCCGAAATATGGTGCTATGTTATATAAATGCCCATAGAATTGCAGTATCCGTACAAAATTCAACACAACTAAGTTTCGTGCAAACAGAATTCGCGGGACCATTTTTTTTTTGGATCGGGCACTATTGGACCATATAAAGTTTACTTCCGAAAATCATTTAAATACACTTAAATATCTTCGACTTGCATAATTCCCTTGCACATAAAAATAGCTGTAGGAAATTTCATGAAGATCGGCCCATAATTGGTTATAGTTCCCATATAAGACCACTTCCAAAAAACACATTCATTTTCATAAATATCCGAAAAATATCGTTATCGAATTAAAATTTTACAGAGATCGTTATCGAATTAAAATTTTACAGGTAGTATTAATTCACAAATGATACTACTATATTCTGTGAATATCGGTTTATATATGACCATAGCTCCCATATAAGGTCCATTACTTAAATACTAATAAATCTCTTATAAAAGCTTCTATCTGGTTGAAACTTCAAATAAATATTTCCCATATATATGAAAATCGATGTGTTGAATTTTATAAAGATCGGCCTACAATTGGTCATAGCTCCCATATAAGGACCACTTCCGAAAAACACATTAACCTCTATAAATATTTTAAATATATGGATTTTAGGCGGCCCCAGCTAAACATTTATACTCTATATTTATGTTTTCAATCATTCCCACTTTGCAATGTTATAGATACGACTAGTATTTTGATATATAGCTTTGCATTCTATTTGACAATGTTGAACTACAATAAGCTGAAAATAAAAAACATTTTTCCCATTATCCAACTGGCTTGCATTAATTAGTTTTCAATTTTCCAACAAACATTTTTTTTTAAGTGCAATTGTAGTACACATGCATACCATTATACTTATGTATCTAAAATATGTAAATTTATACTCATACTTTAAACATGGTTGTCCAATTACTCTTCATTAAAATTTTTGTTTTCTTAGAAAAATAATTAAAATAATTAGTTGCTATTTCATTATTGTTGATGGATGTTTGCGCATTTCTTTTTTTATATTTCTTTTATTTCATCGCAACTAATTAAAATGTCTCTTATATTGTTGTTTGCTATATTATAATAGAATTCAAATTTTAAAGTGGCATTATGCAATTTAAATAAAGAACAATATAATTTTGGTTTTAAATAATAACCATAATTTCATTCATAATTTTTCTTTAGTAGGCATTATGTACTATGCACCAGTTATTTAGTTTTAAATTGTTTAATTATTAAAACAGCAACGAGCTGGTACTGTCATGTATTTATAAAGAGTTATTTGAGTAAGATACTATGCAACATAAATGTATATGCAAACAAGTAACAGTGTACATTCAACTGTGCCAAATCTTATATACCCTTCAGCCAAGTATACTTTATGATAAAGATTAAAAATAATTTTATTGGTAAACAAAATTGAGATAAAATATTCTTCCGCTAAGCTATCGTTACCGAAATATCTGTTACTACCGTTACCGATATAATCGTAAATACGGTTAAGTCTAAATACCGTTACCGGTAATCTATAAATTATTTGATATTATAAAATGAAAATTTTTAATTTTAATAATAAAGTTTATTGAAATCTTTGTCTACTTATTTTTAATGTACATTTTTGTAAATTTTATTAATAATTTAATTAAATATGAAATTACCGTTATTATTAAAATACTGTTACCGAAATAACAGGAAATATGGTTACAGCTAAAATACCAGCGTTACTGAAATAATCCAAAATATCGTTAACGCTAAGTCAGCGTTACCGAAAAATCCAAATTATTGTTACCATTACCTCTTTATCATTCTGAATCGTTTGAAAAAAAATGTAGTTGAACAAATTTTTTGTTGAAAAATTTGGAAATTTGTTCTCGAAATTGGACCATAGTGCGGCCAGCACAATAGCAAAATTTAAATCTGAATGTAAATTTCTAAATAGTAAATTGCCAGAAAAAGATATGTAAGGAATATTTTTTTTTGTTTAATTTTTTAATAATAATGAATATGACTGAGTGAATTCTTTTTTATCTTACTAGATCTTGTTCTCTAAGCTATTGGAGGTAGTAAATAAAAGTAATATGTAACAAATAAAATAAAATTCAGCTGCACGTTAAATATTGCAAAAATAACAGAAATTAACGAAGATATTTTACGTTATGCTATCTAAAACCCGGTGAACTTCGCTACCCGTATCGTAATGAAATATAAAAAATATGGTTTTCTAGGTATTTAGAAATAACTGTTTACTTTGTATGGGAGGTGACACAGCCTCTGTTCCGATCCGTCCCAATTTTCGATTGAACTTCTTGCAGTGATACGAAATTGATTCGTATAAAGTTTGAAGAATGTCACAATAGGTCTGCAGATATTCGAAAATACATATATATTTACTTGGTAAAGGTGGTGCCACGCCCATTTATCCAATTCCGCCCATTTTTTTCTGACTTAGTTCTCAAGAATAAACATCGAGAGAAACGGCTTTGAATGTTTTATGACATTTTACTATTTCTTAAATAAATTTTCAACCAATCATGCGATTTTAGAAATAAAACCTGATTTAAATAGTAGATATTTATATCTTTCTAATCTGTATTTAACCAAAATTTTTACATGTCAAATATATGAGAAAACATGAACTTTAATTTTGATGTTTACAACAAAAAAACTCTCTCACACAAAAAATAAACTATACTATATGAAAGATTAAAGAACGGTGTATATTTTGTATTACTCAGTTCAAAAAACACGGATTTTGAGTTATGACGTTGTTGCAGCAAATGAGCGATATGTACATATTTTACGTGTAGTTTTAAACAGTTTCACTGTAACTTTACATATTAACACTGTCTTTTTAGGCACAAACAATTTAAATTTATATGAAATCGGTATGTTGCTGTGAGACGGTATTAAAATATATCGTTAGATACGGGTTTCATTAGATATGCATGTCTTCTATGTACATCTATAACATCTTATGTTTATCTATAACGATTCTTTTACATTTACCACGGTTATTTGCAAGAATTACCACATACCACGATTATTTTAAATTTACTACGATTAGTTTACATTTACCACGATTGTTATTTTAGTTAGTTGCAGTGGTTGTAGTTGTTAAAGTTGTTGAAGTCGACGAAGTTAAGCGGAAATACAATACGGGAAATTTTAACAAGCCAAATGAGTTCTGTCGAGAATCGTTGAAACTGAATTCAGATATCTTTTATTTATTTTATGTATATGAAATATATACAATATTTGTATGCAATTTTGTTAAATTATGCGCAATTTAAAATTATAAACCTTAAATATTTCACCTTATATTTTAAATTTGAAAGTATTGATGCTTGTTTCCTGCATAAAAACATCATTACACAGTGATACAAAAGTGAAAAACGTTCCTATAGATTTTCTCGATGATTTCGTTTAGCTTATTTTTTTTTTTTCAGTGAAATAACGATATTTGTAAAGTTACAACTTTATTACATCATAAGCACATTCTTTTAAAATCATTTGAAATCGAATGATTTTCGATGGAAAAATGGCTAAGTTTCGGTTTTAATGTCGGGATACTCTCCAATTAAAGCAAACCCACGTCAGCTATGTCTATAAAATAACAGAGTATACGTAATCATTTCTATAAAAAAACAAAAAATTATTACAACTCATTATTATACCCTCCACTACCACAAGTGGTGAAAGAGGGCATATATAAGTTTGTCATTCCGTGTGTAACATTGAGAAATATTCATCTAAGACCCAACAAAGTATATATATTATTTATCCTCATGAAATTCTAAGTCGATTGAGCAATGTTCGTCTGTCTGTGTAAAACACTCTCACGTCCAAAATACATAAGCAAAATGAATGAAATGTAGACCAAAATATTTATAATTTTTCTAAGCAGTTTAGAATTGAAAATCAGTAAAATCGAATTGGTAGAACCAGGGCTATGGATCAAAATGTAAGACAACCTCCAAAAATTTTGATAATTTTCACATGATTTTTATGACTTTGGGTAAATTAATTACAGAGAATAGCTCCCATATAAGGTCCATTTCCGAAAATTACTTAAGTAGTAAATCTCTTATAAAAGATTCTATCTGGTTAACATTTCAAATAAATATTTCCCATATATACGAAAATCGATGTGTTGAATTTTATGAAGATCGGCCGATAATATAAGGACACATTAACCTCTATAAATATTTTAAATATATCGATATCGGCTTAAAAAGAAATTCGGTTATAGTCCTAATTCGCTTATAGTCCACAAAAATTGTACAACTGTATTTGTAGACTATAAGCGAAAACTACTGTATTACATTAACATTCTATAAATCTTCATAATCGGAGCTAAGTCCCAATAACAAACACTGAATATGGATATTATAGTGTTTATACTAATGTAATTTCTATAATTTTTATCTAATTTAGGTGGAGGGTATTTAAGATTCGGCATAGCCGAATATAGCACTCTAACTTGTTTTTTAATCAGTTTCTATATACTTACTTTACTATGCTATTTTATTATGCTTTTTCACAAAAATAGAAAAAACAAGTAAGAGAGCTATATTCGGCGGTGCCGAATTAGCCCTTCACCAAATTATACTTTTAAATACAAATTTTAAATATTTTTAGGTAAACAAAATTAAAATAATTTTTTTTTTTAATTTTTTTTCCAAATTTTTTTTTAAATTCTTTTTTTGAATTATTGAAAAAAAAATAATAATTTATTAGTGAAAAATTGTAGGTCTAACTTACTATAGCCTTATATACATTGTTGCAATGACATTTGAAATATCTATCATTAGATATCAATATTGTCTATATTAATGACTTAGTAATCCAGATATTGATCAAAAATCTGGAAAGCAGGAAAAATTTCCGAAATATTGATGTATCAATAATGTTTATAAGTTATTTGGGGCTACGGCAAGATGATTTTAAAATACAAACGCTCAGACGGACAGTCTTGGTTGGAAAATGTGCGTCTTTTAAAACTTAAACGAACTTTTGTTCGAAAAGTTGAATTAATTTTATATGCTATCACATAATTTTATACAAAACGCATTTGCTAATAACAAGAGCACTAAATGAAGTGATCGAGAAAAACCATAAGCATTTCAGAACTATATGGGCTCCAATAATATGTTTTATTGCTATATGAGAATCCCTGTATATTCTTGTTGTAGCATAATGTTACTATTAAGGAATAACAAGTTTTGAATGATTATATCTAATTAACCAATATTGATGTAAAATTTATTTTCTGCAAAGTCCATTCATGTGGTTTTCAAAAGTTCTTTTACATACATTTAAAATTTTCTTTAATAGATTTAAAATGTATTATCTGAGTAAAATGGAATTGAGTTAACCATCTAATTTATTTTCCTTTCTCATTGCACAAAATAAAACAAAATTTTTACAGTGCACATTAAAAGTAGAAAATTAAAAAAAAAAAAAAAAATTTCATTGCTGGTAACAACAAAAATATAAAACTTCAAAGGTAATTTTTCAAATACTCCGACATAAATGCAAACAAATTTCTACAGCAAAAAAATTACAAAATATTGTTTCTATTTTCCACTTGAGTATACACTTATACTTATTTGCTGGTACTAAGAAAATACTTTTAGCAACAAATATGCATAAAATTACAATGAAATAATGCCCAAGTATGAAAACATTTACAGCCCTATGCATAAAAATTTACAAGAGCTTTATAAACCAATTATAAGCAAATTTTCATAAAGTTGTATTCATAAACGATTAATAGCTCAAAATACATTTGATAAACCTTTAATAAGTGTACAAATTTTAAAGTTCGTTCGACCCTTCTTTAAACCTACTATAAAGTATTCTTTTTACATTTTATCTTGAAAAAAGGGAATTTTAAAGATAATTCTTCATAAATTTGCAATAATAGTCGATTTTATTGCAATTGATAAACATAATTTTAACTCCGCTGGGAAATATGGTCCACTTTAATAATATAAGGTTTTGTTCCACATTTCTCCGGCAGTGAACTACATGAGGTTCGCAAGTGAGTTTTATTGCCATTTTTGTAATTTATTGTTAACCTGTAACGGCATGTGGTAACTAAATGTGTAAACATTGTGGAAGAAGGTCCACACAATCTAATATATCCACTCCGGAATTAAAATTATGTGTTTCCTCATAGAAATTCATTAATTTTTGTTAAAATTTAACAAAATGACAATAAAAATAAATTAATAAAATAAATCATAAAACAGTGATGTTTATTTTATCACAGAATATTCGTCATTCGAATACTTTTAATAATAATTGAACTAAAATATATAAAATCGTTCGTATATTAATGCATTTTAGCTTAATATAAATTTACTAGAATCAAATAAAATTTTTTTCTCTAAATATTAGTTTTTATCTTCAAAAATGTATTATTACTTAAAACAAACAATGAAAAAAAGAGAATTAACGAATATTTTATCCTAATTGCAAGCAACACTAACAACGAAAAACAGAGAAGCATTGCCAGCTTAAACAAAAAACAGTACATTAGTTATTGTGCCTTTAACAAACGTTTATGAATACTATACTTTTATAAATGATTTTTAAAGCTAAAGTGTTTGTTAACAAATTTGTGTTTTAAATCTACAATAAGTTTTTTTTATGCATATAGCCGTTAGTTTATAATTACTTACACACATATACATACATATAAGTACTTAAATGTACATATGTATTTTTAAATAAATATCTGTTATAAAAGTTTAAGTAATTATTAAAGAAATACTTTTGCATTTTGAAAATATGCAAACAGAAACTGTTTTCTTGGTGCACTATTATTTAAATTGACAGCATTCGACTGTATAATTTTCTGTTCAATGACAGCGAGATACAAACGTTTAAGCTCACACTATATTTATTGCTGTTGTAATGGCAATATAAATATAACTTTTCGTTGGAAATGAACTGAAATATATGTCACAGACTCAATAAAATATATTGTATAAATTTGTTACAAAATTTTATTCATTAATTACACTGTGCTACAATACACAATTTTATATACTAACAAAGTTTAAGGTACTGTCACACTTAGCAAATATTGAAGTTCAAAGATGTAACCACTTTTCATAGCACACATTTGTTAAAAGGGCTTAGATCCAAAGTAATCATATTATTATTAAAATTTATTTTTGGATATACAAAATTTTATTTTAATAGGTTTTAGTTTTAAGATACTAAATTCCCAATTTAAATATTATTGATAAATTCACTGAATGAGAATTACCTATTTATCATTATTTAGTTGTTCGAAAAATAATTATGATTTGGTGAACAATATTCATAGTTATATTTGCGATGAAAATATAAACGTTCACAGTAACTAAAATATTGTTGAAATTATATGTTTAGTACAACAATATATTGTTACAAATAACATAGTATAGTTGCATGTCGAACAATGTTTTATCTCTGCGTGTTGTTATACAAATTTAACATTATTAATTTTCATACCCTACACCACCATAGTGGGGAGGGTATATTGGATTTGTGCAGATGTTATTAACGCCCAAAAATATTAGTCTAACACCCACCTTAAAGAATACCGATCGACTCAGAATCACTTTCTGAGCCGATGTCCGTCCGTCCGTCCGTCCGTCCGTCTGGATGGCTGGTTGGCTGGCTGGCTGTCCATGTAAACCTTGTGCGCAGAGTACAGGTCGCAATTTGGAAGATATTTCGATAAAATTTGGTATATATAATTTTTTATATGGCTGAAATCGGTCTATTATTTCACCTAGCCCTCACACAAATATCTTCCCGAAATTGGATTTTATCGGTCATAAATGTTTAATTTATATATGTATCTATACAAGTTCTTCTCCAAATAAGTTTTATATATACGAAATTCATGTCACCAAATTTGATTATGAACGGTACATAATAAGTCATTGCTCCCATATAAGGCCTGCTTCCGATAATCACTTTAACCAGCATAAATCTCCTTAAAATGTTGGTATACACATAAAATGCGACACAAATAACTTGTATATAGACATTAATCACATGACCAAATTTCATTGTGATCGGTGCATAATTTGTCATAGCTCCCATATAAGGCCCACTTCCGAAAATCACTCACGAATATAAATTATTGAATTTTTGAAAGAAACATTTTTTTGCTCATTTACTTAGTGTAGGGTATTAAATGGCAGGGCTTGACCGACCCTACTTTCTTACTTGTTAACACTAAATAAGTCTTTTGAAGTTTAGCCATCAGGCAATACTTGTATGATCAATATTTTAAAATGAGTTTGTGTTATACTTTATTAAAAAGTTTCTTTGCCTAACCTGTGAAAGGCAGCCTGCTACACATTATCTGAAGCAGTTATTGTAATACAATTTAAAATATTTAAAGAAATCTAAAAATGCTTTTGCATCAATTTATTTTTAGAGAAAGTGGATGAATCATCAGAATCTAAAATGCTGTTATTCACTGTTTTTTCCATGCACAGAGAAAACAGATTCGTATTTACAACCGAATTTGGCGCCAATCGAATTTTTTTGGTTGCATGTACTATCACATAATTCGATTCAGGCTACTGTTTGTATGGTTATCACAACTGTTATATAAATAAGTAACAGAGCTAAATTCGGCTGTGCCGAATCTTATATACCCTTCACCAAAGTATACATATTTACGTACATTGCCTTTACCCAAGCAAAACTCTTCATATTGCAACAACAACAAGAAAAAATTATAATATCATATCAGATGCAATTGCAAAACATCCGATAACATCATATTCACAAGTTGAGTGCTCACTAATAACTAACCAAATAAACACAATATTTATTTTGTACAATTGTATGCTGAAAAAATAACAACAAACAACAACCAAAATGAAAATAAACGAAACGCACTTGATTTACAATTCTTATTTATTTTATCTCGTTCCACATTGTAGAATTTTGTTGTTGGGTGGGTGTGGTGTTCACGTATGAAAGAGTTGCTCATATGAGAACTCATTATAAACAACTCTCTCTTTATACATATCCTTGCCACTCATGGTGAAGGGTATAAAAACAAAACATGCAAAGCAATGAAACCAACACACATCCAAACATACGTTTTGTTGCTTTTTTGTTAAAGCATGCAATAAATTGTCTTTTTCTGATGAAATTTTCAGAGGTTGTCTCGGATTTTTGCCCATATCTCCGTTATTTATGGACGGAATTTGCTGATTTTAAATAGGAAACTTCTCGAAAGCATGTCTGATTATTGAAGAGTTGGATCCCGAAGATATTTGGGGTTTTGATTTCAACAGGCAGACAGATAGACAGACATGGCTAAATATATACTTAAATTAGACTGGCCCAATGAAAAAAATATTTTTTTCATTCTTTATACACACTTGCTCCTGGTAACAAAATAAATATTTCCTAAAGCTGCATGGACACCGGTACAGTTTATACCACGTATAAACTATAAACTTGACGACGAATAGCGACGTACCATAATAATATTGATCTTTACGAAAGAAATACTTGATGGTAATACTAAAGAGAGTCAGTTGAGATTTGTTATTATAACTCCGAAACTACTGAGCCGATTGAAACGCAATATATATGTGAGTTTAAAATTTGTACCATTTTTGTACTTAGGTATAGTTTGCATCAAATCTATATAGTGGTTAGTCAAGCCTTTTTATGCTGTTGGCCTGTGTAATTGTCGGTTCTCTGTTTCGGTATAAGGCCTGGAAAAACCGTGGTTTCTGTTTCGGTTAAAACCGAACACGAAACTCTAACATAAATGTTTTCAACTTTAGCCTCCAAAGCGCATGAGTTATTTATTAGAAATTGCAAAATACAAATATTCAGGAAGCGAAAAAACTAATAAATTTTCATAAAACAATAAATAGTTACACAAACAGTCATATTAACATTGATCATATTTACGAGAAATAGCAATAGTTATAATTACCATTTTTGTTGTACATTGCAACATTTTATTGTGTTTTCATTAAAAAGTCTTCTCGTATTTTTAACATTTGTAAATATTTTTTGAATATTTATTTATTTTTTTTTTTTTTTGGTAAATATTTCTCAATATGAATGTGAATTTTGTCAACTAATAATTTTGTACTAAATTTGCATATAATATCAATTTATGCAAATCACCATTGTGTTTAGAATCGGAATCTGGATTGTATTTTGTTCTACGTTGTTTTGGTACTTCGCTCAACGTTTTTTTTTTTACATTTCAACACTCTCTTGTTAAACGCTCTAAAGTGAGTTAGATATTTATACAGTTTTTTATTTTTCTTTTTTTGAATTTTGGGAATATATTTTGGTAGCTTTTCTGTTTCTATATATACTTTTTTTTGTCACTTATAGACATGCATACACATGTATGTATATAACTATGTAATAAGTATGTACGTAAATATATGTATGTAAATAGTGCATATTGGTTGTTAAATATATTTTAAAGTATTGAATAGTTGTTGTGGTTATTGGACATGGTTTTGATAAAACAAGTCAGATTTTTATATCCGGTGCTTAAGACTTATATGCACCATCCCACTTGTTATGTTCTTAAAGGACAGTATCTTTTATAATTTAAAACAGCAAAAAAATGGATCGACAAGACAGAATACTTAATTTTAAGGTCAATATACAATTTCTTTAGAAATAAGATGTTCACTAGCATTCAATGAATAAAAATAAAAATTTATGTTACGCATCCTAAAGTTATATTTTTGGAAAATTAGAATTTGTTTGATCTAAAATACAATTTTTAGTTGCTTTACAAACAAAACATTTCAACAACTACACCTCCTTTCTTTTGAGAAGGGTGTAAATAAAAATAGAATGCTTAGCTAAGCTAAAATTCATGTCATTCGATATTTTGTATAAAAAGTGGAAAAAATTAAAAAAAAAAAAAAAACAGGAATGTGAATAGTGAATGGCGAGAATGTAAAATATACAATTGATTTATGCTTTCGCAAAAAAAATTTAAATAAAATATAAAAAAAAATAAACAAAATACACTATAATATTGGTTAGAAATCTAGCGAAATAAATAACATTAGGGAGCCGCAGCATTACGTATAAAAAAAGGGTTTTTCCAAAAATTTTATAAGTACAAGGTGGCGCAAAAGTAATACTCCTATCAGAAAATGCTATAAATTTTGCTATTGGCCCCTAATGTCAGTTCTGTTTTGACATTTGTATAGTAAATACATGCGAAATACTCGTTAATAAACAATGTTACGCTACACTGCTCTAGAACGCGGAATATTGCTGACAATTTATTTGACCAATAATCGGCAAAATTTATAGCATTTTCTGATAGGAGGATTACTTTTGCGCCACCTTGTATTAATTTGGTATTGACATAAAGCTGAAATGTTGTACTACAAAATAAAAAAGAAGTAAACATAGAATTTTTATCTACATTGTTGCCACAAACATAACCATAATATGATTGATACAATAATGTGAATTGTAAGTTAACCATATTATGGTTACCGCAATTATGTAAATATTAACTTTAACTATAATATTGTTAAAAAAACTTTTAAAAATGTGGACATTTTTTTCTCTGCGTGTATGTTCACTAGCTCCTCAAGAGACACGCTCTACGAGTACTTTCGACATGATATACATTTGGTTAATTCACAAGGTCTCTTATCATATTATATTGTCATAATGTCCTAATATTTCACAATGGTTTTTATTGCTTTTCAAGCAAAAAATGTCCTAAAATAATACTACTGTCTATGCTATGTTTATTGTGTTATCGTAACGAACCAGCAGAGACCAACGGCGAATCCTTAAGAGTCGGTTAAGCCGAGCCACCGAGTCGTAATATATTTGGACATTATGAAAATATAATATGATAAGAGACCTTGTGAATTGACCAATTATTTAGTGAGGTAATGGGAGCCAGCAATCTAAGCGATAGTCTCAAATTTAGTTGGGCTCAGTAAATTCCACATTCAACTCTAGCCTGTGATATAGAAATGTCGGTAAAAATGTGGATAGTATTCTACATACTGCCTAGTTACACCATTAACACATTTCGTTAAAACTCATTACCAGAAAACCAGTATCGAAGAAAAGTTCGGGAATTGTGTAATTCATAGATATACCCGGATTGTTGTAAACTGTCAATGATAATAGACAATGCTATAGATAATGTAACCATTATATGTTGTTTGAGTTGATACCCCGGTTGTACCATAGGGCTGTTGCAGCTTTCGCGATTTTAATATGTTCAGATACCAATAAAGTTTACTATCCAATATCAGTGCCAAAGATTCTACATAGTTTTACATAGGATACAATTTCTGTTTCCATGCAGATTCATCAAAGTTAACAAAATTAACAACATATGAACTACAATCGGACAAGATAATGCCTCGGTTAGCTGTTGGTTGTTTTTGGTTACGTTATTTCTATGGAGAACAATAGCTGTTCCATGGTTTTTTGTACATGTTTACTAAAATGGAAACAAAAATAAAAAAAAATGTTAAACATATATGTACATTAGGGATATAACTAATTTTGGCCAAATTTGTGGCATACCACCACGTGATGGCCAATGTTGTATAAGTAATGAAAATCATATTTTTAAGTCATTTTGAATCAAAGACATCACGCACCAACACCAATTTCTAAAATAAAACAAATGTTTGTCTAGTTTTTAATTTTTTTTTTTTAGTATGTGTAACTTAGTTATTTTAACTTAGTTATTTTATTATCAATTACAAAACAACTTAACGAAGGAATAAAAAGTATTGTGTTTCAAAACAATTGAAATTATTGAATGGAAAACTTTATTGCGTTTGGTGCGTGAACTTTTTTAACAACCGCGAAAAAATAATATCGTGGTTTTTCATATTTTTTAATGCTCTATTCGACCATGCTATACAAATTTGTCAATAGTTATATCCCTAATGTACATATGTATGCACACAATCAATTCACATCCCATACTTATATACACACATTTATGTACAATACCCAGCAGTTCTAGCAGACTGTCCCGAACTAGTTATTTTTCCTATCATTTAGGGTGTGAACTAGAGATTATTTATTTTAACACGTCCATGTCCTAAGCTAAACCCCTGATTAGGACATTGACTCTTTTTGATTACAATGAGACTGTCTGATAGCTGCTCCAAAGTTGTCAACGCATTGGATTCACATACTGGTTACATATCGTCAGTTACCTTGCTAGCTACCTAACTGGTTACTTGATCTGCTACATAATTAGTCATTTTAAGATGCAGGGGTGCTAATTGACCTCAAATGTCAGTTAAAAAGACATTTCATAGACAGTCCAATAACCGTTTGCATGTAAAAAAGCCTTCGTCCGACAACTCTCCAATAAATTACTTCTGGTAAGTAAAATAGCTCATTTATAAAGTGCAGTACAAAATAAACGTTTAAAGTGACTACACTTGACTTCACGCTAGGTGAAGTATACTTATGAGAATTGTATCAACACAATTTATATAAAACCAGTTTGTAAGAATTACTCAAAAAAATGGAGTACATAATTAACGTTTAAAGTGACTACACTCTAGATTACTAACAGACACTTAAGTGGCAATTGTCTTCACGCTAGATTACATGGGATGTATAAAGTAACCAATATACTTCACACTTCACTGCTAAGAGCATATACATGTCAAATGACCCAAAATATATAAATTGGAGTCAGCCAAGTGATCAGACGTTAGTGACAATTACTGTCTATGAGGGATACATTGACCACTTGCTTAACTGCTGGGATATTTACAATGTATGTATACTATAGATACATACACATACTAAAATATACATAAATGCATATTTTATTCATTGTATATGGTGCAAATGACGGACGTGCTGTTAATTCAATTGTTGTTGACAAGTGTTGCCTGAACCATTAAATGGAAAAAACTTTTCTAAAACTCCCATAGTCGTAATAGGTTTTAGCTAAATTTGATAATTTTTAACTATTTATATTTGGTTTTTTTTTAGTTTTATATTACAATGTTCAAAATAAAAATACACGTGTATCTGCTTCCATGCATAGTATATTTATACATTAAATACTTCATAAAAATGTATTTATTTTCACTTTTGATCATTTTAGTTACTTGGTAAGCAAAAACAAAAACGTCAAAATTTGTGACAGCAATATAAAAAATGTAACTGAAAAGTCTAAATAACAGGTGGCGCAAAATTAATCCTCCTATCAGAAAATGCTATAAATTTTGCGATTGGCCCCTAATGTCAGATCTGTTTTGACATTTGTGTAGTAAACACATGCGAAATACACGTTAATAAACAATGTTACGCTACACTGCTCCAGAACGCGGAATATTGCTGACTATTTATTTGACCAATAATCAGCAAAATTTATAGCATTTTCTGATAGGAGGATTACTTTTGCGCCACCTTGTACATGCCGGTAAAAGGATTGCCACTTTATTTTTACCAAAAGCGAAACAATTTTCAAAATAGGTGAAAAGTGGCGGGAGTCTCAAAAGATAATAAAACTGCTTCCACTAAAAGGTATATTGAGAAAGCAGATTCGTGTTCATAACCGAATTTGCCGACAATCGAATTATGATGGTTGCATATAATATTGATTGAACTCGATTGAAATTACTGAATATATGGTACATGTAATCGTTATCAAATATTAATTCGGTGAAAAAAACCGATACTAACAGCAGGAGTAATTGAAATAAATTTAATTGGTAATTGGTCCCTTATTTAAAAAAGGAACGTTTGTCATAATGACCATTGATACTCCAAAAGGTGACATAATGTCCATGGACATTCAAAAAGTTAAAATGTAAAATATAAATATGAATTTATAAATATATAAATTTTCAAAAAAATTCCAAACTTGTACATACTTCTAACCGATGAAAAACAATTATTTCGCCAAAAGCACATGTATAGTGAATATACGACAGTTCAACTTAAAAAAGATGGAGCTTAGTTTAGATTTTTATCACAACCATGCCTAAAAACACAAATTTAGCTGTTGAATTGAAAGAAGTATTTAATAATTTTGATACTTTTAAGGAATTCATATAATCTAAAGCGGATAATCTAGTTTCTCGCTAGTATTGCTCAGAATACAAAGATTTTCGGCTATTTACATGTACACGATCTACCCACAACAAGAACATAAAAATACAAATATTTCATTCAGTTGTCAGACAACATTCAACAAAGCAGGTTTATGCCGCATGTTTGTTCTTTTTTCAACTTTTTTTTATTTATTTCTCAGTATAAAAGCGTAAAAAAATACAAATATTTAATTTTTGTTATTGTTTTCAGTACACTGAGAAGCATCGATCACATGGATGATGAATTTATACAAAATAACAAACGAATTTTTAATTGAGGTTTATTTAAACATTACATGCTATTTCTTTCTGTGTAGTGTCACCTATACATATGCAATTACCAAATCATCTCTTTCTGCGGGACTATGATCCAAACATACAAGCAAAGCTTATAATAGAAGATGAATTCTCGTAAAACAGATTAAAGGTCGCCGATATTTAATAGACATTAAAATTGTTCCATGTTGCGGTTACAAGCACCTATTTGCTATTAATTTTTACAAAAAAAAAATTGTATTTATTATACCCATCACCATCGTGAGAAGGATATATATAAGTTTGTAATTTCCATAATATAATTTTCCGGCCCTATAAAGTATATATATTCTGGATCCTTATAGATAGCGGAGTCGATTTAGCAATGTCCGTCTGTCTGTCAGTCTGTTGAAATCAATTTTCTGAAGACCCCAGATATCTTCGGGATCCAAATCTTCAATAATTCTGTCAGACATGCTTTCGAGAAGTTTTCTATTTAAAATCAGCAAAATCCGTCCATAAATAACGGAGATATGAGCAAAAATCCGAGACAACCTTTATTTTTGGACTATTTTTTTATCTATATCTCGATTACTAAGTCATAAATATAGAAAATATGGATATCTAATGATAGATATTTCAAAGTCCATTGGAACGATGTAAAGTTGGACCTACAATGGGTCAAAATCGGTAAAAATATTTTTTTAATAGAATTTTTTCACAAAAAACATTTTTTTGTCTTAAATTTTTTTCACTAATAAATTAAAAAAAATAAATTTTTAATTGAGGTTTATTTAAACATTACATGCTATTTAGAAAGGAAGTCAAAACGATTTGAATAACTTGTCGTGTGATAAATTATTTATTTAGCTTATGTGAAATGTTAAGTGATTGAAATAAATTACAGAAATTTAAAAGAAAATATTTGAAAAAATTGTCGCCGATAACGTGATTCTTTAACTCGAATAATTTTTTCTTTCAGTAACACCTTCGGGATTTTCTGTCCAAGGAAAACAAATGCTTTGGAAGGGTTCAATTCAATACTTTAATCTATACTTCAAAAGCATGGAAAGTTTCTGAAATTCTTAGAGGTTATAAGAGATGAGGACTTTAATCACTATGTCCACTTGACTCAAGTTACTGCGAGATTATTGAGTGTTTTTTCCAAGAAAAGGAAAGAAAAAAATTCTAACATTTTTGAATTGTCACAGCGACTGAGCAAAGGCTTGATTTCAGTAACTGAATTCTTCGAATTAACCATCTATAAAGACAATAGAATTATAGATTACTAGCTTGACCCGGTGCGCTGCGCTACCCCTGTCGAAGTAAGAAAAATATGTGATGATTTTATTAAAAAAAAATTAGTTTTCCCCCGGTTTATCCCTTTCTGGTCCAAGTGTTGAAAAAAGTTATAGCCTATTGACGCGTTCAAGTAAGGATCTATCTACGTTCCAAATTTCAATAAAATCAGTTCAGCCGTTTAGGCGTAATGCTCAAACAAACAAACAAACAAACAAACAAACAAACAAATAAACAAACAAACAAACAAACAAACAAACAAACAAACAAACAAACAAACAAACAAACAAACAAACAAACAAACAAACAAACAAACAAACAAACAAACAAACAAACAAACAAACAAACAAACAAACAAACAAACAAACAAACAAACAAACAAACAAACAAACAAACAAACAAACAAACAAACAAACAAACAAACAAACAAACAAACAAACAAACAAACAAACAAACAAACAAACAAACAAACAAACAAACAAACAAACAAACAAACAAACAAACAAACAAACAAACAAACAAACAAACAAACAAACAAACAAACAAACAAACAAACAAACAAACAAACAAACAAACAAACAAACAGATTGTAGAAGATAAATAAAATATATTTCAATAAAAAATGTAATCAAAATTAGTTAATCTAAAAAAGTGTCATTCATGCACATTATACCATGCCATCATATTTGGTGGTGGAAGTCCATAGACGGCTAAACGGTTGGGCCGTTTTTCTCAAAATGTCTTCCATTGTACCTGAAGGGAACTTTGTTTTGAAATTTCAAGTGGGCCTGGTACTTCCAATGCAAAGTAGATAGTTATTATGGAATATTTTGCGAACTGTAATAGTGATAGTTTTAAACTTTTCACGATTAATTTGGTTACCACTGTTCGTAGTTCGTCTGAAAACGGATGGCATTAGATAAGTGGGCATGCCACCTGTCATACAGAAAATACTGTTATTTCCGAATCACTTTATTATTATTCCACGTAGCTAAGCCGACAATGGGTGGAATCGGATTAGTGGACATGGAATCTCCCATATACAGTAAATAAATAGTTTATAACAGCTAAATTCTCTAAACTTGGAATCAGTTTTATTTTATTGCCATTGTACATACTTATATTAAGTAAATGATACGATGATGATACGCTAAAAATAAAGGTGAAAGCATGAGTGGGCGTGGCCCCTCCCATAATAATGAAATATTTATTATTGAATATCTAAAAAATTATTATAGTGAAATTCGCAGAACATTGCGTAAGTTATTTTATTACCATTGTAAACTGCTCTTTAATAAATTGATGTCAAGTAAGTGTTAGATGTTGAAAATTTAAAAAACCGGGAATTACGATTCCGGTGCTGTACAATCCAGCTAAACTCGGGACATTTCACAACACTGGCTGGTTGTATATCTTGGTTCTACAGCAATACATTTAATTTGTCATCGAAATCAATTTAATTGAGGTTACAAATTGCGCAGTAAATGACCTATAATAACCATTTAGTTTTAAAGGTAGCAAATGCTATTATTTCAATAACTATGTATATGACAGATACGAGTACTTTACTTATGTTGCAATAAAATCACTTATTTGGTATCTACATTATGTGAGTGAAAACAAAATCAAACAGTAAACAATTGCAAAAGTATAATTTTTGGCTGGGATGTAATTTCATTTGATTACAAAATATACGATGACCTTTATTTATTTAAGCGATTTTATGGATCTTTTCTAATTTTGAACCAAATTTCAACAATTTAAAGCCTAAAAGACTTTGGAATCCACAGTCCTATTTGCGTTGTTTTCTTTTATTACTGTTTTAAAATGTCTTTCAGTTTAAAATATTTGTTTACGAATATTTTCAATTTACAGTTGCTGTTTCTTGAGCTTTCTCTGAATTTTTCATAAACAATAGCTTCCAGGATGTCCATTCTGGCAGATATTTTCCATTTCTACACTACCCGTGTGGTTATTGTGTCTCCTGTGCTTTGATGCTTATGCACAGTGAGGTCGATCGAAAAGAAAGTGGTAATAAATCTGAATCTTTTAAACTTCTGCTTCATTTGCAAAATGATATGTTACCGTAGACGAGGACATCGGCCATCGTTGTTTAATAAAAGTTGAGATACAGGGTATCAAATTCGACCGCCTCTAGTTAGAAAAACTTTGTACAGCTTGTAATTTATACAACTATGCATAGATTTAAATCAGTGTTGCCCACACACATACTACAACAGTTTCGTTTGTGTTTGTTAGGCAGCGGAGAGCAAAATTCATCACAATATTTTAAGTCGTACACTGAAAAGCTTAAAGTAAAATGAAAAATGTTACGACATAAAGTACGATAACACACAATACATTGTGCTTCGCCATCCATATTTTCTATAAAAAAAAAATCATACTCCCAATTCTCATCAAACATTTTGCTGTGTGTATTTGCAAAAAAATATAAGAGCATTCAAAAAAGTTGCGTAACAAGATCTTGCTTCAACAAGTGCTAAACAGCGACTGATTTGATTTTGTTCTCTGAGATGAAAACAAAGCAACAAACACATGATCATTATAAGAAACCACACAAGTAAGCTTATAGTGTATGTGTGTCAACGTAACGTTGGCAGAATTTGCTTGTCCTATCTCGCGTGATAGGAAAGCAAAATTGTGGGCAACAATGATTTAAATGAATGAAACATAGTGTTACAGCAAGTCAGAGGGTAAAAAAATTATGTTTACAATTTTAACTGTTCGAATAATTCAAAATTGCCAATTTTCAAATAACAAATCGATTGACCGATTAACAGAAATTTATTTTTTTTACTTTATATAGAAATATAGTATTAAAAACACAAATTATATTTCTTAACTCATGAACATTCGCTTCTAGCAATAGATTTTTGAAGTATAGCTCAAAAGCTGAAACTAAGGAATGAACTGATGAACTTTGTCCTAATGAGTCGTAAGAAAACATTATAATAGTCGAAACTGAAGACATTACTGAAACGAGGCTTTTAGTAGAACTCAACCAAGCAATTAAAAGTATTCAAAATCCAAAAAGGACTCCAATGGTACAATCAAGGATTTTATATGCTTAATAAATACTTTCGTGCCTTACTTTCGATTTCTCCAAAATCTACAATCTGTGAGAGATGTTTTCTTTAGTCAAGTTTTATTAAAACTAAAGAAAAATCGTTTACAAGGAAATCTTTTCTTCAAAGATTATTTCAGAAGATCTCACTAAAATCCTAAAAATACGCATATGTGTATATAAATGTGATCTCAAATACCATATTATTTTAGCTATTATAATATTTTTTTTTTTTTTTTAAATGCATAAACAAGTACACAAAATTCGTGGTTATATTTTCAATTTAAAATTAAAATATAATTTATTCGGTTACTATAATAATTTAAAATTAACCGATTATTAACCGATTGAATCTAAAGCCCGATTAATTATTCGCTCGATTAACGAACTAAACCAGAAACCCGATTAATTGAATACCATAAGGACTGAGATCGAAAAAATTTTAACATACATATATGTTAATAAAAGTGAAACCACTGAACTTACAGTTTCTGAATCTTTTTCTGTTTGATTGAAATTATTGTTAAAATTTACAAAAAAAAAAAATATATTTTTATAGTTCTAATCACTAATGATGAAATTTCGAACCTTTTTCGAAAACCCTTCCATTATGGTTTTTATAGTGCTTTATGTCACTTTGTTCGAACAGGTTGTCCATCTCCGTTTAAAATCTACCACACATTTGGACACTTTTTTGTGCTCTTCAATTCTCTTTTAACAAGAGCCCAATATCTATCCACTGAACACAGCTCCAGGCAGTTTGGAGGAATTGCCTCTCTTGGTACAAATACCACATTATTGTTCTTGTACCACTCAATGGCTTGTTTACCATAGTGACAGGATGCCAAGTCAGGCCAAAAATAAGTGGACACACTAAGAAATCTAATGAATGGAAGCAGCTTTTTTGTAAATTTCGGTATTTATAGAGCCTGTTATAACAAATCGTTCTTTTACCACTCAAGACCTTTCTTACCATAGTGACAGGGTGCCAAATCAGGCCAAAAATAAATGGAAACACTAAGAAGTCCTTTTTGGTAAACATTCCTTGATGTAAATTTCTGTATTTATAGAGCCCTTTGTAACAAATGTTTGCCTTTTTTGCCGCAACTGCATATTGCTTGCCATACCAAGAACTTTTTGGGAAACTTTGTCTGCTTTTTGATCCTAAACTTTTCTTCAACATTCCTTCGAGCATCTACAACATAAAAAAATTTAACCATAAGCTGCGAAAAATTTTCCATACACATTTCGTCATCCATTATGCAGCAGGTATATATTTTGTATAAAGTTTGACTTCAATTTCCTTGCTCTGTCTTTGGACTCTAAATTTTTAGCAGAGTTTCTGTCAGGAACTTTTTGAGCCTTGTATGCTTTTAAATCTTCATTGTCTTTAACTTTTCGTACCAAATAGTCCGAGCACTGAGCTAATCAGGCTGCTTTCCTACTGGAGGTGTTGGGAGCTCTTTTGAAAATGCTTTCTATTTTTTTGGCTTAATAAACATCATGTGGATCATTGTAGGACAAAGTTGGGTTTTGTTGAAAATATTTAATAATTTTAGTATGCACTTTTTTCTGGTAATTCATTTTAATCAGATTAACAACAAATGAACATAATTGACATTAAACATAATAACTGAAATACTTTACAAAGTTAACTTGATAAAAAAGAAAATCAAATAATACTTGTGTTAAAAGTTTTAATGGAAAACGTGTGTTAAGAATTTTTCGATCTCAGTCCTTAACTGTCATATATTCTCACTAATTATTGGACAATATAGTGTAAACAGCAAAGTTTTTTTTTTTTTTTTGCTTCGAAAATTTCTTTAATTTGTGTGCGCTCAAAGCTTCATGTATGAAAAGTTTTGCTTTACTTCTTCAATTTAAAAAAAAAGAGCTAGTGAAGCACCTGTTACTCACCAAAGTTTATGGAGAATTTGTTCCTTCGGTTTTAACGTGCGATAAATGTTTTGTGTGGTTAAGAAGTTGTGATCTTGACACGGAAGACAAAGGTCACCAAGGCCAGCCAAACAATTTTGAAGACCAAGAATTGTTAATATTACTCGATGAAGATTGTTGTCAAACTCACCAAGAGCTTGAAAAATCTCGATCAGCAATTTCAAAACGTTTGCAAGCATACGAATTGAAGCTGAGAGACCTTGAAAGACGATTTTGTGTTTCTGAAATGCTACTTGAACGATATAAAAGAAAATCATTTTTTACTTGCCATGAAAAATGGATTCATTCCGTTAAGCCGTGTGTCTACTACCAAGTTTTCTTGCGGAAGTTGCTTCCAGAAGTGACATCCAGAAGTTTTTGTCGTGTAAACACGTATTAGAATTCGACTTCCCGAAGTCACGGCTTGCAGAAGTTACTTGCAGCAATTATGCGGAAACATGTGTTTGTTGCTTGCTGGAAGTAACTTGAACGACTTGCTGTGAACTGCAAGTATTTTGAAGACTTACAGAAGAAGTCGGGTATATATCGGGTAAACGGTTTATGGTATTCTTTTCTGTTTTCAGTTTTGTTTTGTATTTTTTTTTTTTTAGTACTTTTCCAAATTTATAAAAATGGACAAAAATAAATTCGTTTGGAGTAGTGAAAAAACACATCGAAAAGTCGATCTGTGGGAGGTAAATCCAATCTTATTTTAGTATCCAGCTTTTGAATACTTGTTAGAATAAAATACAAAATGTATTCGTATGCCGAATCGACACCAATTCCAGATATCCATGGCGCTAAGGTAATGCTCTATATTTGGATAGTCCTATCTATTATGAGCTGCTGAGCTGTTTTATTAAACACTGATTCGTTTAAAGCAAGCATTGGCCGAAAAACGCCTCATAGTCTAGAACTTTCCTGTTCCGACTACTATTTGTTTCGTTGGATGCAGAGCGATCGATTAAAATAAAGCTAATATTTGTAGACTAATATTTAGATATCTATTAGCGATGATTTTAGCGACAAACCAAATAAAGTCATGGTAAAAACAAAAATGTCAACATTTTAACTAAAAATATAAGAGACAACCTGGTGAAACAAACTGGAATATCTTTTCCTGCCCACTTGTTTTATTACAAAGTATCACTCATTGAAATCAGTCCATATTTCTACAAGCTACGAGCTGTATAAAGTGGTCGACTTTGGCACCCTGTGTCTCACCTTATTTTCTAACACAGTGGTCATAAATTTAATTTTCTTAAAGCCTACATGCAGAAAATCTGTTACTGTAACCATTTCAACATTTTTACAAGTTTTTTAACAATATTATAGCAGCAGTAACTATTTATATGATTGTGGTAACTATAATATGGTTAATTTGCGATTCACATGATTGCTATTGTTAAAAAACTTGTAAAAATATTGAAATGGTTACAACTATATTTTTTTTCTCCTCTACAATTAGTTCATATGTCATTTTGCAAGCGGTGCTGCAGTTTAGAAGATTCTGATTTTACAATTTTTTTACGATTGACCCACTGTGAGACAGTTGAACACGAAACAATTTCTTCGCAAATTCTTCACAAAAAAATGAATACAATTATTCAGTTCGGTACAAAAATCGAACGTTTTACTGTTAAAACAATATGTAGAACGACACCGAATCAAAAAAAATATATGCACATGATTTTTTTCATTTTCGTTGTTTTGCAACAAAGTAAAACATTGAATACGCACTATGTAAAGGCAGTAGAAGAAAAATGTTACTCTATTTTAAGGTTACACAAAACAAAAATCACAGTCGAAAAAAATAGTAAATTTTAATTCCATTTGAATTACTTTAGCTTAAAAAACTCTTCAATAAAAACATGCGAAAATGGGTACAATACCAGCTAGTGCGATGGACATGGCCAGCAATGGACAATAGAGCGTAAAATAAGTGCACAAGCAATTTTTTCGTTTTAATTTGTTGGTTTTTTTATTTTCTTTTTTTTGTGAATGGCATTTGTTACATAAATTTCTCAAAAAAAAAGAAGAAAAACTTATTTTTTTTTTTTTTCTGGAAAACAAGAAGAAATGAAAAATGAACAGTGAATCGCAGTCAAATAGAAAAAAGTCAAAATTGTTTTGTAAAGATGAAAAAAAAAAAAAAAAAAACTGAACGTGAAGCAATTTAAGGGTTCATTAGTGATAGAGAAAAGTTTACAACAAACTACGTCAGCGTATTTATTTAGTATTGGGGAACAAATTGTTCCCCTCTTTAATTGCTTGAAGAAATATAGGAAAAAGTAGCATTAAATAAATAACAAATTATATATATTTAGTTTAAATAATTATTACAATCATTTGCTCCAGTTCATTTCTGATTTATTTCAACACTTATTTATGTACATAAGTATTTTTATTAGTTTTTTTAAATTGTCATTACAATTAATATATTATTAAAATGGATATTAAATATATAATTGCAAATGTTCATTAAAATATCGAATTGAATTCCGACAATACTCTTTATTCATTCCATTTATTTAATTTAATTTGCATACGATTTACTCCATCAGCAAATATAATTCGATTAGATCAGTTATCGGCACATTCATACAATTTAATTTTGTGCGTGTTTTAATGGTATGATACTCTCTCACTGTAAGTGCACTGTAAATCATTTGTGCACTGTAAGTTATTTGTATGTAATTTTTTTACACAGAAAAAAAATTGGTTGGAAAACGGTTACTATTACGAAAATTTCATAAAAGTAACCAACATATTATTACCATAACTAAATATTCATAAATTCAACAGTTTTTCTGTATTTATAGCTTTAAAAACATAGCTATAATGGAATTGTGGTCACTACAATAGCAACATTAGTTATTGTAATCAATTTGCATTTGGTTAAAATAACTTCAACGAAATCGGCGGACACGACCTACTTAAATTCACCTTTTAGTAAAAAATATTGGTTATTGCAATCATAAACTTGTTTGGATTCAAATAATTTTCGATTTAACTATATTTTCAGTTGTAGTAGTTAATAAATTCTTGAATTCTATGTTCCCAACCGACAAAAGGTTACATAAACCCAATAATGTAAATGTGTTTAACTTTGTTCAAAAATAATTAAATATTAAAACAATTAAATATCAAACAAGTAAGAGAGATATATTCGGCTGGGCCGAATCTTATATACCCTTCACCAAACTATACTTCAAAATAAAAATTTTTAGGTAATTTTAGGTAAACAAATTTTTTTTCCAGTTGTTTTTTTTTCAGTTTTGGGAAAAAAATATTTTTCGAATTTTTTTTTTAAAGTTTTTATGTAAATTTTTTTTAAATTTTAAATTTTTTTTTTTTTAAATTTAAATTTATTTTTTTTTTAATATTTAGCGAAAAAAACTTTTGGTGAAAAAAAAATCTGGTTCAAAATTTTTCCCGATTTTGACCCATTGTAGGTCCAACTTACTATGGTCTTATATACGTCGTTGCAAAGGTCTTTGAAATATCTATCATTTGATATCCATATTGTCTATATTAATGACTTAGTAATCCAGATATAGGTTAAAAAATAGGTAAAAAATCGAGGTTGTCCTGGCTTTTTCCTTATATCTCAGCCATTTGTGGACCGATTTTGCTGATTTTAAATAGCAAACTTCTCGAAAGCATGTCTGACAGAATTATTGAAGATTTGGATCCCGCAGATATCTGGGGTCTTCAGAAAATTGATTTCAACTTAATCGACTCCGCTATCTATCTATAGGATCCAGAATATATATACTTTATAGGGTCGGAAAATGATATTGTAGAAATTACAAACGGAATGACAAATTTATATATACCCTTCTCACGAAGGTGAAGGTTATAAAATTAAAATGAGTTAAAAAAGAAATTAGTGTGAATTAGCTCAAGAAAGCAGAAGGCCTTCTTTGGAATTATAAGGGATAAGTGTGCATTTATGTATGTAATTATAGATTACTGGATTATGTGGTATTTGTAGTAGATTGCTGACAAAGGATGATGGAAATCTTAATGAAACATAGAGAATGGAGTGATTTACTCCCTGATGAATAATGTATGAAATAAAGATAAGTTGTAAATTCTCCCAAGGAATTCTGTAAACTTTGAACCACGTTAAGCACACAAATCTGCCTATAGAAACATCACGCTCCATTCTCGCCTGTGTTATAAAAGGGTAACGGTTATATTGTTAAGAGAAACGTGCATTTATGCACTTATTGAAAATATGAAGAAACTCTAGCCAGGCTGTAATTATAATACCTCATATAGCTTGATTTAATTGCTGATCATGAAGGTCCGAGATGAAGGTAACATAACTTATGACTTGTAGGATATGCTTTAATAAAATATGCATTCTCTTTATTTTTCTCGTCAGGAATACTACGTGAATGTTCTACATATATCAGTCGTTTTCAAAATTACCATATTTTGCGATAGAATATATCTATGTATTGAGAATATATCTATGTATTGTACATAAAGCTGCCATAAAATCCATATTTGGCTGACAATTTTTAAATTCAGCTATATACAGCTTTAGTGATGAATAGTGTTTATGTATTCATATTTATAGAAATATACATTTATTTGCAATTGTTTCCCTATCAAACGTTAATAAAATATGCATATCTTTAAAAAATAATATTTATACCCTACACCACCATAGTGGGGAGGGTATAATGTATTTGTGCAGATGTTTGTAACGCCCAAAAATATTAGTCTAACACCCACCTTAAAGTATACCGATCGACTCAGAATCACTTTCTGAGTCGATTAAACGATGTCCGTCCGTCCGTCCGTCTGGCTGGCTGGCTGGCTGGTTGGCTGTCCATGTAAACCTTGTGCGCAGAGTACAGGTCGCAGTTTTGAAGATATTTCGATAAAATTTGGTCCATATCATTTTTTCTGCCCAAGGACGAACCCTATTGAAACTGGCTGAAATCGGTTCATTATTTCACCTAGCCCCCATACAAATGTCCTACCAAAATTGGACTTTATAGGTCATAAATGTTTAATTTATTTATGTATCTACACAAGTTTTTCTCTAAATAAGTTTTATATATACAAAATTCATGTCACCAAATTTTATGATGATCGGTCCATAATTAGTCATAGCTCCCATATAAGGCCTGCTTCCGATAATCACTTTAACGATCATAAATCTCCTAAAAATGTTGGTATACACATAAAATGCAAGATAAATAACTTTCATATAGACATTAATCACACTACCTAATTTCATGGTGATCGGTCCATAATTGGTCATAGCTCCCATATAAGGCCAACTTATGAAAATCACTCACGAATATAAATTATTGAAATTTTGAAAGAAAAATGTTTTTGCTCATTTACTTAGTGTAGGGTATTATAAGGTCGGGCTAGACCGACCATACTTTCTTACTTGTTTTTACTTGGACTATCCTAATAAATACATGTTAAATTTGTATGTATTCCAACCGAATAAGTTTTTTTTGTAGCAGTTGTGACTATCAATATATTAAGTAACTACAACTGAACTATGTGATAGTACATGCAACCGTCAGAATTCGATTGGCGACAAATTCGGTTGTAACTACGAATCTGTTTTCTCTGTGTTCCTTTGGAATTCTCTAAGCAAGAAATCTGCGGTCTTAAATTTGCGTACTTACAAAGCTGTGCTTTATGCCCAAGTTTCTGTTTTGAATGGGATTTTGTTGAATCATGTTATCATCGACTGTATAGATTTTGGTTGGTGGGAACCAAATAGTACACAGAGAAAACAAATTCGTGATGGCAACCGAATTTGTTGCCAATCGAATGATTCTACCTTAGTAACCGAATTTTACAGTTGTGACTACCAAATTTTAGAAGGGGTAACACAAGTTTGGTTGCTTCAAGCGATATTCTTCTTTAGCAACTGACTTTCTTTTGATAGAACCGAAAAATTCTATGTGTGCAACCGAATCATTCGATTGGCAATAAATTCGGTTGCTATCACGAATCTGTTTTCTCTGTGTAGTATTATCAAACAATTTTAACCACCGAACACAAACTGACGTATGATTCCATATCGTAGGAAGATCCGAAATAACAGGGTGAGGTAATTGAAATATTACAAAGATAAATCGTTACGAACGTTGTATTTTGATAGTTTTTATTAAAAGTAACTTCAAATAACTTAATTAACAAATCTCTAGCATTGTCATCTACCGAAAATTAAGTTAAAATTAATTCTGTTCAACAAATGTTACTCCTACCGAGGTAAGTGAAAAACAAGTAAGAAAGTATGGTCGGTCAAGCCCGACCATATAATACCCTACACTAAGTAAATGAACAAAAACATTTTTCTTTAAAAATTTCAATAATTTATATTCGTGAACGATTTTCGGAAGTGGGCCTTATATGGGAGCTATGACCAATTATGGACCGATCACCATGAAATTAAGTGGTGCAATTAATGTCTGTATGAAAGTTGTTTATGTTGCATTTTATGTCTATACCAACATTTTAAAGAGATTTATGCTCGTTAAAGTGATTATCGGAAGCAGGCTTTATATGAGAGCTATGACCAATTATGGACCGATCACCATGAAATTAAGTAGTGTGATTAATGTCTGTATGAAAGTTGTTTATGTTGCATTTTATGTGTATACCAACATTTTTAAGAGATTTATGCTCGTTAAAGTGTTTATCGGAAGAAGGCCTTATATGGGAGCTATGACTAATTATGGACCGATCATAATAAAATTTGGTGACATGAATTTCGTATATATAAAACTTATTTGGAGAAAAACTTGTGTAGATACATATATAAATTAAACATTTATGACCGATAAAGTCCAATTTCGGGAGGACATTTGTATGGGGGCTAGGTGAAATAATGAACCGATTTCAGCCAATTTCAATAGGCTTGGTCCTTGGGCAGAAAAAATGATATGTACCAAATTTTATTGAAATATCTTCAAAATTGCGACCTGTACTCTGCGCACAAGCTTTACATGGACAACCAGCCAGCCAGACGGACGTACGGACGGACATCGTTTAATCGACTCAGAAAGTGATTCTGAGTCGATCGGTATAATTTAAGGTGGGTGTTAGACTAATATTTTTGGGCGTTACAAACATCTGCACAAATCCAATATACCCTCCCCACTATGGTGGTGTAGGGTATAAAAACATGCAGTTTGAAAAATGGTATACCAAACTATACTGAAATAATAATTTATTTAAATGCCTTCTAAGATCGACTATCGATACACACGATCTATATATACGAGAACTGAGCCACCTTGAGGTGTTTATAATGTTCAAGCTATTAGTGGCTGCTATTATTATAAATATTTAGCAAATCCTCTCCTTAAATAGTCCTGGTAATTATGATTTTATAACATTGTAAATTAAAAACTAAAGAAAATACTGTAGTGCAAACGAGCCAAAGATCTTGATATGCTTGCATGAAGTAAGAGAAACATTTACAAAAAAAAAGGATGTGTTAAAAACTGAATAAGAAAATCAATATACAGTCCATCTTTTTGTGTGGAGGGTACACAGAAAAAATTATTGTAAAATATTTTTTGGTTAAAATTTGTATTGGATATGATTTTGGTTTTAATCATATATTTAATTCTATTAATTATTTGTTTTAATTAAATAGGATTATTTTATAAAAAACATATCAAAGTAAAACAATATTATGTCAGTTGAAAAAGAAAAATGAAATAATAAATACATATTTTTTCGTTAATATATTTTTTTTTCAAAAACTTTTATTAAGACTCATGTTAAAGAATATGAACTCTGCATCTGGTGTAGATTCCATTCATATATATTATGAGAGGCAAGTGACATTCTTTGAGGTAAGTAATGTTTGATGTAGAAATTGAATAACCCAAAACAAATTTACAAATTCCTACCACATACAAGTCTTTCTTTAAACATGTTCGACCCATTTTACAAAAGGAGAATGCCAAAACACCAGATCCAAAACTTATGATGCTGGTTTTTGCTAAGTGAGGTGATTTTTGTGAAGCCCATTCAAATTTACAGAACAACCCAAGAGTGAGAAAGCTGCAGAACCTAGATCATAAAAAGAAAAAGGTAATTGGAAATGGCAGTTAACTACGTACTTAAAAACAAGTTGACAATTATTTTTTGCAGCCGGATGCTTCATACGAAGAATACTTAGGAGGAGGAATAAGACACTTCAAGTGGCAATCGTAAATGTAGAGGTCGCGGAATGGAGGGAGGCGCTTTGGCAAACTACCACCATTGAAAATAAAGTTCACCAAACCTAAACATGGCAGTTCGGATGAATATCAGGATGCTTCTAGTCCATAAGGAACGAAGTTCAGATTTAGGATTTGAAAAAATGCTACAAAAGTCGAGCGGCTCTTCAACTAGTGCAGCTGACGGTCAAACTGTAACTAACGACGATGGGTCTTCTGCTGTTAGAAGAAGACTAAAGTTAAAATTGTATGTAATGTATGTAATGTAAATTTAATTTATTATTTTAAATGTATATGTTTTGTTATATGTAAAATAAATATAATACTAAAATTAAATTTAGAAATTGCAATCAATTGCAGAATTGTGTTAATTAATATTTTAGTAGATTTAATGCAAAATTTCAATTACAAACTTAATTGATTAAATTAAAAATTTAATTGAAATTTGTTAAGGATTCAATTAAAATTTTTAATTTCAATTTAATTAATAGTATCATTTTGATGATTGGAGCAAAATCAAATATTTCTTTAATTAATATAATCAATTTTGTAATTGAAACTCATTTTTATTTTTTTCTGTGTACGTTCGTATTTCGGAAGATAATCAACGTAAAGTGATATCACAGATCCGTTTACATTTTAATCACTGGCACACTACGAGCAACTAAAGGCGCTATTGTTCTTCCCATATTGTTCAATTCTCCATGCAGTCTAGGGAAGCTTCGTACATCTGAATGTTGGAGATCGAGTACATATGGCCATGTGCAAGTTCTAGGCCAAATTCCTGGGATTTTTGATCAATCTGTGTCCACATACGGACTTTTATAAACTGTTCAAAGTTTTAGTCCACTCCTCGCAGGGGTAAAAACGTGGATACCTATGACACCATAATATATACACACTGCTATAAAATGAGTTGTTGTGATAGATCTGGTGTATTCTCTGATGAGCTTGTATGATAAGTATGTCATAGCATATCATGGAGGCGTACAATTTTTTATATGACAGCTATATTCATCGAAATATTGGTATTTTTGTCGACAGTTAGGCTGCACTGCTATCATTCATATAAGGAGTGAGATCGTAAAAAATTCTTAACACACGTTTTTCATTAAAACTTATTTGATTTTTTTTTATCAAGTTACCTTTGTTTATTTGTTATTAATCTGATTAAAATGAATGACCAGAAAAAAGTGCGTACTAAAATTATTAAATATTTTCTACAAAACCCAACTTGGTCCTACAAAAAGTTGGCCAAGCATTCAAAGGTCTGCCGTCAAACTTTTTCCAATGTCATTAAATAGTACCGGGAGAACTTGTCCATTGATAGAAAACCTGATTCAGGTTAAAGGAATGGTCCACATGATGTTTCTAAAGCCAAAAAACAGAAAGCATTTTCAAAAGAGCTCCCAACACATCCGGTAGGAAAGCAGCCCGGTTAGCTTAGTGATCGGACTATTTGGCTGCTAAAAATTTGAGGCCAAAACCCATGCTCTGTTTGAAGTTAAGAATTTTTCGATCTCACTCGTTAGTATTTGCCATCCAATGTAAGAAAAAGCTGTCAGGACTGGGTCGCCTATCTGATATTACTTTAGGTCCTTAAACATAGAGACTATGGTAATGAACAGGTGAATTAGATAGCTAGAATGGACAGTGCTTTAAACGACTCTAGAGTTGAAAATTGATGGCGTAGTTTGGACACATGTAAGGTGATCAAGTTGATATGACCCCCTTAGGTTAAGCGCTACTTAAAAATAATTTGTGCAAATAAACATAGATTCCCACTGTTTTTGAGACAGCCTGAACATTATTTCATCGGAGAAACTGTGGTCAATTCCTAGAAATCATTTTTAAGTACTTGCTTACTTTTTGTATCCGTAAACAGTGTTTTTATTAACCAGGGATGAAGCAACAGGCTTAATGCCTTCTGGTCCTCAACTTATGACCAGCATGTGGTCAGGGCCCCATGACACCCTCCACATTTTCACTACGTCTTGTGGATTTATGGACCCACCCAGTAGAAGTTGCACAATTTCTTGGACTTGATCTCGCATAAACCCCAGACTAAATATTGTATAACAATAACTAACCAAGGAATAATTTAAAATTCACAAATTTTTACAATTTAAAACACATTCCTCTGTTTAAATAAAATTCTGTTATTAACTATTTATATACAGCAAAATATTATAACTCATCAACTCATTCACAGTCAGTATAATAAAGAAGAAATTTATTGTAAACAATTCCAAATAAGTACTTAAACAATTATTGTACTTTCTCTATTACGTTTTAACAAATAAATAATAATTAAGTATATTGTTAACAACACCTGTTCTTAATGTTTAATTAATTGTTTCAAACGAAAAAGCAAAACAAAAAATTAGCCTCCTTTCTTGGGATATGAAATAAAGTCATTCGAATTATAATTGGTACTCGTTAGAGGAGTAATGAAATATCTTATTAAATGTTAGTTACATTTAAGTAATAAATGTAAAATTTATATATATAATTTCATATATTCAACAAACACAAGTAAATTTCTGTAGATATTTTATTAAACATATAGTGTATATAAAGGCTCTTCTAATAGGGACTTCCGAACTTTGACATTTGATTACGTATTGTTGAAGCTTCATCTGTTGCATTGACCGTCGTATATTCAGTTTGTTTTGTCAAATAACTATGGATATATAGCGTTCAAAAAAACGTACAAATGATGGATGTTCTGTCATCTTCAGCGATTAGGCCCATTTCTGGATGAATGGGTAAGTCAACAAACAAAATTGTCGAATTTGGGACGATACCAATCCACATGAGATCTAAGATAGTGGGGCGGCTTCATCGGTACATATTCCTTTGAGATCGACATTGGTCGATGACTACCGACTTCTGATAGTCTGAATTGGATGATATGGATACCAACGACATATGGTTTTATAAGGACGGCGCTACGTGCCACGCAGCTCATGCCACATTAGACATTCTGATTCGATTTGAGGACATGGTTATCTGATGTAGAGATGTTGTGAACTGGCCAACGATATCGTTCGACTTGACCCCTTAAGACTTTTTATTGTGGTGTTTTCTTAAGTCGCAGGACTATCCGAATTAGGCACAAACTACATCGGCCCTCAAGGGTAACAAAATTCATAACATCCGTCAAATTCAGCCAGATTTATGCGCTGTTGATTTGGCCGCTGAGTACATATTGATCAACAGCCTATCAAACGAATAAAATATTTCGATGTTTTATATAAATTTAAAGATATGAAGCGCCTTAATATTTTAATATTTGTACAATATTGTTTTGGTAAAATAACACTTAGTAAAACAACTACTTAATGAAATCATGATCAATTTTTAAGAAAAAAGCTACTTGTAATACAAGGTGGCGCAAAAGTAAACTTCCGATGTTTTTTGGCTGTAATTAAAAAAAAAAAAATGAAAAACTTTGATTCTTCTTGTGGATTATTTTTATTTAGTGTTTTAATTTTTTTTACATCAAGTCGAGAATATGATGTCATGTAAATAGCTGCCGCCACAGTTGTTTGTCATTTGAGCCATTTTTATGGCATTTTCCATCACTTTGGCCAAAACTTCCGGCGATAGGTCCTCACTTTCTTGACGAATATTGTCTTTAAGAGCTGCAAGAGTCTGAGGCTTGTTGACATAAACCCCCGACTTCAAAAAGCCCCACAAAAAGAAGTCTGGAGCGGTCAAATCAGGCGATCTTGCTGGCCAGTGCAAATCGCCAAAACGGGAGATTAGGCGCCCGGGAAATGCATCCTTCAGCATATCGGTTGTGGCACGTGCAGTGTATGCCGTTGCACCGTCCTGTTGGAACCACATGTTTTCCAATCCCAATTCATCAAGTTGCGGCAAAAAGAACGCGTTGATCATTGCTCTTTAGCGCTCACCATTCACAGTAACCGTTTGGCCCGCGACGTCTTCGAAGAAAAAAGGTCCGATGACTCCTCCAGCGAAAACAGCACACCATACAGTGACTTTTAGCGGGTGTAATGGCTCTTCGTGGGTTACACGCGGATTTTCAGTGCCCCAGAAGCGTAAATTTTGCTTATTTACGTACCCGCTAAGATGGAAATGGGCCTCATCACTCATGATTATTTTTGATGAAAAATCATCTTCCTCTTGGTGGTGATTAAGGATGGCTTGAGCGTATGTTAGACGCGATAGCCGGTCAGCAGCTAACAGCTGATGCACCGTCTGGACTTTGTACGAAAACATCTTCAAATCTTGTACCAAAATTCGCTGTAAAGACCGTCGACTGATACCCATTTGCGTGGCACGTCGTCTGGTCGATGTCGACGGCGCTTCCATGACATCCTCGGCTACAGCAGCAATATTCTCTGCAGAACGGCAACTCCGGAGTCTGCCACGCCTGGCAACATCTCGTGTTGTACCAGTCTCTTCGAGGCGAGCGGCTAAACGTCGCAGTGTTTCACCAGTAGGCGTTGGACGGCAGGGAAATCTGCGACGAAATTCACGTTGTGCCAAAGTCACCGACCGATTATTGGTCAAAAAAATAGTCAGCAATATTCCGCGTTCTGGAGCAGTGTAGCGTAACATTGTTTATTAACGTGTATTTCGCATGTGTTTACTACACAAATGTCAAAACAGAACTGACATTAGGGGCCAATCGCAAAATTTATAGCATTTTCTGATAGGAGGATTACTTTTGCGCCACCTTGTATTGTTTAAAGTTGTTTCTTTGTAATAATAGTCATCTTACACAAAATAAACATGTGTTGAAATCAGCTTGAATAGTAAAAAATATCAAAACCTAATAGCCTGTTTTAATAAAATTAATAAAATTGTAAACGATGGGATTTTCATAAACCAGAAATATTTTTTATGTTAAAATGTTCAACGAAATTCGTTTGGAAATTATAAAATTCATTCAATATATTCAAAAACCAATTTTCTTTGACGAAGGTATATAAATTTTATAAATTTTAGAAAACAAGCTGTAAAAATGTTTCTCTAAACTTATTATTATTTCACGCAAAATATTTATAATCTAAGTATTTTGTTATGTCTTGTACATTGTTTTGTAATAATTTCCAAGTGTTACTACTTTTTTCACATCTGAGCTCGTCGTCTGTGTTTAATTGCATTTAAAATCCAATTATTTACTTTATTCAGTCATTAAATATTTCTACTTATTATGTTTAGGGTGTTTTTGAGCATTTAAAATCATATTTTCATTACATTAATTGTACAATAGGCTTCAGTTTTGTGTGGCCATTTGCCTTCCCGTCCCGCAATTTTTTTAAGGTTTAATAATTTTTGTTTAAGTTACTAACAAAAATATTTTCCTTTTATTAAAAATATTTTTTTGTTTTCAAAATTGTCGTATAGCTTTCATTCACGTTTGTGTGTATCTGAATAGTTGTGTGCGTGTGGCAGTCCTTCAATGGTTTTGGAAAATGTATATATGTATGTATGTAGTTACATTTGCCATGCTCAATGAAGTCTTACTAAAGATGAGCACGAATCACTACAGATGTTTCTAAGCTTTATGTTTTAATTGAATTTGGTAATTTGGAAGGCTATTTTTAATAAACATTTGCTCATTCATTGGATTGTTTCACGAAATACGAGTAGTAATGAAATTAAAAATTAATTTAGAAAATGTAGTATATTTTATGATGTAATATGAAGAAGTCTGGTATTTTGTATGTTATTGTATTCGGATGAATACATAACAAAGCCATACAAATGAAAATTTTAATCTAGTTTTCAATTACAAAACGTAGATATTGCAAAACAATGTTTCATTTGTTGTAATTACTTGTTATTTAAATACATTAAGGTTTGCTTTTACATTTTCTCTTTGATGGCTTTGATAACCGTCAACATTACCATACTGTGGTTTCATAGGCTAATAATGGCGGATGTTCACTTGGCCTGGAACCAATATTAACTCGACAAGGGTACACGCAGAGAAAAAAACATGGTTCGTCATGGATACGATAACTATACTATGCTTTTTGTAACAACATATTGTTGTCGTACAGATGTAATTGTTATTTTAACTTAATTTCAACAATATTTTACTTACTGTAAACATATTTATTTTCGTCGCAATTACAAATATGAGTATGGTTAACCGAAACATAATTATTATTGCTGGTGTTTGTCTAAGCTATGAGTAAATTTTGAGTGTCTGTAATTCTCAACTCTCCGAAAGTGAATAACAACAAATTTCAGTGAATTTATCAAAAATATTTTAATTGGGAATTTAAGCTGGGTTTCCGCATACACCGTAATCGGCATCGATAACGAAAACTCAAACTGAAAAACGTTGGTGTTCGTCACCGTCTCGTTTCTGAATTATTTTCGTTTCAGTTGGGTGCGTTGGTGCATAAAACAGAAACGAAAATATTGTCATTTGGAAGTGAAAAATTGTGCATCGAAAAGCATATTGAAGAAGTACTAAAAATAATGAAAAAAAATTATAGTGTCGATGAAATTAACGAAGCAAATTATCGAATTTCTGCCTATAACATGGTACAGCATCAATATAAAGAAGATGTGTCATTGCTGTCAATATTGAAAGCAAGAAAAAAAAGAAAAAATACTGACGTAATATACAAAAAACCGGTTCATCGATATTTGATGGATGATGATACGAAATTTAAAGAATATTTTCGTTTAAGTCGTTATCTTTTTGAGTCCGTGCTGGATATTGTGAAATCTGATTTGGAAGGAATACCTACCACCTGGAATAGAAAATCAATAACACCAAGACACAAATTATGCATTACCTTAAGGTAAGAAAAAACTTTTTATTAAATGAAAATTGCTAAAATATGGTCGATATTGGAATGTTTAATTAGAAACATCATTACCCAAAATCTATTTTTCCCCTGACTGTCACGGAATTTTGGATGTCGCACATTAAATAGAATTTCATTGTTTTTGACAAAATCTATTATTTTTTTCCTCTTCCAATAAAGAAAAATTATTTTTATACCCTTCACCTTCGTGAGAATGGTACATATAAGTTTGTCATTCCGTTTGTAATTTCCACAATATAATTTTTCGACCCTATAAAGTATATATATTCCGGATCCTTATAGATAGCGGAGTCGACGAAGCATTGTCTGTCTGTCTGTTGAAATCAATTTTCTGAAGACCCCAGATATCTTCGGGATCCAAATCTTCAATCTTTCTGAAAGACATGCTTTCGTGATGTTTCCTATTTAAAATCAGCAAAATCCGTCCATAAATAACGGAGATATGAGCAAAAATCCGAGACAACCTCTGAAAATTTCATAAAAAAGACAATTTATTGCATGCTTTGACAAAAAAGCAACAAAACGAATGTGTTGGTTTCATTTCTTCGCGTGTTTTTTTGCGCGTGTGTTGTCTAAATTGATCCAGTGAGTAATTGAGATCGAGAAGACATTTCGACCTTATTATGTTGCAGATAAGAGCCTTGCCCCTCACCCCAAGTATATATTAATAGTTGAAGTTTTAAGATATGGCGAGGACCAACCAGGATGACGATGCTGGTAGCGGAGACTCTGAGAGATACCAAGAGTCAAAGTTCATCAGATTAAATTTCCGTATCAGTGTGCGTGTTGTCCTTTAGCCTTCAGCATCGCTCTGAAAGACAAATTATCTGGCCCTGCCTTCTCTTATTGGTATTTTTATCCTTAAGGTTTTATCAAAATTCGGTGTAGGTACTGCAATTAGATAGATGGAAAACAAAAGGGGTTGGTTAATTGGTTAAGATATATGCATAATTTCTATTTTCATGAAATGCAGCAAGCCGTGTGCAGTTTTAGACTGATGCAGATAAATAAATACCACCTTAAGGCCGCATTGATTCCTCAATTGGTTTCTCCGGGGGCAAGATCAACTGCAGTTGATTTACTCCATATGTATTGGAGCCTTGCGATGAACGCAGGAGTAATATGTACTCTTAACCAATTTTGATCCTTAGAGCTTTGCATTTCCCCCCGATAGTCCATGATAGCTAACCGAGTCCTTTATTCTGGCACTTTATAAGTGTAAGGAGAAGGGACCCACATTATCAACGTCGTACATAAAGAGACTCAATCGAGGAAATCCTAGGCTTTCTCGTTACCACATCCAATGGCTAAGACACTCTTTTACCATTGGGTGTAATCAAACTCAAGAAGGGATCATCCTCAATGCGTGCGAGTTCGTCAACTAGCGCCTGCAAGATCATCTTCCCCAAAAGCAGCTATCTATCCATAGTTACTTATCCTCAGACACCTACGTTTCACCAACTTGCTTTGATAAGGTGTAGAGATATCAGAACTGAGAGATTGTCGTGCTCCGAAACACACTATAGTCACAAATCCGTTCAATGTATCTACTGCAGTAGCATCACCGACTACCAATCGTGGTCACAGTCATACCTGTGGTTCTTAGTCCTGTGGCCTCCACCTCAGTACTCACGTTAGCCTTAGTGGGTTTTCCGATAAGGTTTTATTAAAATTAGAAAATTAGAATTAAAACCTGTTTTTTTTTTTTTTTTTTTTTGTATGGTTTTTTCCTATAGCTAAAATTCTAATGTGTAATTAAAAATGTTGATAACTTTTTATTTACTTTAAAGATAATCTAATACATTAATTTATAATTAATTACAATTCACAACTTGCTAATAGGTGATAAGTAAACTTGAATATACATTTTCTTACAGCAGATAAATGTTTTATCGCACTACAAAACATGCGTAACTTATGGTTATAGATTCACTGGTATTTGAACAACATTAATTGTAAAATTTTTATTTATCCAATTTCTAAAGAATGCATACACATCATATATTCATACAAGGGCATACATACGCAGAAAAAGTGTTTGAAAAAAAAAACCCATAACATTTTCTAATGCCAAGAATTTTATACGAAGGAAAGCCTGTTAAAAATATACAAACAAAACATTGTGTAGATACATTTAATTGCCAACAAAAATATGTACATTGAAAATACGTTTTTGCTCTTTTTTAACCAAACAAAAATATAAAAAAAAAAAATTGTGGCAACGTAATATTATCGCGTCTTTAAAATTCATAAATCATTACTTGGTTAGGTGAGGGAATGTATGTACGTATTGGATGGGGAGCGTTAGTAGCTTTATATAGTTTTAAGTGTAAGTGTATATGTGTGAATATTATTACCGCCATCCATTGATGTCATGGTGTTAGTGCCACTAAACACATCTGCAACAATCAGCCAAGTGGTAACCAACGTAACTACAAGGCAAACTGTAACACAGCCAAAATATTAGATGGTGACTTTTAATATTTTGCTTCTATTTTTTATTTTTTTATTTTGGGTGTGTGACATCGCACAGTGGCGCCTGTAGAACAAGAGGTTGCTAAAAAATTTCATGTGCTCCTAAAAAATATTGATTAAACCTATTTTACCTGCCCCATTTTTTGTTGGAGGTAAAAGTTAATAAAGAAACATTGTTCCAAAAATGCAAGGATTGCGAGCAAAAAATTTAAAAACAAAATCTGGAATATATTACAAAAAATTTAAAAATTAATTATAAAAAAAAATTTAAATCATAAAAGCCTAAAAATGAAACAAAAAACATCAACAATTTTAAAAACTATTTTATTTTACTTCCCATAAAATTGATTTTTCCACAAATCTAAACTTTGCTAACCCATAATTAGCCCTTATGTGTATGACTTTTTGTAATTTAATTGCAATTTTCTATGTATGCAAAATTCCTAGGTGCTTGAAACTTTCTGAGAACTCCTAACTTTTTTTATATTTATTTTCTATAATGGACACATTTGTGTCTCGACTTGGGAGGGAGTGGTAAATCATTTTACACCCTTAACAGGGTGACAGGGCACCCAGGTACCACATACAAATTATAGGGAAAATATTACATATACGCTCACAACAGAATACTAAGAAGTCTTTCTACTGGCTGAATTTATTTGAGTACTGTGTATATAAATGGGAACCCATATTTATTGAATTGACGTTAGGCTAAACTTAAACATTTTTTTGCATTTCATAATATGGAGCATTCAAACATATTGCGCAATAATACGTAACTTCATAGATTCTGTACGTGGTACCCTGTCACCCTGTTAAAGGTGCTTTTTTGTCACACACATAAGTGTTAGACCCAAATGCGTAGAACCCGTTTCAAACACTCATTTCATAGGTGGATCAATTACACTGCGGAACAGACAGTTTGGTGCACAATGAACCATTATTACTAATGTTATACTTGTTTTTTTTCAGTCAGCTCGCGTTGGCGAAATATCACGGTTTTTATATTTTCATTGAACATCCTATTTTTTTTTTTGAGTTTTTCTTAAAAATTTTGGGTAATGTGATTCTTATAGCATGAAAATGGTCTACGTAAACATATGTTTCTTTTGAGTATAATAATTCTGGTGGATGTTTTCAACTTTATCCTTAATAAAATGTTGAACTCCGAATATTGTAAATAAAAATTTAAAACTCCACTATTAAGGCATTACAGTGAACATAGTTTTAAATTAAAATGAAAAATTATTTAAAAATTTAATGAAATTTTAGATAATACTCCAAACTTATTTCTTACTACTCATTTAAATCTAAATACAGCAATATAAATATTTCATTTGACGTTTTTTAAATATTTCGAATTTTGTATTTACGTGAAATATAGCGTTTTTTGGGAAAATATCTTGAACTTTTTATTAAAATCACTAGTTTTTTATAGAAAAAATAAATTTTAACTAACATATCGATTTTTTTCTACATTATCCACAATTCCAAAGTCTCTATAAAAAATCACCGTGTACTTTGACAATGTTTCATGCAGCAAACTTTATAAACTATTAAAACATACACTATGCAAAGTTTACTTTACAATTATAACTAAGTGTTTGATGTTTTGGAACTAATCTTGTCTAAGTTGCGAATTTGAATACCAAAGTTAGCAAAACACCATTGGAGAACAGTGTATGTAATTGATTTTCGCTGAGCTTTTAACATATATTCGCCACAAAAGTAACAAAACATATTAGGATCTTTAATACAGCATATCATCTTACAAGCCATAATAAAATATATAATAAGAGAAATTATTTTTATAAAAAACAAGTAAGAGAGCTATATTCGGCTGTGCCAAATAGTCTTAAAAATAAAAGTTTTAAATATTTTTAGGTAAACAAAATTCAAAATTTTTTTTTTCTTCGGAATTAAAAAAAAAAAAAAATTTTAAATTGTTTTTCAAAATGTTCAAAATTGTTTTCAAATTTTTTTCTAAATTGTTTTATTTTAATTTTATATAAATCGTTGCACTGGACTTTGAAATATCTATCATTAAATATCCATATTTTCTATATTAATGACTTAGTAATTCAGATGTTGATCAAAAATAGGCCAAAAATCGAGGTTGTCCCGGTTCATCCATTTCTGGGCCGATTTTCTCGATTTTAAATAGCAACCGAGCCGAAGAATTCCCGATATATTGATATATCAATTATGTTTGTAAGTTATTTGGGGGCTACGGAAAGTTGATTTCAACATACAGACGGACGGATATATCGACTTCGCTATCTATAACGATCCAGTATATATATACTTTGTGGGGACGCAAATGAAAAATGTAGAAACTACAAACGGAATGACAAACTTATATATACCCTTGCTACTCATGGTGAAGGGTATAAAAACAGGAAATTAGAGCAATTTTTTTATTTTTGAGGCCTTCGCTAAGTAGTAGTAGTTTTTTCTTATTTCTTTAAGTAGTTTTTTCTTATAATTTACAAAAGAAATCGGAGATCATTTTATCATCACACTAATCTACAATAATATCTTTAGTTTAAGTATAATCGTGTAGGTGTTAAACATTCAAGCTACGAACATTTGTACTCAGATAAAACTGATTCGAAGAGGCAACCGAATTTGTTGCCAATCGAATGATTCGGTTGCATATAAAGAATTTTTCGGTTTTAGCTATAGAAAATCAGTTAATAAAGCAGAATTTCGGTTGAAGCAACCAAACTTTTGTCTTCTAGAATCTTATAGCCATAACTGTAAAATTTGGTCACCAAGGTAGAATCATTCGATTGGCAACAAATTCGGTTGCTATTACGAATCTGTTTTGTCTGTGTATAATTTTTTGAATACGAAAGACATATCGAGGGTTTATATTCAAATAGTGCTATAAGGAAAATCAACATTTTACAGGAGAGCGAAAAAACTGTTTTTTTCGTTAAATCTAAGATTAATAGCTAAAGTTTATTTTACAATGTTATATAAAAACGACGACTAAATCCTACATATGTTAAGTTTTTATTAATTCCTTATATTCGCGCTTATATGTTAGATAGCAGTTTTTACAAGTTGAAGTTTTTTCGATTCTAACAGTAAAATAAGTAGATAGCACTATTTGAACAAAAATAAAAATGCGCTTTAATGTAAACTTTGAGGTTTTTATGTGAGTCATACAAAACACCATCATTGATGTGCCATCAAGTGATTGTGCAATTAAGCTGGACACACACACTACACCAGCATGCTGGTACAAAATTAATTTTTTACCAAAAATTGTGTGGAAAAGGTTGTAATGAATAACATCACAAGCTCATAAACGGCCAATCAGCTGGTACAATCACTTGATTGCACATTCATGATGGCGTTGTGTATGGGCCCTATAAAGCGAGTTTTTAATAAAATAATTAGTTCTTTTTTTAACAAAACAATATTTAATATATAATGGATAAGTAAAATATTAAGAACATTTTATCATATTAAAAGAATTTGAAAAAAAAGTTAGTTAATTTTACATTAAAATATATATTAAAATGCAACAAACAATTAATCTTTACCCGCATGTTTTAAATTATCATAAAAATAATGATATTCTTGCGGAATAACAGGCTTCAATGCTTGTAAATGCTTCCATTTGCTTAGTTGAATAGGTCGTGGTCCATATTGTAAGGGATTTGCTTCTATATGACCACCGTATGTTTTGATTGTAGTCGGAAGGTTATTGTATTCGTCATCAAAATTAACTTTATAGTAAATGATACCGCTCGGTAGATACATAAGAGATTTTATTTGTGATACGGTGGGATCATTTTTTTGTTGGTGTACTCTTTAAAGAAATCATAGTTCAGATATAGAGCATCAAAGGGCATCTTTATTATTTCATTATCTATTTTATAAAAAACACTTTTAATATTTTATTATATACACGAATATTTCATATGCATATAGCACTTTTTTACTAACAAAATAAATTGTGTGTTAGATAGCACAATATAAATTTTATGAAAAAAACCATTGGAAATATTTTTTATTTTTTTAAAATTAAAATGATAGATGACAAATTAGTCAGGGAAAAACTCATTTTCGAGAAAATGTCGTATAGCACTATTTGAATATAAACCCTCGATATGTAAAATATTGTAAAACTTTGAGTTATTTGTCAAATAGTTTAGTATATTTTCAGCGAATTTTAAATATGTTTATATAAATTAATTTAATGATATGTTTTTATTGTAAATCGTGAAAAAAATGTTGAACCTTTTTGCAGAAAGTCAAACTAATAAGGATGAATCTGAAAAAATTAATTTTCAACACCTTTGCGATATCACCAATATATTCTGGAATGTAGATATACAAAATTAATATGAAAGAAAAGATAATTTTGTGTAGAATACCAGTACAATCATGTTTTTTTTTTAATTTTAGTCTCCATTTATGAAATATTCAACCAATAAGATAAAAAATACAGAATAATCAAAAAAATTAAAACAGAATAATCAAAAAAAACAAGAGCTGCTCTAAAAAACCTAAAGATAGAATTGTCCCATATATGTTTTATCAATTACATTTATCTCAGTTGGTTCTAAAGTTATGATTTTTGCAACGAAAAAATCTCAAATGGCGCCACTGTGCGTCGTTATGGCAGGCATTATTGTTTGCTAAAGATAAGCAACGAACAAATGTTTGGGGGGAAATAGCAATGAGTAAAAAGGATGTTTAGAGCGTATATGACTTTTTGTAATACATATCTGGATAAATGCCAGCATTAAAGAAGGGAACTCGAACAAGCTTTTTATTTAAAATTTTTACTTACCTTAATTTTTTATTAGAAATAGGTAACCCTAAGTTAAATATTTTCAATAATCCATAATAATAAATTTTAATTTTAAAAATGTATATTAGAAAACTCTCGTGACCTTAATATACTTTTTATATTGTGCAACAAATATCCTGTTGCAATAAGACTCTGCTAATTTATAGGAATTTCCGTAGAATAACTGTTATTCTAGGCAATAGTACAATCAGCACACGAGTCGCCAGTTTAATTAGTCATATATTCATAATAAAAAAATATAACAGGATATTGCAACTTATACTCCAATTCGAAACGATTAATAAGCAAATAAATGACTGGTTAAACTTTATACACATATTACTTTACCTAAACAGACCCAATCTAATACGGTTTATGTACCATATTAGATTGGGTCTGTTGAAAATTTAAAATGTTTTTAAAATTTGTACAAAAACTCCATCCAAAGTACTTTTGCTAAATATGTTTTTAATATGTAACTAATGTTCAAATCTTTATTAAAAAAAAGCAGATAACATATTTATCAAACTTTAATTGTTTACTCAACGGCTCCCTTATTATATAGTATTACCAAATCTTATTTGTTTAAAAGAAATGTTTAAAAGTTTGATGTTCATAAATTATATTTAAATATTTTTTTTTTCTAACTTAAGACAACAAATAAAACAACTCATAAAACATTAAGGCAACAGCAACACAAAAAAAAATCCAACAAAAAATCAACCACATTTTGTGATTGTCGCCACCGCAAACAAGAGTTTATAAATGTGTTGGGAACAAAAAAAAAAATAATAACGGAAACGCCAAAAAAAAGAAAAACTGTTGCACTCATATTTTTCTTAACTTGCCATTAATTCTAATAAAGAAATTGTTTCAATTTTTCTTTCCCCCCACCAATTTCGCTTGTGTCTTACGAGCGTTTAAGATCCATAACCTACCACCCCGCCATTTGTGGCTTTTGTTGGGATTTTCAATATGGAAAATGTTATTACGGCTGTTTGTTGTTTTCGCTTTTACATTTCTTGTTGGGGTTCTTGCCCTGTCTTCATTGGTGGTGCGTGTGAGTGCGTTTAAGAGCGCCATATGACGACACATTAAATTTCCTTTTTTCGCGGTTTGTTTCGATTTTTTTTTTTTGTAAATCTTTGTACATTGGTAAGTATATGCGTGTTTGTTTGTTTGTATTTTCTTAATATATAACAGTTTACTTGTTGCTTATTTAAGACATCATCATCATCCATTCATTTCCTGCGAAGCAAACCAAACCAACCATTCATTCTATCGATAAATTAAGTTTAAATAACATTTATACTTAAATTTATGTGAAAAGTTTTTTTGTGCTTTTTTTCTTTCCACTGCTCTTTTTCCCTTGAATGTTTGCTGTTACATTTGAGCCTTTTTTCATGTATTTTTTTTTAAAAATAAAGACTTATGTTTTTTGCTTTTCTTACACTTCCCCATTTTGCTTTTATGAATATCATTTTATTTAATACTAAATTGAGTGTGTATATTAGGTTAGTCATTTCATTTGTTATATAAGAAAATTTTAAGTGATTAAATGATTTATATATACTATACTGATATTTGTTCTAACTGGCATAAAGAGGGGAATATCAATTGACACACTACTTTGATATTTGGTGCCTATCATTTGAACCAGCTTTGTTATTTGGTGCCTATAATGCCAGCGTATTAACTGGGAATATCTTTCAATGAATCATGTTATAGCTGAATTCGGAAACATTCGAATACATATGAGGAATATCAAACATTTTAGAGAATTGTTTAAACTGAATTCAGATGGCTCGTATTTCGAAAAAAATGCAAGCATTGAAATTTAAAAGAGTTTTTTCATAAAGTTGATAGCTGTACTCACAGTTTCTGACAGTAGTAATATTTTTTGGTGGAAAATTATATGGTGGTATGCAAATGAAACCAAAATTTACCCATTTTTTAATTCAAGTTTGGTTACCAATTCGTAACAAATAATAGGTAGCGATAGGACTTTCTCGCTCCCAGAACATGCAGAGAATTACTTTAGCGCCATGAATATTTGGCTTTAGTGTCGATTCGGCTGGTTGGCGCGCTTCATATACGATCACTTAAGCTTTGGGCTAACGTAACGGATTTACTGTTCATCGCAAGTAATGATTCGGTGCAAAAATAACTTTCTTTCTCTCGGTTTCAAATATGGTACCCAATTTCCCTGTTTTTGGAATTGATGTTTGAGTAGCTCCCAATGATTTTGCAAATTATTGTTGAGTCTTACAATCTTCCTGAAAACCAAGATTTGGGTTCAATCTTGGTCTTCAAACTTTCTTGGCTGGCCTGGGAAATTTTTGTCATCCGTGTCAAAATCACCACTTCTGAACCGCACAAACCATCTCTCGCACGTTGAAACCGACGTAACACTTTGTTGTTTACACTATAATGTTCAATAACTAAGTGAGAATAAACAATAGATGTGTACCCTTTAAAATGACATACTAAAATCCCGCATTTTTAAGTAATAGACTCAATAAAATAATGTGATTATGGCCAAATTAAATTTCAAAACATTTTTTTGTAATATCCTTAAACATTTATATATATTTTTGAAAAAACATCTATATTGGTCGAATTTTTTTGTATGCAACCTTTTCTTTCGAGTTATTCTGAAAAATATTTATTTGCTTACTAGTATTGAAAGAAATAGCTTTAACATTTAAAGCTATTGTTAATTAAGAATTTTAACATTATTAATGGTGTAACTGCTATGCGTAATTCTTTTAATAACAGTATTTTTGGCATCAGGTTATCAAAGGATTTTTTTTAAATTTATGGTCCAATTGTTATTCTTAACAAACATATTTCGTATATTTTTTAGTGTATACAACATTTTGATGCCTTAGAAGGGCTAACAATGTCATAGAAATTTAAAATTACAAAATCGCAAACTAGCAACACAAGGAATCAATTTGAAATAAAATATTAGAAAACTCGCTATGAACTGTTTTTTAAATTAATAATTTTAACAAATTTGTTACCAAAAACATATGTTTTCGAAATACGCCAATTTCAAATCAGTTCAAAATTTTGCAACCTCAAAACGTTATCTGATTTGGATAAAATGTACATCATAATAATTACAGATCATACCAGTACTTCAAATCGAAGATGATCAAACTAAGAGATACACTTATGATAAGTATAACAAATCATCGAATAGCAACAAATAAATTTCTAACTTTTATAGAAATATCTTAAAAATTAGGATATGTTTAGACCTCACCATTCATATTTTAATATTATATCTATTGAACAAATATAAGGAAAAAGGATCCAAAGCCTATAGGTTAAGAAGGAGCCAAATATTTGACGTAACCACTTAATAATACATCGCAAGCAATAATGCAAAATATCCAAAGATATAAAAACTTAATAAAATCAAACACTTTGGTTATAAAAACGATTTTTATAGAATATTATCTAAATGAAATATATGCATTATTTTTCACTATATAAGTGATTTTTATTAATTTTACTATTGTCACAGTTTTTATTGCCAACAATAAATAATGTCTAACAAATTCTCAATAAAAATTGCCCATATGTGACAGTAATTGTTGGTGCCCCTGAACGTATGAGTGTTATAATATAAATCATACCACTGTTTATTGTAGTGTCCGGTCGTGATGCCATCAAATTAAATCATTAACACAAATAAGCACCCCATCGAACAGTGGTGGAAATGAAAAAAAAGTGGAAATAAATATGTAACTTCTAAACGAATAGCCCTATTTTAATAAAATTTCCCATGACTATAGAGGAGATTTTTATATATTTAAGTTTTGAATTTGGGCTTATAACTCTAAGGGGGAACCGAGCCACAATGCCCCAAATCGGAGCACCTCGGGTTTATCAAAAATTGAAAATGATTCCAAATTTTTGTTTGAGATCCGGTTTGAAAGATTTATATATATATATAGAATCTACTCAACGAGATCTACAAAAAACATTGTTTTAGCCATAAATTTGCTCTTAAAGTTTACGAAATATTCGTATTTGAAAAGTAAAATTTTATTTTTTTAACATACCTTTGTCTGCTTTTTTGCTAAAAACGTATCCAATTCTTTTTCAATTTTCCTTAAATATCTTTTTTTGAATTAAAGCTAACTTATTAATAATAGTAATAAAAAAATATTTAAAAACCTTTACTAAGTCAAAAGTTATGTGCATTCAAACTTAAAAAAAAATAAAAAAAAGTGATTTTCACATTTTTTTTTTTGAAAAAAGTTCTTACAATAGTTTTAAATTATACAGAAAACAAGAAGACGATAATTAGTGTTTTTATAGTTTTCTTTAAGATTACATTACGGGATGTATTATAAATGTAAAATAATATCAAAATTCTACTCGTTGATCATTTTCTGTAGCGCTCACTATTCACAGTAACCGTTTGGCCCGCGACGTCTTCGAAGAAAAAAGGTCCGATGACTCCTCCAGCGAAAACAGCACACCATACAGTGACTTTGAGCGGGTGTAATGGCTCTTCGTGGGTTACACGCGGATTTTCAGTGCCCCAGAAGCGTAAATTTTGCTTATTTTCGTACCCGCTAAGATGGAAATGGGCCTCATCACTCATGATTATTTTTGATGAAAAATCATCTTCCTCTTGGTGGTGATTAAGGATGGCTTGAGCGTATGTTAGACGCGATTGGCGGTCAGCAGCTAACAGCTGATGCACCGTCTGGACTTTGTACGAAAACATCTTCAAATCTTGTACCAAAATTTGCTGTATAGACCGTCGACTGATACCCATTTGCGTGGCACGTCGTCTGGTCGATGTCGACGGTGCTTCCATGACATCCTCGGCTACAGCAGCAATATTCTCTGCAGAACGGCTACTTCGGGGTCTGCCACGCCTGGCAGCATCTCGTGTTGTGCGAGTCTCTTCCAGGCGAGCGGCTAAACGTCGCAGTGTTTCACCAGTAGGTGTTGGACGGCCAGGAAATCTGCGACGAAATTCACCGTTGTGCCAAAGTCACCGACCGATTATTGGTCAAATAAATAGTCAACAATATTCCGCGTTCTGAACCAGTGTAGCGTAATATTGTTTATTAACGTGTATTTCGCATGTGTTTGCTACACAAATGTCAAAACAGAACTGACATTAGGGGCCAATCGCAAAATTTATAGCATTTTCTGATAGGAGGATTACTTTTGCGCCACCTGTACAAAGGGATTCCATAGCACCAAGCTTGGTGCCTTCAATAGATCCAAAAATCAATTTTGGGATTTTTAAAAGTTTTTTGGGAATCGTGGGATTGTCAAAAACAATTCACTAATTTCTTTTTCACTTTTGTCTTTCAATCAAACGTTTTTATATAATTGTAAAATATCATTAAAAACTATTCATAATCAAAACTTTTATTGCATTTTAAAAAGTAAAGTTTTCCAGAAAAATCAGCTTCCATTTTTATTCCCATATTTTTGAAAAAAGTCTTCTATAATTTTTTTAATTTTGATAAATTTTGTACATTTTTGAAAAGAAGACATAATTTCCTATGCGTTGATATATAACATATATATCTTTTCTTTTCCACATAACTTTTGACTCAGTAAAGGTTTTTAAACAATTTTTTCTTTCCATTATTAGTAAATTTGTCACTCAGAGAGTGATTCTGAGTCGATCGTTATACTTTAAGGTGGGTGTTGGATTAATATATTTGAGCGTTACAAACATCAGCATAAACACATTATACCATCCCACTATGGTGGTGTAGGGTATAAAAAATGAGACAGTTGTTTCTTGAAAGAGTTTTTGACGCACATTAAAAACTACAATTCTGATATTTCGGTTTATACAACTTACAGTAATCAAATAAGAGAAAATGATTATTATCTGAACAACGTTTGAGCAACAAGTATTTTACCCAATCAATATTATTTGTATTTTACGTTAATTAACAATTTTGACAAGCACGTTATATTTAATCACATATGTTGCATGTAGCTAACTTATGAATCGTTGCATACACCTCAATTTTATTGTTCAATATGCCTTAAATGATAAAAAAAGAAAATATCGTTTCTTTTCATTTTTTTTAGTCCATATTGCATTTAAAAGGAGTAGTAAAGTAAACAATAAATAACTTTGAATACAGCGGATCATATTTCATAACAAAATATTTAGTTTTAACTTTACACTTTCATTATGATGATGTGGTTGGTTGTGCTAAAATTTGCATTTATATTAAATTTATTATACAAGAGCAGTAAGCGTTCATACACATTCAATGACTGACTGTGTCTGATTATATATTGGTAAATGTATGGGTATATTTATATGTATGTGTGAATGCTGGGTATCTATGCGTGTTTGCCAGCCCTTCAGTCAGTCAGCAAGCAAGCTAGCAAGTAAGTAAGTAAGAGTATTAAAGCCATTTATTTATTATGATGTGTCGATTGAAAAACAAGTGTTTTTTTCATAAATATTCTTCAATATTGCATAGCCAGCTAGAAAAAGTGGAGGGTGTGAGGAAAGGAGATGAAGGCAAAAAAATCAAATTAAATAAATTGCATATTGTCAAAAATGTGGCAGAAAAAATTAAATATAAATGTATTAAAAAAGTTGGTCTGTATTTGAAATGATAATGTTTTAAAATACAAACTGTCAATAATATTAATAGGCTTAAAATTGTGTGTTTTTATTGCACACACAAATACACACTAAAATGCAAATTAATGTATATTAACACATACCTACATAACTATATACATATATTCATATAAATGTTTATACACATCCCCACGTAAATAAGTAATTTAATAAAACAATTGATTTATAACACGAAATAAATAAATATTTAAGTAGTTACCAGCAAACAAGATAATGAATATGGAAATGTTATTTTGTTTTAACATTTACCCAGTTTGAATGACCGCTTTATAATTATTTAATTAATTAATGTCGGTAGATTTAATATCACGGTAGGTATTGCGCAAATAGTTGTCAGAGGTTATTTTTTTTTTTTTGGTTTTGAAAGAAAATCTGTGAATTGCTCAAGGTTGCTGATCAAATTACGTAATGTTTCATGAACATATGCAAATGTGTCACAAAATCTACGCTTAATCAACATGCTTTATTTTACATAGTTATACTGGGTTAGTTCTGATTTTTATAACGTGCAAAAGCATTGTTCCAATATCTAACTTAAAGTATACCAATCTGCTCACGTCGCAATTTCAAAGCTAATTCAATAAAATTTGGAACAAACATTTTTATTTCTCCAAGAACGGAAATAATGGTCCCTATCTCCTACACAACTACCCTATTTGGATAGAGTTGACTCTCATATTTATCTTAATTATGTACACATCCACATAAAATTCAACAGAATTTAGTTTTATATAAGCGTAACTAACAATAATAAATTCGGTCCATAATTTACCATTACTCCCATATATGAACCACTTTAAAAATTTTATTAATGAGCCTAAATCTCCGAAATATATTAGAATCCAAATTAAATTCAACAGAATTGATTTGTACATATAATGGACATATCGGTCCACTAATAGTTCCCATATAATGCCAACTATTGAAAAGCACTTTAAAGCGAATAAATCCCTTAAAATATCTAGTAATTACCCAACATTTTTATACCCTACACCAACATAGTGGGGAGGGTATATTGGATTTGTGCAGATGTTTGTAACGCCCAAAGTATACCGATCGACTCAGAATCACTTTCTTATTTTTGCAAAATCTCTTCCGCTGTATAGGCGCACAAATGTCACGTACGATGATATGGAATTGGCCACATGTTAGTAATCCTTAAAAAACATTGGACAGCCAATTAATTAAAACACAGGCAAAACTCCTCGAAATAATTTAATCAATAGAAGAAAGAAAGTATATGCCGGTTCCCTTAAAATTTGCTAGTATGATTAACTTTTATTATTTGAAACTCATCTGTACAAGATTGAATGTCATTATCAAACATTTTAATAGAATTATTCGTTTTAAAGTGTTTTTTTGAAGTGGGTCATACAATGAGTTAAATTTTACCTCGCTATCAATATTTGTAAACGTTTTTTGCATATTCTCAAATTTCATATGGGATATGACTAAATACACAGTGATAAGTAAACGAAAACAATATTTAGGTGTTCTCATGTAGTAATGCAGTTTTGTTGAAGTCCATCGATTATGGAAATACTTATAGTTTTTATAGATCACTTCGTTTTAGTATTCTTAATGTTATAACTTCAAAATAACAAAATGAAACTGATTTAAAAATTGTTCATTTTTATTTCAAAGATATGAGTTTTACCTTCTAAATAGCAACATGTCTAGTTACGTTAGTTTAAATTCAATATACTCTCCAACTTATGTAAAGTACTGTTAAAAAAAAAGAACAAAAATAACGAAAATCTAGTTATCACAACAGAAAGTATAACTTATTATACCCTACACCACTATAGTGGAGAGGGTATATTGGGTTTGTGCTGTTGTTTGCAACACCCAAAACTATTAGTATAACACCCACATAAAGTATACCGATCGACTCAGAATCACTGAGTCGATTAAACTTTGTGCGCAAAGTACAGGTCACATTTTTTAAGATATTTCAATAAAATTTGGTACATATACTACTTGTTTTAACCCAAGGACAAAGTCTGTTGAAACTACCCGAAATCGGTCCATTATTTCACATAGCCCCCATACAAATATCCTCCCGAAATAGGACTTTATAGGACAAATTTCACTCCGAATAAGTTTAATATATACAGAAGTCGTGTTACCTAATTTTATTATAATTGGTCCATAATAAGTCATTTTAACGAACATAAATCTCTTTAAAAAATGGTATCCACATACAATTCAACAGAAATAAGTTTCATATAGACATAAATCTCACTTCCTAATATCACTTTAACGAGAACAAATCTCTTAAACATGTTGGTATCCACATATTATTCAACAGAAATAAGTTTCATGCAGACATAATGTATGTAGAAATATTAGTCGAAATACAGTATCCACAGAAATATCCTATGATCTATCTTCTTACCATTCTCCTGTAATTATTACTTATTGCGAGAGGCCCAACAACCCAAGATTTCCTAAGGACTCTTTGTGTTTTAAGACAAATTGGCTAAAATATTGGAAATATATCAGCAGTCATATCCACACAAATCCTAATTGCACATAAACGAAAATTATATTAAAAGTTTGACGAGCACAAAATACACAAATTTCTCTCTTTGGAAGGCAAAGAGGAACATTAAGCCACCGGTAGAGGCACAAAGCGCTTTAAGAAAAGCTGACGGAACCTGGGCACGAAGTGCTATAGAAAAAGCAACAGTATTTGCTGAACATTTAAGTGAAGTATTTCAACCTAATTCCACGGCAAATGAGTTCGAGCTCGAAGAATTGCCGGTTTTAACAATGACTAATGCAGCCCAATTCGATATTGGTCCTGAGGATGTTAATAGAGTAATTAAAAATAAATTGAACTTGAAAAAATCACCGGGATATGATTTAATAACTCCATCATTGATTAAGAACCTACCAAATGTGGCAATAATTGGGCTTTCTATATTGTTTAATGCGATCTTGAAACTTGGAATTTATCAAAAAAAATTGGAAAATTTCTCAAATAATAATGATACCGAAAACGGGTACAGATTTAACCCTGCCATCTTCTTATAGACCTATTAGCCTACTCCCTTGTTTGTCGAAGTTGTTCGAGAAAATATTCCAGGAAAAGATCATACCTTTTTTGAATGATGGAAATATTATCCCAGTACACCAATTTGATTTCCGTGAACATCATGGCACCATTGAACAAGTCAATCGTTTAACTGGAGAGATTAGAAAATCTTTTGAATTAAAGAAATATTGTTCTGCCGTCTCTTTAGATGTTGCCCAAGCTTTTGACAAGGTATGGCATAAAGGTTTAGTTCATAAAATCAAATGTTTACCTACCTTGGTATTCATCTTGATAGACGGCTTACTTGGCGCCGTCACATGAAGCTAAAAGCCTTTAGCTTTCATTGGTTAATCAGTGATCAATCAAAATAAAGCCTTGAATATAAAGTCATCCTGTATAAGACCGTATTAAAACCAATTTGGACGTATGGAATTCAATTATGGGGATTTTGATATTGATATTGATCTTATACAGAGAGCCCAATCTAAAGTTTTAGGACCATGACGGGAGCACCATGGTATATAAGAAATGAAAACATCCACAGGGACTTAGAGGTGACATTGGTAAAGGAAGAGTTCAAGAAAGTCCGTGTGAAATATATTGTTAAGCTACAAAACTATCCCAATATGCTTGCAAGACAACTTGTGCAGATCCAAACTCTATCCAGGCTCCGTAGAGCTGATCAGCCACCCCGCTAAGATGAGTGCTATTTAACAATTAAGGCTCTCTTGTTGGAGAGCAACTAGTTTTAATTTTAGTTATAAGATTTAAATACTTATTGTTAGGCCTATAAAAGGCAGATTCAATAAATTAATAAAAGCGTTTAAAAAAAATGTAGACGGTCAATAATTGTTCCTAACTCTCATATAAGACCCACTTTGGAAAATAAATTATTATAATTTTAAAAAAATATATTTTTGCTCATTTACTCAGTGTAGGGTATTATCGGGTTTGACCGACCATACTTTCTTACTTGTTTATATAGTATATTTTTCTAAAGATAATTCACCATAGATTAAGGTTTCTAAAAAAAACTACACTGAGGGAAAAACGCCGTTGCAAAATCGACAACGGTTGGGGTCATTTTGACACCATACGGTGTCACTTTATTTCGACACCGTACGTTTACAATTTGTAAACAAACGGGTATGAATCGACAACAGAACGTTGTCAAATTATGCGAAGACTCATTTCACTGTGAATAACAAGCCAGTTGCTTTTTATTACGACGAATGTAATGGTATTTATCACTAATTTTTTGTTATTTAGATGAGTGCTAAATAAATAAGGTTTTGTGAACAAAAAGTGAACAAAATAAATGCAGTGAAACCAATTAGATCAATGAGGAGATAGCTGAATAAAGGGACTATATGGAAGTACAACAGTACCAGGAAACAATAGCCAATCACAATATGTTTACATACGAGTATTCTAACATGAGTTTATAAATGTGTTAATATTAAATAAATATAAAATTAATGAAAAATAAGGTATTTAATGTTTTATTTTAATCTTCATAAATATTATGGTAAATTTGGAAAGGGAAGGGATTACACGATTCCAAATTAAAAAAGGGTGGTATTAAATCAACAACGGACGGTATCAAAACGACAACGGTATGGTGACAAATCGACAACGGCATGGTGACAAATTGACAACGTATGGTGTCAAATCTGCAACGGTATGGTGTCATTTCTTCGTTGTCAAATTGACACCGTTCGTGTACGATTTGTGCACATACGGGGTTGATACACTATTGACACCGAATGGTGTCAAATTGTACACGGATGTGTTCATTTTTTCTCTGGGTGTACCCCTATCGTACTAAAAATCGATTCAGCCTTTTAGTAATTATTGTTTAAGAACTAAAGGTACCAATTTTACCAGTTTTCCCCCTGTTTATCCCTTTCTGGTAAAAGTATTGAAAAAAGTTATAGCCTATTGACGCTTCCAAGTAAGGATCTATATACGTTCCAAATTTCAATAAAATCGATTTAGCCATTTAGGCGTGATGCTCAAACAAACAAACAAACTTACAGAGACATTTATATATTTACTAGCTTGACCCGGTGCGCTTCGCTACCCTTGTCGTAGTAAGAAAAATATGTAAGGATTTTATTTAAAAAAATCGGTTTTCCCCCTGTTATCCCTTTCTGGTCCAAGTATTGAAAAAAAGTTATAGCCTATTGACGATTCCAAGTAAGGATCTATCTACGTTCCAAATTTCAATAAAATCAGTTCAGCCGTTTAGGCGTGATGCTCAAACAAACAAATAAACAAACAAACTTACAAAGACATTTATATATTTATATAGATATGGATTGTCTTTGAAAATTGACAGTTTTATTTTGGTACTATGTTAAAGAATTGTGCTCAAGTCTTTTTAAGTGTAAAACTGATTTTTTAGATATTATATTGGGATATATGTTGGGCCTGGTAAGTGCATTTTTGTTACAAAAAATTATAAAATCATTGCTAATGTTCCCTTCATTGATATGTAGTCCATAAACATGAGTATGTGGAACGAACATTTGCACTTTACGACCAAAATTCCATTAAATCCGATAAAAATTTGTTTGTTTTAATTTTAAAATATGTTTTCTGATTCACATTAAATAGAAAAAATTATTCCTTTTATCCAAATAGTCTTATGGTCGCTTAACCATTTAGTAATAGCAATTGTTTCTTTGTATTCGAAAAAACTAAAGATAAGGTATATGTTATTTTTAGTTTTTTAAGTATTACTTGAGAAAAATATACCTTAAGGTCTAAAATTTACAATAACAGTGCAAAAATGGAAATTAACCCTTAATAGCACTTGGGGTCAAATTGACTCTCAATTTGACTGCGGTTTTTGTGATTTTTAAAGTTGAGAGTCATTTGGACCCCAAGTTCTTTCCATTTTTGGTGTTATTATTGTAAATTCGAGACTTTATGTTATATTTTTCTCAAGTTTCATTAAAATTGGTCCAAAAATGTATTATATTCCGCTATCTTTCATTTAGAAATTCCAAATATTGTTAAATTTTACCTTTGACCTTCACCATTTAAAGTTGTCCGATTTTAGTAAAACTTTCATACTACGTATATCTAGAATTATCTGAACTATACGACTCTGTATAGGTTTTACTTAAAATTCGAAACAGTAAGGAAATTGCTCTCATTCGCCAAAATATGGCCAACAAAATATTTTTTAGCAAAATTTTTACAAAAACTGAAAAATTTGAATTTTTTCCGAATTTTAGCTATAATACAGTTTGTGGGACAATTTGACCCAAAGGAGATATAGGTTTAATCTCAAAATTCACATAAAGAGTAAAAAATCGGCTGTCACCCTAATAAGTATGTTTACAATAATTAACATTGAACAATATATCGATGAAGTACTCGTGTTATTAAAACAATGACATTTTGCACGTTGATTATAACCCAAGTGTGTAATTTAGAGGTCTACTGAGAATAAAAAAAAAAATAATAATCAAACGCCCCATTACGTGTTTCATTCATTAAAACCAAGAATTAAAAAACTTCATGAATAAGCAAGAAAAAGAAAAATTAAAATTGATTTGCTCTAAAATCGTTTCAAAAAGTTACTTCATTAGTAAAGTGCAAAAACAACAAGTGGCAATTGCATTATTTTTTTTTTTTCAGAGAAATAGTCGGTCACAATATATTGTAGTTTTTTTTTTATAGTTTAAGGTTTTAATTAAACACTGCTAACATGGCATCACTAAAAAATGACAGCATCATCAGCATACAAACATACTTACAAAGTCACATAAAATCACTCCTACGTACACATATCCATATGTTTGTATAGGTACAATGTATATATTCACATATACAGTACATATGCAAACGCAAACAAATATATATATAATAAAGTGAGTAATTTTTTAATTACAACTCTATTGTTTATAAATTGAAAAAAAAAACGCGAGAAAATAGTATTTAATGCAACACAACAAAAAAAACTGTCAGTTATGCAAACAAAATAATAAAAAAAAAATCGACAAAAAAAATCTATAAAAATTGAAAAACACTTAGTAAAATGTCAACACACACGTTTCAACTAGTTAAACGAGTAAGTTAAAGTATATTGCCAGTCAGTGTATTTGTTGTTCTGTTTTTTTTGATTTTTATTTTATCAAATTAAAGTGTGCTCAAGTGCAAGGATACGAATACAATAAAAATACAATGAACAGTTCAGTTCCACCTAATTTTATAATGGTGTATTGTGCATTTTTTTGTTTAAAAATTAAAAGTGAATTTAAAACTAACCACCAGTAACACGAAGTCTGGTTATGTGTTAACTGTCAGGTTTCATACAAAAATAATTTTAAACAAGTAAGAAAGTATGGTCGGTCAAGCCCGACCATATAATACCCTACACTAAGTAAATGAGAAAAAACATTTTTCTTTCAAAATTTCAATAATTTATATTCGTGAGCGATTTTCGGAAGTGGGCCTTATATGGAAGCTATGACCAATTATGGACCGATCACCATGAAATTAGGTGGTGTGATTAATGTCTACATGAAAGTTATTTATGTTGCATTTTATGTGCATACCAACATTTTTAGGAGATTTATGCTCGCTAAAGTGATTATCGGAACCAGGCCTTATATGGGAGCTATGACTAATTATGGACCGATCATAATAAAATTTGGTGACATGAATTCTGTATATATAAAACTTATTTGGAGCTAAACTTGTGTAGATACATTTATAAATTAAACATTTATGACCGATAAAGTCTAATTTCGGGAGGACATTTGTATGGGGGCTAGGTGAAATAATGAACCGATTTCAGCCAGTTTCAATAGGCTTGGTCCTTGGGCAGAAAAACTGATATGTACCAAATTTTATCGAAATATCTGCAAGATTGCGACCTGTACTCTGCGCACAACGTTTACATGGACAACCAGCCAGCCAGACGGACGGACGGACATCGTTTAATCGACTCAGAAAGTGATTCTGAGTCGATCGGTATACTTTAAGGTGGGTGTTAGACTAATATTTTTGGGCGTTACAAACATGTGCACAAATCCATTATACCCTCCCCACTATGGTGATGTAGGGTATAACTACAATATAACTGTTAGTTAGCACCTAACCAGACTTCGTGTTAATGGGGGTAAAAGAAATAAAAAGTTCATAAAATGTGTAGAAAAATTAAACTTTTGCTTGTTCATATATTGAATTTTTAATTGATTTTTTTCATTGTAAATAAAACATAATTTCATACTTTTGAAACCAACTCGTGTATAAGGAAATTTGGTTCGCTTTCGTTGCCCTCAAAAGCAACGAATCTAACACTTTGTGCAGACTTAACGCGATGCATTCAAACATCAACATCTAAGGAAACCAAAACTAAAAAGGAAAATAATATTGTGTATATACGGTCAAGCCCGGTAAAGCCAGAGCTGAATAAATAGCAAAAGCATTTTTATTTTAAAATTTCAATAATTTAATTTCGTGATTTATTTTCGGAAGTAGGCCTTATATGGGAGCTATGACCAATTATGAGCCGATCGCCATGAAATTACGTCGTGTGATTTATTTCTATATGAAATTTACTTTTGTTAAATTTTATTTGGATTCCAAAATTTTTAAGAGATTTATGCTCGTTAAAGGGATTTTAGGATGTAGGTTATATGGGAACTATAACTAATTATGGACCGATCATCATAAAATTAGGTGACATGACTACCTTATATATAAGTTTTATTTGGAGCGAAATTTATGTAGATACTTATATAAATTTATGACCGATAAATTTATATTTCGGCAGGACATTTATATGGGAAATTGACCTAGTTCAACCAGTTTCAATAGACTCCGTCCTTGAGCAGATATATATAAAAAATTTCGACCTGTACTTTGCGCACATGGTTTACATGGACAGCCAGCTAGACGGACGGACGGACGAACATCGTTTAATCAACTCAAAAAGAGATTAGGAGTCGATTGGTATACTTTATATACCCTACACCAATATAGTGGTGTAGGGTATAAAAATTATGTTGTTATAAAGAAAAAATATATTTGGCAGTAAAAGAACATTTTGAATTAAGTTTTATTTTATTTATTTATGTATGCACCCATGAACAACTAGAAAAAATAACTGGTTTAAACAATCTTTTAAGAGAATTCAAACCCATAATGAGTTGCACTAATATATATCGTCGACACTAAAAACTACATGACAAAATTGTTCAAAAATTGGGGCACAATTGACCAAAAAGGTATTCTTGCAAATCAGTTTAATGCATATAAGTAAATGTCTTATAAGTAAAGGTATTGGGATAATATTTGACTCAAATAACTTCTACAAATAGAATAATAGCTTTACTACGTTTTGCTATAACACAGGGCAACAAAATCGAAAAATTTTTAGATGCTTTTTAAACGACTACACAATTTTGATGTATTGTGGTTCCAAATTTTAAATTCTATGAAGAGTTTTTTTTAAAAAAAAATGTTTAAGTAAAATTGTGAATTTTGCTACACGTTTCTCCACATAATTAAGGCCTTTATCAAGGCGTATTGATCAGGTGAGAGCGTCTCGGCAACAATTACAACAAAGACAATATTTATACCCTACACCACAATAGTGCAAAGTACACGTCGTCACCAAAATTTGTTATGATCGGTCCATAATTAGTCATAGCTCCCATATAAGGTCTGCTTCCGATAATCACTTTAAGAAGCATAAATCTCCAAAAAATGTTGGTATACACATAAAATTCAACATAAATAACTTTTATATGAACATAAATCACACAACCTAATTTCATGGTGATCGGTCCATAATTTATCATAGCTCCCATATAAGGCCCCCTTCCGAAAATCAGTCACGAATATAAAGTATTGAAATTTTGAAAGAAAAATGTTTTTCCTCATTTACTTAGTGTAGGGTATTACATGGTCGGGCTTGACCCACGATACTTTCTTACTTGTTTTTGATTGTAAAACGACTGACTATGTCAAAATATGTTACTGAACATTAGACTGTCCACAAAAAATCGATTTTGGAATCTTGTTGGTCTTAACCCCACAAAACGATTCCCCTTTCCAGATATTGAGATAGCCGAAATTTGAGCTCGATTAAACGAGGTTAACCCGTGCCGCTCGTCGCTCAAAGTTTGAAAAAATCAACATTTTTGGGCAAAAAGCTAACATAAGAAGCTATAACTCCAGAACGGTAAATAATAGAAACACGATTAGTATCTCAAAACAAAGCTAATATTGTTCTTCAACATTTATTTTATATACATTATTCTTGTTACTTTAAGCCAAACAGAGTTACAACAGCTTTTGTCTCCAAAAACGTGACCTAGTCGCGGTAGGAGCATACTTCGTATATTTTGATATTATGTGAAAAATGTTGCTAGTAAGTAAATATTTTTATATTTTATTGTTATTGAATCATAATGTACATCGATTTAGTATTTCAAAAAGATATAAAACACAAAAATTGGTTGAGAAATGTAAAAGTTATTAAAAATTCCCCAGGCCATTAATGTGTCTCAGAGCACTTGATTATGATATGTGGAAAAAAATTTAAATTATTTTAAAACTATACGAATAAAACTATTTTATTACATAAAATATACCTATTTTTGCTCAAATATAAGTTTTTCTCCTTAAAATATAACGTGAATCTGTTCTCAGCTATGATCAAAAAAAATTTTTTTTTTTTGACGACAGTTTGAAAACACCATTTTCAGTTTTTTTTAAACTTTGTTAAACATATTTTTAAATTTTTTAAATATCACCGGGGGGTTTATGGTCAATAGATTAGGGAACAAAACAGTGAAAAAATTAGGTCAATAGCTCTTATAGTTCAGGTGTACCTGCGGTTTGAATTCTTCGGATTTCGCGAAAAACTCATTTTTTTGGAATATTTTAGAAAATATGTCATAATTTTTTATTGTTATACGTTTTAACCAAAATATTTACAGAATATTATTTCTCATGTATTAAAAAATACGTCCCTGAAGTTATATATAAATCGGGAAATCCTAAGGCGTAAACTTTGGAGGTCAAAGGTCAAATTTCGCAATATTTGGAAATTCACATTGAAACATATGGAAATAATCTTTATTTGTCGACCATATTTACTAAAATTACAGGATTTTATGGTATATGGTCCGATATTTAGAATAACATTTTTTTTTTTCTGAATATAAATTATATTAATTTTTTTATTTTTAAATTTATTAAAATTGATTTGGGGACATATTTGACCCAAATGCTTTACAGGGTTAATTTGATTTTTTTTTTATGTTATTCTAAATATCGGACCATATACCATAAAATCCTGTAATTTTAGTAAATATGGTCGACAAATAAAGATTATTTCCATAAGTTTCAATGTGAATTTCCAAATATTGCGAAATTTGACCTTTGACCTCCAAAGTTTACGCCTTAGGATTTCCCGATTTATATATAACTTCAGGGACATATTTTTTAATATCTGAGAAATAATATTCTGTAAATATTTTGGTTAAAATGTATAACAATAAAAAATTATGACATATTTTCTAAAATATTCCAAAAAAATGAGTTTTTCGCGAAATCCGCAGAATTCAAACCGCAGGTACACCTGAACTATAAGAGCTATTGACCTAATTTTTTCACTGTTTTGTTCCCTAATCTATTGACCATAAACCCCCCGGTGATATTTAAAAAATTTAAAAGTTTGTTTAACAAAGTTGAAAAAAAACTGAAAATGGTGTTTTGAAACTGTCGTCTAAAAAAAAAGTTTTTTTTGACCATGGCTGAGAACAGATTCACGTTATATTTTAAGGAAAAAAACTTATATTTGAGCAAACATAGATATATTTTATGTAATAAAATAGTTTTATTCGTATAGTTTTCAAAATAAGTTAAATTTTTTTCCACATATCATAATCAAGTGCTCCGAGACTCGTTTTTGGCCTGGGAAATTTTTAATAACTTTTACATTTTTCAACCAATTTTTGTGTTTTATATCTTTTTGAAATACTAAATCGATGTACATTATGATTCAATAACAATAAAATATAAAAATATTTACTTACTAGCAACATTTTTCACATAATATCAAAATATACGAAGTATGCTCCTACCGCGACTAGGTCACGTTTTTGGAGACAAAAGCTGTTGTAACTCTGTTTGGCTTAAAGTAACAAGAATAATGTATATAAAATAAATTTTGAAGAACAATATTAGCTTTGTTTTGAGATACTAATCGTGTTTCTATTATTTACCGTTCTGGAGTTATAGCTTCTTATGTTAGCTTTTTTCCCAAAAATTTTGATTTTTTCAAACTTTGAGCGACGAGCGGCACGGGTTTACCTCGTTTAATCGAGCTCAAATTTCGGCTATCTCAATATCTGGAAAGGGGAATCATTTTGTGGGGTTAAGACCAACAAGATTCCGACATTTTTTTTCCCCCATACAAATAGTGGACAGTCTACTGAACATGAAAACTGTAAAAACAAACAAACAAAAGAAAATAAAATTATTTTGGTCATCCATCGGACTTTTCAGGATTAAATTTCAGTGCTACTTACCCGACTTTATTGTTTTATATATCGCTCATTTGCTGCAACAACGACATAACTCAAAATCCGTGTGTTTTAAACTGAATAATACGAAATATGCGCCGTTCTATAGTCTATCATATAGTTTTATCAGTTTTCAAAAAACTCAATAATTTTTTCCGTGAGAGTGTTTTTTTGTTGTAAACGTCAAAACGAAAATTCATGTTTTCTCCTATATTTAAAAAGTAAAAATTTGGGATAAATACAGATTAGAAGGATATTAATATCTACTATTCAAATCAGGTTTTATTTCTAAAATCTCATGATTTGTTGAAAATTTTTTAAGAAATAGTCAAAAGTCATAAAACATTCAAAGTCGTTTTTCTCGAAACGACTTTTTTTGGATTATGACGTTGTTGCAGCAAATGAGCGATATGTTCTTTCATTTTTTACACAATGCTTTCTTAAAACCAAAATTTACAAAATTGAAAATTTTTTAATAATTTCTGTTTCAAATATTTTTTTTAATGACAACAAAACATATAAAGAAAGTTTGACAATCTCAAACACAACATAAACAAATAAATAAAAATCAGCTGAGCTCGTAACTTCACCTTATTAATACACCTTGGCTTTTATAGACGGCAATACTGAGTATTAATATTTGTCAAAAACTTATGTATAATAATACAATTTCATAGTCTAAAGAAAAATTGTATTCGATTTTCAAATAATACAAATGATTTTTTTATTATTTATTGTTTATGTTTAATGTCAATTATGTTCATTTGTTGCTAATCTGATTAAAAAGAGTTGGCCAAACAATCAAAGGTCTGCTATCAAACTGTTTCCAATGTTATTAACAGTACCGGGAGAACTTTCCGTTAATAGAAAATCTGGTCCAGGTAGAAGGAATGGTCCACATGATGTTTTTAAAGCCAAAAAATAGAAAGCAATTTCAAAAGAGCTCCCAACACATCCGGTAGGAAAGCAGCCCGGTTAGCTCAGTGCTCGGACTATTTGGTACGAAAAGTTAAAGCCAATGCAGGTTTAAAAGCATACAAGGCTCAAAAAGTTCCTAACAGGAACTCTGATAAAAATTTACAGGCCAAAGACAGAGCACAGAAATTGAAATCAAATTGTATACTAAAAATATACGTGCTGCATAATGGAAATCTTTTCGCTGCTTCTGGTTTAAAGATGCTTAAGGGAATCTTGTAGAAAAGTTTAGCACCCAAAAGCAGAAAATTTTCCCAAAAAGTTTTATTTTTGGCCTGATTTGGCATTTGCACTATGGTAAGAAAGGTCTTGAGTGGTACAAGAACAATAATGAGGTATTTGTACCAAGAGATGCAATTCCTCCAAATTGCCTGGAGCTGAGTCCAGTGGATAGATATTGGGCTCTTGTTAAAAGAGAATTGAAGAGCACAAAAAAGATGTCCAAAAGTGTGGTAGATTTTAAACGAAGATGTACAACCTGCTCGTTCAAAGTGACACAAAGCACTATATAAACCATAATGGAAGGGTTTTCAAAAAAGGTTCAAAATTTCATCATTAGTGAGTAGAACTATAAGAATATTTTTTTTTAAATTGTAACAATAATTTCAATCAAATAAGTTGTAAGTTAAGTGGTTTCAATTTCATTAACATATATGTATGTTAAAAATTGTTCGATCTCAGTCCTTATTTTAAATTTGAAAAGTATTAATACTCAGTATTGCCGTCTATAAAAGCCTTTAATGATATCTCAATAAGGGTCAGTCCGATGTTATTAAAATAAACTTTGAAAAGTTGAGATTTGCATAATTTTAAATACATTTATATTTTGCGTTTTAATCGGTTCAGTAGTTTCGGAGTTATAATAAAAAATTAAAGCAAAAAATATATTTTTTTTAAAACAAATCATGAAAAATGAACGCGCCAGAAACTGTTCAGTTTTATAGCATTATCGCAAAGCCATATGTATTGGAATCAAAATGAGATATGGATCATAAAAATCTATTAATTCTTTTGAAATTTGTTCATAATTAATTGAATTCGCTCATTTTCACAAAATTGTATTTTTGTATGCCGATTGAATCTCAACTTTATTTTAATAACATCAGACTGATCCTTTTTGAGATATCATTAATTATGTGGAGAAACGTATAACAAAATCTATTATTTTACTTAAATTTAAAAAAATTAAAAAAAAAAAAAAAACTTAGGTAGCCATTGTGCATCAAATCTATATAGTGGTTAGTGAAGCCATTTTGTACTGTTGACCTGTGTAATTAGTGCTCAATGAGCATATATGTTTTATTTCTCAAAATTTAAACAGTTAAGAGCAATTTAAATATTCCAATAAGTTTTAACTTTTATTTTTTTTTTTTAAATCCTTTTTACAAACCATCCCAACCTTCGTTTCCAACCCACCATTTCAGGCTACACATTTTTCTAGTATTTTTTTCATTAAGTTCTATAAATATGTGCAGTATTTCACATTCATTGTTTGTGTTTTTGTTTTGTATATTTTGTTTTAAATATGTTGTTTTGTCAAATGATGACATTTTGTTGAAACGAAACTGACATCTGGTCAAAAGTTTAGAATTATTCTTTTGGATACATTTGTTTTTTTGCTGATGTTTTAACTTGAGAAATGAAACAACAGTGACTACATGAAACAATAAGATTGAGAACAAAACAACAATCATTTAGCAACAACGACGGGCAACAGCAACAACAAAAAAAATTGTATTCTTCAAATAACAACAATGGCAAATGGCTACAACGAATACAAATTAATGCGAAAACAACAATAACAACTACAAAATTATTTCTTTGTGTGAATTCGTGTGTGTGTGAGTGCGACATTTCCGTTTCCGGGTAGGCATAGAAAAAAACATGTTAAAGATCTTTTTTACTTATTTGGCCAAAGGCAGCGAAGCTTAAATTTTAACAAGAAATACTTAAAAAATTAACAATTGTTAAAAGTTAAAATAATATCATATATTTTATTTTGTTTTCTTTTTATTAAAACTTGAGTTAAATTGTTAAAAACATTTTAGAGGTTAAGTACGAAAAACAAAGTATTTATTTGTATTTTAAAAATATAAACCATTAAACATATTGCATTGGGGGGTTGATGGCAAAATTTTTAAAATGTTTATGTTTGAAACCGATGATCACCGGTTTTACAGTCTTTTAGGCTTTTTTAACCAAAGTGTGAAGGATATTCAAACTTAATACTGCTTCTATTACATTCACACAAGTAACAAAATTTAAATTTCCCCATCATAGTTGCTCTATATTCTAATCGGATCAATATTTTCTTTCATCATTTTAAAACACCCCACCTACATGACTGTATATATATAAAAATATTTCTAAAACAACCTTTTAATTTTTATTGCAGAAATTTTTCAACACAAAAAATCATTGGGGAAAAAAGGCAAATATTCATATACATATAAAAAGAAACAAGGAATATACATAAAAAAGTCTACACTTGTGACGGAAATAGAAATGGCTTTTAAAGCTTTTTACCGTTTACAATTGTTCCATACAATTTTAATTGTCCTGTCGTTGATGGCAACATGGACGCGTGCACAGCAACCAAGGCGTGATGCTGATGTAAGTACATATACCTACAACATATAAGTATTCTTATGGATTTATTCATACACACACATAAATATTACATACATTTATATGCATAAAGGTTCATCAAATAGGGGCTTTCGAACTTTGACAGCTACATCTGTCAAATTGGACGTCATTTACTCAGTTTATTTTGCCAAATCACCATTGTCGGCTATAGCGTTCAACAACACGTGCAAATGATAAAATTGTTTTATCAAAATGGTTGTTCTGTTCGGTTAATGATCCGCGCGCTTCGCCCATTTTTCGGTGAGGCCCAATTCCAATACAACAAACAAATTTGTCGAATCTGGGACAATACCAATCCACCTGAGATCCAAGATTGTGTGGCGGCTTCTTCGGTACATATTTCTTTGAGAACGACGTTAACCAGGTCATCAGCGAGCGCTATAGGTCGATTATTACCGATTTGTTTTGAACTGAATTGGAGGATATGGACACCAATGAAATGTGAATTCAACAGGACAGTACTAAGTACCCCACAGCTCATGCCACATTAAACTTTCTGCATGAGCGATGACCATGCCTCTCACGTGAAGGTCATGTGAACTGGCCACCGAGATGGTGCTATTTGGCTCCGTTAAACTTTTCCTTGTGGGGTTTTCTTAAGTCGCATGTCTACGATCGGCAAAATTCAGCCTGATTTATGTGCCAGAGTCATGGCGCTTGGCTGCGGCGGATCAATAGGCCTTTCACACGAATATCAAATTTCGATGATATCACAAACACTTTGTTTTATTTAAATTTGAAGATAGAAAGCGCTTAATGAAAGACCCTTTACATATTTTCAAAATTAATTGTTACAATCATTAAATAATATTTTTGTCTTTAAAACTGTAGAGATTTTCATTTTTGTACTTTTATTTTTATTGTACTTTTACTTATTTAGTGGCCACCACCAGTAATTTTAAAAATGGCAAAACCATTCCATGATATTTGTGTAGAAAAAACCGGTGTAACTGATGGTTTGTTGAAAAAAAGAAATAACGAATTTTCATTAAATTGTTTTAATTTAATTTAATTTTTTTTTTTTTTCATAAAATATTTTAGAAGCCATTAAGGAATTCAGTGATGGTCAAATTCATGAAGATGAAGCTTTAAAGTGTTACATGAATTGTTTGTTTCATGAATTTAGTGTGGTCGACGATAATGGTGATGTACATTTGGAGACATTATTCCAAAGTATACCGGGCTCTTTAAGAGATTTGCTAGTGAAGGCTTCGGAAAATTGTGTACATCCGGAGGGTGATACTTTGTGTCACAAGGCTTGGTGGTTCCATCAGTGTTGGAAGAAGGCAGATCCGGTGGTAAGACTTTTTTTGAAATAATTTTCAACATAAAAAATATTAATCTGTTTTTCAATATTTTACAGCATTATTTTTTGATCTAAATGTTGAAGGATGCGGTTTAAGATTATGAGTACAATGTATATTGATTACGTTTGAATGCTGTTACATTTTAGTTTTAAGTCATTTACATTTTGATTTATTTTTTGGTTTAATTAAAGCAATATAGAAAGAAGTACTAATGAAACTGAATAATTTTTTAAGGAACATTTCCAAATATTCTTAAACAAAACATGTATTCTTATGCATGCAAATAAACAGACGATTAGAGCTAGATTGCCTTTGAAATTCATAAGTACGCAGAGCATGCATTTGAGAAAAATCAAAATTTTTTAGAATCGTTGATAGTAAATACAGATGGCTTGTATATCTGTTGTGTTTTGAAATGAAGAAAACCATTAACACATGTCGGTAAACCATATAAAAAAAATGATGATCATTTAAGTTATTTTAATATGTACGGGTACTAATTGACCTCAACTAGTCAGCTAAAAAGACAAATCACAGACAGATCAATAAACGATTACTTGTAAGCAACAACTTTCTAAAGTGTAGTACAAAATAAACGTTTAAAGTGACTTCACTTTAGGTTAACAAGAGACATTAAAGTTACTACCGATTTCATGCTATGATACTTAAGCAAAAACAAAAATGAACTGTATAAGAATTATATCAACACAATTTGTATAAAACCAATTTGAATGAATTACTCACAAAACGTTTAAACGTTTATATTCCAGATTACTTAGAGACACTTAAGTGACAATTGTCTTCACGCTAGATTACCTGGGATGTATAAAGTAACCAATTGTCTTCTCTCTGCACTACAAAGACCACATACGTGTCAAATGACCAAAATATATAAATTGGAGTCAGCCAAGTGATAAGACATTTGTGACGATTACTGTCTATAAGGGATACATTGACTACTTGCTTAACTGCTGGGTGGTGTTATATATATATGGGCACCCATTGTTGTGCAGTTTTTATAAAACATTTAACTGATTCACCCGAATTGATTATTTTTATATTTTCAATTACTACACACAGAGAAAAAACAACTTAAAATCTATAAAAACCATATTGAATCAATTAGAAACATTAACGAAAGTCTAGAAATTTTGAAATTTGTTATGTCAACATGGAACAATATTAACCCTCTAATCCGCAAACTTTAAAAAAAGTTGTCCAATAATTTTTTTTTTAGGGTAATTATGACCCAATAAACTCAGAACTTTTTGAGCAAACACACTGTGTTTCCGACTTTTTGCATAGTTTGCACCATCTTTTTTGCCTAACCAGATTGTAAAGTGGTCGATATTGTCATAGCGAAAGTCATTAACTGGATGTTTTGCTTTTTCGCCAACTTTTGAAATTCCTGGCTGTGGATATTCTTGTGGAGTACCAACTGATCATGAGTCAAGGCGGATAATTTAATCCGCCTGTTGTCTCCATCTCCATTCCTATATTTTCTTTTATATAACAAATAATACAACAAAAAGTAAACAAATATACAATATAACATGCCTATAAATTTAGCCGCAACACGCAACAGTGCCCTGAGGCACCCCTTAGTTTTTGCGTTTCCAACACACTTTTTGTTAATTGTTTAACATTTACAAATTCATAGACTGAAAGAAGAATATCTTACCTTTAAAAAAAATATATTTCGAATAGATTAGATAGTAAAACTTTGATTAAAAAAAATCGCACACAAAATTTCACGTGCTAAAATTATGACACAACTTACAAAACAACAGACAGAACAAAAACTAAAAGTCAGAATACATTTTGATACTTAGAGAGAAATATTAATAAATTTGTAACTAAAGTCACCGTTAAAATAAAAAAATAATTATAAATACTTTTTGAGATAATTGGTGTTTTGTAAGGCATGCCTTGAGGCACCCTTGCCGGTTAGAGAGTTAATTTAAAGTTGCAAATTATTGATTTACCGTATTTTAATATAATTTTTCTATTAAGTAATGATATCGAAAAATTCTTAACACACGTTTTTCATTAAAACTTTAAATCCAAGTATTTTTCGATTTTCTTTTGATCAAGTTACCTTTGTAAAGCATGTCAGTTATAATGTCCAAAGTCAATTATGTTCATTTGTTGTTATTCTGATTAAAATGTGCGACCAGAAAAAAGTGTGTACTAAAATTATTAAATATTTTCAACGAAACCCAACTTGGTCCTACAAAAAGTTGGTTAAACAATCAAAGGTCTGCCGTCAAACTGTTTCCAATGTTATTCAACAGTACCGGGAGAACTTGTCCGTTGATAGAAACCCTGGTTCAGGTAGAAGAAATGGTTCACATGATGCTTATGATGCAGGTTCAAAAACATATTTTATAAAAAAATATATACATACCTGCTGCATAACTATTGACGAAACGTACGTATGGAAAATTTTTAACAGCTTCTGGGTCAAAATTTTAATGTTACAGATGCTCCAGGGAATGTTGAAGAAAAGTTTCCCAAAAAGTTATTGGTATCAAACATTTGTTACAAAGGGCTCTAAAATACCGAAATTTACATCAAGTAATGTTTACATAAAAGGATGCTTCGATCCATAAGACTTCTTAATGTGTCCACTTATTTTTGGACTGACTTGGCACCCTGCCACAATGGTAAGCAAGGTCTTGAGTGGTACAAGAACAATAATGTGGTATTTGTACCAATAGAGGCAAATTCTCCAAACTGCCCGGAGCTAAGACCAGTAGAGAGATATTGGGCTCTTGTTAAAAGAGAATTGAAGAGCACAAAAAACGTGTCCAAAATTGTGGTAGAGCAAAGTGACATAATTCACTATAAAAATCGTAATGGAAGGGTTTCCGAAAAAGGTTCAAAATTTCATCACTAGTGATTAGAACTATAAAAAATATATATTTTTTTTTTGTAAATTGTAATAATAATTTCAATCAAATAAAAAAAATCAAAACTGTAAGTTTAGTGGTTTCATTTTTATTAACATATACACTGTTGGACAAAATACAGTGCAAAAGTGTAAGACAAACAGATCTCATTTAAAGTCAAAGTTTAAAAAATGCGAAAAGTATTTATATTTTGTACCGTTATAACTGTAGATGTTCTGTTTATTTTGCAAAAAACAAAAGTCAAGTTTAATGATTCATTGCTGTTCTATGGACAAAAAAATTCAGTTTGTGTATTGCAGCGTTGGACAAAATAAAGTGTTTTTTTTTTTTGTGAACATAATTCTGTATGTTTCTTAAAATATTTTGTAAGACATTATAGGTAAGTAATTGTAAAGATTATGTTAATACAAAATAAGTTAAAATTTGTATGTAAAAACTCTCTAAATTGCCAAAATATTTACATTTCCTCAGACATCTCCATAGGACACAAAAATGAAGCCGTTGTCGAAAACTGTTAAGAATCTGTTAGTAAAAGACAGAGAAAATGGAATGAAATACAAAAATTTGTCCAAAAAATATAAAATATCCATATCAGGAGCAAGAAAAATATTCGAGCTCTATAAGATTAGAAAATCAAATGAAAGTTTAAAAAAAGTGTCTGGGAGAAAGCTCAAGACAACAAAGCGAGATGATGATCGTATAGTAATCTTAGCCAAAAAAAAGCCATTTTGTTCTTCTAGAGAGATCAAGGAAGAATTAAATTTAAGTATTTCATCACGTACTATACGGAGAAGGCTCAACCCGAGCGGTCTGAAAAGTTCTTATGCAAAGAAAAAACCTTTACTACGAGCCGCAAATATAAGAAAGCGTTTGGCCTTTGCTAGAAAGTATGTAAATATGCCAGAATCATTTTGGAATCGAGTGATTTGGTCAGACGAGTCGAAATATGAGGTAAAAAGAGTATGGTGTGAGCCTTCACAAAGACTTAAATCTAAACATATTGCACATACTGTAAAACATGGTGGAGGAAGTCTTATGGTGTGGGGCTGCTTTTCTTCCTCTGGGGTTGGTCGACTAGTCAGAATAGACACAAAAATGACTGGTGAGCATTATGTTAGCATTTTGCAAGAAAATCTTAACAATAGTGCTATGGAAATGGGCTTGGGGGACTTTATCTTCCAACAGGATAATGACCCCAAACATACGAGCAAGGTCGCAAAGACATATTTTCAAGAAAACGATATCGAAATACTGAAATGGCCGGCTCAAAGCCCCGATCTGAACCCCATAGAACATCTGTGGACAATACTAGATGACAAAATTCCAATGGAATCTCGAACTAACCTTCAATCATTTTGGGAAAAAATGCAAGCCGAATGGAGAGAGATTCCTGTAAAAATTTTGAAAAACTTAACTTCAAGTATACCTAAAAGACTTCGGGAGGTCATAGTTAATAAGGGGGGAGCTACTAAGTACTGATGAATATATTGTTCCTTCATATTTCTACGGTTATCATCCAATATTTTGCTTTTACACTTTATTTTGTCCAACCTTGAACAAGAAGTTGTTTAATTAATGTTATTTTGTAGAAAAAGTTTAATTTTAATATATAAGTTTTATAGTTTTTTATATTGCAATGTAAACTAAATAAATGAATTCAATTAATTTTTTAGCATTGAATGTGAATTTGATCCTTTTTTATCTGATGAAATATAACAAAGGTATTTTTGCAATCTATTTTGTCCAACAGTGTATGTATGTTAAGAATTTTTCGATCTCAGTCCTTATAATGAAAATTATTGAATTAATAAGGCGCGTTCTTATTTTTAAGTTGCAGCTTTTCCCTGAGTGTAGAAAATATCAGTGGATTTTTTTTTTTTTAATATTAAAGGTAATATATAAAAAAATTAAATCAGCCGATTTATATTATTACCTACTAAAAACATTAAATTAATTTTTTTTACATTTTCTGAAATTTCGATTTTATTGATATTTCGTAGTGGACATTTTTTTCTGCATACCAAAAGCTATCGAAAATTCGATCGCGCAATATAAAAAAAAAGTTGGTCTTCAAATCGACCCACTCTAATGCTTATTATGTAATTTCTCAGGGCATCACAGCAGTTTATAACACTGAAAAATAATAGTTGAACACCCAGCAAGTACAGGTCGCAATTTTGAATATATACAGTATTGGCCATAACTAAAGTACCCCCTCAGTGAATTTTTTTCATATAATATTTTTTTGTATAAAAACTAAGTTTTAAATTTTTATTATGCATTATTTTTAATTGCTAATATATTTACTATTGATAAACAAATAATTTTAAAGTTAGTCTTTCTATAAGAGGTAACATTAAATCAAAATATATTTAAAGCTGGAAAATAAAACGGACAAAACAAAAGCACCCCTTCATGGATATAAAACTTTTTTTAATTTATATTTTGCTGCAAATTCTTTGTTTTGGAAGACACAAGCACATCTCTTAGGCATAGAAGATATTAAGTTTTTTATGGTGTCTTGCGATATTCCTGCCCAGGATATAATAACGCCTTGAAATTAATCGTGAAAATTGCCTATCCTTATTTCTGCAATTTTCACGATTTATTTTCGTATTATCAATCTCCCACAAGTTCTCAATAGGATTGAGATCGGGAGATTGAGCAGACCATTGAAGAACTTCAATCTTATTGCTCTGTAGCCAAGTCATACAAACTGTGGAGGTGTTCTTAGGATCGATATCCTCTTGGAACCTCCCTATAAGTGGAATCTCTTCACTGCCATAAGGCAACATTACATCTTTCCATATATCAGGGTACATGAACCGATCCATAATCCCATTAACTTTATGAATTGGCCCAATTCCTTGACCAGAAAAGCAACCCCAGACCATTACATTGCCCCCTCCATGTTTAATTGATCCTTTGCAATACTTAGGATTCATTCTTTCTACTTTTCGTCTGCGTACACGCCTTATTCCATAGGAACTTTTTAATTTGTATTTGGATTCGTCAGAAAACAGTACTGTCTTCCATTTTTAGACACTCCAGTTAATGTAGGCTTTGGCAAACTCCAGTCTAGCTTTCTTGTTCTTAGCTGATATAAACGGTTTTTTTGCTGGTCATCGGCTGAATAATCGTGCTTCTACTACTCTTCTCCGGATTGTTCTTTCGCTAACGCATAATCTTAAACTTATTCTTACTTGACTAGCAGATGCTGTAGAATCTTTTTGTATTGCTCCTTTGATCAAGGAACCATCATATCGTGTGGTTTTACGCGGAAGTCCTCCAGAATGCCCCGGTGATATACGACCAGCCTGCAAAAACTTTGGAATCAGCCGGGAAATAACTGATATGTTAATTAAATATTGTTTACTCAATTTATGCCGTGATATACCCGGCTTCCTGTCTTCAATAAATTTAATTTTAAATTCACTGGAGTTCTTGTTCCTTGGCATCCATTGTTTTTTCGCAATAAACTGTATAGGACTTAAATTATACAGACTACGCCTTCCTTTATTTTTATCTTCTGGAAATTTTAAATGCATGCGTTGTGTGTCCCGTTAACTGACATTGCAAATATGCAGTAGCATAGTCAAATTTTTAAGCATTTTATAAGGGGCTGCTTTTGTTTTGTCCGTCGCGTTTTGTGGTTTTGTATGTTTTATCATTTTAAATTAGTTGTTCATAAAATTATCCTTTCCTAAATAAACACTATATGAACATTAACAATATAAGTTAATAAAATATATAGAAAATACATTGTAATGACGATTTTATTTAAACAACAACATACCATAAATGTTTTTTTTTTTTTTCTTTTTTTTATGTACATGAATGGTGATTGCAGTATGTTAATTAACACAAATTGATAGTCCCATCGAAGGGTTAAATGTAACATATATACATAACGTAAAGATAGGTTTGGGTCTCGACTATGTCAGAGCTGGTATTTTTTTTTTGCACGTAGACAAGGGGTAAAAATGTGCAAAAAAACTAACTACTTTTTTTCCCCCAAATTTCATAATCAATTCTGTGTGGTCGATAAGACTGTAACCATTTTTTTCGTATTACTTCTTATCTTATTTTTCTTTTGTGACGTAAAATAATGAGTAAAGTTCTCGTGGTGTTACAAAAACTTCTGAAACGTTCTTTTTCTTCTGAATCTTGACTGGTGAACATCACTAAAGTTCAAAGTAAAGTTTAAAGTGAAAGATTTAAATTGTATTAACCTTATTCTTTTGGTGTTAAATATAACACGTTTTTGGATAAAAGGTTCATTTTAATTGGATTATACAAGGAATACATTGAAGAAAAACAAACATTTTAGTTTTGTGACATCTAACGTGGTGACACACCATAAGTGGACAAAGTTCACGTGGAACGAGATCAAATTGCTCCTTATTAACAGCAATCCGAAGGTAAATATTAAGAAAAATACAAGTTTATATTTTACAATCAGTAGCATTTTTCTTATATTTGTTCCTGGTACATTATATTTTCAGTGGTTGTGGTCTAAATTGCTCACACTGGACTTTTCGGCGTACTGATTAAATTTTGATCCAATGCGACATAGCCTTTTTTAATGATTCCAGTGTGTCCTGTGGTTCGTCCACTTCAAACCACAAATATTCTTTTCACCGCATTTTGTATAACGCCAAGACAATAAACATTGACTTGCAACCAAATGCTCTTCCAATTACTAATTTAGGAGAAAGCTTGATGTCAATTATATGCACATATGTCAACATTCTGTGTCTAACACTCGTAAGGAATTACCTCAAGAAATCATCCAATTTAAACTGGCGAACGGAGCAATTATTCTATATATATTAACCCTAGACATTTTTCAAAAAAAAACCTAATTATATAATAGTAATAATAATTCTGCACCCTCCACTACATCTGGAATCGTTAACACTCAACATATTTGGAATTATTTAAATTTATCAAAAACGAAGAAAAACCTATATCTCGTATAAGTATAATTTATGAAGTTGCATAATTGGGTAAATAATATCATATTTTTGTTGCGTTAAATTAAATTTTAGTGTGCTTTAGCAAATTAACATTTCCGTCTCTGAATATTTAGTTACAAGAAAAACATAAAAAAATACAAAGCTAATCATCAACCAAATTAATTATCATTAACTTCATCAGACGTCCCTATGCTGAAGGCCTTCATCGTACGAGGAATAATTTTGGTGAGTGTAATAGTAAAATATTTCATTGATAAATACTTAAATTTGGTTCATTATTAAAGTTGTTGTTGCAATTTTGTTACTTTATAAAACAAAATAATATAAATATACATAGTAACCAGTAAAAAGAAAAGAAATAACAACAAATAACATAACCAGCAAGATCATAAATATTTTATGAATGAATGTAGACGAATTTTGGTATGCATTCATAAATTGATAATTTCTCTTATTTTCTTTGCTCGGTCATAAAGTTATTATCTCTTTTCATTTACATAGCTAAATTGAGACAAATAGGAACAATTAGAATTGAATACCTATTTATTAAATTTTAAATTGTAATCATATAAATTCTTGCTATTGATATAAACCGACTTATCGTAATTAATTACATCTTCGTAATTAATTACATTAATTACTATTGTTTTATTATTTTATAATTATTGAATTTTGCGATTTATATACATGTATATTTTTTTCATTTTTATAAGGTTAGCCTTTTGATTGTAAACAATCTAACTTTCTATTTTAAAACTATATTTTTCTTTCTTTAAAATAATGATTTAATGAATAAATCTCAATTTAATTTCACATTATGAAGTTCTAAATAAAATAATTGTTTTCTTGACGATGTGGTAATTTCATGTAGGTTTACATTGTGATAGGGGTTCTGAGACTTAATTATGGCGACATCAGAACATAGGATATTGAGGGAAACTATCGCCTAAACTCACTAATATCTATGAGTTCTACCATGCAAAACGATTGTTTATATTATATCTTCCACCAAAAAGGTAAAGGGGTTTTTCTGATTTGTAGAGAAATTTTGAGGGAGTCTATAATAATTTTTTTCCTGTAATGACTTATTTTTACTGCAAAGTACAACGAACCCCCCAAACGGCTGAAGCTAGCAGCGATATAAATGGCTCCCATAGTTCTTTTGCAGTAGAAACCAAATAGAGCAATTTTCAGTTGAAATTTGCCAATTTAAACAGTGTGTACGTTACAACATCCCAAAAAAACTATTTTTATCCAAATAATTATGATATGAAGAAATCCATTGAGGGGGTGCTTAAGTTATGGCCAAAACTGTATATTTCGTTAAGATTTGGCACATGCATTTGCCCAATGATTAAGCCTACTAAAAATCATTCAATAAAAAATGCCCTGCAAAAATAAGACTTTTTGCCAAAACAAAGTCTCATTTATATAAATATAGACACAAATTCCTGCACAAATAAGTTTTATATACTAGAAATTACATTAAAATATTTTGTGTGGATCAATTGACAATAGCTGTTACTCGTATATAAGTCCCACTTTCGAAAATACCTTTGCCGTGCAAAAATTTCCCCATTGGTCATGACCAACTACACTTTCTTGTTTAAATATAAATTTATTTTTTCAACAGACCTACAGTCATTTGCTGTAGCCCCATTAGACATAAAACCATTGTATCAGTTCGCGGAATTGTTACTTTTACGAAAACGTTTGTAAAACTATGGTTTTCCAACTGCTATGAAGATTTTGGTTTTTATTTAAAAAAAAAAACAGCCAAAACATTCTCAGAATTTTCCATCAATTGGATCAATTGATTTTACAAAAATAATATTTTATGAAACAAAGAAAATTTAAATTTCATTGGCTTGTTTTATGGTCAAATTAACTGAGTTTCTTTTTTCTCTCTAATTCCTGTTACATTTCTATGCATTTTCAAGTCATACATAGAATTCGTATTCCGGTAGCAATAGAAATTTACTATCTGCAATTTACATATGTAATTTTTGGTGTTGACAATGCTGCAATGACCATTTTGCATATCATATATAACCTAACATACATGCATGTCGACATTTGTATCGTAACAACACAAAACTAAAAATACAAACAAAAAAAAAAAATACATTCCAATAACATCAGTAGTAGCATAAACTGATAAATGTTTGTGTTCTATGGGTGGGAAAAGTCAAATTGTATACAACAAAATATTGAGATATGAATGAAGTACAGAAGGGTGTGTGGTATTAGGCAACATAACTATCGACACAGTGAATAAAAGATTCTTTTTGATAAACGAGTGTTAGTTATACAAAACATAAGTAAGAACAAAACAGACCAGCATTTAAAACTTTAAAACAAAACGAAATGAGAGAAATATTGTAGAAAAACAAACCACATGGCCCATAAAAACACAACTTCAGACAAACAACAATTATGCAGATTTTTATGTTAAACTTTTTAGTTTTTATCCAAATTCTTTACTTTTTTTCTAAATCAACGATGCAATGACAACTTGTAGTATCATTTGCCTAGATTGTTGGAAAATTACAAAACGTTATAAAATCTCATGTATACAAATATGGACATTTGATTATTCCACAAGTGTGTCAAGTAGTGCTACAAGTGCTCATATACTGCTATCATCAAATGTTAAAAAGGGGGAATTTTTAAAAATACATGTTTGTCTCTCTGCCTGTCCATTTGACTGTCTGTCTGCATGTGTATGTATGTATGTATGTTTTCATTCCGTATCATTGTCCTCAAATAGTAATTGTTGTATGTTATTATTGTTTGTTATACATAATTTAAAAATCATTTTTTTCTTTTTTCTCTCTTCTCAAATGATATGAACTTTTTTTGTTATTTTTCGAAATTGAATAGTAATGAATTTGTAAAACAAAATGTGTTAACAAACGTGACAAAATAAAAGTGCAATAATGAATGAAGGAGCACTTTCAAAAATCATGTAGTTGCAGTTTTACAGTTTGTAATTTTTTTTATGCTAAATTTAGTTTTGTTTACTGAGCAGGGGGAGTTTAAAAAAAAAAATATGTCATTTAGTAGCTGAAGTATCATCGAATTTAAACGTGTAGGAAGCTAAGTACTTTTCGGGAACGATGCTCACATTTGGTATATGTATATACACTTTAAATCCATAGCAAATTTTTATAAAGAGCAAGCTCACTAATTCAAGGTATTGAAGAATAGGAAATTAAGCACAATTATGTAGTTTTTCTTTAATTTTTATACTGTCGTATGCAAGCGTGATAAATCCTTTTTTTTAAGTTATTTATATCAACAATTTTCTGCAACATTTTTTTATCAATATGTTACTGTAATCTTCTTATCAACATGTTGCTGTAATATTTTTCTCATGAACATGTTTCATCAACATTTTCCCATCATGTTTCTTCAAAATTTTGTTCATCTTCGATGCAACATTTTTCTTATCAATATGCTGCTGCAAAATTGTTCTGTCAACATGTTGCTGCAACATTTTTCCGGCAACATGTTTTCTGTCAACATGTTGCTGCAACAATTTTCTGTCAATATGTTGGTGCAACATCTGTCAACATGTTGCTGCAATATCTTTCTGTCAACATGTTTTTTAATTTTTTGTATAAAAATTTGTATGTAAAAAGTTTCTAATCAACATGTTGCTGCGAAATTTTCTATAAGAAAACAAGTAAGAAAGCTATATTCGTCTGTACCCTTCACCAAATTATACTTTAAAATAAAATTTTTTAAAAATTTTTAAATTTTCTTTTTTTTAATTTCAAAAATAATATATTTTTTTTAAATTATTTTCAAAATTTTTTTTTTTTTTTTTTCAAACATTTTTTTTAATTCTTTAATTTTTTTTTTTAATTTACTAGTAAAAAAAAAGGAATGCCAAAAAATAATTTTTGGTAAAAAAAATTCGTGTTAAAAAATATTTTTCCCGATTTTGACCCATTGTAGGTTCAAATTACTATAGCCTTATATACAACGTTGCAATGGACTTCGAAACATCTATCATTTGATATCCATATTGTGTATATTAATGACTTAATAATCTAGATATAAATCAAAAATAGGCCATAAATCGAGGTTGTCCCGGTTTTTTCCTTATATCTCAGCCACTTTCCTTATATTTTCTCGATTTCAAATAGCAACCGAGCCGGAAGAATTCCCGATATATTGATGTATGAATCAAGTTTGTAAGTTATTTGGGGTCTTCAGAAAATTGATTTCAACAGACAGACAGACAGACGGACAGACACGGCTTAATCGACTCCGCTATCTATAAGGATCCAGTATATATATTACTTTATAGGGTCAGAAAATTACATTGTGGAAATTACAAACGGAATGACAAACTTATATATACCTTTCTCACGAAGGTGAAGGATATAAAAGAAAATATCGATATTTTTAAACAGTATGTTCTGAAAATTTATTATAATTGTTTAATACAAGTAAGGTCTTTATAATCGCCAGAAAACATTTTTATAATAACGAAAAACAGGCTCATCCATATGGTTTCTCTGCGAATGCCCGCTCCTAACTATCAAGAGACACTGATTTGTTAGCTATTTGGAGCCAGACTTAATAACATACCTTCCATTATGATCTGATTTCAAAATGAAGTCATTTCCGCATTATTTGATTGCTTGCGCTTAGTAAACTACTTTAACAACCAACTAACCATTATTGGCCTATGCTATCTTAAATGGCCTATGCTTCTATATCGCACATATGCTTTAACGAGTAAAAATACATCCTGTATGTACAAAATTATGAGTTTGCTAAAGCGATTAGTATTTCTTAAAAATATGTACTCTTTATACAGGCATATTTGTTTATGTTTATGTTGAAAGCGTTAAATTCATTGTCTTAAAAAATGCTATCAAAATATTATATTAAAAAAACATCTGACGCTTTTTGAGCCACAATTTATAGCACATTTGTTTTTTTTTAATTATTTTTAAATTAAAAGCCGGCTATAAACTTTTGTATTGTTCTTTTTTTATTATTATTATTGTTTTATTTCGCAAACACATACATGCATTTCTATTTCACAAATTTCACTTGGAAATAAATGTTTGTCAAAATAATAAAATAAACCTGCTCTAAACACGAATAAATAGAAAAGTAAAAGCAACAGAAACACATATATAATTTCATAAAACTTAAATAATTAAATCAAATCTTCTTAAGTACTTATTTTTGATGTATGTACGTATACTAGGATGGACCCAAAAAGTAGTAAAAAATAATTTTTTTTTTAAATTCCGGTTTTAATAAGATTCTAAAGGATCTTCAAATCCTAATATTGTTATGAAATGGTATCTGAAATCTAAGCTAAACCTTAATTTTAAGTTGAAAGCATAAACTTCTTATTTTAGCTTCCTCAAAATGGGGCCTACATAATGTATATACAGTAGTATGTGGACATGTTGTATTTGTGTTTGTTCAAATTGTGTGTTTGTGGGAATGCGTATTAAATACATAAATATCCCATCAGTTAAGCAAGTAGTCAATGTATGTATCCCTTATAGACAGTAATCGTCACAAATTTCTTATCACTTGCCTGACTCCAATTTATATACTTTAGTCATTTGTAGTACAGAGAGAAGACAATTGGTTACTTTATACATCCCAGGTAATCTAGCGTGAGGACAATTGTCACTTAAGTGTCTCTAAGTAATCTGGAATGTAGTCACTTTAAAAGTTTTGGGAGTAATACGCTCAAACTGGTTTTATACAAATTGTGTTGATATAACTCTCATACAGTTAACTTTTAATTTTGCTTAAGTATACTGATATCACATGTAGCATAGCATGAAGTAAATAGTCACTTGGTAAAGTGTCTCTTGGTAACCTATAGTGAAGTCACTTTAAACGTTTTTTTTGTACTGCACTTTAGAAAGTAGTTCTTTTACCCACCAGAAGCAATCCATTGGAGAGTTTTCCAAGAAAGGTTTGATTACAAGTTATCGTTTACTGAACTGCCTTTGATATGTATTTTCAGCTGACTATTTGAGGTCAATTAGCACCAGTACATATTAAAAAAACTAGTTATGTAACTGATCAAGTTACCAGTTAGAAAGCTAATAAGGTAACTGACGCTATTTAACCAGTATGTGAATCCAATGCGTTGACTACTTTGAACCAGCTATTGGACAGTCTCATTGTAGTCAAAAAGTAGTCACGTAGCTATTGAAGTAACTAGTTCCCATCCTAAATGATGGGTAAAATCACTAGTTCGAAACTGTCTTCTAGAACTGCTGGGATATGTATTTATTTACTTATTTATTAAACACATATAAATTATACAAACATTAGGGTGGTAAATGTGCTGTATGTCAACCACTAACAACCACTCATTTTTCCAAAAAACCTAAATTTGTCGAGTTCGTCAAAACAGGTATTTGTTTGTGAGATGATTTCATCAAATCTCTTTTCACCGAGCCATTTCTTCAGGTTTGGAAACAAGAAATGGTAACTCGGGGCTAAATCCAGGGAATAGAGTGGATAAGGGAGCAATTCATAGCATAATTCATGGAGTTTTGCCATGGAAACTGCACATGTGTGTACCATTGCATTCTTCTGGTGAATAATAATATTGTCCAAATGCGGTCGTTTTTTTCTCAAATCCTCATTTAATTGACCCAATAAATTTGCATAATATTTGCCATTGATTGTTTTATCTTCTTAAACGTAGTTAACGTGGATTATACTGTGACAATCCCAAAAAATTGTGGCCATGACTCTATTGGCTGACAAACCCACCTTGGGCTTTTTGAGCGTCGATTAAGCCTGAGAAACCCACTGTTTTGACTGTTTTTTAGTATCTGGTGTGTTGTAGGGGATCCACTTTGCGTTCACGGTTACGAAATGGTGCAAAAACTCGTCCATGTTACTGTTGAACAGCGACACGCGATTGAGTTTGTGGTCGATTGTGGAAGCACTGAAACTTTCACAATCTCTCTCGGGTGATGAATTTCACAATCTCTCTCGGGTGTAGTGACCTGCACTAACCATCCAGATAGTTCGGCATCTTCCGTGATTATACGGCCACAACAACTTTTTTACCATTAAAATTTATGGTACAGAGTTCCCTTAGTATTAATCAAGCTTAGCCTTTATTTGAGTAATGGTTTTCTCCGCAAAAATAAAGGCTTAATAAGCATATTAAATTCACTTTTTTCCAATTTTTCCTCAAGTCACGAGGTAGTCAGGTATCAATGGCAGTCAAACACAAACTAAACACGTAAGAAAGTATGGTCGGACAAGACCCTAAAGTAACTAAATGAGCAAACAAATTTCTCTTTTAAAATTTCAGTAATTTATTTTCGTGAATGATTTTCGGAAGTGGTCGTGTGATTTACGTCTATATAAAACGAATTTCTGTTGAATTTTATATGGATGCCAACAACATAAAATTACGTGACAAGACTTTCGTATATACTTAAAAAATTGTTTGGGACCGAAATTTATGAAGATATCTTTATGAATTAAACAGTTATGACCGATAAAGAACATTTTCGGGAGGACATTTGTATGGAGGCTAGGTGAAATAATGGACCGATTTCAGTCAGTTTCAATGGGCTAAAACAAACATATGTGCCAAATTTGATCGAAATATCTTTAAAATTGCTGCCTGTACTTCGCGCACAACATTTACATGGACAGCCAGCCAGATAGATGGCCGGACGAATCAGAAAGTGATTCTGAGTCGATCGGTATACTTTAAGGTGCACGCAGAAAAAAATATAGTTGTGCATGTTCACTGTAACCATTTCAACATTTGTGCATGTTTACTCTAACCATTTCCACACTTTTAACAATATTATAGTTACAGTAAATATTTATATGATTGTGGTAACAATAATATAGTTAATTTACGATTCACATGATTGTATCAACCATATATATGGTTACAGTAAACATATATATATTTGTGTAACTATAATATTGTTAAAAACATGCACAAATGTTGAAATTGTTACAGTAAACCTGCATTTTTTTTCTACGGGTGGGAGTTAGACTAATATTTTTGGGCATTACAAACATCTGTACAAACGCATTATACCCTCCCCACTATGGTGGTGTAGAGTGTAATAATGTAACTTGTTCAAATTTTGAAAGAAGTCAACTGACAGATGCCCGATGACAGGAGCAGTATTGACATTTCTTATTATAAATATATACTTGCAAACTTTCGTTTAAGTTGAAGTTATTTAGTACTTATAATAAATATAAAATATGTACCACACTAATAACAAAAACTCATCCACGTTTTAAGTACAATTTTTTACTACACTTTTGTTTTGTTTTGGATTTTTTTTTTTTTTTTCTTACGTTCATTTAAAATTTTGTGATTTATATCTCATATTTGCATTTAAATGAAATTATGCAAGTATACGAGTATTTGTGTTTGTTTTAAAATTAATTGCAATTTTATAATTTTACATGGGCTTAAACATAATTACTTATATACTTTTTTTATTTCAATAAATCCTTTAATGTTTGAAAACCAATCTTTATCTAAACATAAAAGTATTTGTTTTTACATACTCAGTAATAATTTTATGACCACATTTTGAGCAATATCCGTATATGGTAGTACAATAAGGTGGCATTGACATTTATGATGGCAATTAATTTTTTATATGATAATAAAGCTCTTAGAATCAAAGATTAGAAACCAAAAGCAGCCGAAACGTAATATATTTGTTTTAGTTAAAAGATTTATTTGCCCTTCGTAAACTAAATAATTCATATTAAAATTTTTAAAATTATAACATTTAGTAAAGCTTGACTCTTGTTAATAAATTTTGCCTGTTCTGATCAACTTGTTTTAAATATAAATTTCAATACCAACAACAAGATTTTCCATTAATTAAAATGTCCATGCGGTTTTGGCATACATAGCACAGAGGGGCAAAATCAAAGTATTTTGAAAATCAATCTGCCATTTCTGGCAGAGGCATAGCAGAGGAGTATTTAAGACAAGCAACATTTTTAAACGCTTTCAATTGTTTTGAGGTTTGTCTAAAATCAAAGATATTAAGTATATTCTTAAAGGATGTAATAGGATATTTGTTATTAAACAGATGGCAAAGAATTTTTCTACGTAGGTAGACTTTATAGTTATTAATAGTAAATTTTTAAATATTTTATGGAAAAAAAATCAAAGTATACCCTGAAAATATTAAAAAAAATACAAAAGACTTAAAAATTCCCACTTACGGGGATTATGTACATGGCGTATTAAATCATATATTCCTTTGGCTTCACCTTTCCTTGGAATTTTAGAATAAGTAGACTATATCCGAAATATCTACATAAAATGGGCAACATTTGGAAGGTCCTGTGAAGGACACCTATTAAAATGATGGTAATTAAATGATTTAAGAAAATATTAAAAATATTGTACTTTTGTTAACATTTTTTTCAAAGGGGCTAAGATTTGCAACCCATATGCAAAATTTGACTAAAAACATATGAAATTCTAAATTTCTGCAATATTCAACATTAAAATCACTTGTTTTTGGACACGTAAAAAATATTGATTTTAAATTTGTTCGTACAATCGCGAAGAGCACTTTTTAAGCAAAATATTTAATTTTAGTGGAATTCGGAGTAAAATTGTTTCCGATGTTTCAAAAATACTGCAAATTTAAGCTTGGTATTCTGTTACGTCAAAATCCTTAAAAAAAAAAAATTCAATGAAATTCCTGTGAAATTTATTCAACAATTTCCATTCATTTTCTCACGAATTTTAATTATACAGTATTTCTCTCTCACATACATGGGTAACGTTTGAATTCAACACCTTTGTGAGAGATGTAAACACAACACAAAACACAAGATTCTAACATTTTTTTATTTCACTATCACACAGAAAAAATTAAATAGTAAAAAACTGAACAAACGTTTAGTTTTTCTGAATATTTATAAGGTTTTTTTGCCTGTAGTAGAAAACCGAATAAAACGTTCAGCTTTAGGTTGAACGTGCGTTCAATTTTTAACTATATAGAGTTCAGCTTGTGCAAAAGTAAACGGGCGTTCAGGTTTTAACTATATTCTTTTAATTTTCGCAATACTGAACGAGAGTTTAGTTTTTTATCCGATGCGTTCAATTTCTTCATTACTGAAAGTAATGAATATATTCTACAAGCATTATTCATAAACAAATATTTCTATAAACTCACCGAAACCTGCTCTTCCTGAGGAAATGCCCTGTATATGTCATCGACAATTACCTTAAAATCAGATGGTGTTAACCTTATTCCGTTAATGATGGCGTTTTCCAGGATCATATTTATTAATTTGTCTCTGTACTCTGATGACAAAAAAGTTACACTGCTTTCAGTAACACAATTTTTTAAAATACACACTGTCTTGTTCCTCTTCTTAAAAGGCTTCTTACGAAATTCATACTCGATTCCTGCCTCTATATTAAACAATTATTAAATATTGACCACCACGTGATAGCCAATGTTGTATAAGTAATGAAAATCCTTTTTTTAGGTCATTTGGAATCAAAACATCACGCACCAACACCAATTTCTAAAATAAACCAAATATTTTTTTTTCTCTGAAAAATTATGTAAATAATTTCATATTCTTTTTTTGTAAGTGTGAGGGATACTTCCCGTATTTAAAAATTATTTTTTGAAGTATGTCCGCAGTTGTTACTAAAATTAAATATATTGTATTCCAAAATAATTGAAAATATTTCATGAAAAACTCTATTGCGTTTGGTGCGTGAACTTTTTTAACAATCGCGAAAAAATAATACGGTGATATTTCTTCTTTTATAATGCTCTATTCAACTATGCTTTGCCAATTTGCATATTTGCAAAAACTGTCAATAGTTATATGCCTAATATACATATATACAACTTAACTCCGGCAATAGAAATTGAATTGATCTAACAAAGTTTAATGTTATTGTATGGATGTCACTATATAAAATATGAACTACTTACTTTTATAACTAACATACAAATGAGATTCGGTCAAACTTAAAGCTTGTTGTATTTTTTAGAATCCTGTTGCTTCTGTAGCCGGCAATTGAATTAATATTAAAGTTTTAAAAAAATTAGCTAAAAATATTTCTATCCCACTATGCTGAAAGGTACGTTTTACGGTATCTATGAAGAACTTTACTGAATTTTGCATTCAGTTATGCTAAATGTGTGTTCAGCGAAAAATTATTTGGTTGATTCTAAAAAGCTGAACAAAACGTTCAGGTCTCTAGTAGAAAGGATTTGGGTTTTAATATGTTGCGTTCAGAAAAACGTTTGCTTGGTCTATTACGATATTAAATAATATTAGATAATTTTTGTAGAATACATCGAAGGGAGCATTATACTAAATGAAAGAAAATGTTAAGTTTATGTCTGAGAGTATTCTTATTGTCAGAGTTATATTGTGGAATTTTATGGAGATAATTTTTGTGAAAGATTTTAGCCCTCTAGCTATTCCCTTAAGGGTCGAGAAATTCAAAAAAGACATTTAAGGATTAAAATATTCTTCGAAAATGCTTGCCGAAAAATTTTAGTGTGGGTCACCAAAAACACAAAAGTTATAAGTAAACAAGTAAGAGAGTTATATTCGACTGTTCCGAATCTTATATACCCTTCACCAAATTATACTTTAAAATAAAAGTTTTTAATATTTTTCCAAATTTAAAAAAAATTATTTTTTTTAATTTATAAAAAAAAAAAATTAAATTGTTGGCGAAAAATAATGTATGACACAAAAATTTTTTGGGTAAAAAAAAATTCGGGTTAAAAATTATTTTTCCCGATTTTGACCCATTGTAGGTCCAAATTACTACAGCCTTGCAATGGATTTTGAAATATCTATCATTAGATATCCTATTGTCTATATGAATGACTTAGTAATTCAGATATAGATCAAAAATTGGCCAAAAATCGAGGTTGTCCCGGTTTTTTCCTTATATCTCTGCCATTTGTTGGCCGATTTTCTCGATTTTAAATAGCGACCAAGCCGTAATAATTCACGATATATTGATATACCAATTATGTTTGTAAGTTATTTAGGGTCTACGGAAAGTTGATTTCAACATACAGACGGACAGACGGGCATGGCTATATCGACTTCGCTATCTATAAAGATCCAGAATATATATATACTTTCTGGAGTCGCATATGAAAAATGTATAAATTACAAACGAAATGACAAACTTATATGTATATACCCTTGCCACTCATGGTGAAAGGTATAAAAAACTAAAAAAATCTAGTAAAATGAAAAAAGAAATTAATAAACATAAATATGTATCTCTTGAAATAAATGAGATAACTTACATATATATGTTTTTTGTAGAACTCTCAAGGACTATTTATATTTAAAATTTCAGATAATACGGGTCAGAAATGAATTTTTGGCGATTTAAAAATAAATTTCAGAGTAAAGCGCATTATTTACAACTTTGGTGTCTTTAGTGACCACCACTAAAATTTAATCCTTAAATGTCCTTTTTGAAAGCACTTTTTTATTTTCTCAAAAAAGGGTCAAATTGACGCCTAAAGAGAGGAGGTAGAGGGTTAAAATCTTCCACAAAAATTATCCCCATAAAATTCTACAATGTAACTTTGACAATAAGAATTCTCTCACATATTAACTTACACCTTCTTTTTCAGTAAGTATAATGCTCACTTCGGCCAAAAAATTAAAACTTTGACCCACTGTAACAAAAAACTTATACCAGCTGGACTATAAGTTTATTCTACAAAAGTGATCTACATGGCCTTTCAGAATTATAGGGTCGCTATTCTGTTTCAATCAAAAATTTTTATTTTAAAATTTTTTGGAACACTTTTATTTCCAAACCACGTTCATTTTGCACAAATCTAGAAATTAATTTTTGGAATCATTTTTGACATTTATTTTTGTTTGTGGTAGAAATTAAACAATTTGTTGTACTGAAAATTGTCTGTTGGAAAATAAAAACATACCAACACACATGTACATTTTTGTTACTAACACATATTTAGAGTAATGATATAGCATATATACATTCACACGTTAATTTAAAATAATGATTTTAAATCATGTTTTTTGTTTGGTAAAGAGTGGGATAGAGTAAAAGAGTTAGAAAATCACGATTTCTGTTTTCATGATTTTGTTTGTTATTTCTCTTTACACTCATTTGTATTTTTCTCATAGCCCGATTAAAAACTAAACCTGCGTTTAAGGAAAGAGAGAAAAAATAAAAATAAAAAAAACATGAAATTAAAAAATCATGTTGTGAACACAAACAATTTCTGGTATCAACTTGAAAAGAGAAGTAAAATTAAAAGGTGTATTAAAAATCAACATGTGACGTAACATTATGCATTTTTTTACTAACACATATATAGAGTTAGGTACTGCTGTCAAAGAGTCGGATTACTTGTTAACTTTGGTACAAACATTTTTAATTTGTGTGGAAATTTGACAAATAATGAAAATAAGAAAATGCAACAGTGAAAAAAACCCACTCTCATGACAATATAGGTGCCATTAGTTTTTTACCAACAGCTTATTCAGACTTGGTGATACCGCTTAACTATATATGGCAATAATAAAAAAAATTTTATTTAAAGTAGGTTTTTCATGTACTATTTTTGGAAAAAAAAATATAGGTTTTTTTAGAATAACTTACAGGGACTCGTAATTTGTTCACTATTTTTTGAGGCGAAAACAAAGATTTTTTTGTTAAAAAAAAGTATGATCAAATATGTAAGCTTCTAATTATAATTTGAAATTTCCAAAAATAAAATGTTTGATCAAGTGTACGCTTCTAATTATAATTTGAAATTTTCAAAAATAAAATGTTTCTCTTTTATTGTTTTGGTTTTTCCCTAATTTTTATATTGTAAAATTTTCAAATGTTGCAAAGGTTTGACAAAAAAAACTATTCAATATTTTTCAATTCTAAATCGATAATTTTTGGACCCGTAAAAGATATTGCTTTCAAACTGGTTTCATTTTTAACATGCCGAAAAAATTTTTATGAAATCGATATGGTGAAATTTGGAAATTTAAATTTTAAAATTCGTATTCAATTACAATAAAAGACACAAGTCTATAAAGGGCTTTAATAATATATTCATATTCTAGAGAAAATACAACAAATTATCAAGCGTTAAAAAATTTTGCATGTCTGAGGTGCCATACTTTGAGACCACACAGCGTCATTTGAAACGATAGAATACGTGTCTTCTTATGGAACTGGCAGAACAAATGGTGATCTCTCACATGGAAAAAATTGGAAAAACGAATCCAATTGTACGAGGCATGAAACACGCCAAACAATCAATGGCGTTATTGGGTGTAGAGGTAAGCATTTCATTTATTTATTTATTTATTAAGTTAAAATTCAAAATCAATTTGTCAACTTTTTTTGCAGGTAGCTGCAAACCTGCCGATAGATGACCAACCAACCGCACATTGGTTGAAGAGTGGCCGAAATTCATTTTTTTCATGTTCGCCGATTTGGATAATTTTTTGGTATTTTGTTGTCAGATATCTAGATATTATGATTTCGTAATATTAGGCTGATATATTTATTATTTGTTTGGACAGACATGCTTGAAGTTCATATATGTTCGCTTGTTTAAAATGGCATGCAAATTTATTGTATATTCAATCTTTTAGTACAATCAGAGTAAACTTATCATTTGACTTTGTTGTATATTTTCGTAAATGACAATTGTCATAAATGAGACTTGCATTAAAAAAAAGTTGGAGAAGGTGTCATATAAAAAATTGAAGTCTCAGCTAAAAGTTAAAAAAAATTCAGCAAAAACTATAAAGTGATAAAGTAACAAAACATGACTTTTCGTTCATGCATGGTGTTGTTGCCATCTTTACTGTTTAAAATTATTACATAATGTAATATACATACTAGCCAAGAAGCTATTCTGCCAGTAGTAAGTCACTATCTAAAGGCCCTTATTCAATGATTTCATTTTTATTTTTTACATTTTAATTGATTATTTGTATCAGATGCTGTCCAAGGAAGCTCAGGAAGAGAGGAATAGAGGCTATAGAGCCTATAGAGCCTATAGATTACATCATTCGCGAAGAATTGGACGTGTAGCCACTAATGAAGACGTAATGCACAATATTTTATTGTCTTCAGACCAATTTATAAATTGATTTCGCTCAAAGCTGCAAATCAAAAAAATTTAAGTACGATAATTTTGTTAAAAAATTATTAAAAGACTATGCTTAAATTACTTATTCATGTTTTTTCTGTGGGAGATGGGAGTAAAAGTGGGCGGATCAGATATATATTTTCAGGAGCCCATTCTACAATTATAATATTTATTTTTTGTGGAAATTGAGTTGATGCATTAAAAATCAAGGGAGTTATGCCACTTTTTCAATACAAGTTGTATGGAAAGTGGGCGGAAATTTTTCAAATATCACACAAATGATTCTGAGTGTTTAAAAATGCTATGTGCCAAAAAACAATGCCGTAGGTCAAAATTGAATTTTCACTTTGTATGGGAGGTGGGCGTAAAAGTGGGCGGATCATTTTGATTTTTCCATTTTTTTCTTAATTCAAATAAAAAATGCCTTTGTGTCAAGTTTCATTGTCCTTCGACTAATTCTTATATTTTTAGCCGCTCGTTCTATGAACCTCATCCAATGTACGCCACGCCTGAGTTGTCCGTCAGCAGAAAGTTAACATGAAAAATCTTCTGCCAATCTGATCAGCCAGTTAGAAATAACATATTTAATACCAATACATTTTAAATCTGCCCCACTGTGTATGGTTGCAAGTGAAACAGGTTAATGCATGAACATTAATTCACCAACAGTCCTAACTACAAAGGCCAAAGAGCACACATTTACCTCATACGTATGTATATATAATATGTGTTGTTTATTTATATGCTGGGAACATGCATTGATAACTTCCAAACTTAATCAAAATATATCAAAATTTTGTAACTGTCAGAATTGTATGTAATAAAATTGCTTTGATAGTCGTGCGCAACCTGTCAAATGTCACTCTTAATACATTCCCATTGTTAGAACAAAAACCCAACTGTTAATGCCTGTAGCTGACATAAGTATGAATACATTACATAATTACATATTTAAGTAAAGAATTGTGTATAGGCATATACAATATACATATATTTTCCGTAATGTATGTGCATAGTTTCGGCCTAAAATGATTATAATCGAATGCATACTTATACGTATACGTAATATTGCATTTTGAACAAATAAGTAATATAGAGTTGGGCATAATCGTTCTTTTTACTGATTGTTCATTTTTGTTCTGAACAAATAAATGAATAAGTTTGTTCTTTTTGTTCAGTTGTTAATTTTTAGTCTGCGGTGTTTGGCTGAACTAAGTTATTGAATAATTTCTCAGTGAATGTATTTACAGATGAAAATGATGAAAACATTTTTAATAATGCAATAAAGAAATGTCAAACGAACAAAAATAATAAAATAACAATAAGACTGCATCCCTTCACATTGTTCAATTGACTGAATTGTTCAATTGAACTTGTTCGTTCATGAACAATCCAACTCTAGAATGGTTATTTCTCTCAAAAATATTTATTTTACATTTTATTCATTAGCATCTAAAACTTATTAAGATGTTGCCAAAATATTACAAGTTTTAAAAACTACATTTCATTACCTTTCCATTGATATATAAAACATTATATGTAATTATTTATTATACTTAAAAATAATGCATGCAATTCACACACCTTGTAAAAAATTATCTACTATTTTGTTCAAATCAAAGACTGCTTACTATGCACTTCTCATTTTTTCATGTACCCTTTATTGTATATGTTTCTATTTGGTTTGTTGTTGTTTTTGATAGTTGCATGTGTGAATATTTAATGTGAGCTTAAGTAAACTTGTATTGACCTAAGATTCAACAAATTTGATAACCTTATGCGCGTTCATAAATTTGCAAATGTTAGGTTCATAGATTCCATGGCAGATAATTTTTCACAAAAATTTTTTTTTATCAAAAATTTATTTTTTACTAAAAAAGTATTTTTTTATTGAAAAATTAAATTTTTAATAAAAAAGTAATTTTTTAATAAAAAAGTAATTTTTTACTAAAAAAGTAATTTTTTACTAAAAAAGTAATTTTTTACTAAAAAAGTAATTTTTTACTAAAAAAGTAATTTTTTACTAAAAAAGTAATTTTTTACTAAAAAAGTAATTTTTTACTAAAAAAGTAATTTTTTACTAAAAAAGTTTACTTTTTAATAAAAAAAAGTTATTTTTCGTTAGAAATCGATTTTCAATTTAAATTAAAAAGTAAACTTTTTTAGTAAAAAATAACTTTTTTAGTAAAAATAACTATTTTAGTAAAAAATAACTTTTTTAGTAAAAAATAACTTTTTTAGTAAAAAATAACTTTTTTAGTAAAAATTACTTTTTTAGTAAAAAATAACTTTTTTAGTAAAAAATTACTCTTTTAGTAAAAAATTACTTTTTTAGTAAAAAATAACTTTTTAGTAAAAAATAACTTTTTTAGTAAAAAATAATTTTTTAAGTAAAAATTTACTTTTTTAGTAAAAAAATTTTTTTAATAACAAAATAATTTATTGTTAAAAAAAAAATTTTTTGGTTAAAAAAAATTTTTTTATACAAAATAATTTTTTGATAAAAAAAAATTTTTGTGAAAAATTATTTTTTTTTAAATGAAAATTATCTGCCATGGAATCTATGAACCTAACATTTGCAAATTTATGAACGCGCATAAGGTTATCAAATTTGTTGAATCTTAGGTCAATACAAGTTTACTTAAGCTCACATTAAATATTCACACATGCAACTATCAAAAACAACAATAAACCAAATAGAAACATATACAATAAAGGGTACATGAAAAAATGAGAAGTGCATAGTAAGCAGTCTTTGATTTGAACAAAATAGTAGATAATTTTTTACAAGGTGTGTGAATTGCATGCATTATTTTAAAGTATAATAAAGAGTTACATATAATGTTTTATATATCAATGGAAAGGTAATGAAATGTAGTTTTTAAAACTTGTAATATTTTGGCAACTTCTTAATAATTTTTAGATGCTAATGAATAAAATGTAAAATAAATATTTTTGAGAGAAATAACCATTCTAGAGTTGGATTGTTCATGAACGAACAAGTTCAATTGAACAATTCAGTCAATTGAACAATGTGAAGGGATGCAGTCTTATTGTTATTTTATTATTTTTGTTCGTTTGACATTTCTTTATTGCATTATTAAAAATGTTTTCATCATTATTAAAAAAAATTGTTTCCAAAATCAGTTCTCATCAATCTGTAAATACATTCACTGAGAAATTATTCAATAACTTAGTTCAGCCAAACACCGCAGACTAAAAATTAACAACTGAACAAAGAGAACAAACTTATTTACATATATGTTCTGAACAAACATGAACAATCAGTAAAAAGAACGATTATGCCCAACTCTAAAGTAATACATACTTAAGTCTTCTTTACATTGTATCACAAGTAAAATGATCTGTCAAAATGTTGTGTAGAAGAGTACGAATGGCATAGTCTAAACCAGACACAGCCTCTGGTCTATCTTTTTTTTTTTTTTTTGGTGGGGGGGGGGGGTTTGGTTGTTTACTGTTCGTGTTGTTATTAAATAAAGTAAAATTTATTTTACATTTTTATTTTTTTTCTTTTTTATATTAAAAGTTTTCGGTTTCCTTTTTTCACCCCACTGGATACGTGCCTGGTTTAAACGTAATGCTTACTTATGAAACGAAAGCAATTGATATCGGTTGAAAATTTGACAGTCGGATGGCTTTCTTAATCTTTAGGTCAGGGTTTTATTTGTATGCAAAAGAAAACGAACAGCATACTGATGAATTTTCACATTATTTTCTCTTTTAATTTACAAAATTTCATTGGCAAAACAAATTTTTTCCGGAAAAAAAATTTTCACTTATTTAATTTCTTTAATTTAACGGAAACCGCGGTCTTTCAAGGCCTAAAACCGAAAGCGACATTTATTCTTCGGTTTTTCCTTTTGGAACTAAGTATTACACTGCGGAACACACATTTTGATGCCCGAGATTTAAACTACGTTTTGTAAAAGTTGATGAATCCTCATTACTATATTATTCATTTTTTTCTAGTCAGCTCGCGTTTTGAAATAACGGTGTTTTATATTTTCATGGAATACCCAATTTTTTGGTGTTTTTTCAAAATTTTGTATAATGCAGCTTAGAATGTGAAATTTTTTTAGCATGAAACTGGTCTACGTAAATATATGTTTATTTTGAGTATAATTATTCTGTTAGATGTTTTGGCATATTTGCGTGATCTTTCAAGAATGTTGAAATTTGACTATTTTAGGTTTATCCTAAATAAACTGTTGTATTCCGAAAATTCAAAATAAAAATTTAACACTACACATTCAAGGCATTAAAAAATAACTTTTTTAGTAAAAATTACTTTTTTAGTAAAAAATAACTTTTTTAGTAAAAAATTACTCTTTTAGTAAAAAATTACTTTTTTAGTAAAAAATAACTTTTTAGTAAAAAATAACTTTTTTAGTAAAAAATAATTTTTTAAGTAAAAATTTACTTTTTTAGTAAAAAAATTTTTTTAATAACAAAATAATTTATTGTTAAAAAAAAAATTTTTTGGTTAAAAAAAATTTTTTTATACAAAATAATTTTTTGATAAAAAAAAATTTTTGTGAAAAATTATTTTTTTTTAAATGAAAATTATCTGCCATGGAATCTATGAACCTAACATTTGCAAATTTATGAACGCGCATAAGGTTATCAAATTTGTTGAATCTTAGGTCAATACAAGTTTACTTAAGCTCACATTAAATATTCACACATGCAACTATCAAAAACAACAATAAACCAAATAGAAACATATACAATAAAGGGTACATGAAAAAATGAGAAGTGCATAGTAAGCAGTCTTTGATTTGAACAAAATAGTAGATAATTTTTTACAAGGTGTGTGAATTGCATGCATTATTTTAAAGTATAATAAAGAGTTACATATAATGTTTTATATATCAATGGAAAGGTAATGAAATGTAGTTTTTAAAACTTGTAATATTTTGGCAACTTCTTAATAATTTTTAGATGCTAATGAATAAAATGTAAAATAAATATTTTTGAGAGAAATAACCATTCTAGAGTTGGATTGTTCATGAACGAACAAGTTCAATTGAACAATTCAGTCAATTGAACAATGTGAAGGGATGCAGTCTTATTGTTATTTTATTATTTTTGTTCGTTTGACATTTCTTTATTGCATTATTAAAAATGTTTTCATCATTATTAAAAAAAATTGTTTCCAAAATCAGTTCTCATCAATCTGTAAATACATTCACTGAGAAATTATTCAATAACTTAGTTCAGCCAAACACCGCAGACTAAAAATTAACAACTGAACAAAGAGAACAAACTTATTTACATATATGTTCTGAACAAACATGAACAATCAGTAAAAAGAACGATTATGCCCAACTCTAAAGTAATACATACTTAAGTCTTCTTTACATTGTATCACAAGTAAAATAATCTGTCAAAATGTTGTGTAGAAGAGTACGAATGGCATAGTCTAAACCAGACACAGCCTCTGGTCTATCTTTTTTTTTTTTTTTTGGTGGGGGGGGGGGGTTTGGTTGTTTACTGTTCGTGTTGTTATTAAATAAAGTAAAATTTATTTTACATTTTTATTTTTTTTCTTTTTTATATTAAAAGTTTTCGGTTTCCTTTTTTCACCCCACTGGATACGTGCCTGGTTTAAACGTAATGCTTACTTATGAAACGAAAGCAATTGATATCGGTTGAAAATTTGACAGTCGGATGGCTTTCTTAATCTTTAGGTCAGGGTTTTATTTGTATGCAAAAGAAAACGAACAGCATACTGATGAATTTTCACATTATTTTCTCTTTTAATTTACAAAATTTCATTGGCAAAACAAATTTTTTCCGGAAAAAAAATTTTCACTTATTTAATTTCTTTAATTTAACGGAAACCGCGGTCTTTCAAGGCCTAAAACCGAAAGCGACATTTATTCTTCGGTTTTTCCTTTTGGAACTAAGTATTACACTGCGGAACACACATTTTGATGCCCGAGATTTAAACTACGTTTTGTAAAAGTTGATGAATCCTCATTACTATATTATTCATTTTTTTCTAGTCAGCTCGCGTTTTGAAATAACGGTGTTTTATATTTTCATGGAATACCCAATTTTTTGGTGTTTTTTCAAAATTTTGTATAATGCAGCTTAGAATGTGAAATTTTTTTAGCATGAAACTGGTCTACGTAAATATATGTTTATTTTGAGTATAATTATTCTGTTAGATGTTTTGGCATATTTGCGTGATCTTTCAAGAATGTTGAAATTTGACTATTTTAGGTTTATCCTAAATAAACTGTTGTATTCCGAAAATTCAAAATAAAAATTTAACACTACACATTCAAGGCATTACATAGTTTTTAATTAAAATGAAAATTCTTTTTAAAAATTTAATGAACTTTCACATCCTAAAAAAATTTTTTTTATAAACACAATTCTAGGTAGTCATTAGCCTTATTTCTTAATACACATTTATATCTAACTACAGCAAAAGAAATACTTCATTTGACGTTTCCTAAATATCAGTAATTTTGTATTTACGTAACAAAAGCGTTTTCGGTGAAAATATCTTTTACTAAAATCTCTAGTTTATTTTATAGAAAAAAATAAATTTTTACACACATGTAGATTTATTTCTACATTATATATCATATATCTAGGAATTGTCTAAGTTGCGAATTTGAATACCAAAGTAAGCTAAATACAATTGGAGAACAGTGTATGTAATTGATTTGCGTTGAGCTTTTAAAATATATTCGCCACAAATGTAACAAACATATTAGGATCTTCAATACAGCATCTCATCTTACTAGCCATAATGAAATATATTATAATAAGATAAATTGTATTTACAAAAAAAATCAGATTTTTTATTTTTGAGGCTGTCATTTACAGAAAAACAGACCCTTACCTAATATTGATAGTTTAAGTAGTTTTTTGTTATAATTTTAAAAAGAAATCGGAGATATTTTATGATCACGCTAATCTACAAAAATAAGTCTTTAGTTTAAGTATAATCATGTAGTTGTTAAACATTCAAGTTACGAACGTTTGTATAATTTTTTTTATACGAAAATCATATGAAAAATATTGTAAAACTTCGAGTTATTTGCCAAATAGTTTAGTATATTTTCAGCGAATTTAAATTTTTTATATAAATTTGTTTATTGTATATCGTGAACAAATTTTGTACCCTTTTACCATAGGTCAAACATATAAGGATTTAAAGTTACTTTTCAACATCCTTGCGATATCTCCAATATATTCTGAAATTAATATAAACTAAATTGAGGTCAAAGAAAATATAATTTCGTATAGAATGCCAGTACAAAATGTTTTTTTAATTGTTGTCCCATTTATGCAATATTCAACCAATAAGATAAAAAAATACAAAATAACCAAAAAAATTAATAAAACCATGATATTTTAAAAACAAGAGCTGCCCCAAAAAAAAAAAACTAAAGACAGTTTTGACAATGATATGTCCTATATATATTTTAAAAATTAGATTTTTATCAAAACATACTTTTTTTCATATTATACGTTAATTTCCAAAATCAATATATTTGTATGGAAGACCAGGGCCCTACTCCACAAAACAACGTATCAACTTTACACTTATCATATTTTTTGTCAATTTGCTAAATTCTTTTAAATTTGTATATTCTTTACAATTTCTGTTCCACGTACGTTCTCTTGTGCAATGAGCAAAGTAAATATTGAAAAGTGTAATTTGCCAAGTCTATGCAAATAATTATGCTGTTTCGTTTCACAAAAACTGTAAATTCTATTTTTGCAAAGCAAAAAAATTTGCAAGGTAAACTTATAACTAGTAGAGCTTTCAAAATGTTAAGACGTGAGTTTTTGTTCGCGATAGTGAACACGCGGTTATAACAAGACATTATAGAGACCGAATTAAATTAACGGGACTACAAAACTTTAATTTTAAATAGTGCTTTCGTTTTTACTAATATATGTCCTTTACAACTTGCAGCTTCTTTTATATGTTTTCAAGTGCATGCATAATATTGGATACCATACAGTACAGTTTTCAAATAATCAACACTACCAGAAAGATTGAAAACAACCAAGGAGTGGAACATGTGGATAGTAGTGAATTTAACAATTTACTGCAAAGTTAAAATGTATATTTAGAATTTTTATTTTTAAAAACTCAGTAAAAAGATATTTATTTGGTAAATTATATAAACTTCTGATTTAATTTTGTGAATACATTGTTGTAAATATGAACTTATTATACCCGTCTCCGTGAGTGGCATGGGTATATATAAATTTGTCATTTCATTTGCGACCCCACAAAGTAGTTTTATATATTCTGTATTGTTATAGATAGCGAAGTCCACGTCCGTGGAATAATATTTTTTAACACAATTTTTTTTTACCAAAAAAATTTTTTTTTCTTTAATTTTTTTCACTAATAAATTAAAAAAAAATTTTAAAATTTAAAAAAAAATAAAAAATAAAAAAAAACAATTTCGAAAAAAAAATTAATTTTGTTTACCAAAAAGTATTTAAAATTTTTATTTTGAAGTATAATTTGGTGAAAGGTATATAAGATTCGGCACAGCCGAATATAGCTCTCTTATTTGTTTTTATAATTACAGATGTTCTGAGTTTTTTTACAGTGAGTCAAAGTTTTAATTTTTTGATCGAAGGGAGAGCTACTAAATGAAAAAAAATTGTAAGTTAATGTCTGAGTTATATTGTGGAATTTTATGGGGATCATTTTGTTGGAAGATCTTAACCATCTAGCTCCTTTATATAGGGCTCAATTTGACCTCTTTTTCGATAAAATCATAAAAAGTCCTTTCAAAAAGGACATTTAAGGATTAAAATATTCCTCGAAAATATTTGCCGGAAAATTTCAGTGGGGGTCACCAGATATACCAAAGTAGTAAATAAAGCTCTTTACGTTTAATTAGCAAAATTACACGTCACCTTAAGTTTAAAATCTTTTTTCTAAAATCGAAAAATATCATCATATGATCCACATGATGTATTTTTAGGTTTAATTATTTATTTTATATTTTGCTCGATTTCTTTTTGTTTTTTTTTTTTTTTTTGTTTGGTTTTTTTTTATTTTAAAGCTTAACTAATGATGTATTTTTAGGTTTACTTATTTATTTTATATTTTGCTCGATTTCTTTTTTTTTTAGTTTTTTTATTTTAAAGCTTAACTATTTTTTGTTACTAACTATTTGAGCTTTGCAAAATATAAAATTTTTACATAAAGAACCAACTTGCGATACAATTTCAAAATCTGACATATAAGTAAATTATTTTTATACATACACTAAGGGAAAACTGCAACTTGAAATAAGAATGCGTCATATTAAAATAATAATGTTTATTGAAATAGATTATAATAGAAAAATTATATTGAAATACGATAAATCAATAATTTTTAACTTTAAATTAATATTATTCCATATTGAAATACTAGACTTTCGTTAATGTTTCTTATTGATTTAATATGTTTTTAATAGATTTTAAGTTATTTTTTCTCTGGGTGTATGACATATTTAAGAATTACCTATTTGAATACCATTTTCATATTACTATTATTCATAATCAATCTCTAAATTTGAAATATTTACCCTTATTTATAGGAGCGAAAGTGCATTGTCATGTTATAAACATAACATTTAAAATATTAGATTTATTTACCAGTAAAAACATTCTTAGTGAAAGCATTAAAGCAAACATTTACTGTTGCACTGTCACAGTAACATTTCGAAGCCTAAATCTAGAATAAATGAAAACAAAATGAAGTAAAATTCCATATAAATCAAAACCTTCGTCCAACAATCTAAAATTTGAAAAGGTAATCTTGTCATAATCTTATAATCAGTCGCATTGTCAAAATTATTATCACACATACATTCATATGAATTTCCATAAATGTATACATGTATAACATAACTACATATACATACATATATGTATTTTGACAGCATTAACATATATTTGTTTGTTTAAACATGTATGACAACCACATCCAAACGCACACTTTCCAAAGCATACAAACTTGTACAACAATTTGTATATTGTATTTAAATGAATTCCCCTACCTAATTTCAGCCTCCCTCATACACATGTATTATTATTCTGTATCTTCTTCTACTTATTCTAATTATAGTAACAATTAGAATTTAATTTCATTGCACTTGTTCTTCAATTTGACGTAAGGGTCCCCTATGTCCTCATATAAGAGGAAACAACCAGAAGAGGGTTGGAGTAATAGAAAGAGAGTCTGATATAAGTGTTTGTATACATTTACATAGGTATGTGTATTTGTTTGTATGTTTAGCCAAAAACTAATATGAAAAGTATCCTTTTGAGACATGAGTATGAAACCATTTAAGAACAAAACTATTATTGAACAATAAACACTCATACATACTTCCAAACAAATTGTACATTAGACCTGCCATTAAAAACTAGATTTGCTTTGGATGGGTCTTATTTTATTTCTTAGTACCTAAAAGCTAACTAATGCAAAATTTGACGGCAATCGGATTTTTAAAAAAAATTTAGCATTAGAACACTACTTTTTAACGTTTGAAATAAATTTTATTTTTTAGAGAAAATTACTATTCCAGCAATAATAATATTTCGAAGTCCACCAAAGAACACAGAAAAAACACAAGGTTTTGTTTTTAGTCGTTAAAAACATACTCTTTGAAGTCCTTTAAACATTCCCATTGATTTAAATTTTGAAAAGATCGAGATTTTATTCATGATTACAATTTTTAAAAACCAAGAAAGTTTACTTAATATTAGAAATTAGTATTTTATGAAGCAGTAGTCGGATTCAATTGATTTATGATGCATGACGTCTTTGAAATACATTATTAAAGAAATATGTTTTATCAAAAAATGCATTCATGAAGCAAATCCAATTTTCAGATGCATTTTTAGAAATAGAATATTATAATGTTTTCAAATAATCTTTAAAAGTGTTAAATTGACTAAAAATCCCATATATCCCATATTGTATATATTCAACCGATTGACCGATTAATTTAAAATTGCCGATTTTCAAAAAGCAAATAAACCGACATTTTTTTTTTTTTTGTACTTTTTATATTGAAATATAGTTTTAAACAGACATATTTTATTTCTTAACTAATGAACATTCCCTTCTAGTTTCAAATACTGAAACTAAGGAATTTGCAAATGGCCTTTTTTCTAGAATATTCCATGATAAACGAAACTGAATAATTTACTGAACGAGACTTTTATCTATTAAAATTATTCAAAGTCTAAAAAAATCCAAAAAGGACTCCAAGGTATAATGGAGGATTTTATATAAAAAAACTGAACAAAGAACTAAGAAATTGGATAGTCTTCCTCATGCCTTACTTTCGATATCTCCAACATCTACAATCAGTGAGAGAGTTTTTTTCCAAATTAAGTTTAATTAAAACTAAAAAAAAAAATCGTTTAAAAGGAAATCTTTTATATAACATTCTTTTCTTAAAAGATTATTTCAGAAGATCTCACTAAAATCCTATAAACACTCACATGTTTTTTTAGAAATACCCTTCAATATGAAAGTAAAAATATTCTGGATCGTTATAGACATGTCCGTAAGTCCATTTGTATGTTGAAATCGACTTTCTGTAGCCCCCAAATAACTTACATACATGATTCTGGAATTTTACCGCCTCCGTTGCTATTTAAAATCGACACAATCGGCCCAGAAATTGTTGAGATAGAAGGAAAAAACTAGAACAGTCTTAATGAGTTATTAATACAGACAATATAGATGTCCAATAATAGATACTTCAAAGACCTTTGCAACGGCGTATATAAGCCAAAATAAATCGGACCTACAATTGGTCAAAATCACGAAATTTTTTTTTTTAACTTTGTTTACCTAAAAAAATGTATAACTTTTTTGAGTATAATTGGGTGAAGAGTAAGATTTCACACAGCTAATATAGCTCTGTTACTTGTTTTTCCTATTATTTATTTTTTGGTTGAAATTCTTAAAAAAAAATATGTTTTAAAAGTGAAAATAGAAATTATTCATATAATCGAATAATTTAAAATTATCCGATTATTAACCGATTGAATCTAAACCCGGATTAATTATTCGCTAGATTAACCGATTAAACCAGAAACCCAATTAAAATATTATATACCAGCATTTTTGTGTAGAAAAGTAATGGATAAACACTACCAAAAACGCCGTTTTTGTTGTTAAATACTAAATGAGGAGTGAGATCGACAATATTTTAACATACATAAATGTTAATAAAAAGAAACCACTAAACTTACAGATTTTTTTTTTTTTTATTTGATTGAAACTATTTTACAACTTACAATAACTATTATTTTTATAGTTCTAATCAATAGCGATGAATTTATGAACCTTTTTCGGAAATCCTTCTATTACGGCTTTTATAGTGCCTTTGTCACATTGTGTTTAAAATCTACCACACTTTTAGGCACCTTTTTTGTGCTATTCAATTATCTTTTAACGAGAGCCCAATACCTCTCCACTGGCCTTAGCTCCAGGAAGTTGGGAGGATTTGCCTCTCTTGCTACAAATAACACATTCTTGTACCACACAGGAGCTTGCTTACCATAGTGACAGGATGGAAATTAGGAAAAAATAATTGGACACATTAAGGAGTCTTATAAATGGAAGAATCCTCTTTTGTAAACATTCCTTGATGTAAATTTCGTTATTTTATAGCAGTTTGTAAAAAACGTTTGGCTTCATTTGCCGCAACTGCATATTGCTTGCCATACCAACAACTTTTTGGGTAAGTGTGCTGCTTTTGGGTCATCAACAATCCCTCGAGCATGAGCAACATTAAAATATTAACCCGAAGCAGGTACATTTTTATACCCTTCACCTTCGTGAGAAGGGTATATATAAATTTGTCATTCCGTTTGTAATTTCCACAATATAATTTTCCGACCCTATAAAGTATATATATTCTGGATCCTTATAGATAGCGGAGTCGATTTAGCCATGTCCGTCTGTCTGTCTGTCTGTCTGTTGAAATCAATTTTCTGAAGACCCCAGATATCTTCGGGATCCAAATCTTGAACAATTCTGTCAGACATGCTTTCGAGAAGTTTGCTATTTAAAATCAGCAAAATCGGTCCACAAATTCCTGAGATATAAGGAAAAAACCAGGACAACCTCGATTTTTTACCCATTTTTTTACCTATATCTGGATTACTAAGTCATTAATATAGACAATATAGATATCTAATGATAGATATTTCAAAGTCCTTTGCAACGACGTATATAAGACCATAGTAAGTTGGACCTACAATGGGTCAAAATCGGGAAAAATTTTTAACCCGAATTTTTTTTTTCACCAAAAGTTTTTTTTGGCTAAATATTAAAAAAAAATTTTAAATTTTAAAAAAAAGTTTTTTAAGTTTAAAAAAAAAAAAAAAATTAAAAAAAAAATTTTTTCAAAAAATTAAAAAAAAAAAACAACTGGAAAAAAAATTAATTTTGTTTACCTAAAAATATTTAAAATTTTTATTTTGAAGTATAGTTTGATGAAGGGTATATAAGATTCGGCCCAGCCGAATATATCTCTCTTACTTGTTTTGTATAAAACTTGACTTCTATTTCCGTGTTCTGTCTTTGGCCTCTAAATTTTTAGCAGCATTCCTGTCAAGAACTTTTTGAGCCGTGTATGTTTTTAAACCTAAATTGGCTTTAAATTTTCGTGCCAAAAAATCCAAATACTTTGCTAACCGTGTAGCTTTCCTACCGGATATGTTGGGAGCTCTTTTGAAATGCTTTCTATTAATTGGCTTTAGAAACATCATGTGGACCATTCCTTCTACATGAACCATATTTTCTATCAACCGCCAAGTTCTCTCAATAATGTTTAATAACATTGGAAACAGTTTTGCGGCAGATCTCTGATTGTTTGGGCAACTTTTTGTGGGACCAAGTTAGGTTTTGTTGAAAATATTTAATAATTTAAATATGCACTTTTTCTCGAACATAATTGACACTAAACATACTTCTCAGAGGCAACTTGATCAAATAAAAATCAAATAATGCTTGTGTTAAAGGTTTTAAGGAAAACCGTATGTTAAGGTTTTTTCGATCTCACTCCTTACTTGGCTATATCAAACTCTACCTTTATGTTCTATACCATATTAAAAATACCATTTTTCTGTAGAAGATAAGATTTATTTTATATGTTAAAAACAAAATTTGTTTAAGAATTAAAAAAATATATCCATTATTTACACTATTTCACTATTTCACTTTCAATTGTTTTGTGGCACGGGCTATCGATTTTACTCAAATTTTACATTAGTTAATTTTAGCTAATCTATTTTTTTAAGGGCAGGTCTAATGTACTCACGTACATGCAAATAAATAAGGACAACATGAAAAGTATTTTCAAGATTTGATTTTTACTTTAAGCAGACTACTTTAATCGCAATTGTTTAAACAACTATATACATATGGTTAGCAATATTTTGTATCTGATTGTGGTTAATTCCTGGGTGCCAAATACGAGCTAAGTGTCATTAATTCATTACATTAATAAAATAAGTTTTTAAAGTTTATTTTTAAAGAACTTTACTGCCTGTTGTCGTACTTCAGTAAATATTTTCCAATTATGAAATTGTGTTTGTAACTATTTAAATTGTGTAAATGAAAACAGTTTGTCGTGCAATCATATGCCAGTAGACAGCATGTATCAGATTGTCGTTCAAGTTGTTTATTTCTGTGTGTGTGTGTTGATACACACATACATGCATATGTATACAGTGGGTTCGATAGTAAAAAAAAGTATTCATAATTTTGAACAAAACTTCTGGTCCGATTGCAAAATGATGTATGAAAAAATCATATTTTTTACATTTAAGATATCGTACATATTATTAAGTTTAACTAGACTATTTTTATAAAATCTGGTATCGTTAAAATGCCAAAGTAATTCCAATAAATAAGCTTATTATAATTTCTGAAAAAAACTAGATGTGACATTTCGCTTTTTGAATGATAAACTTAGAACTTCTTAAAAAAATTCTTAATTTACGACAATTACCAGAAGTAGGGTACATACATATCTATATCGAAATATTAAATACAATTAAGCTTAATGTTTGTCAAAATTTAGACATTTTTCAAAGTAATTTCCAAATTTTGTTATTAAATATTGCCAAAGAACTTTTCACGAGTTACTTTGGAATTGATTAATATTTGGACGTTCATTTCCGCAGATATTTTCGAAAAAACAAAATAGAGTCAAGATCAAATACGAAAATTACAAAATTTTGTATATCACAAATGTTCAGTTATTTGTACAAGTTACAAGCTGTAGAAAGTTTTCCTAACCAAAGGTGGTCGAATTTGACACCCTGTATCTCACCTTGTATTCTAAAAGAGTGGTTACAAATTTAATTTTTATAAAGCCATCATTTTGCAATCGAACCACTAGTTTAAAACATTAAGACTTATTATCACTTATTTTACGACCGACCCCACTGTGCATCATTACATATATACAATTATATGTTTATAGGTACATTCGGTAGGTTAGGAGGGCAAGTAATATCGCACGTATCCCATGTTATGAACACTTATTTAATTATAGATTTTCGCCCTTAAGGTACTCATTTAATTCTATTAATTTGCAACATTAACCTTGTTGTCATAAACGTCAATGTGTGTACCACCTTAATGATTAAAAATTAATAAGGCATGTTTCATTTAGCCGTCAATTATAATACATACTTATACATACATACCTTGGTGACCAAAATATCAAATGTTATAAAAATAGAAAATAATGTGTAAATAAATGAATTAGTTTCACTCTGTGGAGGGGTGCACGAGCTTAATAAATGTATTCAATATTTTATGAGTAATTTTATGTAAATAGAATGTATATAGTATTTATTAAGAAAATAAAATAATGCAGAGAAAATTAATATAAAAAATTAACATAAAATTACCTTAATTATACACATAAACCAATTATTATTAATGTTGACTATGTCATACACTTATTTCAAGTAATTTTTAAAATAAATTTCTTATAAAATACGATGTTTACTTTCTACCACTTATAGCTAGTTTCTGGGATAAAGATATTCTACATTCTTCGTTTAAACCTAGATTAAACTAAAAATTGTGTTTTTCACTTATTTTTTATTTAGTATATAATCTAGGTTTAACTTAGCATCATTGGCTTTAACGTCACTTTTTCTTTTACAAAGTTAAAATTTACAAAAAAGGTTATGTACGCGGTTGCTTTTTCTTCTAAAATTTAAAGTATTTATATGAAACATTTTAAGTAATGCACATGTGGTTTGACCGAAAAGTAAGGCAATTCTAACAAAATAATCCATTAGTGAGAAACATAGTCATCTGTGAAATCCCTACTGAATATGTTTCAGGTTTAATATAACAGCGCACTAAGCTACATTTAACTGACAAGTAAGAAACTAGCTATTATTGGTCAATTAACGAATTTCTATGTTATTGAATGAAATTTCGCAAAGAAATTTGTCGAGTATAAGTTTTGAATACAAAAGAAGAAACAGGATCGTTTTATAAATGTAATACTTGAAATACTTTGTATTATAATACTTGCAATAAGGTACAAATTCTTGTATTCAAATAACTTAAAAGTAACACTGCGGAACAGACATTTTGGTGCCCGAGATTTGAACTAGGTTTTGTACAAGTTTATGAATCCTCACTACTTGTTTTTTTCCAGTCAGCTCACGTTTTCGAAATACCGCGGTTTTTATATTTTCATTGAATACCCTATCTTTTGGTGTTTTTCTTAAAAATGTTGGGTAATGCAGCTTAGAATGTGAAATTTTTTAGCATGAAACTGGTCTACATAAACATATGTTTCTTTTGAGTATAACAATTCTGGTGGATGTTTTGGCATATTTGTCTGATATTTCAAGAATGTTGAAATTTGACTCTTTTAGCTTTATCCTTAATAAAATGTTGTATTACGAACCTTCTAAATAAAAGTTTAACACTGCAAATTCAAGGCATTGCAGTGAACATAGTTTTTAATTAAAATGAAAAACTAGTTAAAAATTTAATGGTTTTTATAGTGATTTCTGTCATTTTGTTCGAACAGGTTGTCCATCTCCGTTTAAAATCTACCACACTTTTGGACACCTTTTTTGTGCTCTTCAATTCTCTTCTAACAAGACCCTAATATCTCTCCACTGGCCTTAGCTCCAGGCAGTTTGGAGAATTTGCCTCTTGGTACAAATACCACATTATTGTTCTTTTACCACTCAAGTCATTGCTTAAATAGTGACAGGGTGCCAAATCAGGCCAAAAATAAGTGGACACACTAAGAAGTCTTATGAATGGAAGCATCCTTTTTTGTAAACATTCCTTGATGTAAATTTCGGTATTTATAGAGCCCTTTGTAACAAATCATTGACCTCTTTTGCCGCAACTGCATATTGCTTGGCATACCAAGAACTTTTTGGGAAATTTTGTCTGATTTTGGGCTCTAAACTTTTCTACAACATTCTCTCGAGCATCAGCAAGATCAAAATTTTGCCCCGGAAGCTGCGAAAAATCTGCTTCTAAATTTTTTTTATAAAATTTGACTTCAATTTCCGAGCTCTGTCTTTGGCCTCTAAATTTTTAGCAGAGTTCCTGTCAGGAACTTTTTGAGCCTTGCGTGTTTTTAAACCTGCGTTGGCTTTAACTTTTCGTACCAAATAGTCCGAGCACTGAGCTAACCGGGCTGCTTTCCTACCGGATGTGTTGGGAGCTTTTTTGAAAATGATTTCTATTTTTTGGCTTAATAAACATCATGTGAAGCAATCTATCAAGGGACAAGTTCTCCCGGTACTGTTTAATAACATAGGAGACAGTTTGATGGCAGACCTTTGATTGTTTGGCCAACTTCTTATAAGACCAAGTTGGATTTTGTTGAAAATATTTAATAATTTTAGTACGCACTTTTTTCTGGTCACTCATTTTAATCAGATTTACAACAAATAGACATAATACTTCTGATTAACGATGTTTACAAGAGTTTTGTGGATGTTATAGTTATTCTCGGAAGTTGATAAGGGCAATTATGGACAGATAGTCATAACATACAGTAGTATTAGTTTTGCATACATTGAACTGATCTGTATAACATTTTGGTTCGACATCAATATTTATATAGGTTAATGTGTTTTTGAAAGTAGTTCTTATAAGGGAGTTACGACCACCTAAGAAACCAACTTTATACTATTCGGTGCGATGATTTTTATATTTAGTACGACAATTTTTATAATTAAGGAAAAATGTTTAACATACCTATATGCTAATTAAAAATAAACCACTAAACTTTCAGTTTTCAACCTTTTTTATTTGATTGAAATTATTGTTACAATTTACAAAAAAAAATATTTTTATAGTTCTAATCACTAATGATGAAATTTTTAATCTTTATCGAAAACCCTTCCATTATGGTTTTTATAGTGCTTTATTTCACTTTGTTCGAACAGGTTGTCCATCTCCGTTTAAAATCGACCACACTTTTGGACACCTTTTTTGTGCTCTTCAATTCTCTTTTAACAAGAGCGCAATATCTATCCACATTATTGATCTTGTACCACTTCAGACCTTTCTTACCATAGTGACAGATGCCAAATCAGGCCAAAAATAAGTGGACACATTAAGAAGTCTTATGAATGGAAGCATCCTTTTTTGTAAACATTCCTTGATGTGAATGTCGGTATTTATAGAACCCTTTGTAACAAATGTTTGGCTTTTCTGCTGCAACAGCATATTGCTTGCCATAACATGAACTTCCATACATACATTTCGTCATCCATTATGCAGCAGGTATATTTTTTGTATACAATTTGACTTCAATTTACGTGCTCTGTCTTTAGCCTCTATATTTTAGCAGAGTTCCTGTTGGAACTATGTTTTTAAACCTGCATTAGCTTTAACTTTTCGTACCAAATAGTCCGAGCACTGAGCTAACCGGGCTGCTTTAGTACCGAATGTGTTGGGAACTCTTTTGAAAATGCTTTCTATTTTTTTGGCTTTAGAAACATCATGTGGACCATTCCTTCTACCAGAACCAGGCTTTATATCTACGGACAAGTTCTCCCGGTACTGTGTAATAACATTGGAAACAGTTTGATAGCACATCTTTGATTGTGTAATAAACATGTTGATTATTAGAATTATACCTCTCTTTTTGACAAAGAAGGAATTCCAAAACTTTAGCAAGAGCAGGACTGCGGGAGCCATCGATAGACTAGCAACAGTCGGGCAAAGGGGGGGGGGGGTTCTGTCCTCTCCTGAACCAAAAGTCTGTTTGCTACAGAGTTATTATTACAGACTCCCTTTTTAGTTAGTTATTAAATATTTAATTATGAGCTACTTTAAATGGACCAAATGACCATACAAATCAAAACATATGCCCGTATATGGTCTTATAGAGAAAAAAGCAAAAAACAAACCGTATTGTATAAATTACCACAATAAAAGATTCTTCAAGATGGTAAAGAAGAACTGGTCTCATCACCCTCCCAATTCCTATGCTCTAAAGACCTTTTTATTTTAATAGAGCCCCTAATGAAAAGAATCACCTAAATTTTAAGTCATCTTAAGAAAACACAAGAACTAATACTTTTATCCAGACATTTAATTTCAGAATAAATTCATTTAATAGAAGTTTTTAGTTGTACAATTATTTTGTGGTGCATTAAGCAAGCTGTCATAAAACAATTGATAAAGGTTATATAAACCTGTTAAAGTAGTTTAGTTCAGTTTAACAAAAATTAACACAATATTAAATTTAAGTAAATTGTAAAGAAATTTTAAACTTAACTAAAGTATAAAGATATAGCCAAAAAGGCTTAAATTATATATTAAAAAAAAATAATTATCAAAAGTGGGAGCAGATACTATTTTACAAAGATCACTAGTAATGAAAGAAATTACTTATATCACCAAATTATGTTGATGAAGTAGAAATAAAAGGCATCATTATAAAAAGAAAAAAAAAACAAAACAAGATAAAACAAAACAAACGTTTTGTTTTAAAATATAAATTGTTTGTTTGTGTGGATGTACATGCAAGTGTTATATGTATGTTTATATGTATATTAGGGTGGCCCCAAAATTAAAGTTGCGGATGTTCCCGACTAAAATTAAAATTTGATTCATTTTAAGACTACGTTTTGAAATTTTTTCGTCCTGAGATCAATATTTGGCGAGCTGGATCAAAGGATAAAAAGGTCCTTTTTTGAGGTTTTTTACATTTTCTCCATATTTCTTCCAAAGGAAGTATATGTAAATTTGGTATCATGTGAAAGGTCTTTGAGAGACGCATTCAATTGGTTATTAAAAATTTAAAAAAAAAAAAATTTTATTTAAAAATTTTAAAAATTTTCGACAAAATTTTAGTTTTTTTTAATTTGTTCATAGAATTTATTCAAATATATAGATGAAATTTCTTGATCATAAACATAATGTAATTTCACCGAAACGGTTTTTCTTGTTTTTTAAAATTCAGTCGAGTTCAATGTTTATTCAAATTTGTTTAAACCTAATTTCATCCCTATCTGACAATCTCTGTATACTCAATTCTTAGTATATGTAATGGGCATCAAAATAACTCAAATTTTATAAGCTTTCACCATTTCGGTGAAATTACATGATGTTTCTGATCAAGAAATTTCATATATTTATTTGAATAAATTCTATGAAAAAATTAAAAAAAAACTAAAATTTTGTCGAAAATTTTTAAAATTTTTGAATTTTAATTTTTTTTAAAGTTTCTAATAAGCTATTGAATGCGTCTTTTAAAGACCTTTTATATGATATCAAATTTACATATACTTCCTTTGGAAGAAATATGGAAAAATTTAAAAAACCTCAAAAAAGGACCTTTTTATCCTTTGATCCAGCTCGCCAAATATTGACTCCAGGACGAAAAAATTTCAAAGAGTAGTCTTAGAATGAATCAAATTTTCATTTTAGGCGGGAACATCGATACCTTATTTTTTCTCCATACAAACGGGGCCACCCTAATGTATATACATTCGTAAAAAAAATGTAAGAAATTATTTATGTTTGTACGAATGTAAATACATAGAATACAAATAGATTTGCATGTAGGTAAAAATTGAGTGAAATGATAAGTTTTATTTCATACATGTATGCACGAATTTTGTTTTATTTATTTGTTGCACTCACCAGTTGCGATGTTCGATGACGTGAAGGCCTCCAAGAGATCGATGTGTGGTTGCTGTAATTCTTAAATATTATTAATGCATGTCATGTTTTTTGAACTATGAACCCAAAAATTTTGATTTTATGGAGTTATTGAATAAAGTCTTCTGTTATCATGCTCTCACTTTTTACACAAAAATTTGTAGAGAATAAGAAAAATAACTTAAATTAAGGTTTGAGTAAAAGTAAATATAAAAAGAAGAATTCAACTAGAAGAAGTTACCTAAATGTAACATATGTATGTAGTTATTTGTTATTATTAAGACCTTTGATGAACTTTAGTAAGATTGTAAAATAAATTTATATGATTAGGCTATTTGAAGTAACAGGATAGTTTGTATCACTTAAAATTTTAATAATTATCAAAGAGGGCTGTTAATTGTGCCATATTGAAATTTTTGAAGTTAGAATATAAATTTAAAAAAAAATTAAACTTAATTTAAATTGTATAATTGAAATCTAAGATGGTTGTAAGAAAATATATATAAATATTGGTAGAAAAATAACGTAGTTTGTTGAAAAAGAGCGGGTTCTTTTAATAAGGTTTCTTCCACAATGTGGGTATAATTAACCAAGATTTTGGGTTCTTTTGTTAAGGTATACTTATTAGTTTTGGTATTTAAATTGGATGTGTGTGGAGTAATTGTGGGAGAGAACAATTATGAGTCGATCCAACGGTGGTGTGCGACAACTCGTTTGTTCTTTCTTCATCTAATTGTTCAAAACAAAATCGGTGTAGATGTATCATAAAAACCAGTTGCTAGAGTAGTTAGATTTGATTTTTACACAGAAAACATTAATTACCAAGCCGACTTTGTGAAGTGATCTTAAACAAAAATATTCAACCAAACATAACACTTTAATATTTAGAAGCATGTGGATTAAAATAAATGTTTATAATACCTTTCAATTACTGATCTCTCCCAGAATTTACAATTCTCAATCAGCGGTGTTGATTGTTCCAAATTGTTCACAATTTGATGACGAACAAACCTTGGTACTAACCAAAGTGGAGGTGTTTTTGCGATTCTAAGATTTTATGAAAATCGGCTCTAATTGCCAATGACACGGATTGTGTTAAAACAAGTGCTCGAGATACTTATGTCTTTTTTTTCCATACAAATTAGGTAATGTTCAAAATTTGATAAATTTTAGGAATTATTTAATTAAAATGGAACTTTTCAGATCTACGATCTTCAACAAAATGGACGAGAACCGGATATTAATATTTCTATAAAAATCGTGTGTTTCAGTGACTTGTGAAATGCTTGAATGAATGAATGCTTGAAAAGTTTCGTTAAAATTTCATGTGGCATCTTCAAAAAGCTTGTGAAGACAGCTGTACAGATGTATAAACAAATATATCAAAAGTAAAATTTTAGCTAAACCGTTCATTACAATTGTTTGGCCAACTTTTTGTAGGACCAGTTGGGTTTTTTTGAAAATATTTAATAATTTTTTCTGGTCACTCATTTTAATCAGATTTACAACAAATGGACATAATTGACATTAAACATAATAACTGACATGCTTTACAAAGGTATCAAAAAAATCAAATTATACTTGGGTTAAAAGTTTTAATGAAAAACGTGTGTTAAGTTAAATTGCAGTTAACATATGACTGACCAAAACGCTTGAAAATCATTCCTTAAGTAGCCGCGTTCATTTACTGGTCTAAGATTACTAGGGAAAGTTGATCTAATTTATGGCTATTAATTGAAATTTTGTAAGCTTTTAGAATTACTTACATATTGTTTGTAACATATGTTTATTTCGTATCGTGTATTTTTCATAAAAATGCTAGCATGTATTTCCTAAACTCATAAATATATAGTATTTTTTATACTAATACTAAATAAATACCTAAGGATAAATTAAATATTAGGGTATTATTATTTTTTAATACATTTTTCTACACTAATATTAGTTGTTTAATCTGATATTTACATGCAAAAAAAAATTAAGCAGTATTAATGCTATTTAAACGTCATTTAGGGCTTAGTTTTATATTGATAATAAAAACACATTCAAATCATAACATACACACACACTCTGTGAATATTAGGTTGACCCTTAATATAACTTTTTTGGATTTTCGATTCTTTCAAGATCTAAAATTGTTCTCCGTCATACTTAAATATAAAGGTATTCTGACATTTCATCAATGTGTTAAATACACTCTGCTGCAAAATAACACTTTTTGTCAGAACTTGAAAAGCGACTAAATGCCGGTTGTAGGCCTAGGTGAGGACACACTTAAACCGTTTTCAAAAATTTTTAATCGCCCTTAAAATTTGGTTAAATTGAAAAAACTGTTTTATGGTAGGTGGTTAGTACTTTAGTACCTCTAACTAACACATTTTTAGACCGATTTCAAAGTTTTAAACAATTATGGATAGGAAAAGAATTAAGCTTTCACAAAATGTATGCACATAATGTATATTCCAAAAAATTGTGTAAGTTTTTATTAGGGCGTGTCGATTTAAAAATCGCCCAAGTGACAAGGAAAATCCTACTCTAGGGATCGAAATAAGAAACTTTGCCCAAGGAACCATACCTCTAGAATGAATTCTGAAATTAAATTTTTGAAAAATCCCACTTTGACCCATTTAAAGTGCCCCAACTAAGTCTAAATGACCGACCCCCACTAACTTTGCAGGGCCGACTCACCCCCTGGAACCAACATACAAAAATTTTAAAAAATCACCATTTTTGTCAATTTATATTATGTATATAAACAAGAGCGTATGATAAATATAATTAATCAAAAATAATATTAATCATGCGTCTATGAGAATCAGCATAGCTTTATTTTTAAGATTTACTTTAAACTTTAAACTAACATAACTTTGTCTCGCATTGAGCGAAATGATTAACACGAATAGTTTTAGTGTGCTTTAGTAGCAGAGTATTTAACAAGCACAAATCAGCGTTCAAATGAGACAAAATGAGATATCACTTGTTAAAATCGGATTATATTTGCAAAAGTTATACAAGTTTTTCGAAAAAAGTTCAAATAAATTTACTTTGTAAATTTAAAATTCTAAAAATATTTTTTTTATTTTTTTTTTTATTCATATGCGATGAGGGAGAAAATACTAAAAAAGGTGTTAATGAAAATACAATTTTCATCCGATTTGAATAATTGGAACCATTTTGTTTTTTAAGAACAAACTTTCCTTTATACATTGGTATATATTTTTATAAGCTTTCATATCAAAATAAGCAATGAAAAGCGACTAAAATCAAAAAAGTTTTTCTTTAGATATTCTTAACAAAAACAATATTTATAACTACACAGCAAAAATTAAATAGTAATAAACTGAACAAACGTTTAGTTTTTCGGAATATTTATTAGTTTTTTTGCACCCTGAATGCCTGTAGTAGAAAGCCGAATAAAACGTTTAGGTTTGCATTGAACATGCGTTCAGCTTTTTACTATATAGAGTTCAGCTTGTGCAAAAGTAAACGGTCGTTCAGGTTTTAACTATATTCGTTTAATTTTCGCAATACTGAAGGAGAGTTTAGCTTTTTATCCGATGCGTTCAATTTCTTCATTACTGAGCATAAGCTTATTATTTTACCAGCTGCGTTCAGAAAATTATATAAAAGATTTTGTAATGTTTTTTAATATTAACAAAATTTATTCAATATATTCTACAAGCATTATTCATACAAAAATGTTTACATAAACAACTATTTCTATAACTCACCGAATCCTGCTCTTCCTGAGGAAATTCCCCGTATATATCATCGACAAATACCTTAAAATCTGATGGTGTTAACATTTTTCCGTTAATGATGGCGTTTTCCAGGATTATATTTATTAATTAGTCTCTGTACTCAAATGACAATAAAGTTATACTGCCTTCAGTAACACAATTTTTTAAAATACACACTGTTTTGTTGCTCTTTTTAAAAGGCTTCTTACGAAATTCATACTCGATTCCTGCTTCTATATTAAACAATTATTAAATATTGTCTACATAGGTATATGCACATATATACAACTTACCTTCTAACTACGGCAATAGAAATTGAATTGCTCTAACAAAGCTCAATGGAAATGTATGGATGTCACTATATAAAATACTAGCTAAAACCCGGTGTGCTTCGCTACCCGTATCGTAATGAAATAAAAAGTTTAGAGTTAAACAAATATATTTATTAAGTTATTTAAATCTACAGTTTTCCTTTTAAATTAATTCTTATTATATTATCTTATGATTTACAATATACTTATTTAGTTTATCTAAAATTAGTTTATATTTTAATAAGTAGTACATTATTTGTTTCTTATTTATAACCTTAATGTTAAATATAGAAGTTTATAGAAAAACATTTTTTATTTAATGTTTGATATATACATTACTTTTATTAATTATTTTTTATTCTAATGACTTAGGATATACAATATTTTTGGTTTTTCCTTCTGGTGCATATACATATAAGTCTGTGGGTTTTCCCACTCGCGAACATGTAAAATAAAGCTGTCCATGTGAAAAACATGTATTTTCTAGATTTAGTCCACAAACTTGCAAAGACTGACCTTGAGCTTTATTAATTGTAATTGCAAATGCTAGGCGAATAGGAAACTGCAATCGCTTAAAATCAAATGGCATTTCCGAAGTTATCATCGGCTCTATAGCTCCTTCCAGGCATACATAAATATACTGTAAAAATTTCAAGCAAATCGGTTCAGCCGTTTAGCCGTCTATAAAGCCCAAACTAATAATAATAAACATACATACATACAGACACACATTCACTTTTATATATATAGATGAACTACACACTTTAATAATCAACACACAAATGAAATTCGGTCAAACTTAACACATGTTGTTTTTTTAGAATCCCGTTACTTCTGTAGACGACAATTGAAATAATATTAAAGTTTTAAAAAAATTTGCTAAAAATATTTTTACCACGTCTCGTTCAGGTTTACTGAACGATGCGTTTAGTTTTTTTTACTATCTCACTATGCTGAACTGGACGTTTTACGGTATTCATGAAGAACTTTACTGAATTTTGCATTCAGTTATGCTAAATGTGTGTTCAGCGAAGAATTATTTGGTTGATTCGAAAAATCTGAACAAAACGTTCAGATCACTAGTAGAAAGGATTGGGTTTTAATACGTTGTGTTCAGAAAAGCGTTTGCTTGGTCTATTACGAGCTGAACGTCGCGTAGTAAACAACAAAATAAGCGCTCAGATCTTTGATATTTGAATGCAACTTTAAAGGGGCGTAGTAAATGCTCTTGTATCATTCAGTTTGACTATTTCTAAATATTACGTTCAGATAATTTAGTTTTTTGTGTGTATAAATGTATGAAAAAATGTACGCCATTTTAAAGCATAATCAGTTTTCTTTACAAACCCGTTAAAAAATTTAAAGTCGACCATAAACTGAGTTACATTTCGATAAGTTGACGAAAATCACTGAAAACGATTTTTTAGAATAACTTCTGGGGACGTTTCTGAAAATTTTAGACACATTTTATAATATACTCTGCAAGACCAATAACGCCGTTTTCCAAGATTTTTTTCACCATAGCACCGTGTTATTATGAGACAATTATGAATGTTCCACACGCAGAAAAAAAATATAGTTGTGTATGTTTACTGTAACCATTTCAAAATTGTTAACAATATTATAGTCACAGTAACTATTTACATGATTGTGGTAACAATAATATGGTTAATTTACGATTCACATGATTGTATCAACCATATATATAGTTACAGTAAACATGTATATGTTTGTGACAACCATATTTATGATGAATAATTTTATCATAATATGTTGTTCTCAGATTATGATATTTATAAGCCGAGAGCAACATAATATGGTAAGTCCTTCATCATATAAATAGTTGTCACAAACATATACATGTTTACTATCTGAAGTAAAAATCTTTCTGTAGTTTTACGTAACAAGGTAACTGACTGACAACTCTCCCTAATAATTCTACCTGGTTGATAATTAAAATTTTTGAAATTTAATTTAAAAAAAATTGGAATATGGAAAATATTTCTACTTGTGTTATCTCCAAACATTATCTGATTTAGCTCAAATTTTCAGTATTTGTTTTTTAATTGAAGAAGAACAATTAAAAAATAGATCTAGGTGGCATAGAAAATACAAAAATTAAGGACCACCCTAGGGTATATGCATATTAATTTGTATTTAAATAAATGTATTCATTCGTATTTGCATTTTTTTATGTATAAGTGTTTTAGATTGACAAATTGACACTTTTTGGTGTTAATTAGTTATATTGTGAGTGAGAATTAATTTGACACTTGTAAATGAAATTGTTTTTTTTGAAGTTAATTGTATGTTTTTGGTGAATTTTTATAGGTTTTTTAAGTTTTTGTGGGTGTTAGCTTAAGGCAACTTTATATAAAAAATACTCTCAGTAAAATATAATTATTTTTACTATATAATTATGTGGTTTAAATTCCTTTTAATAACCAAGTCATATTAAATAGTAGGTGCTTATTTTGGTTTCTATACTAAAGTTTACTAATTTAATTATACACATAATAACAAAAAATTAATTTCATGTTTTACACATTTGATTTAAGAAATAGAATGACGATTTATGTTTAAGAGGGTTGTATCAGTTTCACTTTTCATAATATCATATAATTTGAAAATAAACAGTAAAATCTATTATAGGGGCCACACGTTTGGTATTGCATGTGTTTTGTGACATGTATTGGAACATTTGTGTATGTGTGTATATATGTGTATGACTTATGACATTGTTGGGAATTAGAGCATGTTCTATTTTCGAGTGTTTAACAGTGTATATTTTGAAATACAGCACTGTGCTATTGCAAAATTAAAAATACAAAACATAAAAGAATGGAGAAAAATTATAACAAAATAAGTTTCATTGCATTAAATATATTTATTGTGATTTAACAATGTTTTAAATATATATCGTTAAAAATTACATGCAATTACATATGTACATGTGAACGTGGAAATTATGAATCGTATGTATAACGCGAATTTTGACGTATACATATTGTTACGTCTTTACCTTTTAAAAACGTGGGTTTATTTCCTTTAAATAAACCGGATACTTTTGATTTCAAATAAAAGCAGTTTTAGTAGTTTAAAATTGTAACAACTCTTTATTTATTTAGAATGTACAACAACAACAGAATTAAATAGTCACTCAGTGTCTTTATACACGTATATTAATTCGCAGAAATTGCACACAAACTTTATAATGTTCAAACACACACGTACACGACAGTTGATGTTAACTCTAACAGCGCCAATGATAAACTCAACTCACGACTGCAACCTCTGCCAATATTTATACACGCGCCATCTATCGGGAATCATCTACAATGTTCTTAACGGACATACTAGTACATTCGATTTCTAGAGCTTTTCGATGTCATTGCCAGCAGCCCAAACATTTAGAGTTGCCATACTTACAAACAATGTCAATGATGGACGTGCCTTCAAACATGATGAATGCTGCAGGCAGTCGTTACAGACCGTTGAATTCAAATTGTCATTGAACATTCGTAACAATATGTATCGAATACATGTACCAATACATATGGAATACATGAACAATTACAGCAAATCAATAACAATTTCTCTCTTACATGATATGTTGTTTCAAGCCCCAAAATAGATCATATTTTACGACACACATTTGCGGACAATATCATGTTAAATTGTGTTTTTATAGCATTAACATAGCTAGAGAGCAATATATTTTTACGTTTTTACCTTTTGAAAACGTAGGTTTAATTCCTTTCAATAAACCGGATACTTTTGATTGCAAATAAAAGCAGTTTTAGTAGTTTAAAATTGTAAAAACTCTTCATTTATTTAAAATGTACAACAACCACTATCTAAATAGTCACTATGTTTTTTTAATATACACACGTTGATGTTAACTCTAACAGCGCCCATGATAAACTCACTAACTAACCAGCAATTCTAGGAGACAGTCCCGAGCTAGTGATTTTACTCATCATTTAGGGTGGGAACTAGTTACTTCAATAGCTACGTCACTAGTTATTTTAAGACGTACGTGTCCTAAGCAGGGGGTCAAGTGTATTGACTACAATGAGAGTGTCTAATAGCTGGTCCAAAGTAATCAACGCATTTGATTCACATACTGGTTAAAAAACGTCGGTTACCTTACTAGCTACCTAAGTGGTAAATTGATCAGCAACATAACTAGTTATTTTAACATGTACGAGTGCTAATTGACCTCAAATAGTCAGCTAAAAGACATATCATAGGCAGTCCAATAAACGATAGCTTGTAAACAAACCTTTCTTCGACAACTCTCCAATGGATTGCTTCTGGTGGGTAAAATAACTAATTTCTAAAGTGCAGTACAAAATAAACGTTTAAAGTGACTTCACTATAGGTTACTAAGAGACACTAAAGTAACTATTGAATTCATGCTATATTACATGGGATATCCGTATACTTAAGCAAAAATAAAAATTAACTGTATGAGAATTATATCAACACAATTTGTATAAAACCAGTTTGAACGAATTATCACACAACACGTTTAAAGTGACTACACTCCAGATCACTTAGAAACACTTAAGTGACAATTGTCTTGACGCTAGATTACCTGGGATGTATAAAGTAACCAATTGTCTCATCTCTGAACTACAAAGAGCACATACGTGTCAAATGACCAAAATATATAAATTGGAGTCAGCGAAGTGATAAGACATTTGCGACGATTACTGTCTATAAGAGATACATTGACTACATGCTTAACTGCTGGGTACTGCAACCGCAGTCACTATTTATATACACCGCCATCTTCATCCGAGTAGCCTTGATTGTTCTTAACGGTCAAAACTTAACCACTTAGTGTTGCCATACTTATAAACAATGCTAATAACCGCATTCATTAAACATTGTTGATAAGTAGAAACTTCTACGGATCGACATGTTTATAAACATGATGAATGTTGCAGGTAGTAGTTATAGTAGTTGCAAATTCGTAACAATATTATGTTTATATGATTTTGTGAAAGTTTTCATAATACCATTTTACAGAGGATTGGAATTTATTTGTGCTACTGCACCAAAAGTCGAACGTAAAATCTTATCGTCTAAAGCAGCTATTAATATTTATACCCTATAGATCGACTTACTACATATGGAGAAAAAAAAGTTATTTTTTATTTTTATCCCCCTTAAAAAACAATGGTCCAGCTCACGAACAATTATTACCACACCCAAAATATTTTAGAAAACACCGGAAAACAAACCATGGTTTATATTGAGGGGGGTAACAAAATCACTTTATTCTGTGAGTGTATTACCCTAAACTACCATAGCATAGAGTCTACCGATCGACTCAGAATCACTTTCTAAGTCGATTAAACGATGTCCGTCCGTCTGGCGCAATTATGAATATATTTCGATAAAATTTAGTACAAACGTTTTTTTTTTTCGATCGAAATTGTTTGAAATCTTTCCATTACTTCACATAGGCCCCATTCAAATGTTCTCAAGAAATATAATTAGATAGCTATCTAACAAATTTCGCCAAAAATATATTTTATATAAAAAGAAGTCTCATTTAAAAAAATGTAAATAAAACCCACTTCCGAAAATCACTTTAACAAGCATAAATGTCTTCAAAATGTTGGTATCCAAATAAAATTCAACACAAATGTATTTCAAATATGTATCATGTCATTTAATTTTATAGCGATCAGTCCATTATTAGTTATAGCTCCTATATAAGTTTCACTTTAGAAAATCACTATAATATGAATAAATGTTTTACAAGTATTGAAATCGAAATTAAATTTAACTTAACGAAATTGTAAATGCACAAAATTGTTGGTCTATAATTGGTCACATTTCCCATATAGCGCTCGCTCACTTTAGAAAAACACTTTAAGGTGGATAAATCTCTTAAAAGTTCTGGTTATGAAACAAATTTTTGTACAGATGAGTTTCATGATGTCTTATATCATACTAAAAAATGTTAAGAAAAACGGTCTATATTTATATTTTTGGATGTTTGCTCCCAGCAAACTTCCAAAAATATATCTGTTTATACACATAAATCATATTACTAAAAACAGTTGGAATTGATCAATAATATACTCTAGGTTTATTAAATGGCTAAGAGTCTAAAGGTCTTATTCGAAACATGTAGGTGTGTTATATTTGGCTGTGCCTGATATACACACCATCAATATAATACGGGCACTGATTTTTGTGCATTTTTTCTAGACATAAGGACTGAGATCGAAAAATTCTTAACATACATATATGTTAATAAAAATGAAACCATTAAAATTTTGAACCTTTTTCGGAAACCCTTCCATTATGATTTTTATAGCGATTTCTGTCACTTTGTTCGAACAAGTTGTCCATCTCCGTTTAAAATCTACCACACTTTTGGACACCTTTTTTGTGCTCTTTAATTCTCTTTTAACAAGAGCCTTAGCTCCAGGCAGTTTGGAGAATTTGCCTCTCTTGGTACAAATACCACATTATTGTTCTTTACCACTCAAGACCTTTCTTACCATAGTGACAGGGTGCCAAATCAGGCCAAAAATAAGTGGAAACACTAAGGAGTCTTATGAATGGAAGCATCCTTTTTTATAAACATTCCTTGATGTAAATATCGGTATTTATAGAGCCCTTTGTAACAAATGTTTGGCTTTTTTGCGGCAACTGCAAATTGTTTGCCATACCATGAACTTTTTGGGAAATTTTGTCTGCTTTTGGATCCTAAACTTTTCTTCAACATTCCCTCGAGCATCGGAAACATCAAAATTTTGACCCGGAAGCTGCGAAAAATCTGCCAGAACATACGTTTCGTCGTCCATTATGCAACAGGAACATTTTTTTTTTATAAAGTTTGACTTCAATTTCCGTGCTCCGTCTTTGGCCTATAAATTTTTGGCACAGTTCTTGTTAGGAACTTTTTGAGCCTTGTATGCTTAAACCTGCATTGGCTTTAACTTTTCGTACCAAATAGTCTGAGCACTGAGCTAACCGGGATGCTTTCCTACCGGATGTGTTGGGAGCTCTTTTGAAATTACTTTCTATTTTTTGGCTTTAGAAACATCATGTGGATCATTCCTTCTACATGAACCAGGTTTTATATCAACGGACAAGTTCTCCCGGTACTGTTTAATAACATTGGAAACAGTTTGATAGCAGACCTTTGAGAGTTTGGCCAACTTTTTGTAGGACCAAGTTGGGTTTTGATGAAAATATTTAATAATTTTAGTACGCACTTTTTTCTGGTCACTCATTTTAATCAGATTAACAACAAATTAACATAATTGACACTAAAGATTTACAAAGTTAACTGGATCAAAAAAAATCAAATAATACTTGAGTTTTAATGAATAACGTGTGTTAAGAATTTTTCAATCTCAGTCTTTAATATTGCTATTATGTAGGCATTTATGTAAAAAATTTTACCATTTTCAATACCAAACTACTTTCGACAATAATACAAATTTTTCTTAAAATCATGCATAGTTTGCAATGACAAACTTAATACCCTCATTCAGGAGCAAATCCAGAGGAGAGCTAAAAGAGAATTCATAACTCCATCACCAATAAAAACGTAATTTTGTTTATATACAAGAGCAAGAAAAGAAAAAGATTTTCTTTTATTTCCTTTTTCAAATTATGGAGCTGGATCCACAACTGCCCTCATTCACCACTTTTGGTGGTGGAGGGTATAAAAAGAAACCTTTTTTTTCATATATACCATTAACTTTCTTATTTGTTTTTTTTTTCTTTAACAGCAATATTAAAAAGCTATAAATTCTTAAGCAAATTCTTGAATGAAGTAAATACCTCTTTCTTTCACTGTCGAACTGTCTAAAACAATAACATAAAATCATTATTTACAATTGAATTATTATATACATTTCATTATAAAAACAATTTAAAACTTGCAATTAAAACAAAATAAAATGTACGTACGTATAAGAACTTAAACACGAATTGGTTGTCATGCATTAAATATATTGAAATAGGAAAATTTCTCTATTAATTGTTTTCTTAATTGTGACAACTTAATTAAATACCAAGTGAGTAGTTAAGTGTCACTTATTAAGTACGTACGTATGTATATACGCATGTAACTAATTTATAATGTAAATGAAATGTAATACAAACTTTGGAAATATAAATGCAAGTTAGATTAAAAACTAAAAGCGAAGCATTAAGGTATATGCCAATGAATAAAAGTAAATAATATTTATAAGTAATTGAATAAAATATTACTTACCCCCAGTAACACGAAGTGTGGTTATGTATTAACTAACAGTTATACTGACAGTATTCATACAAAAATAATTTTTGAATAATTTTAATTATTAGTTAAGGCTTAACCAGACTTGGTGTTAATGGGGGTTAGAGTAAGTTAAAACTAAAGTTAAAAAGAATTATTGTTGCATTTCTTGCGCTGATTTCTACTATGTTTATATTAGCGGATATCATTATAAATAAGTCTCCTGGGCTAGATGACATATCTGCACTGATATACATGCAGTGCGAAACGATGATCGTTCATTAGCGAATCATTACAGCACTTTACAATCAATTTAACGCCAATTAATAAAATGATACTAATGTGTTGATCAGTTAAAATGCTATAAGTTAAATCAAAAAAGTAAGTGTTTTGGAATTTGTTGCAAGAATAAAATTGGTATACAAATTATTTTAAGTGAAAATTTACAAAAATGCAACAAAATCACGCAAGATCAAGGGAAGACGAGTAGCTAAAACAGCTGCGGAGTAGCTGAAACAGACGCGAATCACGTCTTCAGGAAAATCGGAAAAGGGCATCCACGTCTAGAGACGCGGAAACGGAAATAGAACCCGAATCATGTCTTGAGTAAAATAGCGAAAGGGCATCTACGTCTAGAGCCGCAGCAATTGAAAGAGAACACAAATCACGGCATCAACAAATGCGTCGCAGTGCATCTTCATCGAGAGCTGCAGAGACACTCCAATAGCATATCGAAAGACTAGAAACCTTGATTTAAAATTGGCGGCATTTCATTACAATAAGGATGATGACCACAGGAATCACAAGGACGCTATGAACAAACTTTGCAGCATTTTGCAGTTCTCTAAGCAATCCCTGGGAATGTGCTGTACCAACGGAAAGTTGTTCTGGCACCAATTATTGATCCACCTGAGCCGCTTCTAAGTTAAATTTCTGGCGCAACTCCGATTTCCAAACTTTAAAGGCGGCTTCATGTCCACCTTTAAAGTTCAAAGCCAAATGTACAACAAAATTGAATCATTGCTCCCGCTTCCTTCAAATTTATTTCACTGAAACTGAAGCTACAGAAGCCGTATAGAGCCAGTGTGTCTATCACCGTCATTGAATGATTTGCAAGGAACATTCAATTTGTTTTAATGAAAATTGGAAATGTGTCAAATTATTCAAGAGTGCGTATGATTAATATTAATTTAAGCTCATTTTCTGAAATTACAGTTTTCACCTAGATGCAAAGTAAATAGAGCCATGGAATGTTCTACAAATATGTTAAGAACAAATTAAGCACACCATTATATTTGTTTTATATTTACAAAACAATTTTAAAAAGTCATGCAAATTTTTTTTTAATTTTCTATTAATCCTAAAAAAATATTTTTTAAATTATTTAATTTTAACTAGTTTTCCAAACTTATTTTAAATTGTAATTCACTTAAAGCTTTTAACTATGCTTAAGCATTATTGAAAATGCTCAAATATTCATTTGTTTTAAGTAAATTGGAAATTTGTCAAATTATTCGTGAGTGCGTATGATTAATATTAATTTAAGCTAATTTTATGAAATTACAATTATCACCCAGATGCAAGTTAAATAGAGCCATGAAATGTTCTACAAATATTACATTTACATTATTACATTTATTTAATATTTACAAAACAATTCTAAAAAGTTATACAAAATTTTCTAAATTTGTTTAATAAAACCTAAAAAATATTTGTAAAATTAAAATCAAGTAAATCAAGTAAAAGCATTTAGCCATGCTTAGGCATTATTAAATATGTTCAAATATCCATTTGTTTTAAATAAAATTGAAAATTTTTTAAATTTTTCAAGGGTGCGTATGATTAATATTAATTTAAGCTAATTTTATGAAATTACAATTTTCACCTAGATGCAAGTTAAATAGAGCAATAGAACAAATTGAACATTAATATTAATAGATTTGTTTAATATTTACAAAACAATTTTAAAAAGTTATACACGATTTTTAAACAAATTTTCTATTAAATCTAAAAAATATTTTTAAAATTATTTAATTTTAACAAGTTTTCCAATCCTATTTTAAATTGTAAATCACTTAGCTATGCTTAAAAGATATTAAAAATTTTTAAATCTCCATTTGCTTAAAGGAAAATTTAAAATTTTTTAAATTATGGGTTGGATATTAATTTGAACTGATTTAATAAAAACTAAATTTTCACCGGAATGCAAGTTAAATAGAGCAATAATATGTTTCACAAATATGTTAAGAACAAATTAGGGATTATTAATAATATATTTGTTAAGCAATTACAAAACAAATTTAAAAAGTTATGAACGGTTTTTTTTTGTCAAAATTTAGCAAAACGGCTAAAAATATTTTTAAACTTAAAAACATTTTCAAATTTCAACAAGATTTCCAATCTTATTTAAAATTTTAAAGCTCTTAAAAGACTTCACTCATTCTAAAACTTTTTAAAAAAGCTAAAACTATCCATTTGTTTTAAAGAAAATTGCAATTTTGTTTAAGTGTTGGAGAGAGCGTATGATTGTTATTAATCGGAAATAATTTTATAAAAACGCATTTTTCACTAGGATTAAAATTAAATAGAGCAATAGAATGTTCTACACAAATGTAAAGAACATATTAAGGAATATCACCACTTAATTTGTTAAACATTTAAAAAAAAAATAAAAAAAATTTATAACAGATTTTTTAAAATCTAAAAAAAGAAACCTAAACTGCCTTCAATTAATTAATTTTAACAAGTTTTCCAATCTTATTTGAAATTGTAAATCACTTAAAAGCTTTTAGCTATGCTTAAACGTTATAAAAAAATTTAAAATATCCATTGGTTTTAAAGAAAATAGGAAATTTGTAAAATTATTCAAGGTGGCGTATGAGTAATATTAATTTCCGGTAATTTTATGAAAACTAAATTTTCATCAAGATGCAAAGTAAGTAGAGAAATGAAATGTTCTAGAAATATGTTAAGAACAAAGTAAGAAATATGATTAATAGATTTGTTTAATATTTACAACACAATTTTAAAAATTTATGAACGATTTTTTCAATATTTTCCAAAAAACTAAAAAATATTTTCCAAATCAATTAATTTTAACAAGTTCTCCAATATTATTTTAAATTGCAAATCACTTAAAAGTATTTAGCTATGCTTAAAGGCTATTAAAAATGTTTAAATCTCCATTGAATGCCTCTACAATAATACATTTCCTGAGTACACCGCCAATTGCTACTTGCTACTTTCAATGGTTTTGTTGATTCGGCAACGACACCTAGTAAGATACATTTGGTGTCCAGAAATTTGCCACTTGCACAAACATCAGTACTTTAGTAAACGATCTTCTTCTCGCTTTGGGTTTCTAGCTGACCTCACCAACAATACTACAGGACTAGAAATCCTGGGGTCGAAGGATCCCCACTGTACTAGATAAGACTCTAGTCAGCTTCGAGTTTTATGAAATAAAATTCTTTCCAGGAATAAGGTCCGTGCACCTATGGAGCCCCAGTTTCGCCCCATGAAGCATTGTCAGTTAGCCGCTCTAGTTATGAAATGATCAACAGTAATATTCTAATCAAAGAAGTCGACGCGATCATCCACACCCGGAGCGTTTCCAGCAGGCATCACAAGGAGGTATGACAAATGATATGGTTGCCTGCCTAACTGGCGAAATAGTGAAATTCAAATCGATTGACACAGTAATGAACGAAGAACAACCCGTCAATTCACCTACTGAATTTTAGAATTCATTGGAACTGGCCGCAATGTCACCACATGTATTAACAATGAAGTTTGGATCACCGAAAATGCATCTCCTCAACTTAAACGCGCCAAAATTATGTATTATGGAACAAAATTGACCATCAAAAAATGTTCACCAAATTTTATTGAGGCTAAAACCATCGGTGGCAGATTCAAAGATGAAGAAGTACTAATGCTACCCATACCATTATTTTCCAACAACTTATCATTTGAATTCAAGCGGCTCCAGTTCCTGTTTCGTCTTGCCTTTGTTATAATCATTAACAAAGCCATTTTTCGTGAAAATTCAGTTTTTTGTATGGGACCCCATGAAGGGTTGGTGATATTGGGGGTTGCTTATACATTTTACCTTTCTAGGGGTGACTCCTGAGTAGTTCTTCTTACGAATTTTAACTCTCGTGTGGCACACCAATTTTTGACCGATCATGAAACTTTTGTCAAATTTTTTTTATCCTAACCTCACACAAAAGTGCTCTTCATTTTTTCAAACAGATGAGTTCTTTTCCATACATTGAGGGTCAACCTTTTGTGGATATCGGTTCATATTTGATCATAGCCCCCATATTAGATCCACTTCCGAATGTTACTTAATACGCATATAGATATCGGAATTCGTTTGAATCAAAATAAGCATCAAATATATAGAAATCATGGCGCAATATTTTATGAAGATCGCCCCTTAATTCGTCATAGATAAGGCCCACATCCAAAAAATACACTAACACGCATACATATCGATATTGATAAAAAATTTAACAAAAATTTGTTTCAAGTATGCATAAATCTTACTACTGGATTTTGTAACTATCTTGTGATTCTTACTTATACTAAAATATGGGGGGTTACATTTTTTACATCGAGTTATTGGTCGTAGATACACAAATTTATACATATTATTGTCCCTTATAAAATTCTAAGGCGCTAGCAAGATATGGGTTAAAGGACTTAGGGGCTGAAATTTTATCGAACAGATAAATGTTTTATACAGAATGCACAAGAATTGATGCCCGTATTAGTTTATAAGATTCGGAAGAGCCGAAGATATATAGCTCTAACTTGTGTTTAAGATAATAATGATTTTTTTCATAACTGAGAAATATTTTTTCTGCACTTATTTTGTTGTCCACTTTGTAACTTGAATGAATGATAAATTAATGATTTTATTTAATTGAATATCTGAAATAAAAATAAAGTAATTCCTTGGGCTATGAGTTAATGTTAAAAAGTTTGTCGATGTTTTATTTTTGTTTCTTTAGTTCTTCTTAACAGTTCATTAAGACCAAACTTCAAAACAAACTTAACTTTTTATTTGCTGTTTGGAAATTGCAAAAATATAAAGATTGTAATATTGCCGCCATAAATGCTACAATATCAATGAAAAAATCATAATCAACGTCACTAACAACAGTAAAAATAAGGGACATTGACTGGTTAACAGTCACCAATAAACGAAATATAAAGGAATATTACCAACATTATTATTTTTATTTCCATTCTCTCTAATATCCTTTTTTGCTTTGCTGTAATTCAAGGACATACCCGTATAATGAAAACAATAACATGGTTTATAGCATTTTGCTGCTTACAACCACAATCTTTATGGTTCAAACAGCAAGAAGTCAAAAAGTAAAACCACATCATGATAATACTGTAAGTATGCACTAATAACTTTTTTTTTACTATTATTTACTATATTAACAATGTTTGTGAGGACTTTATTTAGCATGAGGTGTTAAAATGAAGTGATACAGGAAGTATTTAGTAGAGTTTTTCGTACCATAAATATATTATTGAATCAAACTAAATATACACTTTATAAGCTAATTTATTTATTAACAATTTATCTGGGGTATATTAGATTTCATATATATTTAAATTTATCTAGGTCGCTGTTACACACATACATATATATATATCCAAAATAACACCATTTATTTTAACACCTTATAGCATCAGAGAAAATAGTGATTTATACTTCAGTTCAGTTCATAAACCCGCCACAGCCTTGTGTACTGACCACAACTATTTCCATCATATATTGTTATAAAAATATCGACTGTGTTGCCATTACAAAATTTCATTTTCTTTAGTTGTTTTTTTGTCATTGATAGATTTTTATATTTGTGGCAACTTAAATGACACATTGATTCTACTCTACATTTTTGCATCATGTTGTTCGAAATGTATTAAATTTTATTTTTTTAAAGGAAGCCACATCAAAGTATTTATTGTTATATAAAAATTATTTGATTTATTTTTTACTTTCTACTTTCTACAAATATTGAATGAAGCCAATTCATGTAGCATATCGTAAGCATAGTGTGCAAAGGTGAGAAGAAAAGCATTGACGACTTACAAGTAATTTTTTGGGACTTAGCTCAATTTCTGATGTTTATTTTGTATGTTTTAGTGAACGTAGTACATTTTCTTACAATTCTTTTTTATTTTTATAGTTTTAATACGGATACTAGATTTGATTTCACGCAACTTATAAACGACTGTTTTATCGTAAATTGTATTCTATACCACTGTGGAACAAACATTTTGGTGCCCGAGATTTGAACTACGTTTTTTACAACCTGTTGAACCCTCATTACCCTCATACTTGTTTTTTTTTTTTCAGTCAGCTCGCGTTTTCGAAATATCGCGGTTCTTATATTTTCGTGAAATACCCTGTTTTCGATAATGCAGCTTAGAATGTGAATATTTTTATACCCTACACCACCCTTAACACCCACCTAAAAGTATACCGATCGACTTAGAATCACTTTCTGAGTCGATTAAACGATGTCCGTCCGTCCGTCCGTCCGTCCGTCCGTCCGTCCGTCTGGCTGGCTGGCTGGTTGTCCATGTAAACCTTGTGCGCAGAGTACAGGTCGCAATCTTGAAGATATTTCGATAAAATTTAGTACATATCAGTTTTTCTGCCCAAGGACCAAGCCTATTGAAACTGGCTGAAATCGGTCCATTATTTCACCTAGCCCCCATACAAATGTCCTCCCGAAATTGGACTTTATCGGTCATAAATGTGTAATTTATATATGTATCTACACATGTCTTCAAATAAGTTCTATATATACAGAATTCATGTCACCAAATTTTGTTATGATCGGTTCATAATTAGTCATAGCTCCCATATAATGCCTGCTTCCGATAATCACTTTAACGAGCATAAATCTCCTTAAAATGTTCGTATACTCATAAAATGCAACATAAATAACTTTCATAAAGACATTAATCACACCACCTAATTTCATGGTGATTGGTCCATAATTGGTCATAGCTCCCATATAAGGCCCACTTCCGAAAATCGCACACGAAAATAAATTATTGAATTTTTGAAAGAATAATGATTTTGCTCATTTACTTAGTGTAGGGAATTATAAGGTCGGGCTTGACCGACCATACTTTCTTACTTGTTTTTAACTAAAATTAAAAATTAGTTAAAAATTTTATGAAATATTTATGTAATACTTTTACATCTTAAAAAAATATTTTTCCTAAAAATAAATTTTTAGGTAGTCATTAGTCTTATTTCTTCATACAAATTTAAATCTAACTACAGCAATAGAAATACTTCATTTGACGTTTTTTAAATATCGTGAATTTTGTATTTACATGATATACAGAGTTTTTGGTGAAAATATCTTAAACTTTTTAATAAAAACACTAGTTTATTTTATAGAAAAATCAAAATCAAATACAGGCAAATCCCGGTATAACGAATCTCACTTTAACGAAAATCCGATATAACGTACAACCACATTTTAAACATTAACTACCTTATATAACGAACGTTTCAACAATTTTGTACTCGATTTAACGAATGTTGAGAAAAATAAAACAAAATCAAACGACCAATCAAATTTATAACATTGACAATTATATCAATCTATCAAGAATGGCTCAAATACTCATCTATCTCTAAAGAAGTATGTGTATCTACTTGTGGAAAAGGAGTTTAATGGTTGATTACTCGACCGGAGCTTAATAGAATCGCTTTGATATCTAGAGCAAATCTAGAAATACAAAGAGGCCTTATATTGGTGCATTTCATACAAGTGCTATCTGTATTCAAAAAAATACGGTATAAGACTTCTTAAAGAATCAGCATACAATTATAGTAGAGCACAATCTAACTCCTGATGTTATTCTCAATGCGAATAAATCTGATATCTATTGGAAAATGATCCTGGAAGAAAGTTATCGAAGGATAGACTAAAAATGTTGGTCTGCTGTTATAAATGTGGAATAAAGAATCTTTAAAAGGTAAACAAACGCCACTTGTTTCGAACAAAATGGTTTTGTAAATTATCTTCATTGAAATAATGGATATTTTTAATGGTAGAATCATTTTTAGAACCGAAATCCGTTTCAGTGAACGCTTTATTAATCCTTGGTAATGCCTCAAGTCAATCTACCGAAAAACAATGAACAAAAACTACAAAATATGAAAAAATTTTAGACAATAGTCATGTCTCCTAATGTCAAACCGCTTAAAACTTATTCAAAAAATAAATCTCGATATAACGAATTTTTCGATTTAACGAATAGACCTGACAACATATCGTTCGTTATACCGGGATTTGCCTGTATATACAGGAATTGTCTAAGTTGCGAATTTGAATACAAAAGTAAGAAATTACGATTGGATAACAGTGTATCTAATTTTCGAGATTATGATATCGATAAGCCGAGAGCAACATAATATGGTAATTCATCATATAAATGGTTATAACAAACATATACTTGTTTACTGTAATAATATATATGGTTGATACAATCATGTGAATCGTAAGTTAACCATATTATTGTTACCATAATCATATAAATAGTTACTCTGACTATAATATTGTTAAAAAACTTGTAAAAATGTTGAAATTGTTACAGTAAAAATGCACAACTATATTTCTTTTCTGCGTGTATGTACTTCAATCTAGTTGTAGTACATATTACCAACTAAAAGGTCTCTAGTTATAAATTAATCACTATTCTCCATAGTTATAAATTTATTTTTTTATTGTTTTATTTTATTTTTAATTTAACACAGCTTGTATGTGTCAATTAGAGTTGCGTTTTTGCTTCTATTTTTCTTTAGTCTCGTTTTAATTTTTTTTCTGCCATTAACAGAGGCAATTAAAAAATTCAGTGATGAGGAAATACATGAGGACGATTTACTAAAATGTTATACATATGTAGTATGTATTGCATATTTGATGATACGAGTGTATTGCTCGACGATGTGAAGTGTAAATACCTTGAAAATGTGTTAGATATGTATGTATCATACCAGATGCAATGTATGCAATTAATGTGGGTTAAAAATGGTTATAGCTAGAGGGATGATACGAATTGATACAATCGTACCAATTTTAAGTGTATGCAGCATACTTGTGAGAAAATTCAGATTCAATAAATGTAAACATGTGATTATTAGAGTGGTCCTTATTTTGCATTTTTTACATTATCGATTCACTCAAGCTCTAAAATTGTTATCAGTGATCTCAAAACCAAATTCTTAAAGTTTTAGCAAAATTAGAGCTTGTTTATTTTATTTGAATTTGCCCCAATGGTGACGCAAATTTGTCTCTGATCAATGATAATGCCTGTCTCACTCAAAAATTGTTTGACAATGGAACAATGATATTTAATCAATTTAAGCTCTTTAACTTCAATATTAAAATTCACAAAATTTTTTAAAAACAATAACAGAGAATAAAGTTATTTGATTTGTTTAACACACCCGGACTCACAGACATATAGGTCACCATTGGCGGGTTAATGTTGGTAAAACTTCTAATAAAATATAGTTTTTATATTCTGTGTACCCATAGATGTTTCAATATCCCGACAGTTTGAGAAGTGCCAATTGGAAATCTTACACTTGCAATATTACTACTAAGGACTGAGATTGTAAAATTCTTAACGCAAGTTTTTCACTAAAATTTTTAAGTGCTTGGACTATTTGGTACGAAAAGTTAAAGCCAATGAAGGTTTAAAAGCACACAAGGCTCAAAAAGTTCCTGACAGGAACTCTGCTAAAAATTTAGATGCCAAAGACAGAGTACGGAAATTGAAGTCAAATTTTATACAAAAAACATACCTGCTTCATAATGGATGACGAAATGTACGTATAGAAAATTTTTCGCAGCTTCTGGGTCAATTTTTTTATGTTGCAGATGCTCGAGGGAATGTAGAAGAAAATTTTAGAACCCAAAAGCAGACAAAATTTCCCAAAAAGTTCTTGGTATGGCAAGCAATATGCAGTTGCTGCAAAAAAGGCAAACATTTGTTACAAAAGGCTCTATAAATACGGAAATTTACATCAAGGAATGTTTACAAAACAGGATGCTTCCATTCATAAGACTTCTTGGTGTGTCCACTTATTTTTGGCCTGACTTGGCACGCTGTCACTATGGTAAAAAAGGTCTTGAGTGGTAAAAGAACAGTAATGTGGTATTTATACCAACAGAGGCAAATTCTCCAAAGTGCCTGGAGCTAGGGCCAGTGGATAGATATTGGGCTCTTGTTAAAAGAGAATTGAAGAGCACTAAAATGGTGTCCAAAACTATCTCTAGTTTTTTTTGGGCTGCTTTTGTTTTTAAAATTTCGCGGTTTTCATTTTTTTGGTTATTCTGTATCTTTGTAGCTTATTGATTGAATATTTCATAAATGGAGACTAAAATTAAAAAAGCATTTTTTTTTTTTTTTTTCTTTGACATCAATTTTATTTATCTAAATTCCAGGATATATTGGTGATATCGCAAGGATGTTGAAAATTAACATTTTTCAGTTTCATCCTTATAAGTTTGACCTATGGTAAAAGGGTTCAAAATTTGTTCACGATATACAAAGTAGCGCAAAAGTAAACTTCCGATGTTTTTTGGCTGTAATTAAAAAAAAATGAAAAACTTTGATTCTTCTTGTGGATTACTTTTATTTGGTCTTTTGATTTTTTTTACATCAAGTCGAGAATATGATGTTATGTAAATGGCCGCCGCCACAGTTGATTGTCATTTGAGCTCTTTTTATGGCATTTTCCATCACTTTGGCCAAAACTTCCGGCGATAGGTCCTCACATTCTTGACGGATATTGTCTTTAAGAGCTGCAAGAGTCTGAGGCTTGTTGACATAAACCCGCGACTTCAAAAAGCCCCACAAAAAGAAGTCTGGAGCGGTCAAATCAGACGATTTTGCTGGCCAGCGCAAATCGCCAAAACGGGAGATTAGGCGCCCGGGAAATGCATCCTTCAGCATATCGGTTGTGGCACGTGCAGTGTGCGCCGTTGCACCGTCCTGTTGGAACCACATGTTTTCCAATCCCAATTCATCAAGTTGCGGCAAAAAGAACTCCTTGATCATTGCTCTGTAGCGCTCACCATTCACAGTAACCGTTTGGCCCGCGACGTCTTCGAAGAAAAAAGGTCCGATGACTCCTCCAGCGAAAACAGCACACCATACAGTGACTTTGAGCGGGTGTAATGGCTCTTCGTGGGTTACACGCGGATTTTCAGTGCCGCAGAAGCGTAAATTCTGCTTATTTACGTACCCGCTAAGATGGAAATGGGCCTCATCACTCATGATTATTTTTGATGAAAAATCATCTTCCTCTTGGTGGTGATTAAGGATGGCTTGAGCGTATGTTAGACGCGATTGGCGGTCAGCAGCTAACAGCTGATGCACCGTCTGGACTTTGTACGGAAACATCTTTAAATCCTGTACCAAATTTCGCTGTAAAGACCGTCGACTGATACCCATTTGCGTGGCACGTCGTCTGGTCGATATCGACGGCGCTTCCATGACATCCTCGGCTACAGCAGCAATATTCTCTGCAGAACGGCTACTCCGGGGTCTGCCACGCCTGGCAGCATCTCGTGTTGTGCCAGTCTCTTCGAGGCGAGCGGCTAAAGGTCGCAGTGTTTCACCAGTAGGCGTTGGACGGCCAGGAAATCTGCGACAAAATTCACGTTGTGCCAAAGTCACCGACCGATTATTGGTCAAATAAATAGTCAGCAATATTCCGCGTTCTGGAACAGTGTAGCGTAACATTGTTTATTAACGTGTATTTTGCATGTGTTTACTACACAAATGTCAAAACAGAACTGACATTAGGGGCCAATCGCAAAATTTATAGCACTTTCTGATAGGAGGATTACTTTTGCGCCACCTTGTACAATAAAAACATATCAATAAACTAATTTATATAAAAATATTGAAAATTCGCTGAAAATATACTAAACTATTTGGCAAATAACTCGAAGTTTTACAATATGTTTCATAAAAAATTATACAAATGTTCGTAACTACATGATTATACTTAAACTAAAGATTTAGGCCCTAATTTTGTAAATCACTTCACCAAAGTGAAATTTATGTGGAAAGGAAAAACAAAATTTCAAAAATTTTAAAAATTTGTTTTTGTTTTATATACAAGATCTGAACAGAACAAATGCACCGAAATTCATAATTTGAAAATTTTGCACAATTTTTTAAAATTTTTGAAATTTTGTTTTTGCTTTGCACATAAATATCACTTTGGTGACGTGATTTACAAAATTAGGGCCTTTCTTTTTTTAGATTAGCGTGATCATAAAATATCTCCGAATTTATTTTTACATTATAAGAAAAATTACTTAAACTACCAATATTTCTGTTAGGTCTGTTAGGTAAGGTCTGTTTTTCTGTAATTGACAGAAATTGCTTTAATTTCCTGCTTTTTTATAAATATATCTCTTATTATATGATTAAGTTATGGCTAGTAAGATGAGATGCTGTATTAGAGATCTTAATATGATTTTTTTACGTATACTGTTCTCCAATTGTATTTTGCTTACTTAGGTATTCAAATTCGCAACTTAGACAATTCCTGGATATACATATAATGTAGAAATAAGTCTATATGTGTGTAAAAATGTATTTTTTTCTATAAAATCTATACTGTCTATAATAAAAATGTTAAGATATTTTTACCAAAAACTCTGTATAACACGTAAATACAAAATTCGCGATATTTAGGAAACTTCAAATGAAGTATTTCTTTTTCTGTAGTCAGATTTCAATATGTATTAAGAAATAATGACTACGTAAAAATTTATTTATAAAAAAAAATATTTTTTTTAGGATGTGAAAGTTCGGAGTATTATCTAAATATTTCACAAAATTTTTAATTAATTTTTCTATTTAATTAAAAACTATGTTTGAATGTGCTGTGTTAAATTTTTATTTTGAATTTTCGGAATATAACATTTTATTAAGGATATACAGTATTGGCCATAACTAAAGCACCCCCTCAATGGATTTTATCATATCACAATTTTTTGGATAAAAACGGGGTTTTTGGGATGTATTTTGTGTATATTTTATTAACTTATATTGTTAATGTTCATATTGTGTTCATTTAGGAAAGGATAATTTCATGAACAATTAAAAAAAAGTGATAAAACATACAAAAACACAAAACGCGACGGACAAAACAAAAGCACCCCCTTATTAGATGTTTCAAAATTTGACTATGCTACTGCATATTTGCAATGTCAGTTACCGGGACTTACAACGGATGCATTTTAAAATACCAGAAGATAAAAATAATGGAAGGCGTAGCCTGTATAATTTAAGTTCTATACAGTTTATTGTGAAAAAACAATGGATGGCAAGGAACAAGTACTCCAGTGAATTTAAAATTAAATTTATTGAAGACTGGAAGCCGGGCTTATCACGGCATGAATTGAGTAAACAATATTCAATTAACAGATCAGTTATTTCCTTGCTGATTCCAAAGTTTTTGCAGAATGGTCGTATATCACCGGGGCATTCTGGAGGATTTCCGCGTAAAACCACAGGATATGATGATTACTTGATCAAAGGAGCAATGCAAAATGATCCTACAGCATCAGCTAGTCAAGTAGGAACAAGTTTAAGATTATGCGTTAGCGAAAGAACAATCCGGAGAAGAGCAGTAGAAGCACGATTATTCAGCCGACGACCAGCAAAAAAACCGTTTATATCAGCTAAGAACAAGAAAGCTAAACTGGAGTTTGCCAAAGCCCACATCGACTGGAGTGTCCAAAAATGGAAGACTGTACTGTTCTCTGACGAATCCAAATACAAATTAAGAAGTTCCTATGAAATAAGGCGTGTACGCAGACGAAAAGTAGAAAGACTGAATCCCAAGTATTGCAAAGAACAATTAAACATGGAAGGGGCAATATAATGGTCTGGGGTTGCTTTTCTGGTCAAGGAATTGAGCCAATGTAAAAAGTTAATGGGATTATGGATCGGTTATATGGAAAGATGTAATGTTGCCTAATGCCAGTGAAGAGATTCCACTTATAGGGAGGTTCCAACAGGATAACGATCATAAGCACGCCTCCAAAGTTTGTAAGACTTGGCAATAGAGCAATAAGGCTGAAGTTCTTCGTTAGCCTGCTCAATCTCCCGATCTCAATCCTATTGAGAACTTGTGGGAGATTGATAATATGAAAATAAATCGTGAAAATTGCAGAAATAAGGATCGGCAATTTTCACGATTAATTTCAAGGCGTTATTATAGCCTGGGAAGGAATATCGCAAGACACCATAAAAATCTTAATATCTTCTATGCCTAAGAGATGTTCTTGTGTCATCCAAAATAAAGGATTTGCAACAAAATGTAAATAAAAAAAATTTTTGTATTTTATCCATGAAGGGGTGCTTTAGTTTTGTCCGTTTTATTTTCCAGCTTTAAATATCTTTTGATTTAATGTTACCTCTTATAGAAAGATTAACTTTAAAATTATTTGTTTATCAATAGTAAATATATTAACAATTAAAAATAATACGTAATACAAATTTAAAACTTTGTTTTTGTACAAAAAAATGTAATATGAAAAAAATTCACTGAGGGGGTGCTTTAGTTATGGCCGATACTGTAGCTAACAGAGTCAAATTTCAACTTTCTTGAAAGATCAGACAAATAGGCCAAAATATCCACCAGAATTATTATACTCAAAAGAAACATATGTTTACAAGTTTCATGCTAAAAAAAATATCACATTCTATGCTGCATTCATTACCCAAAAATTTTAAGAAAAACACCAACAAATAGGGTCTTCAATGAAAATATAAGAACCGCGAGCTGACTGTAAAAAAACAAGTATAACATAGTGATAAGGGTTCATCAGCTTGTACAAAACGAAGTTCAAATCTCGGGCACCAAAATATCTGTTCCGCAGTGTTATTGATTTGTAACGATTTATTTAAAGCATTTTACTGTGTTTTGGCTTAATTTAATACTACATAAAAAAATTCCGAAAAATTAGGAAACCTAGTAACTTTGTACATTAAAAAAATTTTTTGTAATGAATTATTATGGATTTTCATATTTAATTGTGTAATTCAATTTAGAATTCATTGTTTCAACATTATTTGTATAAAGTTATTTACAATTCAATATGTATGCTTCACTGAAAAAATGAATGTATGTAAGTATTAGTCTGTTTGTAATAATAATTTAATATAATTATTGGCCTTTTAAAATGTGGGCCGTTTGTGGGCCGCAAATACATGCACGCAATGACAATGACCAGGTTTGTTACTCAATTAATGCCTGTAAAAACTGTTGCATATACGTATTTTGAATTTTGTTTTTTGTTTTCTTTCAATTATACCTTCATAAATATATAGTTAATAGCTTGTAAATAATATTTAATTTTACGCATCAGTTATTAATGTTATTGTTGGTAAAACTGTGCTGTCGCTAAATTTTATTATGACTTGTGTTGAAAGGGGTTAAAAATAAAAACTCTGTGAAATAAATTTTTAAATTCATTATTAATGATATATTCATAAAATCTGAAACTCATTATAAATACAATTTTAATATTACTTAATACCCAAACACCATAGTCAATATTCTATCCATAAAATGTATAGGATTTGCAAAAGTTCTCAAGTAATAAGTTAAAATGCTAAATTCTGTTACTTCACTACTTACACAATAGCATTTTAATTCATTATTTAAACAAGTTACAAGTAACGATAGTTAATTACCACAGAAACAGTTATCAGTACATATAGAATGTGCTTACACAAATGACTATAAAGTAAGCAGTTATATAACGGATAATAAATAAATTATTATACATCTACTTCTAAGTAATGGAATCCCTATGTAGCAGTCATTGTAAAGTAAGTTATTGCTTAATTGCAAGCCATTACCTAGTTTTTGCTGGATAACTGTCGATAGAGCAAAAATAGAAGATTGCAATTGCAATTTACAAAATGAACTGAATGTAAACTGCCAAACTGCAATACTTGACACCTCTGTTTTGTATACTATAATTAATTTGTTTAGTTAATAATACAGGAATTTATACATAAATATTATCGTTACGTGGTTAATATGGTGTTTGATTGACCAACATAATAATTACATTTATTTAATTGATGATTTATCATAATTTAATTAATATGTGTGTAAACAAAACAATTAACCCATTTAGTAACACCGCTAAAAATTTATAACAAATATTGATTTTATTTAAAACGATTTTAATATTCGCATAATAACAAGATTTTTCACGATTTAAGATTTTAAAAAATCGATTGCTCAGATTGAGCTCCTTTTCTCAACTAAATGTTTATTTAAAAAGTAATTGATGATTCGAACTTGTTTGGGTTTGATTAGAAATATGAATGATCTGAAATGGAAATAATTTTCTCAATTAAATGCTTATTTACAAAATTATTAATGATTTAATTTTTTTTTTTAATAAATGTTGGTCCAACATATAAGTGATCTCAGATCGAGCTACATTTCAGAATTGAATGTTTTTATACCCTACACCACCATAGTGGGGAGGGTATAATGGATTTGTGCAGATGTTTGGAACGCCCAAAAATATTAGTCTAACACCCACCTTAAAGTATACCGATCGACTTAGAATCACTTTCTGAGTCGATTAAACGATGTCCGTCCGTCCGTCCATCCGTCCATCTGGCTGGCTGTCCATGTAAACCTTGTGCGCAGAGTACAGGTCGCAATTTTGGAGATATTTCGATAAAATTTGGTACATATAATTTGTTTGGCCCAAGGACAAAGCCTATTGAAACTGGCTGAAATCGGTTCATTATTTCACCTAACTCTCATACAAATCTCCTCCCGAAATTGGACTTTATCGGTCATAAATGTTTAATTATATAAGTATCTACACAAATTTTGCTCCAAATAAGTTTTATATATACGGAATTCATGTCGCCAAATGTTATTAGGATCAGTCCATAATTAGTCATAGCTCCCATATAAGGCCTACTTCCGATAATCACTTTAACGAGCGTAAATCTCCTAAAAATGTTGATATACACATAAAATGCAACATAAATAACTTTAATATATAGATTAATCACATGACTAAATTTCATTGTGATCGGTCCATAATTAGTCATAGCTCCCATATAAGGACCACTTCCGAAAATCGCTCACGAATATAAATTATTGAAATTTTGAAAGAAAAATGTTTTTGTTCATTTACTTAGTGTAGGGTGTTATATGGTCGGGCTTGACCGACCATACTTTCTTACTTGTTTTACAAAGATTTATTTACTTAGTTTTTCATATATGCTTATTTACAAAGTTATTAATGATTTAACACTTTGGGAGATTTTCACTCATATTTTGATCTTTCCTGCGAAAGATGAGTGATCCATCTCAGATTGATCTCGTTTCTTATTAACCAAATTAATGAAAATATAAATTAGTTGGAGTTTTTCGTATAACACATTGCTTTTAGGTTAATAATTAATGATTACACAGAAAGAAATTGAATAGTAAAAAACTGAACAAACATTTAGTTTCTCGGAATATTTATTAGGTTTTTTGCACCCTGAATGCTTGTAGTAGAAAACCGAATAAAACGTTCAGCTTTACGTTGAACGTGCGTTCAGCTTTTTACTATATAGAGTTCAGTTTGTGCAAAAGTAAACGGGCATTCAGATTTTAACTATATTCGTTTAATTTTCACAATACTGAACGAGAGTTTAGTTTTTTATCCGATGCGTCCAATTTCTTCATTACAGACGTTTTTTAATATTAAAAAAAATTTATTCAATATATTCTACAAGCATTATTCATAAACAACTATTTCTATAAACTCAGCGAAACCTGCACTTCCTGAAGATATTCCCTGTATATGTCATCGACAATTACCTTAAAATCAGATGGTGTTAACATTTTTCCATTAATGATGGCGTTTTCCAGGTTTATATTTATTAATTTGTCTCTGTACTCAGATGACAAAAAAAGTTGTACTGCCATCAGTAACACAATTCTTTAAAATACACACTGTCTGGTTCCTCTTCTTAAAATGCTACTTACGAAATTCATACACGATTCCTGCTTCAATTTAAAACAATTATTAATTATTGACTACATAGGTATATGTACTTACCTTCTAACTCCGGCAATAGAAATTGAATTGCTCTAACAAAGCTCAATGTTAATGTCACTATATAAAATATGAACTACTTACTTTAATAATTAACACACAAATGAGATTCGGTCAAACTTAACACTTGTTGTTTTTTTAGAATCCCGTTACTTCTGTAGCGCATTTCGTCTTTTATCCAGAGAATCCCGATCCATCTCCGAAAAATGATGATGCTGGCTGGTATCAAGGCCATGTGAAACTGCTAGCGTGTACTAATGAACGCTCAGCTTTATTGCTAAAACTAGCAATTGCGTCCTTAGGAGAATTGTGGCCTGGCGTGAAACCGAGATCAGTCGCAGTTATTCCGGCGGAACCACATGAACCTGAGGAGATTTTGGCTTACATTAAGAGCGGCAATCCCAACCTACCAACCTACAACTGGAAGGTGGTTAAAGTTTCCGCTCCTGAAGGTGCGCATAGAAAGGTGGTCGTAGTCCTTAATAAGGAATCCTTGGAGCCACTACAAGAGGTAAAGCAAGATCTACTACGGATTCGAAAGTATCAAGCTGCACATCTATCGTGGTGACGACAAGCTCAAACCCGAAACTTCCGGTGTCAAACCGAAAGATCCGCAGAATTTGGGCTGCAATAAATAAACTGGACGAATTATTCGTTTTATTCCAACAAGAGAAAAATCGAATAATTTGATCGAGCTCGTTTCCTATATTAAACGCTTATTTACCAAAATAATCCAAATTACCGTTAGCGTAACCCTTCTACCGTTTTGGATCGTTAGCCAACCTTAATATAAATTGACAAATAGATATTTATATCTATTGTCTTTCTTTGGTTCATTAATTTCTCAAATAACACTCCCCATCGTTTAGCCAATAAACTTAGACATTGCCTATATCTAAACAAATATATATGTATATGTATGTATGAATATTTAATTTGAGTAATATTCTGAATAAAACGATTATAAATTATTTAATTTGTGTAATATTCTATGGAATATTAATAAAGTTTAATAATTTAATACAACAAATAAAAAAAAGCTTTTTAATTTTCGAAACACAAGCAAGCAAGCAAATAAATAAATGAATGAATATACTCAATAAAGTTTCGTTTGTGATTTATATTTTTTGCTGTTGTACTTTTTAATTCCTTTTCTCATTCGACAACAATTTACAAATTTTCAATATTCCTACGAAATGTTACATAAAAAACAGATGTTGTTTTACACTCTCAGCCAAAGTTCTTGTACAGCCACAACTCGAACAAAAACTTAACGATTTTTATATACATAAATGAAATACAATTGTAAAATAACATTTTTCCTTTACGCGCACACACAATTTTTCAAATTATCCACAAATAAAAAAAAAAGCTGAACAAAAATCATAATAATGAAAATATATGGGAAAATTATGAGGCATATTGTGTTGTTATAATATTGCCCTCATTGAGGAAATCATTGTATTGGCATAAGCACCGTAAATACCAAAAAAAAAAATTACAAACTTTTACAGAATTCTAACAATATTTTACAATGAAAAAGTTTTCATATTTCACTTGCTCTCCCCTCCCTAAAAACCGCCGTCAATTGGTGGGTAACAAAATATGAAGTCATAAGAAATTAAGTGCAAATTTTTGTAATTTTACGAATTACAAATATCAAATGAAAATTTCATTTTAATGAGATCGTTCGAATACCAAAAATACTTGATGAATTCTCCAATATAGACATTTAACATTTGTTGCCTTCTACTCTTCAACTATGCACGAGGATAAGACGATATGAATATAAAATGACGATAAAAAGGCCAGTTTGTGAATTTATTATTTCTTACATGCGTACTTTTCTCGTTAAATTTTATGTGACATTTATAAGTAAGCAAAACAAATTCAAAAGGAACGTTTAAAAAAACTTATATAAAGAGTGAGCCAGATAAAACTTATACTTATATTAAGTTAAATAAAACTTAAAGCGTTCAATATAAACATTTTCAAAAATATGTAAATTTCTTCAAATATTGTACAAATTCATTATACAACGTGGCGCAAAAGTAATCCTCCTATCAGAAAATGCTTTAAATTTTACGATTGGCCCCTAATGTCAGTTCTGTTTTGACATTTGTGTAGTAAACTCATGCGAAATACACGTTAATAAACAATGTTATGCTACACTGCTCCAGAACGCGGAATATTGCAGACTATATATTTGACCAATAATCTGTCGGTGACTTTGGCACAACGTGAATTTCGTCGCAGATTTCCTGGCCGTCCAACGCCTACTGGTGAAATACTGCGACGTTTAGCCGCTCGCCTCGAAGAGACTGGCACAACACGAGATGCTGCCAGGCGTGGCAGACCCCGGAGTAGCCGTTCTGCAGAGAATATTGCTGCTGTAGCCGAGGATGTCATGGAAGCGCCGTCGACATCGACCAGACGACGTGCCACGCAAATGGGTATCAGTCGACGGTCTTGACAGCGAATTTTGGTACGTGATTTGAAGATGTTTCCGTACAAAGTCCAGACGGTGCATCAGCTGTTAGCTGCTGACCGCCAATCGCGTCTAACATACGCTCAAGCCATCCTTAATCACCACCAAGAGGAAGATGATTTTTCATCAAAAATAATCATGAGTGATGAGGCCCATTTCCATCTTAGCGGGTACATAAATAAGCAAAATTTACGCTTCTGGGGCACTTAAAATCCGCGTGTAACCCACGAAGAGCCATTACACCCGCTCAAAGTCACTGTATGGTGTGCTGTTTTTGCTGGAGGAGTCATCGGACCTTTTTTCTTCGAATACGTCGCGGGCCAAATGATTACTGTGAATGGTGAGCGCTACAGAGCAATGATCAACGAGTTCTTTTTGCCGCAACTTAATGAATTGGGATTGGAAAACATGTGGTTCCCAGAGGACGGAGCAACGACACACACTGCACGTGCCACAACCGATATGCTGAAGGATGCATTTCCCGGGCGCCTAATCTCCCGTTTTGACGATTTGCACTGGCCAGCAAGATCGCCTGATTTGAACGCTTCAGACTTCTTTTTGTGGGGCTTTTTGAAGTCGCAGGTTTATGTCAACAAGCCTCAGACTCTTGCAGCTCTTAAAGACAATATCCGTCAAGGCGGCCATTTACATGACATCATATTCTCGACTTGATGTAAAAAAAATGAAAAGACCAAATAAAAATAATCCACAAGAAGAATCAAAGTTTTTCATTTTTTTTTTTTTTTTTTAATTACAGCTAAAAAACATCGGAAGTTTACTTTTGTATAGTTGTACATGTTTACCATAAACATTTCAACAATATTATGGTCACTGTAATTATGTATATGATTGCGGTAACCATAATATGTTTAATTTACCATTTACATCATATAAATGATTGCAGTAAATAAATATATCTTTATGGCAATCATGTTCAAGATGAATCATTATATCATAATATGTTGACCCCAGAGAATGATAACCATAGTATTCCATCATAATCATGGTTACCACTAATATATACATAATTACTACAATCATTGATCACTACAATGATATGAAAAGTTCTTTAAACCTATTACGGTTACGCCAATAATATTAATAATTATATTTTTAAAAAACTTGTAAAAATTTTTAAAAGTTTATGGTAAACATGTACAATAAAGTGCTCCAAAAAAATTAAATTGCGAATTTTGACCATCCCCTCCCTCTAGAATTGTTGTATGTGTTGTAGAAACACGTTGTGTAAAATATTAGGATGATATTATTATTAGGATGTCATTTTAACCCCAAGTGCTATTAAGGGATAATTTAAATTTTTGCGCTGTTATTATAAATACTAGACTTAATGATATATTTTTCTTAAGTTTCATCAAAATCGGCTCCAAAAATATATATCATTTCGCTATCTTTAAATTGGAAATTCCAAATATTGAAAAATTTGACCTTTGACCTTCTTGGTTTAAGGATTGACGCTTTCCGATTTTAGTAAAACATTCAAACTATATTTAGAATTACATGGACTATAATATTCTCAATAGGTTTTACTTAAAATTCATAACAGTAAGGAAATTCGAATCATTCGCCAAAATATGGCCAAAAATTAGTTTTTCTCAAAAATCGCAAAATTGAAATCGCAGGTACGGAAAAACTATAGAAGGTATTGTCATAATTTTTTCATATTTTTATTTCCTCTTACGTTCTCAACAAATTTCAATGTGATAATCAAAAAATTCTGAAATTTATTTAACAAAATTTTTAAAAATTTGAAATCGGAGTTTTGAAACTGCCGTTAAAAAAATTAAATTTTTTGGTCATACCTGCGAATAGGTTAACGGTTTCCTACGAAGACAAAAACTCACATACAAGTAAATATGTATATACTTTAAGTAAAACAAAGCTTTTATTTTAATATTTCACAAAATACGTTCATTTTGTTTCTATATTTCTTGTTCTAGTGGCCTGAGACACGTTAATGGCCTGGCGATTTTTTAATAACTTTAACATTTTTTAACCACTTTTTGTATTTTATATCTTATTGGATCGATAATTACGTACACATTTCGATTCTTTTTAATTAAAATGCAAAAGTTATTATTTAATGGCAAATTTTTTACAAAAACTGAAAAATTTTTATTTTTCCCCATTGTAAGTGCAACTTAAAACTTCAGCGTCGTTGCGGCACCAGTTAACGTTATCCTATCATCCTAATATTTTACTTAACGTGTTTTTACAATACATAGAACAAATCTAGTGGTGGAATGGCCTGTACCTAGAAAATTTGTTTCGTTCATAAAATCTTGGAGCACTCTAATGTACAACTATATTTTTTTCTGTTATAAAATTCTGGAATATTACGAGGTATTTATAAATTTATCAATTTTTTTCGGAAATCCTCCCTTTCCTGTGTTCTTTAATTCTTTTTTTACAAAAGCCCAATACTTATCCACAGGCCTAGAACTTCGGCCTCCCATGGTACACAATTGTCATTATTGTTTGAATACCACTCATGGCATGATGTCAAATCATGCCACAAATATAAAGGCAGTCTGTGCTGTTTTAAGAAAGGTGGTAAAAGTTGCTGTTGTAGACACTCCGTAAAATATATTTCTGCGTTTATCGTGCTTGATTTCACAAATGATTGTCTTCTTTTGCCACAACTGCAAATGGATTGCCATACAAGAAAGATCTTGGGGAATTTTATTTGTTTTTTCGGCCGGTATTCTTCTTGAAGATAACCTCGTCTATGAGCTATATTAATATCTTGACCCGGAAGTTATGAAAAGTCTACCAGTTCATAAATTTCATCATCTTTCACACAACAGGTGTATTTTTGATACAATTTTACCTCGATTTTTTCGCTCGTTCTTTTGCTTTTAAATTCCCCAGCAAAAACTTTACTTACTTATTAAGCCAGCAAGTAATATTGGAGCAAACTGAAAACTACTTATTATTTGACTGAATAACTACTTAAGCTACGTACACACGGTTATCAGATTGTACAATATTGTCAGAAAAATGTTCCGAAAATGTCTAACAACCATGTGAACTTACAATTTTTGTCTTACAACGTTGTCATAAAATGTATTATCAGTACATAATATTATTGTCAGACATCTGACAATCGTGTAAACACTTTACGTTGCCATTCCCAGATCATTGTAAGATCATTGTCAGAAACTTTTTATTGTCATATGTGCGAAGTTTATGCATCTGACAATGGCATCAATGTCAGATAAATTATTTCTATTGGCAACACTGTGGATATATGTATTTAAAATATATAAAAGTGTAGCAACCGTGTGAACTGACAATTTTTGTTGGTAAATTTATTGTTTGACAATTGTCTGGCAATAAAATTGTAAGGTTTTCTTACAATCGTCTAAACAGACAATTTACCTTTTGCTAATAATATTTCATTGGCAGTACATTGCGAGCACTTTGCCAGATCTGACAACATTGTAAAATCCGACAACCGTGTGTACGTAGCTTTAGTTATTTTTGTTCGAGATTTCAAAAAAATTCTTAGTTCCTACTTATAAATGTACTTACATTCAGCTCAATTATAAGTAGTTACATTCACAACAAGAATATGCATCTAAAAAAAAAGAAATATAAAAAATATTGCCTCGTGTGGGAATCAAACTGACACATTACTTGTGTTTGATAGTCAAGCTGCAAACTCACTGCTCCATGTGTATGTTATTTTATTGTATGTTAACAATGGTTTTAATATTAACATATAAATTAATATAATCTGAACAAAAAAATGAATGGCTTCAACTGGTTTAGAACCGCTAACGTCTCGTTTGTGCTAAATGCAAATGTTCATTACCAACCACTAATTGCAAAATAATGTATGTGGTAACTAGTTGCCTTTACAAAAATTCACAAAATTGTTGCTGAGTTGTTACTGCATTGCGATCTGTAACTTTATGAACTTTATACGACTTCAACCCAGCATTAGCTTTGGTTCTGCGCACAATAGAATCAGAGCATTTAACTTCACGAACTGCTTTTCTGATGGAAGTGTTCGGTGCTCGTCGAGAGAGTTGTTTGACTTCTTTTGCATTACCAATATCTGTTAGAACTTTTTTTTTTCTTCCTGTCCCAGGTTTCCTTTCAATATTCAAGTCTTCCTTATACTAATTAATGGCTTTGGAAACAATGTGACGATGAACCTTCATAATGATTTAGAAAATATAATATCTGACATATTTTTAAAAGCTTGGCTGGAAAATATAGTGTGTATACATATTTTTTGACTCACTCCTTATTTAAAGATATGTACATAAATTATAAGTAATCCATTAAACAGTTTAAAGTATTGTATATGTATAAAGTATGTTGATTTCAAATTCCTCGCTGACAGATTAAGTACAATAGATACAGATAAAATTTAAAAGCCTTCAACAGAACAAATTTGTTTTGTCCAGAATTATGACCAATGGAAGAATAACTATTGGACAATTATAAAAGGAAGTAGAATATAGAAGAAAAATAAATTTGTGATTGAAACTATCATTGGGATGAAAAAGTGTGCGATATTATCTTGCTACCTTAGATAGTTTTTATTTTAAAGTTGTTAGATTTTCCATATTTAAATATCGTTTATTTCCATTTTTGAAAATTCGAAAAATCGACAAAGTATACTAGTTTATGTACTGATATGTTTGTAAAGCTGTGATCCGATTCGGTAGATTGTGGACCAATCTGAAAAGTTATTATGTCATCTTCAAATTATATAAATACATTTTAACAACGGCATGGAATGATTGATATACAAAATATATATGTATATATGGTCACATGTCGGTACATTGTAACTTTTAAAAACTTTTATTTCACTTGCAATGTATGTTTAGGTAAAAATTTGTGACTCGTAGCCCGGATAGGTTGAAATTTGTTATTCATATACGTACACCTGGTTAAAATGCAATATTGTGTTCGAAAATTCGAAATCAAATTCGAAGTTATGTTCCACAAATCTTTAAAGCGGTTAAAAGAATCTTTAATCATGCATGAACCTGATGACAATGCCATGTTTCAAATTAAATTCGAAGTTATGTTCGAAAATTTTTGAAAGCTGTTAAAATAATCTCTAAGCCATGAGGATTCTTAAAAAAATAATTTTTCATTTTATTTGTCGCCGATTTCCTATATTATTCAATATACATAAATAAGGGGCTGATTTATATGCAATTGCATATAAATGCATCTCACACATCCAAATACCATGTAGATCAATTACACAGGGCAACAAAATCTAAAAAATTTTACAGGCTTTTTAAAAAACTACACAATTTTGATGTATTGTGGTTTAAGTAGTATAAATATGGTCCAAATATTAAATTATATGGAGAGTTTTTTTTTTTTAAATTTTAAGGAAAATTGTGAATTCTGTTAGATTTTTTTTACATATATATCTCAAAAAAGGTCAGTCGGATGTTATTAAAATAAACTTAGAAAAGTTTAGATTTACATAAACTTTAATTCGTTTATAAATTGCGTTTCAATCGGCTCAGTAGTAACAAATTGAAGCACATAACATTTTGTGAAAATGGGCGAATTCACTTAATTGTGAATAAATTCGAAAGGAATCCATAGATTTTCTTGATCGATATCTCATTTTGTTCCTATTACATGTGGCTTCGCGATAAACCCTGTGTTATTTATCCAAATCACACATTCTACAGTAAAATGGAATCGATTTGTTGGGTCAAATTATTGCATAATTTATTGATTAAGGACTGAGATCGAAAAATTTTTAACATACATATATGTTAATAAAAATGAAACCACTACACTTACAGTTTTTAATCTTTTTTTATTTGATTAATTTTATTGTTACTATTTACAAAAAAAAAATATTTTTATAGCTCTTATCACTAATGATGAAATGGTTTTTATAGTGCTTTAAGTCACTTTGTTCGAACAGGTTGTCCATCTCCCTTTAAAATCGCCCACACTTTTGGACACCTATTTTGTGCTCTTCAATTCCCTTTAAACAAGAGCCCAATATCTATCCATTGGACTCAGCTCCAGGCGGTTTGGACGAGTTGCCTCTCTTGGTACAAATACCACATTATTGGTCTTGTACCACTCAAGACCATTCTTACCATAGTGACAGATGCCAAATCAGGCCAAAAATAAGTGGATACATTAAGAAGTCTTATGAATGGAAACATCCTTTCTTGTAAACATTCCATGATGTAAATTTCGGTATTTATATAGCCCTTTGTAACCAATGTTTGGCTTCTTTGCCGCAACTGCGTATTGCTTGCCATACCAAGAACTTTTTGGGAAATTTTGTCTGCTTTGGGTCCTAAACTTTTCTTCAACATTCCCTCGAGCGTCTGCAACATACAACAATTTATCCAGAAGCTGCGAAAAATGTTCCATACGTACATTTCGTCATCCATTATGCAGCGAGTATATTTTTTGTATAAAATTTTACTTCAATTTCCGTGCTCTGTCTTTGGCCTCTAAATTTTTGGCACAGCTCTTGTTAGGAACTTTTTGAGCCTTGTATGCTTTTAAACCTGCATTGGCTTTAACTTTTCGTACCAAATAGTCCGAGTACTGACCTAACCGGGCTGCTTTCATACCGGCTGTGTTGGGAACTCTGTTGAATATGCTTTCTATTTTTTGGCTTTAGAAACATCATGTGGACCATTCCTTCTACCTAAATCAAGTTTTATATCAACGGACAAGTTCTCCCGGTACTGTTTAATAACATTGGAAACAGTTTGATAGCAGACCATTGATTGTTTGGCCAACTTTTTGTAAGACCAAGTTGGGTTTTGTTGAAAATATTTAAAAATTTAAGTACGCACTTTTTTCTGGTCACTCATTTTAATCAGATTAACAACAAATGAACATGATTGACATTAAACATAATAACTGTCATGTTTTACAAAGGTAACTTGATCAAAAAAAAAAAAAAAAATAATACTTGGGTTAAAAGTTTTAATGAAAAACGTGTGCTAAGAATTTTACGATATCAGTCCTTATGCTTATTTTGATATAATTTTTTGCTTATAGTTTTGTCTCGACAAAAAGTTTTTTGTCGAATTTGTTATAGCATCAAGTGTTGTAGACTAACTTCTTTCGACATCGAGAAACTGTAAACAACTCTACTTCTTGTCTCTATCAGTAATTAAAAATTACAATTTTTAAACATTTTGGGTGTAAAAATTATAGAGATTTTTTTCAATTATAAAAACATTCACATTTTGACATTACTGTAATTTCGATTTATCAGAGACCTCTTTATTTGTGGTAGCTCTTCACATTCATTTAATACGAGTTGAAAATTAAGTTTGGATTCTATTTTATAGCACGATCAATATGTTGATGATTTTAAAAAGGGAAACTCATGATGTGGGCTATAGAGGTTATTGCGCACAGTAGTTTAGAAACGTTTTTCTGAAATAATTCCGGTATATCGGGAACTATTACAGATATTGTTACAAAATTTGACATGGTTGGAGCTGAAGTGTTTTTGAGTTGATGTACGTTTGTTTAATGAAGGCCAGTACGTAGCCCCACAAAGTTGGTCACCTCGGTTCTCAAATTTAAAAAAAAATCGCCGAAAATACATGTACGATCCGAATGAGCTGAAATTTTAAATATAAATAGTCCTTGAGAAGATCTACACTTACATGTGTAGTTTATCTCTATTAGTTGAAGAGATATTCAGGTTTATTGATTTATTTTTTTTTTTAATTTTGCTCAATCTTTTTATGGTTTTCTAGATATGGCGGGCCTACGGAGGGTCGAAATCTATTTATAAAATATTTGCTATATTGGCAATAAAAATTCATAATAAAATAAAAAAAACTTTCTAACTGTTATCTCGCCCCTATAAAAAGTTATACTTATCTAAAAATGGGACATGTAAAGAGGGCCGTATTTTTTACGATTTTCCCCATAAAACCCATATATTTTTCTTTATGTAGAAACAAATTTTCTTCCGGACTATATACAATTTTTATATGATCCGGAAATATAACTTAATGCAAAAGCGTGTAAAGTAAAATTTGGCTCACTTAAGGGGACACAACAACTCCCAGACCTAGCAAACTTGGCCAATTTAAAAAAATGTCAGTTTGAGTAAAAAATTCTATATGTTTCTTAAATAATTACAATGCTTTTTTACCATCACGCGTTAATAACGTCACAGTAGGCACTTTTCTAAAAAAAATCAGAACACATTTTCCCCAGTTTAGGAATTACGGTACTTGAAAATAAAAAATGTCAAAAATTGTAATGCCATTGATTTAAGGGCATTTCAAAATTTTACATTAAGTCAAATTTTGTATTTTTCTTCATGGAAAATATTATTATTTTTTTAGTTTTAAAGGCAAATTATGTCCCAAAAATTCATAAAATTACTTCATTTTACTAAAATGTCAATCTTCAAGTCCTAAGGTTTTCACCAAATATCAAATACTTACAGTAAAACCTTGATATCCGGACATCAATTTTTATTACATTGTATACTCTATAATATGGATTGATTGCATCTTTGTAACTTTTTAATCCGGCTTTCATACAAACTTTGGAAAAAAGTTTGAACAGTTCTCAACAAATCATTTATCCTGGTTATCAAGGTTTTACTGTATATAAAAAGCCTTTGTTTACTCCTCAGAAGTTCCACAAACCTTGCCCCCTTTTACAAATTGTGTACGTTGAAATCCGACCCCTATACATAATGTAGTGTATAATTGTTGGTTTAAATCTTACAAGGAATAGAACCAAAATACTTATTTTTGTACATTTAAAAATGGGAAATAATTATGATTTCAATTAAATTTCCTTTTTATTTTATTATTTTTTACTTTTTTAAATTATTTCATATTAAGTTTTTGTTTATCTTTCAACTTTTTTTAAGTAAAGGTAATTTTATATGGACCTTTACATAGCTGACTTTAAGAAGTGGTACAAATATTTCCCCATTGAACAATTTTTTTTTTAATATTTAATGATTCATAACCTTTTTATTGTCAGGTGTCTATATAATTAACAATTCAAACATTTTTAATGAAACCTTTAAGTGTTTGGAAATTATTACGGGCAATAAAATATTAATGTGTCAATTAAATTCTGAGCATTATTGTAACAGTCATCACATTTCCTATGCTAAATTACTTATCACAACTTTTCAAGAATAAAACATAAAACGACAATACAATCTAGGCTAATAAATATGTTTGATTCTAAACATACTACTTATACATAGGTATATATATATGAATAAGTATGCATGTATATACATTAGGGTGGCTCTGTTTGTATGGAGGAAAAGTAAGGGGTCGGTGTTCCTAACTAAAATCAAAGTTTAGTTTTTTTGGGGAGACCATTTCTCAGCATGGTTGTCCTGACGTCAGTATTTGGTGAGCTCGCAAGGGAAACATATGGGCATTGCCATCGAAAGGTCCACCACCCATATAACCCATATGTCAGAAAAATATCTTATTGTCACATATTGATGGTGGGTACACGGGATGCGGCACAAAAATCAAATATTTCATGTGCCCTTAAAAATTATTGAAAAACGTATTTTACAGGAAATTGTTCAACGATTTGTAAAATGTTTACTTAAACACCCCTCATCTATTGTGCGAATTTCATAACAAACATGTTTTTTTTTTTTTTTTTTTGCTGTTTTGTTATTTCTCTATCTTACACAATTAATTTTTCTGAATACAAACCCTCTATCTTTTTAAATAATTAATTTTAAAATATGTTTTGGGAATAATTTCTTCTTGCTAGAAGACATGAATTCTTACTCTTCTAGCTCAACATGAACTTGACATTTTTTAATCGTTTATCAAAATAGTAAAAGCCAATTCTAAATTGAATTACCATGAAAATATTTCACCTTTATGTTTTCGGAAAATATCTGTGGACTTTCGACAAAACAACTTAAGCGGAATTTGCAAATTTTTCAGGAGAATTGATCGATAACAATTTTATTACTTTTCCTTGAAGAATTTTATCATTTGTCTCAAAGAATAATATAAAGCTTTCGAAATTCTTTAAGGACAAATAATAAAATAATTATCGATAAATTCAATGCTCTGTTGAAAATTTTTAAAATTAATTAATTTTTCTTCAATTAGACTAGGACGAGTAAAGAACGATTCTACTGTCTCTAATTTAAGATCTCTTCTATATCTTCCAGATGATAGCGTAAAATATAAATAAAATTTTGATTCAGATCCCATTGATCTACCTGTTCGTATTCAACCTTATACAGCACATATTGAACCAAAACCTCTATATTCTGGTCCACTATCAATTCAGCCTATTAAGTGAAAGAATTTGCAAGATTCAAAAGCTTAATACCATTAGCAAGTCGCAGCATACCATAATTTTTATGAAAATTTACACCAATCAAACTCAAAAAAAAAAAAACTTAAAAAAGCAAAAAAAAACTTTATTTCTACAACTCTTGTTTATTGTTAATTTGTTTTATCTTATGTTGTATTATTAGCCGTTATCTTAAATAAATCACGTTAAAAACTAACAGATGACATAAATGAAATCAAAATAATTTATTTTTATGGAAATCCAAAATCTTCTAACTGATAATTTTCATACATACACATTGAATATTTTTGAGAATCAAAAAGTCCTGCTAAAAAATGAAACCGCTAAACTTACAGTTTTGATTTTTTTTATTTATTTGATTGAATTTATTATTACAATTTACAAAAAAAATATATATTTTTATAGTTGTAATCACTAGTGATGAAATTTTGAACCATTTTCGGAAACCCTTCCATTATGGTTTTTATAGTGATTTTTGTCACTTTGGTCGAACAGGTTGTCCATCTCCGTTTAAAATCTACCACACTTTTGGACACCTTTTTTGTGCTCTTCAATTCTCTTTTAACAAGAGCCCAATATCTCTCCAATGGCCTTAGCTACAGCCAGTTTGGAGAATTTGCCTCTCTTGGTACAAATACTTCATTATTGTTCTTTTACCACTCAAGACCTTTCTTACCATAGTTACAGGGTGCCAAATCAGGCCAAATATAAGTGAATACACTAAGAAGTCTTATGAATGGAAGCATCCTTTTTTGTAAACATTCCTTGATGTAAATTTCGGTATTTGTAACAAATGTTTGGGTTTTTGCCGCAACTGCATATTGCTTGCCATACCAAGAACTTTTTGGGAAATTTTGTCTTCTTTTGTTTTCTAAACTTTTCCTCAACATTCCCTCGAGCATCAGCAACATCAAAATTTTGACCCGGAAGGTGCGAAAAATCTGCCAGAACATAAGTTTCGTCATCCATTATGCAGCAGGAATATTTTTTTTATAAAAATTTACTTCAATTTCCGTGCTCTGTTTTTTCTAAATTTTTAGCAGCGTTCCTGTCAGGAACTTTTTGAGCCTTGTATGTTTTTGAACCTGCATTGTCTTTAACTTTTCGTACCAAATAGTCCGAGCACTGAGCTAACCGGGCTGCTTTCCTACCGGATGTGTTGGGAACTCTTTTGAAAATGCTTTCTATTTTTTTGGCTTAATAAACATCATGTGGACCATTCCTTCTACCTGAACCAGGTTTTCTATCAACGGACATGATCTCCCGGAACTGCTGAATAACATTGGAAACAGTTTGGTGGCAGACCTTTGATTGTTTGACCAACTTTTTGTAGGACCAAGTTGGGTTTTGTTGAAAATATTTAATAATTTTAGTACGCACTTTTTTCTGGTCACTCATTTTAATCAGATTAACAACAAATTAACATAATTGACATTAAACATAATAACTGTCATGTTTTACAAAGGTAACTTGATCAAAAAATAAAAATCAAATAATACTTGGGTTAAAAGTTTTAATGAAAAACGTGTGCTAAGAATTTTACGATATCAGTCCTTATGCTTATTTTGATATAATTTTTTGCTTATAGTTTTGTCTCGACAAAAAGTTTTTTGTCGAATTTGTTATAGTGTTGTGGACTAACTTCTTTCGACATCGAGAAACTGTAAACAACTCTTCTTCTTTTCTCTATCAGTAATTAAAAATTATAATTTTTAAACATTTTGGGTCTAAAAATTATAGAGATTTTTTAAATTATAAAAACATTCACATTTTGACATTACTGTAATTTCGATTTATCAGAGACCTCTTTATTTGTGGTAGCTCTTCACATTCATTTAATACGAGTTGAAAATTATGTTTGGATTCTATTTTACAGCACGATCAATATGTTGATGATTTTAAAAAAGTTATGGCGCACAATGATTTAGAAACGTTTTTTTTTTAATAATTCCGGTATAACGGGAACTATTACAGATATTTCACATTGTTGGAGTTGAAGTGTTTTTGAGTTGATGTACGTTAGTTCAATGAAGGCCAGTACGTAGCCCCTCAAAGTTGGACACCTCGGGTCTCAAAATTTAAAAAAAATATCGCCAAAAATACATGTACGATCCGAATAAGCTGAAATTTTAAATATAAATAGCCCTTGAGAAGATCTACACTTACATGTGTAGTTTATCTCTATTAGTTGAAGAGATATTCAGGTTTATTAATTTATTTTTTTTTTAATTTTGCTCGATCTTTTTATGGTTTTCTAGATATGGCGGGCCTACGGAGGGTCGAAATCTATTTATAAAATATTTGCTATATTGGCAATAAAAATTCATAATAAAATAAAAAAAACTTTCTAACAGTTATCTCGCCCCTATAAAAAGTTATACTTATCTAAAAATGGGACATGTAAAGAGGGCCGTATTTTTTACGATTTTCCCCATAAAACCCATATATTTTTCTTTATGTAGAAACAAATTTTCTTCCGGACTATATACAATTTTTATATGATCCGGAAATATAACTTAATGCAAAAGCGTGTAAAGTAAAATTTGGCTCACTTAAGGGGACACAACAACTCCCAGACCTAGCAAACTTGGCCAATTTAAAAAAATGTCAGTTTGAGTAAAAAATTCTATATGTTTCTTAAATAATTACAATGCTTTTTTACCATCACGCGTTAATAACGTCACAGTAGGCACTTTTCTAAAAAAAATCAGAACACATTTTCCCCAGTTTAGGAATTACGGTACTTGAAAATAAAAAATGTCAAAAATTGTAATGCCATTGATTTAAGGGCATTTCAAAATTTTACATTAAGTCAAATTTTGTATTTTTTTCATTGAAAATAAATTTTTTTTAGTTTTAAAGGCAAATTATGTCCCAAAAATTCATAAAATTACTTCATTTTACTAAAATATCAATCTAAAAGTCCTAAGGTTTTCACCAAATAGCAAATACTTACAGTAAAACCTTGATATCCGGACATCAGTTTTAATTACATTGTGTACTCTACAATATGAATTGATTGCATCTTTGTAAGTTTTTAATCCGGCTTTCATACAAACTTTGGAAAAAAGTTTGAACAGTTCTCAACAAACACATACCAAAATATATTAATACTTTTTTATAAAATGCACATAAATACTATAAATGTTATTTTTAAATGTACTCATTTATTTAAATGATATATAAATATAATATATCATTATATATGTGTTTTAAAAGCATTTTTAATACAAGAACAATGTTTAAAATTTGAATTCGGTAGTCCGTAAAATTTGATAATCCTGATTAGGGTCTGGAATCAATTATCCGGGTTATCAAGGTTTTACTGTATAAAAGCCTTTGTTTACTCCTCAGAAGTTCCACAAACCTTGCCCCCTTTTACAAATTGTGTACGTTGAAATCCGACCCCTATACATAATGTAGTGTATAATTGTTGCTTTAAATCTTACAAGGAATTGTACCAAAATACTTATTTTTGTACATTTAAAAATGGGAAATAATTATGATTTCAATTAACTTGCCTTTTTATTTTATTATTTTTTACTTTTTTAAATTATTTCATATTAAGTTTTTGTTTATCTTTTAACTTTTTTTAAGTAAAGGTAATTTTATGTGGACCTTTACTTAGCTCACTTTAAGAAGTGGAACAAATATTTCCCCATTCAACATTTTTTTTTTTAATATTTAATGATTCATAACCTTTTTATTGTCAGGTGTCTATGTAATTGACAATTCAAACATTTTTAATGAAACCTTTAAGTGTTTGGAAATTATTACGGGCAATAAAATATTAATGTGTCAATTAAATTCTGAGCATTATTGTAACAGTCATCACATTTCCTATGCTAAATTACTTATCACAACTTTTCAAGAATAAAACATAAAACGACAATACAATCTAGGCTAATAAATATGTTTGATTCTAAACTTACTATACATAGGTATATATATATAAGTAAGTATGAATATATGTACATTAGGGTGCCTCTGTTTATATGGAGGAAAAGTAAAATCAAAGTTTAGTTTTTTTGAGGAGACCATTTCTCAACATGGTTGTCCTGGCGTCAGTATTTGGTGAGCTCGCAAAGGAATCATATGGGGATTACCATCGAAAGGTCCACTACCCATATAAGCCATTCTAAGCTCCCCCAAATCTAACAAAACCTTAAGAAGGACCTTATTATCTTTTGATTCTGCTCAACAAATACTGAACCCAAAACAAACATTTTGAGAATTGTTATCTTGTAATTGAACTTTTAATTTAGTTGGGAACATCCACAATTTTGTTTGAGGGGGCCACTCTAATGAACATATATAATTCGAGTTGATTTGTTGATTACACTGATATATATTTTACACAAACTCCTGTCAAGTAATAACTAATCCCCTTAAGGATTAAAATATATTATTTAATATGCAGCAATCAATACGCAGCAATATCATCATCATCATAAAAATCATAAATTTATTGTAATGCAACTCGTTTCAAATATAGATATACATATTAATGTGTATAATAGCTTGTTGTAATGCCAACACAAACTGACAAATTGCATTTTATTTAATTAATAATCACTAAAACACTTGTTGTTTGATTGAAACTCCGCCTCAACAATAAAATTTTGCAAAATTTTAGTTTGTCATACAATCAACAATAATGACAAATCGAATGTATACAAACAATAGAAGAAATACAATCAATAATGAATATTTATTAAAAATAAAATCTCAAATCGATATAATAAATATGTATGTATGCAAATTTAACCAGCAATAATACTAGAGGAATTGTAATTACAATGCAGCAATGCTGGAAAGTAACAAATTATTTAGTAGACTTTTGTATTGGTCATACAAACAACTTCAAACATGATTTATTATTGTAGCACGACTACTAGTTAGTATGAAAAATAAACTAAAAATCTATAAAATACTTGAAATTCCTAATAAAGCAATCAGAATTGTAAATTCACAATTGCATACGAACGAGCAGAAATTGTGAAAAACAAGTGTGAAATAAAACAAACCGTAAAGCATAAAAGGAGTGAAAAATAGAAAAATAATACAAAAGAATAACGTTAAAAAAATTCAAATCGAAACATGAAAAAAGAAATTTTAATTGAGGCCGCTGCCTCAGTACTTGTTGCCTTGATATTGATGCCGATTTTTATTTTTGCGCAAAAACCACGACGCGATGAGAATGTAAACTTGACAATTTGATTATTTTACACTTTCGCGGAAAGCAAACAAAAACTAAATGTGTACAAAATACTGAAATATCTTTAAAAAAAAAACTATGGTTTATTTATCAGCAAGCCTTATTGAATGTCAAAAAACTATGACTTTTATATAACAATTAACTGTTTTTTACACTCCTCAAAACACATAGTTTTTCGTACGCCCAGCAACGATATATAGTGCAGCAAAAAATTTAGAGAACCTCTTTAGAAGTGAGCGGAGTTAGAAAAATACAAAAATTGTTTAATAACGATTAAAAATGAACAACAGTTGGTCAATTCACAAGGTCTCTTATCAGTCATATTGTCCTAATATATCACGACTCGGCGGCTAGACTTAACCGACTCTTAGGCATTCGACGTTGGTATTTGCTGGTTCATTACGATAACACAATAAACATAGCGTACTGAGAAGTATTAGTTTAGGACATTTTTGCTTGAAAAGCAATAAAAACCATTGTAAAATATTAGGACATTATGACAATAAGACATGATAAGCTACCTTGTGAATTGACCAAATATGTCTGAAATGTTGTAAAGTTTTAAACTCATTTGACTAGTTAAAATAATGTGGTAAACTTTTTTGTCATCATTTATATCTGTAAAGAATAATGTTAACATTAATATATAATAGGGTGGGTCAATTTTTTTCACGAAAAATAGTATAGCAGGAACGCATTCTACGGAAAATTCTATGAAATTTTCCTCAAGAAACCATAGGGGAATTTCTTGTCAATTTCCAATGGATTTTTTAAAGCAATATTGCGTTTTACGCATAAATAAACTTATTTTTTAAACCAATGCATAAATAGTACGGTTTCTTTATAAAATACTATGTAAAATCTTCTTCAAAGTTGGAAAATGATGAAAAAATAAAAACAAAAATATGTTTGCTGAAGAAATGCACACAAATTTTGTCAAAATACTTAAATTATTTATATACCATTGGAAAGGAAACAGTTTCTTCTTTTTAAATCCATTTAAAAAATTAAAATCGGTTGAGAATCAACTTACTTAATGGCTTATAAGTGCTTAATGGTATGAAAACCCGGTTTGATTTTGGAGGTGTTTTGCTAATTTCAAAAACATATTCTTATTGTACTCGATAAAGCCTATCAGAAAAATAGTATTACTTTCCAGGTATTTCTACTTTAGTTTTTTTTTTTTTTTCTCATAGTGTAATTGGAAAAAATATGGTATTGGAGATCCTTTAGTTTTAATAAAACTTTACTTGGAAAAAACTTTCTCATCGATTGTAGATGTTGGAGAAATCGAAAGTAAGGCATGCGAAAGACTATACAATTTCTCAGTTTAATTCACCATTATATCATTGGAGTCCTTTTTGAATTCTTTGGATTTAGAATACTTTTAATAGTTTCGTTAAGTTGTGATAAGAAACTGACATGTCTTCCTCCGACTCATTAGGACAAATTTCATCATAATGAACATTCTAGAAAAAATGTAATTTGCAAATTCCTTAGTTTCAGTTTTTGAGCTATACTTCAAAAACTATTGCTAGTTCATGAGTTAAGAAATAAAGTGTGTGTGTTTAAAATTGTATTTCCGCATAAAGTACAAAAAAAAAAGTAATTTCGGTTAATCAACATAAATTAATCGGTTTATTTGTATTTTGAAAATCGGCGATTTTAAATTAATCGAACAGTTAACTGACCAAAATTAATCGGTTAACCGATTAACGATTAATCTATTGTATATCATAGTATTTAATCATAGATGTGCACAATATATATTTTAGGAGTTACGTTAGGTTCCATGGGCAGCCGCTCCTCAAGCAGCTCACTTGGGTCCATTTAAATCTGATCCCATTGTGATACCCAAAGGGAAGACAGCAGGGTATTTACAATACTTCCGTTGCCTTCAGGTTAAACCAGCCAGATTCTCGGATGAAGGAGTAGATTCGTCTAAGATTCATCCTTGATAGCTCATCCAAGCATGATAGGAATGGAGATCCGAGGATGCGTTCCCTCAGGTTTGTCAGAGCCGGGCATTGGCAGAAAAGGTGATACACAGTCTCTTCCTCATCTTCATTATGGCAGCTTCTACAGTAGTCATTGTACCGTAGGCTCACTCTTCTAGCATGTGCCCCAATTAAACAGAGTCCTGTAATAAAGGAGACAATTAGCCTTATTTGCTCACGACGGTAATCTATAAGTAGATTCGTCCTGCGGGCATCATATACGGGCCAAGTCGACCTCGCTGTAGCACAGGAAGATTCATTAGTCCACCTGTTTTGTGCAGTCTCATATAGTTTCTGCTGAACAGCCATCTTGCGTTTAACAAGGGAAATACCAGAAAAGGGGTCGATGGTCTCCTCATTCATCATCGCACCCCTTTTCGCCAATTCATCTGCTATACAATTATCCTGATTTCCATCGAGTCCATATAAGCGATATCCTAGAATGTCCCGCTATCTCATTTAGGAATATCCGGTATACCTCGGTTAATCTAGATTTCGTGAGGACACCCGCTATTCCGTTAACGGCAGCCTTGCTATCAGTAAATATACATATATCACCAGATATTCGATAATACCTCAGCCATTTGGATACACGTTTAATGGCAGTAGTTTCCGCCTGAAGAGCAGTACTGAAGTTAAGTAGCCTAAAGTAGGATTTTATCCCAAAGTTTTCTATATAGAAACCTCCAGCGACCCTATTTCCCCTATGATGTCATAAGGATATACACTGACGGCATGTGTATATCCTTATGACATCATCATCATAAATCCTTATTCTGGATCATAATATGAAAATGCCTAACGAAAAAAAGTTTTGCGATGCAGTAATCAACATTACCATGTATGTGTCCATAGGAATTCAGTATCCTAGAATGTCCAAGGTCCTTACCAGACCACGAACGTCCAGCATTTAGCCTCACAGCAGAGTTGAGAGCCATTTGTATCACCATCAAATCCACTGGTAACCAGTTTAAGATAGTAAAAAGTGCCTTAGAGGAAGAGCGCCTGTAATCAGTATCGCGACAGTCCGTAGTACCCGTTCTACGGCCTTCCGGTGAGTAGCATTATTTAGGAGTTATAAGCATAAAAGGTTGTTAATAACACATATGCAAAAAACGTGTACGTGTAACCTTCAAGCTAAAAAGTAAACAACCCAACAGTTAAGCAAGTATCCAGCAGTTCTAGGAGACAGTCCCGAACTAGTGATTTTACCCATCATTTAGGGTGGGAACTAGTTACTTCAATAGCTACGTGACTAGTTATTTTAATACGTGGATGTCAATTGACATTTTTTGACTACAATGAGACTGTCTAATAGCTGGTCCAAAGTCGTCAACGCATTGGTTACACATACTGGTTAAACAGCGTCAATTACCTTACTAGCTACCTAACTGATAACTTGATCAGCTACATAACTAGTTATTTTAACATGTACGGGTGCTAATTGAACACAAATAGTCAGCTTAAAGACATATCATAGTCAGTCCAATAAACGATAGCTTGTAAACAAACCTTTCTTCGACAACTCTCCAATGGATTGCTTCTGGTGGGTAAAATAACTACTTTCTAAAGTGCAGTACAAAATAAACGTTTAAAGTGACTTCACTATAGGTTACTAAGAGACACTAAAGTGACTATTGACTTCATGCTATGTTACTTGGGATATCAGTATACTTAAGCAAAAATAAAAATTAACTGTATGAGAATTATATCAACACAATTTGTATAAAACCAGTTTGAACGAATTATCACACAACACGTTTAAAGTGACTACACTCCAGATTACTTAGAGACGCTTAAGTGACGATTGTCTTCACGCTAGATTACCTGGGATGTATAAAGTAACCAATTGTCTTCTCACTGCGCTACAAAGAGCACATACGTGCCAAATGACCAAAATATATAAATTGGAGTCAGCCAAGTGATAAGACATTTGTGACGATTACTGTCTGTAAGGGATACATTGACTGCATGCTTAATTGCTGGGTAGTCAATGTCCCTTATAGACAGTAATCGTTAGAAATGTCTTATCACTTGGCTGACTCCAATTTATATATATTGCTCATTTGACACGTTGTGCTCTTTGTAGTGCAGAGGGAAGACAATTGGTAACTTTACACATCCCAGGTAATCTAGCGTGAAGACAATTGTCACTCAAGAGTCTCTGTAATCTCTGTAATTCGTTCAAATGATTTTATACAAATTGTGTTGATATAATTCTCATACAGTTTATTTTTACTTAAGTATACTGATATCCTATGTAACATAGCATGAAGTCAATAGTCACTTTAGTGTCTCTTAGTAACCTATAGTGAACTCACTTTAAACGTTTATTTTGTACTACACTTTAGAAAGTAGTTTTTTAAAAGGAAGGTTTGTCTACAAGCAATCGTTTATTGCACACTCTATGATATGTCTCTTTAGCAGACTATTTGACGTCTTTTGCACCCATACATGCTAAAATAACTAGTAATGTAGCTGATCAAGTTACCAGACAGGTAGCTAGTAAGGTTACAGATGCTATTTAACCAGTATGTGAATCCAATGCGTTGACTACTTTGGACCAGCTATTAGACAGTCTTATTGTGCTTAGAACATTCACGTGCTAAAATGTAACTAGATATCACTCTAAATGATGGGTAAAATCACTAGTTCGGGAGACCCGTCTTGTTTTATAGAGAAACGCGCTAATCACTAAGTGACATAGCTGTTATTTGTACTGCTCCCTATTTGTAATTAAGAATTACATGCGGATCTACTCTCAATTTTTGCTTTTTTATCATTAGAAAGAATGAAAATACCAACGGCCACATTCAGCATTACATGTGGTCATCGAAGTGGTATATGTTAGATAATTTTATTTTACTTAAATTTACTTTCAAAAACTTTAGGCGAATATCTGACTATTGTTTGCTACTGAATACGCTGGCGAAATGTAGTGCAAATGATAACCATTTAGCTGCCACAGCGAACTAAGTAGTTTGTTGTACTAGTAGTAATATAACAACTGTAAGGTTTACAATTGGCACTTTACAAACTGCTGGTTAGTTAATTTCGAATATCTGGAGAACTATAAATGTAAAGGTATTTAATCTGTAAATAAATCAATTTATTATCGCCGTTTGAAGTTTAGCTAAAAACGAATTTATTCTTTATCACTATGTGAAGTGTAGCAAAAAAATAGCGAGATCGAAGCAAAAGCTGCCATTACAAAGAAAATGGTAATTTCGTGAATCTTTACGTTTTGTCTGAATCATTTATATTTTTACGATGTTTCGCTGTAATTGGGCGAGTTCGGCTTAGTAGGAATGACCCCTCCCGTATAAAGAAAATAATTATAATTGAAGAAATATAGTAGTTTGGTTAAAGCTTGGTATGAGTACATAAAATACATAAAAATGGGTCGTATCTCCTTTACCAAGTTAATTAGTTATTTTCATACCATCTATATTTACCAAAGCCGATGAGAGCTGAACAACTTATCTCCTCAGATTGCATTCATAAGCTGTATTTTCCAATATTTAGTCGTTAGCCGACCGAAAGCCGAATCATTTATCTCGTTGGATTGTACTCATTAGCCAGTCGTTACCAACAAGTTGTATTTAGCCGATGAGAGCTGTAGAAGTTATCTCATCAGATTATATAATATAAGGAGTGAAATCGTAAAATTCTTAACACACGTTTTTCATTAAAACTTTTAACCCACGTATTAAATGATTTTTATTTTATCAAGTTACCTTTGTAATACATGTCAGTTATTATGTTTAATGTCAATTTTATTCATTTGTTGTTAATCTGATTGAAATGAGTGACCAGAAAAAAGTGCGTACTAAAATTATGAAATATATTCAACTAAACCCAACTTGGTCCTACAAAAAGTTGGCCAAGCATTCAAAGGCCTGCCGTCAAACTGTTTCCAATGTTATTAAACAGTACCGAGAGAACTTGTCCGTTGATAGAAAACCTGGTTCATGTAGAAGGAATGGTCCACATGATGTTTCTGAAGCCAACAAAATAGAAAGCATTTTCAAAAGAGCTCCCAACACATCCGGTAGGAAAGCAGCCTGGTTACCTCAGTGCTTGGACTATTTGGTATGAAAAATTAAAGCCAATGCAGTTTCAAAAACATACAAGGCTCAAAGAGTTACTGACAGGAACGCTGCTAAAAATTTAGAGGCCAAAAACAGAGCACGAAAATTGAGGTAAAGTTTAATAAAAAAATATTCTTGCTGCATAATGGATGACGAAACGTATGTTCCGGCAGATTTTTTGCAACTTCCTTGTCAAAAATTTTATATTGCTGATGCTCGAGGGAATGTTGAAGAAAAGTTTAGAATCCAAAAGCAGACGAAATTTTCCAAAAAGCTCTTGGTATGGCAAGCAATATGCAGTTGCTGCAAAAGAAGCCAATAATTTGTTACAACGGGCTCTATAAATACCGAAATTTACATCAAGGATGTTTTCATTCATAAGACTTCTTAATGTGTCCACTTATTTTTGGCCTGATTTGGCATCTGTCACTATGGTAAGAAAGGCAATTCCTCCAAAATGCCTGGAGCTGAGTCCAGTGGATAGATATTGGGCTCTTGTTAAAAGAGAATTGAAGAGCACAAAAAAGGTGTCCAAAAGTGTGGTAGATTTTAAACGGAGATGGACTACCTCTTCTCGCAAACTGACAAAATTATAGAAAGCACTATAAAAACGTTATGGAAGGGTTTCCGAAAATGGTTAAAAATTTCATCACTAGTGATTAAAACTATACAATTTTTTTTTTTAGTAAATTATAATAATTTCAATCAAATTAAAACTGTAAGTTTAGTGGTTTCGTTTTTATTAACATATATGTATGTTAAGAATTTTTCGATCTCACTCCTTATATAATGATAAGTCGTTAGCCGACCAAGAGCCGAAGCATTGATCTCGACGAATCCTTTTATCCTTTTATTGGGTAACTATAGATAAACACACCCGAACTCATCAAAACAAAATAAATGAGTTTATTGTTACAATTTTCAGGATGTTATATTGGAAAAAGAACGATGAATCAGTAGCAATAGATAAAAAATTCAAAAAAAGGTGTTAGTAGCTAAGAATAAATTTATAAAATAATTCCCGATACTTTAAAACCGATGTTTCATAAACGATATTATCCATAAGAAAACATAAATTTTTAATTCCTACAAAAATCTTAAAACCCCTTTAAAAAAAACGTATTTCTCTTTAGCTGAAAATAAGTATATATTAAGAAAATTGTTTGTCATTTCAAAAACACATTCCTTCTAACCCACAAGCAGAGAATAAACTGGAAACCTTTTCGTGTTTTTATTTTGTTGACTGTTGAACATAGACTTGAGGGTGTTATTTTCGTTTTTCATTTTGCTCAATTGATACTTGTACTTAAATAAAATGAAGCCAGTGGCCAATATTGATTTCAATCTTAATTAACTTTTACACATTTGCAAGTATTTTTATTTTTATTCTATTTTTTTTTTTTTCCTCTTTACTACCAAAACTTAATACCTACAGATACAATATGATTTTGGTTTTTGTAGGAGGTGTGTATTCTGTGAACTGTCCACAATTTGAGGTTTCTGCTAAATAAAATGAAAGCAAGATTTTCAATATTTTGTATCTGCATTTATTAGTTTCTCATTTGTTGTATTCATTAAGTGTATGGTTTGTGTCTGTATTTAATATCTTTTTGAAATTTGTTTCTATTTTAGTATCCACCCCCAGATTTCTTAAAAAGATTCAGCATCATTCATGATGTTTGTGTGGAAAAGACAGGAGCAACAGAAGGTATGGGGAAATTATGTGTATTTTGCTGCTTTAAAAAAATTTCAGTTGAATGTTTAATTAATTTCTTTAAATTAAAAACATTTCTTTTGTTTTGTTTTTTTTTCGGATTTATGTGTATTTAATTCATGTAGCTGCTATTAAGGAATTCAGTGATGGTGATATACATGAGGATCCCGCCTTGAAATGTTATATGAACTGTATTTTCCATGAAGTGAATGCTGTCGATGACGATGGCGAAGTGCACTACGACAAAATGAAACGTTTAATACCAGACAATTTAAAGGAATTTATTCAGCCCATTGTGGATGCTTGTGAATCTCACATACCCGAAGGCGGTACTCAATGTGATAGAGCCTGGTCATGGCATGTCTGTTTCAAAAAAACTGATCCTGTGGTAAGCAAATAGCCAACACAGATATTTAAAGTCATTCATGTTGAAATAAACATAAAATTTTTTTTTTTAATTCTTTTTTTCCCTTTAGCATTACTTTTTAGTTTGAAGATATTCTTTTGTTTTATATACATATTTAACAAAATTATTTAGCATGGGCCTGGTAATAAATGTACATATTCGTATAAATAAAAAATAGATTTAAGATAAAGTTTTACAGAAATTTAACTATGTATTTGTTTGGTAAATGGTAGAAAATAATAAATATATATGAACGTACTTGCAAAACATAAGAATTTAAACCTACTTTAGTAATTTTAGTATACACAGCTTTAAGTTGAACACATATAACACACAAGTACATATTCATGCATGTGTTGGAAATACCGATGTTTGCAATTTTCTGAGCTCTTATTTGAGTTTCATGACCTGATTTTTCTCGATTTTTATTTTAAATAATCTACAAAAACTCTTCTATTTAAAATAGTCATAATTAGTTTTAATTTAAAAACATTGGGACATTTTTGCACTTTAGAAATGTCTGAAATTTTAAGGGTGTTGGAAAACTCCATAATCATCTGGATGTGACAGTTGAATGATGGAACAGTTAAGAAGAACTATCTTTTTAAAAAAATAATCTCTGATGTTACATTTTATGAAATGAGCGGAAAATAGAAAAAACGCAAAAAAAAATTACTCAAAAAAATTACACATATAAGGGGCATTATTACAACTTGCCTTTATGTTCGTAATAGTAAAAGTTAACTTTAAAGCTAACTATTTCTATTACATAAAGTAACCTTTTACTATTACGAACAAAAAGGCTAGTTGTAATATTGGCCCTAATTTTTGTTTTTGTTTTCACATAGTTTTATTTTACTAATACATTTGACATGAGAGTTTCCGATATATGTGTATTAATCGATGGTCCAAAGTGTTTTTTTACTTGACCATAAACATACCTGTTTAGCGGAAAGGGTGTACCTTTGGTACCAGCAATAATCAAATACAAAATTTTACGTTTGGTATGATCGATTCGAGCTGTATCAACATTCATACGCCCCTGCACAACCAGTAATAAAGTGAAAGATATATGGTACGTATGAGTGATAATAGATAAAATGTTATTTCAAATTCAGATATTCTTACAAATGTTAAAAATAATCTAAATTTGTTTGATATATGGAGCATTTCATGTCAAGTGAATCAACCTTTGAAATCGGTCTTCCGATTGGAATGAAATTTGCACCATAGTTAGTTCTATTGGAATTTTCTGAGTTGAGGGGGTCAAAATTTTACATTTTGGCCAAGTAGTTGTTTTTTCTCATCCATGTAACTTATTACCTATTGTTCTTAGCAAAATGTGTCCCAAATAGTTTAGATAGCTATTTCTTCAATCTTTCGAAAAAAAATTTTAAAATAGAAAATAAAAAATGTTTGCAATTTTTTTTCCAAAATTAAAAACTTTTTTGACTTTTTTTCAAAATGGGCACTTTTTTCAAAATGGTAGATATTTTCCTTGAAAACCTTTTTGGTCGCTTAGTGGGATGCGAGTGGGATATCTATCAAAATAAATGTTTTGTATGTCCATTCCTTTAAGAGGTTTTTGGTCACTTAGTAGGATGCTAGTGGGATATCTATAAAATACATATTTTGTAACTCAAGACATACAATTTTTGAATTTTTTTTTTTTTGCAAAATCTAATTTTTTTTTTTCCAAAATGGGCACCTTTTTCAAATTTTTTTTTTTTTTTTTTTGCTCAAAAGAAAGCTTAGGTCCATTGCTTTAAGGGTCTTTTGGTCGCTTAGTGGGATGCGAATCGGAAGACATCGATTTCAAAAGTTGGTACACTTGACATGAAATGCCCCATATATAAAGAATATATTTTTTTAAATATATCCCTTACTTACATCGACACAAAAGAATGCTGATGAGGGGGTAATGGCTAACCCCGAAAATGCATTCCATTCTGCCGTGTGTCTAAATATAACTTTTTCAGTATTCTTTAAAATTATGAAAATTTAATAAAATAAAATTGTATTTCTAAAGAAATCAATTTAATGAACTTGAGCCTGAATAATTAATAATAATATAATATCCCTAAATTTCAATTATCATGGTCGCATTCCCAATATTATAAGCCGTTTTTATACTCTTCACCTTAACTATTTGTAATTTCCAAAATATAATTTTCCAACCTATAAGGTATATATATTCAGGATTCTTATAGAAAGCGGTGTCGATTAAGTCATGTCCGCCTGTCTGTCTGTTGAAATCAATTTTCTGAAGACTCCAAATAACTTACAAACTTGAATCATACATCAATATATCGGGAATTCTTCCGGCTCGATTGGTATTTAAAATCGACCCACAAATGGCTGAGATATAAGGAAAAACCGGGCCAACCTCGATTTTTGGCTAATTTTTGATCTATATCTGGATTACTAAGTCATTAATATAGACAATATGTATATCTAATGATAGATATTTCAAAGTCCATAGCAACGATCTATATAAGGCTAACGTAATATGGATATACATGGGTCAAAGTCGGAAAAAAATTTTAACCCGAATTTTTTTTTACCCAAATTTTTTCTCACTATTAAATTTAAACAAAAAAAAAAAATAGAAAAAAATTTTAAAAAAAAAAAAAACTATTTCGAAAAAAAAAATTTTGAAAAGAAACTTTTATTTTTTAAATTTTGAAAAACTATTTTAAGAGAACATTTTTTTTTTAATTTTGAAAATCAATTTTGAAAAAAAAAAATAATTTTGTTAACCTAAAAATATTTACAATTTTTATATTAAAGTATAATTTGGTGAAGGGTATATAAGATTCGCCATAGCCGAATATAGCTCTCTTACTTGTTGAGATATCTTTTATCAAAGACGATTTTCTATGCTACATCCTGTTTTACTGAGAAACGGATTTCAAGAAAAAATATTAAAATGTAATGAGTAGAAGCATGAGCTTTAATATGACAGTTTTACTTTAGGTATTTTGAACGCATCAATTAAAAATATGAATTTTGAACCTACATTAAAACCAAACTAAATCGAATTTAGAAATTCTGGCGAACACTGAAAAAAACTGATTTTGTCATTCCGCTTATAACATATCGAAATATTCGTCGCAGACCCGCAGAAGTAGGTTACTTGTCCGTCGGTATGTCCGTCTGGCTGTTGAAAACATGATTGGGCCCAAACGAAAAGTGTTAAAGTCAACATTTTATACAAATACTCTCTGTTGGTAAAGTTTATTTGGTATTAAAAATGTGCAATATCGGTTCATGATTTCACATAGCCCCCATACAAATGTCCCCTGGAATACTGTTTGAGCATGCGGCAATGCTGATAAAATAGTGAACAATTTAGTTTTAAGTATTCAGAAATTATACTGTAAAGCAGGGGTACTCATAAGTTCCTTATGGAAGAGCAAACACCAATACATTTAAAGAAAAACTAATTTTTATTCAATATTTTTAGTTGTAAAAACCACACATACAAAGAACAATGAAAAAAAATACACAATTGTTTAAACGATACCATACAATAAACAAAAACAAAATCTACACTGATGATCGCTGTCGACAATGTTTACCAGCAAAGCATTCGAAAGTATTGTTGCTTAGCCTATAGCTAAGTGCATTTACAAAAACAAATGAGCACCAATAGTATGTAAAGTAAGGCGAAAATCTGGCAACATTAGTTAAAGGAATTTACCGAATCAGATAAAATTTTGTTATTTGTTCAATGTATTTTCCTTTGGAAACAGTCCATGTAACCGGTATGTGAATCCAACGCATTGACAACTTTGAACCGGCTAGCGATAAGACAATTATCACTAAAGTGTCTCCAAGTAATCTAGAGTGTAGTCACGTTTATTTCGTTATGCACTTTTTTGTGAGTATTTCGTACAAACTGGTTTTACACAAATTGTGTAGATGTAATTCTCATACAGTTTATATTCTTTTTTGCTTAAGTATACTGACATGCCACCTATCGTGAAATCAATTATCACTTTAGTGTCTCTAAGTAACCTATAGTGAAATCACTTTAAACGTTTATTTTGTACTGTACCGAAAGTAGTTATTTTATCCACCAGAAGTAATATATTTGAGAGTTTTCGGAGGAAGGTTTGTTTACAAGCAATCACTTATTGGACTGTCTATGAGATGTTTTTTTAACTGACTATTTGAGGTCAATTAGCTCCCGTACATGTTTAAATATCTAGTTATGTAGCTGATCCAGTATGTGAATCAAACGCATTGACTACTTTGGACCAGCTATCGGACAGTCTCATTGTAATCCAAAAACGTCATAGGACCTGCACTTGTTAAAATAACCAGTCACGTAGCTAGTTATGTAACTAGTTGTCAGCCTATATGCTCAGTAAAATGAGTAGTTTGGTACACTCTCTTAGAATTGCTTTAATGTTTATCCAAATGAGATTTATATCAACTCATCGTAAAAACACACATGCAAACAAAATTAATCAATCCCAGCAGTTATGCAAATAGTTAATGTATCGCTTATAAACAGTACTTGTCACTAATGGTCTGATCACTTGGCTGAATCCAATTTATATATATTGGGTCATTTGACATGTACGTGCTCTATGTAGTGCAGAAAGAAATCAATTGGTTACTTTATTCATCCCAATTAGACAATTGTCTCATATGTAAGTAAGACAATAACAACAAACGCCCTTGTTGCTTGGTTTGTTGTTTTATCCCAAGTGTCGGTATTAATAAAAAACAAACAAATTTCAAAATAATGAAAAACAGTTTTGAGTCATATCCAATCTATGACTATATACTAGGCATGTCTTAACGCCATCGTAAACCTCATTTAAGCTTTTTAGGCATTGCATTACCAACTGAATAGAATAGAAGAAATTTTATGCACATTGAATGATGAATATTTTTCGAACAACAGCGACATCAAAAAACTTTTAATTAAACAATGTATTCTTCCTACATCTTTTTTGCTGCTACGTTTTTTCAACATGTACTTAGTTTTTTGTTAATGCGAGTACTATTAACAAAATGGATGAAGACTGAACTACTTGAAAAATACCCTACAACACAACAGCATTAGTCTGTTTATATATATATACAATAAAATCTTTTTGAATTTGTAGTTTTGTATCTTTTAAATTGTTAAAGGCAAATTAACAAATATGAGCTACAAAAAATAATATATATGTATAAGTAAAATTTGTATCCTTATAACTGAAATTCTTTACAAATTACTCTACAACATTAGTTTTCAATTTCTTTAGTATTTTTATTTGTAACAGATGACAGCCCAGACCGACAATCAAATAACATTTAGTCAACTTAAGCTATTTGGTCTTCCTGGATTGTAGCAAAACCCTGGCAACATATAACTTCCCACACCCCCCTCCTGACCACAGTATGGCGTATGGAATTAAAATGTTTCGGAAATGGAAGCTAGTAAAATATTTTGTAAACACTAACATTTCTTTTTATGGATGGGTGGTGTTGCTGTTGGCTCAGTAAAGTTCATTAGTTGCCCAAAAGTCCATTTTTTGTTTCATTCATTTACAGCCTCTGCACGAATTTGCTGGTAGGCTTCATTTTCAAAAAAAAAAAGAACCAAGAAGCAGATGAAGAAATAAACAAGAGAAAAAACAACATTAGAGACGCATTTAAATTAAATTTAATTATACAATTTTTTTTTTTTAGTTTTTTTGTTTTTCTGCGTTAAAATCTAAACAGTAAGAACCGAAACAAAATAAACTTAACTTATATTCAAAAAAGTTGTGAAAATGTTGTTGCGAATACGTAAATGAAATATAAGGCATGTGGTAATAAAAACTTTAGTCTACCTCCCCCACTCCCACTCTAACGCCCCGTACTCTAAACAACTTTTTAAAATCACAACAGCACTATTTAAAAACAAAATGGAAAAAAGATATCCACGAATATGTGTACTGATACTGCTGCTGTACGGAATGCAAACAGAAAAAGTTTTAATAGGGGAAGTAAAATGACAGTAAAACTAAATCCCCAACAAACTACATTCAAATTCTACTTGAAAATGAAGATGCAAGAGATAGTAACAACAGCAGTAGCTGTAGTAATAGCAAAGAGTTTGTCAATAAGAGATGTTAGAAAATCAATAAAACTGAATTCAAATGACTATATGAACATTTTTAAACGTTGTTTAATGTTTGTTCTCAATTCTCATTTTAAAATTTAAATTTAATTTTTATACCCTATATCTTTTCCTAAAATATGACTTAATCGGTCATAAATGTTTAATTTATAATGATATCTACACAATTAAGTTATATATATACATATATACGGAAGACATGTCACTTAACTTATGACGATCGGTCAATAATAAATCATAGCTCCCATATAAGGCATGCACAAATATATTTGTATATGCACACAAATCATGCTGTGGTTTCTGTGTTTATAAATTTAAAAAATTACTGACATTAATGCTAACCATTTAGGGTTACTAATATTTCTCCTCTTAAAAATTAAATTTTTTTCAAAATTGTTTTTTTTATTTAAAAAAAAAAAAAAAATTTAAATTTATTAATGAAAAAAAATTTATGACAAAAAAATTTTTTTGGTAAAAAAAAATTTGGGTTAAAAAATATTTTTCCCGATTTTGACCCATTGTAGGTACAAATTACTATAGCCTTATATTCATCGTTGCAATGGACTTTAACAACCGAGCCGGAAGAATTCCCGATATATTGAAGTATCAATTATGTTAGTAAGTTATTTGGGGGCTACGGAAAGTTGATTTTAACATACAGATGGACATGGCTATATCGACTTCGCTATCTATAACAATCCAGAATATATATACTTTGTAGAGTCGCAAATTAAAAATGTAGAAATTACAAACTAAATGACAAACTTATATATAACCTTGCCACTCATGGTGAAGGGTATGAAAATGCGGGGAAAGTGTGTTCCAAAAACTGAGTTTTATTTAGAAAAGTGCATATTGTGACGTTATTTACATAGTCATAGTAAAAACTCGTGGTATGTATTCAAACAACTACATAAATATGAAGCCTTTTCGAGGATCGGTGCTTTTTGACTCAAACCTAAAATTTTGTTTCAAAATCAAGTTTAGGGCTGGGAAGGACAATGTCCGCTTAGGTGAGCCAAATTTTACATTACACGCTTTTGCATTAAGTTCTTCATCCAGATAATATAAAAATGCTATATAGTCCCGAATTATCCAAAGTGGAAACATGTAAAAAGATGTTAGAATTTTGGATGCATGTAACTTTTTATAGTGACGAGTTCACTGTTATCGTGATTGTTTTATTTTCTTTAGAATTTTATCGCATATATACATAATATTTTAGGCCCGTTATATCTAAAAACAGAAAAAAAGATTGAGCCAAATTAAAACAAGTAAGAAAGTATGGTCGGTCAAGCCCGACCATATAATACCCTACACTAAGTAAATGAGCAAAAACATTTTTCTTTCAAAATTTCAATAATTTATATTCGTGAACGATTTTCGGAAGTGGGCCTTACATGGGAGCTATGACCAATATTGGACCGATCACCATGAAATTAAGTAGTGTGATTAATGTCTGCATGAAAGTTATTTATGTTGCATTTTATGTGTATACCAACATTTTTAAGAGATTTATGCTCGTTAAAGTGATTATCGGAAGCAGGCCTTATATGGGAGCTATGACCAATTATGGACTGATCACCATGAAATTAAGTGGTGTGATTAATATCTGTATGAAAGTTGTTTATGTTGCATTTTATGTGTATACCAACATTTTTAAGAGATTTATGCTCGTTAAAGTGATTATCGGAAGCAGGCCTTATATGGGACCTATGACTAATTATGGACCGATCATAATAAAATTTGGCGACATGAATTTCGTATATATAAAACTTATTTGGAGAAAAACTTGTGTAGATACCTATATAAATTAAACATTTATGACCGATAAAGTCCAATTTCGGGAGGACATTTGTATGGGGGCTAGGTGAAATAATGAACCGATTTCAGCCAGTTTCAATAGGCTTGGTCCTTGGGCAGAAAAAATGATATGTACTAAATTTTATCGAAATATCTTCAAGATTGCGACCTTTACTCTGCGCACAAGGTTTACATGGACAACCAGCCAGACGGACGAACGGACGGACGGGCATCGTTTAGTCGACTCAGAAAGTGATTCTGAGTCGATCGGTATACTTTAAGGTGGGTGCTAGACTAATATTTTTGGGCGTTACAAACATCTGCACAAATCCAATATACCCTCCCCACTATGGTGGTGTAGGGTATAAAAATTAAAAAAATCAACTTAAATATCTGTTGAACTTGCTTTTTGTAGACCTTCTCGAGGTCTATCTATATTAAATATTCAACTAATTTGTATCATAAGTGCTCATTTGGATCATAAATGGATTTCAGGCGATTTTTTTTTTTCTAAGGTGAGACTTTGAGGACCCTCCCATTGATCCCTATTCCGCCTACGAAGCTGAACAACTGTAAGTCAATTAGAAAACACTTCAGCCGAGTAAATAATACAGCACAACATAGAAGTATGTACCTGATCATACAACAAAAAATCTTCGTTTTCGAGTCAAAAAATAGTAAAAACCGACAATTATCACGGTACAAATTGATCTTTGTGAGTTATTTAGTGTGCCTAGACACGTTCTGATTACATTGATATCTTTACAAGAGTTGTTCAGCTTTACCGTAGCTACAATTTGCTAAATATTGTTAGTGAAAAATTAGGAGTTCATGTAAGTTATTCTAAAAAAAAAGTGAAAAAAATTGACGTCCTATTTATTTAAAAAAGTACACGAAAAAGCTGTTTTTTAATTTAAACTAAATTTGTTTGTTGAACTGAAGCGGTATTACTAAGTCTGAATAAGCTGTTGGTCAAAAACTGATGATACATTTTTTTGAGGTCCCACCGAAATTTTTTGAGGTCCATAAAAACAAATTGGTCACTAAAATCGCCAAACTGACTACAGGGGCTTACTATCCTTTGGTAGTAGAGTCGAATCTATACTGTCATAACCGTGTGTTTTTCCAAAAGTCTTTATTTGTTGCATAGTGTTTTTATAAAACAATTATGAATGTTCAAGTAATTTGTTGAGGAGGACCTTGTACAATTTCAGAGTATAATTTCAAAGTACTCAGAAATAATTTCTGCAAAATTTTATCATAATTAATCAACATATTTATGACAGCTCAAACAGTATACCGGGGTAATTTATTTGGGTGCTAATTGAAATCATGGATCGTTATTGCCCATTTTCAATACGAAACAAACCTTATCGACAGAGAACCAGCTAGCTCCTTTCAACAGACAGATAAGGACGGACATAGCTAGATCGTCTTAGAATCTTATGCAGACCCAGTATGTATAGTTATATGGCTGTGCAACAATGAAAAAATCAATGGTGAATATAAAAAAAAAAATTGCTGACAGTATTTTGCTTTAGTTAAAAATACAGTAACACTGTCAACACTTCCAACAGATTTTTACAAATCCTTTTGTGTTTCAAAAGTAAAACAAACACAAGAAACAATTTTAAAATAAGATCATATTTTTTAAAATGATCATAAGGTATGCGTAATGAAATTGCAACAAAAATTTGACACTGGCCAAAGAAAAAGTACATGATCTATTTGTGTTTTAGGACTTTGAATTACGTTATGTTTTGCCTTAATACTTTAAAACCCCATTTGAAAATCTGGCTTTTAGTTATTTCAAAATGTTAACAAAAAAAGAACTACCTTGAAAAAAAATTTGTAATTTTTTCCATATTTTATCTATTTTCATCGGGAACAATTTATTATATTTCACATCAAGTGGCAGAAAATAGCAGAGAAATGGACTTTTTTGGAAGTGAATAATCCTATTATTGATAAGATGTACAAAGTAGAACATAATCTTTTTTCTAAAAGTGAAAAAAATGTCCAAATGTTTTTAAACTAAAACTAATTTGAGAGTTTTTGGACCTTTTTAAATAGAATAGTTCTTGTAGGTTATTTAAAATAAAAAGCGAGAAAAATAAGACAATGAAACTCAAATAAGAGTTCAGATAATTGCAAACATCGGTATTTCCAACACCTGTATATTAATTTCTTCAAAATAAAAGTACATGAATATTATAAATTGTATGCTCACATTTAATCAATACAATGGGCTATTTTGTATAGGTTTTATATGTTATTTGTTTTAACGTTGGAAACAAATATAGCATTTTCTGGTTTGTTACAATTTCATTCCGCATACGTTATTTATGTATTTTGACGTTGTAATCTATGCACTCCAACAAAACAGAATGGCTATTTGCATATTTGTTTCCTTGAATTTTGTATCAATGTGTTATAAAATTTGTAATAAATACTTTAACATATGCTCATATTTTTAATGTCAATTATATTTTTAATGTCAATTAAGCAATATTTTTTTTAAACTACCAACTTTAAACCAACATAACTTTGCGTGCAATTAAGAAAAAATTATTAATTATTAAATAATAATCTATTCAGACTTGGAATGGATGCAAGAATCCAAGTGATTTATTTTTAATAAGACTACGTTTTTTTTCTCCATTTATCAGTACTTGCAAATTGGTGAGTTTTCTTGTGGCAAATAGTTGAATAGGTTTAAAAAATATATTTTTTCTTAAAATATTTTTTTTTTTTTCTAAAATATATTAATAGCATAAACTTACTTTCCATGAATAAATTAACACCATATACGAACAATAACCTGTGCTTACCCCACAATCAACACAAACATTTTCTGTGGTTATTCAAACTTACGAAATTAGACCTAGAATGCGCTAGTTGTAAATCCTTACGAAGGACACTCATTCATTCATTCATTCGCTATTCATTAAGAAGAGCATTGAAATAAGTATCATTCTGTTGGTAAGACTGTATGTAGCAATGAAAGTTAATTTTATACAATTTCTTGTACAAACCCTACATATTCTTTTTTACACCCCAATATTAAATGTACTAGTTACTAAATAAACACATGCAAAACTCAAAATTTTTGTAAATAACTACAACAACTGAAGACTAAAATGAATCCAAGTGTTTAAATTATTATAATTAGTTTATAACAAGGAACTTACCAAGAATAGTAGTTATTTGAAACTATATAATATGTGGAAGGAATGCTCTACAACTTGGGAATAAAACAAACATAGCCTGAATTAGTATAAAGAGAACTTATCGAATTTCTTAACAACTGGGAATTATTGTCAGTGTATGAATGATTGTATATGAGACAATTCAAAAATTTCTGGAAATCATTGAAAATGAATGTGTTGTATTTCTTTTTTGTTTCGAAAAGAAAAAATCATAGAAACAAATATCAGAAAAAAACAAATTAGAGTGCTATATTCGGCTATGCCGAATCTTAAATACCCTCCACCTAAATTAGACGAAAATTATAAAAACTACATTGGTATAAACACTCTAATATCCATATTCAGTGTTTGTTATTGGGACTCAGCTCCGATTATGAAGATTGGTAGAATGTTATTGTATGTACAGTAGTTTATAGTCTACAAATACAGTTGCACAATTTTTGTGGACTATAAGCGAATTAGGACTATAACCGAATTTATTTTTAAGCCACTTTATGGATTATAGATGAATCCTTATATAATACACATTTTGGACTATATACAAATTATGTACTTTCTGCAATAAAACCACTTTTTTTAAACAAAGTAAAAGTTTATATAAAATATAGTAGTATAGTAGTATTTTATATATTATTAGAAAAACTAGTTTATGCAGAAGATATTTTATTTCAAATATATAAAAATGTTATATAATTCAGCAATTTATAATTGCAATAACTACATACTCCTACCATTTCCAACAGAGTCTATAATTTTCTAATAGGAATAAAATGTACTATTTAATAATTTATATACTTAATAATTGGTTAACATTACCGATTGGTTCAACATTTTCCTTATTCACCACAAGTGAAGTAAAAGAGTATAAAAAAGGGTAAACAAATATATTTAGTCAAACTTCAAAAGTATATTTTTGTTCTGTTCTAATGAATTTTCCGGATGTGAGCCTCTATATATAATTATGAACCCATAGTCACCAAATCTACTTGAGACTTATATCTGTTACATTTTTTACCGATATGAGTGTATATATGCGTTAATGTATTTTTCGGATATGCGACTTATTTGGAAGATATAATTAAATATTTTAACGTAATTTCTATGTATTTGAGGCCTATTTTGCTTGATATTTTTCTCCATAACATTATTTACAAGAGTTTTATGGTTATTATAGTGATTATCGGAAATGGAGCTAATATGGGTGCTATGGTCAAATGTGAACCGATATTTACAAAACCCAGTAGTTAATGTTTGGATACAATATATTGATGTGTATACAATTTTAGTTCGATATCCATATATTTAAAATATTTATAGAGGTTAATGTGTTTTTCGGAAGTGGTCCATATATGAGAGTTACGACCAATTATCGGCCGATCTTCATAAAATTTAACACATCGATGTTATTACACATGATAAACATTTATTTAAAATTTTAACATGATAGAGCCTTTTATAAGGGATTTATAAGTATTTAAGTGATTTTCAGAAATGGACCTTATATGGGAGCTATCGTCAAATTTGGACCGATATTCACACAATCTAATAGTATCAATTGTGCATAAATACTACCGATCTCTGTAAAATTTTAAATCGATAACGATATTTTTCAGATATTTATGAAAAAATATGTTTTTTTTTTTTTGTAAGTGGTCCTTATATGGAAGCTATAAGCAATTATGGGTCGATCATCATAAAGTTCGCTTCAGTGATTTTTATGTCCATGGGGATTATGCAAGTTGAATTTCAACCTGATAGCGACATTCATACGATATTTATGTGTATTTAAGTAATTTTCGGAAGTAAACTTTATATGGGGGCTATGGTGAAATAGTGCTATGTCCACAAAAAAAATTGGTCTCGCGATTTCTGTTTGCACGAAACATAGTTGTGCTGAATTTTGTATGGATACTGCAATTCTATGGGTATTTATATACCATAGCACCATATTTCGAGAAGAAATTTGTATGGGGCTAGGAGAAATTATGGACCAATTCTTTCCATTTTTAACAGAATTTGTCCTTTTATCATATAAATAATGAGTGCAAAATTTCATGGTATTCTCTGCAATGAATTTACCCAAAGTCACAAAAATTATGTGAAAATTATCAAAATTTGTGGAGGTTGTCTTACATTTTGATCCATAACCCTGGTTCTACCAATTCGATTTTGGTAATTTTCAATAACAAACTGCTTAGAGAAATTATAAACATTTTGGTATACATTTCATTAATTTTGCTTATGTATTTTGGACGTGAGAGTGTTTTATACAGACAGACAGACGGACATGCTCAATCGACTTAGAATTTCATAAGGATCAATAATATATAAACTTGTATGTACCCTCTTTCACCACTTGTGGTGGTGGAGGGTATAAAAATAACCAGAATGATTCAGTTTATTTAATTATAAAAAATATTAAAATTAGAACCATTCATATTGACTGTATTTATCGTGATTTTAAAATTTGAGTTTCATTTTTATCCCATTAAGGGTTAATTTAAATTTAAGTGCTGTTATTATAAATACTGGACTTCATGTTATATTTTTCTTTAGTTTCATCAAAAGCCCTAAAATAAATAACAATTCGCAATCTTTAAATTATATATTTCAAATATTGAAAAATTTGACATTTGACCTTTACGATTTACTGTTTAACCTTTTCTAATTTTAGTAAAACTTTTAGAGTATATTCAGAATTATCTAAACTAAGATATTCTGGATAGGTTTTACAAAAAATTCATAACACTAAGGAAATTCAGCTCATTCGCCAAAATATGTTTTTCTCGATAATTTCAAAATTTAAATCACAGGTACGGAAAAACTTTAAGAGATATTTTTATAATTTTTTCATATTTTTATTCCCTATTATATTCTCAATAAATCCCAATCAGATGATCAAAAAATTCTGAAATTTGTTTAACAAAATTTGTAAAAATTTTAAAATAGATTTTTGAAACTGCCATTAAAAAATATAATTTTTTTGGTCATACCTGCGAATAGGTTAACGGTATGCAAGTAAATATGGATATACCTTAAGCAATAATGGACTTATATTTTAATATTTTTAAAATATGTTAATTTTGTTCCTACATTTCTTGTTCTAGTGGCCTGAAACATGTTAATGGCCTGGGAATTTTTAATAACTTTAAAATGTTTTGACCAATTTCTGTTTTTTATGTCTCATTAGAACGACACTTAGGTATACATTTCTATTCTTTTAAATTAAATTGCAAAAGTAATTTTTTCATGCAAAATTTTTACAAAAACTGAAAAAGTTGCATTTTTTCCCCAATTTACCTTAAATTTGTTCAGGATGATTTTTTAATAATGTTCACCAATCTAGGGGGTAAGACTGTCAAAAATCCAACTTTTGTTTATTAAGGGCCACCCTAATGTATACATAAGGAATAAATTATTGAGTTGTAAGTCAAACTTGCGCATTTTCTAAAAAACGTGAATCTTAGTAGCACTGGAATATTCTTCATCTATGCGAAGATAGAAGAATTTTACTTTCAACTGTTCGCTGTTAAAAAAATCTTAATGGATAATTTTATTATTTGGCTGAACAAACTAGTTATTTTTGTGCGGGATTAAAAAAATTCGTAGTTCTCTAAATCGTACTTATCTTTGGCTATAAAATATGTATTTAAAAATAAAAAATCATATATATAGTTAATGTGACTATAATATTGTTAAAAATGTTGAAATGGTTGCAGTAACCATGCACAAATGTTGAAATGGTTACAGTAACAATGCCCAACTATATTTTTTTTCTGCGTGTAGGAAGGGGAGGTGCTATATCTATAGAACTACAATAGTTATGCACAATAAAGTTTGCTGTGGGTAACTCTTAAAACAAACTACACCAAAATCGGAAAGGTATACGAGGGTGGAATCGGGTTCCCCCATACAAATGAATTATTAATTCTCCTATATCTATAGAACTACATCAGTGAGACACACTAAATTTATACATGTTATTGGAAAAAAAGACAACCATAATGTTTTGAGATGATATCATTATATTAGCTAGTAATGGAAGGGTGAATAATAGAGATCTTTCCCAACACCTGCCACTAAAAGACTTAATTTTTAATATGATAAAAAATTGACATGATATTTGATTTTGGAAAATTTATCAAAGACACTAAGTATGTCTGAATAAGTGGTATGGGCACATTTACGTGTTCTTTTTCATATATGATATAAGGACTGAAATCGAAAAATTCTTAACATACGTATATGTTACTAAAAATGAAACCACTAAACTTACAGTTTTGAATCTTTTTTTATTTGATTGAAGTTATTATTACAATTTACAAAAAATAATATTTTTATAGTACTAATCAATAGTGATGAATTTATGAAAATTTTCCGGAAACCCTTCTAATAAAGTTTTTGTTGAGTTTCTGTTACTTTGTTCGAACAGGTTGTCCATCTTCGTTTAAAATCTACCACACTTTTGGACACCATTTTTTGTGCTCTTCAATTCTCTTTTAACAAGAACCCAATATCTTTCCACTGGCCGTAGCTCCAGGCATTTTGGAGAATTTGCCTCTCTTGCTACAAATACCACATTATTGTTCTTGTACCACTCAAGACCTTGCTTACCATAGTGACAGGATGCCAAATCAGGTCAATGATAAGTAGACGCATTAATAAGTCTTTTAAATGGAAGCACCCTCTTTTGTAAACATTCATTGATGTAAATTTCGGTATTTATAGAGCCCTTTGTAACAAATGTTTGGCTTTTTTGCCGCAACTGCATATTGCTTGACATACCATGAACTTTTTGGGAAATTTTGTCTGCTTTTGGGTCCTAAACTTTTCTTCAACATTCCTTCGAGCATCAGCAATATTAAAATTTTGACCCGGAAGCTGCGAAAAATCTGGCAGAACATAAGTTTCGTCATCCATTATTCAGCAGGAATATTTTTTTATAAAATTTGACTTCAATTTCCGTGCTCTGTTATTGGCCTCTAAATTTTTAGCAGCGTTCTTAACTTTTTTAAGAATTGTACCAGCATTGGCTTTAACTTTTCGTACCAAATAGCCCGAGCACTGTGCTAACCGGGCTGCTTTCCTACCGGATGTGTTGGAAACTCTTTTGAAAATGCTTTCTATTTGTTTGGCTTAATAAACATCATGTGAACCATTCCTTCTACATGAACTAGGTTTTCTATCAACGGACAAATTCTCCCAGTACTGTTTAATAACATTGGAAACAGTTTGACGGCAGACTTCTCATTGTTTGGCCAATTATTTGTAGGACCAAGTTGGGTTTTGTTGAAAATATTTAATAATTTTAGTACACAATTTTTTATGGTCACTCATTTTAATCAGATTAACAACAAATGAACATAATTGACATTAAACATAATAACTGATATGCTTTACAAAGGTAACTGATAAAAAAAAAAAAAAAATCAAAGAATACTTGGGTTAAAAGTTTTAATGAAAAACGCGTGTTAAGAATTTTTCGATCTCAGTCATTAAATTGCCTGCTATCGGATGACTTCGTATTAACCACAAGAAAAAACTTCGAATTAATCACAAAAAAAAAACTTTTAAACAAACATATACAAGCGTGAGTGCGTGACAGTTAAATTTTTAAAATCCCGCGTGCTATTCAGTCACGATAAGAAACTCAACGGATGGAAAACTAAACTTAACTGAAATAAAGAAAAGTAATTAGTAAAAGTTTATTATTGTTTATCTCATTATAATACAAAAATATAGCCACGTCCAGGACTGACTCACAGGTGACTCTCGTATTATTAATCACAACATTTGCAGAATCGTAAAGTGATTTATGTTGGTAAACTTAACGGGGTTAAGCTGTTACTAATTTAAATATAACTTATGAGGCTCAGCGATGCGTAACCTACTTTTTTCTAAAACAACGCTTAACTGTCCAGGCTTATAAATTGTATTAAATTCTCTGTCCAGCTGACCCCAACTAAGTAATAACTGATAAAATGCATTTTGTTTGCACTTCCAATATAAAACCTAATAACAAAGCCACTTCTACAAATAATTCCAGTTTAAATTTAACCAAAACATATCAATAAATACCTGAACTTAATGGTTGCATAATTAGATTTATTAATTTTTTGAAATTACTTATAACAAATAGCATTTATTTGGGCAAATTTTTTAGGTTTTTTATCACATTTTTAGTTTTTTTCTCACATATGTAATTTCAACATGTGACTATAAAAATACCGTTTTATATTTGACATTAATTTTTTGCCTGCTGATGTAGAATTTTGTGCTCTTTAGACAGGTACTTTTAGTTTTCACGATACTTGAAATTTGTTTTTTCAATTAATCCGCAAAATTAATGTCAAATTTTTTTTAAATATCAGCTATATTTGCGATAAAATTCTGAATACGTTTTCTTCCCCAAACAAATCATAGCTCCCATATTAGCCCCACTTACGAAAATTACTTTAACGAGCATAAATCTCTTAAAAATGTTGGTATTCACATAGAATTCAACAGAAATAAGTTGCATATAGACATAAATCATACGACCTAATTTGCCATATAAGGCCCACTTCCGAAAGTCACTCACGAAAATAAATTACATATTGAAATTATAAAAGAAAAGAATTGTTGCTCATTTACTCAGTGTAGTGTATTATATGGTCGGACTTGACCAATACAGATCAAGCGCATTCTGGCCGTCTAATTTTTGAAGAAATAAAGCCCGATTATGACGCCAGCGTGTATACCACCCCAAACTGGGAATTTTTCTGGATGAAATGGGGTCTGTAGGGTCTGTTGTAGATGTCATACTCCATTTTATTTATTAAGAAACCCGTTAAGCGTAAAATCAGCCTCATTGCTGAACACAATTTTGCGATGAAACAGTTGTCTATAAGTTGCGTGAACAGGTGACTGATTTTCAAAGTAAATTTGGATAATTTGTTAGCGTTATTCAAGCGTCAATCTATTCATGATGATTTGCCAGACTATACTGTTCATAAATAACAAATAGTGAGCGCAGTATGACAGTTACGAATTTCGGGATTAACAGAGAATCTTTAATTTCTTTGGAAACCATTTAAAACAATTTCTTTTTTATTTTTCCAGATTTTGTTAATTCAACACAAAGTGATTGGACTTGGTTCATTTACTATTTGTATTTCTGGGAATAATTTTTATTTTTCTCTTATTTTACATTTCTCTGAAGTCTTTGAATAAGAAATATTAAATACGTTTTGAAACAGTTTAATAACATTTATCATTTCATTGTCTTATTTATTTAATTTCAAATAATACAAATATTAAAACTTTTCTTATTACTTTACAAAATCAAAATATTAAAACCAAATTCCCTAAATCTTTCGACAAATGTAGGTAAGCCTACAATAAATATCATGTTTTTAATACTTAATAATACTTAGTTTTGTTACTAAGTAATATTATATTTATGTGTAATCAAAGAACGGTGGGTAATTTAAAACTATTTTGTATTTTGCTGTTATTATTATGATAACGAGGTATTAAAGGATTAACACACTACAATTGGTTTTATAATCCTATTTAAATATATTAGAGTGATCCAAATATGATGCAATTCTCGAATTATGCAATGCAAATTGTCCATTATATTTAACAACTTTATAAAAAAAAAACATCAACTGACAGTATATAAACAATTTAACAAATCGAGAAATACGATCATGACGACTTACGTTATACACGAAACGAACAACCGTATTAACCACAGTAAAAACTTTTACAATACAATTTTTGAGAAAACATCAGAGATCCAAGGGTACCGTGAAATAACTCCCCATGAAAAAGTGAAATAACACCCAACAAATTACTATAAACTTTGTAAAAACATGTTTCGCGGAAACATTTGCGCTACGCCATAGGCCCGCAATGCAAAAAATGTTTGGTGAGCAAAGAATAATTCCACATTTGTATTTATTTCATTAGGAGTTAGATTACATAAATAAATTGCTTCGGATTGGGAATGATTTCATTTCTATTAGGATTTATTTCATTTCACTATTTTTGGGACTAATATTCTTAAAATTATGAAACCGCCGATTATTGGGAGTTTTTTAATTTTTCAAGTGTGGGAATTATTTAATTTTTGATGGGAGTTATTTTATTTGAGAGTTATTTAATTTTACCCTTTGGTAGTTATTTAATTTTTCAAGTTTGGGAGTTAGTTCATTTGGAAGTAATTTCACGGTACCTGATCCAAGTTGTACCTAACACATAAAGGTAAGTACAAATTCAATGAGTAAATTTTAAGTATGATAGCGGCAACCTTGCAATGCAAATTGTCAATATGAGCTTCAAAGGAAGGCCTGTTATCTAACATTACTCCCAAGCATCTAATACGTCCAACGTGCTCTATAATATCATCTGCCAAACAAATCTCCATATACAACAAAAAACGATTCGTCGGTCCAAACATTATTGCTCTGATTTTTGACGGGTTGATAACTATCAACTAACACGTTAATTACATGTTAACTTATATTAACAGTAAGTCTAAGAAACAACGTAGTATTACAGACCTTACAAAAGGCGTATTTTCCATCATATAACCTCGATAACGTGCAATAAACCATCTGCTGTGTTCAAGTACCTTTGATAATGCAGGAAGATTTGCAATGGACATGAAATCATCAGAACCACACGAGCAATCTACCTGCACACAGTGGGCCAGAATCAAAATTTTTTGGAAATAAATCTGGGATTTGTAAACGGCTGGTCCGATCGGAATAAAATTTGACGTGGGCGTAGCCAAGTAAAATTTGTATCAACATTTTTATAGGATTTTAAATATTAGGAACAATTTAATCCGCATTTTTTTTTTTTTTTTTTTTTTGTTAAGATAAGTTAATTTTTGGTCTCAAAAATATACAAATTTAAAACTCCGTCCTTCAAAAATATTGCACTTAAAATATAAGAGATAAATGGCATGTTTTTCAAGACCTAGATGAGCGCTTTCCAAAAATTTAAAAATCTTTGAAATCGGATGAGAAACAAAAAAATGGCACGTGTTTAAAAATTTTACATGTCGAAGGTACCCTGCATTTTAATAAATTAAGCTCGAATACTCCTTGGCTAAGCCCACGTTTAATTTTATCCCGATCGGACCAGCCGTTTAGAAATCCCAAATTTATTTATAAAAAATGTTGGTTCTGCCCCACTGTGCAGCAGGATGCAAAAATATATGTAGACAGAACCTAGAAGCAGGAAATTAAAAACACATGATTATGACTGAGTTAGAATATAAAAATGGAATTAATAGTATTTTTTGAATATTTTATAACGATTAGTGAAAGAAAATTCAAAAGGGATAATCAATGATACTATTTCTTAATTGTAACTATACTTTTTGAATATTTTATAATAATAAACCTAAAAATTAGGCAAACATTATTCCGAATGAGCTAAAATTCACAAAAGGTGACTTTAATTGTACCTTTCTTTTGTTTTTTCTATAATAATGGACACAGAAATAAGGACTGAGATCAAAAAAGTTTTAACCTACATATATGCTAATAAAAATGAAACCACTAAACTTACAGTTTTTAATCATTTTTTATTTGATTTAAATTGTTGCTACAATTTACAAAAAAAAAAAAACTATATTTTTAAAGTTCTAATCACTAATGATGAAATTCTGAACTTTTACGAAAACCCTTTCATTATGGTTTTTATAGTGCTTTATGTCACTTTGTTCGAACAGGTTTTCCATCTCCGTTTAAAATCTACCACACTTTTGGACACCTTTTTTGTGCTCTTCAATTCTCTTTTAACAAGAGCCCAATATCTATCCACTGGACTCAGCTTCAGGCAGTTTGGAGGAATTGCCTCTCTTGGAACAAATATCACATAATTGGTCTTGTACCACTTAAGACATTTCTTACCATAGTGACAGGGTGCCATATCAGGCCAAAAAATAAGTAGACACACATTAAGAAGACTTATGAATGGAAGCATCCTTTTTTGTAAACATTCCTTGATGTAAATTTCGGTATTTATAGAGCCCTTTGTAACAAATTTTTGGATTTTTTGCCGCAACTGCATATTGCTTGACATACCAAGAACTTTTTGGGAAATTTTGTCTGCTTTTGGGTCCTAAACTTTTCTTCAACATTCCCTCGAGCATCTGCAACATAAAAAAATTTAACCAGAAGCTCCGAAAAACTTTCCATACGTACATGTCTTCATCCACTATGCAGCAGGTATATTTTTATACCCTCCACCACCACAAGTGGTGAAAGGGGGTATATATAAGTTTGTCATTCCGTGTGTAACATTGAGAAATATTCATCTGAGACCCAACAAAGTATATATATTATTGATCCTTATGAAATTCTAAGTCGATTGAGCAATGTCCGTCTGTCTGTCTGTCTGTTTGTCTGTGTAAAACACTCTCACGTCCAAAATACATATGCAAAATTAATGAAATGCATACCAAAATGTTTATAATTTTTCTAAGCAGTTTGGTATTGAAAATCAGCAAAATCGAATTGGTAGAACCAGAGTTATGGATCAAAATGTAAGACAACCTCCAAAAATTTTGATAATTTTCATATGATTTTTTGTGACTTTGGGTAAATTCATTGCAGCGAATACCATGAAATTTTGCACTCATTATTGATATGATAAAGGAACAAATTCTGTTGAAAGTGGAAAGAATCGGTCCATAATTTCTCGTAGCCCCCATACAAATTTCCTCCCGAAATATGGTGCTATGGTATATAAATTCCCATAGAATTGCAGTATCCATACCAAATTCAGCACAACTAAGTTTCGTGCAAACATAAATCGCGAGACCAATTTTTTTTGGATCGGGCACTATTTGGCCCTAGCCCCCATATAAAGTTAACTTCCGAAAATCATTTAAATACACATAAATATCTTATATATATCGGTATCAGGTTGAAATTCAACTTGCATAATCCCCATGTACATGAAAATCGCTGTAGGGAATTTCGTGAAGATCGGCCCATAATTGGTTATAGCTCCCATATAAGGACCCACTTCTAAAAACCACATTAATTTTCATAAATATCTGAAAAATATCGGTATCGAATTAAAATTTTACACAGATCGGTAGTATTAATTCACAAATGATACTACTAGATTGTGTGAATATCGGTTCATATTTCACATAGCTCCCACATAAGGTCCATTTCCGAAAATTACTTAAATGCTAATAAATCTCTTATAAAAGCTTCTATCTGGTTAAAATTTCAAATAAATATTTACATTATATACGATAATCAATGTGTTGAATTTTATGAAGATCGGCCGACAATTGGTCATAGCTCCCATATAAGGACCACTTCCGAGAAACACATTAACCTCTGTAAATATTTTAAATATATGGATATCGAACTAAAATTGTATACAGATCAATATATTGTATTCAAACATTATACTACTGGGTTTTGTGAATATCGGTCCATATTTGACCTTAGCACCCATATTAGCTCCATTTTCGATAATCACAATAATACCCATAAAATTCTTGTAAATAATGTTATGGAGAAAAATATAAAGCAAAATAAGCCCCAAGTACATAGAAATCACGTTAAAATATTTAAAAAATACATTAACGCATATATACACTCATATCGGTAAAAACTGTGACAGAAATAAGTTTTAAGTAGATTTGGTGACTATGGGTTTATAATTATATATAGTTAGAGGGCTCACATCCGGAAAATTCATTGGAACAGAACAAAAACATACTTTTGAAGTTTGACTAAATATGTATGTTCACCCTTTTTTATACTCATTTACTTCACTTGTGGTGAATAAGGAAATATTGAGCCAATCAGTAATGTTAACCAATTATTAAGTATATAAATTGTTAAATAGTACATTTTATTCCTATTAAAAAAATTATAGACTCTGTTGGAAATGGTAGGAATATGTAGTTATTTCAATTATAAATTGCTGAACTAGATAACATTTTTATACATTTGAAATAAAATATCTTTTGCGTAAACTAGTTTTTCTAACAATATATAAAATACTACTATACAACTATGTTTTAAATAAACTTTTATTTTGTTTAAAAAAAGTGTTTTTATTGAAGAATGTACATAATTTGTATATAGTCCAAAATGTGTATTATATCATGATTTATATATAATCCATAAAGTGGCTTAAAAAGAAATTCGGTTGTAGTCCTAATTCGCTCATAGTCCACAAAAATTGTGCAACTGTATTTGTAGACTATAAGCGAAAACTACTGTATTACATTAACATTCTACCATTCTTCATAATCGGAGCTAAGTCCCAATAACAAACACTGAATATGGATATTAGAGTGTTTATACAAATGTAATTTCTATAATTTTCATCTAATTTAGGTGGAGGGTATTTAAGATTCGGCATAGCCGAATATAGCACTCTAACTTGTTTGTATACAATTTGACTTCAATTTCCGTGCTCTGTTTTTGGCTTCTAAATTTTTAGCAAAGTTACTGTTAGGAACTTTTTGAGCTTTTAAACCTGCATTGGCTTTAACTTTTCGTACTAAATAGTCTAAGTACTGAACAAACCGGGCTGCTTTCCTACCGGATGTGTTGGGAGCTCTTTTGAAAATGCTTTCTATTTTATTGGCTTTAGAAACTTCATGTGGACCATTTCTTCTACCTGAACCAGGTGTTATATCAACGGAAAAGTTCTCCCGGTACTGTTTAATAACATTGGAAAAAGTTTGATAGCAGACTTTTGATTGTTTGTCCAACTTTTTGTAGGACCAAGTTGGGTTTTGTTGACATTATTTAATAATGTTAGTACTCACTTTTTTCTGGTCACTCATTTTAATCAGATTAACAACAAATGAACATAATTGACATTAAACATAATAACTGACATGCCTTACAAAGGTAACTTGATAAAAAAAAAATCATATAATTAAAATTTTTAATGAAAAACATGTGTTAAGAATTTTATGATCTCAGTCCTTATACTTTTATCGGATATTTGAAAATAACTTAGTCTTTGTTACAAAAATGTTGCATTCTTTCTTTAAAATTTAATAAATTTTAAAATAAAATCATTTGAAGTTTAATTGTCAGGAAAAACACGTATGATCAATATTTATACCCTACACCACCATAGTGGGGAGGGTATATTGGATTTTTGCAGATGTTTGTAACGCCCAAAAATATTAGTCAAACACCCACCTTAAAGTATACCGATCGACTCAGAATCACTTTCTGAGTCGATTAAACGATGTCCGTCCGTCCGTCTGGCTGGCTGGCTGGCTGGTTGTCCATGTAAACCTTGTGCGCAGAGTACAGGTCGCAATCTTGAAGATATTTCTATAAAATTTCGTACATATCATTTTTCTGCCTAAGGACCAAGCCTATTGAAACTGGCTGAAATCGGTCCATTATTTCAACTAGCCCTCACACAAATGTCCTCCTGAAATTGGACTTTATCGGTCATAAATGTTTAATTTATATAGGTATGTACACAAGTTTTTCTCCAAATAAGTTTTATATATACGAAATTCATGTCACCAAATTGTATTATGATCGATCCATAATAAGTCATAGCTCTCATATAAGGCCTGCTTCTGATTATCACTTTAACGAGCATAAATCTCTTAAAAATGTTGGTATACACATAAAATGCAACATAAACAACTTTCATACAGACATTAATCACACCACTTAATTTCATGGTGATCGGTCCATAATTGGTCATAGCTCCCATATAAATCCTGCTTCCGAAAATCGTTCACGAATATAAATTATTGAAATTTTGAAAGAAAAATGTTTTTGCTCATTTACTTAGTGTTGGGTATTATATGGTCGGGCTTGACCGACCATACTTTCTTACTTGTTTTACATGAGTTTGTGTCATTCTCTGTCTAGCGTGCGAAAGGTGGCATGATACATTCTTTAAAAAATTTAAAGAAATCTGAAGATATTTGTAAATCGATTTATTTTAGAGAAAATGGATGAATCATTTTTTAATTTTTCAACTGAAAATAGATTAAAAGTTAAAACCGAGGAATAATTGTCGGTTTTGGTTTTAGACCTTGTTTCGGATTCGGTTAAAACCGAACACGAAACTCTACTTTAACTTGTACTATGTACCTTGTTTTCTTCGTGCATTAATGAACCACTCTAATGTATTGTACACATCAAATTTAGTTAAATACTATAATACGTACACCTATATAATATTTACGTGTTTTATATTAAATGATAATAAAACATGTACATGTACTTATGACAAGTAATTTGTAAAATAATTTATTAGGAGAGGGCATTTGACTTTCCAAAAAAATGTTGAAATTTAGAGTTTTATATATTTATGTGTGTAAGTTAAATGAAACATTATAAGTAAAAGGATCAATAAAGTAAAAATGTTAAAATTATAAGTTAACAAGACTTTAAGGACAAAATTAGTTACACAAATTACAGGAATTTAAATATTTAAATAATGCAATATTATGCACATATTTTATAAACTAATTTTGAACAATTTTAATCACAATGCGAATTTTATCACCGATTTTAATGTAAAGTAAATTATTTTGTTGTTTAACTTTAGGCCATAAAAAAATACACATTTAATATTCAATGCATGAATAAAATTATATATTTTGTTGTAAATTGCCTTAGAATAGTACAACAACCGCAGATCAAGGTTCAGTTGTAACCAGAGCGCAAGATAAAGAGGTTAAGTTATTTTCAAAAGGTTATTAGCTATCATTTGTTATTAACAAAAAACTTGTTAGCAACAAACAGAACTAAGAGAAACATTAAGAGATATGTCCTGTATTTTATTTCATTAAAAATGGTATATGAAGAAATCCAACCATTTTCGAATATCGTTGAAACTGAATAAAGTTGGTTTGTATTTCATTTGTGATTCGAAATGAGAAAAATCTCTGACACTTATCGGTAGACTATAGAAAAAAACCTGTGAGTTGTAGTGGAACTTCTTTTTCCACATGCCAAAAGCTATCGAAAAATCAATGGCATAATAGTGATTGCTATCGTTTCACCCTAATATATATTCTGTGTTCTCATAAGATTCTAAGACGATCTAGCTATGTCTGTATGTCTGTCGGCCTGTCTGTCACATTTGGCCCTAGTTCCCATACAAAGTCACCCTCAGAAAATGACACAAACATTCATAATTGTCTCATAATATATTGTTACGTTTTTACCTTTTAAAAACGTGGGTTTATTTCCTTTAAATAAACCGGATACTTTTGATTGTAAATAAAAGCAGTTTTAGTAGTTTAAAATTGTAACAACTCTTTATTTATTTAGAATGTACAACAACAACAGAATTAAATAGTCACTCAGTGTCTTTATACACGTTTATCAATTCGCAGAAATGCACACACTCTCTATTACGTACAACCTTAAATGCACAAGACAGTTGATGTTAACTCTAACAGCGCCAATGATCAACTCTGCTCACGACTGCAGCCTCTGCCACTATTTATACACGCACTGCCATCTTCATCCAAGTAGTCGAGATTGTTCTTAACGGTCAACTAGTATTTCTAGAGCTTTCGATGTCATTGTCAGCAGCCCAAACATTTAGTGTTGTCAGACTTACAAACAATGTCAATGATGGACGTGCCTTCAAACATCATGAATGCTGCAGGCAGTCGTTATAGACCGTTGAATTCAAATCGTCATTGCACATTCGTAACAATATTTATATGAACCTAAATCTTTGTACTAACTTTTGTTAGGAGAAAGATTGATAATTGACCCTACCCCCCAATATAACCCCTATATCAGAAGAAATATTTTTTGTCACATGACTATTGATGATAGGTATACAAGATTCGGCACAGCCAAATATAACTCTCTTACTTGTTAGTTTTGAACTTGTATATATCTAGACCCTACTGTAACTCGAAAAATACGTAATACAGAGCTTTATAAACATAATTTCAGAGACCATAAATCCATATAAAAACGCCACCAAAAATATAGATTTCAATTTAGAACCACAGTGATATGCCTCGTTTTCCATACATTATCATAAAAATTATTTTCATCCTTAAAAAAATAATCTTTAAATACTCTAACACTTACATACATAACATGAAATATAAACAACCAAGAAAGATACAAATAGTTTCAACTAAAAATTTAGCTTATTTTCTCCAATCTGATGATGTTTTTAAAGGAATAAATAGCGAAAAACAATGAAAACATGTTGCAAATATTAACACTGCTGATATTACTGTTGTTGCTGTTGTAACAAAGAACAGTAACAGTGTTGTTTGCAATGTGCAAACAGCAAAAAACAATGTTTTCTTGTCATGTCATTTTAAATATTTTACTGTTATTGTCTGTAGAACGCTTAGTGTCCTTTAAAGCGTTCATAGATGTGCATTTTTTTCCCCATAGAAATCAACACCAGAGGGCGCCTAATGATGTGCGTAACTATTGTATTCGCTTTGCTGCAAGTCAAAATTGTTTATGGGTATTTGGTTGTAGCCATGTTGTGTGTTTTTATATGACACCAGCTAACAGCTGGTAACAATAGTGCAAACAAGCAGTTTATGGATATTTTTTCATTGTTTGCCTTCATTTGGAGTGTGTGGATGTGTTTTTCAATGCCAACTGCTACTAAAAATCTTCCTTATATGTTTTACTCATACATATACAGTATGAAATATGTAAGTGTGTGAGTATGTATGTTTATATTTCATTATACGTACATATACACAGCAGTCATTTCCTGTATGTTTAAAAAAAAAACTCTAGGGTTTAAAATCTCTACAATAAAAATGCATATTTTATTTATTACTTAATTAAACAAAGTTCTTAACTGTGATTTCCTTCTCATTCTTTTTCCAACTACAACAACTATAATAATGAAACAACAGCAAAAATATATAACTACAAAACAAATAAACACACTAATAAATAAAAGTCTGTATAATAGACCTGCCCTTACACTAACTTACTTAGTTGGTCTTGTATGTACAATAATATGAGAAACAAATTTAAATAAACATGCGTTTGAAAACAAAAAAAAATATTTTAAAATTAAATAATTTTTTGGCGAATTTTCAAGAATTAGCAAACTTTTGTTTTAAATTCTAAATTGTTTTGAATTGTCAGAAAACAAAAAAATTTTTAAAATTACCTAGAAATCGATATTTGAATGTAAGCTCGAATTAGAAATTTTTTTATATAAAATCACAGCATTCTGTATACTGAAAACATTGGCACTAGTATTTTTATTAAATTTTTGTTTTCAAAATAATTCAAATTAAACAGTATTGCATTGGCCATGTATGCGTATGATTAATATGTGATATTTATAATAAGTATACTCTTGTATATTCAAGCTATATTTTTCACAGTGAGAAAAATGTATATGGGGCATTTCATGTCAAGTGAACCAACTTTTGAAATCGATGTCTTCCGATTAGGATGAAATTTGCACCATGGTTAGTTCTATTGGATAGTAATTCAGACATAATTTTTTTAACATCGGTCAAGAACTTTCTGAGTTAGAGGGGGTCAGAATTTGACATTTTGGCCAAGCAGGTGTTTTTTCTCATCCATGTAACTTATTACCTATTGTTCTTAGCAAAATGTTTCCCAAATAGTTAAGATAGCTATTTCTTCAATCTTTCGGAAAAAAAATAAAAATAAAATTTTTTTTTAATTTTTTTTTACGTTTTTTTTTTTCAAAATGGGCCCTTTTTTCCTTAAAAGAAGCTTAGATATTTTCCCTGAAGACCTATTTGGTCGCTAGTGGGATGCGAGTAGGTTATCTATCAAAATAAATGTTTTGTAACTCAAGACATACAATTTTTGACTTTTTTTGCAAAATCAAAAACTTTGTTGACCTTTTTTCAAAATTGGCCCTTTTTTTAATTTTTTTGCTCAAAAGAAATCTTAGGTTTATTCCTTTAAGAGCTTTTTGGTCTCATCCCAATCGGAAGTCATCGATTTCAAAAGTTAGTACACTTGACATGAAATGACCTGCTTAAAAAATGTGTGTTAATGTAGGGTCACACATGGTTAATATTTACTCAAAAAAGCGTAACCACTTTTTTTTAGCACTAATTTGTTTGACGTTGTTTACTCTTACAAGTGTTTTGTAAGATCAAACAGCATCAAATAAAATAAAACTAAATATTTGTTTTGAATTGTCCTAAGTAAAAGGAGTTTTTGAAATAAATTAAAGAATCATTTTCGTCAAATACCTTTACTGATTGACATTTTTTTTATACGAATATTCATGTTACTATCGCAATCTTATTAAAAAATTTGAACAATAATGTGTTGACTACCAAGAAAAATAGGTTGGACAGCTGAAAATTTAGGGTTAGTACAAATGGAGCATTATACAAAAGAACATTGTTGAAAAATATTTAAAAAATAATGAAAGTATATCTTAAATGCAATTGGAGTAACGACGCACAGTGGGGTCAAATACCCTTTTTTTACGGATTTATTAATATCTCAACAACAACAATAGCTCGCAAAATTTTACGTGGGTATCTCTTAGACCACTCCGCATATTGTAACAAAATTTTAGGGATACAAGAGGGGGATTCAATTACCCACCATATAAAATAATTATTAAGTGTGCTATATCTATAGAACTACAATAGTTATGCACACTAAATTTGCTCTGGGTAAGTCTAAAAGCAAACTACACCTTATATACCAAAAGGTATACGAGGGTTGAATCGGGTTCCCCCCATACAAATGAATTGTTAATTGTCCTATATCTATAGAACTACATCAGTGAGACACACAAAATTTATACATGTTATTGGTAAAAAAACGACCATATTATTTTAAGATGATATCATTATATTAACTAGTAGTGGAAGGGTGAATAATAGACATATTTCCCAACACCTGCCACTAAAATGATTTTTTGAACTCATTTAGAAAAGTTCATTGAAAGTACAGCTGTGCACGTGAGTTTTTTATAAAATTCTAAAATTCTCGCGATCGCGCTAACTAACATGATTTTTTTTATTAAGCTAAATTGGCTGCTATCGGATGACTTCGTTTTAACCACAAGAAAAAACTTTGAATTAAGCGAAACAAGCGTGGGTGCATGAGTGCGTGAGAATTAAATTTTTAAAATCCTGCATGCTATTCATTCACTATTAGAAACTCAACAGATGGAAAACTAAACTAAACTTAACTGAAATAAAGAAAATTAATTGGTAAAATTCTATTATTGTTTATCTCATTATAATACAAGAATATAGCCACACCCAGGCCTGACTCACACGTGACTCTCGTATTATTAATCACAACATTTGCACATCTCTTGTAAAACAAAAAACAATGACAGTAATAACAACAACAACAACGACAGAGATAAAACGTTTAGCAGAATCGAAAAGTGTTTTTTGTTGGTAAACTTAACGGGGTTAAGCTGTTACTAATTTACATATATCTTATGAGGCGCAGGGATGCGCAACCTAATTTTTTCCAAAACAACGCTTAACTGTCCAGGCTTTTAAATTATATTAAATTCTCTGCCCAACTGAGCCCAGCTAATAACTTTATGTTCATTTGAACTGATAAAATGCATTTTTTTTTTTTGCACTTCCAACATAAAAACTAATAACAAAGCCACTTCCACAAATAATTCAAATTTAAGTTTAACCAAAACATATCAATAAATACCTGAACTTGATGATTGCATAATTAGATTTATCAATTTTTTGAAATTACTTATTACAAATAGTATTTATTTGCGCAAATTTTTTATTTTTTATCACGTTTTTAGGTTTTTTACTCACAATATGTAATTTTAACACGGGACTATAAAAATACCGTTTCATATTTGACATTAATTTCTTGCCTGCTCATGTAGAATTTTGTGCTCTTTAAGCAGGTACTTTCAGTTTTCACGATACTTGAAATTTGTTTTTTCAATTAATCTGCAAAATTAGTATATTTGGCCCCTCTGTGCTACATAAGCAAACATATTTAAATTGATATTTATTTTAATACTGTGAGCTATTGTTTCAAATTCACTATTTTTGTGCGACAACTTTTCTCATAAGTTTTAATATTTATTTGTACTAATTATCAATAATGATATCAGTAAAACACCCTATAATTTTATGAATATAAAATTCAATAAAATTGAAATATAACTCAGTATAACTTTTTAAAGAAAATTATAAGATACTAAATTTTGATATGCACCAACTCTTAATAAACAATACTGTTATATTCACCTGTGCCGAATCTTGTATACCCAGCATTAACACTTTTTTCTTTTGTTCCATTTTATGTTCTTGGTCATTTAACCCTTTGACAAAATTAAAATCCAAAATAATAATTTGTATGCAATACGATTACTTTCTGTTAGATTTCTTTATTATTAAGATTTAGTGCTATATTTGTTTCAAATATCGATATGTCAGATTCTAAAGTAAAGTTGGCTTGGTACAGCGAAACATGTAATTGATAAAACATATATGTTACATTTTAATTTAAAAACTATGTTTAAATTTGTATTGGCACTTCTTTTTGTTTTAAATACTGCGGTTTTAAATTTTTTGTTTCTGCTGTATTTTTATACCCTCCACCACCACAAGTGGTGAAAGAGGGTATATATACGTTTGTCATTCCGTGTGTAACATTGAGAAATATTCATCTAAGACCCAACAAAGTATATATATTATTGATCCTTATGAAATTCTAAGTCGATTGAGCAATGTCCGTCTGTCTGTCCGTCTGTCTGTCTGTCTGTGTAAAACACTCTCACGTCCAAAATACATAAGCAAAATTAATGAAATGCATACCAAAATGTTTATAATTTTTCTAAGCAGTTTGGTATTGAAAATCAGAAAAATCGAATTGGTAGAACCGAGGTTATGGATCAAAATGTAAGACAACCTCCAAAAATTTTGATAGTTTTCACATGATTTTTTGTGACTTTGGGTAAATTCATTGCAGAGAATACCATGAAATTTTGCACTCATTATTTATATGATAAAAGGAAAAATTCTGTTAAAAATGGAAAGAATCGGTCCATAATTTCTCGTAGCCCCCATAAAAATTTCTTTCCGAAATATGGTGCTATGGTATATAAATGCCCATAGAATTGCAGTATCCATACAAAATTCAGCACAAGTATGTTTCGTGCAAACAGAAATCGCGAGGCCAATGTTTTTTTTTTTGGATCGGGCACTATTTGACCCTAGCCCCCATATAAAGTTTACTTCCGAAACTCATTTAAATACACTTAAATATCTTATATATATCGGTATCAGGTTGAAATTCAAATTGCATAATCACCATGCACATGAGAATCGCTGTAGGGAATTTCATGAAGATCGGTCTATAATTGGTTATACCTCCCATATAAGGATCACTTCCAAAAAATACATTAATTTTCATAAATATCTGAAAAATATCGTTATCGAATTAAAATTTTACACAGATCGGTAGTATTAATTCATAAATCATACTACTAGATTGTGTGAATATCGGTTCATATTTAACCATAGCTCCCATATAAGGTCCATTTCCGAAAATTACTTAAATACTAATAAATCTCTTATAAAAGCTTCTATCTGGTTTAAATTTCAAACAAATATTTCCATTATATACGAAAATCGATGTGTTGAATTTTATGAAGATCAGCCGATAATTGGTCATAGCTCCCATATAAGGACCACTTCCGAAAAACACATTAACCTCTGTAAATATTTTAAATATATGGATATCGAACTAAAATTGTATACAGATCAATATATTGTATCGAAACATTATACTACTGGGTTTTGTGAATATCGGGGTCCATATTTGACCATAGCACCCATATTAGCTCCATTTCCGATAATCACAATAATACCCATAAAACTCTTGTAAATAATGTTATGGAGAGAAATATCAAGCAAAATAGGCCTTAAATACATAGAAATCACGTCAAAGTATTTAATTATATCTTCCAAATAAGTCGCACATCCTAAAAATACATTAACGCATAAATACATTCATATCGGTAAAAAATGTAACAGATATAAGTTTCAATTAGATTTGGTGACTATGGGTTCATAATTATATATATAAGCCTCACATCCGGAAAATTCATTAGAACAGAACAAAAATATACTTTTGAAGTTTGACTAAATATATGTGTTTACCCTTTGTTATACTCTTTTACTTCACTTGTGGTGAATAAGGAAAATGTTGTTAAATAGTACATTTTATTCCTATTATAAAATTATATACTCTGTTGGAAATGGTAGGAATATGTAGTTATTTCAATTATAAATTGCTGAATTAGATAACATTTTTACATATTCGAAATAAAACATCTTCAGCGTAAACTAGATTTTCTAACAATATATAAAATACTACTATACTACTTAACTACTATATTTTAAACAAACTTTTATTTTGTTTAAAAAAAGTGGTTATATTGAAGAAAGTACATAACTTGCATATAGTCCAAAATGTGTATTATATCAGAATTCATCTATAATCCATAAAGTTGCTTAAAAATAAATTCCTATTTCGCTTATAGTCCACAAAAATTGTGCAACTGTATTTGTAGACTATAAGCGAAAACTACTGTATTACATTAACATTCTACCAATCTTCATAATCGGAGCTAAGTCCCAACAACAAACACTGAATATGGATATTAGAGTGTTTATACCAATGTAATTTCTATAATTTTCATATAATTTAGGTGGAGGGTATTTAAGATTCGGCATAGCCGAATATAGCACTCTAACTTGTTTTCTTATTGGTTGAATATTGCATAAATGGAGATCAAAATGACTACTGGTATTCTATACAAAATAATATTTTCTTTGACATCAATTTTGTTGATCTAAATTCCAGAATATATTGGTGAAATTGTAAAGATATAAGATAAAAATTAACTCTTTTCAGCTGTATCCTTACATGTTTGACCTTTGGTGAAAGGGTTCAAAATTGTTTCACGATTTACAATAAAAACATATCAACAAACTAATTTATATAAAAAAATAAATAAATTAGCTGAATATATATTAAACAATTTGGCAAAAACAAAAAATTGTAGAATAATTTTGTTTTTAAAAAACTAATTTGCAAAATAAGATTAGGAACCAGGTGCAAAAATGTGAAGAGTGCCTCAGGGCATTGCTGCTGGTTTAGGTGTAAAAACCAATAAGATGTAAACACTAATTATGATACGATTTTATTGAAAAACGAATGAAAAAGATACAAAAAGTAAGAAAATATGTTTTACTTTTTACATTGAGCAGCATAAATGAAGATCGCATTTTTAACAAACGTACTAAGGGTACACATTTAAATGCTTAAGTTTCCCATTTGTGCAAATTTGCGAGGCGTGTTTCATGAACCTTTGGGCTTTTTAAATTTTGGGCAATTTTATACAGAAAATGTCTATTTGATATAAATTCAAGAAATGCTTAAAAAAGTTTAAAAAATTTTATAAATTTAAATTCTAAAAATGTTGAATGAAAGTGAAATCTTTGGAACAAACGATGGTAAACATAGTTTGGAAGATTTTTCTTATGTTCTAGCTTTTGGTTAATATTTCCATACACAATGCCATGCAATCCAACCATTCTGTTCCAAAGTCACACAATTTTCACATGTACAAAATTTTTGTATTTTATTTGATTTTTATTTCTTAAAAATAAAAGTAAACAAAGCAGCTGATTGATTTAATGTACAATAAATTCAAATTTGCGAGACAAAATTGTCACGCCAACTTATCGGAGTTGATTATATATAACAAAAAATATAACAAATGATATATCAAAAATGAAAAAGCTATAGATTATAACACGCCGATAAATGTAGACGCAACAGTGCCCTAAGGCACTCTTAGTTTTTGCATTCTCAACACACTTTTTGTTAATAGTTTAACATTTACAAGTGCATAGACTGAAAGAAGAATATCTTACCTTTAAAAAAATATATTTCAAATATATCGAGCGAATAAAAGTTAGTAAAACTTTGATTAAAAAAAAAATCACAAACAAAATATTACGTCGTAAAATCACTCACAAAACAGCTGACAGAACAAAAACTAAAAGTGAGAATGCATTTCAACCTTTGAGAGAAATGTTAACAAATCTGTAACTAAAGTCACCGTTAAATTCAAAAATAAGAATATAACTACTTTTTGATATAATTGGTGTTTTGTAATGCATGCCTTGAGGCACTCTTACGGGTTAAGATATTTACACCAAAAACTGTGTTCATTATTTGTTTTATTGAGGATAAAACTAAAAGAGTCAAATTTCAACATTCTTGATAGATCAGACAAATATTCCAAAATTATTATACTCAAAATAAACATAACTTTATTTAATTAGACGAGTCACATGTCACATTCTAAGCTGCATTAGCCAAAATTGTGAATATAAAAACCGCGAGCTGACTGGAAAAAAAGTAATGAGGGTTCATTAACTAATACAAAACATAATTGAAATTGCAAGCACCAAAATGTCTGTTCCATTGTGTAATTTTTAAATTTAAAAAAAAAAAAAAAAAATTTAAATAAAATATAATTTTGTATAAAAAATTTGTTTAAAAATTGTTTATGAAATGGTGTTAAAAGTTAAATTTTTGTATTATACGTTTCCTAAAGGGTTATACAAAATAATTGTGAAACTTTGTCTATTTCTATTGACTTTTGGTTTGTTCTTTTAATTGAATTGCAATGATGTGCATAGAATGCTTGGGGGTCATTAAAATATAAACATATGTAAGTACATATACTATTTTAGTTTTGTTATTTTATTATTTTATTTATTTGTCATTCTAAGAATTTATGTTTCCACATATTAGGGTCCCAGTTTGTATGGAGGAAATGGTAAGTTGTTTATGTTCCCTACTAAAACGAAAGTTTAGTTTGTTTGTGGAGACCAATTTTCAAAATATTTTTCCAGGGTTCTGTATTTGGTGAGCTGGATAAAAGAATATTTTGATTCTTTCCTTTTTAAAGGCCATAGGGATTAATTGGTATTTTTCCATTTCCTATGTCCAACAATTGTTTTCAGAAGGTTTCGACAGAAGGATATTGCAGCAAATGCAGACACATGTTCGTTCATAGCGTTCGGCTTCTGTAGCTTCATTTCCAGTAGTATATATGTAGTATATTTGGCCTTGAACTTTAATGGTGGACATGAATCCGACGTCATTTAAATTTCATTAGTGGTATAGTATAACAATTTGATTTTGTCACGCCATTACGTCCACAGACCAAAAATCAAAAATCTGACTTTACAGTGTTACCCACTGGGCTATTCTGAAGATTCCCTGAAAATTTCATCATCCAACCGTTTTTGAGTTCATTCGGAACATACATACATACATACAAACATCCATTTTATATATATAAATTATTTTAAATTAAGTATTTTATAGTGCCTTTCAAAGCCCATTCATATGATACCAAAATTACATATGTTTCCTTTGAGAAGAATATGAAAAAAAAAAACATAAAAACCTTAAAAAATTACCTTTTTATCCCTTGATTTATTTTGCACCACCTTAATGTACAACTGTTTGCACACAACATACATGTGGGTGTTTTTTAAAGAATTTTGGGTTTTGTTCAGTATATTTCACATTATATGAGGCGATGCAAGTAATAATTAAATGTTATAATTGAGGAATAAATTTCTTAGTGATAAAATTAGAAAAATATTCAACATAATAATTTAACTATTAAATACTTGGTAATATAATAATATAATTAAGTGTAATAAAATCAAATAAATGTTCTATGTATTGTAGAAACATGTTGAATAAAATATTAGGATGATGGGATAACGTTAACTGGTGCCGCAATGACGCTGAAGGGGAAAATAATGCAATTTTTTCAGTTTTTTGTAAAAAATTTTGCCATTAAATGATTACTTTTGCAATTTAATTTAAAAGCATGGAAATGTATAAGTAATAATGTTAAAGATATTAAAAATTCGCCAGGCCACTAGAACAAGAAATATAGAAACAAAATGAACGTATTTTGTGAAATATTAAAATAAAAGCTTATTTTTACTTAAAATATATCCATATTTACTTGTATGTGAGTTTTTGTCTTCGTAGGCTACCGCTAAACTATTCGCAGGTATGACCAAAAAAATTTAATTTTTTTAACGGCAGTTTCAAAACTCAGATTTCAAATTTTTAAAAATTTTGTTAAACAAATTTCAGAATTTTTTGATCATCACATTGGGATTTATTGAGGTCCAAATTTTTTTCGATTTTCTCCATTTATATGTCAAACAGGAAAATAATTGTTTAAAAATCATGACCGACTTCAAAGATATATGCATTTTAATTTAAACAAGTAACAGAGCTAAATTCGGCTGTGCCGAATCTTATATACTAGGGTATTCAATTAATCGGGTTTCTGGTTTAATCGGTTAATCGAGCAAATAATTAATCGAGGTTTAATCGGTTAATAATCGGTTAATTTTAAATTATTCGATTAACCGAATAATTTCTATTTTATTTTTAAATTGAAAATAAAACGACGAATGTGTTGTACTGTTTTGAGCATTTCAGCAAAAAAAAAATGGTATTTGAGATCCTTTTTATATACAAAAAAATAATTTTTTAAGAAAAGAATATAATTTAAAAGGTTTCCTTTTAAATGATTTTTCTTTCGTTTTAATAAAACTTAACTAGGAAAAAACTCTCTCACTGACTGTATATGTTGAAGAAATCGAAATTAAGAGAATGTCTTTCTCAGTTCTTTGTACAGTTTTTTTTTAAGCATATGAAATCCTTATCGGATTTTTTAGATTTGGAATGCTTTTAATAGTTTCGTTAAATTCTGATAAAAGACTCGTTTCAGTTTCGTATATTATCATGTCTTCTTCCGACTCATTAGTACAAAGTTCATCATGGAACATTCTAGACAAAAGGACATTTCCAAATTCCTTAGTTTCAGATTTTTAGCTATACTTCAAAAAACTATTGCTAGATGGGAATGTTCATGAGTTAAGAAATAAAATGTCTGTGTTTAAAACTATATTTCTATATAAAGTACAAAAAAAACAGAAATTTCGGTTAATCGGTTAATCGACACAAATTAATCGGATTATTTGTTATTTGAAAATTGGCCATTTTAAATTATTCGAACAGTTAACCGACCAAAATTAATCGGTTAACCGATTAACGGTTAATCGATTGAATACCCTATTATATACCCCTCACCTAAGTATACATTTTTACGTACATTGCATTTACCCATGCAAAACTCTTCATATAGCAACCACAACAAGAACAAATCATAATATTATATCAGATGCAATTGCAAAACATCCGATATTCATACTCACACGTTGAGTGCTCAATGATAACTAACCAAATAAACACAACAATTATTTTGCACAATTGTATGTTGAAAAAAAATAACAACAAACAACAACAAAAATTAAAATAAACGAAATTATGTATGCGTGTGTTTGATTTATAATTCTTATTCATTTCATTCCACATTGTAAAAAAGAGGAGCGCAAAAGTAAATTATCTCACCAAAACATTCAATTCTTTATTTTGTTCAGTGCACCTACAAACAAACAAATACATTACACCCGTGTCCATTCGCTTTTGTAGTTGTCTCGTTGAGTGGACAACGACTACTAAATTGTAAGGCAGCGAAAGGCAAACTCACACCACTACAGTTTTTAAATATTGTAGTTGTATGAGTTAAGTAAAAAGTTGAGAAAAAAACAAAAACAATAACTGAAATAAACAAGCATAAAAACGAAAAGCGTAAAACAACCTGCTTCTATCAATGCTCATGCGAGACTAACTGGTTTTGATTGTTTTTATACAATGTCTTGCTTGCGTACATGTGAAAACAAAAACAAGAGAGCTCATTTGAGAGCTCAATGCCTTTCGCTGTTGTAAGGGCATAACAACACGTATGATTTGATTTTGCACAATTGTGCTATGGACCAAGGCGAATTCATATAAGGTGTACTCGTCCCTATAACAAATACAACAATACAAAAACAACATACATTTTTGTTTTTGCTTTTCATCCCATCTGTCAAAAAATACAAGTACGGCGAATTCAATATTAAACTGGAATTTAACAACAAACCAGTGTAAGTTTTATATTTATTGCTTTATTTCATGTGGAGGATGTTAAAATGTTCGATGAAAGTTCAAACGCGTGGAGAAACAGAAGAAATTGAATATAAAACAATAGGAAAAAAGTGGACGCATCAAAAACACACAAACACAAAGACACACATATATATGACGCGCACCAATATTACCACAAATTTTGACAATTGAGATGAAAAAGCTGATGATCAGCTGGGCTAACGAGTACACCTTATATGAATTCGCCTTGCTATGGACTGCGCACCATAGTTGTAGAATGTTGTTGTTGGGTGTGTGTGGTGTTTACGTATGATAGAGATGCTCATATGAAACCTCATTATAAACAATTCTCTCTTTATATATACCCTTGCCTCTCATGGTGAAGCGTATAAAAACAAAAACAAAATACGCAAAACAATAACCAACACACATCCACACATACGCATTGTTGCTTTTTTGTCAAAGCATGCAATAAATTGTCTTTTTTTTATGAAATTTTCAGAGGTTGTCTCGGATATTTGCTTATATCTCTGTTATTTATGGACGGATTTTGCTGATTTTAAATAGCAAAATTCTTGAAAGCATCTCTGACAGAATTATTGAAGATTTGGATCCCGAAGATAACTGGGGTCTTCAGAAAATTGATTTCAACAGACAGACAGACGGACATGGCTAAATCGACTCCGCTATCTATAAGGATCCAGAATATATATACTTTATAGGGTCGGAAAATTATATTGTGGAAATTACAAACGGAATGACAAATTTATATATACCCTTCTCACGAAGGTGAAGGGTATAACAAGTGAGAGTGCTATCTTATATACCCTTCACCAAATTATACTTTAAAATAAAAATTTTAAATATTTTTAGGTAAACAAAATATTTTTTTTTTCAAAGTTAAAAATTTTTTTTAATTTTTTTCCAATTTTTTTTTTTTAATTTATTAGTGATAAAAAATTTATTCCAAACAATTTTTTGGTAAAAAAAATGCGGTTAAGAAATATTTTTCCCGATTTGACCCATTGTAAGTCCAAATTTCTATAGCCCTATATACTTCGTTGCAATGGACTTTGAAATATCTATCATTAAATATCCATATTGTCTATATTAATGACTCCGTAATCCAGATATAGATAAAAATAGGCCGGTTTTTTGCTTATATCTCAGCCATTTGTGGGCCGATTTTCTCGATTAATCAATTTTCAATAGAAAAATCTATATAACTGTTAAATTTCACTAAAAAATATTCGTAAATAAAAATTTAATAACAATTTGAAAAATTTGTGTCTTTGCAAAAACTCAATAAAGAAAATTTTTTGTCATAATTTAAGAAAATATGTCATGAATTCTTTAAATGTCAAAATTTATATATATTTCTGAAAAGTACACAAAATCCCCTATCCATTGGTATATAACTTGTCTGTCTACCTTATGTTTTTATACCCTCCACCACCACAAGTGGTGAAAGAGGGTATATATAAGTTTGTCATTCCGTGTGTAACATTGAGAAATATTCATCTGAGACCCAACAAAGTATATATATTATTGATCCTTATGAAATTCTAGGTCGATTGAGCAATGTCCGTCTGTCCGTCTTTCTGTCTGTGTAAAACACTCTCACGTCCAAAATACATAAGCCAAATTAATGAAATGTATACCAAAATGTTTATAATTTTTCTAAGCAGTTTGGTATTGAAAATCAGCAAAATCGAATTGGTAGAACCAGGGTTATGGATCAAAATGTAAGACAACCTCCAAAAATTTTGATAATTTTCACATGATTTTTGTGACTTTAGGTAAATTCATTGCAGAGAATACTATGAAATTTTGCACTCATTATTTATATATATGACAAAAGGACAAATTCTGTTGAAAATGGAAAGAATCGGTCCATAATTTCTCGTAGTCCACATACAAACTTCTTCCCGAAATATGGTGCTATGGCATATAAATGCCCATATAATTTCAGTATCCATACAAAATTCAGCACAACTAAGTTTCGTACAAACAGAAATCGCGAGACCAATTTTTTTTGGATCGGGCACTGTTTGAGCATAGCCCCCATATAAAGTTTACTTCCGAAAATCATTTAAATACACTTAAATATCTTATATATATATCGGTATCAGGTTGAAATTCAACTTGCATAATCCCCATGCACATGAAAATCGCTGTAGCGAATTTCATGAAGATCGGCCCATAATTGGTTATAGCTCCCCTATAAGGACCACTTTCAAAAAACACATAATTTTCATAAATATCTGAAAAATATCGTTATCCAATTAAAATTTTACAGAGATCGGTAGTATTAACTCACAAATGATAGATTGTGTGAATATCGGTTCATATTTGAGCATAGCTCCCATATAAGGTCCATTTCCGAAAATTACTTAAATACTAATAAATCTCTTATGAAAGCTTCTATCTGGTTAAAATTTCAAATAAATATTTCCCATATATACGAAAATTGATGTGTTGAATTTTATGAAGATCGGCCGATAATTGGTCATAGCTCCCATATAAATATTTTAAATATATAGATATTGTATTCAAACTTTATTCTACTGGGTTTTGTGAATATCGGTCCATATTTGACCATAGCACCCATACTACCGATAATCACAATAATATTTCCAATAATCACAATAATACCCATAAAACTCTTGTAAATAATGGAGAAAAATTATGGAGAAAAATATCAAGCCTCAAATACATAGAAATCACGTTAAAATATTTAATTATATCTTCCAAATAAGTCGCACATACGAAAAATACATTAATGCATATATACACTCATATCGGTAAAAAATATAACAGATATAAGTTTCAAATAGATTTGGTGACTATGGGTTCACAATTATATATATAACGCTCACATCCGGAAAATTCATTAGAACAGAACAAAAATATACTTTTGAAGTTTGACTAAATATATTTGTTTACCCTTTTTATACCCTCCACCACCACAAGTGGTGAAAGAGGGTATATATAAGTTTGTCATTCCGTGTGTAACATTGACAAATATTCATCTGAGACCCAACAAAGTATATATATTATTGATCCTTATGAAATTCTAAGTCGATTGAGCAATGTCCGTCTGTCTGTCCGTCTGTCCGTCTGTCCGTCTGTCTGTCTGTCTGTGTAAAACACTCTCACGCCCAAAAAACATAAGCAAAATTAATGAAATGTATACCAAAATGTTTATAATTTTTCTAAGCAGTTTGGTATTTAAAATCAGCAAAATCGAATTAGTAGAACCAGGGTTATGGATTAAAATGTAAGGCAACCTCCAAAAATTTTGATAATTTTCACATGTTTTTTTCTGATTTTTGGTAAATCCATTGCAGAGAATACCATGAAATTTTTCACACATTATTTATATGATAAAAGGACAAATTCTGTTGAAAATGGATAGAATCGGTCCATAATTTCTCGTAGCCCCCATACAAATTTCTTCCCGAAATATGGTGCTATGGTATATAAATGACCATAGATATGCAGTATCCATACAAAATTCAGCACAACTATGTTTCGTGTAAACAGAAATCGCGAGACCAATTTTTTTTTGGATCGGGCACTATTTGACCATAGCCCCCATATAAAGTTTACTTCCGAAAATCATTTAAATACACTTAAATATCTTATATATATCGGTATCAGGTTGAAATTCAACTTGAATAATCCCCATGCACATGAAAATCTCTGTAGGGAATTTCATGAAGATCGGCCCATAATTGGTTATAGCTCCCATATAAGTACCACTTCCAAAAAACACATTAATTTTCATAAATATCTGAAAAATATCGTTATCGAATTAAAATTTTACATAGATCGGTAGTATTAATTCACAAATGATACTACTAGATTGTGTGAATATCGGTTCATATTTGACCATAGCTCCCATATAAGGTCCATTTCCGAAAATTACTTAAATACTAATAAATCTCTTATAAAAGCTTCTATCTAGCTTAAATTTCAAACAAATATTTCCCATATATACGAAAATCGATGTGTTAAATTTTATGAAGATCGGCCGATAATTGGTCATAGCTCCCATATAAGGACCACTTCCGAAAAACACATTAACCTCTGTAAATATTTTAAATATATGGATATCGAACTAAAATTGTATACTGATCAATATATTGCATCCAAATATCATACTACTGGGATTTGTGAATATCGGTCCATATTTGACCATAGCACCCATATTAGCTCCATTTCCGATAATCACAATAATACCCATAAAACTCTTGTAAATAATGTTATGGAGAAAAATATCAGGCAAAATAGGCCTTAGATTAGATAACATTTTTATACATATGAAATAAAATATCTTCTGCGTAAACTAGTTTTTGTAACAATATATAAAATACTACTATATTTTAAATAAACTTTTATTTTGTCTAAAAAAAGTCTTTTTATTGAAGAAAGTACATAATTTGTATATAGTCCAAAATGTGTATTATATCATGATTCATATATAATCCATAAAATGGCTTAAAAAGAAATTCGGTTATAGACCTAATTCGCTCATAGTCCACAAAAATTGTGCAACTGTATTTGTAGACTATAAGCAAAAACTACTGTATTACATTACCATTCTACCATTCTTCATAATCGGAGCTAAGTCCCAATAACATACACTGAATATGGATATTAGAGTGTTTATACCAATGTAATTTCGATAATTTTCATCTAATTTAGGTGGAGGGTATTTAAGATTCGGCATAGCCGAATATAGCACTCTAACTTGTTTATACTCTTTTATTTCACTTGTGGTGAATAAGGAAAATGTTGAGCCAATCGGTAATGTTAACCAATTATTAAGTATATAAATTGTTAAATAGTACATTTTATTCCTATTATAAAATTATAGACTCTGTTGGAAATAATAGGAATATGTAGTTATTTCAATTATAAATTACAGAATTAGATAACATTTTTAAACATTTGAAGTAAAATATCTTCTGCGTAAACTAGTTTTTCTAACAATATATAAAATACTACTATATTTTAAATAAACTTTTATTTTGTTAAAAAAAGTGGTTTTATTGAAGAAAGTACATAATTTGTATATAGTCCAAAATGTGTATTATATCAGGATTCGGTTATAGTCCTAATTCGCTTATAGTCCACAAAAATTATGCAACTGTATTTGTAGACTATAAGCGAAAACTACTGTATTACAATTACCATTCTACCAGTCTTCATAATCGGAGCTAAGTCCCAATAACAAACACTGAATATGGATACTAGAGTGTTTATGCTAATGTAATTTCTATAATTTTCATCTAATTTAGGTGGAGGTTATTTAAGATTCGGCATAGCCGAATATAGCACTCTAACTTGTTTATGTGTCAAATTAATTAGGGAAAACTTAACAATCGCAGAGAATTTACCTAACACAGAAATTTATAAAATTCATGTTTGCCTACTTAACAACATTTTTATGAATGTAAATAACAGTACTAGGTAAATTTTCTGCGAGTTTTTAAGTTTTCCCTAATTAATTTGCCATGTAAAAAACATAAGGAAGACATATTATATATCAATGTAGCTGGCTTATCGATGAAGACTTTTGACTTAACAAAACAATCTAGGTGACCAGATGACACGGTTTCTCAATATAGCACTGTTTCCTCGAAGTGCAAGAAAAATATTTCTAAACAACGTAATATCTAATGTATTTTCGTAATACCTATAAATAATTGAATTGCCATTTATTTCGCGAACACTCGTTAATTAGTAATTTATTAATAAACAAAGTTTTAAACATAATATTTTTTGAGTAGTAAAACAGATGGCAAGTACACAGAGAAAACTTCTACCTCAGTGACAGCAGTTTACAGTTATGGTTACAAAATTTTATAAGGGGAAACAAAAGTTTAGTTGCTTAAACTGATATTCTTTTTTGTCAAATTCTATGTGTGCAACCGAATCATTCGATTGCTACTACAAATCTGTTTTCTCTGTGCAGTTTTCATTACTACTCTACTAACTGAACATTAAACACTCCCCCTCCCCAAAACGTGTTCAAGGTTGTGCTTATTTTATTCTTTTTCATTTCAATTTTTTAATAATCATTGAGTGAAAAAATGAAATTGATGACATTTTTATAAGCCTATTTAATTTCCATTGAATTGGATATCAGAAGGTTTCCAGATGAAAGAATTGTTCAACTTTGAATGTTTTAAATTAATGGTTTTCTTGTGTTATGGCAGCAAGTGAAACTGTTTTTTTATGATTTCATGCTTAATTTTGGCAACAACTTGACCAACGTTTTTTTATTTTTTTTTATTTCCTTTTAGTAAAAGTATAAAAATGAATTCTACACAAGAAAAAAAGATAGGAAAAATCTTAAAACCATATAATGCCAGTACTTTGAAGCATGACATATTTTGTTTTCGTCTCTTTTAATGTTACTTTCAAAAAAAAAAAAAAAAACACATTATTTTTATTAGTTTCCTTGCGACTATAGTGTGTTTTTTCACTCAGTTCTCTTTCAGATTAAAGAAAGGAATTTGTTTGCTTTAGCAAACTTTTATGCTCATGATTGTACTTCGTCCTGAAACTACAATTGCATTTCTTTTTTTATATTTATGCACAATTTCACTGCTGCCGCTGCTCAAACAATAATCATCGTTCTCATCATCATCCTTGCATTCAACCTCTTTCGTTCGTATAACAAGTTGAGCAAACCTCTAGCCATTAGCCTGCATTCAATGCCGGCTCATCTGCGTTTAGTGTGTGAGTGTGTTCAATCCAAACAAATCAAATTGAAAGAAAACATTCAAGACCAAGAACATCATCTTATCGTTCCTATGGTACGTATCTATCTATCTTTCTATCTAATTCTACTTATTCCCATAAACTCATGCAGCCAGGATGTAAGTGAAATGCGTCTACTTAACAAGAAATAAGTTTTTTTCGTTGGCTTGTTTTACTTATATTATTCAACTTCATCATACAAGAAATACATGGTTCAGGTCGAATATATAGAAATCTATATTCGTTTTTTTTTTAACCAATCTATATTGAATAGAAATTGTTTATTTGCAATAAGAACAAGACTAAGTATTAAACCAAGTTTTTATTTCGAAATCTTGGAACTTTCTACTAGAACAACATTTTTAATCATATCCAAATATCTGTTATTTTTGTAGAATTATATGTAGCAGACACATTTAAACCGAATGAAACACAGACAAAATTATTAATCAAATATATGTTCAAGTTAAGTAGATGTCATTTCCGAAAACTATTCTAACACTCATAAATCTGTTTCAAGTATCAGTATCAGAGATATAATTCAGCACACCCAAGTTTCAAGTAATCTGTCGTATTACTTAATTTTGTTAAAACATGCACATTTTTTTTAGACTGCTGACCTTCTTAGCTTTTGTTTGGAAAATTGTTGATCCTTTGAAATTTTAAAGTTCAAAGAAATATATATACGGTTTCCGCAATCATATACTTTATTGCAGTGACTATAATATTGTTAAAAATAAAAAAACTTATAATCATTTTGAAATTATTTGGGTGGACATGTACAACCATATTGTTACGAATTTGCAATAACAATTTGAAGTTAACAGTCTATAACGACTGCCTGCAGCATTCATCATGTTTACAAACGCGTCCAGTAGCATGCGGTTATTAGCATTGTTTGTAAGTATGGCAACACTAAATGCTTAAGCTGCTAAAATTAACATCGAAAGCTCTAGAATTCAAATGTACTACGTTGTCCGTTAAGATCATTGTAGAAGATTCACGGAAGATTGCGTGTGTATAAATAGTGGCAGAGGTGGCAGTGGTCAGTCAATTGATCATTAGCGCTGTTAGAGCTAACATCAACTGTCGTGTACATTTGAGCTTGCACATTATAAAGTGTGTGTGTACATTTCTGCGAGTTAATAAACGTGTATAAAGACGCTGAGTGACTATTTAGACAGTTGTTGTTGTACATTTTAAATAAATAAAGAGTTCCCAGCAGTTCTAGGAGACAGTCCCGAACTAGTGATTTTACCCATCATTTAGAATAGGAACTAGTTACTTCAATAGCTACGTGACTAGTTATTTTAACACGTGCTTGTCCTAAGCAGGAGGTCAATTGACCCTTATTGACTACAATGAGAATGTCTAATAGCTGGTCCAAAGTATTCAATGCATTGGTTAAATAACGTCAGTTACATTACTAGCTACCTAACTGGTAACTTGATCAGCTACATAACTAGTTATTTTAAGATGTACGAGTGCTAATTGACCTCAAATAGTCAGCTAAAATACATATCATAGGCAGTCCAATAAACGATAGCTTGTAAACAAACCATTCTTCGACAACTCTCCAATCGATTGCTTCTGGTGGGTAAAATAACTACTGTCTAAAGTGCAGTACAAAATAAACGTTTAAAGTGACTACAATATAGGTTACTAAGAGACACTAAAGTGACTATTGCCTTCATGCTATGTTACATGGGATATCAGTATACTTAAGCAAAAATAAAAATTAACTGTATGAGAATTATATCAACACAATTTGTATAAAACCAGTTTGAACGAATTATCACACAACACGTTTAAAGTGACTCCAGATTACTTAGAGACACTTAAGTGACAATAGATTACCTGGGATGTATAAAGTGTCCAATTGTCTAACCTCTGCACTACAAAGAGCACATACGTGTAAAATGACCAAAATATATAAATTGGAGTCAGCCAAGAGATAAGACGTTTGTGACGATTACTGTCTATAAGGGATACATTGACTACATGCTTAACTGCTGGGTTGTTACAAATTTTAAACTACTAAAACTGCTTTTTATTTGCAATCAAAAGTATCCGGTTTATTTAAAGGAAATAAACCCCGTTTTTAAAAGGTAAAAACCTAACAATATTTATACCCAACACCACAATAGTAACGAAGGTATATTGTTCGTACATCCGTTTGAATGGCTGTCCACGTACATTTTTGCGCAAGGTACAGTTCGCAATTTTGAAGATATTTCGATAAGATTATATACATGACAGTGTTTAGTGTAACACTTGTACCCATGTTAAATAATTCAATGTTTATTGCAATCAAATCACCTAATAAATTTTTAAGGGAATTGTTCCATAATTACACAGTGACATCGTGAACGAAAAACAAATAAGAGTGCTATATTCGGCTATGCCGAATCTTATATACCCTTCACCTTTGTTGTGGATTCATTGCCCAGTTTCAGCGTATAGCATCATATATAAGGTAGCGCAAAAGTAATCCTCCTATCAGAAAATGCTATAAATTTTGCGATTGGCCCCTAATGTGAGTTCTGTTTTGACATTTGTGTAGTAAACACATGCGAAATACACGTTAATGAACAACGTTACGCTACACTGCTCCAGAACGCGGAATATTGCTGACTATTTATTTGACCAATAATCGGTCGGTGACTTTGGCACAACGTGAATTTCGTCGCAGATTTCCTGGCCGTTCAACGCCTACTGGTGAAACACTGCGACGTTTAGCCGCTCGTCTCGAACAGACTGGCACAACACGAGATGCTGCCAGGCGTGGCAGACCCCGGAGTAGCCGTTCTGCAGAGAATATTGCTGCTGTAGCCGAGGATGTCATGGAAGCGCCGTCGACATCGACCAGACGACGTGCCACGCAAATGGGTATCAGTCGACGGTCTTTACAGCGAATTTTGGTACAAGATTTGAAGATGTTTCCGTACAAAGTCCTGACGGTGCATCAGCTGTTAGCTGCTGCCCGCCAATCACGTCTAACATACGCTCAAGCCATCCTTAATCACCACCAAGAGGAAGATGATTTTTCATCAAAAATAATCATGAGTAAATAAGCAAAATTTACGCTTTTGGGCACTGAAAATCCGCGTGTAACCCACGAAGAGCCATTACACCCGCTCAAAGTCACTGTATGGTGTGCTGTTTTCGCTCGAGGAGTCATCGGACCTTTTTTCTTCGAAGACGTCGCGGGCCAAACGGTTACTGTGAATGGTGAGCGCTACAGAGCAATGATCAACGAGTTCTTTTTGCCGCAACTTGATGAATTGGGATTGGAAAACATGTGGTTCCAACAGGACGGTGCAACGGCACACACTGCACGTGCCACAACCGATATGCTGAAGGATGCATTTCCCGGGCGCGTAATCTCCCGTTTTGGCGATTTGCAGTGGCCAGCAAGATCGCCTGATTTGACCGCTCCAGACTTCTTTTTGTGGGGCTTTTTGAAGTCGCGGGTTTATGTCAACAAGCCTCAGTCTCTTGCAGCTCTTAAAGACAATATCCGTCAAGAATGTGAGGACCTATCGCCGGAAGTTTTGGCCAAAGTGATGGAAAATGCCATAAAAAGAGCTCAAATGACAATCAACTGTGGCGGCGGCCATTTACCTGACATCATATTCTCGACTTGATGTGAAAAAAATTAAAAGACCAAATAAAAATAATCCACAAGAAGAATCAAAGTTTTTCATTTTTTTTTTTTTTTTAATTACAGCCAAAAAACATCGGCAGTTTACTTTTGCGCCACCTTGTATATATCAAGAAAACTTTTAAAAATTGTACATTTAATTGCTGACGAACAAATTATATTGTTGAAGTTACAAACGAAATAACAATCTTATATATACCCTTCTCACGAAGGTGAAGAGTATAAAAACAACAACGCCAAACGAAACGAAACACCATAAAAAACAAAATACGCAAAGCAATTAAGCCAAAACAACGTTTTGTTGTTTTTTGTCAAACACCAACAAAAAACAAAATATGCAAAGCAATGAGGTTGTCTCGGATTTTTGCTCATATCTCCTTTATTTATGGAAGGATTTTGCTGATTTTAAATAGGAAACTTCTCGAAAGCATGTCTGACAGAACTATTGAAGATTTGGATCCCGAAGATATCTGGGGTCTTCAGAAAATTGATTTCAACAGACAGACAGATCTATCTATAAGGCTCCAGAATATATATACTTTATAGGGTCGGAAAATTATATTGTGGAAATTACAAACGGAATGACAAATTTATATATACCCTTCTCCCGAAGGTGAAATATTTTTGAAGGACGGATATTTAAAGTGGCATATTTTTGAATTTAATTGAGATATTGACTTGAAATGTTTATAATACCAAAAATTAACATATCTAAACAAAAAAAAATAGTTCGGAAAATTGTGGATAAAATTGTTCCTAATATTTGCAATCCTATCAAAATTTTGATACAAATTTTAGTTTTAGCCCAGGACAGCCAAAAAAGTTTGAAGACCTAGAGTTGGAGACATTACTCCATGAAGATAGTTGCAAAACTCAACAAGAGCTTCCAAAATCATTAGGAGCTACTCAAGCAGCAACTTTAAAACGTTTGTGACCAGCAGGATTCATCTAACAGCAGGGAAATTGGGTACCATACAAATTGAAGCCGAGAGACCTTGAAAGAAATGCTGCATGAATAAAAGCTATAAAATAAAGCAAGTTTTTTTCCGAATAGCTCCGATTGTTATATGAGAACACCTGCATATTTTTGGAGTAGCATAGTATTATCTCCTCTATAAAATAACTAAATATCTTAATATCACTATGTAAATAGCAAAATTTGCTTACAGTAGGGTACAAAAAACATTGAAAAAGATAAGAAAACTTAAAAATATATTTATATATGTATATGTACATACTTATTTAAATATATATGTATACAAGTACAAATATCTATCGTCTCGTAGAATAATGAAAAGAAAACAAGTTAGAGTGCTATATTCGGCTATGCCGAATCTTAAATACCCTCCACCTAAATTAGATGAAAATTATCGAAATTACATTGGTATAAACACTCTAATATCCATATTCAGTGTATGTTATTGGGACTTAGCTCCGATTATGAAGAATGGTAGAATGGTAATGTAATACAGTAGTTTTTGCTTATAGTCTACAAATACAGTTGCACAATTTTTGTGGACTATGAGCGAATTAGGTCTATAACCGAATTTCTTTTTAAGCCATTTTATGGATTATATATGAATCATGATATAATACACATTTTGGACTATATACAAATTATGTACTTTCTTCAATAAAAAGACTTTTTTTAGACAAAATAAAAGTTTATTTAAAATATAGTAGTATTTTATATATTGTTACAAAAACTAGTTTACGCAGAAGATATTTTATTTCATATGTATAAAAATGTTATCTAATCTAAGGCCTATTTTGCCTGATATTTTTCTCCATAACATTATTTACAAGAGTTTTATGGGTATTATTGTGATTATCGGAAATGGAGCTAATATGGGTGCTATGGTCAAATATGGACCGATATTCACAAATCCCAGTAGTATGATATTTGGATGCAATATATTGATCAGTATACAATTTTAGTTCGATATCCATATATTTAAAATATTTACAGAGGTTAATGTGTTTTTCGGAAGTGGTCCTTATATGGGAGCTATGACCAATTATCGGCCGATCTTCATAAAATTTAACACATCGATTTTCGTATATATGGGAAATATTTGTTTGAAACTTAAGCTAGATAGAAGCTTTTATAAGAGATTTATTAGTATTTAAGTAATTTTCGGAAATGGACCTTATATGGGAGCTATGGTCAAATATGAACCGATATTCACACAATCTAGTAGTATCATTTGTGAATTAATACTACCGATCTATGTAAAATTTTAATTCGATAACGATATTTTTCAGATATTTATGAAAATTAATGTGTTTTTTGGAAGTGGTACTTATATGGGAGCTATAACCAATTATGGGCCGATCTTCATGAAATTCCCTACAGAGATTTTCATGTGCATGGGGATTATTCAAGTTGAATTTCAACCTGATACCGATATATATAAGATATTTAAGTGTATTTAAATGATTTTCGGAAGTAAACTTTATATGGGGGCTATGGTCAAATAGTGCCCGATCCAAAAAAAAATTGGTCTCGCGATTTCTGTTTACACGAAACATAGTTGTGCTGAATTTTGTATGGATACTGCATATCTATGGTCATTTATATACCATAGCACCATATTTCGGGAAGAAATTTGTATGGGGGCTACGAGAAATTATGGACCGATTCTATCCATTTTCAACAGAATTTGTCCTTTTATCATATAAATAATGTGTGAAAAATTTCATGGTATTCTCTGCAATGGATTTACCAAAAATCAGAAAAAAACATGTGAAAATTATCAAAATTTTTGGAGGTTGCCTTACATTTTAATCCATAACCCTGGTTCTACTAATTCGATTTTGCTGATTTTAAATACCAAACTGCTTAGAAAAATTATAAACATTTTGGTATACATTTCATTAATTTTGCTTATGTTTTTTGGGCGTGAGAGTGTTTTACACAGACAGACAGACAGACGGACAGACGGACAGACGGACAGACAGACGGACATTGCTCAATCGACTTAGAATTTCATAAGGATCAATAATATATATACTTTGTTGGGTCTCAGATGAATATTTGTCAATGTTACACACGGAATGACAAACTTATATATACCCTCTTTCACCACTTGTGGTGGTGGAGGGTATAAAAAAAACAAAACGAAGACCACGAAGGATAAAAGTAGAAAAAAAATCTCTATAGTAAATTTTCCAATTGAATTATGTCAAGTTTTCCATTTCAATAAAAATTTGCTTTCGTGCTAAATTTAATGGACATAATTGGGTTAAGTGCATCAGGTGAGGATGAATGAAAAAATATATACATATATATTTACATTACTTATATACTTTATACTACTTATATATAGAAAAGAATAGAAATAAAAAGTAAACCTTTATTTTAACATTAAGTGACTATGATGCTGCTGTTGTACTTTTCTACGTTTACATTTCTTTGATTTTCTCAAGAAATTTATAGATAAATAAATAAATAATAAGAGGAATTGTACATGTTCACCTTTAGATGAATGAATTTTTTACTTAAATTTTTGAAACAAACAAACACAAAAAAAAAAAGAAATAAAGCATGAAAATTGTTAAGACAAGTATGATTTGTTAACAGTTGTGTATTTAATACTTGCTCGCTCGCTCGCTCGCACTGTGTAGAAATGTGTTTAAATGTAGAAAAATGTGTTCAAAGTTGTTCAAAGTTCATTAACTTGTTTATTCTTGTGTTTACAAGTGTCTTGTATTTCGAACTCCTTCGTTTGATGTGCTGTGTCATTTCTTTTAACATGCCTTTTGGTGCTGACGCTTTTCAAATATTTATCAGACATTATTATATGAAAATTCAATGGGAATATTGTACGGAGCAAAATATTTATGTTGTCAACTATTTTACATTTTTTCCTATTCCGTTTGCTTGAATTATTCACAAAATAGTCTACTAGCGTAGGGATTTAGTTGGCATTTTGAATAATTTGAAAATATTAGGTGGGTTCGTTTATCTAAGCAAACTAAGTGGCTCATATGCCTCAGTTCGCTTCAACTTTTATTACCAAAACTTGTTGAAGAACAACTATTTCAAAAACAAAATTTAGCAAAGTCTTCGAGGTTACATACATGAGATTTTTCTTATGAACAGACTTATTTTCTAACCAGATTTTATAGACTGATTGCCAAACATCAAAAATAAGCTGTTTAAGTTTTCAGTTGAATGCTTATATTTACACAAACATAGTACTTAGTATTTGCACATCATTAACATTTTCAAATATATAAATATAAACCAAATATGGTTATTTTAGAATAATATTAAACAAAAATAACGGCTTAGAAGATTATGGCAATAGGTAATTAAAATAATCTATCTAGGAGATTAAAGTCACTGATTGAATGATTCACCATAAAACAAGTAAGAGAGCTATATTCGGCTGTGCCGAATCTTCACCAAATTATACTTTAAAATAAACATTTTTAATATTTTTAGGTTAACAAAATTAATTTTTTTCAAAATTATTTTTCAAAATTTAAAAAAACATTTTTTTCAAAAAATTTTTTTTTCGAAATATTTTTTTTTTTTTTAATTTTTTAATATTTTTTTTAAATAAACTAGTGAAACAAAATTTATGAAAAAAACAATTTTTTGGCAAAAAAAAAATTCGGGTTAAAAAATATTTTTTCACGATTTTGACCCATTGTAGGTCCAAATTACTATAGCCTTATATAGATCGTTGCAATGGACTTTGAAATATCTATTAATAAATATCCATACTGTCTATATTAATGACTTAGTAATCCAGATATAGATCAAAAATAGGCAAAAAATCGAGGTTATCCCTGTTGTTTCCTTATATCTCAGCCATTTGTGGGCCGATTTTCTCGATTTTAAATAGAGACTGAGCCGCAAGAATTACCGAGGTATTGATGTATGAATCAAGCTTGTTAGTTATTGATCGGAAGGAGCTGAAATTTAAAATATAAATAGTTCTTAAGATGATCTACTAAAAATACGCTTACATGTGTAGGTTATCTCTGTTAGTTGAAAAGATATTCAGGTTTATTCATTTATTTTGTTTAATTTTGCTCGATCTTTTTATGGTTTTTTAGATGTGGCGGGCCTACGGAGGGTCGAATTTTTTTTCTAATATATTATCTATATTGGTGATAAAATTCTAAATAACATAAAAAAACTTCCTAACAGTTATCTTGTCCCTATAATAAGTTAAACGCATTCAAATTTGGAACATGTAAAAAGTGTCATATTTTTTAAGTTTTTTCCCAAAAAGGCCCATATATTTTTTCTTTTGTAGAAAAAAATTTTCTTCGGGACTATATACAATTTTTATATGATTCAGAAGGAGAATCTTCAGAAAATTGATTTCAACAGACAGACGGACGGACCGGGCTTAATCCACTCCGCTACATATAAGGATCCAGAATATATATACTTTATCGGGTCGGAAAATTACAGTGTTGGAAAAAATAATTTGTTTGCAAACGTCCTTGTCAATGGAAAACCACTCCTCCTGAATTTTTTCCCGCAATACATTATTTTTTTCGGACTGAAACCTACCAGCTTCCTCCTGAACACTCCCCAAATGTGTTCTATTGGTTTTTGGTCCGATGACTGCGATGGCCATTCCACGAGAGGAACTTTGTTGACAGCAAACCAGTCCTATGGCAATTTTGAAGAGTGGTTTGGATCATTGTCCTCCTGAAATTCCCATCTCAAGGGCATCTCTTCCTCAGCAAATGGAAGCATTATGCTTTGAAATATATTTACGTAGTTCGATGCCCATATTTTGTTCTTTATCCAATATATTGAACCGACACCAGAAGAAGAGAAACACCCCCATATCATGAGGGATCAACTGGCGTATTTTACGGTCTTCTTGGTGTATTTAGCATCATATGCCTTATTGTCTGGGCGCTTAACGTAATGTTTCCCATCGGATCCAAACAAATTTATCTTCACTTCGTCTGACCACGGCCCAAGAAGACCGTAAAATACGGCGGTGGACACCTCATAATATGGGGGTGTTTCTCTTCTTCTGGTGTCGCACAGTGGTTTAGAAAAGTTATTTTTTTGGAAATAATTCGGTCTCAATTTAAAAAATCACCAAAAATCCATTTATGATCGGAAAGAGCTGAAATTTAAAATAAAAATAGTTCTTAAGATGATCTACTAAAAATACGCTTACATGTGTAGGTTATCTCTGTTAGTTGAAAAGATATTCAGGTTTATTCATTTATTTTGTTTAATTTTGCTCGATCTTTTTATGGTTTTTTAGATGTGGCGGGCCTACGGAGGGTCGAATTTTTTTTCTAATATATCATCTATATTGGTGATAAAATTCTAAATAACATAAAAAAACTTCCTAACAGTTATCTTGTCCCTATAATAAGTTAAACGCATTCAAATTTGGAACATGTAAAAAGTGTCATATTTTTTAAGTTTTTTCCCAAAAAGGCCCATATATTTTTTCTTTTGTAGAAAAAAATTTTCTTCGGGACTATATACAATTTTTATATGATTCGGAAGGAGAATTTAATGCAAAATCATGTAAAGTAAATTCTGGCTCACTTAAGCGGACACAACACCCCCGAGATCTATCCAAACTTGGCCAATTTTTAACAAAAATTTCAGGTTTGAGTAAAAAATTCTAAAAAGGCCTCAAAAAAACTTCATATTTGTATAACCCTGTATGCTTCTTAAATACCTAAATAGTTTTTTTACTATCAGACGGTAAATAATGTCACAGTAGGCACTTTTCTAAAACAACTCAGTTTTTAGAACACATTTTCCCGGTTTAGGAATTTCGGTATTTGAAAATAAAAAATGTCAAAATTTATAATGTCGCTGATTTAAGGATAATTGAGGGTATACGATTTCCAAATTTTGTTATGATACCTTTAACCGTTAAAATTTTACATTAATTCAAATTTTATATTTTTCTTCATGGAAAATCACCATATTATAATTTTTTTAGTTTTTAAAGCACATGAAGTCCCAAAAATGTATAAAATTATTTAATTTTACTAAAATATCAATTATCATTTCCTATGGTTTTCAACAATAGCAAATACTTTTATAAAAAGCCTTTACTTACTCCTCCGAAGTTCCACAAACATTGCCCCGTTTGAAAAATTTGTACGTTTTTTCATACATTGCCGGGGAAAATGTGTTCCAATAATTGAGTTTTTTTAGAAATGTGTCTACTGTGACGTTATTTACCGTGTGATAGTAAAAAAAAACTGTTTAGATATTTAAGAAGCAAATATGAAGTTTTTTCGAGCATCGGTGCTTTGCCTTTTTAGAAGTTGTTACTCAAATCTGAAAATTTTGTTGAAAATTGGCCAAGTTTGGATAGATCTGGGTGGTGTTGTATTCGCTTAAGTGAGCCAAAGTTTACTTTACACGCTTTTGCATTAAATTCTCTTTCCGGATCATATAAAAATTGTATATAGTCCCGAAGAAAATTTTTTTCTACAAAAGAAAAAATATATGGGCCTTTTTGGGAAAAAACTTAAAAAATATGTCACTTTTTACATGTTCCAACTTTGGATGCGTTTAACTTTTTATAGGGATAAGATAACTGTTAGGAAGTTTTTTTATTTTATTTAGAATTTTATCACCACTTTAGATGATATTTAAGAAAAAAATTCGACCATCCGTAGGCCCTCCACACCTAAAAAACCATAAAAAGATCGAGCAAAATTAAAAAAAAAATAAATTAATTAACATAAATATCTCTTCAACTAATAGAGATAACCTACACATGTAAACGTATTTTTTGTAGACCTTCTTAAGAACTATTTATATTTTAAATTTCAGCTCTTTCCGATCATAAATGGATTTTTGGTGATTTTTTAAAAAAAATTTAGATCCGAGTTGACCAATTTTGAGTGGCCCCCATTAGCGATAGGAAGCTGAACATCTGCAACTCAACTCGAAAAGACCTAGGCTCCAACCATGTGAAATTTCGTAACAATATCTCAAATGGTTCCCGAGATACCGAATTATTTCCAAAAAAAAACGTTTCTAAACCACTGTGCGTCGACTCAAACACATTGTCGTGTTATGCCATTGCAACTGAACTAAATTATTGTGCTGTGGCGTAATCAGATTCTTTTCTTTTTTCAATTTTTTTTTTTTTTTTTTTTTTTTTGTTCTTGTAAAGTATTAACTATACTCTTACTTTTTATGTTAACTTGAATAATATTTATTTATTTTTACAACTATCTTTTAAAATTTTATATTTTTTTGAAATTTGTGTTAAAAAGATGACTTGTTAAAAATGTGCTAAAATTGATTTGGGTTGCGTTCAGCATTACCTGGATAATGTATACTGTGACACTTGTGCTGCAGATTCGTCGTATTTGCATAACCATTAAATTGTTCTATTAAAAAAATTTTGCATTATTTGAATTCTACAACTTATACAGAACAGTTCAATTAAATTTATTCTTATTACTTATTTTCAAGTTAAACACATTTAAACTATCAGTTATAAAAATTAAAGTTTATGTTAAATTTTTTACATTATTTCTAATTATAATTTTATTTTTAAATGCTGCTCATAATTTCTCATTGTTATAAGTAGATGAATAAGTAAGTACTAGCACCATGAACCCTTTTTCCCTTAAAAGCGCAGAAAATACAAACAATAAATAATGAGTTTTTTTTTTTTTTTTTTTTCTTCAGTTCCTTCATTTTTAGTTAAATATAATTTTAATTTTATTAATTTTGTATACGTGCCTAGATTTACATGATATACATTCATATTTTAACAAGCATTTACTGTGACTGCTGTAGACTGATGAAAACTAAACTAAACAAAACCACAAATTCTAATTAGAAACGTACACAAGAACAAAGCTTCACAGCAACACAGTCGAAAACAAATTTATGCGCCAACCCGCCCGCCAGTCAGCATCATACACTAAGTAGACTGCCAGCCAAAGAGCCAACACTAAAAATGTTGAAAAATATAAAACAGTTTCATTGAATGAAACCTTTTGAGAAATTGGTGGTGACAAAAGGCTTTTAATTTATTTAAATAAAAAGATTTTAAGTACATTTTAAGACTGATAACAAAAAAGAACTTGCGATAAGTACTACCTATACCAACAAATTATTCAAAGTGTAATTAATGTCCAGACAGGTAAAACAGAATGAAGAATCAAAAAGAAATTTAAAATATAAATTTTCATAAAACAAACATGTTGTAACATTGTTACATTTAATTTATTTTTTTGTCATACAATTAGCTGGGAATTTTGTTTGTCATGCTGCATGAATTGAGTAGTTTAAGTTTGTTAATTTTAATTTCTACTAGGATCGCCCGTTGGTCGCACTTTTAAAATGCTTTTTACCACTTTTATGGAAAGAATTTTGAAACAATTGTTTATATTGTGCATATCTAGCAAAAAAAAAACGTGTGGCCTATTTATCTACAATAAGACTAGCTGAACCCGGTCCGCGTTTCTGGCCCTTAGAAAACATCTGTTTTTTATTGCATCTCGATTTTAATATACAGTGTCGGTCAAAGTCAGTGGTGATCCAACCAATGAATTCAAAAATTCAGTAGGATGATCGGCGGCATGTTCTTTTTTTTTGTATTTTATTCTTTCGCCAGGCAGTTTCAATTGTATTTGCTTATTGATTTTGTTAACATCATAATTTGTTGGTGCCAAAATGCATGTTCCCACAGGCAATCCGAATTTTTGTAGTAGGTTGTAAGACTTGGGAATATCTTGTCGACAACGGCTTTCGGGAAGGAAATCTAATTTGTGGCGGGATCAATTGTAATTTTTCCGATATCAAACAATTGTTTTGAGAATGTTTCAGCAGAAGGGAATTGCAGCAAATGCACATGCATGTTCGTTGATAGCGTTCGGGTTTTGTAGCTTCATTTCCAATGAAATACATTTGAAGGAACTTCGCATCATCATTGGGAAGTGGGAGCAATAATCCAATTCTGTGGTACATTTGGCCTTGAACTTTAAAGGTGGGTATAAAGCCGACGTCATTTAAAAGCATAAAATATTTCTCCAATTGAAAAAAACAAATTTTGGGTGACAAATTTTTTTTAAAAAATTAAAATGTATTGTTTTTTTTTACAACAATCACTGACCTTGTAAGCCTGTATAAAAAAACGATCAACAATTATACAATAATCATCTTTTTTTATGTCATTAGCGGTATAGTATCAGAATTAGATTTTGCCACGCCATTCCGACCACAGACCATCAAAAATCTGATTTTACAGTGTTACCCGCTAGCCGTTTATGAAGATTCCGTGAAAATTTCATTAAAATTTTGAGTTCATTCGGAACATACATACAAACATCCATTTTTATATATATATAGATTACACAGATCTACAATGATTTTGATACCGCCGAAACAAAAACTGATTTTAGGTATATTCGATCCTTGCTTGTATACAAATTTTTTTTAATGAGAAAATGTAGGGAAAAAAACGAAAATCGTTTATTATATTTTATAAAATTATTATACAGGTTAGAAGCTTCTTTTTTAGATTTTCTACGATGAAAGTCCTTAAAACACTCCCGTGTGATACTCCAACTGTAATCTGCCATCATATGTTCATCCCAGCGACCTTCCATTACTTTTGAATCTTACTGGAAACGTTCTGCTTGTTCTTCATTAAAAAGCGATTTTTATAATAACGAAATTAGAACAGACTAATCATCCTTAATCAAATTTGATTAGAGTTTCCAATTCGGTTTTAACCGAAACCGCGGTTTCTCAACACCCAAAACCGAAACTGACAATTATTCTTCGGTTTTTATTTTTAATCTATTTTCAGTAGAAAAATTAAAAATTTAGAAATGAAAAACAAACCCTTTCATCCAATATCTCTAAAAACAGAGCGGTAAAGATATTTTAAGATTTAAGCGAAAGGTAGCCTGGTACGGCTACCTTTCGGTGGCTAGACAAGGAAACCTGTTAATAAAGCATGACGAGTACATACAACATATTGATCTACGAGTATTTCCTTACAATTAAACTTCAAATTATTATTATTTATTTAATTAAAGAAAATGAAAGAATGCAAACTTTTGGTAACAATGTCTTAGTGCGCATGAAAGCCATATTAAAACTCAAAGATAATACAACATTAAGGAAACTTCTGGTAATAGGAAAATATAAACTAAGAATGTATGTAGGTAATGTGTTAAGATATTTCCTCAAGAAAATACGTTCATGTAATGATAACACTTGCGCATGAAGAGGAGGTGGAAACTCTCTCGCGATCGCTTTAAATGTTTTAACCCTCTAATACTTAATCATGAGTGCCTCAAGGCACTCATCGCAATAATGCCAATAAATGCAAATATCACTGATTTCTTATTTTAAAAATTTTGAAAGCTTAAGACATTTAAGTACGTTTTTTAATTTTTCAACATTTGGAGTAAATATGGTGACTCAATATGGATTATCATATATGGTACTATGAATCTGTGTTCTTTTCCAACCTACCCTTGGTTAAGAACAGTGTTGCCAGTTTAGCCTTTTTGAGGCTAAATTTAGCCTTTTTATACCCTCCACCACCACAAGTGGTGAAAGAGGGTATATATAAGTTTGTCATTCCGTGTGTAACATTGACAAATATTCATCTGAGACCCAACAAAGTATATATATTATTGATCCTTATGAAATTCTAAGTCGATTGAGCAATGTCCGTCTGTCTGTCCGTCTGTCCGTCTGTCCGTCTGTCTGTCTGTCTGTGTAAAACACTCTCACGCCCAAAAAACATAAGCAAAATTAATGAAATGTATACCAAAATGTTTATAATTTTTCTAAGCAGTTTGGTATTTAAAATCAGCAAAATCGAATTAGTAGAACCAGGGTTATGGATTAAAATGTAAGGCAACCTCCAAAAATTTTGATAATTTTCACATGTTTTTTTCTGATTTTTGGTAAATCCATTGCAGAGAATACCATGAAATTTTTCACACATTATTTATATGATAAAAGGACAAATTCTGTTGAAAATGGATAGAATCGGTCCATAATTTCTCGTAGCCCCCATACAAATTTCTTCCCGAAATATGGTGCTATGGTATATAAATGACCATAGATATGCAGTATCCATACAAAATTCAGCACAACTATGTTTCGTGTAAACAGAAATCGCGAGACCAATTTTTTTTTGGATCGGGCACTATTTGACCATAGCCCCCATATAAAGTTTACTTCCGAAAATCATTTAAATACACTTAAATATCTTATATATATCGGTATCAGGTTGAAATTCAACTTGAATAATCCCCATGCACATGAAAATCTCTGTAGGGAATTTCATGAAGATCGGCCCATAATTGGTTATAGCTCCCATATAAGTACCACTTCCAAAAAACACATTAATTTTCATAAATATCTGAAAAATATCGTTATCGAATTAAAATTTTACATAGATCGGTAGTATTAATTCACAAATGATACTACTAGATTGTGTGAATATCGGTTCATATTTGACCATAGCTCCCATATAAGGTCCATTTCCGAAAATTACTTAAATACTAATAAATCTCTTATAAAAGCTTCTATCTAGCTTAAATTTCAAACAAATATTTCCCATATATACGAAAATCGATGTGTTAAATTTTATGAAGATCGGCCGATAATTGGTCATAGCTCCCATATAAGGACCACTTCCGAAAAACACATTAACCTCTGTAAATATTTTAAATATATGGATATCGAACTAAAATTGTATACTGATCAATATATTGCATCCAAATATCATACTACTGGGATTTGTGAATATCGGTCCATATTTGACCATAGCACCCATATTAGCTCCATTTCCGATAATCACAATAATACCCATAAAACTCTTGTAAATAATGTTATGGAGAAAAATATCAGGCAAAATAGGCCTTAGATTAGATAACATTTTTATACATATGAAATAAAATATCTTCTGCGTAAACTAGTTTTTGTAACAATATATAAAATACTACTATATTTTAAATAAACTTTTATTTTGTCTAAAAAAAGTCTTTTTATTGAAGAAAGTACATAATTTGTATATAGTCCAAAATGTGTATTATATCATGATTCATATATAATCCATAAAATGGCTTAAAAAGAAATTCGGTTATAGACCTAATTCGCTCATAGTCCACAAAAATTGTGCAACTGTATTTGTAGACTATAAGCAAAAACTACTGTATTACATTACCATTCTACCATTCTTCATAATCGGAGCTAAGTCCCAATAACATACACTGAATATGGATATTAGAGTGTTTATACCAATGTAATTTCGATAATTTTCATCTAATTTAGGTGGAGGGTATTTAAGATTCGGCATAGCCGAATATAGCACTCTAACTTGTTTATTTACTCTTTAGCCTCGAAATTTTGGTTTTAGCTTCGTGGCTTTTTTCTAGCCTTTTTTTAATTTGATAATAGCCTTTTTTTAAATAAAAAAGGCTAGAAAAAACCACGAAGCTAAAACCAAAATTTCGAGGATAAGGAGAAAATAAAAAGGCTAAATTTATATTTGTGAAACATTTTCATTTTAATTCATTACTGTTTTTCATTTAGCTTTTCAATATACTCAAAAATTGTGCAGTATTAAAAGAACAAATAACAATTGCCAATACCAAGTGTTTCAAAATGAAGTATAGTATTTTATATCTGAAAGCTATAAATGTCTAGCAAATTCGCTTTCAAAACAAAATTGTTATTACACATTATATTCATCGTTATATAATGGACAAGAGCCCCACAAACACTTGAAGGCTTGTGATACTCGATGGTTGTCATTTGAAATAGCCGTTAAACGTATTGTGAATCTGTGCTTCGAGTTAAAACCAGCAATGCTTCAAAGCCAAACATTTAAGTGATTAATATACTGATTATAATTTGGTGTATTATTTTTTTTAAACCAGGAAGCAATTCAGCGGATCCAACAAAGCTGTTTTCTGATTTAAAATTTCTTCTCCATAATTTGTGTTTTCAAATTGTAATACAATGCAAAGAATTTGATACATTATCGTCCCCAATTGAAAATTGTTTAATGTTTTCGCCACATTTTTCATGCAAGTTTGAAGAATGAGAGATAAAATAACGAACGGTTTAATTAGTGACGATTCTGAAAAAAATAATACGGCAAATTAAACTAATTGAGCAATTCCGACTAAGATTTTCATATGAAAACTCTTCGCTAAATCGATTTTTTATCCGTTAATAATACACTTAAAATAGTACTCGTAAAACCAAAGAAATATATTATGTATGTGAAAAATAGTAAATGCTTAGTACTTAAATTAAAAAAAAAACAAAATTTAAGTTTTGTCTGTATAAAAATATATATGGGGCATTTAATGTCAAGTGAACCATCTTTTGAAATCGATGTCTTCCGATAGTTCTATTAGATAGTAATTCAGAAACAATTTTTCAACAAGATCGGTCGAAAACTTTCTGAGTTAGAGGGGATCAGAATTTCACATTTTGGCCAAGCAGGTGTTTTTTCTCATTCATGTTACTTATTACCTATTGTTCTTAGCAAAATGTGTTCCAAATAGTTTACATAGCTAGTTTTTCAATATTTCGGAAAAAAACATTTTTTTTTTTACTTTTTTTGCAAAATCTAAAACTGTTGACATTTTTTTCAAAATGGGCCCTTTTTTAATTTTTTTTTTTGCTCAAGAGAAAGCTTAGGTCCATTCCTTTAAGAGGTTTTTGATCGCTTAGTGGGATTCGAGTGGAATATCTATCAAAATAAATATTTTGTAACTCAAGACATACAATTTTTGAAATTTTTTTTGCAAAATCTAAATTTTTTTCCAAAATGGGCCCCTTTTTTAATTTTTTTTTTTTTTTTTTGCTCAAAAGAAAGCATATTTCCATTGCTTTAAGAGGTTTTTGGTCGCTTATGTATATTTGTATATTTATTATTAATGATTAATGTTATTTTTTGTTTGCTGCTGAAGTGTACCTTTATAATTTTATTTATTTGTATGAATTTTATAAACATATTTTCAAATTTTTTATTTAAAAATAAATATGAAACTAAATTCTTAATTTATAATATTTTAGCTTTTTTTTTTGGCTTTTTTTTTAAGCAGTTTGGCTTTTTCTGACCTTTTTTTAAAGTCAATATAGCTTCTTTTTTGCCAGCTCCTGGCAACACTGGTTAAGAACTCTATACTAATAATCCGCACTATACAGAAGTGATTGAATTGGTAAGAGTGTAATTTTGTTCATGAATGTATTCTCTATTTTTCAACAATACGTATTAAACATATTCACGACAGCAGGCTACCGACTGCACGACTAAAAATGCCACTAGCAGTAATTGTTGCCGTGTTGCCGTGTAATTATTTTAAAAACGGCAGCAACAACGTAACAAGCTGACATTATTGTTCAAATACATATTTCAATGATGCCACTTTTAAATGTTACATTCTAACATAAATTCAAAATATAATTATATACCGTATAAATATAAAAACAAATCTATTTATCACTATGATATACTTGGCTACAGCGGCAACGGTGGTTGTGTAGTCTTGGAGCCGTGTTGTAGTTAAAATAATATTTTTCATATGCACACATGTATTCCATTTTTGACAGGTTGTAGTCGGTAGCATGCTGTCGTGAATGAGTTTAGTTTAATGCATCAACCTGCTCTGTTAAAACTACTACCATACAACTGAATGAAACATTTGATTTGTTTACGCTCTTTGTTGAAAATGTTTTGTTAACGCTCGTGTTGGGCACATGTAAATAGCCGAAGTTCTTAGGCCCTTGAGGCAGCGTTACCGTTGAGCGACTAAAGTCGCAATTTGACCCTTTTTAGCACCGCTGATACTTTTTGTGCCCCTTTACTAAAATGAACTAAATCTGACACTTTTTAATATTTTTGACCCTTTTTTCCCCTTTTTCAAAAAAAAAGAACTTTTTGCTTTAATATGACGTTTTTGGAACAATCAACTTAAGTATATACAAATATTTCATATATATGATTTTTTCAGCCTTATAATTGACGAAACAACCGACATAGCAACTGAAAAATGTTTGGTTATTGTTGTACGCCAATTTAACAAAAACAAAGGGAAAAGGGTTGACAATATTTTTCGATTATTACAGCCAGACAATGGATCTGGCGAATGTATTGCCAATACAGTTTTGGCAGCTTTGGAAGAATATAAAATACTATTAAACAACTTATTGGATTTGCAACAGATAACGTTTCATCAATGGTAGGGAAAAGAAATAGTGTAGCAACATTGCTAAAAAATTAAATTCCCAATCTTTTTCACATTGGCTGCATTTGCGATTCCCTTAACATAATAAATAGCTCATCATTAACATGTATTTCTGATGAAGTAGAACAATTACTTCGGAATATTTTCAAATATTTTAGAAGTTCAAAACGACAAATGGAATTTAAAGAACTCCAAAGTATTTTTGATGTACCTGAACATAAAATTTTAAGATTGAGTGAAACGAGATGGCTTTCTTTTGAGTCCGTGGCAGCAAGGATTTTAGAGCAGTTGGTAGTTTTAGAATACTTCTTTATTCAAGCTCAATTCGAATAGAAAAATGCTTCCAATTTGAAAAAATTGTTAGAAACTCAACAAGGTTTGTCCCCTATTACCAAAATATATTTAAAATTTTGAGTATATATTCTTAACAGAATGAATAAATTTAATAAAAATTTTCAAAGCGAATCTTCGCAAATAATTTATCTTATATCAAGCACAAAAGATATTTTATTAGACATTTTTACAAATTTTTTAAAAAAGGAATTTATTAATAACTTTAAAATCGAAGACGTAGATTTTATGAATGTTTTACATATTAAAGAAATAACTAATATTTATATTGGACATGAGGCAGATTTATGTATCGAAAAAATATCAAAAAGTTGTACCATTGAAATAAAAACAAATATCTTAAATTTTTTCCAAAAGCTTTGTAATGAAATAGTAACAAGAATTGATATAAATAATAAAAAACTTTCAGTTTTAGTAAGGAGATTAATTACTATGATATAGTTTCAGAATACAAAGATGTAATTACTCAACCAGATATATTTATACAAGAATTAAAAATTTTAGAATCAAATATTTATGACAAAACATATGATACTATGTTTAAAATTTCAAACTCAGAAGAATTTTGGCATCAAATTGGAAGTTTAAAAAACAGGTTTAATCATTATTTAAATTATAATTTATATGAATTTGTAACATATGTATATACTCTGCCACATAGTCATGCATCGACGGAACGAGTATTTTCAAAATTCACGACTCATGTGGACTCATGCGAGTCCATGCTTTCGGTACAAAATGTATTAGATATGGACCTAGAAGATTGGATTCCGAGTGATGAACTCATAAAGAAAGTTATATAGTAATTTTGTAAAATATGTATTTAAATTGTACTATTAATGTTGAAATATTACTATTTTGAAAAAGTTACTACCACTTAAAAAGTAATTAAAACAATTGAAACAAATTTAAAACAATTTAAATTTTATAAAAGTCGATTTTTTGAAGATGAAAATGGTCGAAACTAATTTACAAATATTAAATATATATAATTTGAAACACGAATTGAATTTCTATTAAACCAAATAAGTACATGTAAAAAAGCAACAAATCACAATAAATAATTAGTAACACAATTAAAAATTTTCTTTAAGTTTTTGTTATTTATTACATAGTATTTTTACCAAATCGTTATTATAAAAATTTGGAAAAATTAAAAAAAAAAGAAAATGAATTTGTCTATATGTACATTAACATCATTAAAAAAATTCAATAAAAAAGTTTTTATCTAATTTTGTTTACTTTTTTTTCCTTTAAAAGTGTTGCCCCTTTTTATTTCCAAAATCCCCTTTTTGTGCGACTTTTTCTTCTAGAATCCCCTTTTTGTGCGACTATTCAAAATTTTCCAACGGTAACGCTGCCTTGAGGGCTATGAGCGCGGATCATTGCTCTACATTACGTGAATGTCAGCAAATTCAAACCATTAAATCGAATAATTTAAAGTGATCATCTTGTGATCAGATTTGTTAGAAACCTTCATTAAATTTGTATTCTTCAACTAGAAAATATGTAATTACAAACATTCACTGTAACATGGCTATAATTTTGTACAAGACTGCTTTAATTGTTGATAAACTTTAGTGATTTTGTATTAAGTGTTGTTCGTATTTAACGGTGTTAAACCCTCATCTAGTTAACACTCACATATTAATACACATGCTCCACACCCTGATAAAACTAATTCAAATCTTCGTCCCTTTTGATGATAGACGGACGGACGGAGGGATAGATGGCCAGCCATTGCTGTGTGATGTGTATGATGATGTGTAATTTTTTATTTCCACCTTCAATACATTTTCAAGCTAAGTAATACACATACATACATACAAATAAATATTGTATATGTAGTGGGTATTTAGAAGACTTCATTCACATCTTTGATAAGAATAAATTTTTTCTTCTTTTGGAGTGTTGCTGCTGCGACTTCTTTATTTTTACTTTTTTATGCTAGCATGCAGCAAAGGACATCAAGAGCATTAACTTTAAGTACAATACAGTAAATGAGTCTCTAGTGTTCAAAAGATCTCAAAATATATATAAAAAAACAGAAAATAATTGAAGTGTATGAGTGAATTGCTTCTTACAATTTACACGTTTTACCATTCCTTCATTCAGTTGTTACTCATACGGGGGCAGGCTGGAAATTTGTTTAAAATAATAGAACAATTATTTACTTTAGCTAACACAATTAATCAAATTTATCATTATCTAAAAGTAATAAACAAAATTATTTGTTTCAATTGGTTGTAAATGTAAAATGCTATTTGACAGCAGTCGTTTAATATAGATTTTAAAGGGGACTTCTAAATTGCTCTCGTACAAACATACACATTCTTACAAGCACAGATATGAGTACGTAAATATATGTATGTGTCTTCTACTTGAACGTAAAATTTAATAGCAAACAAACACACAGCCAGCCAATATCTTCCCAGCAGATCTGGGTGACTATCCCTAACTAGTAATTTTACCTATTATTTAGCATCACCACAAGTTACATAATTAATTATTAGACTGGTCCAAAGTAGTCATCTCCCTGTATGCACATACCGGTTACATAGATATAGCTATCTGACTAGCAATATAACTTGTAACTTGACTAGTATTTTAAACATTAACCCCAAATAGTCAGTTTAAAATACATTCATCACAATCTCAAGTAACTCACGTATTAGGTACAAAGATACAGTTTTCCAATAACTGTTTTCTTGTAAACAAACTATCCTCCGTCAACTAAGTATATGGTTACTACAATGGGACCAATCTTTCATATACCAGCTGCAATAGGAGACTCATAAATGTTTATCATTTTTTTTTTATTTGTGTTAATACGAATTACACAGGTCTACAACGATTTTGGTGCCGCCAAAACTAAAACTGATGTTAAGCATTTTCGGTACCGTGATTCTAACTGCTACGTGTAGTTTTCTAGAAATTACAACGAAAATAAACAATTTTACAACATTTTATTAATTTTATTATTTTCTTCTTTTTTTCGATTTTCTACTATGAAGGACCTTAGAACACTCCCGTGGGATACTCCAACAATAATCTGCCATCATATATTCATCCCAGCGACCTTAGTATCTATTTTCCATTACTTGTAGATCTTGATGGAAATGTTCTCCTTGTTCCTCGCTATACGATCCATGATTTTCGGGAAACTTATCAAAATGATTATTAACAAGTAAGAGAATCTACCCGAATATACTGTTCACAAAATTATAATTTAAAATAAAAATTTTAAATATTTTTAGGTAAAAAAATTTAAAAAATTAAAAAAAAAATTTCAAAATTGTTTTCAAAATAAAAAGAAAAAAAATTTCAAATTTTTTTCAAATTTTATACAAATTTTTTTTTTAATTTATAAAAAAAAAAAAATTTATTTATTTGTGAAAAAACTGTAACAAAAATATATTTTTGGTAAAAAAAAATTCGGGTAAAAAATATTTTTCCCGATTTCGACCCATTGTAGGTCCAAATTGCTATAGCCTAATATACATCGTTATAATGAAATATCTGTCTATATTATTGACTTAGTAATCCAGATATATGTAGATCAAAAATAGAAAAAAATCAAGGTTGTTTTTCCTTATATCTCAGGCATTTGTGCGCCGATTTTCTCGATTTAAAATTGCAACTAAATTGGAAGAATTCCCGATATATTGATGTATCAATTATGTTTGTAAGTTATTCAGGGGATTTGGAAAGTTGATTTCAAGCGACAGACGGACATGGCTATATCGACTCCGTTATCTGTAACGATCCAGAATATATGCATATACTTTATGGGGTCGCAAATGAAAAATGTAGAAATTACAAACAGATTGACAAACTTGCCACTCATGGTGAAGGGTATAAAACGGCAACAAGGTCATTATTACAAAAGACTACATTTATTTCTGAACTAAAAAAATGGAAGAAGTTATTTTTTGCGACCGCGTTAAAATGAGATTTTCGTTGCTTGAGTTAAAAGATTTATTTAGATCATATCTCTCTTTCGAAAGGTCAAGGTCTCTTATCAAGCCATTTAAGGCATCTTGTGAAAAAAAAACTGAATGCTTAGTTCGATGTAATGTCCATCCTGTCTGGTAGATGTTGGTTCATAGGAGATTGTACGTCGTCTGAGTACAGTAGATGCCTTTGAGCAGACGATAAATTAGGATATGTCATTCTCTGTTTATTCATAACATCTAATTTAACAACACAAAACTAGCAGTCATCAATGTGATTTATCTGTTCTGTCCAAATCATAGGTACACCAAACTTCAAATGACTACGTTTACTAGTTTCCCACTGTCTTAAATGTTCACTACATATTTTACACACAATATTTTGACTTATTCAGAGCCTCAACGTCTGTTAGAGGGTTTCTAAACTTTCGGTCATTGGGACAACTATTTCGTAATAAGGACATATTATTAAAAATGTACATATAAGATTACGAAACGGGCACACGAATTTACTTATGACAGCCAATATTCAACAAATTAATGTAGATCCAAAGCTAAACATAGGGAAAAATTGTAAAAACATTATTAGTGTTACCAATGCACACCTAATAAAACATAAACTGTAAGTAATGATAGGAACAAAATTGTGTGTAGGGTTCTATAGTTGAAACAACCTATAAAAATAGATAAAGTGTACCAAATTGCAATAACATAAAATTATTATGTTATTCTCTGCATATTTTGTTTTAGTATAATGTTGCAATTAAAATTTTTTTTTACAATCTAAAAAGTCGACGTTTTTCAACTTTTATCGACTTTTATCCACTATTCGACTTTTGTGATAACTAATCGAATGTTCGACTTTTTTCCGACCTAAAAGTCGATTTCGACTTTTCGACTTCTTTCAGCAAAAAGTCGATTGTTCGAACAATCGACTTATAGAACCCTAATGTTTAGAAAGTATAGTGATACAATATTTGTAACAAGTAAAATTATCCTTAAAATCATATATTCACAAATTTAATAAGACACAAAGAGGCAATAAGTATCATTTTACGACGATAATTATAGTAAGTAAAATATCAAATATATAAACATTTAAAATCGACTTCACATAATCGACTTGGCATAAGTAAAATAACTAGACTCTAAAGTATAATCTTGTATTAGGTTAGGTTTCCCGGCAGCCGCGAAATTGAAGAATATAAGAACAGCTCATGTGGGTACAAGCAATGGTCCATTTGTGTTACCTGAAAGTAGAAAGTTGGAAAAAAAGATGGGCAGATAGAAATGAAAAGAGAGAAGGGGAAGATTGAAAAGTTAAGAAGATGATGTTCAAAGAAAGAGAGAAGGAGATTTCCAAAAAATTGCGTATCAATAAGATAGCCGTTATGTGCTCGTATTATGTAAATTTCATTTGTCAGGTAATTTTAATGGCAATTAAAAAAGCGAGTCCTTAAATTAAAATATAATTAGATGATTGAAATGACAAACAAAACTGTCGGGGAAGTTGTGTGTAACTATCTCAATATACTCCAATTTATTATTAACAATCTAAAAGTTAAGGAAATATTATAAAAAAATTTTATTTATTATTTTGAAAATTTGAATAGAAAATTCTTTTTAGATGTTTATAATTAGTTCATATTGTAAGCAATTTCTTAAAAAAATATATCAAAATCGATCAATTTTATTTTTAGTTTTTCTTACTTTTCTAATTTTGGGAAATATAAATTTTGATTTCATAAAATTTAAAAAAAAAATCTAGAACTTTTAGTTTTCCAAAAAATACAATAAATCATACGATTCATAATCAAAAATAAAATTAAAAAAATAGTGCTTGGAACTAAAGAACTGGATTTTTAAATTTGAGGAAAACAAAACTGGCGGGGAAGTTGTGTGTAATTACCTCTATATACTCCAATTTCTTATTAGATATAACAAGGGACAGTAAAATAATACGCCCAGTGGTGAGTAAAATGGCTAATGCAAAAGTGCCAATTGACTTCACGCTATATTACCTAAGATGTATAAAGTAGCCAATTGACTTATCTCTGTTCTACTAAGGGCACATACGTGTTAAATAACTCAAAATATATATGGGCAATACCACGAGAATGACTACCACGACTGAAAAAACAAAAACCCTTGAAACATTTTTTTAAGATGATTTAAATAGAAGAAAACACTAAAATGTTACTATGTGAAAGTATTTAGAGCTTATTATAACATTTTAAGTTCAAAAATAATAGTTTAAACTGACTTCATTTAATTTTTTAATTTAACTTGTATGTTTTAAGCTAAAATTACAGCGAAAACTAAGCTCCCAATTAGCATGTAGTATGAAATGAATATGACTCTGATTGTTTTTTTGCTATTATGAAATTGTTTATTAGAACCGAATATATATTTTCTATTTATTTTTTAGTTTTTGTATACATATATTTACAGAATATACATTGTTTTACTATAAGAGAAAAATCTGTCACGTACGGTATGTCACGTACGATATTAAATTGTATTTATTATAAAATCATCCAAAGATAGCTTTTATTTAAATATTGCGGATTGTAAAGGAAAAATATTTGGTTTAGTGTAAGAAATTAAAAGAAAACCTAACGCCTCTCACGATTCGCAAATTTTCGCATATTTCTACATGTACCTTAAAATGACTTCCGTTTTATGTCACGTACGATGTACCCTTATTTCGCTCGATATCTTGAACAACAATGTTTCGAAAGAACTTATTATTTTTTTAAAATATGAATGGTACATAAAGACCAAATTATTTTTCAGATACTCTTATTTTTGCAAAATCTATTCCACTCAATAGGCGTACAAATGTCACGTACGATTACATGGTATTGCCCATATGTAAATAGGAATCAGCCAAGTGGTCTGTAAGGGCTACATTGACTACTTTTAAAACTGCTGGGCTCTTACATACATTCTATTTTCGTTTGTGTACGTACGTACTCATTTTCTATAGATAATTTTCGTTTCTTTTTATTATTTGCTTAATTTCTTTTTTTTTATGAAATCAAGCAGATAAAAATAAGAGGGGAAAAGGAATATAGGAATTCATACAAGCAAGGAAAATGATTTGAAGAAGAAGGCCTACATCAGCCATGTCATCATCAACCAGTAGAGATTGGTTCATTAAATGAGCTTAATTTCGTTTGTAGTTCTTATGATCAATAAAATGAAATAAGGAAGAGGTTTTTTTTTTAATTATTTGTGCAGGCGAAATAAGACATTTCAACTAAATAATAAGAAACAGTGTAGGCCAATTAAGAATGAGGAGTAGAAATTTGGTAGACTCATTGCAAATAATGGAAATCAAAATATAAAAAGTAAATTTCATTTACAAAGTTTATTTTGTTCAGAATAAGAAAAGACTTTATTTTCGAGAGCATATATTCGTTTATTACATACAAATACCAGAAAGCAAACATATATCATTTTTTTTTAAATATTTTCACCAAAAAAAAAGATAAAACAAGTAAGAAAGTATAGTCCGGCACACCGATTATATGATTAATAAACAGTTTTCTCTTGATATGAAACTTATTTGTATTGAATCTTATTGAATACCAAGATATTTTTAAGATATTTATGCTCCATAAAGTGATTTTCGGAAGTGTGTCTTTTAAGGGAGCTATGACTTATTATGGACCGATCGTCACAAAATTTGGTGGGATGATTTGCGTGTATATGAAACATATTCGTATTGAATTCTATTTGGATACTAACATATTTCAGAGATTTATGCATATAGAAAACTTATTTGTGCTAAAGTTGGTTTGGATTTGTTTATAAATTAAGATATTTATGAGAGCTTAACTATTTTCAGATAGGTCAGTTGTATGAGGCCTAGGATAAATAATGAACCGATATTAACCAAATTCAATAGACCAATAGTCCTTGAAGCAATACAAATGTATGTGCCAAATTTTGTCGCATTATCTTTAAAATTGCTCTAGTGACAACCATTTATGTATATGATGAAGGACTTACCATACTATGTTGCTCTCTGCTTATGGATATCATAATCTGAGAGCAACATATTATGATAAAATTATTCATCATAAACATGGTTATCACAAACATATACTTGTTTACTGTAACCATATATGTGGTTGATACAATCATGTGAATCGTAAATTAAAAATATTATAGTTACCACAATCATATTAATAGTTACTGTGACTATAATATTGTTAAAAAACTTGAAATGTTTACATTAAACATGCGAGGATCCGTTGATTGTTGTTCACCAGGATTGGTTCTTCTGAAACCTTCAATAAATACATAGTTATGTATGTCGATGACGGGCGGAAATATTTGTTATCCTTCCATAATACAGTTGGTTGGTTGGTTGGTTTACGTGGTAGTTCACTGCGTGCAAACAAAACCACACCACTCGTCAGATGTAATGTTGTGTACATCGTAAATTATTTAAAAAGTCGAGTTTGCTAGACCCAACCTGTAGCCGTGAGATATCTCAGTAGGTCTTTTAGTTTAGACCCGGCTACCTCACTAAGGTTGTTCAATGTGTAGTTGCCCATGGAATTATGCCTCTTGACACTCAGAGCTGGGCATTCGCAGAGAAAGTGGAAAATCGTTTCCTCTTTTTCCCTATCCTTACAGCTACGACAATGGTCGTTAAAAGGAAGTCCCAGACGATTGGCATGCTTGCCTAACGTCCAGTGTCCCGTTAATATTGCCATCAACCTTGATATATCCCTTCTATTCCGGGTTATCAGTTGCATAGTACGTTTTTCATTAAAAGAGGGCCACGTCAACTTGGCCACCCTACATGCGTCTAAATTACGCCATCTATTCTCAGCCTTTGTAAGAGAGTGTCTGAAGATAATACCTTTAATAATCCACAGTGGAATCGCTACTGAGACCGCATTGGAGATGTCTAAGGTAGATCCCATTCTGGCTAGTTCATCTGTCTGTTCATTGCCATAGTGGTCCCTCTGTGCGCAGGGACCCAAACCAAGGTAATGTCAGATAGACGAATTAGCCTTGACAGAGAGTTCTTATATTGCCTGACTAATGAGGATGAGATTGTATAGGCCTTCAGTGAAAGAAGTGCCGCCTGACTGTCGACAAAAATACCTATATTGCCGCGAGTATTATGATCATATAGTGTATTATAAGCTACCATGATTGCAAAAATGTCCGCCTGGAAAACACTACACTCATTCGGAAGACGGTATGAGATACCTAGCCCAAGTTCGTCACATAAGACGCCAGAACCATCACCACAGCTCATTTTTGAACCGTCTGTATATATCCTGGTGTCATATTCGTACACTAGATTACCCCTACCCCACTCACTCCTGGAGGGAATTAAGACCTTGAACACCCTATCAAAATCTGTGTATGGAGTAATATAGTCAGAAGGTTGGAGAACGATCGGAGACAGTAGGCTCAGAATCCCCGCGTGGCTATATGTTCTCGATCTCCAACATCCATATGTGTGAAGCCTCGCTGCGCTGCTGGCAGAGGTGGCCATTATGTGGAGGCACAAGGTGCAGTATAGTATTGCTTCTGAAGGACTAGTTCTTAGTGCTCCAGTTATGCCAATACAGGCTGATCTCTGGACTTTATATAGTTGGTCTACGACATCCATAATGCAGTATTCACATCGACTCCATGGATTGAGGTCATGTATTCTACACAAAATCATTTCTGCTCTTTGTTCATTTTGCAGCTTACACAAAAGCAAATCATGATCAACAAGAAATATGACAAAAAATATTAGTACCTCTCATTGTGCCCAAACCATAAATCCGTCTGGCTTGTAATTAGACTAAAAGCGGTTTCGATTTTTAAATGTAATCAAAATACAGGATGTGGTGCACGAAATTAGGAATCTCCAAACCTTAAAGGTAGCTCCAATGTCCGGTGTAACAGGTAAAATGATGTTATCTTCGGACCCATTGTAGATGTAGAAACAGTAGGCTAAACCGTTTGAATCACAAAGCACGAACCATTTGATTCCCCTTTTATGCAGCATGTAAAGACTGAGATCAAAAAATTCTTTTTTTTGGCTTAATAAACATCATGTGAACCATTCCTTCTACCTGAACCAGGATTTCTATCAACGGACAAGTTCTCCCGGTACTGTTGCATAACATTGAAAACAGTTTGACGGCAGATCTTTGATTGTGTGGCCAACTTTTTATAGGACCAAGTTGAGTTTTGTTGAAAATATTTAATAATTTTTGTACGCACTTTTTTCTGGTCACTCATTTTAGTCAGATTAACAACAAATGAACATAATTGACATTAAACATAATAACTGACATGCTTTTCAAAGGTAACTTGATAAAAAAAAATCAAATAATACTTGGGTTAAAAGTTTTAATGAAAAACGTGTGTTAAGAATTTTTTGATCTCAGTCCTTATTGACGAAATATATGAAAAAGTTATCCGGACTTACCACTAAACATATTTTCTTCCCATTGACATTTAAGTGCATGAATGTAGCAGTGTGAAATTTACCACTGATATTTTCTAGATCATATTGTGTTGTAGATCATTTGATATTTAAAAAATCTTATTGGAAAAACAGATAATCGAAAACTGATCAAAAAATATCATATTACTAGCTGACCCGGTGCGCTTCGCCACTCAATTGGATGAAAGAAATAGTAATTTTCCACACTTGAACCTCGTCAAGTTTAAAATCAAAGTAATTTCCTGATTCTAGGTTCAATATTATAGAAACTGCAAAAAGCACAATTTTGAAGAACGAAATAGCACTCCTTAGTTTGGTTTAGTTCTCCTTATTTGGTATCATAATACTAGTGAGCCCCCTATTCTTGATTATTTACTGAGAAGCATATTAGCCAACTTTAATGTATATAAGCTAATTTAATATATTTAAAGAAATTTTCCATTATCCTCTTAAACATCCGACAAGTTTGAATTTTGAATTTGTATAGCATTTCTTATATTATCAATTGATTTTGCTTCTATAACACTTCATATCCAACAAATTATAGCAAAACCGAAAAAAACCGAACCGATCGGTTTTCAATTTTTTAAAACCGAAAGCGCAGTTTTGAAATTTTTCGGTTTTTTGGAAATTCTAAGAATTCTAATTTCATGTTTATAGTAATTTTAAAAAAGTACCATTATAATATAGAAAAAGTACCAAAAAGTATACACTTGTGGTTTCCCACTCACTCGGGTCCATATAAGCTTTATTTCATGTTTCTAGGTTCATTGGTGAAGAAATTACAAAAATTACCATTCGAATAAAGAAAAAGTACCAAATAGTCTCCCCCTAGAATTCTCACTTACCTAGGACCATGTATGCTTAATTTCATGTTTCTAAGTCCATTGTTATAGAAAATTAAAAAAGTACCATTCGAATATAGAAAAAGTACCAAAAAGTGTCCCCCTAGAATTCTCACTGACTTAAGACCATGTATGCTTAGTTTGATGTTTTTAAGTCCATTGTTATAGAAAATTAAAAAAGTACCATTAAAATAAACAAAGAGTACCATGAGCTTGAATTTTCACTCACTTGGACCATATACGCTTAATTTCATATTTCTAGGTCCATTATTATAGAAAATTCAAAAAGTACCATTAGAATAAAGAAAAAGTACCAAAAAGTCTCCCACTTAGGACCATATATGCTTAATTTCATGTTTCTAAGTCCATTGTTATAGACATTTCAAAAAAGTACGATTAGAAGAACAATAAACTACCTATAGGTCAGTTCTCACATTTTTGTACCTAAATATTATCCCCTATTCCTAACTCTAACTTCACTCAGATGCATATCAGCTAACTTTAATGTCGATAAGTGAAATAATTTAAAATAGTAAAAAAGTACCATTAGGAGAAAAGTACCAATTTCCCTTTTCCTCCTTGAACACCCCTCAAGTTTAAAATTTAAAAATACTCAATTTTTCCAAAATTGTTTATGCTACAGACATGTCTCAAACGATTAAAATGTGTGTTAATGTGCCCAAGAAAAAATATGTTTTAAAAAAAGTACCAAACTGTTTACCCGGATTTGGCCCAATATACACCTATTCACTCGAGTTCCAAATAATACTCTGTTAGTTAATTTTTGTATGAATTAAGGAGCCAATGTTAAAAAAATTATCAAAATTGGCTTAATCATTTCAAATAAAATGTATTGTATTGTATTTTTTATCCCCATTGCGGCAGTAAAATTTTATTCAAATGAAAATCTGCATCGTAGTGGTAGTTCTTAATAAGATATTCGTATGTCTATGTCAAATTATAGAAAAACATATTTCATGAAAAAGTACCAAAAATAAATACAATTTTTATCTCTTAAGGGTTCGAATTTCAAAAAGTACCAAACCTATATATATTTTTTTTTTTTTTTTTGTTAATTACATAGATATTGGTTTAAAAGATACATAGAGTGCCAAAAAAGTACCAAAATACAGTTTTTACCCGTTTTCTTCCCTAAAAGGTTCGAATTTCGAAAAAGTACGAAACACCTGTCAGCTTATTTTTTAAATGGTGTAACATGCAATTTTAAGTTTTTTTTATATCTTTATTAGTTTTGAAGATATAAGGTTACCGAATTTACCCGTTTTTACCCTTTTTTACCCCCTAAACGTTAGAATTTCCAAAAATCCCTTCTTATCGGATCGTTTTGGGGAGGTAGGAACCCACAGTTAAAATTTCATGATTCTAGCTTCAGTCGTTTGGGCAGTGCGATCATGAATCAGTCAGTCAGTGAGTCAGTAATGTTACTCTTTTATATATATAGATTATGTAGTTGCTCCGAATATTTTAGTATATTAATAAAATAATAACCTAATTAATGCCACCAACCTAATTAAACGCAATTTGATTGGAGTTTGTAAAACAAAAATTTTGAAATACAAATCAAAGCCATAAGACAGACTTTGTCATCTTATTCACTTTACAACTCAAAACTCATATTTTAAACGTCTATTAACCACAAATATATCTTATTCATTAGCACAACAGCGAAAAGTATTTACATACATGAACAATTTCTCACATTCATAACATTTTCCTCAAAAGAAAAAGAAAAACACATAAATAATTTCCATTCAATTTTGTTTCCAAAACAAAACTGATTATTATGTCAATGTTTAAAAAAGTAAATAAAATAAGCATCAAATATCTTGTATCACACACAGTTAATTTGGTTTATTTATGCCGCATGTTTCGGAAATTAAGTGCAATTGCTTGAATTAAATTTCATGCAAATAAAACTTTTGATTAGAATACTTGTTGTGTTAAAGTATTGTTCGAATACAAACAGACTTTCATAAATAAAATAAAACTTGAAGAAAGTACAACAGACGCAACAACAACAAAAAAAGTATCTGTGTGAATGTCTTCGTATGAATGTATGCAACATATAATAAATATTTCAACTAAATATGAAATGTATGAGACGTTAAGTATGTGTGTAGGAGTATTTTAAATGGGGTTGTTAAACGCGTTTGCGAAAATGAGTCGTGTCTTTATTATTTAAAGGGCAAAGGGGGGGGAATTATGAAAACCTCATAAACACACACTCACACACATATTCACATACATACCCACTAAACATTTTTTGACGAATTTGGTCGGAATTCGTACCGGCAGACTGCACATCTTGCCGATTTCGTATCCGATGTCGGTACGACATTTTACCGAAAGTTGTATGTGTGGTTGACAAGAAATCGTAACTTTTTTCAGACTTTTGAAATTCGAAATGACTAATGAAATTTCTTTGAGCAATTTTAAAGGAATTTTAGACATGTCTGATTGATAAAAGTACGAATTATCACAAAGAAGTGTACCGAAACAGAAGTAAAGATTTTGTATACGTTTCTCTTTCTTTCTGAACTGGCTTATATATTTTTGGTAAACTCAACATAAAGCCGTTTACTTTAGCAAATAATAAATTAGAGAAATATATCTCTTTCCATGAGAGCTACCCTAGGAAACTGATTTTCGCTTTTTTGAAATGTCAAAATTATCACCTCTGTGGCAGCACAGTGCTTTGTCTCACAGACAAAAATCAAAAAAAGTTTTAGTCTCAAAATATGATAAAATATATATTGATCGATAGCTGACAACCAACTCAAATAAATTTTTAGGAATTGGTTTTATTTGACTCTCCTAGACTTCACCAGAGCACAGTGGTTTAGAAACGTTTTTTTGGAAATAATTTGGTATCTCGGGAACCATTTGAGATATTACTACGAAATTTCACATGCTTAGAGCTCAGGTATTTTCGAGTTGATGTGCAGTTGTTCAGCTTCCTAGCACTAATGGGGGCCATTGCATTGCCCCTCAAAGTTGGTCACCTCTGGTCTCAATTTTTTTTAAAAAAATCGACAAAAATCCATTTATAATCGTAAAAAGCTTATGAAGATCTACAAAAAATACGCTTACATGTGTAGTTTATTTCTAGTAGTTGAAGAGATATTTAGGTTTATTAATTTATTTTTTTTTATTTTTTCATGATTTTTGTATGGTTTTTTAGATGTGGCGGGCCTATGGAGGGTCGAATTTTTTTTTACAAAATATCACCTATATTGCTGATAAAATTCTAAATAAAATAAAAAAAACTTCCTAACAGTTATCTTGTCCCTATAAAAAGTTAAACGCATCCAAAGTTGGAACATGTAAAAAGTGAAATATTTTTTAAGTTTTTTCCCAAAAAAGTCCATATATTTTTTCTTTTGTAGAAAAAAATTTTCTTCCGGACTATATACAATTTGTATATGATTCAAAAGGAGAATTTAATGCAAAAGCGTGTAGAGTATATTTTGGCTCACTTAAGCAGACACTACACCCCCAAGATCTTGGCCAAACTTAGCCAATTATTAACAAAAATTTCAGATTTGAGTAAAAAATTCTACAAAGGCAAAGCACCGATCCTCGATAAAGCTTCATATTTGTATAACTCTATATGCTTCTTAAATACCAAAAAAGTTTTTTTTACTATCACACGGTAAATAACATCACAGTAAACACTTTTCTAAAAAAACTCTGTTTTTGGAACACATATTCCCCGGTTTAGGAATTTCGGTATTTGGAAATAAAAACTGTCAAAAATTATAATGTCGTTGATTTAAGGATAATTGAGCCTATATTAGTTCCAAATTTTGTTATGATATATTTAACCTTTAAAATTTTACTTTAATTAAAATTTTATATTTTTCTTCATGGAAAATCACCATATTATAATTTTTTAAGTTTTTAAAGTAAATAGCGTACAAAAAGTTTATAAATTTATTTAATATTACTAAAATATCTATCTTCAGATCCTATGGTTTTCAACAATAGCAAATAATTATATAAAACCCCTTTATTTACTCTTCAGAAGTTCTGCAAACCTTGCCCGCTATGGAAAATTTTTAAATTTTTTCATACATTTCATGACGGTAAAGTCAGTTAAATTTAAGAAAAAATTAATGAATAAAAAAATGAATTGCTTCAAGAAAATAATTCTCAAAAATTAATATTTTTTAAATGAGTTTAATCATAGAGAAACAACAAGAGCGGAAACTAGAAAAAAACTCAAACAAAAATTTTACTCAAAATAATTACACATTAGGGTGACAGCCGATTTTTTTTTTTTAGATTTCAAAGAGTGCCGGGTGGAATATTGTGACACTAGGTCTAAAAGATAAGTACTGAAAATTTGAGCCAAATCGGACAACGATTTCGGGACGCGCATCGAGGTCAAAGGTCAGATATATGTAAAATTTTACTATTTATATGAAATAAATTTGTAAAACTCCTTAACTTTCTGCATTATGTTACATAAATATGTAGATTTATTTATATTAATGAAAATTACAGTCAAAAGAATATTTTTTCAGATTAAACCTATATCTCCTTTGGGTCAAATTGACCCACAAACTGTATTATCGTTAAAATTCGGAAAAAATGCAAATTTTTCAGTTTTTGTTAAAATGTTGCTACTAAATAATAATTTTTGCAATCGAATGCATAATAATCGAAATGTGTACGTAATTATCGTTCTAATAAGATATAAAAGACAAAAATTGGTTAAAAAATGTTAAAGTTATTAAAAATTCCCCAGACCATTAACGTGTCTCAGGCCACTTGAACAAGAAATGTAGGAACAAAATTAACATATTTTAAGAAATATTAAGATAAAAGCTAATTTTTACTTAAAATATATCCGTATTTACATTCGTATGAGTTTTTGTCTTTGTAGAATACCGTTAACCTATTCGCAGGGATGGCCAAAAAAATTAATTTTTTTTAACGGCAGTTTCAAACCTCCATTTTCAAATTTTTAAAAATTTTCTTAAACAAATTTCAGAATTTTTTGATCATCACATTGGGATTTATTGAGATCATAATAGAGAATAAAAATATGAAAAAATTATGTCAATACCTCTTACAGTTTTTCCGTACCTTCGATTTAAATTTTGTGATTTTCGGGAAAAAATATTTTTTTGGTCATAATTTGGCGAATGAGAGCAATTTCCTTACTGTTACACATTTTAAGTAAAACCTATACAAAATCTTATAACTCAGATAATTTTAGATAAACTATGAAAGTTTTACTAAAATCGGAATATGTTAACCCTTAAATGGTGAAGGTCAAAGGTAAAATTTAGCAATATTTGGAATTTCTAATGTAAAGATGCCGAAATGTTATATATTTTTGGGCCGATTTTAATGAAACTTGAGAAAAATATAACATAAAGTCTATAATATACAATAACAGTGCAAAAATGGAAATTAACCGTTAATATAATTTGGGGTCCAACTTTTAAAATCGCGAAAGCCGCAGTCAAATATAGAGTCATTTTGACCCCAAGTGCTTTTAAGGGTTAATTTCAATTTTTGCACTGTTATTGTATATTTTAGACCCTAAGGTATATTTTTCGCAAGTTTCCTTAAAATTTGATCAAAAATGTATAATATTTCGCTATCTTTATTTAGAAATTCCAAATATTGCTAAATTTTACCTTTGACCTTCACCATTTAAGGGTTAACATATTCCGATTTTAGTAAAACTTTCACAGTATATCTGAAATTATCTGAGTTATAAGATTCTGTATAGGTTTTACTTAAAATGTGTAACAGTAAGGAAATTGCTCTCATTCGCCAAATTATGACCAAAAAAATATTTTTTCCCGAAAATCACAAAATTTAAATCGAAGGTACGGAAAAACTGTAAGAGGTATTGACATAATTTTTTCATATTTTTATTCTCTATTATGATCTCAATAAATCCCAATGTGATGATCAAAAAATTCTGAAATTTGTTTAAGAAAATTTTTAAAAATTTGAAAATGGAGGTTTGAAACTGCCGTTAAAAAAAATTAATTTTTTTGGCCATCCCTGCGAATAGGTTAACGGTATTCTACAAAGACAAAAACTCATACGAATGTAAATACGGATATATTTTAAGTAAAAATTAGCTTTTATCTTAATATTTCTTAAAATATGTTAATTTTGTTCCTACATTTCTTGTTCAAGTGGCCTGAGACACGTTAATGGTCTGGGGAATTTTTAATAACTTTAACATTTTTTAACCAATTTTTGTCTTTTATATCTTATTAGAACGACAATTACGTACACATTTCGATTATTATGCATTCAATTGCAAAAATAATTATTTAGTAGCAACATTTTAACAAAAACTGAAAAATTTGCATTTTTTCCGAATTTTAACGATAATACAGTTTGTGGGTCAATTTGACCCAAAGGAGATATAGGTTTAATCTGAAAAATATTCTTTTGACTGTAATTTTCATTAATATAAATAAATCTACATATTTATGTAACATAATGCAGAAAGTTAAGGAGTTTTACAAATTTATTTCATATAAATAGTAAAATTTTACATATATCTGACCTTTGACCTCGATGCGCGTCCCGAAATCGTTGTCCGATTTGGCTCAAATTTTCAGTACTTATCTTTTAGACCTAGTGTCACAATATTCCACCCGGCACTCTTCAAAAATCGATCTCAAATTTTTTTCCATACATCTGATTGTCACTCTATTACACATACGAGTGTTGTTTTTGTTTTCACAAAGTTTTTTTTACTAATACATTCTCACCACTTAGGATATTGACAACTGAGTTAGGTCTTTGACAGCAGAGTTTCCGCTCTATGTAAATTTCTCTATTAGTTTAATTGTTTTTTGAGTTCTTTAGTATTTTCAAAATTTGTCAATAGTAAAATTTTTATTACACATTTCGACTAAAAGATTTTTTTATCGCTCAAAAAAATACATAAAAAAAAAACATCAAAAGTTTATTGGAATTATTAAAAAAAAAATTGTATAAAATCGGACATTTTTTTATTTTGATTTTTCTTAGTATATAGTGTTGTTAAAAGGGCCGTGAAAAGGTCAGTGCCAACTTTTTGCAACAACATAAAAAAAATACTTAAATTTTATGTATTTAGAGTAATAATATTAAAGTAATGTTACAAGCTGTATAAAATAATATTAATATATTAAATTCGTTTAAAGAAATATTGAAAAGATATTATATGGAAGTCATATTTTGCACCAAACCTTAACTTTTGTGCACTGCATTGCCGACTACTGCATTACCAAAAAAGCGGAGAACCCTACAAGATAAAGTTAATTACTGTGAGTTATGTATTTTGAAGCCATTAATCAGACTTCTGGAAAATATAAGATATAGATATATATTAACGTGTAGGATATTCTATATTCTTTTCCAAAATGGTTTTTTATTAATGTTTAAGAATTTAAAAATTTATATTTTTGATTAATTAATTAATTTATAATTTTTTCCAAAAATTTAATTTTTCCTAACTAAGATATTTTACATTAGCATACCAAATTTCAAAAGTCTACCACAACTCCTTGTATTTTTGTACCATCGTTATATGGGGACAAAATAGTTTACTGGGTACACACATACGAAGTGTTATGAAATTGTTAGCAGAATGTTAAATGAATTGTATCAAAAATATTATTTTACCACCACTTTACACATTATTAATGCTTAAACTGAATGATGTTATGTTTCATTAAAAACAGCTATTTTTTATGTAAATATTAAAACATTTTAGTTTTTGTTTAAAATTCTATTAAATCCATTTTGAAATTATTTGTTTTAACAGGAGGAGAGGTCCGAAGAACTAAGGAAATCATTACACGTAGTGTTTTAACCCAGATATGCCCATTGCTTGAGCTTGGTCATTTTAAAAGTACTTTCATACTATTTCGGAAGCAAATGAGAAATAAACAAGTAAGAAAGTATGGTCGGTCAAGCCCGACCATATAATACACTACACTAAGTAAATAAGCAAAAACATTATTCTTTCAAAATTTCATTACTTTATATTCGTGAGTGATTTTCGGAAGTGGGCCTTATATGGGAGCTATGACAAATTATGGACCGTTCACCATGAAATTTGGTCATGTGATTAAAGTCTATATAAAAGTTATTTATGTTGAATTTTATGTGCTTGTTGAAGTGATTGTCGGAAGCAGACATTATATGGGAGCAATGACTAATTATGGACCGATCATAACAAAATTTGTTGACATAAATTTTGTATATATAAAATTTATTTGGAGAAAAACTTGTGTAGATACCTATATAAATTAAATATTTATGACCGATAAGTTCCAATATCGGGAGGACATTTGTATGGGTGCTAGGTGTTTCAATAGGCTTGGTCCTTGAGCCGAAAAAAAGATATATACCAAATTTTATTGAAATATCTTCAAAATTGCGACCTTTACTTTGCGCACAGCTAGACGGACGGACATCGTTTAATCTAGAGTTTCCAAAAAACCGAAAAATTTCAAAACCGCGGTTTCGGTTTTAAAAAATTGAAAACCGATCGTTTTCGGTTTTGTGATAATTTATTAACTATTAATTCAGTTGATAATATAGGAACAGCTAAACAAATTTAAAGTTCAAATTTGACGAGTGTTTACGAGGATAATGGAAAATTGGTACTTTTTCTTTTAATGGTACCTTTTTAATACATTAAATTAGTTTGCTTATATACAACAAAATTGGCTAACATGGTTCTCAGTAAAGAAATAATCAAGAATAGGGTGCTCAATTGTATTATGATACCAAAAATGGAGAACTATAATATTGAAACTAGAATCTGGAAATTACTTTGAAATTTCAAACTTGACAGTGGTTTAAGTGTGAAAATTTTTTACTTTTTCTTCTAATGGTACTTTTTATTATAATAAATTATGTTACTTATTGTATATACATAATAGTTGGCTGATATGCTTCTGAGTAAATATTCAAGGATAGAGGGCATAATGATATTGAATTAACAAAAACTATTATTGAAATTTCTATAATAATTAACCTATAAGCAGGAAATCAAACACACATGATCCTGACTGAATTAGAATATAAAAAAGGGAATTGCAGGTACTTTTTCGAACTAGTAGTACTTTTTGAATATTTTATAACGATGGACCTAGAAACGCGAATTCAAAACGGATAATTAATGTTACTATTTATTTATTGTTAAGGTACTTTTTGAATATTTTATAATAATAAACCTTAAAATTAGGCATAAATGATTCTAAATGAGTTAGAATTCACGAAAGGTGATTATAGTCTTACCTTTCTTTTGTATTTTCTATAATAATGGACACAGAAATATGAAATTAAACATTCATGTGGCTGAGTAGGAATACAAAATGTGGGTCTTTATGGCACTCTTTTTATTCTAATAATACGTCTAGAATGAGCTACAATCCACATTACAATGAATCAATAAACATGAAACTAGAGACATGTTTTCGTGAATTAGTATTAATTTACAAAGGGAGACTTAATAGTACTATTTCTATATTCCAATTGAAGTGGCGAAGCGCACTGGCTCAGCTAGTACTCCATACTTTTATTGGATATTTGAAAATAACTAAGACTTTGTTACAAAAATTTTGCATTATTTATACCTACGAAAGGTAGCCTGCTACATCATCTGATGCATTTATTGTAATACAATTTAAAAAATTTAAACAAAGCTTAAGATATTTTTACCGATCTATGTTTAGAGATATTGGATGAATAATTGGATGATAAAGTTTGTTTCTCATTTCTAAATTTTGAATTTTTCTACTGAAAATAGATTAAAAGTGAAAACCGAAGAATAATTGTCGGTTTCGGTTTCGGTTTTAGGACTTGAAAAACCGCGGTTTTGGTTAAAACCGAATTGGAAACTCTAGTTTAATCGACTCAGAAAGTGATTCTGAGTCGATCGATATATTTTAAGGTGGGTGTTAGACTAATATTTTTACAAACATCTGCACAAATCCAATATACCCTACCCACTTTTTAAAAATTTATTGAAAAAATTGGTTTTTTAAGCCGTCCTTTATACAGGACATTGGTGTTACAACAACAAAACTAAAACACAATAATGAAATCAAGCTACTCTTCATAAATACAAATTCAAACAAAATGTAGTACTTACTCTCTTGTAAATGTACAACATTTTATTTACTTACCGTACTAACGTGATATTTTCATAATGACTGAATATGGGCATTATGAAAATATCACAAATTAAAAATTCAATAACTCAAAAATAGTAGCTAAAAATAATGCGATCACACAATCTCCCATGAGGTATTGATTACTTAGTACACGGTACTTTGAAAAACATGACGTGTCATGTAAACAATAACTATATGTACTATATATAGGTCATTGGGCATATTTGGGTTAATTTGTTTTTATACCAAGTGGTGAAAGAGGGTATATATAAGTTTGTCATTCCGTGTGTAACATTGAGAAATATTCATCTGTGACCCAACAAAGTATATATATTATTGATCCTTATGAAATTCTAAGTCGATTGAGCAATGTCCGTCTGTCTGTCCGTAAAACACTCTCACGTCCAAAATACATAAGCAAAATTAATGAAATGTATCGCAAAACCTTCATAATTTTTCTAAGCAGTTTGGTATTGAAAATCAGCAAAATCGAATTGGTAGAACCAGGGTTATGGATCAAAATGTAAGACAACCTCCAAAAATTTTGATAATTTTCACATGATTTTTGTGACTTAGGGTAAATTCATTGCAGAGAATACCATGAAATTTTGCACTCATTATTTATATGATAAAAGAAAAAATTCTGTTGAAAATGGAAAGAATCGGTCTATAATTTCTCGTAGCCCCCATACAAATTTCTTCCCGAAATATGGTGCTATGGTATATAAATGCCCATAGAATTGCAGTATCCATACAAAATTCAGCACAACTAAGTTTCGTGCAAACAGAAATCGCGAGACCATTTTTTTTTTTTTGGATCGGGCACTATTTGGCCATAGCCCCCATATAAAGTTTACTTCCGAAAATCATTTAAATACACTTAAATATCTTATTTATATCGCTATCAGGTTGAAATTCAACTTGCATAATCCCCATGCAGATGAAAATCGCTGTAGGGAATTTCATGAAGATCAGCCCATAATTGGTTATAGCTCCCATATAAGGACCACTTCCAAAAAACACATTAATTTGCATAAATATCTGAAAAATATCGTTATCAAATTAAAATTTTGCAGAGATCGGTAGTATTAATTCACAAATGATACTACTAGATTGTGTGAATATCGGTTCATATTTGACAATAGCTCCCATATAAGGTCCATTTCCGAAAATTACTTAAATACTAATAAATCTCTTATGAAAGCTTCTATCTGGTTAAAATTTCAAATAAATATTTCCCATATATACGAAAATCGATGTGTTGAATTTTATGAAGATCGGCCAATAATTGGTCATAGCTCCCATATAAGGACCACTTCCGAAAAACACATCAACCTCTGTAAATATTTTAAATATATGGATATCGAACTAAAATTGTGTACAGATCAATATATTGTATCCAAACATTATACTACTGGGTTTTGTGAATATCGGTCCATATTTGACCATAGCACCCATATTAGCTCCATTTCCAATAATCACAATAATAATAATACCCATAAAACTCTTGTAAATAATGTTATGGAGAAAAATATCAAGCCAAATAGGCCTCAAATACATAGAAATCACGTTAAAATATTTAATTATATCTTCCAATAAGTCGCACATCCGAAAAATACATGAACGCATATATACACTCATATCGGTGAAAAATTTAACAGATAAAAGTTTCAAGTAGATTTGGTGACTATGGGTTCATAATTATATATAGAAGGCTCACATCCGGAAAATTCATTAGAACAGAACAAAAATATACTTTTGAAGTTTGACTAAATATATTTGTTTACCCTTTTTTATACTCTTTTACTTCACTTGTGGTGAATAAGGAAAATGTTGAGCCAATCAGTAATGTTAACCAATTATTACGTATATAAATTGTTAAATAGTACATTTTATTCCTTCTATAAAATTATAGACTCTGTTGGAAATGTTAGGAATATGTAGTTATTTCAATTATAAATTGCTGAATTAGAAACATTTTTATACATTTGAAATAAAATATCTTCTGCGTAAACTAGTTTTTCTAATAATATATAAAATAGTACTATACTACTATATTTTAAATAAACTTTCATTTTTTTTAAAAAAATGGTTTTATTGAAGAAAGTACATAATTTTAATCTAGTCCAAAATGTGTATTATATCAGGATTCATCTATAATCCATAAAGTGGCTTAAAAAGAAATTCGGTTATAGTACTAATTCGCTTATAGTCCACAAAAATTGTGCAACTGTATTTGTAGACTATAAGCGAAAACTACTGTATTACATTAACATTCTACCAATCATCATAATCGGAGCTAAGTCCCAATAACAAACACTGTATATGGATATTAGAGTGTTTATATCAATGTAATTTCTATAATTTTCATCTAATTTAGGAGGAGGGTATTTAAGATTCGTCATAGCCGAGTATAGCACTCTAACTTGTTAAATTTTAGATTTAACAATTTACACTGATGGTGTATCCATATCTGGAAAATTGGCAGTACTAATGCTTATTTTGCTTTAAAGAAGCTGCTGGTGACAAATAAATGAAGACATTAAAAACAAATTTGGTAGAAATTACTTTCTGGCATATTTTCTACCAAATTTGTTTCTCACTTTCATCTTGTCAAGAATATCATCTATCGTTTTAACGAATTTTGTTAATTTTTTTCTTAAATGCATTTGTAGTTATGAACAGAACATTTTTAAATAAATCTAAGTAAAATATTAATTTTTTTGATTTAATGTAGTTTTGATCTACTTAAAATCTATATCTATATAAATATATAAATGTCTTTGTAAGTTTGTTTGATTGTTTGTTTGTTTGAGTATCACGCCTAAACGGCTGAAACGATTTTATTGAAATTTGGAACGTAGATAGATCCTTACTTGGAAGCGTCAATAGGCTATAACTTTTTTCAATACTTAGACCAGAAAGGGGTAAACAGGGGGAAAACCGGTAAAATTGGTACCTTTAGTTCTTAAACAATAAATACTAAACGGCCGAAACGATTTTATTGAAATTTCCAAAATAGACTACGACAGGGATAGCGAAGCGCACCAGGTCAAGCTAGTTTATAATATTTTTATTGGAAATATGTTTCCAGTACATTAGGCCGTCTCACAGAAAACATTGATTATTACTTACTCATCCTCAAAATATCTAAAAAAAAAGCTTTTCTTTTAAATGACGAACGGTTATCACCAAAATTTATTTTGAGAGGGGTAACAAAATCAAATTTTTCCTCTCCATATGAAATGAGTCGCTTTAATGCACTTATGTATGTATGTATACATATAAGCACATCCTTATTTGTATACGTATAAGTCTGACAGTCAATTTGAATGTTTTTTAAAAGTGTCACTTGAGATCTTTATATATATTAATGATTACAAAAAAAAAAGATGAAGAAAATAATAATATTCTTGTAATTGTTGTTGCTTCTATTTTCCTTCAGCTTCAAATCAAATGCCTGCATGTACTTACATCTACAATTTGCTTTTCTATATATAATTAAATAAAAATACAGGAAATTATTAAAAAAAAAAATAAATTTAATTGAAATGTATTCGAAGGAAATCCAAATTAAGTTGATTTCATGTTAGAAAAGTTAAAAATTAAAATGGATGTTTCCCTTAATTTAACACATTAAGGTTTTGATTGTATTATAATGTGTGTTTCCAAGTGTGTGTGTGTACTTAAGAAACACACACTTCCCAGCAGTTCTAGGTGATAGTCCTGAACTAGGTAGTGATTTTACCCATCATTTAGGGTGGGAACTAGTTACTTCAATAGCTACGTCACTAGTTATTTTATCACGTGCTGTCTTAAGCAGAGAGTCATTTGACCCTTATTGAATACAATGAAGCTGTCTAATAGCTGGTCCAAAGTAGTCAACGCATTGGATTCACATATTGGTCACTAATGTCTGACCACTTGGCTGACTGCAATATTATATTTATGGTCATTTGACACGCATGTGCTCTTTGTAGTGCAAAGAGAAGTCAATTGGTTATTTTATACATCCCAAGTAAACTAGCGAGAAGACAATTGTCACTTAAGTGTTTCTAAGTAATCTAGAGAGTAGACATCACATGCCAGTATGAGTCTCTAAGTACTGCACTTTACAAAGTAGTTATTTTACCCACCAGAAGCAGTCTATTTGGGAGTTATCGAAGGAAAATTTGTTTACAAGCAATCGCTTGTTTTACTGTCTATGAGATGTTTTTTTAACTGACTGTTTAAATATGTAGTTATATAGCTGATCCAGTATATGAATCCATTGCGTTGACTACTTTGGACCAGCTATCAGACAGTCTCATTGTAATCCAAAAGTATCAATTTGCCCCCTGCTTAGGACATGTACGAATTAAAATAATTAGTCACGTAGCTGGTTATATAACTAGTTGTCATCCTAAACGATGGGTAAAATCACTAATTCGGGACAGTACCCTAGAACTGCTGGATTCTTACAGATACAAAAAAAAAAAAAAAAACATCTTCATGCATTTAAGTACATACTTGTATTGTAAAAGCTATATATACATACACCTTCTGTACGATATGACACATAATCCATCATATCAAATCAACAATCATCAACATTCTCATATTTTAGTCACATTAGTTCAAAATGGACATGATATTAAAATCACTCCTTGCTATAATATATCTCATCAGTCTTGTGGTGTATATTTTAGAGAACCTTTTTTCTAAAATTGTAAACATACAAATTTGATGTTTTGTGCTTATTAATTCATACCCAAATACTGTCATCTACCATGCCACAGCACCCATTACACCCACCCCATATTTCATCTTAAGCATTTGTCCACTCATCCATCCATCCATCCATCTATTCATTTATTCATTTATGCTTCAAAATAACATCCATCATTTTAAACTGTTTGTGTGGTATTTATGTCGCCATCTACGTTGTGTAATTTTTTATTTTTATACCCTTCACCTTCGTGAGAAGGGTATATATAAATTTGTCATTCCGTTTGTAATTTCCACAATATAATTTTCCGACCCTATAAAGTATATATATTCTGGATCCTTATAGATAGCGGAGTCGATTAAGCCATGTCCGTCTGTCTGTCTGTCTGTCTGTCTGTCTGTCCGTCTGTCTGTCTGTTGAAATCAATTTTCTGAAGACCCCAGATATCTTCGGGATCCAAATCTTCAATAATTCTGTCAGACATGCTTTCGAGAAGTTTGCTATTTAAAATCAGCAAAATCGGTCCACAAATGGCTGAGATATAAGGAAAAAACCAGGACAACCTCGATTTTTTACCTATTTTTTGACCTATATCTGGATTACTAAGTCATTAATATAGACAATATGGATATCAAATGATAGATATTTCAAAGACCTTTGCAACGACGTATATAAGACCATAGTAAGTTGGACCTACAATGGGTCAAAATCGGGAAAAATTTTGAACCAGATTTTTTTTTTCACCAAAAGTTTTTTTCGCTAAATATTAAAAAAAAAAATAAATTTAAATTAAAAAAAAAAAAAAAATTTTAAATTTAAAAAAAATTTTACATAAAAACTTTAAAAAAAAAAAATCGAAAAATATTTTTTTTCCAAAAATGAAAAAAAAAAACAACTAAAAAAAAATTTGTTTACCTAAAATTACCTAAAATTTTTATTTTGAAGTATAGTTTGGTGAAGGGTATATAAGATTCGGCCCAGCCGAATATATCTCTCTTACTTGTTTTTCTTTATGAAGAGTTTATACAGTTTTGGTCAGAAATTAAAGTTGTGTAATTTTAGAGGAAAACGGTTTATGATATGCAAAATATTATATTCTATCAAAATTTATAAAATTGTAGTTTAAATATCTTCTAAGCGCGTATTATGCAACATAAGCTAGATTTGTCGAAAAAATAGATTGACCTCCATTATTTCTCGTAACGTAACCTCTATTTATCGTAGCTTTTATCATCACATTTCCTTGTAGTCAGCCTAGAACCATATGTCTCCATGTCAACACTCTTTCTCTATTGACAATTGCACTAGTTAAAATGTCGACGACTTTCCTTCAAGCCTCAGTAGAAATACGTTGGAGACAACAGTTCTAGTGTAAAAAAAAATAGGTACCTATTCAGTAGTGATACAGTCTAGGTAGGTAGTCTAGTGATACTGGTGGATTTTCAATGACAAGCTAATATTAAATGTCAATAGAAGATTACATTGGCTGGGGTAGATATAGTAGTAGTTCCACTGACAATATCACTAGTAAATCACCACAAATTCACTATTGGCATTCCCTGCAGAGTTGTTATAGAAAAACAACCATAACTTTTGAACTCATGGAAATCCCATTTTGGAATCTTCAGACAATAGTTTTAATGCTGGTGTAAAAAAATTAAGAAAATAAAGGTATCCGTTTTTGAGATATCCAAGGATAAAGAACATTTGTAATATCTCTAAAACTAAAACTGAATCCTTTCAAAAGATAAAATTTTTGTTAAAATAGAATTACGCGTTCCAATGTTATTCTATCTGGAATATTGCAAATTTTTTCACACAAATGTTCGAGATGTCCAACTTTAGAGTGCTATCTATCTATATAAATATATAAATGTCTTTGTAAGTTTGTTTGTTTGTTTGTTTGTTTGTTTGTTTGTTTGTTTGTTTGTTTGTTTGAGCATCATTATTGAAATTTGGAACGTAGATAGATCCTTACTTGGAAGCGTCAATAGGCTATAAATTTTTTCAATAATTGGACCAGAAAGGGATAAAAAGGGGGGAAAACGGGTAAAATTGGTACCTTTAGTTTTTAAACAATAATTACTAAACGGCTGTACCGATTTTTACATCGACAGGGGTAGCGAAGCGCACCGGGTCAAGCTAGTATCTATATAAATATATAAATGGCTTTGTAAGTTTGTTTGTTTGTTTGAGCATCACGCCTAAACGGCTGAACTGATTTTATTGAAATTTGGAATGTAGATAGATCTTTATTTGGAAGCGTCAATAGGCTATAAATTTTTTCAATACTTGGACCAGAAAGGGATAAACAGGGGGGAAACTGGTAAAATTGGTACCTTTAGTTCTTAAACAATAATTACTAAACGGCTGAACTGATTTTTACTACGAAAGGGGTAGCGAAGCGCACCGGGTCAAGCTAGTAAAATATAAACCTGGTTTATACGCCATGCTCATTAAAGAGTAGAATAAATGAATTCGAATAAAAAAATCAATCAAGAGGAAAAACGTAAAACTCTATTTTGGGTCGAAATATTTTTTTTAAAATTATGAGTTAAAATGCCAATATATGTATGTGTATTGAAAAGTAGTAATGTTAGCTTTTTAACTCATTACTTTGCAATGTCAGTTTTTGTTTTTTTAATTTTTTCACTAAAAAAAAAACAATTCCAAATTAGAAAACTGGTGATGAAATTAATAAAAATATATGTATGTTTGCTGGCGAAATACACACAGATTTCTCAAGGTTGCTTAAATATATACCATTCTAAAAGCCTCAGTTTCTTCTTTCTAAATCCGTTGAGAAACTTACCATCACACAGTGGGGTAGAATCAAAATTTGTTTGAAATGAATCTGGCATTTCTAAACAGCTGGTCCGATCGAATTAAATTCGACATGGCCGTAGTCAAGGAGTATTCGAGTAAAATGGACCCTACAAATGCTCCAGGGGCGGAACTATTTGAGCCCCCAAATTAGGGTATCTTCGACATGTAAAATTTTTAAACACGTGCCATTTTTTTGTTTCCCATCCGATTGCAAAGATTTGTATATTTTTTGAAAGCGATTGGCTAGGTCTTGAAAAACATATTTGCGTGTGCTATTTATCTCTTATAATTTCCGAGTTATAGGCATTTCAAAATTGAACATTTAAAATTTGTCCTTAGTTTTGGACCGAATGGATTCGAATTTCTTTTGTTAGTTAGACAACTAAATTGCTAATAACATACAAAAGATTTAAGGGCAATATCAATTATAGACCTAGAAATAAACGATTTTCAATTTAAAAATTCAAAAAATAGAAAAAGAAAAAATAGTAAATTTTTGCAGTTTTTTTGAACGAAAAGGTGACATAACTCTTTTTTTATTAAAAAAAAACTTTATTTAAGAACACATAACAAGTTTATGTGTTTCCGTAAGGTATCTTTACGAAAAACATTTTGGTATAAAAGACATGTCTTGTTTTTCGAATACGTCGGCCCTACGCCCTTCGGAAATTGACCTTTTTTTATCAAAATTTCAACTTTGGGCCACATGTTCTAAGATCCCAAAGCTGGGATCAGAAAACGGAAAGCAGCCTTGAAAACCTTGATGTGATCTCTATTTATTGCCAAAGCATGGGCAAAATTGTAAAAGATACCATTTTTGGGATTTTCGCTCAAATTTATAGGAATTGCGGGATGCCCTTTGACCTTTTGACAAACTGATGCATCAGTTTATATTCACTTAGTTACTGGCTTATAATGAATAAAGGCACGAAAACCGTAACTCAAGCTTTTGGAAGTGTTTGACAGCAACTACCAGAAAAATAGTATCACTTTCCAGGTATTATGTTCATCGGTATACTTTAGGATTACACTAATGTTGTTTTCTTTTCTGGCATAAATTATGTCTTTATTCTGCCTTTTACCCTTCTTTGTGTTCTTTTTTAGTAGCCTATAATGCACAGTGGGGCAGAATCAACATTTTTTGGAAATAAATCTGGCATTTCTAAACGGATGGTCCGATCGGAATAGAATTTGACATGGGCGTAGCCAAGGAGTATTTGAGTTTAAGTTATTAAAAAGGATACTGCAAATGCTCCAGGAGCAAATGTGAAATATTTTTGAAGAACGGAGTTTTAAAATGGCATATTTTTGAATCTAATTGAGATATTGACTTGAAATTTTTTTTGTAAGACCAAAAATTAACTTTTCTAAACAAAAAAACATTAGTTCGGAATAAATGTGGATCAATTTGTTCCTAATATTTGCAATCCTATTAAAATTTTGATGCAATTTTTAGTTTTAGAAACTCAGTAAATATGTAATATGCAATAAAATCTTTATTTATTGACAAAACTCAATGAAATTTTCAATGTTTCTTGAATTTGTCATTCTAAATAAAAAGCTTGTCAAAAGATCAAAGGGCATCCCGCAATTCCCACAAATTGGAGCGAAAATCCCAAAAATTTTATTTTTTACAATTTTGCCCATAGGGCCCACATTTCTTTCTAGTCTGGGAAAATATTTTGGTAATAAATAGGGATCACATCAAAGTTTCTAAAGCTGCTTTCAGTTTTCTGATCCCAGCTTTGGGATTTTAGAACATGTGGCCCAAAGTTGAAATTTTGATAAAAAATAGGTCAAATTCCGAAGGGCGTAGGACCGACATATTCGAAAAACAAGACATGTCTTTTATATTAAAATGTTCTCCGTAAAGATACCTTATGGAAACACATAAAATTGTTATATGTTCTTAAATAAAGTTTTTTTTTTAATAAAAAAAGAGTTAAGTCACCCTTTCGTCCAAAAAACAGCAAAAATTTACTGTTTTTTGAATTTTTCAATTGAAAATCGTATATTTTTGGATCCATAATTGATATTGTCCTGAAATCTTTTGTATGTTATTGGTAATTTAGTTGTCTAACTAACAAAAGAAATTCGAGTCCATTCGGTCTAAAAGTAAGCCGTATATTTTTAAAAAAGTGGACCAAGGTATGGGAAAATTTTTAAAGTTCAATTTCAAAATTTTAAAAGTTCAATAGCACACGCAAGCATGTTTTTTCAAGACCCAGCCAAGCGCTTTGCGAAAATACACAAATCTTTGAAATCGGATGGGAAACAAAAAATGGCACGTGTTTAAAAATTTTACATGTCGAAGGTTCCCTAATTTGAGCCCCAATAGCGCCGATTCTGGAGCATTTGTAGTATTAATTTTAATAACTTAAACTGGAATACTCCTTGGCTACGCCCATGTCAAATTTTATTCCGACCGGACCAGCCGTTTAGAAATGTCAGATTTATTTCCAAAAAATTTTGATTCTGCCCCCACTGTGTAATGAGTTCTTTTCAAATAATGTTGCCCTAAAACCCCGAAAATATGCTACATGTTTCACCCTCAATTTTATCAAAGGGTAAGAAATGCACCACTTTCTAAACGCTTTTCTTGTTATTGTTTATGAAGTTCGTTTGGCTTAATGAAATAGTTATTGTATTTTTTGATTAAAAGTGTTAAAATTGAAGCAAAGAGTATAGTTCTAGAGTATTTAAAGCTACATAAAAGAAAATTGCATAAATGGTAATGGTTTTTGTTCTATTGTGATCGTTAAAAATGTAACACTTTCTTCTATCACTTTTTTTCTATTCAGAAGCACTTATGAAATTATTAGTATAAGTGAGTAGACATCATTGAAGTTAAACTACTCTGACGTACTCGTACTCACGACAACATTGATTTATAAGTATGCGTAGCATTAAATATGAATCCGATGTCGACATTATACTCATAGGAACTCAAATCTGTTTGATTCATAAATAACCTCAGCCTGACTTATAATTTTAGGAAAATACACATACACTTACTATTGATTCAACTCATTCGCCTGATGCATATTTTTTCGTGTAATTGTATAGAATAATGTTCGTATTCGAATCGTAATTATTTTACATCGTCTATACAAATTGAGTTAAGTAGAGTCGAAATCAACAACGTCATAAATATTGTTAATTATGAGTATAATGATCACCTCAAACTTTATGAGTGGATATGAGTATAAGTACAAGCAATTTTGAGTCATGATTCAACTCTACTTACTTTTTCACTACTCATTGCTGATCTCTAATGGGTAACCTTTAATAAATAGTACAAAATATTTTGGTAACATTTTGTGTCAGAAAAGAAAACTCCGTAAAGTTTTTGGATGTTACAAACATCACTACAAATGCAATATCTCCTCTGCAGTATGAAAAACTATTCAACTATCTCAAAATTCAATTTAAAAAAAAACAAGTAAAAGAGCTAAATTCGGCTGTGCCGAATCTTATATACCCTTCATCAAATTATACTTTAAAATAAAATTTAACAATTTTTTTTTTTTTTTTTTCAGAATAGTTTTTTTAAAAGTTTTTTCTAATTTTTAAAAATTTTTTTTTTAATTTATTAGTGAAAAAAATTTATGACAAAAGAATGTTTTTTGTGAAAAAAATTCGGGTTAAAAAGTATTTTTCCCGATTTTGACCCATTGTAGGTCCAACTTTGTATAGCCTTATATACAACGTTGCAATGGACTTATTCATCCATATTGTCTATATTTATGACTTAGTAATCGAGATATAGATAAAAAATAGGCCAAAAATAGAGGTTGTCTCGGATTTTTGCTCATATCTCCGTTATTTATTGACGGATTTTGCTGATTTTAAATAAGAAACTTCTCGAAAGCATGTCTGACAGAATTATTGAGGATTTGGTTTCAACAGACAGACGGACATGGCTAAATCGACTCCGCTATTTATAAGAATTCGGAATATATATACTTTATAGGGTCGGAAAATTATATTGTGGAAATTACAAACGGAAACGGAATGACACCTTCACGAAGGTGAAGGGTATAAAAAAAAACATACAAATAAATTCCACGTTACCATTTCTGGCCAAGACTGTTTTAGTAGGTTTAATAAACGTAAAGTAAGCATTACTCGTATTATGTAAATTACAAATTCAATTGTTTAAACATTTAGCTAGATGCATAATTTATTGTAATAACACACCTGCCGTTGCTTACAATTTTTATCCTTCCTTCCTTTCTCTCTCTCTCTATCTATCTTTATTTATATTTGCAATCGTTGTGCTTTATGGCAAAGCATGAGACTGAAACAAACATCAGCATCTGTAAGTAGGTAAGCAATAGTTATTTTATGACTGAACCAGTGCTATCAGATATTTTTTTCCTCATGTCCACAAAAAATCCCCATTTTGATATTTAAATTCCAAAATAGTTAAGCTGTCATAAATATCTTAATTATAACCAGCACAAATAAGTTTTATATAAGCTGAACTCGTACCACCAAATTTTGCACCGATCGGTCCACAATGTTCCATAGTTCCCATGGTGATTATCATTCTCGAAAATGTCCAAATCATTATGACGATCAGTACATAATTAGTCATAGCTTCCATATAAAGCCCACATCTGAGAATCACTTTATTGAGCATAAATATCTTAAACATATTGGTATTCAAAAAAATTCAATACAAATAAGTTTCATACAAAAGAAAACTGTTTACGGACTAACTATACTTTCCTACTTGTTTTACATAGAACTTGTGTCTGCTGAAATGTTTATGGATATTATTAATTTTATTTTATTATATAGACATTTATGTATCAAGAGTACGGTTTTACGGGGATTTCCCGTAAAATGACTGTCGGGAATTCCCGGGAATTTAAATTTTATTTTCGGGAAAAACGGTAAATACAAAAACAATTTAAAAAAAATTCAATAGATTTAAATATAACACACTGATGAAGGGCTTATTCCAAATTTAGAAATATTAGTGGAGGTTTTAAGCCCCATTAAGTATACAGTAGAAGCATTAAGCCGAAATGACTTATTGAATGCATTAGTTATTTTCTAAACTTAATTTAAAAAAAATAAAATAGTTCTAAGGACTGAGATCGAAAAATTCTTAACAAATTCTTAGCGTGGACTATTTGGTACGAAAAGTTAAAGCTCAAAAAGTTCCTGACAGGAACTCTGCTGAAAATTTACACAAAATTCAAATTTTATACAAAAAATATACCTGCTGCATAATGGATGACGAAACAAGGGAATGTTGTAGAAAAGTTTAGGACCCAAAAGCAGAAAAAGTTCTTGGCATGGCCAGCAATGTGCAATTGCGGCAAAAGAAACCAAACATTTGTTACAAAGTTACTCTATATACACCGAAATTTACATCAAGAAATGTTTACAAAATATGATGCTTCTATTCATACGACTTCTTAATGTGTCCACTTATTATACCCTTCACCATGAGTGGCATTGTCATTTCGTTTGAAATTTCTACATTTTTCATTTGCGACCCCACAAAGTATATATATTCTGGATCGTTATATATAGCGAAGTTGATATAGCCATGTCCGTCTGTATGTTGCCGTAAACTTTCCGTAGCTCCCAAATAACTTACAAACATAATTGATACATCAATACATTGGGAATTCTTCCGGCTCGGTCGCTATTTAAAATCGGCCCACAAATGGCTGAGATATAAGGAAAAAACCGGTACAACCTAGATTTTAGACTATTTTTGATCTATATCTGGATTACTAAGTCATTAATATACACAATATGGATATCTAATGATAGATATTTCAAAGTCCATTGCAACGATTTATATAAGGCTATAGTAATTTGGACCTACAATGGGTCAAAATCGGGAAAATTATTTTTTAACCCAAATATTTTTTTTACCACAAACATTTTTTTTTTTCACTAACAGATTTAAAAAAAAAATTAAAAAAATTTCGAAAAAAAATTAAAAAAAAAAAATTTAAAACAATTTTGAAAAAAAAAAAATTAAATTTTGAAAAACAATTTTGAAAAAAAAATTAATCTTTTTTACTTAAAAATATTTAAAATTTGTGTTTTAAAGTATAATTTGGTGAAGGGTATATAAGATTCGGCACAGCCGAATATAGCTCTCTTACTAGTTTTTGGTTTGATTTTGCCTCCTGTCACTATGATAAGCAAAGTCTTAGGTGGTACAACAACAATAATGTGGTATTTGTAGCAAGAGAGGCACATCCTCCAAACTGTCCGGAGCTAAGGCCAGTGGAGAGATATTGAGCTCTTGTGAAAAGAGAATTAAAAAGCACAAAAAATGTGTCCAAAAGTAAAAAGATAAAATTTTTCATTCCAGTTTCCCGGGAAATAAAATTATCTGGGAAAACTCAAGCCCTAATCAAGAGCCATATTCCAGGAAGAAATTTGTATGGGGGCTGGGAGAAATCATAAATCACTTCACGCTATTTTCAACAGAACTTGTCTCCTTATCAAATGAATCATGTGTACAAAATTTCATGATATTATCTGCAATATATTTAAAGAAAATTGAGTATACAAATTTAAATCCCTAATTTGGGGACAAATCTCCTCATCCGGCTACACTGGTCTGAACACTGAGTTATTTACCATGGTAGAGCTGGTAAATGTCTGTGTTTTTTATGTTTGTCTTGAAACGTACAAGCTTAGTCAGCAAAATGTTAATTACAGTAGGATCATAAGTAGAAATTTTAAATTTAGAATAGCAGTTAACATTATTGCAAAAACTAGATGTACAATCTCTTATTAAAACTAAACTTTCCATCTATCATGCTTAAACATCTAATTTGTATTAACCTACACACTATTAACCCCCATTGTCTCAAAGACTTTATATAGCCATGTGTCAAATTTACTTGAATGAACCCAGGATCAAATCACATGCTACCTCTTTGTTCCTTAGCTATAAGGAACCGTGTATTTATAAATACTTTATCATGAAATTAAATTATTTCTTTATTCCAACTCATAATGGAGGAGTGAGTATGGGGTATATTCACCCAATACTATTATTATCTACCCAAACCCACCCTTTTTCTTGACTTTGCCGCACTTTTCAATTAAATTTACATTTATTTTATTACTGTGTTCCATTCCACTCCACTGTAAACGATGATAACGCGGTTTTACACATGTTGCCCATATTAAAATATTACACAAATTGATATTCTGTAGAAAAAAAAAACAAAAGAAGACAACCAGCCAGCCAGCAGTGAGCACGGAGCACAAGAAGGACCTATTGCCATATGGTGATAGAAGGCAAGCATAAATGGTTGGTTATTTGGTTAGTTGGTTGTCAGTGGCTTATGCCACGGCCACGCTCGCACATACTTTGAACAGATAGTAATGAATGAAAGATGGATGAATGGCATAATCAAAAGCTACTGCTACTGTGCTGCTATACAGCAAATATTTTATGTCCCTTTAAAAAACAAAAACAAGTTAGAGTGCTATATTCGGCTATGCCGAATCTTAAATACCCTCCACCTAAATTAGATGAAAATTATCGAAATTACATTGGTATAAACACTCTAATATCCATATTCAGTGTATGTTATTGGGACTTAGCTCCGATTATGAAGAATGGTAGAATGGTAATGTAATACAGTAGTTTTTGCTTATAGTCTACAAATACAGTTGCACAATTTTTGTGGACTATGAGCGAATTAGGTCTATAACCGAATTTCTTTTTAAGCCATTTTATGGATTATATATGAATCATGATATAATACACATTTTGGACTATATACAAATTATGTACTTTCTTCAATAAAAAGACTTTTTTTAGACAAAATAAAAGTTTATTTAAAATATAGTAGTATTTTATATATTGTTACAAAAACTAGTTTACGCAGAAGATATTTTATTTCATATGTATAAAAATGTTATCTAATCTAAGGCCTATTTTGCCTGATATTTTTCTCCATAACATTATTTACAAGAGTTTTATGGGTATTATTGTGATTATCGGAAATGGAGCTAATATGGGTGCTATGGTCAAATATGGACCGATATTCACAAATCCCAGTAGTATGATATTTGGATGCAATATATTGATCAGTATACAATTTTAGTTCGATATCCATATATTTAAAATATTTACAGAGGTTAATGTGTTTTTCGGAAGTGGTCCTTATATGGGAGCTATGACCAATTATCGGCCGATCTTCATAAAATTTAACACATCGATTTTCGTATATATGGGAAATATTTGTTTGAAATTTAAGCTAGATAGAAGCTTTTATAAGAGATTTATTAGTATTTAAGTAATTTTCGGAAATGGACCTTATATGGGAGCTATGGTCAAATATGAACCGATATTCACACAATCTAGTAGTATCATTTGTGAATTAATACTACCGATCTATGTAAAATTTTAATTCGATAACGATATTTTTCAGATATTTATGAAAATTAATGTGTTTTTTGGAAGTGGTACTTATATGGGAGCTATAACCAATTATGGGCCGATCTTCATGAAATTCCCTACAGAGATTTTCATGTGCATGGGGATTATTCAAGTTGAATTTCAACCTGATACCGATATATATAAGATATTTAAGTGTATTTAAATGATTTTCGGAAGTAAACTTTATATGGGGGCTATGGTCAAATAGTGCCCGATCCAAAAAAAAATTGGTCTCGCGATTTCTGTTTACACGAAACATAGTTGTGCTGAATTTTGTATGGATACTGCATATCTATGGTCATTTATATACCATAGCACCATATTTCGGGAAGAAATTTGTATGGGGGCTACGAGAAATTATGGACCGATTCTATCCATTTTCAACAGAATTTGTCCTTTTATCATATAAATAATGTGTGAAAAATTTCATGGTATTCTCTGCAATGGATTTACCAAAAATCAGAAAAAAACATGTGAAAATTATCAAAATTTTTGGAGGTTGCCTTACATTTTAATCCATAACCCTGGTTCTACTAATTCGATTTTGCTGATTTTAAATACCAAACTGCTTAGAAAAATTATAAACATTTTGGTATACATTTCATTAATTTTGCTTATGTTTTTTGGGCGTGAGAGTGTTTTACACAGACAGACAGACAGACGGACAGACGGACAGACGGACAGACAGACGGACATTGCTCAATCGACTTAGAATTTCATAAGGATCAATAATATATATACTTTGTTGGGTCTCAGATGAATATTTGTCAATGTTACACACGGAATGACAAACTTATATATACCCTCTTTCACCACTTGTGGTGGTGGAGGGTATAAAAAAAAATATATGTACTGACGAGAACACACGCATACACAAACCCACATGCTTTACAACATTGTTGTCACCGCCATGTCGCAACGATAAGAACATCATTGTAGTTCATCATCCCTATTGTCGATTTTGTGGCCTTTACGGTTTATACTAACTACTTTGTGCTTCTTACCTTGTACTTTTGATACTCTACAGCGTTTAGCAAATCATAAAATCATTTAGTATGAAGTAGAACAAAAACAAAAAGAAAAACTACGAAACAAAAAGAATTACAAACATTATGTTTCTCAAAGTTTTATGGCAAAAACAAAGTTTATTCCTGCAAACGAGGAGTGTTTACTTTTTTGTTCAACACAACAAGTTGTGGTGGCCACAGTATTTGAAAGATTAAATTCATTGTGGAATTAATGAGAAAATAATTTAAGTTAAGCAAAGCATCACGCAAACTTATCAATAACGATCAGCGTATTTATAATAAAGAGGAATAAAGAAATTAGCACTATTGTACAAAATTTAGTACATTTAGAACAAGGTTGGTAAACGATTCGATGTGGTTACCTTTTAGGTAACACTAATTTAGATTATATTGGTAAAATCTAGATTTCAAAATAGACACAGTTTTAGATACTTTTTTTGGGTATTGCTAAATCAAAATTTTGTTTCCAACTTAGTAAAGACAAGAAATATACCCTTCACCAAATTATACATTAAAATACAAAATTTTAAATTTTTTAAAATTTAAAAAAAATAATTTCAAATTTTTTTCAAAATAGTTTAAAAAAAAAAAACACCAAAAAAATTTAAAAACACCAAATTATACTTTAAAAAAATTAATTTTTTTTTTCAAAATTTTAAATTTTTTTTTTTATTTTTTAAATTTTTATACCCTCCACCACCACAAGTGGTGAAAGAGGGTATATATAAGTTTGTCACTGCGTGTATAACATTGAGAAATATTCATCTGAGACCCAACAAATTATTGATCCTTATGAAATTCTAAGTCGATTGAGCAATGTCCGTCTGTCTGTCTGTGTAAAACACTCTCACGTCCAAAATACATAAGCAAAATTAATGAAATGTATACCAAAATGTTTATAATTTTTTTAAGCAGTTTGGTATTGAAAATTAGCAAAATCGAATTGGTAGAACCAGGGTTATGGATCAAAATGTAAGACAACCTCCAAAAATTTTGATAATTTTCACATGATTTTTGCGACTTTGGATAAATTCATTGCAGAGAATACCATGAAATTTTGCACTCATTATTTATATGATAAAAGGACAAATTCTGTTGAAAATCTAAAGAATCGGTCTATAATTTCTCGTAGCCCCCATACAAATTTCTTCCCGAAATATGGTGCTATGGTATACAAATGCTTATAGAATTGCAGTATCCATATAAAATTCAGCACAACTAAGTTTCGTGCGAACAGAAATCGCGAGACCAATTTTTTTTTTTGGATCGGGCACTATTTGACCCTAGCCCCCATATAAAGTTTACTTCCGAAAATAATTTAAATACACTTAAATATCTTATAAATATCGGCATTAGGTTGAAATTCTACTTGCATAATCCCCATGCACATGAAAATCGCTGTAGGGAATTTCATGAAGATCGGCCCATAATTGGTTATAGCTCCCATATAAGGACCACTTCTAAAAACCACGTTAATTTTCATAAATATCTGAAAAATATCGTTATCGAATTAAAATTTTACAGAGATCGGTAGTATTAATCCAACAATGATACTACTAGATTGTGTGAATATCGGTTCATATTTGACCATAGCTCCCATATAAGGTCCATTTCCGAAAATTACTTAAATACTAATAAATCTCTAATAAAACCTTCTATCTGGTTTCCCATATATACGAAAATCGATGTGTTGAATTTTATGAAGATCGGCCGATAATTGGTCATAGCTCCCATATAAGGACCACTTCCAAAAAAAACACATTAACCTCTATAAATATTTTAAATATATGGATATCGAACTAAAATTGTATACAGATCAATATATTGTATCCAAACATTATACTACTGAGTTTTGTGAATATCGGTCCATATTTGACCATAGCACCCATATTAGCTCCATTTCCGATAAACACAATAATAATAATACCCATAAAACTCTTGTAAATAATGTTATGGAGAGAAATATCAAGCAAAATAGGCCTTAAATACATAGAAATCACGTCAAAGTATTTAATTATATCTTCCAAATAAGTCGCACATCCTAAAAATACATTAACGCATAAATAAATTCATATCGGTAAAAAATGTAACAGATATAAGTTTCAAGTAGATTTGATCACTATGGGTTCATAATTATATATAGAAGGCTCACATCCGGAAAATTCATTAGAACAGAACAAAAATATACTTTTGAAGTTTGACTAAATATATTTGTTTTACTTCACTTGTGGTGAACAAGGAAAGTGTTGAGCCAATCGGTAATGTTAACCAATTATTAAATATATAAATTGTTAAATAGTACATTTTATTCCTATTAGAAAATTACTCTGTTGGAAATGGTAGGAATATGTTTTTATATATTTGAAATTAAATATCTTCTGCGTAAACTAGTTTTTCTAACAATATATAAAATACTACTATACTGCTATATTTTAAGTAAACTTTTCTTTTGTTTAAAAAAGTGGTTTTATTGAAGAATGTACATAGTTAGTATATAGTCCAAAATGTGTATTATATCAGGATTCATCTATAATCCATAAAGTGGCTTAAAAAGAAATTCGGTTATAGTCCTAATTCGCTTATAGGCAACAAAAACTGTGCAACTGTATTTGTAGACTATAAGCGAAAACTACTGTATTACATTAACATTCTACCGATCTTCATAATCGGAGCTAAGTCCCAATAACAAACACTGAATATGGATATTAGAGTGTTTATACCAATGTAATTTCTATAATTTTCATCTAATTTAGGTGAAGGGAATTTAAGATTCGGCATAGTCGAATATAGCACTCTAACTTGTTTTCCAATCGACTTTGTATTAACACACCAAGATCAAAACATTTTGAAACTTAATTTATAAACGAAAATCTGGTGACTATTAAAGGCCTAATTAAGATATATAGATTTTCAATTAATTGCAAGATTATTATGAGGACAAATGTTGTCCGATTTTTTACAGTATAATTTCAGTGTACTTAGATCTAATTTCAGGATTGTCGCATTTATGGTGAAAGGTATAAAAACATACTGCAAAATTTGGGACATATACTTGTTTACTGTAACCTTATATATATGGTTGTTACAATCACGTGAATCGTAAATTAACCATATTATAATTACCACAATCATATAAATAGTTACTGTGACTATAATATTGTTAATATTGTTATTTTTTGTTTTCTGTGTGTATGTACCAGGAAATGTTTCACGCAGTAATTAAAATGTTTCATTTGCTCTTTTTGAAATCACATGTTGTTCTCATCAATATCATATAATTTAGGTACTCTGAACTCTGTTATCTTGACGCGATATCGAGCACATTTTCGAAGAAAAATTTTCCAAAGATGCCTCTAGCCAAAAATCTTCACCAAACAGGGATACGTTGTGAATGCATTTTTTTTTTATATAAAATATGGGTTCACTTAACCCCAAATGCAGCGATTTTGATGATTAACGCAGCAATGTGCTTCATCGCTTAGGACGATTGTACTCGAAATTGAGGCTGCCAAATTTTTATTATTTTTGAAATATTTTATTGTAATACTATTCTTCATAAATCTATTGTGAATTTTGGTTTACCCTTTATAAGCAACTTATAAGTTGTTTGGAGTTATTTTGTGATACGTGTATATAAAAACATATAAGAAGTTACTTTAGCATAATGGGTCCACATTTGTAGAATATACTGGCTGTAGGTTTCGAGGTTTTTTTTTACAAACGAGGCGGAAAATTTTGACAACCCTATAATTCACCCTATATTCTAACAGGGCTTTTTAAAGTTTAGTTTTCTAACAGCGTAGGACCTGTTGTAAAATTCTGACATACGGACCTTTTGTTTTGTAATATTTTGGATGTGCATCTGAGTTATAATAAATGAAAAAAGAAATAATTCCTTAAAATCCTGTTAAACACAACTTAAAGGTTAAAGGGTGTGTATATACGTGAGTGTGTGTGTGCTAGCATATATGTATTAATGTTATGTACATGTTTATGGTATTTAAAAGTATAATAAATGTGAGGAAAAAATCTTACTGTCATTTTATAAAACTTAAACTATTTAAAGATGCATTTGAAGAAGTAAATTGAATTTATTATGGTTCTAACACGCATGTTGTTTGTATGTATTGCAGTGTATTACCATTTTTCTTCTATTTAACCAATGTACAAATGTGTGTGTGTGTTTAAAAATGTGAATGTGTGTGTGTGTTTGTGTATCAAATTAGTTGCAGTAGTGTAGAGTTTGTTGCAACATTTAAAAGTCAACTTGGTTGTTTTGCAGCTGACATTAAGTAAGATAGATGTGGTTCGTGGTGAGAGGTCAACGCGTGCTGAATTCGTTTTGGGGTTTTTAATGCAGACAACATTGACCGAAATAGAATTGCACAAACAAAACAAGAAACCAGAAATTTAGGTGAATTATAAATTTTTTTTGATAAAATGTTGGCGAATCTTAAAGATTAGCTAGGATGTTAATGTAATAACTTAAATTTTTAGAGAATCCTCAATTGTATATTATATTTGGAATTAATGCATAATTTATTACAAATCTTAGATTTCTAACTCTTAAATAAATTAATAATATAAAACATTGTTTAACAAAGCTTTTATTTAAATGCTCTAAAAAGAAGAAAATATACTTTAAATTACATCAAACTTTTTATGACATTATAATTTAATTTATATGATATAAAAACTTGTCGCGAAATTTTCCTGATGTTGGGCTTGTCGCGCAACAAGCATTAATCCATATATGTATAAGTGAGAGTGTGTTTGTATGTTTATTGGTTTGAAGTCTATAGACGGCTAAACAGCTGACCCGATATAGGCCCGACCATATTACCCTCCCCACTATGGTGGTGTAGGGTATAAAAATCGAATACTTATCTAGGGAACGGTAATTGCTATAGTCCTCAAATTTTACATAAGCAATTCCACCGTTTGTATAAATATTTCAGGCAAAAATGGGAGTAGTAGCCAACAGAGGCACCTCCCAAATATGATGTTAATTAAAAACAAGTAAGAGAGCTTTATTCGGCTGTGCAGAATCTTAAATACCCTTTATCAAATTATAATTTAAAAAACAAATTTTTAGGTGAACAAAATTAAAAAAAAAATATATATTTTTTAAATTGTTTTTTAAAATTAAAAAAAAATTTATTTTCTTATTTGTTTTTCCAAATTCTTTTTTTTTAATTAAAAAAAAAAAAATTAATTTATTAGTAAAAAAAATTATAAATTATAAATTTTTTTGGTAAAAAAAAAATTAGGGTTAAAAAATATTTTTCCATGTTTTGACCCATTGTAGGTCCAAATTACCATAGCCTTATATACATCGTTGCAATGGATTTTGAAATATCTATCATTAGGTATCCATATTGTCTATATTAATGACTTAATAGATCAAAAATATATCTCAGCCCTTTGCGGGCCGATTTTCTCGATTTTAAATAGCGACCGAGCCGGAAGAATTCCCGACATATTAGTGTATCAATCATGTTTGTATGTTATTTGGGGGCTATTACCCATTTTCAATACCGAACAAACTTTCCGCCAGCTAGCTCCTTACGTTTGGGCCCTATCGTGTTACAAACATCAGCATAAGCGCAGGATACCCTCCCCACTATGGTTGTGTAGGGTTAAATTGCAGTTCGGGAACACTCCATACAACAAAGATCCGTTTTCATACACAGTTTAAGACAATCCATCGTGATATCATTGAAAATGTTAATGCAGTATACTATGTATTTGAACTTTAATTTCAAATAAATGATAAACATCATTTTTCTATTATGCATAAGTAGAGTTTCCAAAAAAACCGAAGAATTTTTTAAATCGCTGTTTCAGCGAAACAAAATCAGTTGATAATATTGGAAATGCTATACAAATTTAAAATTCAAACTTGACGGGTGTTCAAGAGGATAAAGGAAAATTTATTTTAATGGTAATCTTTTAATATATTAAATTAGTTAGCTTATATACATTAAAGTTGGCTAGTATGCTTTTCAGTAAAAAAAAAAAAATAATCAAGAATAGGGGGCTCAATGGTACTATGATACTAAAAAAGGAGAACTAAACCAAACTAAGGAGTACTTTTTTGGTCTTCAAAATGGTACTTTTTGAATTTTCTATAATAATTGAACGTAGAATAAGGAAATTACTTTGATTTCAAACTTGACGGGGGTTCAAGTGTGGAAAATTTGTACTAATGGAACTTTTTATTATATTAAATTATTTTACTTATATGTATATATAATAGTTGGCTGATATGCTTTTGAGTAAAGAAAGAAAGTCATTATGTCATCTATATGACATTGAGATAACAAAAACTATTAGTATTTTTTCTATCTTCCAATGGTATTTTTTGAAATTTCTATAATGAAGCTATTAGCAGAAAACTAAACACATATAATCCTGACCGAGTTAGAATCTAAAAAAGGGACTCCCAGGTACTTTTCTCCAACTACTAATAAAATTAGGCACGCATGATTCTGAATGAGATAGAATTCACAAAAGGCGAAGAATCAAGATGCTGAGTAGGAATACAAAATATGGGTTTTTATGGTACTTTCTTTTTTAATAATACGTTTCGAATGAGCTAGAATCCACATTATAACTAATGAATCAATAAACATGAAACTAGAGACATGTTATCATGAATTAGTATTAATTTACAAAGGGAGACTTAATAGTACTATTTGTTACTGAAAAAAATGTCAGAGAAAATTTGGACCAGCACTCAGGGGATGGCCCCTACTCATGCAAAGCATTGTGTTTGAACTAGGAAAATAGGTTATGGGAGGGAGGATAGAGGGAATAGTGTTTGTGGACATTTGAATTTTCCTATATTGAAAGTGACAGGAAAGACTTCTGGAGGATCTTATTCCACATACGGACAGTACGGCTAAAGAAAGAATTTTCCCTGTAATATGTTGTCCGATCCACTGTCCAGTCGACAACGAATTGATGAGCCCTTGCCGAAGAATGTGTGTTGCGTAAAAAACTACGGGTTTCGGGAACAAGTTCCCTAATTTCAGCAGAGCACATAATATTGTAGTATCGGTAGAATAGTGGAACACAACCCACATTGCGACGATGTTCCAGTGAGTCAATAGAGCTGGATACCCTACTGTCACCGATAAGCACCTTCGCCCTCTCCTGTACGCGGTCATGATAGTTGTATTCCATTTTCGGTCGGATATAAATGGTGTAAATAGTAAGGAGATCAGATGGAGTGGAGTATGTCTTACACCGTTTTAGAAAACCAATGCTTCTTTCGACACTTGAAAAATGTGTTTTGTCCAGCGGACATCGCACTGAATACTCATGCCTAGAACATCAAGAGCTTCTGATTCCTTAATATTTACACCATCCATAAAAACTGATGGAGCAACATGATCTGTTGTGCGTTTGTGTGTTAACATACAACATTGAGTCTTGCGTGTATTGAAATCGACTCTATTCGCACAACCAGAGATTGTCACAAGATCTTGGTTAAGCGTATCATTCATGTTTTGCCTCATTGCCCCAATCTCCAACAGGCTTGGTCTATAATTGAATGCATATGAATGGCAAATGTTGCTGTCATCTGCAAAAGAGTAGATAGGGTTGGAAGTTTGTCGTAGAAGGTTGTTTATAAAGATAAGAAATGGAGTAGGAGAATGGAAGGAGCCTTGCGGTACCCCTGAATTGACCTTGAACTCGTTTGATGAAATTCCATCTATAACAACTCGTATTATTATTAGTGAGGCTTTACGCACTACGACCCAAAGGATCTTTTGTGCAGCAACTCGTATAGTGCGATCTCTGAAAAAGCTCGATATAAATCGAAAGAAGTTATTATCGACACCAAAAGCAATAAGTTTTGCTAAAAGCGCACCATGCCATACTCTATCAAACGCTTTAGAAATATCTAGAGCCACCACTTTGCTTTCGCCAAAACGGTGTATGGAACGACACCATTTTTTCGATAGGAAGGCTAGCAAATCTCCCGTAGAGCGTCCTCTACGAAAGCCATACTGCCGGTCGCTGAGTAAATAGTTTTGGACTCTAAATATTTCACAAGATGGTAGTTAACCATACTCTCCATAACTTTGGAAAGTGAAGAACAGATTGCTATTGGGCGATAATTATCAGGGTTGTTACCCTTTTTAGGAATTAGCGTTACATTAGCAACCTTCCAACATACAGGAAATTTGACGGCACGGTATAAAGTGCTGAAAAGGTTAGCTAATGGACGAGCTAGCGTCGATGAACGCTGTTTCAAGACCAGTGCTGGTATACCATCAGGCCCAGGAGACTTATTTATTTTGAGACTAAAACCCTTTTAACTGCGCGAGCGTGAAAGAATATATTCGGCATAGTAACTGATACTCTTTCGAGCTCGGGTAGTGGTTGATTGCTTTCCGATAAATTCAGATCAGCTTGGCTATAAGAGTGCCCATTCAGAATTATAGAGTGACAATTCTGTTCCAAAAATGCAGTTGGACAGTGTTATTGTAACACAATTTACAAAATTTATAGAAATTTAAAGATATTTTTACCGATCTGTTTTTAGAGATATTTTTTTTCTGAAAATTAAAAAAAAGTAAAAACGAAAATTAATTGTCGGTTTCGGTATCGGTTTTAGGCCTTGAAAAACCGCTGTTTCGGTTTCGGTTAAAACCGAACTGGAAACTCTATGCATAAGTGACTCTTATGAAACTCAGATTTTATATTTGAAACCCGAAACCACATAAAACGTGAATATTATCGCATGCAGTAAAATCTAGTGAAAATAAACAAAAGTATATATATACACATACATACATTTTTAAAATAAAGGCAACAGAGTTTTATGTAAAAGATTTTAATGTGTAAAGGTAGTAGTGATATAACGACTTTTGTGACAACAAATTTACAACGCTAATTTAGTGTAAGAGTCATTGTATTGTAACACAAACAGTAACAACAGCTGCAGCAGTATCAACAACATCAACAATAAATGCATCACATATAATATGCACACTAGGGTGGCCCTTATTTTGAACAATTACGATTTTCATTGCTTTCAAGATCTAAAATGGTTCTCCGTCATCTAAAAACCAAATGCTGGCAATTTTAACAAACATTTTATTAGAAGTTCGAGTTTTGGGACAAAGTAGTTATATTCTTAAAAAGCTTTTTAAAAATTTAATTTTGAAAAAAATTCCAATAAAAAATAGGTCAAAGTAGCAATGTTTTAAAATTATTTAAAAACTTAATGTTTACACATATTCCACTTAAAAATAGTTTTTGTATTTCATGGGTAGATGTTTAAATATTTGGTCAATTCACAAGGAATCTTATCAGTCATATTGTCACAATGTCGTAATATATCACGATTCGGCGGATCGGCTTAACCGACTCTTAGGCATTCGACGTTGGTCTCTGCTGTTTGGTTACGATAACACAATAATCATATCATAGAAAGTAGTATTATTTTATAACATTTTGGTTTATTTCCTTTAAATAAACCGGATACTTTTGATTGCAAATAAAAGCCGTTAAGTAGTTTAAGATTTGTAACAACTCTTTATTTAAAATGTACAACTCAGTGTCTTTATACACGTTTATCAATTCGCAGAAATGCACACATACTTTATAATGTAAAAACTCAAATGTACACGATAGTTGATGTTAACTCTAACAGCGCCAACGATGAACTCACTCACTCACGACTGCAACTTCTGCCACAATGATCTTAACGGACAAACTATTACATTCGAATTCTAGAGCTTTCGATGTCAATGTTAGCAGCTTAAACATTTAGTGTTGCCATACTTATAAAAAATGCTAATAACCGCATGCTATCAACATTGTTGATAAGTAGAAGCTTCTACTGATGGACGTGCTTATAAACACGATGAAGGCTGCAGGCAGTCGTTACTTCCGTTAAATTCAAATCGCTATTGCAAATTCGTAACAATATAAACATTTCGATAATATTTCAAATCTTAAATTTTGTTTTATTGGGTGTATGAGTTAAAAATTCGGGATTTTTTCAAATTCTTTGCTTTTATTTTGAAACATTTGTACAATATAAATTTATTCAAAGTATTGGATGACGGAGAATTATTTAACAAAGAGAAAAAATGCAAAATAAGGACCACCCTTATAAACACATACAACATATTGTTGAACGCATAAATTTAAACGATTTCCTAGAAACAAAGAAGAGTTATAGAAGATGAAAATTAATTCACATAAAATTCATACTTCTGAACTGATAAAACACGTTGTTAGGGCGGTTTTTCATTATACAAGTAATAAATGTGTGTGAGTTGTGTCTGGTTTGCGTATAAATATATATGTAAATGCATGTACTTATATAAATAGTGAATACATATGTATGTACTCCAATATTTACAGATATGACAAATACAGTGGTTTATATAACTTTTTTTAATATGAACATATAAGAGGAAAATCAAAAAGTTTGGAGAATAGTTACAATTCAGACTTGGGCGTTGCCAATTACTTTTCAATTCCCAATTAGATGACATGTAATTGTAAAATACCAATAACCAATTACAATAAAAAAGTAATTCTAATTAAATTAGAATTTAATTTTTTTCTAAATTTCTTAATATATACGAATGTGCAATAACTATTTGAATTTAACGGTCTATAACGACTGCCTGCAACATTCATCATGTTTATAAACACGTCCATTAGTAGAAGCTTCTACTCATCAACAATGTTGATAGCATGCGGTTGCTAGCATTGTTTATAAGTGTGGCAACACTAAATGTTTATGCTGCTAATATAAACATCGAAAGCTCTGAAATTCGAATGTTCTAGTTGTCCGTTAAGATCATTGTAGAAGATTAACGAAAGATGGCGTGTGTATAAATAGTGGCATAGGTTGCAGTCGTGAGTGAGTTGATCATAGGCGCTGTTAGATTTAACATCTGCCTTGTACATTTAAGTTTGTACATTATAAAGTGTGTGTGCATTTCTCCGAATTGATAATCGTGTATAAAGACACTGAGTGACTATTTGAACTGTTGTTGCTATAGATTTTAAATAAATAAAGAGTTGTTACAATCTTAAACTACTAAAACAGCTTTTAAATGCAATCAAAAGTATTCTGTTTATTTAAAGGAAATAAACCCCGTTACCCATTACATGTAATTTGTAATTGGCAATAACCAAATACCGTATTTCTTATTAAACAAAAATTACATTTTCCATGCAGTGCTTAAAAATGTATTCAACTTTTCGTTAAATCATAGTTATTTAAACCACTGTTTTTTCACCCTGGTTAATTTTTGACTGTCATCAGTACCAAAAACTTTGATGTTAACAATAAATACATATTGTTACAGTTATGTACACAATGAGCAAAAATAAAATGAAAAAGGTGAAAAGGAAAATTTGCATAAGGTCATGTATAGTAAATTGTCATCATGCGACCGACACGACTGCAACATCATCAGCAGAAGTATCAGCAGCAGTAAAATTTATACACAGCCAACTAAACGGAACAGGCGAGTGAGTAACTTGTTCGTTCGTCCAAGTAAATTTCATGTCCATGTTTTAACAGCGATACCTTTGGATGTCTAATAATGGTGCATTTAAATTAGGTAGAGAAAAATTTTGAAGTTGTGATTGAAATCACTACTCCAGGAGTGGCATTTAAGTATTTTCGATAATGAGTTTCCTAAACTTCTCATTATTGCTGGAATTCGTCCGAAGATTAAAAGAACAAGTAAGAGAGCTATATTCGGCTGTGCCGAAACTTATATACCTTTCACCAAATTATAAAATATTTTTAGGTAAACAAAATAAATTTTTTTTCCAAAGTGGTTTTTTAATTTTTTTTTTAAATTTTTTCGAATTGTTTTTTTAACAACTTTTTTTTAAATTTAATTTTTTTTTTTTTTTTTGTTTATTTTTGTGAAAAAAAACTTTTGGTGAAAAAAAAATTCGGGTTAAAAAATATTTTTTCCGATTTTGACCCATTGTAGGTCCAATTTACTATGGTTTTATATACGTCGTTGCAAAGGTCTTTGAAATATCTATCATTAGATATCCATATTAATGACTTAGTAATCCAGATATAGATCAAAAATAGGTAAAAAATCGAGGTTGTCCTTGTTTTTTCCTTATATCTCAGCCATTTCTGGAAAGTTGATTTCAACAGACAGACAGACTTTATAAGGTTGTAAAATTATATTGTAGAAATTACAAACGGAATGATAAACTTATAAGTATATACCCTTCTCACGAAGGTGAAGGGTATAATAAAAAAAATTCAATGTACTTCGGATTAGACCGAATTTAGGTTCGGTTCGATTTGGTCCTGAAACCCCGGTTTCGTTCGGACTCAATTATTATACATTCATCATTGTTTTTTCTAGTTTTCCCAAAATAATATGATTGTTAGGATCATAGTAAAGCAGTTGTTTTTATACCCTTCACCATGAGTGGCAAGGGTATATATAAGTTTGTCATTCCGTTTGTAATTTCTACATTTTTCATTTGCGACCCCACAAAGTATATATATTCTGGATCGTTATAGCCATGTCCGTCCGTCCGTCCGTCCGTCTGTATGTTGAAATCAACTTTCCGTAGCTCCCAAATAACTTACAAACATAATTGATACATCAATATATCGGGAATTCTTCCAGCTCGTTGGTTATTTAAAATCGGCCCACAAATGGCTGAGATATAAATAAAAAACCGGGACAACCTCGATTTTTGATCTATATCTGGATTACTAAGTCATTAATATAGACAATATGGATATCTAATGATAGATATTTCAAAGTCTATTGCAACGATGTATATAAGGCTATAGTAATTTGGACCTACAATGGGTCAAAATCGAGAAAAATATTTTTTAACCCGAATTTTTTTTTAACAAAAAAAATTTTTTTTCATTAACTTTTTTTCACTAATAAATTTAAAAATAAAAAAATTTAAAAAATTAAAAAAAAAAATTGGAAAAAAAACAATTTCGAAAAAAAATGTAAAACAATTTTGAAAAAAAAAAATTTTTTAAATTTTGAAAAACAATTAGAAATTTTTTTTTTTAAATTTTGAAAAAACATTTTAATTGTGTTTACCTAAAAATATTTAAAATTTTTATTTTAAAGTATAATTTGGTGAAGGGTATATAAGACTCGGCACAGCCGAATATAGCTCTCTTACTTGTTCTAAATACATTTTATTGAAACCATTAAATTCTATTAATTTAGCTCTTACCATTTTTAAATGCACCACCCTACCTACATATGTATGTACATTCTACCTCTATGGGTATGCAAATAGAGGCTACTATGTGTTGTAACATATATTTGTGTGTGTGTAAGTGTACATGTATCTGTGTGTGTTAACGAAAATTTCATTGTATCTTACATTCTTATCGTTGTGTATGTTGCTTTGTTTAAATATTGCCTCAGGGTCACTCCACCTTATTTGCTTTGTCACCTCTACTAAGATGACAGACCTTGAGAGAATGTGAACCTACGAAAATTTATGCGCATCAGTTACAATAAGTTGAAGTGTGAATTGTAACTAGTACGAGTGTTACTGTAGGTATGTTTTCCTGAATAATAAAAGTTAAAAAGTCATTGTTTTCATAACAAATGAAAAGCTAACAATACTTGTAGAAAACGCCAGTGGAACAGTGTGAGCTGAGCAGGAGTGGAGGATTTCTATTTCTATTTTTCTTTATAATTTAAAAACTTTAAAAACCATTCATATTGTATTCATATTTTCTAATAAAATTCTTTTGTTGTTTTTATCTTAATATGAGTAGTCACTAACTTTAATAATCTTTTAATCATTCTGTTGTTTGATTTTGTTAAAATTCAAATCATGTATCCTATTCTTCAATGCGTATTTTAGGAGGTACAAACCAAGGCCGTATTCGTATTTTGTAGCCCTCTAAAATTGAAAATTAGCAATGTTTAGGGTCGAACAACTTTGGTATGCGTGAAAAATTAACGGTGAAGAAAGTGACCGGTACTTTTAAAGTCGTTCTTTCACATATGCCAACAAACTGTTAATGCGGTTCTTTTATATTTTTCAACATTTGAAAATTAATTGTCAACATTTTTACCCACCCTGCTCCAGTTTTTTTGATATCAGAGGGTCCAAATATTTCCCGACATTCTCAATTTTTATTTTATTAGACCATTATCCCAGTAGAGCAAGATAAGCGTTGTCACTGTGTCCGCTGTTCTTCACTTGATATCGAAAAGCGTACAAAAATTATATGCTCAGGCTGCAGCAACGCTTTGTGTTACAAGTGTTTTGGACCATTCCACAAATTAAATCCCTAATTACATTTCTAAAATGCAAATAAATGTGTACTTTCATCTAAATTTAATAATAATTCTGATGTTTTACTCATTTTTTAATTTCGAATCACGCATCTGATTCGGATTTTATATCTCATCAAAAATGCTTATTGGGATTTTATGTCCCAGGATAAAAGGACGATTTCAGGATTTCTGAGAATGCAAAAATTTCTACCACATATAATTTGGTTCTCAAAATAAAACTCCGTTCAGAAAGATTTAAAAAGACTCTATCTCATGGACAGTCCAATAACCGATTGCTTGTAAACAAACCTTCATCCGACAACTTTCCAATAGATTACTTGTATTACTGGTAAAATAACTGGTTGGTAAAATAAAGTGCAGTACAATATAAACGTTTAATGTAACTACACAGGTTACTTAGAGACACTAAAGTGACATGGGATGAATAGCATTACCAATTGACTTACCTATGTACTACAAAGAGCACATACGCATAAATTGACCCAAAATATATCAATTGGGATCAGCCAAGAGGTCAGAAAATAATACATAATGTATTCTTCTTAACTTGTTGTTATTTTGCTCAACATAGACAAAACGTGATCACAATCACTGTTTAAAAGAACCGTAATTTATAAATCACGTTCACTGACAACGACGTTCTTCAAAAATCACGGGATCATTCATCTCTAGAAAGTTGTTATAGAAAACTACCATGACATTATTACCCATTGTAATTATCACACAATAACACTGTGTGTAATTTTTTGATTCATAGAAAAATAATCATATACGGACACCACAACGAGATAAAATACCAAAAAAAAGACCCGTGTCTTCCAGTGTCTCCCTTTTTTATGGGCCCCCAAAGATTTGAGGCCCCGGTGTAATTTTTGGAAAAAGGTTATCGTTTTCTCAGGCTCATATCTTGCAAACAGCTCGGAATTTTGATTTAGTCTGAAGCAAAGTAGCAGTTGTCATAAAGAACAAAAATTGTTGTCTGTCTGTCTGTCTGTCTGTCTGTCTGTCTGTCTGTCTGTCTGTCTGTCTGCCTGTCAACCTCTATTTTTGTCTTATATCTCGATTACTAAGTCATAAATATAGACAATATGGATATCTAATTATAGATATTTCAAAGTCCATAGCAACGATGTATATTAGGCTATAGTAAGTTAGACCTACAATGGGTCAAAATCGGGAAAAATATTTTTTAACCCGAATTTTTTTGGAAAAAAAAATTTTAAATTAAACAAAATGTTTAAATTAAAAAAAAAAATTTTTAAAAAATTGCAAAAAACTTTAATTAAACAATTTCGAAAAAAAAATTAAAAAACATTTTTTTTTAAATTTTATTTTAAAGTATAATTTGGTGAAGGGTATATAAGATTCGGCACAGCCGAATATAGCTCTCTAACTTGTTTCTTACTAACTTATATTGACCTACTTAAACGGTGTTAAGAATCATTCCAAGGAAGTTCATATGTTCTAGAAATTTGTTTATTGAGATCTTAGGTACATTTTTGTAGTTAATTGTTTCCTTGATTTTCGAACGGTGTGGTAAAAAAAACGAATTTTTTAAAGTTTTTTGCGATCTTGAAGATGAAGTTTTTTTTGATTTTATATGTTCATAATTTTTGTTCATTATGACAAGGGCTACAACTTTGCCTCAGAGAGTAAATCAAAATTCCGAACTGTTTGCAAGATATGAGCCTGAAAAAATGATCACTCTTGTGCAAAAATGACACCGAGGCTCCAAATTTTTTGGGGCCCATAAAAAAAGTGCATGACTTTGGGCAAAACTGGAAGACACGGATCTTTTTTTTGTCTTTTATCACGTAGTGATGTCCGTATATGGTTATTTTTTTTTTTTTCGTGTTGAACTGTGTAATAATAAAATAGTTATCTATTTTGGGTGAAAAAAAATGCATACGTTATGGGCTTGGACTAAGAATAGAATGTATACTTTGAACTTAAATAAAATTGGAGATGAAGAAAATCCAAGCTGGGTCGAAATAAAATGGAATTACCCGTTTATGATTATGCAATTAAATTACGCTAAAAGATATGTATGTACCTAGTTTTTAATTTGTACATAGTCTACCACCTTACGAACCCCCCTTTCACCGTATTTCTTAATGGGTTGTAAACAAATCACAGTATATTTATTTAGTACTTTTCAAACTCTATAAATAATCCTGCAATATTATATACTATGATTGTATTTACACAAAGTAATCCACTATTAAACTTATAAATATATCAAAAGTAGAAATCTATTTTTTTTTCTCAATACATATTCTGAGAACGAGTATAAACTGACACTTATTGATAAGAGCATCAACATTGTAATGACATTGCACATAATTTCAAGTGAAATTTTTCTTCGGAATATAATAATGATAATTTTTGATATTCAACAAATGTATACAATACCAAGTAAGAAAGTATAATCGGTCAAGTCTGACACTATAATACCCTACACTGAAGATATGAGCAAAAACATTTTTCTTTAAAAAATTTCAATAATTTCGGAAGTGGTCCTTTAATGGGAGCTATGAGCAATTATGGACCGATCGTCATGAAACTTATTTCTGTTGAATTTTATGTGGATACCAACATTTTGAAGAGATTTATGCTCATTAAAGTGATTTTCGGAAGTAGGATTATGGATTGATCCACAAACAAATTTTAAATGTGATTTATTTTTATATGAAACATATTTGTGTGGATACCTATATAAATCAGGGATTTATGACAAAAAATTCATATTTCTGGAGCACATTTGTTTGGGGACTAGGTGAAATAATGGACCGATTTCAACCAATTTGAATAGGCTTCGTCCTTGGGGCGAAAACAAATGTATGTATTAAATTATATCGATATGTATTAAAAATTGCGACGTGTACTTTGCCCAAAAGGTTTATATTGACAGCCAGATGGACATACATCGAGAAATAGAATCAGAAAATGTTTCAGAATCGATCGGTATACTTTAAAGTGGCACAAACGTAATACAACACCTTCCTTAGTAAGATTGTGTAGGGTATAATGAAACTGACCATTCAATTGCTAGTTTGCTCAAAAAAATTTTATTTTTAGTAGTAAATAAGTATGTATGTATATAATATATATATATATACTTATGTACACATTTACATGGACATCTTGTTGTAGTTTACTAAACAATATCGTATTTTTCGAAGATAACAAATGGATGGATTGATAATATAATGTACAAGTACTCGTCCTCGTCCTCGTACATATACACAATAATGTACATATTCTTACTAACAAGAGTGAATTAGAGAATAGGGTACTTTTGAGAATATGAAAAAATAAATACTTATGACGTGCATATTGTACAATATGATAGATATGATTGGAACAATCTAAGGCGCGGCGATATGGAAGCAGAAATGTTAGATGTGAATACTAATCACTGTAAATAAATACTGTAAATATTTTTTGTTTCACTTGATAATGCTACAAGCTTTACAATTATATTGCAATCCAGTTGCTTTAGACGGACTTGCGCCATCTTTATGTTAGAAATGTACGTATGTCCAACGCACAGTGGCGCCTGTAGAACAAGTGAGGTTGCTAAAATTCCATATGCCCCGTTCTTCAAAAATATTTCACATTTTCATTTTTTTTTTTGTATAAAATGTGATTAAGTCAGAACCATTGAATTGTTGCTGAATAAAATAGTATTAAGAAAATTTTACTAATTTTTTAGTATGAAAATGTGAAATATTTTTGTATAGCGGAGTTTTAAAGTGTGATATTTTTGAATCTAATTGAGATATTGACTTGAAATTTTTTTGTAAGACCAACAATTAACTTGTCTAAACAAAAAAAATTAGTTCGGAATACATCAACATTTTGATAAAAATTTTAGTTTTAGAGCTCAATAAATTTGTAATATGTTATAAAATCTTTATTTAGTAACAAAACTAAACGAAATTTGCAGGGTTTTTTTAAATTTGTCATTCTAAATAACAAAGTGTAAAAAAGCTTGTCAAAAGGTAAAAGAGAATCCCGCAATTCCTAAAAATTGGAGCGAAAATCCCAAAAATGGTATTTTTTACAATTTTGCCACAGGTTCTACATTTCCTTTGGGGCTGGGAAAATGCTTTAAAAGTAAATAGAAATCACATCAAGGTTTCCAAAGCTGCTATCCATTTTCTGATCCCAGCTTTGGGATTTTAGAACATGTGGTCCAAAGTTAAAATTTTGATAAAAAAAAAATAGGTCAAATTCCGAAGGGCGTAGGGGCGACATATTCGAAAAATATGACATGTTTTTTATACCAAAATATTCTCCGTAAAGATATCTTACAGAAAAACATTAAAGTGTTATATGTTCTTAAAGAAAGTTTTATTTTAATAAAAAAAAGGGTTAAGTCACATTTTCGTCCAAAAAACTGCAAAAATTTACTATTTTTTGAATTTTTAAATTGAAAATCGTTTATTTTTGATATTGTCCTGAAATCTTTTGTATGTTATTGGTAATTTAGTTATCTAACTAACAAAAGGAATTCGAGTCCATTCGGTCCAATAGTAAGCGCTATATTTTTAAAAAAGCGGACCAAGGTATGGCAAAATTTTAAAAGTTCAATTTTGAAATGGCTATAACTCGGAAATTTTAAGAGATAAATAGCACAAAACCCAGCTAAGCGCTTCCCAAAATTTTAAAAATCTTTGAAATCGGATGGGAAACAAAAAAATGGCACGTGTTTAAAAATTGTACATGTCGAAGGTACCCTACTTTGAGCCCCCATAGCGCTGCGACTGGAGCATTTGTAGGGTCCATTTTAATAACTTGAACTCGAATGCTCCCCCCACGTCAAATTTTATACCGACCGGGCCATCCGTGTAGAAATGACAGATTTATTACCAAAAAATTTTGATTCTGCCCCACTGTGCAGCAGGCGTTGAGCTTAACAACTTTGCTGAACATCACTTTGCGATATTCGGACATGTAGAATGTCAAAATGCATTAAAAGATGCACACAAAAATTATAATTTTAAGTGAACCAGATGTTTTTATACAAAATGTAAAAAAAATGCCCGCATTAATAGTGATTTATAGTGATTTAGTCATTCCGTTTGTTATATGTACAACGTTATAATGTCTGAAATTGATTTTTTATTTCACCTAGCCCTATACGTTTATAAATGTTGAATTTATGTAGATAAATACACAATAAGGAAAATAAGTTTTATATAAACGGAAGTCATGGCAACTAATTACATGGCGATCGGTCCATAATTGATTATAGCTCCCATAAAAGGGCCACTTTCTAAAATCACTTTAACGAGGATAAATCTCTTAAAAATTTTGAAATAAGTTTTTCATGGAAATAAATCACAGGAACTAATTTCATGTCGATCGGTCCATAATTGCTCACAGCTATCATATAAAGCCCATCTCCGAAAATAACTAACGAAAATAAATTACCGAAAATAACTAACGAAAATAAATTATTGAAATTTTAAAAGAAAAATGTTTTTGCTCATTTACTCAGTTTACTCATTTATTACTTATTCTATGGTACATAAATACCTATAGAATAACAATATCCATACAAAATTCAGCATAAATATATTTCATGTAAAAAAAGAATCACAAGACTATCGTGGATCGTTCTATGTTTGACCATAGTCCCCATTTAAAGACCACTTTCGACAATCACGTAAACTTGATAAGAATCAAGTTGAAATTTAACACAATGTGATCATAACCTAAGAGCAACATGATGTATTTTTTCACAATGGAAATGATTGCCACAAATTACACAAGTCCAGATAATGATTACAGTGGTCATAAAAAATGCCTATGATCATATCATTTTATGAGATTCGAGACTCAAAAGAGATCTTTCAAATCACATTATATAGTGTGAATAATGTTAGTATTTTTCACGACACAGCATAGAATTTTGGTGTATTACAATGAAATGACATGACAATGTGTTTGAGTTAGCATTGCAATCAGCGTTAACAAATGTGCAGATTTAACTGCATTCTGCTGTTTTTCCAAGCATTGAACAGGAGAAACAAGAAATGTTTAAATCATGGGTCAGGAGGATCGATAACAATTTGGCCACTGTAAAGTTTGTTGTTTTGAGCTAAAATGAGTATCGGATTTAAGGGCTCATACTTTGACATCTAAACATGTTGAAAGAACTACAGCTGTACAAATTCACAAAAGTTCTAAGGTATCAATAACCCTAGGTCTCCACGTAGCAATTTTGATTGCTAAGCATAAGCGAAAACGTCGGCAGAACAACAGCACAACGATTGCTGATTGCTTTAGGTGGAGAAAACGTTCGTCACAAATACAAACTTTTCAATGCGATAAGTTCTATGAAAAACTGATGGGTATTTTGCTAAAATTTAGTGTTGAAGGATTTTTTCCACTAATTTCTTTGCTGAAATTCTACTTGCATAATCCCCATGCACATGAAAATCGCTGTAGGGAATTTCATGAAGATCGGCCCATAATTGGTTATAGCTCCCATATAAGGACCACTTCTAAAAACCACGTTAATTTTCATAAATATCTGAAAAATATCGTTATCGAATTAAAATTTTACAGAGATCGGTAGTATTAATCCAACAATGATACTACTAGATTGTGTGAATATCGGTTCATATTTGACCATAGCTCCCATATAAGGTCCATTTCCGAAAATTTCTTAAATACTAATAAATCTCTTATAAAAGCTTCTATCTGGTTAAAATTTCAAACAAATATTTCCATTATATACGAAAATCGATGTGTTGAATTTTATGAAGATCGACCGATAATTGGTCATAGCTCCCATATAAGGACCACTTCCGAAAAACACATTAACCTCTGTAAATATTTTAAATATATGGATATCGAACTAAAATTGTATACAGATCAATATATTGTATCCAAACATTATACTACTGGGTTTTGTGAATATCGGTCCATATTTGACCATAGCACCCATATTAGCTCCATTTCCGATAATCACAATAATACTGATTAAACTCTTGTAAATAATGTTATGGAGAAAAATATCAAGCAAAATAGGCTTCAAATACATAGAAATCACGTTAAAATATTTAATTATATCTCCCAAATAAGTCGCACATCCGAAAAATACATTAAATCATATATACACTCATATCGGTAAAAAATATAACAGATATAAGTTTCAAGTATATTTGGGGACTATGGGTTCTTAATTATATATAGAGGCTCACATCCGGAAAATTCATTAGAACAGAACAAAAATATACTTTTGAAGTTTGACTAAATATATTTGTTTACCCTTTTTTATACTCTTTTACTTCACTTGTGGTGAATAATAAAAATGTTGAGCCAATCGGTAATGTTAACCAATTATTTTATAATTAAGTATATAAATTTTTAAAAAAGTACATTTCATTCCTATTATAAAATTATAGACTCTGTTGGAAATGGTAGGAATATGTAGTTATTTCAATTATAAATTGCTGAATTAGATAACATTTTTATACATTTGAAATAAAATATCTTCTGCGTAAACTAGTTTTTCTATTTTGTTTAAAACAAGTGGTTTTATTGAAGAAAGCACATAATTTGTATATAGTCCAAAATGTGTATTATATCAGGATTCTATAATTCATAAAGTGGCTTAAAAAGAAATTCGGTTATAGTCCTAATTCGCTTATAGTCCAAAAAAATTGTGCAACTGTATTTGTAGACTATAAGCGAAAACTACTGTATTACATTAACATTCTACCAATCTTCATAATCGGAGCTAAGTCCTAATAACAAACACTGAATATGGATATAAGAGTGTATATACCAATGTAATTTCTATAATTTTCATCTAATTTAGGTGGAGGGTATTTAAAATTCGGCATAGCCGAATATAGCACTCTAACTTGTTAATTTCAAGGTTTTGAAAAAAAAAAATATATGGCAACGCTGATTCCAATGCTTAGCGCTATGTTCGTTCGCACGACAAATGAATTTTCGTCCCGTAACGACCCGAGTCTCAGTCGGCCAATGAATGTCAAGGGAAGAACTTTCAGCGAGAGCAGACCTGTTACAACATGTTTGAGATGTCACAAACATATCAGTGCATTAAAAATACATATAAGTACATGAGTATAGTATTTTTGTTCACTATGTTGCAGTTCTTTAATTGATTTAAATATTTCCTATAATACATAAACATTTTATGTATAATAAATTATTTTATATGTATGCATTAAATACTCTTCAATAGGAAACTGTAAAAAAACTTATAAATTAACGAAACTAAACTCTTCTCACAAACCTTTCTTTATGCTTTCAAACCCTTATTTTTTTATCAAATTTAATACTTACTGTCTCTACAAATTAAATATTTCGTATGACACTAATGCTATTGTCACCCAAAATAATCAAATTATTTTCATTAAACGTTTGAAAGAACGTATAGAAAACAAGTTAGAGTGCTATATTCGGCTATGCCGAATCTTAAATACCCTCCACCTAAATTAGATGAAAATTATAGAAATAACTTTGGTATAAACACTCTAATATCCATATTCAGTGTTTGTTATTGTGACTTAGCTCCGATTATGAAGATTGGCAGAATGTTAATGTAATACAGTAGTTTTCGCTTATAGTCTACAAATACAGTTGCACAATTTTTGTGGACTATAAGCGAATTAGGACTATAACCGAATTTCTTTTTAAGCCACTTTATGGATTATAGATGAATCCTGATATAATACACATTTTGGACTATATATAAATTATGTACTTTCTTCAATAAAACCACTTTTTAAACAAAATAAAAGTTTATTTTAAATATAGTAATATAATAGTATTTTATATATTGTTAGAAAAACTAGTTTACGCATAAGATTTAATGTACTATTTAATAATTTATTTACTTAATATTTGGTTAACATTACCGATTGGCAACAAGCGAAGTAAAAGAGTATAAACAAGTTAGAGTGCTATATTCGGCTATGCCGAATCTTAAATACCCTCCACCTAAATTAGATGAAAATTATAGAAATAACTTTGGTATAAACACTCTAATATCCATATTCAGTGTTTGTTATTGTGACTTAGCTCCGATTATGAAGATTGGCAGAATGTTAATGTAATACAGTAGTTTTCGCTTATAGTCTACAAATACAGTTGCACAATTTTTGTGGACTATAAGCGAATTAGGACTATAACCGAATTTCTTTTTAAGCCACTTTATGGATTATAGATGAATCCTGATATAATACACATTTTGGACTATATATAAATTATGTACTTTCTTCAATAAAACCACTTTTTAAACAAAATAAAAGTTTATTTTAAATATAGTAATATAATAGTATTTTATATATTGTTAGAAAAACTAGTTTACGCATAAGATTTAATGTACTATTTAATAATTTATTTACTTAATATTTGGTTAACATTACCGATTGGCAACAAGCGAAGTAAAAGAGTATAAAAAAGGGTAAACAAATATATTTAGCCAAACTTCAAAAGTATATTTTTGTTCTGTTCTAATGAATTTTCCAGATCTGAGTCTTATAAATAATTATGAGCCTTATCTATATCTATATAAATATATAAATGTCTTTGTAAGTTTGTTTGTTTATTTGTTTGTTTGTTTGTTTGAGCATCACGCCTAAACGGCTGAATCGATTTTATTGAAATTTGGAACGTAGATAGATCCTTACTTGGAAGCGTCAAAAGGGGTAAACAGGGGGAAAACCGGTAGAATTGGTACCTTTAGTTCTTAAACAATAAATACTAAACGGCCGAAACGATTTTATTGAAATTTCCAACATAGACTACAACAGGGGTAGCGAAGCGCACCGGGTCAAGCTAGTATATAAATATGTCACCAAATCTACTTGAAACTTATTTCTGTTACATTTTTTTCCGATATGAGTGTATTTTTTAAATATTTTAAAGTGATTTCTATGTACTTGAGGACTATTTTGCTTGATATTTTTCTCCATAACAATATTTTCCAGAGTTTTATGGGTATTATTGTGATTATCGGAAATGGAGCTAATATGGGTGCTATGGTCAAATATGAACCGATATTTACAAAACCCAGTAGTTAATGTTTGGATACAATATATTGATCTGTATACAATTTTAGTTCGATATCCATATATTTAAAATAATTATAGAGGTTAATGTGTTTTTCGGAAGTGGTCCATATATGAGAGTTACGACCAATTATCGGCCGATCTTCATAAAATTTAACACATCGATGTTATTACACATGATAAACATTTATTTAAAATTTTAACATGATAGAGCCTTTTATAAGGGATTTATAAGTATTTAAGTGATTTTCAGAAATGGACCTTATATGGGAGCTATCGTCAAATTTGGACCGATATTCACACAATCTAATAGTATCAATTGTGCATAAAAACTACCGATCTCTGTAAAATTTTAATTCGATAACGATATTTTTCAGATATTTATGAAAAAATATGTTTTTTTTTTTTTTTGTAAGTGATCCTTATATGGAAGCTATAAGCAATTATGGGTCGATCATCATAAAGTTCGCTTCAGCGATTTTTATGTCCATGGGGATTATGCAAGTTGAATTTCAACCTGATAGCGACATACATACGATATTTATGTGTATTTAAGTAATTTTCGGAAGTAAACTTTATATGGGGGCTATGGTGAAATAGTGCTATAGTCCACAAAAAAAATTGGTCTCGCGATTTCTGTTTGCACGAAACATAGTTGTGCTGAATTTTGTATGGATACTGCAATTCTATAGGTATTTATATACCATAGCACCATATTTCGGGAAGAAATTTGTATGGGGGCTACGAGAAATTATGGACCAATTCTTTCCATTTTTAACAGAATTTGTCCTTTTATCATATAAATAATGAGTGCAAAATTTCATGGTATTCTCTGCAATGAATTTACCCAAAGTCACAAAAAATCATGTGAAAATTATTAAAATTTTTGGAGGTTGTCTTACATTTTGACCCATAACCCTGGTTCTACCAATTCGATTTTGCTGATTTTCAATACCAAACTGCTTAGGAGAATTATAAACATTTTGGAATACATTTCATTAATTTTTCTTATGTATTTTGGACGTGAGAGTGTTTTACACAGACAGACAGACAGACAGACGGACAGACGGACAGACAGACGGACATTGCTGAATCGACTTAGAATTTCATAAGGATCAATAATATATATACTTTGTTTGGTCTCAGATGAATATTTCTCAATGTTACACACGGAATGACAAACTTATATATACCCTCTTTCACCACTTGTGGTGGTGGAGGGTATAAAAAGGGTAAACAAATATATTTAGCCAAACTTCAAAAGTATATTTTTGTTCTGTTCTAATGAATTTTCCAGATCTGAGTCTTATAAATAATTATGAGCCTTATCTATATCTATATAAATATATAAATGTCTTTGTAAGTTTGTTTGTTTATTTGTTTGTTTGTTTGTTTGAGCATCACGCCTAAACGGCTGAATCGATTTTATTGAAATTTGGAACGTAGATAGATCCTTACTTGGAAGCGTCAAAAGGGGTAAACAGGGGGAAAACCGGTAGAATTGGTACCTTTAGTTCTTAAACAATAAATACTAAACGGCCGAAACGATTTTATTGAAATTTCCAACATAGACTACAACAGGGGTAGCGAAGCGCACCGGGTCAAGCTAGTATATAAATATGTCACCAAATCTACTTGAAACTTATTTCTGTTACATTTTTTTCCGATATGAGTGTATTTTTTAAATATTTTAAAGTGATTTCTATGTACTTGAGGACTATTTTGCTTGATATTTTTCTCCATAACAATATTTTCCAGAGTTTTATGGGTATTATTGTGATTATCGGAAATGGAGCTAATATGGGTGCTATGGTCAAATATGAACCGATATTTACAAAACCCAGTAGTTAATGTTTGGATACAATATATTGATCTGTATACAATTTTAGTTCGATATCCATATATTTAAAATAATTATAGAGGTTAATGTGTTTTTCGGAAGTGGTCCATATATGAGAGTTACGACCAATTATCGGCCGATCTTCATAAAATTTAACACATCGATGTTATTACACATGATAAACATTTATTTAAAATTTTAACATGATAGAGCCTTTTATAAGGGATTTATAAGTATTTAAGTGATTTTCAGAAATGGACCTTATATGGGAGCTATCGTCAAATTTGGACCGATATTCACACAATCTAATAGTATCAATTGTGCATAAAAACTACCGATCTCTGTAAAATTTTAATTCGATAACGATATTTTTCAGATATTTATGAAAAAATATGTTTTTTTTTTTTTTTGTAAGTGATCCTTATATGGAAGCTATAAGCAATTATGGGTCGATCATCATAAAGTTCGCTTCAGCGATTTTTATGTCCATGGGGATTATGCAAGTTGAATTTCAACCTGATAGCGACATACATACGATATTTATGTGTATTTAAGTAATTTTCGGAAGTAAACTTTATATGGGGGCTATGGTGAAATAGTGCTATAGTCCACAAAAAAAATTGGTCTCGCGATTTCTGTTTGCACGAAACATAGTTGTGCTGAATTTTGTATGGATACTGCAATTCTATAGGTATTTATATACCATAGCACCATATTTCGGGAAGAAATTTGTATGGGGGCTACGAGAAATTATGGACCAATTCTTTCCATTTTTAACAGAATTTGTCCTTTTATCATATAAATAATGAGTGCAAAATTTCATGGTATTCTCTGCAATGAATTTACCCAAAGTCACAAAAAATCATGTGAAAATTATTAAAATTTTTGGAGGTTGTCTTACATTTTGACCCATAACCCTGGTTCTACCAATTCGATTTTGCTGATTTTCAATACCAAACTGCTTAGGAGAATTATAAACATTTTGGAATACATTTCATTAATTTTTCTTATGTATTTTGGACGTGAGAGTGTTTTACACAGACAGACAGACAGACAGACGGACAGACGGACAGACAGACGGACATTGCTGAATCGACTTAGAATTTCATAAGGATCAATAATATATATACTTTGTTTGGTCTCAGATGAATATTTCTCAATGTTACACACGGAATGACAAACTTATATATACCCTCTTTCACCACTTGTGGTGGTGGAGGGTATAATGATAAAAGGCCCGCACCACTAAATTGTTGGAATTCCATTGTAAAGTAAACTAAATATATTAACACGTAGTACTATACTATTGCTACATTGATATATTTTTTGCCAATAAACTGTGAAAATATAAAATTCCAAGTATTAATGGCGTGCAAAATGTGGAATTAGAAATGAAGGGTGGGGCGGGAAGTGAAGTGAAGTAATCTGGCGCTGAGCAAGAAAAAAAAGAAAGAAAAAATATAATAACAAAAAAAAAAAAAAAAAAACTTTAAATCGAACAATAATAAAAATTGTACAACAAAATTGGGTTTATTGTTAGTAAATGTGTTGTATATTCGGAAGGTAGTACTTTCGAAGAACTTAATTTTTTTTTTACTTTTTTGTGCAAATAATGACCATAATAATAAAGTGTGACTAGAAATAATTTCTACGACATAGTGTTCGAATTAATTAATTTAATTTTAATTCACAAATTCTAAATCAAGCATTAAACAAGCAAGAGTGTCATATTCGGCTATGCCGAATCTTTTATACCCACCATTAATATTACACGTGCACCGATTTTTGAGCATTTTTTTATAAAAACATTTGTCCCGATTTGATTAGTTTTATATTTTCTATTACTAGTACATACCAGAGGTAAATTCTACCTTGATAAATTCACTCATTTTAATGTTATGGGGAACAAAATGTTTTAAAAAGTTTTACCTAAGTATATGAGGGATTTCATGTCAAGTGATCCAACTTTTGAATGTATTCTGATCGCATCAAGGTTATTCCTATTGGATATTAATTCAGACACAATTTTTCAAAAAGATCGGTCAAGAAATCTCTGAGTTAGAGGCGGTCAATGTGGCAATATTCGGAAATTTTTTGGTCCTGCATGAACTAGTTGCAAGACATACAATTTGTCCCTCTGTAAATATATGTATGTATATTATATTCTTCTCCCCAGCTCTTATCCTCAATATATAAGAGTACCTATTGTTGTTTAGTCTATAGTTTTTCAATTTTTGAGTTTTTGCTTCCAGAAGCAACAAACTGGCAAAATGAATATACATACATACAAACATACTTATTTCACATTTTGGTGTTATTTCTTATAGCAAATTAGATTGACAGTTTTCAGGATTGTTAAATGTAACATTTAATGATGTCTGAAAATCACGCTTATTTTTCACTTTACTCGTAAATTCCCCCATACGCTCTTAAACACACCGAATCTTTACTATGTGAGACTTTACAATAACTAAACAAAAATCACAGTTGCAAAAACTAAACATTTAAAAAATAAAAAAAATACATTCCCCGCCAATAAAGTCTGAAGTGAAAATATGTTTTTTTTTTTGTTGGGGGGGGGAATAATGTGGTGTATTAAAATGGTTGTTGTTTGAAAATTCTTGGCTAAATCTTATTTTTCCTTTTGTACTTTATTTAACAATGATTATGTTCGGAGTTTGTTTAATTTTCTGCGTATGTTTCTTATTTTCGGTTGCATGTCATGTTTCTTGCTCTACACATCCTTTACAATATTGCTCAGGCATCGGCATCTATCTTTATATATTTATACGTATGTTAGTATGAATGTTCGTTCCAGTATTAGTGTTAGTTGTCTCATCTGGTTTTTTTTTTTCTTGCAAAATGTTTGTTGCTGCTGTTTTACTTTGTCAGTTTTCTCGTTATAATGATATTTGACATCATTTCCGTTTTCGGTAATAGCCGCAATGATGGTAAACTGTTGCTATCATTTCATCACTGGTAGTAGCAAGAACAGAGAAATTCCACGGAAGTGTTTTCGTATATTTGTACTAAAACTTTTTGGTTAAACTTAAAGCAGGGTTTGTAATTCGGAAAAGGAATCTCACACTTAGGGCCGTTTTCTCATTAGGTGATTATCTTTTTTCCCAACGAAAAACTGCAGATTAAAGAAATTTGGTTTTCTCAATGTCTCATTTGCTTCTATTCTATCGCAAAGCTAACCCGACCTCATCTGCCAATTATTTATTTATCGTACAGATAAATAAATAACAGCTGACTGCTGTTCATAGTTTTTATGTGTTTGTGTTTTTGTAAACGAAATTAAATAGATTTTATAAAAAAAAGTATAATAATATTAATTTGATGGAGCACGAACTCAAATAACATGAGTTCCAAGTGAATGCTGAAAGAGTTTATCATGCCAGCCCTAACTACTTGGCAGACATGGAGGATAATGCATTTTTCAAAAGATTCCGGCTGTCGATGGCCACATTAAACAGCTGATTTATGTAAACATGTTGTCAGTTGAAGGCAGGGCTCCCACCTTTCACATCTATTTTGAGAGGTACTGCCAACAGAAAAAAATGTTTTTTGTCGGTATATTGAGAAAGCCAAAATTGTTAACGGACAGTTTATCGGCCTAATAAATTTATGTCGACATTTAGTAACAGACAGTTTGTCGATACATTGAGAAAACGGGCCTTAGTGTTTTGCAAGATTGGATTCCATTACCGCTAAGCTACCGTTACGTTAAAATATCCTTTCAGCTTAAATTCGGCTGTGCCGAACCTTATATACCCTTCACCAAATTATACTTTAAAATAAAATTAAAAAATCTTTTTTTTAATTTTTTTTTCAAAATTGTTTTTAAAAGTTTTTTCCAATTTTTAAAATTTTTTTTTTTAATTTATTAGTGAAAAAAATTTATGACACAAGAATGTTTTTTGTGAAAAAAATTTGGGTTAAAAAATATTTTTCCCGATTTTGACTCATTGTAGGTCCAACTTTGTATAGCCTTATAAACATCGTTGCAATGGACTTTGAAATATCTATCATTAGATATCCATACTGTCTCTATTTATGACTTAGTAATCGAGATATAGATAAAACAAGTAAGAGAGCTATATTCGACTGTGCCGAATCTTATATACCCTTCAGCAAATTATACTTTAAAATAAAATTTAAAAAAATTTTTTTTTTAAATATTTTTTTTCAAAATTGTTTTTTAAAAGTTTTTTCAGTTTTAAAAATTTTTTTTTTAATTTATTAGTGATTTTCTGTAAAAAAAAAATCGGGTTAAAAAATATTTTTCCCGATTTTGACCCATTGTAGGTCCAACTTTGTATAGCCTTATAAACATCGTTGCAATGGACTTTGAAATATCTATCATTAGATATCCATATTGTATATATTTATGACTTAGTAATCGAGATATAGATAAAAAAATATTCCAAAAATAGAGGTTGTCTCCGATTTTTGCTCATATCTCCGTTATTTATGGACGGATTTTGCTGATTTTAAATAGAAAACTTTTCGAAAGCATGTCTGACAGAATTATTGAGTATTTGTATCCCGAAGATATCTGGAGTCTTCAGAAAATTGATTTCAACAGACGGACGGACAGACAGACGGACATGGCTAAATCGACTCCGCTATCTATAAGGATTCAGAATGTATATACTTTATAGGGTCGGAAAATTATATTGTGGAAATTACAAACGGAATGACAAATTTATATATACCCTTCTCACGAAGGTGAAGGGTATAAAACTAAAAATTTTTGATTTAAAAAATTGAGTTTATTTAATTATACATTAGGGCCATTATTACAACTTGCCTTTATGTTCGTTAAGTTAAGTTTAAAGCTACCTTTTTCTATTACTTAAAGTTATCTTTTACTATTACGAACATAAAAGCAAGTTGTAATAATGGACCTTAAAATATTGTTACGAATGTGCAATGATGATTTCAATTTAACGGTCTGTAACGACTGTCTGCAGCATTCATCATGTTTGAAGGCACGTCCATCAGTAGCATGCGGTTATTAGCATTGTTTGAAGGTATGGCAACACTACATTTTTAAGCTGCTAACAATGACATCGAATGCTCTGGAATTCGAACATACGAGTTTTGTCCGTTAAGAGCATTGTAGAAGATTCCCGAAAGATGGCGTGTGTATAAATAGCGGCAAACCATATTCTACCTTAAACTGAGTATATGAGTATTTATTATAATATGAAACTTATTTGTATTGAATTTTATGTGGATACCAATGTTTTTAAAAGGTTTATACTCGTTATAGTGAATTTCAGAAGTCAACCTAATATGGAAGATATGTATGTCCAATTATGGACCGATCATAATCAAATTAGGTTGTGTGAAAGTGATTCTGAGTCCATCGGTATACTTTAAGGTTTGTGTTGGACTAATATTTCTGGACGTTACGAACATCATCAGAAACACAATATATCTCAGCACTATGGTTTTCGAGTTATAGTTAGGGGTACCGTGAAATAACTCCCAAATGAAATAAATCCCATCAAAAATTAAATAATTCCCAAACTTGAAAAATTAAATAACTACCAAAGGGTAAAATGACATAACTCACAACAATCGGCGGTTTCATAATTTTAAAAATATTAGTCCCAAAAAAAGCGAAATAAAGCCTAATAGAAATGAAATAATTCCCAATCCGAAGCAATTTATTTATGTAATTTAACTCCCAATGTAATTTTCTTCGCTCACCAAACATTTTTTGCATTGCGGGCCTATGGCGTAGTGCAAAGGTTTCCTCCTCTGGGGTGTATTAAAAACTGGCTTCGCTCAGAAAAGTTGTTTTGCATTGCAGGGTTTCGGCCGGGCGCTACGGTTTTCTCCTCTGGGGTGGATCAAAAACTGGCTTCACTCAGAAAAGTTGTTTGCATTGCCGGGAGTTATTACACGGTACCATAGTTAGGGTTCATAATCGGTACAATTTATCCGGGTATTCCCGATTTTTATGAAAAATTTTTAACAGTTAAAAAATTCCCGGCAATACACGGGAATAAACAGAATAAGTGCAAGGAATTATGTGTTTCAAACCTCAATATATTCGATATTGGCAGAAGTACTAGCATTTTAGAAGATTTCAATTCAAACCCTGCCATACACATTTCTTTCAATCTCCCTTACACTCAGTCAGTCATTCTACTCTATAATACCAATTCGTATTTGGTTCATAAATGAATGCAAGAGTAACATGGATTAGTAAAGTATGGTGGAAAAAAAAGGGATTTTTTTATGGTCGTTTAAGAAATTGAATTCTTTTGTTGTTCTTGCTTATTTTATTTCTAGTTTTTTTCATTCCACTAGGATTTCTTAACGTTTTCACGTCTGTCTATTCTTTTAAAATAACATAAACTTTAGTAATCGTTACTACTAGTGACCGGTGCTTGAATACTGACTGCTACTTCTTGTGTAGTTTATCGTTACTGTTGCTTTTGTCAGTTTGAGTTTTTTTTTTTTTTTTTTTTTTTTTTCTTTAGCTCATTCTATCATTTTCACTTAAATGATACCGCTATAATGGTTTTTCCTGATTGAATTCCTTGCTTAAGTGTTAATTAAATTTGACTCACCTGTTATAGGGAGTATGACGTGATATAAATAAATATATACATACATACATAATATGTATATATTTAACTTTTCTTCATTTTGTATTTATGATCTACATAAAACTTCATAATTATAATTTAAATAAAGAACCAGTAAGAGTGTAATATTCGGCTGTGCCGAATCTTTTATACCCATCATCAATATGTGGGTTTTTTATTGACAATAAAATATTTGTGGAAAAGTTCAGCCAGCTAGCTCCTATCGTTTTTTCAACAGGCGGACAGACGGACGGACGGAAATAACTAGATCTTATGAGGTTCTACGATCGATATGTTATGACAAAAAGATGGTGGGTATACAAATATTGCAAGTTAAGAACTGGTATAGCAGACCCGTCAGTTTTTGCTTGTTAAAGGATAAACATTATAGTTAATACTGTACAGACGCGGATCCGTCTCAACAATTTGGGCGTGGCAAATAAATGAATATAAATTTTAACTTTATCATTTTTAATTTTTATATTAGCTTAAAATTTTTTCAAGTTTCTAAACTTTGATTTACTCACTGACCAGTGATAATTCAGATAGTCTAATTCGCATACACTGAAAACTTTTCTTTTTAAGACTAGCGAAATATGAAATAATGCGGAATTTTTCGTTTACCGTCAGATAAAAACAGAAATAATATTGCCCTAAAATACAACTTCAATTGAAACTACGTTCAGTGATATTTACTTGAGAAGCTGCTTTCAATTAATCAATATTTTTCTAATTTTGTTTGATACATAGCAGCAAGTGAATATTACAGTCGCTGCAACTGACCCCTCAAAACTTTAGCATCTTTCACTTTGAAAAACTTTAAAAATGATTGAAAAAGAAGGCGAACAAGGAAAAAACATTTTCTTTTTTTCATATTCGAAGATTTATAACTGTCATATTCTATATTAGTTAGTAACTCTTCGTTCATTGCATTTTATGATGGCCAAGCACAATGATGAAAAATAATCGTTAGTAAGATGTTAATTGTATTTGGTTAATGGTTTGTGATAAAATTTAATCGAATTTTCTTTCGCACTGCTGTTGGGTTACATACATACATAAACGAGTATTAAAATTGTTGAAAGATTTTTCGTTTTTTTTTCTTAGTAGTTTTATCCTTTTAGAAATTATAAAAGATAATATATTTTCTTACTATAAAGAGACTAAAGGAAATTAAATCAAGGTGTATTCATTATTTAATAGAAATAGAATCAAAGAAAAGATAATATTTATTTACACAAATGCAGCAGGCGTTAATAAATAAGAATAAATTAATAAACTCAGTCTTATTAAATAACGAACCTTAATGAAAAGTTGCCTAGTAATGCTGGGTATTTCATTTATACTTGGAATAATTCGTGGTGATATTAATTAAAAGTTTTTGCTTGGTCAAATTAATTTTAATGAACCAACTAGACCAACACGCAACTCTCGATTATTGAGAATAATGTACTTACTACTGATCCGTTTATGCTAATTCGCCACCTGTACACACAGTTTCTAACTTACAGTTTAAATCCAATTTAAATAAGAGTCACTAGATTTTGGACATTATAAATAACACTGTGCTCGAATTTGACACTTTTTTTTGTCAAGCGGGGCACCGCTGGGTGCTCCTCCTCCATATTCGAAATAACGGTATATCTCGAAAACAAGAGTTAACCTAAAAAAACGATTATACCAGTGGATTCAGCGTACTCGAATTAGGTTAACACACCGACTGCTCCGCTTGACAGGTTTTTCAACTAGCACAGTGTAATTATGGTAATACTTTTTGGCGAAAAATTAAATGGTGGGATGCAAGTGGAACCAAAATTTATCTGTTCATAATCGAATGGCAACCGAACTTCAGTGGTATTGTCAGTTGCCTAAATGATATTACAGATGGCAACTGGCAGCTATCATTTCTGTTGAAATTTGTGGTTGCCCTCTGGCAACGCAACTGAAGTTCGGTTGCCATCCATAATCGATCCATTAGCGATTTTGGTTTTTGGTACTTTTAAAAAAAATTTGTTTTTCGTGAGTGCCATTCACAGATACATATCTTTGAACTTGTCTGTCATATTGTAAAATCACAATTTCTTTATAAATGACACCTACGAGTCGGATGGGCGTTAAAAATTTTAAAAATTTTTTTTTTTTTTCTTTAAAAAATCGTCGTGTACGCATTTATTTCTAAGCAACTATATTATTAAGTTTTTACTTGTTAAAATCGGGGTTTATTTCCTTTAAATAAACCGGATACTTTTGATTGCAAATAAAAGCAGTTTTTGTAGTTTAAAATTGTAACAACTCTTTATTTATTTAGAATGTACATGAACAACAGAATTAAATAGTCACTCAGTGTCTCTATACACGTCTATCAATTCGCAGAAATACACACACACACTCTATAATGCACAAGTATACACGTACAAGACAGTTGATGTTAACTCTAACAGCGACAATGATCAACTCAACTCACGACTGCAGCCTCTGCCACTATTTATACATCTCTCGGGAATACGCCATCTCTCGGGAATATTCTACAATGCTCTTAACGGACAAAACTCGTATGTTCGAATTCCATAGCCTTCGATGTCATTGCCAGCAGCCCAAACATTTAGTCTTGCCATACTTACAAACAATGCCAATAACCGCATGCTACTGATGGACGTGCCTTCAAACATGATGAATGCTGCAGGCAGTCGTTAAAGACTGTTAAATTCAAATCGTCATTGCACATTCGTAACACTGTCCCCCACTTAAGCCTGTTCGTTCCGAATAGGCACAGATTCACCATTCCAGTGGTCAACTAGTCGTTTCAGATGTTTAACCTTAATTCTCGATATCGGTCTTCCACATTTCCGTATTTTATAAACCATGTCATCCAACTTTTTAACCAACCTACGTAGTCCCTTCCGGTAATTCTGTTGTTTGGAAGACAAACCTTTATTACGTTGTGGGCTATATCTGGCTTTCGCACGGTCGTCGGTTATTCCAATTCCTCTCCAAACCAACCCATGCACTTCCTTGGCAAACTCATTTTCAGTATCTTCCTCACAATTTTTCACTGCCTCTGCTGAAGCACATTCACCCAACTTGGAACCCGGTCTGATGACCCTTTCACCTCGGGAAAGACCAAGCACTCCAACAGGAACCATTTCGTCGTTGCACTGTTCAACGAGGGCCTCCATCATTACATAGCCACTTTTCACATCTGCTGGTTTCAACACCCATAAACCATTGTCTACACAATCCTCCTCTTCCTCACGGGCCCATATCAAATACTCTCCCTCAGTGCTAGCTCTTTTTAAAGGTGGTTCTTGTAATGCTTGTTGATTCGCTTCCATTTCAGTGTTTAATTGTTTCTTTGACTTCAGCTCTATCCTCAGCACGAAGTTTCTCGTTGTCGGCAAGAAGTTTATCGTTGTTGACTCTAGAAGTTTCTTGAACTTCAACTGGATGTTTATCGTTGTTTACTCTGGAAGTTTCTTTAACTTCAGCTAACAGCTTCTCGTTTTTTACTTTGAAAATTTCCCGAAATTCAGCTAGAAGCTTCTCGTTGTTTACTTTAGAAGATTCTTGAAATTCTTGGAATTTTAATTCCATTTTTTCCATCATAGCAGCAAACATTGTGCTTATATCCATGCTGCTTCTTGTTGCACGGGTAGAAACTTCCATTTCGTCTTTATACTCGAATTCGTAAGCACCGATGTCAATATCACGCCGCTTGAATTCATCAATCAGCCTCTTCTGCAATTCTGCTTTGTTACCTGCTGTTCGTAGCTCCAACTTACCCAATTCTCTCTTGAGTTGTTCAACTATCAGTTCCCCAAACTTCATGCTTACACACAGAAAACAGATCGGTTGGAAAATGGTTGCAATAATGAAAATTTATTTAACTCAATTAAATTTGTATTGTAGTGATCGAAAATGTATAAATTCAATAGATTTTCATTACTCACAAGTGTAAAATTACTATTGTAATCAAATTGAGGTTTATACAATCGTATAATTAGTTAACATAATCAATGTATGTGCCGTTAAAATAAATTAAATAAACTCGGCAGTTACAACCGAATTGAATTCACATTTCATGACTAAATATTAGTAGTTGCAATTAAATATCTCTACAATTTACAAATTAACTTTGCTTTCAGCTATGGTAACTAATAATTCGGTCATTGAAGCCAAAACGAAGCAAATTCGATGATTCCAACTTACAAAAGATTATGTTGATCATAAAAATTTAAATTAGTTTGACATTTTTTAAAAAATAAAAATAATAAAACAAGAAGAACTTAAACAAATATGTATATTTTACACACATTGGAAATAAATATGAATTTTTAATAAATAAACTGAACGGACGATGGCCAAGTTTGATCTTCTGTATTACAGAAGGTAAGTAAACAATTCATAATATTATTTATGGAAATATAAATGTTTATGGTTTCATTGTATCTTTAAACAGAAGACTTTCTAAAAACAAAACAAAATTTACCGAATTGGAAATCAGCAGACATGACCCAGGAAATATTAAACCGTATAGTTTCCTGTAAACTAACTTTCATTTTTGATGTAATGGTCGATATCAGAATTCCAAGTGTCTCTGAATGTTTTAATATCTGATTTTTGGAGGTTTGACTTGTTCCAAGGTGGCAAAAGGTCGCAATAACGGTAAGAAATGCATGACTTAAAAAATTGTCAAATATTTATTCGCAATCATCCACATATTTAAGGGTTTATTATTTTGTAAATTCTTTTAAGAATATTATTAACTCAGACCTTGATGAATATCTATATCGGTCAATATGTTACATCAATGTTGTTAAATGTATAACAGTACCCCAGAAGCTCCTTTCAGAAACATCAAGTCCATTATTTTGTGGATTTTTGAATAATGGACAGAAGCATTGAAGTATACCACGGTTTTTCAAAGTCATTAAGAATTGGAACGTGTTTTTGAGTCGTTCGTATAATAATGTATATATTGATATGTATAAGTATTTAATATGTGTATATATTTATAATTGCAATGTATTATAATAAAGCATATATATATCTTAAAATAAAAAAAAAAAATATTTTTTCATTGGGCATGTCTATTGTACCTATACATATTTTGCTGATTATATCAAACGAAATATTTTTTTTCTAACAGTTGTGTACACCATATTTACAGTAGTCGGAATCGAATTCTGAGATAGTACATGCAACCGACAAAATTCGATTGGGGACAAATTCGGTTGTGAACACAAATCTGTTTTCTGTGTGTACTATTTTGCAAGTCGTTAGACTGTTAAATTCAAATATGAATACCATCAAAATTAGTGTCAAATGAAAGCTTTAAATTTGATTGATACTAAAATCCTGTGAGCATTAATATATTTTAAGGACTCACAATTTACTAAAACAAAATATACTTTTATAACCTCAAAAAATATCTTTAAATATTTGGATTATATTCACCCCTATTGTGAAATTTATGTTCCCATGAAATATCCCGTGCTATCGTGCTATTCCCATGAACTTTTCATTCATAAATTCCATCTAAAAATTTCACAACATGGAAAATTTTTCCACGTGAACAAAATTCATGAACGAAAAATGGAAAACATATCATGTGAAATATTGACTAACGATAGGGGTGATTGTATTTCGAATTTGCCTCCTGCATAAAAATAACATTTAACCCAAACACAAATTTTAAAAGCGCTTAATGAAATACCCTTTTCATAGAGAATTATACATAGAGACGAGACACTCCGTTTTGTCAAACAAAAAATCGTATGTCTAATGCAACAACAAAATACATTGACTAGCATGTATTTTGCTGTTGCAAGAGTTAGGTTTTTTACAACAGACTTAGGTTTTTGACAATTACGTCTCGTCTCTATGTTACCCTATGACCTTTTATTTGATTACTTCCATTTTTTATCGGATTGAGTTTATTTTCTCAACAAAATTTTAGACGATTGAAGATTTATCAGCTTTTTCCCCCAAAAAATCTATCAGGTACAAATCAAGGCGAATTCATACAAGGTGGTGGCAGTTCTACAAAAACAACAATTGGTCTTAACAAATGTCAAAAAACAAAAATTAAAAATTAAACAAATATGTATTAAAACTTAATATAGTGTAGATAATTGAATAGTGAGGGCTTTACTTATTTATGTAAAAAATAAATATTTTGTTAATGAGCTTAGAATATGTAGATATTTAAATATAAACAAATGCTTTGACAACTGTTAGAACCAAAATCCAAAAAAAAAAGTTATCAGCTGATTGACTGACTCCACCTTGTATAAATTCGCCTTGGTACAAATGTTCTAACATTTTACATTTTCTGAAATTTTGGCTGACTTCATAAACGCAGATTGCAATGCAATTAAAAGGCAAAGCAATACTTTGTGACATTCATGAACGCATAAATATTTTGTAAAGCATCATAAATAAAAACAGTTCACAAATTTTACAGATGTTGCGCATTGAAAAGCATTGCCATACAATAATGAACTTGCGACATTGCCAAAACAAAATCTATTGAGTTTATGAACACCACAGATATATATACAGATTCGTCAAAAGTGACGTTTACAAAAGTGGTGTATCAGCTTTTCTTCATTTAACCCCATCAAAGAAAAAGGATAGCCATACATTTTACATACATATTTGCTATTCCTTTCTTATGTTGGGGTTAAATCTGTGATGCCACATTGATACATTTTAACACCGTGACGTATCTGCTCATCATCTGTGATGAACACTATGCATTGCAGTGTTGCAGAGTTTATGAAGAGCCTTTGCTTGCGATTTGTTATAACACAAAACTGCATTTTTCAAATTTCTAGTATTTGTATGAAGCATTCACAGCTCTGGCAATTTACATTTTTCGAAAGTCAGGGGGCTAATTTTCGAAAAACTCGCTCGTATACGAAAGCGAGAATAAGCCCGCAGTTGTTTTTTAAAATCGCCACTGCATAAGAAAACAATGGAAAGACCTTGTTTATAAAAATTGTAAGAAAATGTTACTAATGACTGAGATCGAAAAACTCTTAACATACATATATGTTAATAAAAATTAAACCACTAAACTTACAGTTTTGATTTTTTTTATTTGATTGAAATTATTATTACAATTTACAAAAAAAAATATTTTTGAATTTTGAACCTTTTTCGGAAACCCTTCCATTATGGTTTTTATAGTGATTTCTGTCATTTTATTCGAACAGGTTGTCCATCTCCGTTTAAAATCTACCACACTTCTGGACACCTTTTTTGTGCTGTTCAATTCTCTTTTAAGAAGACCCCAATATCTCTCCACTGGCCTTAGCTACAGACAGTTTGGAGAATTTGCCTCTCTTGGTACAAATACCACATTATTGTTCTTTTTCCACTCAGGACCTTTCTTACCATAGTGACAGGGTGCCAAATCAGAAGTCTTATGAATGGAAGCGTCCTTTTTTGTAAATATTCCTTGATGTAAATATCGGTATTTATAGAGCCCTTTAGCTTTTTTGGCGCAACTGCATATTGCTTGCCATACCAATAACTTTTTGGGAAATTTTGTCTGCTTTTGTGTCCTAAACATTTCTTCAACATACCCACGAGCATCAGCAACATCAAAATTTTGACCCGGAAGCTGCGAAAAATCTGCCAGAACATACGTTTCGTATTCCATTATGCAGCAGGAATATTTTTTTTTTTTGGCCTATACATTTTTAGCAGCGTTCCTGTCAGGAGCTTTTTGACCCTTGTATGTTTTGGACCTGCATTGGCTTTAACTTTTCGTACCAAATAGTCCGAGCACTGAGCTAACCGCGCTGCTTTCCTACCGGATATGTTGGGAGCTCTTTTGAAAATGCTTTCTATTTTTTTGGCTTAATAAACATCATGTGAACCATTCCTTCTACTTGAACCAGGTTTTCTATCAACGGACAAGTTCTTCCGGTACTGTTGAATAACATTGGAAACAGTTTTACGGCATACCTTTGATTGTTTGGCCTACCTTTTTGTAGGACCAAGTCACTCATTTTAATCAGGGGGGTTACCGCGTAACTCAATCCGAAAACGGAAATGTTCGAAAATATGTGCTAAGTACATTGCTAATCGAAACGATTTCCTTTCGAATCTAATTGACAAAATATTTGTCATTTTGTTATGAAATGATTGTTAGTTAATTTTATAACTGCAGATTCAATAAACAGCGTTAATCAAATTTGTTATAACAATAGGGGTTACGCTTTCTTAACCATGGGTAACCTAACTTTATGGGTCGATTATAGATGGCAACCGAACTTCAGTTGCGTTGTCAGTTGCCTAAATAGTATTACAGATGGCAACGGGCAGCTATCATTTCTGTGACATTGTGGTTGCTCTCTGGCAACGCAACTGAAGTTCGTTTGCCATCCATAATCGACCCATTAGAATCATACATGAATGAACTTCACTTCAATAGTGAACATTAACTACTGCTCCCTATTCCCTTAAAAATAATCACCCTTATTCTATTTGGCCTCGTCGACATCGTCGTCAAAAAATGGTATATGTTTCGCCGATATCGATAACAATTGATAACTTTTGACAGCGTTTTGTCTTTAACTCGACTTATAAAACTCTCAAATTCTGTCAATAGTTACCATTTGTTATCGATATCGATGAAAAAATAAAAATAAATCCCAAACAAATTCAGAGTTTCAGTTATATTTATTGTTAAATTATTATTTTTGTTTACCAAATACATACATTGTTGTGTCTTACAAAATAATTTGAGGGCTTTTAAAATATGTTTGTAAGTATTTTCTTCTTTTTTTTTTAATATTATATTTTACTATACACGTTAAGAAATGAATGCCATAAATTCATTGAAGTAAAAAAAATACATTCGATAATTTAGAAGAATTAAAGAAACGGCTCTTTCTGAAAAAATGAATATGGTATTTACAACCAAAATGAAATTTATATAAAAAAAAAAAAAATTGTATTAACTTAAAAACTAGTTGTTATTTAGTTGCAGCTTTATGCACACATTTACAAAATGTGAACAAAGATTTAAGAGAGGACTTTTAAGTATTTAAATATGTATAAACTATTAAACATACGCGCTTGTTATAAAAAGAAGAATTATTATTATGTTTGTTTACAAAGGTTTATTAAATACAATAGGAAAAAAAATGTAAATAAACATAAAAAAATTAGTTCATAAACTAAAAGAAACAATGATAAAAATTGCATACATTTCAGCAACACAAACAATTACATGCTTAAACGACCATGTATGTAGGCCTTTTTGTGCAGTACAACTCTCTCAACTGTTTAGTGAACAATATTTGTTTATACATATGTTGTAAGTAAATATTTTTTTTAGAACTTACTAGCTGAGAGTTGTTGCTTAACTACTAAATTATTTACTTCATTATTTATGTTTATTTAATTTTGGAATTAAATGATTTGATTAAGAGTAAGAGGATGGTTGGCAAAGAGTATAAAATATATAGAGAGTATCACAAAAAAATGCACTCATTACTACCTCTTTTTTGTATTGTTTTAAGTAAAACAAATATTTCATGTTATAAAATAAAAGTAATGCTTATTTTGTTTTGTCTTTTCAATTCAAAAAATGATTTTATATTTTGTTCTAGAAAATGATCCTCTATAATTTTTGAGGTTTTTGATTTTTTTTTTTTTTTTCTTTCTTCAATTCTAAAAAGTATGGATTTTTGTGTTGTTTGTTTGTTTTTGTTAGGATGAGAAACAAATCTGTTATTATAGTTAAAAATTAAAAGTACATATATATACTAAAATTAATTTAATATTAGGTCCTTATAAACTAATTCTTGCTTTTTGCTATTTAATCAAAACGCGAATGTCTGGCATTACCGCCGCCATTACTACTACCGCCACCGCGTCCGAAGCCTCCACTGCTACCGCCATAACCGCCACCGCCGTTACCGCCACCATAGCCGCGGTTGCCGCCCATGGAACCCTTTTTGAATGTGCCATTGAAGCGGGAATTGCCACCGCCGCCATAACGTGAACGACCACCATCGCCAAAGCGGTTATTACGAGCCATACCTTCTAGAGCTGGACTGATTTCCTAAAATAGAGAAATTAAGAAGAAAAAATCGTTGTAAATATAAAATGGTTTTGTTGAAAAGGTTTCTAAATTGCGATATACTTCGTTGAAGGGCTTTTGAAATATGTGCCATTAGAGATATGTACATATAGGCAAACATGTTTGCATATGAAACCGATATGAGTAATTTCACCGAAAAACCGTTTCTCGAATACAGTTCAAAAAATATTTCTGACAAGTTTGAGAGTTGTCTGAGAGCTTTAAAAAGTTAAATTTTGCGTACAAAAATCGAAGTAGTCCTGGCTGGGGGTTATTGTGTAATTTCATTCGAATACCCCTGGGTTTTTTTTTACTTTAAAAAAAACTGTTATACTCAAAATATTCTATAGAAAATACCGTTGTACTCAAAATTGTCTATATACAAAACAGCTATACACAAAATTTTCTATAAAAAAAAAACCGTTATACTAAACATTTTCTACAGAAAAAACTGTTATACACAATATTTTCTAAAGAAAATACTGTTATACACAAAATGTTCTATAGATAAAACTGTTATACACAAAATTTTCTAATGAAAATAATAAAAAAAAAAAAATGGACTTAGTGTACCCCGAGTGTGAAATGAGTATAAAAATGAAAACGCATTGAATATTATTTAAATACCGATAAAAAATTTGATGTTACATTTCCGGTAAAAAAAAAAAATTTTAAGAAATAGATTATCAATATTTACCTGGTTAGCCTCTCTTAAAACATCAACTAAAGCCTTGGATTGCTTAGCATTATTACGTGTAAAGAATGCATATGATGTGCCCTTTGTATTTGAACGACCAGTACGACCAATACGATGAATATAGTCCTCCGAGGATTGTGGATAATCGAAATTGATCACAAACTTAATGCCTTCAACATCTATTTGTTTTTAATGTAGTATGTAACAATTGTAAAAATTGAGAAATAAAAAAGGTAAAGAAGAAAAATACACAAATTAGTAATGTAAATAAAAGTAAAAAAGTTTTGTAAAGAAAAAATAAACACAAATTTAGTTTAAAAATAATATTAAATGAAATAGTATTAAAAATTAGATAAAGAAGTTGTTTTTGTTCCATGACTTGTTTAATATTATTTTTATATTTTGTCCTTTTTTTTAAAAAAACAAAGAGTTACTAACACTTGCTTAAAGGTTAGAATTTTGAAAATGTTTTTTATTTTAATTTTTTTCTTAATAAAAATTAATACAAAATGTGTTCGCATGTTATTGATTAAATAAAAGTTAAGAGCTTTTTTTTTGGTGTAAAATAAAGATGTTACTTTACCTTGTTATTTTCGGTTTTATTTTTGTATCAATTAAATGAAGGGGGCAAACTCTTCGCAGCCACGTCGTTTAGGTGCTGTAGAATGGGCATTAAGACGACGTAGTGTTGAAGAGCCTGTAGTTTACAAACAAATTGAAATATTTTTTTTTTTTTTTTGTTTCATTTTATTTTCTAGAACAAAACTAAACGTCGGTTTTGATTTCTCGGTTTAGCTTTTTTCAACAACGTTAGCTACGCAAGCAACAACAAATATTCGAGTTGTTTGTTTGTTTTTAGAACTAGACACACATGATCAGCAGGAGAGTTGGGTTATGTCTGTTTGTATACGTTGATTAGAAGCCAAAGCCATCACTTTCATGTTTAGTAACGAGTGTAGCGCACCAATTTGTTTTTGCAGTTCAGTGCGCCTAAGGCTCCAGCATCCATCCGGTTGTACACGCACATACACACACACACACACACAAATAACGCAAGCATGTAGACTTTTTTTTGGTATAAAAATTAAAACTATCACTGGTTTCTGACTAAAATGTGTCCTTTGTTAGTTTTTCTTTCGCCTTTCTTTTGTTATTAGGTAGGTGACAACGTACTGTGGTGAATGAAGAACGTGGAAGCAAATGATGATGTTGTCGTATTGTAGTTTTTGGTTTGCCATCATACACAACAGCTATTCAACATTTGTTACGACTCCATTTTATACGTCTGTCATACATATACACAATTTGCTTGCAAGAGAGAGAGAGCTTCCAAAAAGAAACCACCAAATCACTATTCCTGTCATAATGATCCAGCCTTTTCTAACTGAAATTTAGTTTGTTGATTTTTTTTTTATTTTATTTCTTTCTTTCTAGTACTTAAGCAAAGAACACATTAGAGACATCATATTGAGTCATAGTCATAGTTGAGAGAGTAGCATAGGAGGATGTTGATTTTCCTGTTTGCCTGCGTGTGCTTTCATTTATTTTGCTTGTTTGTCCAACTTTTAAGCGGAGGGCATTTCCAGTTTCATGAGAGAATGTGTTTTTTATATATTTTATAAACTTAATTTTGAAAAGTTTCCTTTTATAAAATAGATCTTTGTTTCTCTCTGGTTGATTGGTATGCACTCCGTCTTTTCATTGCTGTTCCGTGTGTCCCCAAAAATACAGGGTAAAGATTGTATTGTGTTTTTAATAGATATTCAAAGTTCTACTACAACATAATTGATCGATCGATTGATTGATTGATTGATTGATACTCCTATTTGGTCGTGTTAACAACCAAGACTTCAGAGGCCTCTTGTAATATAATACATGATGATGATAGGGATATGAGTCGTTAGGTAGACATTATTATTACTCGGATCTCTTAAAGGTGGTGGTATATTTTAGTATGTAGGTTTCAGATTTACTAACTGCAACTATATGAAAAATAATGCTAGTGCTACGCCTCTGCTATAATTTGAGACTCCATCATACAAAAGCGTAACCACATTTTTTTCGTGCCATGTTTCAATATACCGCCTCCTTGTGATATTTTACTAGATCGACATGTAAAAGCATTCTGTTTGGTAGCGGTGGTGTTACGGTATTACGACATACCCTTTTTTCCAATGACCATGTGGTAAAAAAGTGTTGCCGCCTATCCGCTAGCCGCCGCTTTCATTTTCATGTTTTACGTTTTACTTTAAGCAAACATTACATCATTGACAACTTTCACATTGCAATGGTTTTCATTTTACATTCAAAATTTCCATTTAAATTTCTACATCAATTTCAGATTACTAGCTGACATTTTATCCCCACCATGCAACCATTTGTGGCCTCTGTGAACGAAACGGAAAAAGAGATTTTTTTTTGGAAGAAACAAAAACAAAACAGTGTTTTGGGGGAAATGATAAGGGGGGAAAGGAGAAAAACATTCCGTAAGTATTAATAAGTCATGTTAAAAGAGATCTTATAATTAAAAATCTAAGTGAGTAGATTGCTAGTTAAATGGCTATTAAATCTTTTTTTGTTACAACTTTTATAATGAGATTCTCAGCAGCTGAGTGTTAAGGTATGATGTGAATTGTAAAGTCTACAAACCAATACTGAAAAATAATAAAAAATGTAAAATTCCAAATGCAAAAAAATAAAAAATTTAAATTATTATTACAATTTCACAGGCATCGAAAATGAGTTTTTTTTTTAATTTTTAAAGACATAAAACCAACCAATGATAGTTTTCAACTAACTTTTATTTCAGCTCGAATAAATAAAAATCAAGAAATGTTATTTTCTGACTTTTATGATTAAAGTTATAACTGTCAGTGTTACGGTCCCTGCAATTTCATCAACATTTTTTAGTTATGATAAAAATATTCTGATTAATATTTGTTAAATTTTCACTTTTGCATTTGAAATTTTGCACACTTTTAAGTATTTCTTTTAGAAAAACTTGTCTAACTTATTTTTTTTAGCCATTAGAAAACAATTATGAGTGAATGTGATATGAATGAAAAAGAAAATCAAGATAAATCAAAATGCAAAATGTTTGAGCTGTCAAAGAAGCTACAAAAAGACTTACCTAAACCACGAGCAGCTACATCAGTAGCGACCAAAATGTTGGATTTGCCGGAGCGGAATTCACGTAAAACGAAATCACGTTCAGATTGTGACTTGTCACCATGAATAGCGCCACAGCGTACACCGAAGCTACGTATGAAACGTACTAAATGATCGACACGACGTTTGGTTTCAACAAAAATAATAATTTTACCAGGATTTTCGCTGGTATCATAAATTTCCGAAAGTAGAGATTTGAGTCTGGTTAAAAATAGAAGTGGAAGAAGAAGAAAAAAAATGTTATTAAAAAAAATAGTTCATGGGAAAACAAGACTTAATTTTGGTTAGAAAAGAAAAAACAAAAAAGTCATAACAACTGCAACAATACTCACTTCTCTTCTTTGTCATTTTCATCGCATACATCTACGACTTGATGAATATTGTGATTGGCCGATAATTCCAAAGAACCAATGTTGATTTGTACGTAGTTGCCGAGGAAATCCTCTGCCAATTGTTTGACTTCTTTGGGCCAGGTGGCGGACCACATAAGGGTTTGACGATCGGGACGAATTTGGGAGATAATCTTACGAATTTGAGGTTCGAAACCCATGTCCAACATACGATCGGCTTCATCCAACACCAAATATGTGCAACGTTTCAAATTTGTAGCGCCAGCGGCCAAGAAATCAATCAAACGACCGGGTGTGGCAATAACAATTTCACAACCACGTTGTAAATCACGCATTTGACCACCCTTGGGGGCGCCACCAAACACACAAGTGTTGCGCACATACGAAGATGAGCCAAACTCGGTGGCAACCTGTTGGATTTGTTGGGCCAATTCACGAGTGGGTGCCAAAACTAGAGCAATGGGACCGTCACCTCTTTGCAAGGGCTGTTGGTTGTTGATGTGCACAATGGCGGGTAAAATATAACCCAAAGTCTTGCCAGAACCGGTCTTGGCGATACCAACAAAGTTGTGGCCACTCATAGCAATGGGCCAGCCTTGAGCTTGAATTGGTGTGGGAGCCTTGTAGCCCTGACGTTGAATTTCCTTCATGCAGTAATCAGGGAAGTAGGCTTCATCGAAATCTTGAATGGGGTTGGGGGCCTCACCGCGTACAGTGATTTCATGTTCGTCGCGATAACGTTGCACCTCAAAGGGTGAGCGATTTGCAACAATGGGGTGTTCTTTGTAGAAGTCCTTCTTGAATGGAGACAAATTTGTGAAATCCATATCGCGGATTGACAAATCCTGGCTGTTACCGCCTCCACCGCCACGACGGTCACCGAAACCGTTACCGCCACCAAAACCACCGCCGAAGCCGCCACCACGACCTCCACGGTCATTGCCACGGCCTCCCTTTTCAACACGGCCCTTACGTACGCCATGATAATCGCCACCGCTGCCACCAGCACCACCACCACCTCTGTTGCCATAACGGTTACCACCGCCGGAACCGCCTTCATCACGCCCACCACGGTTACCACCATAAGTTCTGTCATGAGGAGCCCTAGAAATTAAACAAAACAAAAATCATAAAATAAATTTCTATAAAAACCAAACAAAAAAAAAAGAAACAATGCCTTTTTCTAGATATTTTATGGGTTCTGGAATATTTATCTTCAGCTTTAGGCATTTTAAAGAAAAATAATCTCGAACAAAATTTTCGTGCGCTCTGCTAAAAATATTTGCGAACAATGAGAGCAAAACTTTTAAAATGAGTTGAACTAATAGAGATTTCTTTCATTTAATTTCTATTACAACATTTTCTTAATCTCAACATATACATACATACATTTTTGCGTTTGTTTCTTCTACAAAAATTAATACGTTTTTAAAATAATGAGCTGTTTAATATCTATGTTATTTGCCAACAAATTTAGTTCATTATTACATGTATGAGCTTTAAATTGTCTTTGCATGTTTGTTGGTTGTTTAAATTATAAATTAATGAAAAATTATATACCATCTGGCTGTTGGTACCGCCGCCACTGTTTACTGTCTGTATACTTGTGTTTTGTTTATTTTTTATGTTTTATTTGATTTCAAAGGTACATTTATAAAATAGTACTTGGATTTCTTGATTGTCGCGTGTATTTTGTTGTTGGTCTTTGATATGTTGTATGTATATATATGTAAACATATTTATTTTTGAATTAAGGGTAATATAAATAATTGTCAAAAGAACAACATGCAATAAATCTAATTTATATCTTAAGTTTAATATAATAAATTGGATTATATTGCAGAGAATGATAAAATAGATATTTAAAATACTTTTTTTTATGGGTTCTAAAGAGATATTGTAAGTGCAATAAGCATATGAAACAAAGAACGCTAGTAAATATAAAACACGGCGAAAATATTTTCTATAGAAATATTTTACTTTATAAAGTAGAACCTATGCAATTGTAGTTTCAAAATGCATTTTTTGACCCTCATGAGAATATACATTTTGAAAAAAATGTCTTTGGCTGAGTAAGACTCGGGTTGCTCCAGAGTAGGAACGGGAATATATATATTATGTTGTTGATGGGATCTTAGGTCAGTTTGTATGGTCGCTAGAAGAAATAATATACTGGTTCTAACCGAATTCAATAGACTATAAAATCTTGTAACAAATTTCAATAAAATTGCTACTATTTAACAATTTTATAATGAAAATAATAAAGAAATTACATATTATTATTATTTTGGGGTTGAACAAATTTGATTAGCGGTATTCACAATGTAGAGTACTTGGCCTGGTAATGTAGTAAAATAGCACAATATCAAAAAACAAAATACATTAGAAATTGAAATGTTTGTCAATAAATAGCTTTTCTGCTTTTTTACTAGGCCAAGTACTCTACGTTGTGAATACCACTAATATGTATTTTAATACCGAAAAGTTCTTTATGGATATTGATAATTACATTTTGGCTTGATTTATTTATTACTTATTTGTTAACACCTAAACATTGATAAGATTATTTTTTGATTTGATTATAATAAATGTTTTAAGTATGTCATTGTCCACCAATATTGATGAAACATAAATGGTTTAAATGGTTATTTTCTCTATTTATGCTTAAAAGTGGCAAAAAGCGTTTTAATAATAGTCGAATTTACTACAAATTTATTTTCTAGCTAGGTATAATAAATAAAACAAAAGAATATGATACCAAAAATGGTCACCTTATGATATATTTTCATTACTGAGTAGTCATTCTCAAAATGATACCTACCAACATTATAATAGCGGAGTTCAGTTTTTGATGCATATGGTTTTGCGAAAGTGCAGATGGAAAATATTGTAGCTTTTATTTGCAATCCAACAACAAAATACACAGAATTGCAATTATCTCATCATTGCTTTGAGCAATACTAAAACTGTATAGCTTTTTATGCAGCGTGTATTGCGTAGCAAAAAAACAGGCGATACTCCCCGTCTATACCTGATACTTTTTTATCATGATAAACGTCAAAATGGTTGTCAAGATAAAAAACCATCAAGTATAGTCTTCATTTACTAGTATTATTGCTTCGTTAAGACAAAATTGTTAGTGCTATTGCTCAGACAAATTTGTCTTGACAACGAACGTCATTAATTGTTATGATAAATATTTGTCAAGTATAGACAGGGTGTTAATAATGTTAACAATAATTTAATATCGTCACACAAAATTGAAGCAATGGAGCCGCCGACCATCTAAATAAAAATTAAAAAGAGAAAAACTCAACAAAAAGTGGACTAGATGAAATAAAAATTGTTCAGGATTATTTCGCCGCATTTTAAAACAATTTCTCAAAATAATCAAACACCTTTTTATAAATTTTCTCGACCAATAATTCTGTATATCAGCTGTTACCTAATTTGCATCTAGCATTGCTTAAAATACCGCTCACTGTCAATGGCAAAATTATTGCAATAGCAAACAATTACAACCTAAAACGCACAAGACACTGAATACCGCTCATATAAAATAGCTTAGTGTTGATTTTGTTTAATTTCCGGTTTATTACTATCATTCTAAATTAAAAACTTTCCAAAAGAAAAATTTCTACATAATTCATATGTATCTCTATTATAACAATCTATATAAATGGCGTTTTAAATGTGTTTACAAGATCTGTTACCTAAATTTACGTTTTCTTTACTTATCTGCCCTCTTTCTAACGCTAAATACTTTTCACATTGTATTTTGTGTATCTGAGTGTGTGAATAGCTGTTGTTGTTGGGTTTTTTTTTCTTGCCTGCCTTTCATCTGACAACAAAATGCCAAAGAGCGGTCGTAAAATACAAGATTAGAGCGACAGCTATGAATAGCAACTATATAATATGTCTATCACTGCGATTTCTTATGAATAAACACAAACAAATATTTACACATGATGTCGAGTTGGCAAATAATTATAAAAAATATATATATATTTATTTATGTACATGCAAACAAACACAATACATTTTGCCATTGATTTTATATAATGAAGTCACGAATAAATAAAAGCAAAAAAAAAGCAAAAACAACTGATAGAGAAAAAGTAAAGATACGAATATGAGTACAAAACAAAATGTAAAATAAAACACGAGGCAAACTAAGTGCAAAAAACGTGTATTATGGCTGATGTCTGGTTTTTAATATGACGCATATTCTTTCTATTTAATGGAAATGTTGATCGTAGAGGGGGGTAAAAGGGAAAAAAGTGAAATTAAAACAGGTAGTTTTTAAACACACAAATAAGGAAATGTGTATATTAAATTACTTTTATGTATGTATAAACTTTAGAGTAAGATTTGTTGTTAAGGCCAATTTTCTATGGTCTATCGCTGCAAACGAAAAAAATGTGTATACCGAAACTACTAAGGGTTAATTTATATTTTTTGTTCTATCGTCCATTTTGACTTTTATTCTATTCCGTATTAACAAACATGGGGAGAAAAATAGCACAAAAGAGAATACATTGTAGAAAAAACCCAGAATTTTAGTATACATACAAATCGAAGAAAAAATGTACCCAAGTAATATATAAAAAAAAAATTAACCTACAAAATTGTTACATCTCTAAACCACACTTTTTTTCCCCTAAAACACATGTATTTAGTAAAAATAATTAAAATATATATACTTACATTTTACCAAAGTTGTTTTCTTCGTCTGAGTAGTCTTCTTGATATAAGGATGTTTGTTTTCTATTGAATGAATCCCTTTTGGTTGCTTGTACTTTTGTCAAAGACTTTTCCTTATGAGTTGTATCGTCTACCGCTGAAGATTCCACAAATAACACACTAGAGCAATTAAATTCTCGATAAAATTCTTTAATAATTTTATTTGCAGGAAGGAGCTCTAATTGTTGTCCTAAATAGCGGTTACTAACTCCTAATTGATGTTTAGGTATTGTGGGAAAAGCTTGAATGGTTTTTCTGTTGGTTGTTGAAAAAAGAAAATGGCGTCTTAGTGTTAAATTGTCCATCACATTTTTGGTAGATGATGAAATTAAAATATTTTTAATACAATATGCGGCTTTTGTATTCGCATTTTCGTAACACGAGTTTTTTGCAAGCAAAGGCACTATTAATTTAAACATTTTTTTTGGTAAATTTTATATTAATACTATATATGTATATCACACTTAATTTATTTTTTATTTTCTTGCTTATTTTTTCTTTAAAAAAACTCGTGCACCAACGCGAAGAACCGCAGACGTTCTTACCTAACCTCGTCCAAAAGTGGAATGACGCATGACATGATAGTTTCTTCTTCATTTTTACTTTTTTGAACATCGTTGTATTTGATAGCACTAACAAAACAGAGTTGTAATATTACGTAAAAGGAATTAAGTGGAATGAAACAAAACTGTGTACGTTTAGTTTGAGATATATATTTCTTTATTAAAATTAAAAGCAATATGGTATACAATTTATATTTATAATAAAGATGAATGACATATAATTAAATAATTGCGAACAAAAATTAATTTTTTGTACCAAACATAACATTCCTAACAGTAAAATGATATTTATTGTTTGTATGAAGTATAAAAATGTACATGAATAAAATTGTATGAAAATGTGGCATATTTATATGTTTTTTTAAGAATAAAAATGTACATGAGTAATTATATGAAAAATTTCTGGCATTTGTTAAAATAAATTTGATGGTAATTTTACATTTTGCGTTAACATGTTTAATTTATAAATCACTCTTACATACAACAATCAAATTTTTTGGAATTATATATTTAACAACAATAAAAATACATTCACACGAAACATTTAAAGTGTCCCATGCACAGAGTTTGTATATTTTGAAACATCATAATTGTCACCTCTGTATATTTTGTAATTTTAGTATTCTGACCGCCATTAACACAACGTCTGGTTTTGTGTTAACTAGTAGTTAAACTGTCGGTTAGAATTATTTTTGTATGAAAACTGTCAGTATAACTATTAGTTAACACTTAGTTAACACTTTCGTAAATTTTCTTCAAAAATGCGATTCTTGATAATTTTTGAAAAATACCAATTTTGAAAAATCCGTGGGCTCGAAATTCATTTTTGAGCTATGGTTTCTTCGGTAAAGTTTCTTGTAAAGACCCATAGAACAAGAATCGCTATGCACAAAAAAAATTGCCACACCCTAATACTCACATATAGTTATGTATATTTTCCCGAATATCGTAGCGGATTTGAAATCTACTTGAATAAATTTTGAATTCACGAGTGATTCCACTCTTCAGCAACATACTGCTGAATAACGAAAATATACGTGAATGTAAGCTCGCCCATTCAATCTCTGCACTAACTTTCAGATTTTCAGAAGGTGCTGAAGTGCGGCTTTTTAAAACCATATCAGCTTCATTTGCCGTGTGATTATAATTTTATATTATTGATAACCTCACAGGGAATCAATTTTTAGGAATAAATTAAAAATTAATTAATTACATTTTGTCGATCAAATACTTCAATTGGGGCATTCACACTGTCTGCTATTAGGTCATATTGTCATACTGTCCTAATATATTAAGATTAGTTCAAAAAGTCTTATGAGTTAAGAACTTTTTTGTTTTAACTATCATACTATATTAGGGCATTATCACAAAATGACCTAATAGCAGACCGTGTGAATTCCCCAAATATGTGTTTTAAAATAGAACAGATATTTATCAGAGATAAAAAAATTTAAATTCGGATTTCTTGTTCTTTAATTCATGATTGCAAAAATATCAACTAATGAAAAACACACAATTATTCATTAAATTATATTTTTATTACAAAAAGAGTTCCATATATAAATTTTCTGTAATAACGAAGAAAAAACAATGCGTTTTATAGAATACAATTTTGTTGTTTAATCTCAATAAAATGCAGTTAAAGGCTTTTTATAGACGTCAATACTGAGTATTAATACTTCTCAAATTTAAAATATTATTAAAATCATTCAGTTTGTCAAGAAATCATTTTGAAAAATACATTTCATGTTTACACGGCCGTATTAAAAATATTTTTGTATTGATTGTTGATGTTTTTCTGCAAATTTTATTTAATTTTTATATGTTTAGTTAAGAAGCTAAGAATAAAAGCAAGAATTGCATTTTTTGTGAAGAGATATGATTTCAATATCACTTTTTAACAGAAACTGTATTGAGGACCTCTCGATTTTCTTAAAAACACTTAATAGTTTTGTGTAACCCTGTTGTTTATTACTCAGCGTTTCATAGATTAAATGCATAGAACGGAAGGAGAGAGTAATAAAATGGATAAAAATTACTCTCTTTTCACACATACGGGTGATACAATAACAAAATACATGCAATACATTCTCATGAATTAGGTTTTTGGCTCTAAGTTACCTATCTAGTTGTCATTTATGCAGCGTTCCTGCACAAGAAGCCGGTGTTGATCATGTTTTACGGCGGCGTATGACACAGCGCCATCTAATGTCAATTCACATAGGCTGCATATACATAATTATAATATTAACATTTTTAATACAAATCCTAATAGTATGCTATATTTATGCATTTAATTCAGAATTTAATGTGTGGTTGCCAGAATTATTTAACAACATATTTCAATAATATGTATTAAAATTTATATTTTACTAATAGTTTGTAGTACCAAAAACATAAACGCAGAATTGGTACTGCTCATATTTAAATTTAAAATAATACAATTTCAATAAAAACCTATAAATTGTGTTTTTTCACTTTTAATTAAAATTAAAAAAAGTTAACAAAATTCTTGTAAGAAAAGATAAAATAAATTTATATTATAAGTAAGCTGAAAAATCCATTCTGGCATAATTTCTACTAAATTACTTTTTATACCCTTCACCTTCGTGAGAAGGGTATATATAAATTTGTCATTCCGTTTGTAATTTCCACAATATAATTTTCCGACCCTATAATGTATATATATTCTTGATTCTTATAGATAGCGGAGTCGATTTAGCCATGTCCGTCTGTCTGTCTGTCTGTTGAAATCAATTTTGTGAAGACCGCAGATATCTTCGGGATCCAAATCCTCAATAATTCTGTCAGACATGCTTTCGAAAAGTTTCCTATTTAAAATCAGCAAAATCCGTCCATAAATATCGGAGATATGAGCAAAAATCCGAGACAACCTGTATTTTTGGCATATTTTTTTATCTATATCTCGATTACTAAGTCATAAATATAGACAATATGGATATTTAATGATAGATATTTCAAAGTCCATTGCAACGATGTATATTAGGCTATACAAAGTTGGACCTACAATGGGTCAAAATCGGGAAACATATTTTTTAACCCGATTTTTTTATGACAAAAAACTTTCTTTTGTCATAAATTTTTTCACTAATAAATCAAAAAATTTTTTTTTTTAAAAAATTGGAAAAAACTTAAAAACAATTTTAAAAAAAAAAAATTTTTTAATTTTATTTTAAGGGTGAAGGGTATATAAGATTCGGCACAGCCGAATATAGCTCTCTTACTTGTTACTTCTAACTTGAGCTAAATAGGCAAAACATTTATAGTTATGAAACACTATAAACGATATACTATGCCGTATTTATCGCAAATCACAAGCGATAACTTTAAACAATATTTTTTAAAACAGCTATATTAAAACACATTAATATTCCATAAGTAGAAGTAGAACATGAGTTAAAGGAGAGTCACACGGCATGTATTCCATATGTATTGGGACATGTATTCGATACATATGGAATTCCAAAATGCAGAACAATCAGTGCCCGTATTATATAAGATTTGGCACAGACGAATATAACACTCTTAGTTGCTTAAAATAATTTAAAAAATACTTTTTATACCCTTCACCATGATTGGCAAGGGTATATATAAGTTTGTCATTCTGTTTGTAAATCCACATTTTTCATTTGCGACCCCAAAAAGTATATATATTTTGGATCGTCTGTCTGTATGTTAAAATCAACTTTCCGTAGCCCCTAAATAACTTACAAACATAATTGATACATCAATATATCGGGAATTCTTCCGGCTCGGGGCAACCTCGATTTTTGGCTTATTTGGATTACTAACTCATTAATATAGGCAATATGAATATCTAACGATAAAGTCCAAGTTCAAAGTCCATTGCAACGAATTATATAAGGCTATAGTAATTTGGATCTACAATGGGTCAAAATCGGTAAAATAATTTTTTAAACCGAATATTTCTTTTTACCACAAAACTTTTTTTTTCACTAATAAATTTAAAAAAAAAAATTGTTTAAAAATTTAAAAAAAAATTTGGAAATAAATTTAAAAAAAAAAATTAGAAAAAATTAAAAAAAACAATTTGGAAAAAAAATTAAAACAATTGAAAATAACAATTTTTTTTTTAATTTTGAAAAAAAAAAACTAATTTTGTTTACCTAAAAATAGTATAATTTGGTGAAGGGTATATAAGATTCGGCACAGCTGAATTTAGTTCTCTTACTTGTTTAATTAAATATTGTTTGTGAAATACTTTTATTTCCTAAACATTCAGAATTGTTTGAAGATCTATATTTTTGTACTTCTAAATAATTTATATCTAAAAGAAACCGTTAATCTGCAGAAGCATTATTACCATTTATTTTGTTAACGGCTCCAGTGTACAAAGTTAAAAGTGATATTAAGTAGACTCAGATATATTTTATTTTTTCTCGTCATGTATATATTTAAATAGTAATATAATAATTGTTAACTTTACAATAATTTAGTTGATAAAATATAATAAAAAAATAAATGTTAAACTACTTAAATTAATAACAATAAAATCAATATGATTCATTAACTACAAATTTAACGGTAAAACAAATTAATTGTATATACATATTTGAATAAATTATAAAATTATAAACCTAATAAATAACAAAAACTTCGATACATTTTGGCGCGTCGCCCCTTTAAACAACCATACAAGTCGTTGATTTTCAAACAATCTATTTTACTCATAGTTTTACGTTGTCCAATGCGAACGCCCGGCTGTAATGGTGTCATGGTCGGTTTCTTACCCTTCTTCTTGCTAAAATAATATTCACCATAGTGCATAACCGAATTATAATCGTAGTCGAAAGCGTATTTTCCACGTTTTTTCGAAATTAATTTGAAATTCTTACGAAATTTCGGCACTATATTGTCCCAATGTATTTTAACATAATTGTCACGATCGGCACGTGATTGTTCATGATATATACCAATAGCATGCATGAGTTCATGCATTATGCGACCTTCACTACTGAAACAATGAGCGCTCTTATCGTCTGGCCTCTGCAACGCCACAATCTGTTCACCGCCCTTTCTGCCCACATAAGACCAACAGCCACTGGGACCATCTTCGGGCGGTGATATAAGTACATAATCGTCTTCTTCGCCATCGTAAGGCACAAAGTTTATGCAAGTTAGCGAGTTGAAGGTTTGTAAAACCCGTTCAATAGTTTTCCTTTCGTGATCCTCATATGAGTGACTAATTTCGAATGGTATTGTACCATTTGGCCACAAACGCTTCGGGTGTCTTGTGGGATTTACGCCTAAACGTAAAGTTATATAGGTGAAAGGATCGATAGCAATATCACCCTGAAAAAGTCTGGGCATTGTTTCGGGATCATCTAAATCATTGATGTCAGCTTCATTTTGAGTTGGTCCATACGGATCGTACTCTTCTGAAAAAAAATATGAGAAGAAATGTGGAAATTTTAGTCATATCGAATAATTATATTTATAAGCTGGATGATTTATATACATAAAAGTGTTTAATAGCCTTAATATTCTGATAGTAAATTTATAGTCACTTTAATAAAACATTCTAAATTCGGAGTAATATGGTTAGGATTATTATGCATACGTTTTCATCTCTTAAAAGTTTAAATCCCTTAAAAATGTGAGTTTAGAAATTAAGATAATCACAAATATGTATGTTTTGAGTAGAAACACATAATTGTATAAATTTTATTATATAATTAGAGAATGCTTAGTAGGGGCTAGGTTAGGAGAACAATTTATCAAAATCGGAAAATTCTGTTAATTTTGCTCATTTGTTATATATATGTATACTAGCTTGACCCGGTGCGCTTCGCTACCCCTGTCGATGTAAAAATCGGTTCAGCCGTTTAGTAATTATTGTTTAAAAACTAAAGGTACCAATTTTACCCGTTTTTACCCCTTTTTATCCCTTTCTGGTCCAAGTATTGAAAAAATTTATAGCCTATTGACGCTTCCAAGTAAGGATTTTTCTACGTTCCAAATTTCAATAAAATCGGTTCAGCCGTTTAGGCGTGATGCTCAAACAAACAAACAAACAAACAAACAAATAAACAAACAAACTTACAAAGACATTTATATATTTATATAGATATGTTTGACTGTATTTTGATAATTCAAAATTCGGCGAAATATTATATACATCAGAAAAGGATTGAAGTTGGAATTGGAAGCGAAAATGAAAATTCATAATATACTTTTGTATAAAGGTAGGGTCACACAAGGCAAATATTTACTCCAAAAAGCGTAACTACTTTTTTTTATCACATATTTGTGTGACGTGTTTACTCTTACAAGTTTTTCATAAGATCAAACAGCATCAAATGAAATAAAAAATAAGTTTTTGAAATAAATAAAAGAACTCAAATATATTTTATTTAGTGGTTACGTCTTTTTCGTCAAATATTTGCCATGTGTGACCCTAACTTAAGTATTTGATATTGGCGAAAACCTTACCCCCTGTCTATACTTGACAAATATTTATCATAACAAGTTATGACATTTGTTGTTAAGACAAAGTTGTCTGAGCAAAAGCACTAACAATTTTGTCATAACGAAGCAATAATACTAATAAATGGAGACTATACCTGATAAATTTTTATCTTGACCACCATTTTGACGTTTATCATGATACAAATTTATCAGGTATAGACAGGGGGTCAGGACTTGAAGATTGATATCAGTGCACACTTAGAAAGGTGACTGCATCACTACAACAATACAAAAACAACATATATTTTGTTTTTGTTAAAATATATGTGAACTGTCAAAGTTGCCTGTTGTTGTTTTTGCTTTTGAGTTTGTTGTATTTTTCGCCACAACAAATACAAGTGAATTGACAGTTCACTTGCTAAACCACTGAATATAAAAAATAATCAGCTGTTTCATCGCAGTCACCTTTCCAAGTGTGCCCTGATTGATATTTTAGTAAAATTATGAAATTTTATAAATTTTTTGGACATAATTTAAAGATATCATAACAAAATTTAGAACGTTATAATTTTTGACATTTTTTATTTGCAAATACTGAAATTTTTAAAATGGGGAAAATGTGTTTCAAAATCTGAGTTTTTAATGAAATGTACCTACTGTGACGTTATTTACCGTGTGATTGTAAAACAACTTTGTATGTATTTAAATAACATATAGAATTATACAAATATGGAGCTTTTTCCAAAATCCGAAATTTAAACCCTGGACCGATTTGGTGCCCAATTTTGAACTGGATCCTGATATTCCTCTACAAGCTAATATGGTGTACACCTCTGAAACAACACGCCTTAGCTATTTCATAGATGTCTTGATAGGAGACAACTATCCCACCATGTATATAGGACCTCCAGGTTCGAGTAAAACCATTATAATGAATTCAAAATTGAACTCTCTTCCTACCGAGAAGTATGTCGTAACCAATTACACCAACTCTAAAATGCTGCAAAATATTTTGGAAAAACCGTTAGAGTAGAAGGCCGGTCGCAATTATGGTATAGGGACTTTTTTAGAAAAAGCTTGTAACTTTTTATAGGGGCAAGATAACTGTTATCAAGATTATTGCCAATACAGCTCATTTAAAAAAAATTGTCGACTCTCCGTAGGCCCGCCATGTCTAAAAAACAAAAAAAAAAAAATCGAACAAAATTTAAAAAAATAAATAATAAACCTTAATATCTCTTGAAATAGAAGAGTAGCTCTCAGAAACTATTTATATTTAAAAATTCAGCTCATTCGGATCATAAATGGTTTTTTGACGCTTTTTTAATAAAAAAAATTTAGACCTGGCCTAGACTGGCCTCCATTATTTCTAGGAATCTGAACAACTGTAAATCAACTCGTAAACACCTCAGCTCCAACCATGTTAAACTTCGTAACAATATCTTCAATAGTTACCGAGATACCGAATTATTTCCAATAAAAAAGGTTTCTAAACCACTGCACAGTGGGGCAGAATCAAAATTTTTTGGAAATAAATCTGGCATTTCTAAATGGCTGATCCGATCGAGATAAAATTTGACATGAGCGTAGCCAAAGAGTATTCAAGTTTAAGCTATTAAAATAGTCCCTATAAATGCTTCAGGGGCGGCGCTATGAGGGCTCAAAGTAGGGTACCTTCGACATGTAAAATGTTTAAACACGTGCCATTTTTTTGTTTCCCATCTGATTTCAAAGATTTGTAATTTTTAGGGTCCATTTTAATAACTTAAATTCGAATACTCCTTGGCTACGCTCATGTCAAATTTTATCCCGATATGACCAGCCGTTTAGAAATGCCAGATTTATTTCCACAAAATGTTGATTCTGGCCCACTGTGCACTGTGCGATAGTACTATTGACAATATATTACTTTTGGGACCATATGTATACATAGGAAACACTTTTGGTACTTTTCTAACGTAGATGTCAATAATGAAACAACATATTTTTTGTTAACATTCGACGTTGTATTAAAAAAAATTAAAAAAGTACAAATTCATTTCAACAGTTGGAAGAGTCGTCTGTCTACAAATTCAAATTAATGTTTTTCCCATCAAACAAAAAAATATAAAAATTTAGACGCTTCGTTGACAATGTCGCCAAAAAGTCACAAAACTTGTACACAGGTTTCCTTCAGGGAAGTAAATATTTTTTCAAGTTAAATGTAGTAAAGACGAAAGACATTTTTCTCTTGAAATACCAGCTAGATTTTACTATTTTTTGTGTACGAAAACGGAAAATTGAAAATAAACAGTAAAAACATATTTTGTAAGCGAAATCACTTAATATATATTTATTATTTTTTTTTATAAAGTATGCTTATAATGTATGCTCTGATTTGCAATTTAATTTATTAACTTGTCTCTTTTGGTTTAACGTTTCAGCGAAAATTGTGTATCAAGTCAATTTCTTTCAAAAAATAAAAAATCCACTAAATGCAAAAAAAAAAAAAAAATAATAAAAATTTTTTTACTTTTTATTTTTTTAAAATAGTGCATTTTTATGTTTTGATTATTTGTCAATACGACAGACATAGAGATATATTAAAATTACGGTTTATCTGAATTAATCGCCACTTTGGACACATTTGAACACATTGTACGTAGCTGTGAAACAGTAATAAAAAACAAGTAAGAGAGATATATTCGGCTGGGCCGAATCTTATATACCCTTCACCAAACTATACTTCAAAATAAAAATGTTTAGGTAATTTTAGGTTAACAAAATTTATTTTTTTTCCAGTTGTTTTTTTTTCATTTTTTGAAAAAAAATATTTTTCGAATTTTTTTTTTAAGTTTTTATGTAAATTTTTTTTTATTTTTTTAAAATTTAAAAATTTTTTTTTTTAATTTAAATTTTTTTTTAGTATTTAGCGAAAATAACTTTTGGTGAAAAAAAATCTGGTTAAAATTTTTTCCCGATTTTGACCCATTGTAGGTCCAACTTACTATGGTCTTATATACGTCGTTGCAAAGGTCTTTGAAATATCTATCATTAGATATCCATATTGTCTATATTAATGACTTAGTAATCCAGATATAGGTAAAAAAATAGGTAAAAAATCGAGGTTGTCCTGGTTTTTTCCTTATATCTCAGCCATTTGTGGACCGATTTTGCTGATTTAAATAGCAAACTTCTCGAAAGCATGTCTGACAGAATTATTGAAGATTTGGATCCCGAAGATATCTGGGGTCTTCAGAAAATTGATTTCAACAGACAGACAGACAGACAGAAGATACTTTTTGAAAATCGGTTGAAAAACGAACTTTTTTCAACAAAATTAAAATGTCTTAAGAATTTTTTTGGATTGTGAATATTTCCATTAAATTCACGATATGGTGTTGGTCGATCGAAGATTGAAAGTGCAAGAGATTGTGGAAGCCATATGCATCTCACATGGCTCAGTGGTTTCTATTTTGAATGATTACTTGGGTAAAAAAATCCATAAATTAGTCCACGAATTGCTACCTCATCCGCCCTATTCTCCGGATTTATCCACGAGAGACTATTTCTTCTTTCCAAACCTGAAGAAATTGCTCGGCGGAGAAAGAGATAAAATCATCTCACAAAAAATATCTATTTCGATGACATCGACAAATCTTATTTTTTGCAAGGGATCAAAAAAATGGAGAAACGACGTTGCACAAAGTCTATAGAGCGCAATAAGTGTATATTGAAAAATAATATTATGTTTTATTTATTATTCGCCCTCGTATTATGATGACAAATTAACACAGTTTAAAAGACAATTTTTGGGGACTTAAAACTCTTTTTTGGGCACATTTTCTATTATTTATCCTGTATTTTTTATTGAATTTTATTTTTTATAAGCTTTTTTCTTTAGTATAAACTAGTAATTTATTCAAGCTTAGCGCTTTTGTATATTTAATAATTCCTGTTTATAAGTGGTGATTTTGACACGGAAGACAAAGATCGCCCAGGCCAGCCAAAAAAGTTTGAAGACCAAGAATTAGGGGCATTACTCTATGAAGATTGCTGTCAATCTCAATAAAAGTTTGGAGAATTATTGGCAGCTACTTAAGCATCAATTTCAAAACGTTTGCGAGCAGCAGGATTCATCCAAAAGCAGGGAAATTGGGTACAATACGAATTGAAGCGGAGAGACCTTGAAAGACGATTTTGCATGTCCGAAATGTGGCTTGAAAGCTATAAAAGAAAATCATTTTTGCACCGAATCATTACTTGATATGAAAAATGGATCGATTTCGATAACCCGAAGCGTTAGAGATTGTAAGTGAAGACCGGACAACCAGCCAAATATCCATGGCGCTAAGGGAATTTTCTTGTACTTGTGTGGGAGCAAAAGGGTCCTATCTATTATGAATTGCTAAAATCTGACCAGACCATCACAGGAAACCTGCCCACAATATGCGGCCAGATATGAAACCGTAATATTTCATCATGACAACGCTCAGCCACATGTTGTAATACCTGTTAAAAAGTATTTAGAATGAAGTGGTTAGGAAGTTTTGCCTCACCCGCTAGATAGTCCAGACCGTGCCCCGTCCGACTACTATTTTTTTTCGATCGATACAGAACACTCGCTGTGGGATATTATTCACTTTGGAACACAGTATCCGATACTAGCTTGATTCGTTATTGGCCTCAAAAGATGAGCAGTTCTTTTGATTCGGAATCCTTATGTTTGCAGAAAGATGGGAATAGGTCATGGCTAACAATGGTTAATAAAGGGTTTTCCAACAAGAGGTGTTATTTTGGTATTTAAAGAAAAATTACATTTTTTGAGATAAATGATCGTATGTTTATTTCATAATAAAGAGGAATATATGCCGTTAATAATTAAAAACAACATCAGCCAAATGGCCACCACGACCACGCTTACAGGACCATATGGTTTTCATGAAATTTTCCATAACTAAATCGCAAAGTGGCTGCCCTATGGGGCTATTGGCGTAGACCTTATCTTTCACGTGGCCCCAAAGGAAGAAGTCACAAGGTGTTAAATCACAAGATCTCGGTGGCCAATTGTGATCACCTCTTCCAGAGATAATAACAAGGACCCAATCAGCAAAGACACGGTGTTAACTGAACTTTATAAGCCTTAAGACCCAAGTTTTTATGCAAAATATGGTGTAATGACGTTTGTGGAGTGCCCAATTCCAAAGAACGACGAGGAATGGACAAACCTGGGTTTTCTTCAACTCTTTGGGCCACAGCAGCAATATTCTCAGTTGTACTTCACATCACTAACTTGTCCCAACAGCTCGAATTTTTCCATCAATTTCTGTATTGCGGTCCGTCAAGGTTGCTGAAGCGTGTATCGTTCCATTTTTAGTAATGGCGTAGTTTCTACTTGTCAGATGTCAAAGAATAAAAGCCAAAAATTTGAAAAAATACCGAATTTTCAAGTCATACACCCATTAATTCTAAAGTTTTGTTTTCAAATTATTAATTTTTTTTAAAAAAGGACTTAACACTGCTCACTAAGCTAACAATACAAATACTTTGGCACTTTCAATCATACGAAGTAAACTTTTTATAAGAGATCAGTTCCATTTCAAAATCTTAGTTTTCCATAACTTATCTGCATTTTGTAAGCAGTGTAACTAGTAAAATTAACAGAGGAATCCCGATCAAGGCGTTTTACAAAAAATCTAGTTTGTTTTAAAAATATCTTGTTAAATATTACGATTGTTAGTATGTATTTCAAGAATCATATTATAGTGTAGAATGGGAAGTATCGTGACACATTTGATCCATCTTGTTGTAATTTTTTAACGTAACTAAGTGAAATTAAGTAAGTTTAATAACAAAATTTCTTTATTTTTAAGTCATAATTTGCTGCTTTTTTATATTTTTTTTTATAAAAAAATTTTGTATATAAATTAATTGTTTTCTTTTTTAATTTATGCATATATGCACATATTTTTGCATAAATATCGTTATGCTCTGTTTCCCGCATAAGCAGATACAAAATCTAAATAAATTCGAATAAAATTTAAACACTTTCATTTAAGTAATTCATCACTACACACCTCCTGCTAAACTAGGAAATTCATGTTCGAAAAAATTCACACCCGATGGATAGTATTTGCTCGATAACTTTACGGCATTTGCAAATTGTTGCAGATATTGTATGCCAACAATAATAACGATAATATGGCAACAATAATAGGTGCGTCTTAGACAATTTCTCAAAATCATTTTGTTCAATCTCTATGTATTTGAATAAACAACACAACACAACACTGAACACTAGAAATATTCCATTAAAATTACACACAATAGGATACGATAGACACAAGTACGAGTATTATTATTATTTAACTGAAATTTAAAGACAAGACATTATCACTCTTGCAGCTCAAGCACCGAAATTAAACATTTTTCCTCGTTTTATTGTATTTTATTTATTGTTTAAACTTTAAAGTATGAAATTTAAATTTATTTATACGACTAAACGACGGTTATGTATAATGATGATCATGCGCGCACCGACTGTTTGACTTGAGTGAGTAGCGTATGTGACGGACGACGACGTTTTGATAGTTACGATAGCTGAGCTGAGCAACGATTAAATAAATAATAGTCTGTGGTGTCATTGATAAGCCTGGATAGCGGTAGACAAGAGCAAGTAAGCAGATCGTTTAACATTTGAAACCTACCAGCCCAGTTTGTACTTTCGCTCTGATTTAGAGCTGCTGATATAAACTATTAAATTTAACAACACTAAAATACTGCTATCAAATAACAACAAATATAAATAAATAAATAGATATCCATACTACATATGTACATACATACATATATATACCTGCATGTACCTGTATTGTTTATATGATGTTAATGCTTTTAAATATCATAAACATAATACAAATACTTAAATATTGTAATAATCCACAGAGTAACTGTTAAATATTGTCTGAGAGTATAATATTAGATGGGCAGGGAGTGTTACCCATTTTGCCGATTTTTTCTGATTTTTGTTATATTCAGTACATGTATTTTTTTTAATAAAATAATATTGTTGATATATTTTAGATTTTTATCTATAACAATGTTTTTATACTCACCACCAAAAAGATGGGGGTTATATTGATTTTGTCATTCTGTTTGTAACGATAGGGCTTAGATAGAAGAACTTAGGGGCATAAAATTGTCCGAAATATTCGTTGTTGTTCAAAAATGGACAAAATCGGTCAAATCGAACCATAGTTATGAACCGAAATGTTAGACAATCTTCAAAAAAGTATTTTTCACAAATATATTGATATTTTCTTTATATTGCACACATTGTTCTTATGATACAAGGACAATTCTTGATAATGGTAAGAATCGGTGCGTAACTCTGTGGTATATAAATGCATATAGAATAGTAGTATCTACATGCAGAGAAAAAAATATAGTTGTGCATGTTTACAGTAACAATTTTCACATTTTTAAAAGTTGTTTAACAATATTTTAGTCAGTAACTATTTACATGATTGTGGTAACCATAATATGGTTAACTTACGATTCACATGATTGTATCTATTATATATATATGGTTACAGTTAACAAGTTTATGTTTGTGACAACCATTTTCATGATTAAGGTTTTCCCATATTATGTTGCTCTCTGCTAACTGATATCATAATCTGAGAACAACGTATTATGATATAAAGATTCATCATAACAATGGTTGTCACAAACATATACTTGTTTACTGTAACCATATATGTATATGATTGATACAATCATGTGAATCGTAAGTTAACCATATTATGGTTACCACAATCATGTAAATAGTTACTGTGACTATAATATTGTTAAACAACTTTTAAAAATGTGGAACTGGTTACTGTAAACATGCACAACTATATTTTTTCTCTGCGTGTATACAAAATTCATAAAATATATATAAATTCTAAAGCGATATTTTGTTTCGATCGGTCCATATTTGACCAAAGCCGAACTATAAAGTCCACTTACAAAAATCACTTAAAAAATTATTGGTCATAGCTCCCATGTAATTCCCACTTCCGAAAATAAGTTTAAGGAGCATAAAGCTCTTAAAAATGTTGGTGTCCGAAATAAATTCTATATAAATAAGTTTTATATAGAAGAACTCACGCAAAATATTGGATGTATGATTTGAAAATGCGGGATTTTTTAAAACTTTTAGCTATTATTTTGAAACATTTGTGCAATATTGTTACGTTTTTACCTTTTAAAAACGGGGTTTATTTCCTTTAAATAAACCGGATACTTTTGATTGCAAATAAAAGCAGTTTGAGTAGTTTAAAATTGTAACAGCTCTTTATTTATTTAGAATGTACAACAACAACAGAATTAAATAGTCACTCAGGCCCCTATTATGAGTTGCATTCGACAAACGATATTCGTTGACTATCGAATATCGACTATCGAATGTAAAATTCGTATTATAAGTTGGCATCGCTGTCGAAAATGTCGTTGTGCATCGAATTTTTCAACGTCGTGGTCATGTTTAATTTAATATTTTTTTTTTATTTTGTAAACAAAAATGTTTTATTTGTAGTGTCAGCTGAAAGAATTGTACTACTGTGAATAAACCAAATCAGTAAAATTCACATTAGTGCTTTTCTTCAACGAATGTGCGCCATAATTCCAAATAACAATTCGTTCGATCAGCTATTTCGACTACAGTCGAAAATCGAATTTAGTTCATAATAGGCACCTCAGTGTCTTTATACACATTCGCAGAAATGCAAACTTTATAATGTACAAACACACATGTACACGACAATTGATGTTAACTCTAACAGCGACAATGACCAACTCAACTAGTACATACTAGTACATTCGAATTCCAGAGCCTTCGATGTCATTGCCAGCAGCCCAAACATTTAGTGTTGCCATACTTACAAACAATGTCAATGATGGACGTGCCTTTAAACATGATGAATGCTGCAGGCAGTCGTTACAAATCGTCATTGCAGTAGAGGTTCAGTAGAGGTTCCCAGTCATGGTCTGGTCAGATTTCAGCCGTTCACTTTTGCTCCCACACAAGTACAGAGAATTACCTTAGCACCATGGATATTTGGATATTTTGATTCGGCTGGGGTTCACATACGATCTCTTACGCTTCGGGTTATCGAAATGTTGAATTTCACCATAAGCTTTGGTAAGCAATCGGTGGGTTTCAGCGGCACTTTTTTTTAAAATTAAAGACATAAAGATTATAATGTTCAATAACTAAGTGAGAATAATTGAAAGATATGTACCCCATATATTGTAAATCCCGCATTTTTAAGTCACCCAATAGTTTCAGGACACTCAGTCCATAGTTGATTGTAGCTTAGCGAAAATCACTCACGAAAAAAAATTATTGAAATTTTGAAGATAAATGTTTTTGCACAGTTACTCAGTGTAGGGTATTATAAGGTCGGAATTGACCGACTATAGTTTCTTACTTGTTTGAATTATCTCACTGAAGGTGCCAACGAAATACGAGTACTACGTTTTTGAAAAACTTAAAACACTTCACTTAGAAGGAAGTGATTTTCCTTGGTTTTTTTTCCAAATTATTCAAATTTGATTTCCTATTTTTATACCCTTCACCATCATGAGAGGGTATATATCAATTTGTCATTCCATTTGTAATTTCCACAATATAATTTTCCGACCCTATAAAGTATATATATTCTGAATCCTTATAGATAGCGGAGTCGATTTAGCCATGTCCGTCTGTCTGTCTGTTGAAAACAATTTTCTGAAGATCCAGGATATCTTCGGGATCCAAATCCTCAATAATTCTGTCAGACATGCTTTCGAAAAGTTTCCTATTTAAAATCAGCAAAATCCATCCTTAAATAACGGAGATATGAGCAAAAATCCGAGACAACCTCTATTTTTGGCCTATTTTTTTATCTATATCTCGATTACTAAGTCATAAATATAGACAATATGGATATCTAATGATAGATTTTTCAAAGTCCATTGCAACGATGTATATAAGGCTATACATAGTTGGACCTACAATGGGTCAAAATCGGGAAAAAATATTTTTTAACTCGATTTTTTTTCACAAAAAACATTCTTTTGTCATAAATTTTTTCATAACAAATTAAAAAAAAAAAATTTTAAATTTAAAAAAACTTAAGAAACTATTTTGAAAAAAAATTTTTTTTTGAATTTTATTTTAAACTATAATTTGGTGAAGGGTATATAAGATTCGGCACAGCCGAATATAGCTCTCTTACTTGTTTATCTGTAATTTTTAAACTCTATCAATTTGGTAAGTTGTCATTATTCTTCAACAGTATTTTATGTCTATCTGAGACCAATTTTGTTAATATAAATATGAAATTTTCAAGTGGTCCTCAATATTTCCATGGCCTCCTGTCCATACTACTCGTATCTTATAGACATAAAAACTTAATTCACGCAATAAAGAATTACCGGAGTAAAATTTATCGTAATTTTTATACTTGAAGAAATTTAATACATTTTATTATAAATTCGAAATCATAATTATTTTTCGATACGATAGCTCACTCGATCTCGAATACGGTAATTCGGCCCTTAGTATGTTCTATATGTGGGTTAATGTGGATGTGTCTCGTAAAAAAATGTATTTGTTCAAAATTCACGCTAATAATCTCACTTTTATAGCGATATATGTATTAAACGAAGCGTAAATATTTTATTAATGTATACCAATATTGATGCTCCATATCTGCTGTGTAGTTCATTCATACAAATCTAAACTCAAATGTTAAAAATTTCTGATAAAAATAATAAAAAAAAAAAAATCCAGGTTGTTTCAATCATTTGTTTAATATTTTTAAAATTAAGGAATCTGTAACTATTAAAAATATAGACTTTGGATTCCAAAATTTTGCGATATAGTGCTAGCACTCGTAGCAACACAAAATTATTAGCTATTTTGTCAAAATCACTTAAGAAACAAGAGTAAGAGTGTCATAAGTATTCGGTTGTGCCTAGGGTATTCAATCGATTAACCGCCAATCGCTTAACCGATTAATTTGGTGGGTTAACTGTTCGAATAATTTTTAAAATTGGCGATTTTCAAATAACTGAAACGAGTCTTTTATCAGAAACCATTAAAAGTATTCATAATCTAAAAAAATACAAAAAGGACTCCAAATATATATATAAGGATTTTATATGAGAAATTGAATATTCTTTATCATGCCTTACTTTTGATTTCTCCAATATCTAATCAGTGAGAGAGTTCTTTCCAAGTCAAGTTTTATTAAAACTAATGAAAAAAATCGTTAAAAGGAAAACATTTCAATTATATTCTTTTTTTTTAAAAAGCTTATTTCAGAAGATCTTCCTTGAATCCTAAAAAAACTCACATGTGCATAAAAAAGGTCTCAGACACCATATTTTTGTTTTGCTATTACTTATTTGGTTTTGTTGAATTGTTATGTTTTACATATTTGTTTTTTACGTTTTTGTTCTTTTTATTAATAAAATTCTTAAATATGTACACAAAATTCGTTGTTTTATTCTCAATTTAAAATTAAAATAGAAATTACTCGGTAATCGAATAATTCAAAATTAACCGATTAATAACCGATTAAATCTTAACCCCGATTAATTATTTGACCGATTAACCGATTAAATTAGAAACACGATTAATTGAATACCCTAGTTGTGCCTGAGTCTCAAGGCCCCAACGTGGGCTATCTCGGGTATATGAAAAATTAAAAATGATGCCAAATTATTGTTCTCGATTCGATTCGATTTGAAATATTTTTATTTATGTAGAAGAAGAGACTATATTTTATATCTTATAATTTACGAGATATTCACATTTGAAAATTAAAATTTTAGGTGTTTATAACTTTCACCATTAGTGGCAAGGGTTTAAGTTTGTCATTCCATTTGTTATTCCTACATTTTTCATTTGCAACCCCACAAAGTATATGTATATATATATTCTGGATCGTTATAGATATCCATGTCCGTCTGTCCTTCTGTATGTTGAAATCAACTTTTCTTAGCCCCGAAATAACTTAAATACATAATTCATACATCAATACATCGGGCTCGGTTGTATTTAAAATTTAGACAATCGGTCCACAAATGGCTGAGATATAAGGAAAAAAACCAGGACAACTTCGATTTTTAATCTACATATATCTGGATTACTAAGTCATTTATATAGACAATATGGGTATCAAATAATAGATATTTCAAAGACCTTTGCAACGATCAACGTTCAAAGTTCAAAATCGGGAAAAATATTATTTACCCCGAATTTTTTTTTTAAATTAAATCATATTTTTTGGCATTCTATTTTTTCCGCTAACTAATATTTATAAATTTTTATTTTAAGGTATCATTTGGTGAAGGGTATATAAGATTCGGCACAGACGAATATAGCTCTCTTACTTTAGTCTGGATTTTTGCTAAAAGTTATGTGCATTTAAATTAAATAAATTTTAAAAAGTGGTCCAGAGCCTATTTTTATGTAAATTTAAAATTTATGTCCAATTTTTTCTAATCACATAAATGTTTAAAAAATTAAAACTTCTTTTGTATGACCCAATATGTTTTTAAATAGTTTCCAAAGGGAATTCATAGCCCGGACCTCGGTACAGTCAACAGAGTCAAAAATCTAAAGTACCGTTTTTGGGAATTCTGAAAAGTTTTTTGGGAATTGTGGGATTTTCAATAACAATTCACAAATTTTCTTTTCCACATTTGCATTTTGATCAAAAATGTCTAAATTTCATCAAAATTAATATTTTTTTTTTGAATTCTCAAATTAAATGGCAAGGTACGTAACCAAAATGCCAGGGTATCCCACTCGATTTAAATATGTCCCTAGTAGACCTATATAGGAAGCTGGAACGCTTAAAACAATTCACGAACTGAGTTTTAATGGTACTCCACCAGTATCGAAGAGTTTTAATCGTAAATATATGCATTGACGCGCGAGTTTGCGACTGTTTTTTTTCACTAAAAAACAGCTGATTTGTTTATGTTTGTTACATGTTTCATATGTAGCTGACGAAGTGTATAACTTTTACAGATGGAATATTTGACAGTACATATGTATGTAAAATACATGTAGTCTGATACCACCTTAAACTATGAAATACTATCTATATTTACTCGAATGAATATTATCACTAAATTTTTATTCAGTATTGACAACATTGTTACAAGTTTAATTCAAATATTAAACAGTCAGAAAAATAAATTATACAATGAATAAATAAACAAATCAGCTAGCTAGCTCTTCATCAATGGGAGGCTTTAGATAAAAAAAGTAAACATTAAACTCTAACTAAACTAAATTGTGAGTACATACTACGAGTGAGTGTATTTTTATTCCATTTTTGTTTTATTTATTTTAAATATTTATTGCAGGTAAATGAAGGTATTGTTGTATCGTTGTATGGAGACAGCTCGTTATGAAGTAGAGAGTTAAAGAGAATAGCACTCACTGTATTTTTCATTATGCTAAAACTTTATGTTATTTTTTTTTGCTGTCGGTTCGTGGGTCGGTCATTTGATTTGTTTATTTTATTCAATCGTACTTAATTTTAGTATGTAGTTTTGTTTTCATATTTGGCGATATACTATTGTTTATTATTATTTTAAATTGTTGTTGAAGTTTTTATTGTTGATGTTGATGTTGCTGTTGTTAGTTTAGTTTATGACCAATCAATATTCACAGATACACACATACATACATTGTATGTATGTATATATTTATACCCTACATCGCCATAGGTGGGGGTCAATGCTTGACCATAGCTTCTTTATAAGCCCTACTACTATATCAACAAATTCAACACAAATATCCCACCAGTTAAGCAAGTAGTCAATGTATACCTTATAGACAGTAATCGTCACAAATGTCTTGTTACTTTATACATCACTTGGCTGACTCCAATTTATATATTTTGGTCAATTGACACGTATGTGCTCTTTGTTGTGCAGAGAGAAGACAATTGGTTACTTTATACATCCCAGGTAATCTAGCTTGAAGATAATTGTCACCTAAGTGTCTCTAAGTAATCTGGAGTGTAGTCACTTTAAACATTTTGTTAGTAATTCGTTCAAACTGGTTTTATACAAATTGTGTTGATATAATTCTCATACAGTTAATTTTGTTTTTGCTTAAGTATACTGATATCCCATGTAACATAGCGTGAAGTCTATAGTCACTGTTGTGTCTTAGTAACCTATACAGCCAAATTATGAATAAAAATTCTGCGGAAGTTTTTTGCCCTTTTCATATTTTTAATATTGAATTTGAGGGAAAAAACTGCCGGGGAATTTTTACTCATAATTGGGCTGATACTGAAGTCATATTGAACATTTATTTTGTACTGCACTTTAGAAAGTAGTAATTTTACCCAACAGAAGCAATCTATTGAAGAGTTGTCGGAGGAAGGTTTACAAGCAAGCGTTTATAGGACTGACGTTATGTAACCAGTATGTGGATCCAATGCGTTGACTACTTCAGACCAGCTATCGGACAGTCTCATTGCAATCCAAAAGGTTCAATTGACCTCCTGCTTAGGACATGCACGTTAAAATAACTAGTCACGTAGCTAGTTATGTAACTAGTTGTTGCCATAAATGATGGGTAAAATCACTAGTTCGGGATTGTCTCCTAGAACTGCTGGGATGTAAGATAGCATGAAGTCAATAGTCAGTTTAGTGTCTCTTAGTAACCTATAGTGAAGTCACTTTAAACGCTTATTTCGTACTGCACTTTAGAAAGTAGTTGTTTTACCCACCAGAAGCAATCCATTGAAGAGTTGTCGAAGGAAGGTTTGTTTACAAGCTATTGTTTATTGGACTGATATGTCTTTTTTTAGCTGACAATTTGCTGTCAATTAGCACTCGTACATGTTAAAATAATCAGTTATGTAGCTGGCCAAGTTACCAGTTAGGTAGCTAGTAAGGTAACTGACGCTATTTAACCAGTATGTAAATCTAATGCGTTTACTACTTTGGACCAGCTATTAGGCAGTCTTATTGTAGTCAAAAAGGGTCAAAAACAAGTAGTCACGTAGCTATTTAAGTAACTAGTTCCCACCCTATATTAAGGGTGAAATCACTAGTTCGGAACTGTCTCCCAGTACATAGTCAAAATTTAGAGTAAACTGAAATCGTCTGCTAAAATTATTTTTCAATGGGTCAATAATTGGTCTTATGTATATCCCATTTAATAATTTTTGTGCTTAGTATATATCGTTGCGAAAAACGATATCCAAACATTAAGGTAATGTTGAATATACTGCTTATATAAACTGGTTTAGGGTATCTTAAGGCCGGGATTGCCTCAACCACACTCTCTTACTCGTTTTAGTTTGTTGTCAACATTTCGCAAATTGGTTGTAATTTTTTTTGTTTTGCTTTGTTTTTATTTTGGATAATTTTTATTGTATGCTTGAATTTATTTAGTGTTTATTTTGTTTTTATTTTAGTGTTATGTTGCGTAAAAATTACCATAAATTGAGTTCAGTTTAACATTTTTCGCCAAAAAAAAAAAAAAAACTGGAATTTTCTGATACAAAATGTTGTTGTACGTTTTATTTAAGCGGTTTTAGAATTGTCGATAAATGGGAGAAACATATTTATTAAGGGAATTCATAATTGGTCTAAAGGCTTTTTTGAATTTAAACGAAATGGCAATGACATAGTTTTTAAGTTTAATGTATTATTTTAATTTAGTTAGCTTACAAGACCGTTATTATTTAAAATTTGAATTTAAAAGTGGTTACTAGAAACCTATTCTATTAGAATATTGTTTAAGAAATTCTCTACTTAGTGAATGAATTTGGGCTGGATGAAACCGAAAAACACCACAAAAAAAATGAAAGGTACTCATTTAGGATCATACATGTTTAATATCATGTTTAATAATTAAATTCTGGATGATCATATGAGTCATATTTTATTTCTCTATGTTCATTATGGATTAATTTCATGTTTCTAGGTCAGAAGGAAGAAATGAACACCTTTTGTGGTTTGTAACGCATTCAGGATCATAGGTATTCAAAAAGTACCTAGAATAATGATAAAGTACCATCACTTGTGGACTCTCATTTACTCGGGACTTTATAAACTTAATTTTACATTTCATGTATTGTTTTATTTCATATTTCTAGCTCCAAAACAAGTATTCTTTTAGTTACAACTCTTTCTGGCTCATGTCTGTTTAATTTAATTATAAATTACTAGCTTGACCCGGTGCGCTTCGCTACCCCTGTCGTAGTCTATGTTGGAAATTTCAATAAAATCGTTTCGGCCGTTTAGTATTTATTGTTTAAGAACTAAAGGTCCTTTCTGGTCCAAGTATTGAAAAAAGTTATAGCCTATTGACGCTTCCAAGTAAGGATCTATCTACGTTCCAAATTTCAATAAAATCGATTCAGCCGTTTAGGCGTGATGCTCAAACAAACAAACTTACAAAGACATTTATATATTTATACTAGCTTGACCCGGTGCGCTTCGCTACCCCTGTCGATGTAAAAATCGGTTCAGCCGTTTAGTAATTATTGTTTAAAAACTAAAGGTACCAATTTTACCAGTTTTTCCCCCTTTTTATCCCTTTCTGGTCCAAGTATTGAAAAAATGTATAGCCTATTGACGCTTCCAAGTAAGGATCTATCTACGTTCCAAATTTCAATAAAATCGGTTCAGCCGTTTAGGCGTGATGCTCAAACAAACAAACAAACAAACAAATAAACAAACAAATAAACAAACAAATAAACAAACAAACTTACAAAGACATTTATATATTTATATAGATAGATAGATTTAAAAAGTACCATTTGAATAAAGAAAAAGTACCAAAAAGTCTGCCTGTTGGAATCTCAATTAGGACAATACATAATTTTGTTTATCTTTCCAAATTCATCAATATAGAAAACTCATAAAATTTTTCTCTTTTATGTTTTCGTAAAAATAGAGTACAAAATACAACTTCAAACCAAAAATCTTAAAATGGCTTTGCCGAATCTTGTTAAAATTTATGTTAATATCATTATATATAAAATAAATAATTTATTGACAATGATATATTTTTCTGATAAAAGGGTTATATTGGGGATAGGGTCAATTATGGACCGATCCTCACAAAAGTTGCTGAAAAGACTTAGCTTCATATTTAGCTTTATGTCTAGTTTCATAACGATATTAATTATTATATGTCATTTTCTGAGGGTGGCCTTGTATGGGCACTAGAGACAAATGTTGCCCAATTTTCGCAATTGCCGTATAATCAACATATTTATGACTGCTCAAACTGTATTCGTGGGACATTTGTGTGGGGTCTATGTGAAATCATGAACCGATATTGTCCATTTTCAATACCAAACCAACCTTATCAACATAGAGTATTTTTGAAAATTTTCCTATCGTGTTTTCAAAAGAAAGAGGGACAGACGGACGGACTAGCTATGTCCTACTATGTTCAATTATATAGTCCATATGGGATATAATTATGTTTCTTATTCACCATAAATCAATAAAATCCGACATCAGCTTCTTAAGATACGAATTATGATGTATTTACGGTGGAGTGGATGATATTTGAAAAAGCATTTCGCAAAATTTTCGGAATATACCTTACATTGTTTTCAATAGCTTGAAAAGGGTCGACCATGATGTAATAAACTATGTAAATATATAAATTAATATTGTTAAATTTATGAAACTAAATCCAAATACTTAATTACATACATATACGTATAGGTATGTCTAACCCAGCATAACCTTTGGTTGGAATTTTAACTCTAATAGCTTCCTTTATATATTACACTAGATTGACCCGGTGCGCTTCGCTACCCCTGTCGATGTAAAAATCGGTTCAGCCGTTTAGTAATTATTGTTTAAAAACTAAAGGTACCAATTTACCCGTTTTTCCCCCTTTCTGGTCCAAGTATTGAAAAAATTTATAGCCTATTGACGCTTCCAAGTAAGGATCTATCTACGTTCCAAATTTCAATAAAATCGGTTCAGCCGTTTAGGCGTGATGCTCAAACAAACAAACAAACAAACAAACAAACAAACAAACAAACAAACAAACAAACAAACAAACAAACAAACAAACAAACAAACAAACAAACAAACAAACAAACAAACAAACAAACAAACAAACAAACAAACAAACAAACAAACAAACAAACAAACAAACAAACAAACAAACAAACAAACAAACAAACAAACAAACAAACAAACAAACAAACAAACAAACAAACAAACAAACAAACAAACAAACAAACAAACAAACAAACAAACAAACAAACAAATAAACAAACAAACAAACTTACAAAGACATTTATATATTTATATAGATTATATCGTTGCTATTACAACTTCATTCTGAGCTAGAGCATTCAACTGAAAACTGAATGTACGTGTCTAGATTTTCACATCCAGCTGGACTAACTTTTTTTTCTTGCACATCCCATTTTTATACCCTTTACCATGAGTGGCAAGGGTATATAAAAGTTTGTCATTCCGTTTGTAATTTCTACATTTTTCATTTGTGACCCTAAAAAGTGTACATATTATGGATCGTTATAGATAGCGAAGTCGATATAACAATGGCCGTCTGTCCGTCTGTATGTTGAAATCAACTTTCCGTAGCCCCCAAATAACTTGCAAACATAATTGATACATCACTATATGGGGAATTCTTCCGGTCGCTATTTAAAATCGCGAAAATCGGCCCACAAATGGCTGAGATATAAGGAAAAAACCGGGACAACCTCGATTTTTTGGTCTATTTTTGATCTATATCTGGATTACTAAGTCATTAATATAGACAATATGGATATCTAATGATAGATATTTCAAAGTCCATTGCAACGATGTATATAAGGCTATAGTAATTTGGACCTAAAATGGGTCAAAATCGGGAAAAATATTTTTTAACCCGAATTTTTTTTTACCAAAAAAATTTTTTTTTCATTAACTTTTTTTCACTAATAAATTTAAAAAAAAAAAATTTAAAAAATTAAAAAAAAATTTTTTAAAAAATTAAAAAAAAAAAATTGGAAAAAATTTTGAAAAAAAAATTGAAAACAATTTTGAAAAAAAAAAAATTAAAAAAAAATTTTTTTAATTTTGAAAAAAAATTTTAATTTTGTTTACCTAAAAGTATTTAAAATTTTTATTTTAAATTATAATTTGGTGAAGGGTATATAAGATTCGGCACAGCCGAATATAGCTCTCTTACTTGTTTTTTTTAATTTCAATAATTTATTTTCGTGAGTGATTTTCGGAAGTGGTCCTTATATGGGAACTATGAGAAATTTGGACCGATCGCCATGAGATTTGGCCATGTGATTTATTTCTATATGAAACTTATTTTCGTTAAAATATATATGGATTCCAATATTTTTAAGAGATTAATGCTCGTTAGCTATGACCAATTATGCACCGATCGCCATGAAATTGTGTCGTGTAATTTATATCTCTACGAAATTTATTTCCGTTGAATTCTATGTGGGCACCGATATTATTAAGAGATTTATGGTCGTTAAAGTGATTTTCGGAAGCGGACTTTATAATATTAGGTGACATGATTTCCATATATATTAAACTTGTTTGGAGTGAAATTTGTGTAGATACCTATATAAATTAAAGAGATATGACTGATAAAGTCATATTTCGGTAGGACATTTGTATGGGGGCTAAATAATTGACCGATTTCAGCCAGTTTCAATAGGCTTTATTCTTGGATCGAAAAAAAAAATTCATTCCAAATTTGGTCGAAATATCTTTGCTCATAAAGTTTGGTATACTTTAAGGTGGGTGTTAGACTAATATTTTTGTGTGTTACAAACATCAGCACAAATGCATAATACGTTCCCCACTATGGTGGCTTAATGATTTACTGCATTATGTTTTTTTTTTTTTTTAAGATGCCAGTTGTATTAATTTACAAATTAATATAGATGGAATACCACACACTCTCATTAGCATAAACAAATCTATTTCAAATATCAAATCAAAAGAAGATTAATTAAATAGTTAACACTTTATATGATTTGCGGTCAACATGGCGAAGAAAATTGGTGTTCGAAACTATGCAAAACGCGAATATTAAGAAATTTACATAAAAAAACCATTTGATCAATTCATAAGTTAATGTTTAGACAATAAATATTTTAATAGTATCAACAAAACAAGCTGAGGCTACACCATTCAATTTAGGATAAATTTGTTAAGTCATTCATTTTGTAACATATTATAATAACAAGTGGGACGAAGAGAAAATTAAACTAAAATTGTTTCTGGCAATACTGCGCCTCGATGACTGCAAACTATGTATATTGAGTAGGATTATTGATTGCCTGGCTGATTTAATACGGCAAAAGCTATAGATATGAAATTAGCCCTGCAGATACCGCCAATATATAGATACACTTAGAAGGGATATTTGATAAATTGAATTATTAAATAAGTTAAAATGCGTACAACGGATAATTTATTTTACCATCTTGTAAAATAGCACAGATAGTAATAACCATTAAGAGTTCTATATTCGGCTGTATTGAAACTTATATACTCACCAGCAACCACCGATTTTTGTGCACTTTGTATAGAAACATTTATCTGGTATACATAATTTGGATAATTTTATAGTTTCTGTTACTAGAAAATATCAGTGGTAAATTTCACCTGGCTATATTTCGATGTGTAGCATCGAACCGAACTAGTGATTTTACCTATCACTTAGAGTGATAACTAGTTGACAAATAGTGAGAACTAGTTGAATAAGTACCCAGTAGTTCTAGGAGACAGTCCCCAACTAGTGATTTTACCCATCATTTAGGGTGGGAACTAGTTACTTCAAGAGGTAGTTATTTTAACGCGTGAATGTCCTAAGCAGGAGGTCAATTGACCCTTTTTGACTACAATGAGACTGTCTAATAGCTGGTCAACGCATTGGATTCACATACTGGCTAAATAGCGCCGATTGCTCGTAAACAAATCTTCCACCAACAACTCTCCAATAGATTTCTGCTGGTGGGTAAAATAACTACTTTCTGCAGTGCAGTAAAACTAAATAAACTGTTAAAGTGACTACATTCTAGGTTACAGGGGGTTGCACAGTGGGGCAGATTCAAAATTTTTGGAAATAAATCTTGCATTTCTAATGGCCCGATCGGGATAAAATTTGACGTGGGGGTAGCCAAGGAGTATTTGAGTTTAAGTTATTAAAATGGTCCCTACAAATGCTCCAGGAGCGGCGCTATAAGGGCTAAAAGGGCTCGACATGTAAAATATTTAAACACGTGCCATTTTTTTGTTTCCTATCCGATTTCAAAGATTTCTAAATTTTTGGGAAGCGCTCGGCTAGGTCTTGAAAAAACATGCTTGCGTATGTTATTTATCTCTTATAATTTCCGAGCTATAAGCATTTCAAAATTTTAAGTTTCAAATTTTGCCATACCTTGGTCTGCTTTTTAAAAATAAAGGGCGTACTTTTGAACCGAATGAATTATTTTCATTAGTTAGATAACTAAATTACCAATAATATGCAAAAAATTTCAGAGCAATATCAATTACGGATCCGAAAATAAACGATTTTCAATTTAAAATTCAAAAATTTGTAGATTTTTGCTGTTTTTTGGGCGAAAAGATGACTTAACTCTTTTTTTATTAAAATAAAACTTTCTTTAAGAACATATAACAGTTTTATATTTTTCTGTAAGATATCTTTACGGAGAACATTTTGGTATAAAAAACATATCATATTTTTCGAATATGTCGCCCCTACGCTCTTCGGAATTTGAGCTATTTTTGATCAAAATTTTAACTTTGGACCACATGTTCTAAAATCCCAAAGCTGGGATCAGAAAATGGATAGCAGCTTTGAAAACCTTGATGTGTTTCCTTTTTATTTGTAAAACATTTTCCCAGCCCCAAAGGAAACGTAGAACCTGTGGGCAAAATTGTAAAAAATATCATTTTTGGGATTTTTGCTCTAATTTTTAGGAATTGCGGGATTTGCTTTGATCTTTTGACAAGTTTTTTTACATTTTGTTATTTAGAATGAGAAGTTTAAAAAATCCTCCAAATTTTGTATAGTTTTGTTAATAAATAAAGATTTTATTACATATTACATATTTATTGAGCTCATAGCGCCGCGCCTGGAGCATTTTTAGAGTCCATTTTAATAACTTGAACTTAAATACTCCTTGGCTACCTCCACGTCAAATTTTATCCCGATCGGGCCATCCGTTTACAAATGCCAGATTTATTTCCAAAAAAATTTGATTCTGCCCCACTGTGGGTTGTCAATATACTTAAGCAAACTGTATGAGAATTATATCAACACAATTTGTATAAAAACAGTTTGAACGAATTACTCACAAAAAAAATGTTTAAAGTAACTTCACTCTAGATTATTTAGAGACACTTAAGTGACAATTGACTTCACGCTAGATTACCTGGGATGTATAAAGTAACCAATTGACTTCTCTATGCACATACATGTGAAATGACACAAAATATATAAATTGGAGTCTGCCAAGTGATCAGGCACTAGTGACTAGGGTTACATTGACTTCTTGCTTAACTGATTTGATGTTATACTGGTTATTGGTTACTAGTGCTTTAAAATTCTACTATTTTTGTTTATCCGATACTTTTCATTTGCGGTACTTAATAATATATAAGAACTTTTGCCGAAAATTTTTACAAATTTTGCATTATTTTCAATCACAGAAGAAAGTTAGTAAGAAAGTATAGTCGGTCGGCCCGACCATATAATACCCTACACTGAGTAAATGAGGAACAACTTTTTTATTTCTATAATTTATTTTTGAAAGTTGGCCTTATATGGGAGCCATGACTAATTATCGACCGATCATAATGAAATAAGGTCATGTGATTTATGTTGAATTTTATGTGGATACCAACATTTTTATAGGTTTATGCTCGTTAAAGTGATTTTCGGAAGCGGGCTTTATATGGCAGCTATGACTAATTATGTACCGATCATCATAAAGTTACGTGACATGACTTCCGTATATATAAAACTGATTGGGAGCGAAATTTGTGTAGATACCTTTATGGGGGCTAGGTGAAATAATGGAACGAATGTATGTACCAAATTTATCGATATATCTTCAAAATTCCGACCTGTACTTAGCGCACAAGTCGTTTCTGAGTCGTTTAATCGACTCAGCAAGTGATTCTGAGTAGATTGTTATACATTTATGTGGGTGTTAGACTAATATTTTTGGGCGTTACAAATATCTGCACAAACGCATTATACTCTCTCCACTATGGCGCTGTAGGGTATAAATACAGCAAATTTAAAAAAATTTATGAAAAAAAAGTCGTTCCAATCGAAATACTGCTGTTTGGCATAAATAGCCGTTATTTGTTATTTTTAAACTTACTAAGTCCAAGCTTAGGGAACCATATGTATGTTAAGCCTTTATTATTATAATAAAATTTGCTAATACTAATCTATCACAATAAATCAGAAAATTATGTAATATTTACAAAGTTTATTTTTGCTATGTATCTATCTGAGAAAATATGCATAACATTTAAAATGGCAAAGAAGCGCGCTGTTGACATCCAAAGCTTTGAATTAACTAACTTGAAACGAATGTTGGTTAATTTTTTTTGTATTAAATTTAGTGTCTATTTACGTCAAACAAAGACATAGCTACTTACAAATCAAATAAAACAGCCAAAAACTACTAACTCAATGACGGACTGAGTGACTGACAGACAATTTGGTCTTTGTTTGTGACATCAGTGCGTGCCTAAAACATTTTGTTTTAAATACATAAATAGCTAGTACAATGGCTTTATTAATTTGATCATTCAAACGAACACTAACTAACTAAACTACACACATGTATGTGTGTGGTATATATGAGATTAAGTCAAGGGAACAATGAAATTATATAATTATGTATGTTGTATCTATATTTCTTTTTTTTTATTTTTCACATTTCGTTTCATTGCGACTACAGAAATATTGAAAAAAAAAAGATTTTATTTTTAACTCATTTTAATTAATTTTAATATTGTACAAAGTTGTTGCCATTAAAAAAAAAGACAAGAAGAATGAACAAAAAGTGCTGTAGTATACATTATAATTGTGCTGATTACAATGTTGCAAAAGCATCATTTCATATAAAACTGTTAAAAACTTTGTTAAAAATATGAAACACAAAAAAAAAAAAAAGAGGAAAGAAAGATGTATAAACTTTTTTATGCTACTTTATTTTATATTATTTTTTTTTTTAAGTTTAGAAAAAATAGCTGGCTGTAAATCAGAGGTGGGAAAACACCAGCTCTCTTCATGTGTTAAATTACCAAACATGTTTTGCGGTTTAATTTACAAAGTCCTAATCTATATATATATATGAAGTTACTTATTTCATAAAGAACATTTTATATAATATCGAATAAATCCTTTAAAGTTACACCAAAAATAATCAAAACCATTTCATGGTCATAAGTTGTAAAAATGTATTTGTTTTAATGTAAATAACAAGTAAGAGTGCTATATCTTAAGATTTTCTATAGAAAATATTTTTACACAACAAACTTTCAATAGAACATACTGTTGTACTATAAAATATATAAAAAATTTTAGCATATATATTTTAGAAAATCAGTCTAAAGGATGTAAATTTATACTGCACAGTGGGACAGAATCAAAGTTTTGTGGAAATAAATCTGGCATTTCTAAACGGCTGGTCCGATCGGAATAAATGACGTGGCCATAGCCACGTCATTTACCCTAAAAATGCTACAGGCGCGGCGATATGGGGGCTCAAAGTAGGGTACCTTCGATATGTAAAATTATTAAACACGTGCGATTTTTTTGTTTCCTATCCGATTTCAAAGATTTTAATAGGTCTTGAAAAAACTAGACTAGGTCTTGAAAAAACATGCTTGTATGTGCTATTAATCTTTTATAATTTCCGAGTTATAGGCATTTCAAAATTTAAATTTTAAAATTTTACCATACCTTAGTCTGCTTTTTTTTATACCCCTCACCTTCGTGAGAAGGGTATATATAAATATGTCATTCCGCTTGTTATTTCCACAATATAATTTTCCGACCCTATAAAGTATATATATTCTGGATCCTTATAGATAGCGGAGTCGATTTAGCCATGTCCGTCTGTCTGTCTGTCTGTCTGTTGAAATCAATTTTCTGAAGGCTCCAGATATCTTCGGGATCCAAATCTTCAATAATTCTGTCAGACATGCTTTCGAGAAGTTTCCTATTTAAAATCAGCAAAATTCGTCCATAAATAACGGAGATATGAGCAAAAATCTGAGACCTCTATTTTTGTTGCCTATTTTTGATCTATATCTCGATTACTAAGTCATAAATATAGACAATATGGATATCTAATGATAGATATTTCAAAGTCCATTGCAACGATGTATATAAGGCTATAGTAAGTTTGACCTACAATGGGTCAAAATCGGGAAAAATGTTTTTTAACCCGAATTTTTTTCACAAATAACTCTTTTTTCACTAATAAATTAAAAAAAAAAAATGTTTAAATTAAAAAAATTTAAAAAAAAAAAATTTCGGAAAAAATTTACTTTTGAACCGAATGGACTCGAATTTTTTCGTTAGTTAGACAACTAAATTAAAAGATTTCAGAGCAATATCATTTACGGATTCAAAAGTAAACGATTTTCAATTTAAAAATTCAAAAAATAGTAAATTTTTGTCGTTTTTTGGGCGAAAATTTTTTATTAAAAAAAACTTTTTTCAAGAACATTTAAAAATTTTATGTTTTACTTTACGCAGAACATTTAAGTATAAAAAACATGTCCTATTTTTCGAATACGTCCTTCGGAATTGGACCTATTTTTTATCAAAATTTTAACACATGTTGTAAAATCCCAAAGCTGGGATAAGAAATCGGAAAGCAGCTTTGGTAATCTAGATGTGATCACTTATTATTCCCAAAGTATTTTCCCAGCCCCGAAGGAAATGTGAACTCTATGGGCAAAATTGAAAAAAATACCATTTTTGGGATTTTCGCTCCAGTTTTTAGGAATTGCGGGATTGCTTTTGACAAGGTTTTTTTACACTTTGTTATTTAGAATAATAAATTTAAAAAACGTTGAAATTTTTTTAGTTTTGTTAATAAATAAAGATTTTATTACATATTTATTGAGTTTCTAAAACTAAATTTTGTATCAAAATTTTGATAGGATTGCAAATATTAAGAACAATTTGATCCACATTTTTCCTAACTATTTTTTTTTGGGTTAGATGAGTTAATTTTAGGTCTTACAAAAAAAAAATGTCATGTCAATATCTCTTCAAAAATATTGCACTTTTGTTATTGTTAATTTAGTTGTCTAACTAAAAGTACGCCCTATATTTTAAAAAAAAGCGGACCAAGGTATTGCAAAATTTAAACATTTGAATTTTGAAATGCCTATAACTTGGAAATTAATAGAGATAAATCGCTTTCCAAAAATATAAAAATCTTTGAAATCGGATGAGAAACACGTGTTTAAAAATTTTACATGTCGAAGGTATCATACTTTGAGCCCCCACAGCGCCGCGACTGAAACATTTGTAGGGTCATTTTTAAGCCAAATTTTATCCAGATTTATTTTCAAAAAATTTTGATTCTGCCCCACTGTGTACTGTAATTAAAATAGTGAAGGTGTAAAATGAGTCGCGGAAGTACTACGGTACTTTTGAATGTAAAATAGTATCGTCGAATGCCGTTTATTCCAGAAAACCTTATAAAATATTGTACAAGGATATATTAACACTTATGAATATTTTGACACATTATTGAAATCACATTACATCTCCTGAAATGTATTAATATTTGTATATAAATATGTTTTCGCTTATAACTATTTCTGATGCACGTCTCTGCCTCAAAAGTATAAAATATTTTCACTTTCTTTTCTTTAGTATTAATTACAAAACGTTTGAATATTTAATATGAAAAAAAAAAACATTTCTTTTTTTAACATTTAATAAAGTTCTAAGAGCATTATAAAGAAATTTTAACACAAGAAATTTCAATAATAACTTGTTAAATTCATAATCTATTTTATTTTTTTTTTCATTTAAAATACATAAAAACACACATACACATGTTTATACAGTGTGCGAAATTAAAACAGTCGCATTTAATATTTCGATGTATTATTAAATACGAAAGAACTTTATTTAATTATTTTGCCAAATTAATAACATTATTCAATATTAAATTAATATATATGACTAAATTTTAAAAATAACGATAAATTAAAATATAATAGGAAAACAAAGTAAAATGTATGCGAAATTTAAAATAGACGCAATTAAAACAATATAAAAAATATTAATTTCATTTAGAGTAAAAAAAAAACTAATAACTGATTAATATTTAGTAATTCCTCCTCTACTTTGTATAACACCAAATATACGACTGGGCATTGATTCCACTAGATTTTTTAATATTCTGTGCTCAATATTTAGCCAGGCCTGAAGAATTGCCGTTTTAAGCTCACTCACTGTGTTGTATTGCTTCCCGTTGCTATAAACTTCTCTCGACATAATTCCCCAAAGGTTTTCTATCGGATTCAAGTCCGGGCTTCTAGCTGGCCAGTCTAGAATTGGGATTGAAGCCGATGAAAAGAAGGCTTTTGAGACTTTCGATACGTGGATGCTTGCGTTATCTTGCTGAAATGTCATGTTTTTGTCCAAATTATCTTCTAGATAATTTACTAAAACATCTTCCAACATTTCCACATAGGTTTCGGAATTCATTTTAGTGGAAATGAAACACAGCTGAAGCTTCCCAAAGTAACTGAAACCGCCCCATACCATTACGGTACCTCCGCCAAAGTTTCTGCTCATTCTGGGTGCGTTCGGTTTTTGCAAATCATGCCAATAATGACTGTGTCCATCCGGACCATCCAAATTGAATTTTTTTTCGTCGGAAAAAATAATATTTTTCCATTCCTCCGTCCATGACATGGTATATTTTGCAAATTCCAATCTTCGAGATTTATGAGAACTTGATAACGGTGGGATTTTTGGCTGATTTTTTCCATTTAATGTTGGAATCGGTTGATAAAATTTGTTGAACTCGACGTTTTCCTACAGGTAAGCCTAATTTCACAACAATTTGGGAGGCATAAAGCTTATTTTTAGTGGCCTCCTGTTTAAGTTGACCAATTTGACGTTTGGTTAGCTTTGTGTTTCTTTTATTTTTTTTATGTACAGTATTATTTTTTGTATTTTTTTGCAAACACGTACGTACTAGGTGCTCCGATCTTCCAATTCTTCTACCTATTTCTCTTTTCGAATAGCCTTCTTCATTTAAAACTCTTATTAAAGATCGCTCCTCTTGTGTAACGTGTTTTCCTCTACCCATTGCGCCTAAGAATTCTCGATATGGACTGATACTCAATGATGCGAACACGAAAAAGCACATGGATTTTTTCTAAAAATCTGAATTTTGTAACGGTAAAAATTAAGTAAAAGTAATTGTGCCTATTTAAATTTCGCTCTTTATTTTGGATTTTTTTGAGTAAAAGTCCCATTATTATTATTTCGAGGGGAAATTACAAAAACAATGTATATAAAAAAAATTCCCTGGTTACCAACTACTAAGTATTGGAAAATATTAGTAAATTGGAAACAATGAAAACCAACTACTTAAAAATATGCATAAATTTATTATCGCGACTATTAAAATTTCGTCCACTGTATTAGACCTGCTCTTAAAATAAAATAACTTACGTATTAGTATTTAATGCTAATTAATGCAAAATTTGCCCTAAATTTTACATTAGTTACTCATCAAAACTTTGATAATGTCAAGCAATTACTCAATACCATACTTTTGAATTATTATTACTTATCGTCTAGATTACTTAGAAGTAGGCGTATAATTAATTATTTATTATCTGTTATATAACTGCTTAATTTCTAATCATGAGCACATTATGTTCTCACTGATAACTGACAGCTTCTGTGAGACCTAACTATCAATGTAATATTTAAGTCATTACCTTGAGTAATATTTATAACTTATTGTGGTAAGTACTTGCCTTCATTGAGCATTAGCATTTTAGCACATTACGTGACAATCAGAGTTTTTGTTGGTTAGTTTTATATATTCCCCAGAATAATATTGATAGCAATGTACAAAATTAAATCCATAGAATTTTGAAAATTTTCTCTACAACACAGGGCAGTCTTATTGTATATATACTTATTTGTATTAATCTTTAGTGGAGTTTCACCCCCCCCCCCCCAAAAAAAAAAAAAAAATAAACTCGCAAGAAATAAGAAAATGAAACAAAACGGAAATAATTAGTTTGTTCAATGGTTTTCTTTTCCCTGTAGCATCTTTTGTTGGTAGCAAACAAAAAATAATACAATGTTATAAAGAAAAATCCATGTTTGTTGTTGCCGTTTTAATTTTTCTAATCCATGAAGTGTAAAATTTTATGTTATTACAATTAAAAAGGTATAAACGAATATAAATACAGCAGAGTAAGTTTAGTTAACTAAATAAACGTAAAAAGTTAATGTCTGAAATAATGAATGAATAAATTAATTATTGCTGTAATTATTATTTTTTGTGTTTTTTTTTTTATGTGAGCAATAAACATTTTGTTTTTCTTTCTTTTAATTATATATTTTGGAATTTATGAAGTTATTTTAAGCATTTCGTGTAAATTGTTTATAAATTCAATTAATAAAACATTATTTCTACAGTGTGCCCTTTTTATTCAGCAAACATACTGTGCTTAAATATATAATTTAGAGATATTTTGTTGCATATTTTAGGGCAGTATGGAATAAATTGAACAAACCATGTAGGTGTTTATTATACCCTACATCAGCATAGTGTGTGTGTGGGGGTTATTATGGGTTTGTGTTGATGTTTGTAGCGCCCAAAAATATTTGTGTAACACCCACCGATAGACTCAGAATCACTTTTTTAAACAATGTTCGTTCGTCCGTCTGGCTGTCACATGTATTTCCTTTGGACCAAGGACAAAGCCTGTTGAATCTGGCTAAAATCTGTCCATTATTTCACCTAGCCCACATAGAAATGTCCACCTGAAATAGGACTTTATCGGTCATAAATGTTTAGTATATATGGGTATCTGACAAATGTGGCTCCAAATAAATTGTATATATGGTGAACCAACTTTTGAAATCGAAGTCTTCCGATCGGGATGAACCAAGGTTAGTCCTATTGGATAGTAATTCAGACACAATTTTTTAACAAGATTGGTTGACATTTTAGCCAAACAGGTGTTTTTTCTCATCCATGTAACTTATTACCTATTGTTCCTAAATCGAAGATTGATGAAATAGCTATCTAAACTATTTGGGTTACATTATGCTAAAAACAATAGGTAATAAGTTACATGGATGAGACAAAGCACCTGTTTGGACAAAATGTCAAATTTTGACACCCTCTAACTCAGAGAGTTCTTGACACCAGTAGATTATTTTCTCTGTGGATATGTAAAGTTCCAGGTCTAAAGTGATTGAGCACTTGGTAGCTACTCGTTATTGCCAAAATATACTTACTTACTACTTACGCCATCTACACGATAGACGCGGAGGCCACATGCCCGAAATCATATTTAAACATTAATGCCATAATATTATCTAACTAATAAAGCAAATTGGATGGTTATTAAAAAGTTTTTCTCTATTTTATTTAAATTTGTTCGCCCCTATGAAAAACACCTTTTACAAATACATTTGTATGTTTAAAAGTTTGAGTCTGATCTGTAAAAGATTCCATTAGGAAGAAATTAATCTTTTTTCACTGTTTTCAAATTGTAATAATTAGGAGGAGGAGATCTAAATTTACAACCCCAGCACGGATGATAAAAAATACATACATATTTAATATATACAATTTCATAAATACATATTTATTCGTATTTACTTAACATTTTTAAAATCCACATTAAAATTTAATATTTGTGAAATATATACGAAAATGAAATGTTAAAGAAACTATCATTTATATTTTTAAAAACCATATTCAGGACGATGTAATTTGAAGCCACCAAACATATATAACTGTCAGCTCACAGATACTTGAATACTTATGGAATGAAAAAATATATACATATATGTATATTTATACGAATATGATTGTGCAATACTTTTTGCATGTGTTATATAATACTCGATTACTACAGTAGATATTTTAGAATTTATTGTACAAATATAAAAGTATCAGGAATAAATTGTTCCTGATACTCCTAAGATTCAAAAGTTTTCCCCATTGTATTACCAGCATCTTATTCATTTCACTTAACAGACTATCAGTCTAAAGAGTGAGTCAGAGAAAACTTATACTCACTATTATTTGTTTAATCCCGTTTGCTTTTAAAAATATGTCAAATATTCAGGGCTATTCTTTTTTATTAATTCTACATTATATATGGTTAATAAAATATACCATATACCATATGGTTAATAAAATCTACTAACTATATAACAAACTACACATAATATTTCTGTTCTCACTGATACTAGTGAAAGTGAGAACAGTAAAAGCCCAAATTATATTTTTTAAATCATAAAATTTCAACTGTTATTTCGGTCAAAATGGTCACCGAAAAAAAATGACGCGTAAAAATAACTAAAACTTTTCAAAAAATCCAATATGGAAAATAGCAAAAGATTTGAAGTATCATCATCACACTGTTTCAAAAGCCATTAAACAGTATTAGATAGACTTCAATATTGAGGGAAACCCTGAATCAGGAAGAAAAAAGATCTAACAGATATTGGTAAAGCAAAAGAAGTCGAATAACTCTTTCGAAGATTTCTGAACTTCTATCAGCAAAGCAGCTCGTAAAGTTAAATGCTCTTAATATTTTATGCGCAGAGCCAAAGCTAATGCGGGGTTGAAGTCGTATAAAGTTCAATGCGGCGAAGAACTTAAAAGCAAAAAAAAAAATTTTATAAAAAAAAACAAGTAAGAAAGTATGGTCAGTCAAGCCAGACCTTATAATACCCTACACTAAGTAAATGAGCAAAATCTTTATTCTTTCAAAATTTCAATAATTTATATTCGTGAGTGATTTTCGGAACTGGGCCTTATATGGGAGCTATGAAAAATTATGGACCGATCACCATGAAATTTGGTCATGTGATTAATGTCTATATGAAAGTTATTTATGTTGCATTTTATGTGTATACCAACATTTTAAGAAGATTTATGCTCGTTAAAGTGATTATCGGAAGCAGGTCTTATATGGGAGCTATGACTAATTATGGACCGATCATAACAAAATTTGGTGACATAAATTCGGTATATATAAAATTTATTTGGAGAAAAACTTGTGTGGATACTTATATAAATTAAACATTTATGACCAATAAAGTCCAATTTCGGGAGGACATTTGTATGGGGACTAGGTGAAATAATGGACCGATTTCAGCCAATTTCAATAGGCTTGGTCCTTGAGCAGAAAAAATGATATGTACCAAATTTTATCGAAATATCTTCAAGATTGCGACCTGTACTCTGCGCACAAGGTTTACATGGACAACCAGCCAGACGGACGGACGGACATCGTTTAATCGACTCAGAAAGTGATTCTAAGTCGATCGGTATACTTTAAGGTGGGTGTTAGACTAATATTTTTGATGATACTTATGTACTGGCACTGGGTCAAGATTTTTATGTGGCTGATAGACGAGGTAAACAAACAAAAATTCCCCAAGAAGTTTCTTGTGTGGCAAGCCATTTGCAGTTGTGCCAAAAGCAGCCAATCATTTGCGACATCAGGCACGATAAACTCAGAAATGTATACTAGGGAGAGTCTACAAAACCGGCTTTTACATTTCTTAAAACAGCAGAGATTGCCTTCATATTTCTGCCTGAAAAAAGACCTTAAGTGGTATTCAAACAATAATGTCAATTTTGTACCGCGGGAGGCAAATTCACCCAACTGTCCAGAACTTCCGTATGTGGAAAAGTATTGGGCTCTTGTAAAAAAAGAATTAAATAACAAAGGAAAGGAATTCCAGGACATGTTCAAATTAAAGCGAACGTGGACCACTTCGTCCAAAAAGATAACGTAAGCAACTATAAAGACTTTAATGGTAGGATTTCTGGAAAAAGTGGATAATATGCCAATCGGGGTTGTCATAGAATCCAATCATTGTCGGAATCGGTACATTTGATTTATGAAATCCAACGTAATTTTTGGTTTTATCGATAAAGAATTTAATTTCAGATTGAATATAAACCGATAACTACAGATTTCAAGAGACCAATGTACTTTTTCTGTCATTTTCAGAACCGATTCCGACAATGATTGGATTCTATGACAACCTCGAATATTTTAATGTTTAATGAATTTGAACAATATTTGAATTTGTTCTGGCTTACTCTTTATTCCACCGTTTCATCGTGAATATTTGTGTTTTATTTCAAAGGCAGCAGTTCTTGAACATATATGTACAGACAGAGTCATATCGTGTCTGAAATTTGTTGATTTAAAGAAACCATTATTTACGTTAAAAATCTTTTATATTTTTTTCAATAATACAACTCTACAATATTTCATCTAGACTATCGTTGTAGCTAAAATATAAATACCTTTAACTTAAAAATGACTTTAAATTATAAAAACACAAATTTTAGTTTCCTCGGAAGTTAACTGAACAAAATTGTAAATAAATCTGTAACTTCTAAATGGATAGTTCCGATTAAGTTTGGAATTTGGGCTTTAAACATCGGGTCCATGGTGGGGTACCTCGGGTATATGAAGAATTAATTAATTTTTATATTCGGTGTATGACTTAAAAATGCGGATTTTTGTTTTTAATAACTTATATGTTGTTTAAAAGGATACATATCTGAAATTTATTCTTACTTATTCATTGAACATTTTAGTGAAAACAATAAAGTTTTTTTTTGCTTTGAAAATGTTGAATACAAGAAGTTTTGCTTTATCACCACCAGAAGTGGTACTATTGACAAGGAAGACAAACTAGCCAAAAAAGTTTGAAGACCAAGAATTAGAAGCATTACTCCATTACTCTTGCAAGCAGCTAAATTCATCCAAAAGCAGGGAAATTGGGTACCATACGAATTGAGACCTTGAAAGATGATTTTGTATATCTGAAAAATGCATCCATTACAATAACTCGAAGCGTAAGAGATCGTATGAGAAGCCCGACCATCCAGCCGAATCGACACCAAAGCCAAATATCCATGGCAAATATCTCTGTAATTGTGTGGGAGCAAATGGGTCCTATCCAGAAGCGGATCCAGAACAACTATTTGGGGAGGAAAAAATTAAAATTTGTTCTACATTTTTTTTTTTTATATGAAAACTTTTCGGTTTTTGGGGGAGATTGCTATTTCACCCCCTATTGATCCGCGTCTGGTCCTATCTATTATGAACTGCTGAAATCTAACTAGACCATCACAAGGAACCTGTACTGAATTAGCAGAAAAACGCCCAGAATATGCTGCCAGACATGAAACCGTAATATTTAGGATGACGTGGTTGGAAAGTTTTGCTCACCCGCTTTATAGTTCAGACCTTGCCCCGTCCTACTACTAGCAGAACACTCTATACGGGATACGCTTCACTTTGGAACAGAGTATTTCATATTCGCTTGATTTGTTCTAGGCCGCAAAAGATGAGCATTTCTTTTGGCTCGGAATCCATATGTTGCCAGAAAGATGGGAAAAAGTCATAGCTAACAATGGTTAATACTTTGAATAAATTTATATTATATAAATGTTTTTGCTAATAGCAAATCCAAGTCTTTACATTCCAAACAAATTATTTAAAAACTACCATTGAGTTAAAAGTTATGGGCATTTAAACTAAACAAAATTCAAAAAGTAGATTTTTCTTCATTACTTTTTTTTTTAAAAATATTTACAATTAATTTTTTTGTTATACAGAAAATAAAATGAAATAACTGATCAATTCACAGGGTCTTCTATCATGTCATAATGTCCTAATATTTCACAATGGTTTGAAAATGTTGTTATTGCCTTTCAAGCAAAAAATGTCCTTAAATAATACTAGAGTTTCCAAAAAACCGAAGAATTTCAAAACCGCGGTTTCGGTTTTAAAAAATTTAAAGCCGATCGGTTTCGGTTCGGTTCGGTTTTGTGATAATTTATTAACTATAAAATCAGTTGATAATATAGAAAATGCTGTACAAATTTAAAGTTCAAACTTGGCGAGTGTTGAAGAGGATAAAGGAAAATTGGTACTTTTTCTTTCATTGGTACCTTTTTAATACATTAAATAGTTAGCTTATATACATTCAAATTGGGAAATATGCTTCTCAGTAAAGAAATAATCAAGAATAGCGTGCTCAATTGTATTATGATACCTATTTTCTATAATATTGAACCTAGAATCGGGAAATTACTATGAAATTTCAAACTTGACATTGGAAAGTGTGGAAAATTGTTTCTTCTAATGGTACTTTTAATTATATTAAATTATACTGCTTCTGAGTAAAAAAAGAATCAAGGATAGAGGGCATAATGATGGTAACATAAACTATTATTGAAATTTCTATAATAATGAACCTATACGTAGGAAATTAAACACACATAATCCTGACTGAGTTAGAATATAAAAAAGGGTTTTGCAGGTACTTTTTCCAACTAATAGTACTTTTTGAATATTTCATAACGATGGACCTAGAAACGCGAATTCAAAACGGATAATTAATGTTACTATTTATTTATTGTAAAGGTATTTTTTGAATATTTTATAATAATAAACCTTAAAATTAGGCACAAGTGACTCTGAATGAGTTAGAATTCACAAAAGGTGATTATAGTGGTACCTTTCTTTTATATTTTCTATAATAATAATGATGCTGAGTATAAATACAAAACGTGGGTCTTTATGGTACTGAATCCACATTAAAATGAATCAATAAACATGAAACTAGAGACTCCATACTTTTATCGGATATTTGAAAATAACAAATCTTAAGATATTTTTACCGATTTGTTTTTAGAGACATTGGATGAAAAAGTTTATTTCTCATTTCTAAATTTTGAATTTTTCTAATGAAAATGGATTAAAAGTCAAAACCGATGAATAATTGTCGGTTTCGTTTTCTGTTTTAGGCCTTCAAGAACAGCGACTTCGGTTTCGGTTAAAACCAAACTGGAAACTCTAAATAATACTACTCCGTATGCTAAGTTTATTGTGTTATCGTAACCAAATAGCAGAGACCTGCGCCGAACACCTACGAGTCGGTTAAGCCGAGCAGCTGAGTAGTGAAATATTAGGACATTATGACAATATGACATGATAAGAGACCTTGTGAATTGACCAAATGTGTTTATATTATAATGAAAGGTAATATTTTTGGAAGTATTACAATATTAACAATAAAAGTTTAAAAATTTGTATTACTGCAAGGTCACTACGAAGTAGACCTATTTTTTATTTAAAATTTAACTTTAGTCCTCGTTTTTTTATGATTTGAAAAGCTTTTTCATCAGAAATGTCTGTCTATATAACTGTAAAATTTCATTAAAAAAGATTTATAAAGTTAAATATCGGTTATTTAGTAATCGAATAATCATTAATCGTAGTATTTATTTGAAATTATTTATTGCTTTTCATATTCCCATACATTTGTATAAGTATGTATGTAAATGTATTATTCTCTGTCTGTTGTATATTTATCGTTTGTCTGCATTAAAAAACAATACGTTGCATTCTTTTACATTTAAATCATCAGCAAGAAAGTGCAATGAACGTCAACTTTAATGCACTTTTATTACTTATGATGCCATAATATCTTGTCCTCCCTCATATGTCATAAAAAATGTTTTTATTTTTATTTTTGTTTTTTAATATTTATTATTTACTTATAAACGAATATTTTATAATGGCTGTTAAATAAGTAGAAATCAATTATTGAAATTTAAAAGTACTTAAATTAATGCACAAAATAAAGTTTGTTATAAGCATCTTAAAAATTATTATTTAAAATTTAATGGCAATTACTATAATATAATAAATAAATAGATAAACTAAAATAAGAATTTTTAACTTAAGTATGTTATAAATGAAGTTTAAATAATTCAGTATCAGTTGCCTTATTTTGTTGAACTAAACTAAAAATCTTTGAAAAAAATAAAATTTCCAAAAATTTCAAATTTCTAACTGTATGCAGAGAAAAAAACATGCTTGTGGTAAACACAAAAATATAATGATCATTATTAGTATCATAATCATTGTCATACATGATCATAATATGTTTTTAAGTAATCATATTATGATCCAAACAAATTGTTTACGTCAAAAACAACACTTAACGATTTTCCTTATTTCCCTACAGTTCCTATTTTTTCCTCAATATATATTTATGCAGAATGATATGTGACATGCAGTATACTTCCACTTGTCAATAAGTTCTAAATCAATCGTTAAGAGTCGTAAATACTTATTTTTCGGGGAGATACAAATCTAACTTTAAACTGTTCACTTCGCTGTACCACTCCTACTGCTCCTTATGGTAAGAATCCAACTTCCAAACAATTGAATAAATAATTTGAAAATATCCTAATTACTTTGTTTTATTTCCTTGTTTTTTTCTTTCAATTGTTCTGAGTAACAAATCTAAACGATTTTGTTTCGACTCAGAGAGTTTGAACATACCTTGCAATTATCCAGCCTTTTTCCTCTTCACCCGTCACTTTTGAAGCTTTTATTCATTGACATTTGATAAGAAGAAACTACGCCATCACTAACAAGTAAGAGAGATTTATTCGGCTGTGCCGAATATTATATACCCTTCAACAAATTATACTTTAAAATAAATATTTTTAGGTAAACAAAATTAAATTCTTTTTTTTAAAAATTTAAAATTTTTTTTTTTTCAAAATGTTTTTCAAAATCTAAATTTTTTTTTTTTTTTAAATCGTGTTAAATTTTTTTCCAAATGTTTTTTTAAATTTTTTTTTAAATTTAATAGTGAAAAAAAATATTATAAAAAAAATAGTTTGTGGTAAAAAAAAAAATAATATTCGGATTAAAAAATAATTTTCCCGATTTTGACCCATTATATAAGTCGTTGCAATGGACTTTGTTATATCTATCATTAGATATCCATATTGTCTATATTAATGACTTAGTAATCCAGATATAGATAAAAAATAGGCCAAAAATCGAGGTTGTCCCGGACCGAGCCGTAAGAATTTCCTATATATTGATGTATCAATCATGTTTGTAAGTTATTTGGAGGCTACGGAAAGTTGATTTGAACATACAGACGGACATGGCTATATCGACTTCGCTATCTATAACGATACAGAATATATATACTTTGTGTGGTCGCAAATGAAAATCACAATTGGCCACCGAGATCTTGTGATTTTACACCTTGCGACTTCTTGCTTTGTCAAATGTCAAAGAATAAAAGCATCAAAAGTGACAGCTACCGAAATACCGGGTGATTCAAAGTAACACCTCTTGTTGGAAACCCCATTACTTCAAAAAACTATTGCTAGAAGGGAATGTGTGTTTGTGTGGTTAATACTATATTTCTATATAAAGTACAAAAGAAAGAAATTTCAGTTAGTCGGTTAATCGAAAAAATTAATCGGTTTTTTTTGTTATTTAAAAATCGCCAATTTTAAATTATTCGAACAGTTAACCGACCAGAATTAATCGGTTAACCGATTAACGGTTAATCGATTGAATACCCTAATATTTACTTACATTTTTTGTAAGTAAGATGGAATTTACTTATGTTTATAATGTGTGTGTATTCCTCTTATGATTATAAAATAATTGGTTTGAATTATTACCAAAAACCCCTAACTTAAATCGTTTGTTTACACATTTCCGATCACACGAGATAAAACTCAAGTCAATATTTTGTAAGAGTCCAAAAATAGGTGACTTTAAATTTTAATATTCTAGACATTTTGAACTTCATAGATTTTTAGTGAAAAGCCAATATAGAAAATATGTTTACATTAGAATAATAAAAATATTTCTAAATTTCAACTTAAAATATGTATTTACTTTTAACTGCCTTCCAAATTTAACCCGATTTGTGTTGAAAATTCAGATTTAGCTTATTTGTTCTAAAATTCCAAAGCACGGAATACCAAACAGAATATAGCTTTATATACCTTAATATGATGATTAATGTAAGCCTTTTACAAGTTTCGGACCAAATATGGTCCCATGCCTTATAGACAGTAATGGTCACTAATGTCTGATCACTTCGCTGACTCCAATTAATATATTTTTATCATTTGACACGTATGTGCTCTTTGTACTGCAGAGAGAAGACAATCGGTTATTTTATACATCCCAGGTGATCTCGTGTGAAGACAAGTGTCTCTAAGTTATCTATAGTGTAGTCACTTTAAACGTTTTGTGAGTAATTCGTACAAACTGGTTTTACACAAACTGTGTTGATATAATTCTCATAAAGTTTATTTTTATTTTTGCTTAAGTATACTGATATCCCATGTAACATAGCGTGAAGTCTATAGTCACTGTTGTGTCTTAGTAACCTATACAGCCAAATTATGAATAAAAATTCTGCGGAAGTTTTTTTTCCCTTTTCATATTTTTAATATTGAATTTGAGTAGGAAAAAAGGGAAAAAACTGCCGGGGAATTTTTATTCATAATTGGGCTGATACTGAAATCATATTGAACGTTTATTTTGTACTGCACTTTAGAAAGTAGTAATTTTACCCAACAGAAGCAATCTATTGAAGAGTTGTCGAAGGAAGGTTTACAAGCAAGAGTTTATAGGACTGACGTTATGTAACCAGTAGGTGGATCCAATGCGTTGACTACTTCAGACCAGCTATCGGACAGTCTCATTGCAATCCAAAAGGTTCAATTGACCTCCTGCTTAGGACATGCACGTTAAAATAACTAGTCACGTAGCTAGTTATGTAACTAGTTGTTGCCATAAATGATGGGTAAAATCACTAGTTCGGGACTGTCTCCTAGAACTGCTGGGATGTAAGATACCATGAAGCCAATAGTCACTTGAGTGTCTCTTAGTAACCTATAGTGAAGTCACTTTAAACGTTTATTTACATGTTAAAATAACTAGTCTTGTAGCTGATCAAATTACCAGATAATTATCTAATAAGGTAACTGACGCTATTTAACCACTATGTGAATTCAATGCGTTGACTACTTTGGACCAGCTATTAGACAGTCTCATTGTAGTCAAAAAGGCTCAATTGATTTCCTGCTTAGGACATGCACGTGTTAAAATAACTAGTCACGTAGCTAGTCACGTAGAGTTACCACCCTAAATAATGGGTAAAATCACTAGTTCGGGAATGTCTCCTAAAACTGCTGGGTATTTATATGAGTTCGTTTAAGAAAACCAGAGAACATCTTTGCTACATTGAGTGTTGTACATTACACTCATTAAACATTTAATAAATGATCGATTTTCTTAACCACAGAAGACAGCAAGAAACCCGTTTTCACCATTAATTTACCATTTAACTAAAGACCACAAACAAATTATGGGATGTAAAACTCTCACACTCTTCTATCCTTGCCCTTGGCATTATGACTCTCTCATTCGCTCTTTTTTTTTTGTATGTATATTTACATACATATTTTGTATGCTTTAATTCAGCATGGCCATACAACAAATTTGACTTAACTGATGATGATAATAAATTGTTGCATTCCTGTTCGTTTATTTTAATGTGTATGTGTGTATTTATGTGTTTCTGTAAATGTGTGAGCGAACGAGTGTGTGTGTGTTACAGTAAATATTTGTATGTATAGTATATGATGGAAAGTCTGTTATCCTTTGAATATTAAATACTTAATGGGATCATATCATCGGGCTCAACTCTGTATATGTATTCTGTCTGTAGAGGTTTATGGTAATAGTTGACGAAATATGCTGTAAGTGTTTTTATAAATGACAAACAAAAAAAAACTGATAAAAACCTATTTGTATACTGTGCTTTTGAAAAGATTAAAAGAGAATTTTTAAGTGAGTGTTAATAACACAAATCAATAGTTTAAACAAGAAACAAAAAAAAAAAAAATATGTTTTTAAAAATATTCTTTTATTTTTCTTTTCAATGGATATTTCAATTACATATAAGGTTGTTATATAAATATACATAGAGCGGAAACTCTCCTGTCAAAGACCTAACTCAGTTGTCAAAAACCTAAGTGGTGAGAATTTTTTAGTAAAAAACAACACTCGTATGTGTAACTTTTTTGCGTAATTTGTTTGATTGATTTTTTTTCTAGTTATTGTATATTTTCTCTATGATTAAAACATACTTATTTAGTAAGAAAACACTTAAAAGTTCTTATAAAAAATATTAGATTTCTTAAGAAGTTATATAAAACCCTAAAACTAAAATGTATTATAGAAAACTGAGCATCTTAGCACATTCTCAGTATATGGGCCGACGATAAAGGGTTATTGTGGTAGCCTATATATACTACCACTTTTGAAAAATCCTGTTAACCAAAAAAACATAAGGTCTTCAAATATACAGTCGTTTACGATCTTCGGGTCAAATTCGATCCAAATAGAAAATAGATATTTTTTTCTTGGAATTTGTTTTTAAACATTTGAAATCATGATATAAAAAGATTACAAGGTAGTTTCATTTATAATTTTTTGACAAGAAAGGGTATTATTGAAGTTTATTTTATTTTATTTGTAAATATTCAGAGAAGCGTTGCCACATTTAGAGAAAGGTTACAATACTCCGAGAAATTTTCAATGAAATATGTGTAGTATGTAACAATTCACAATACTTTGTAGTTTATCTTTAAAATAAATAAAAAAATGGATTAATCTAAGACGTTTGGCTTTATATCAAATACATGGAACATGAAAATGAAGAGCTGTCCGAAATGGATGGTTTTAAATTTATCCGAGGAATAATCCGTAAAATGATTATGTGATCGACTTACTTTTATAAAACTAGTATGTGCTACAAACTCGTCATTGCAGTCTTTGCTGGAACTATTTTATATGTAGGCTAGAGATTTGCGAGAAGACTTTTATCCCTATTTCCAACGTATCCTGACTAGATTAATATGTTTGCTCAATACCCACGATACTGACCAATTAGAGTGGACTTTTAGTATGTTTGGTTAATATAAGGACGAGAGAGGATATGAAGAACATGTAAACGATTTTGCCGTTGAACGTTTTCAATTTATTGGTCGGGATGTGCGAGACTATGGCAAAATCCTGGAGTTTATATTGGAAACTATAGAGCGTGAACAAGTTGACAGTGTGCAGGGCTGTAGGCGTTTATTGTTTGAGATAATGCGGATAAGGACGATTCCATTGCCGGAGACATTTTGCAGTTTATTTTCGAATCTTTGGCGAAGGATTAGAAGATGAAACCACAACACAGCTAGCTGTTGAATAATATAATGAAATATTGTAAAATATTCAACTATATCATTCATTATAGCAAGTCTCTGACAATTGTCCCAATGAAGTTGTCTCTCATGTTACAACCACTCTCTTAAATCTTATGAGGAGATTAGACAAAACTGAGTTGTACATTCGTAAAAGTGTTCTTTTATTCGTGCATGTGCAAGAGATTTGTGTCCGCAAACAGCTGTATGATTTAGTTGCCGATATAATCAAGCATAAACAAAATCATTCCGCTAACTATACTCAGCAATTGAAAACCTTGGCCAGAATTGTGTTGCTGCTCAATGCCTTGGAAAAATGCACAATAATATTTTGAATAAAATATGTTTTTATTTTATTTATGTTTTCAATAAAGGCAAAAATGGTATTCATTTTAATGAATATGGTAGCTTTATTTTACACATAAACTTCAAATCTCCTTTATTGTCAAATGCTTAATAAGGTTAACATAAAGAGAAAATGAAACTACCTTGTAATCTTTTTATATCATGTTTGAAATTATATAAAAGTCAAAAACATTAACCACTCATTTTTGGAAAAAATTCAATTTTAATTTCAAATTGGGTCAAAGTTGATCTATAAATTTCATATTTTTGTGTTTTTTTTTTGTTAATAGTCATAGTCTAACACATTGTATAAAAAATTTCGTCTTTATTTTCGATACAAATTTTCAAGTATTACAACACTTAATAATAATAAAAGCCGATGAATTTACTATCAAACTTATCCTGAATCATTTACACATAATAATACTATCGACCATTAATCGTGCTCTGAAGTATTTAAATTCCGTATTCAAGACGTTTATGCACATAATCTTACTAATGATTCATCCAAATTATTGATGATTTTATAAAATATAACAAGAGAAATGTCAAATTGAATTTTATTTCCTATAAATCATTATTTTCTTTCGATACATTTGACTTGATTTGTTTGTTTGTATTAATAATTTGAAAATGTTAACAATTACACTCTGCTACATAATAACACTTTTTGTCAGAACTTGAAAAGCGACCTAATGGGGGTTGTAGGCCTAGGTGAGGACATACTTAAACTGTTTTCAAAAATCTTGAAACACCCTTAAAATTTATTTTTACAATTTTCATTCGTTTTAATTAATTGAAACCATGTTTGGTTAAGAACTAAATTTCATTTATACATTAGTATACATTTTTATAAGCCTTTATATCAAAATAAGCAATGAACAGAGACTAAAATCAAAAAAGTTGATAATTTTTTTTTGTAGATATTCTTAACAAAAACAATAGTTATAACTTACAAATGTATCAAAACGTCATTTTAAAGCATAATAAGTTTTCACTCCAAACCCGTTAAAAAAATTTAAAGTCGGCCTAAAACTCACTGCGCTGCAGGTCGATAAGTAGACGAACATCACAGAATAACTTCTGAATTTGAGTGTGTTTCTGAAATTTTTAGACACAATTTGTAATGTACTCAGCAAGACCTATAACCCACGCCGAGTCGTTTTCGAAGTTTTTTTCCATCGTAGTACCACCGTGTTATTAAATAAATATAAATATAATTTTATTTTTATACCCTACACCACCATAGTGGGGAGGGTATAATTTATTTGTGCAGATGTTTATAACGTCCTCAAATATTAGTCTAACACCCACCTTAAAGTATACCGATCGACTCAGAATCACTTTCTGAGTCGATTAAACGATGTCCGTCCGTCCGTCTGGCTGGCTGGTTGTCAAGGTAAACCTTGTGCGCAGAGTACAGGTCGCAATTTTGAAGATATTTCGATAAAATTTAGTAAATATAATTTTTTCGCCCCAGTCCAGAAATCGGTCCATTATTTCACCTAGCCCCCATACAAATATACTCCCGAAATTGGACTTTATCGGTCATAAATGTTTAATTTATATAGGTATCTACACAAGTTTTTCTCCAAATAAATTTTGTATATACCGAATTTATGTCACCAAATTTTGTTATGATCGGTCCATAATTAGTCATAGCTCTCATATAAGACCTGCTTCCGATAATCACTTTAACGAGCATAACTCTCCTTAAAATGTTGGTTTTGACATAAAATGCAACATAAATAACTTTTATATAGACATTAATCACATGACCAAATTTCATGGTGATCGTTTCATAATTATTCATAGCTCCCATATAAGGCCAACTTCCGAAAATCGCTCACGAATATAAATTATTGAAATTTTGAAAGAATAATGTTTTTGCTTATTTACTTAGTGTAGGGTATTATAAGGTCGGCCTTGACCGACCATACTTTCTTACTTGTTTTTAAATATTTTTCGCCAAAAAATTTTGTTTGTATTTCTTTTCATTTGGCATCCAAAATATCTAAAATGCCAAATTCACTTAGAATACATTCGTTATATTTTATTTAACAACCAATATTTTCACTAGAAATAATTTGTATGGCAGGACAACGTTTGCCGGTTCAGCTAGTCATATTATAATTTAATATCCAAAAATATCAACTTTGATGGAAAAAGCAGAACTAACATTGAATAAAAGGATTTTAGATCCTTATGATTCATCCACCAAACTCTTCCAATTGTTTACTAGCTTTTAATTAAATGTGGAAAATACAATTTTCTAAAGACAAGTAACCGAGACACAGATCAGAGTTTTAAAAGAATGCTAAAGAAAATATTAATAATTCATGTAATAATACTAATATTTATATTATACTAGCTGAACCCGGTCCGCGTTGCTGGCCCTTAGAAAACATCTGTTTTATATTGCATCTCGGTCTCGATTTTAATATACAGTGTCGGACAAAGTCGGTGATCCAACCATCAATTTTAATACATGTGGTGGCAGTCCGGCTGGTTCCATGAATTCAAAAATTCAGTAGGATAATCGACGGCTTGTTCTTCGTTCATTACTGTGTTAATCGATTTGCATTTTATTGTTTCGCCAGGCAGTTCCAATTGTATTTGTTTATTGAGTTTGTTAACATCGTAATTTGTTGGTGCCAAAATTGCATGTTCCCACAGCCAATCCCAATTTTTGTAGTTGGTTGTAAGAATTGGGAATACCTTGTCAACAACGAAATCTCATTTGTGGCGAGATCAATTGAAATTTTTCCATTTCTGATGTCCAACAATTGTTTTGAGAATGTGTCGGCAGAAGGGTATTACAGAAAATGCACACGCATATTCGTTGATAGCGTTCGGCTTCTGTAGCTTCATTTCCAGTGAAATAAATTTGAAGGAACTTCGCATCATCATTGGGAAGCGGGAGCAATGATCCAATTCTGTGGTACATTTGGCCTTGAACTTTAAAGGTGGGCATGAAGCCGACGTCATTTGAAATCATGAGTTGCACTTTTGGATATTTTGAAGGAAGTGCTTGGAAATAGGATTGGCGCCGGATGTGTAACTTAGAAGCAGCTTAGGCGGCTCAATAACTGGTGGCAGAATAACTTTACCGTTCGAACAGCAAATTCCCGGGGATTCCTTAGGGAACTTCAAAACACGGCAATGTAAGCAATGTTTGTCCATTGCGGCAATCAGTACGTCCTTGTGATTCCTGTAGTCATCATACTTATTGTTATAAAATGCCGGCAACTTTAAATCGATTCTTTCTCTTGATCGAGCCATTCAGGAGGGACTGGCTTCTAGTCTTTCGATATGCTGTTGAGGTGTCTCTGCAGCAATCGATGAAGATGCAATGCGACGCATTTGCTGAAGCCGTGATTCTCGTTCTCTTCCCGTTTCTGCGGCTCTAGACGTAGATGCCCTTTCTAAAACAAATTTTATTTGAATAAAACCGTTATTTTTCATTAAAAGTGGAATCATATGGAAATTTCTTATTCATGCACCTAATATGAGAGAGTAAACAAAATTGTTTATCATCGATTGATAATATAAAAGAACTTTTATAGTACCGGATATGTGTTGAAATGTATTCCTTTCTTCGTATACACCAAATAATACGCTTCAGAGTACAACACTTTGAATTCAAATTTTTAGAATGATGTTAAGAAACGAAATGAAAATTGTCATTGTTTGAACGTTGGGAATAAGAAAAAAGTATTTATGTATTTCTCCAATTGAAAAAGAATTTTTTTTTTTTGCCAAATTTTTTTTTACAACAATCACTTACTTTGTAAGCCTGTATATAGGAAACTAAATAAACTATCTGTGAGAATTGAAGAAAAGGTCGATCAACAATTATACAATAATCTTTTTTTTTTTGTCATTAGGGGCATTGTATAAAAATTTGATTCTGCCACGCCATTCCGTCCATAGACCGAAAATCAAAAATCTGACTATACAGTTTTACCCGCTAGGCTTTTGAAGATTCCGTAAAAATTTTATAAAAATCGGTCAAGCCGTTTTTGAGTCCATGCGGAACGTACATACACAAATCTGTTTTTATATATAGATGGCATTAACGGTATAATGTAAAAATTAGATTTTTACACACCCCTTGGCCAACAGACCGAATATCAAAAATCTGACTTTACAGTGTTACCGCTGGGCTATTCTGAAGATTCCCTGAAAATTTCGTCAAAATCGGTTCAGCCGTTTTTAAGTTCATTCGGAGCATACATACATACATACCCACATACATACAAACATCCATTTTTATATATATAGATTAATTGCTTAATGTGAAGTAAAATTCTGAATTTATTGTGGGAGGCAAGGAATCTTTTAATCCATTTTTGAAAACTTTCCAATAAATAATCTTACCAATTCCTTGAAAAATATTGTTCATAATACCTTAAACTGTATAAATTTGAGTTCATTTCAGACGGACATGACAATATCGACTACACTATCTATAACCATCCAGTATATATATTATTTACGGGGTCGCAAATGAAAAATATAGAAATTACAAACGGAAGGACAAACTTATATATACCTTAGTAATTAAACAACATAGTGAGTATATAATAACTCGGATAATTCTTGAAACATTTCATACAAACAATGTTTCATACATGGACAATGCTACAATGAGGTCATGGTAGCATACGATCGTATACAATTGGATTATTTTCAATTTATATATGTTATAGAGTACAAGCGAAAGAATTTTACAGCACTGTCGTATAATTTGAAGTATGTGCTTTAGTGGAATTGACAAAATTAATGTATTTGTGCAGCTCTTTAATGTGTACCGCCGGTCCTTCGATGTTACATAATACTTATTCAACAAATTTAAACATTTTAAGGTCCTGACACATGTTTAGGTATTTTTCAAACCACCTGTGTTAAAAAGATTTTTTAATATTATTAAAAAACAATAAAAATATGTATCTAAACTCATTCCTTTGCATTGTACATCAAATTGCAAACAATTCAAAGCAATTTATCAAAATAAAATAACAGAAGTGTCTATATTAATACAAAAAAAGAAGCAAACAATAACAAGACTTTGTATTCAAAGCAACAATATTCATTATTCAATCTTTGGCCATTACTATTAATATTTTACCACCACCATTACCAGCTCACACTTTTCAAATGTCTTTACACGGCTCTGGCAATCTTCCTTTTCATATAGTATAGTCTCATACCAACTTAGAGACATAAATAGTCCTTATGATAAAATAATAATGGCCTTTAATACATTGTGCACCACTCTTTATTTATGTTCTTTTTATAAATTTCGCATGGATTTAACTTTTATGGAAAAGGTGTTTTTTTATTTAACTTGAACTGTAAATTCTATGAACTTGATGTACGACTCTTACAGCTAAAATGCTTAAATGCCTGCTTAACAACCGAAAATAAAGGATAAATTTTCCATAGCACAAAGCAAGCACAATTTGTAGACTAAAACAAACAAGCAAGTACGTATCTACATTTAAACATAAATATATATTATAATAAATTATTTAGATAATGCGTACACAAATAATAAATAATATTTATTTATGAATGAATACAAATGGTCAATAATGACTATGGGGTTATGACTAAAAATTCCATGAATCTTGTACGTACTATGAACATTAAATTCACCACCACCTTCACCATGTCTCACTCACACTGTCTTTGGCTTGTTTGTGTGAAAATATGGTTGAATATCTAAAATGAAGTAAAATACCAATAAATTGATTAAATACTCAAGGTATATTATTGTGTAATCAGAAATGATGAACGATGTTGTGGATTGAATAAGCATTTCATGCGTATAAATGATGGCAAATAATGGATGAAGCAATATTATAATCCAGTGTTTGCATCTTTAAGCAAATACAAAAAAGGGCTTAAAATTTAAACTGAAATATTTCTTGATAACATATAAAAGCATTGAATTCTCCAAGTTACATCTGAATATCCAGAAACTTAATCTACTCTAATTTGTCAGATTGATCTATAGATTATATCAGTACCATGTTAGGTAGCTTATGAGAAGTTTTCAAAACGAAAACAAGGTCAAAATTCTATTAGTCATTTAGTTTTTAACTGGATGATTCAAATAATATTCAAACACAAAACAACGCGCCCCAAGTTAATCTCTAAGACTATAAATTTATTTCTATATTTGGTTAAAGAACATGGAGGTTTGCTGAGTACAAAGAAATAAATTCTGTTCTTTATCCACTATGTTCCTTTAGGCTGGAGAAGGATAAAAGATATTTCTATTCCCAATATTGGCAAAAGAAGTCAAGAGAAGATGAAATACTTTTTCCCATAATACTGTTACGTTTTTACCTTTAAAAAACGGGGTTTATTTCCTTTAAATAAACCGGATACTTTTGATTGCAAATAAAAGCAGTTTTAGTAGTTTAAAATTGTAACAACTCTTTATTTATTTAGAATGTACAACAACAACAGTTCAAATATTCACTCAGTGTCTCTATACACGTCTATCAATTCGCAGAAATACACACATACTCTATAATGTTCAAGTATACACGTACAAGACAGTTGATGTTAACTCTAACAGCGACAATGATCAACTCCACTCACGACTGCCAGCTCTGCCACTATTTATACACGCGCCATCTATCGGGAATCTTCTACTATGCTCTTAACGGACATACTAGTACATTCGAATTCCAGAGCCTTCGATGTCATTGCCAGCAGCCCAAACATTTACTGTTGCCATACTTACAAACAATGCCAATAACCGCATGTCACTGATGGACGTGCCTTCAAACATGATGAATGCTGCAGGCAGTCGTTACAGACCGTTGAATTCAAATCGTCATTGCACATTCGTAAGAATACTATTCTTCGTGTCTCGGGAGTCATCAAGTCATGGGGACAGCGATAAGTCAAAACAAGTAAGAAAGTATAGTCGTTCAAGTTCGATTGTTGAATTTTATTTGGATTCCGAAATTTTTCTGATATTTATGCTCGTTAAACCAATTACTCCTTATAACCACTTATGGACCGATCGCCATTAAATTATGGCACGTAGTTTATATCTAAATAGTCTTCCAATAGGGACTTCCAAACTTTGACAGTTGATAGCGGCTATATTTTTGAAGCTACATCTGTCTAATTTGCTGTCATTTATTCAGTTTTTTGCCAAATCACCATGGACAAATATATAGCGTTCAACAATACGTAAAAATTATAAAATTGTTTTATAAAAATAGATGTTCTGCTCGGGCAACGTTCCGGGAGTTATGCCATTTTTCAGTGAGGCCTATTTCTGTATGAATAGGTACGTCAACAAAATAAAACTTTCGAATTTGGGACTATACCAATCCACATGAGATATAAGAGCATCAAAAGCATTCCGAAAAAGTCACTGTTTGGTGTTGATTTTGGGCTGGCGGCATCACCAGTTTATATTTATTTAAGAACAATATTGGCCGGGCCATCACCGTCAACGACGAGCGCTGTAGGTAGATTATTTCCAACTTATTTTGGCCTAAATTTGATGAAATGGAGACCAACGACATATGGTTTTAACAGGGCGACGCTACGTGCCACAGATTGATGTGAACTTATTTGACCCCGTTAAACTTATTCTAGTGGAGTTTTCTTAAGTTGCATGTCGATGCGAAAAGCCACAGTAACATAAAGACATGCCATCGGCCAAATTCAGCCTGATTTCTGCTCCAGAGTCGGATACCGCTTGGGACTACTAAAAGGGTAAACTTCTAACACTATCTTCGGAAATCTTTAACTTTATTGAATATCTGTATGCGACAGTTTGGGTTATTCTACTAGCATCCAGTTCATCAATCTGATTGAGTAGTGCGGTCTTATCAAGAAAAAGTCATAGCGTTTCTTGCAATCAATATAGCTTTATGTACTTTCCATAGTTACTTCAATCATAATAATAAAAATGAAAGTTTAAATTTATTGTAAATTTCCTTAAACTGTTAAATTGACTAAATAATGAGCATATCCTTTCAATACAATGACATCTGTTACCAGTGACACAATTATTTTTGTAGACCTTTTCAAAAATCCAAAGACTCTTTTATTGCAAATACTTTGCATACTTCTCGTATTCGAATGCAACAAAAAAGCTAAATAAAATTGTATAAGTCTACAACGTATGAAGTCCAAAAATATCTACAAAGTGTTAAATTGTACATAATTGACAATTTTGAAAGGAATACAATTGATGATGATATTTGATTTATTAATAATAGATACTTTGAGCTGGTAACCAAAGAAATAATGTGGATTTTCTTTCAAAAAAGTACACTCTTTGTCTTTGTAACGAACAATTTTGAATCTGTATATGAGTACATTTACATTTGTATGGATTAGAAGAATGTTATTGAACAGTTATAGCCCAGCAGTTCTGGGAGACTGTGCGGAACTATTGATTTTACCTCTCATTTAGGGTGACAACTACTGACTAGTTATAATAACACGTGCATTTCTTAAGCAGGGGGTTAATTGACCCTCGAGACTATCTGATAGCTGGACCAAGGTAGTCGCATTGAATTCACATACCGCTTGCATATAGTCTGTTACCTTACTAGCTAGCTAACTGGTTACTTGATAAGCTACATAACTAGTTATTTTAACATGTAGGGGTTCTAATTGATCTCAGATAGATAGCTAAAAAGAGATCTCATTTTACAGCCCAATATCGATAGCTTGTAAACAATCCATTATCCGACAACTCTCCTACAGATTACTTCTAGCAGGTAAAATATCTACTTTCTAAAGTGCAGTACAAAATAAACGTTTAAAGTGAATAGGATATCTTAGAGACATTAAAGTGATAATAAACTTCGCGTTAGGTTACATGGGATAGTATACTAATAAAAAATAAACTGTATGAGAATTATATCTACATAATTTGGATAAAACCAGTTTGTACAAATTACTCACAAAAAAGTGCAGTACACAATAAAAGTTTAATGTGACTACACTCTAGATTACTTAGTGACACTTAAGTGCCAATTGACTTCATGCTAGATTACCTGGGATGTATGATGTAACCAATTGACTTCTATCAAAAAGTACATACGTGTCAGATGACCCAAAATACATTGACTACTTGCTTAACTGCTGGGATGTGTGTATGTGTTTGAGAATAAAATTCATTCATCGTTTATCATTGGCATAAAGTCGTATAATAAGGTCGTTCAATATATACATGTAAACTTTGATATATTGTATGGTTATTAAAGTCTCTGCATTATGCCATTATCTACATTGTCGATATTAGGTTGGGTACAAAACAAATTTACAGTTTTAGTAAAATTGACTTGGGAGCTTTAAAAGTTAGTTTTCTGTTTCTAAAAAACAAAAAATCTTATGAATATTTAAGACAGACAATAATATGGACAGGTCTTCCTTACGCTATAACATAATTGCCTCCTAATTTCCGACAAAGTTGACGCTGCTCCACGAAGGTTCTTTTCTAATCACATCCTGAAACATTTTTAGAACCATCAATATATAATCATTCGCAATAGCGTTAATTATCTTCTTATTATTCAAATCAACAAAACTAGTGCTTACAACAAGCAGCTATAGTAGAGACGAGATTACTCCACCTTGGGGTATTCCACATCTTACTTGTTTTGACTTCTCGATATTCCCAACACTTACAGCGTTAACTCCCGATTTTAATATGGCTACTATCCAGTTAGTCACCTAGATATTTAAGAGTCCTTTGAATTGCGATAATTTAAGACGCCATTCTTATCTAAGAAAGCTGCATTTGTATTGTTACGAAATTGCCTTCGTTTGGCCAGCAATTAAGAGAAAAAATATACCAAAAGCTGGAGTTTTCATAAACAAAACGATATCTATCGTAATTGGCAATTCAAACCCTTTTCCATGATATCAAAACATTTCCGATTGAATAATTATTTTAGTTTCTTGGGGATGTAAATATGTTCCCAAAGTTTATAACACGCTATTATTAACATCGTTTAGGAGTATGACAATATTAAATGTAAAGTAGTTTTAACAGCACTGGTTGACTACTTATTATTGAAATTGCTAGAAGGTGCCTATAGAACCTAAATAGTGGTAGCGAGAACCAGAACCAGTCAGTTTATCGTAAGCAGTGATTGAGATAAGTGTTTGCATTAATAAAGAGCGACTTTTTAAAGTGTTGTTGTGTTAATTTAAATAAAGTGTTTTCAAAATTGTTAAGCTTGTTTGCAGATTTACTTATTTGTAATAAAAAAATAATTCGCTTTACTTAAACGAAATTAGCCAACGTTTTTAAAAGCTAAAAACGTAACAGAGTATGGTTTCAATTCATGTAGTCTCTTAATGGTACTTATAAGCTCATGCAGTTCAGTTTACATTTAAAGGTTTTCAACAAAAATATATTATTAGGCGGAAATGTGTCATATTATCGACATACACAATTAATTTTTCGAAAAATTCTTCTTTCTGAAAATCAAACACATTGTATTAAACAAAGATTGAGATTTTTTTATGCTACATATATTCTATATTCTCGCTAAGATTTCCTTGAAATTTTTAGGTCAGTTGTAAAAAGAGGATAACTCAGGGTCTTAAAAAGAAGTAAACTAGTGTAAATCAAATAGAGTTGGCTAAATTGATACATTAGTGGGTCTCGTTAATTAATAGATAATATTTCCTATTCAACGAATTTGACATATTCATCACTTTCATTCGATCGATAGATCCCTTAGGTTAGTAAAAAACAATCGTGTCATTAAAGCTGAGATATGGTTTTCTTCTCCTATTAATTGTGATATCTTCTACATATTTCGTCGATATGAAGAACAACTCGTTTTTTATGAGTCCAATGATTGCTATTAATTGTGATATCTTCTACATATTTCGTCGATAGGAAGAAAAACTCGTTTTTTATGAGTCCAATATCATAATATTGAGTACAGTATACTTTAAGATTGGACCCAACTTTGTTATGTAGCATCTATGATATTTTTGAATTTGTCGTTTATAGGAATAGAGGAGTGTCCCATAGGAGATCCATCTCTTCGTCATGTAGCATTGTTCCTTCTTTTGGCAGCACAGATTTCGATTTATTATTGCTCAGTGTTAATGAATCAATATGAATGAATCTCCATTTCACTTAAAGATGCTCGGTATTCCTGAGTAAGTTTGAACATGGTAAATAAGGACTGAGATCGAAAAGTTCTTAACACACGTTTTTCATTAAAACTTTTAACCCAAGTATTATTCGATTTTTTTATCAAATTACCTTTGTAAAGCATGTCAGTTCTTATGTTTAATGTCAATTATGATCATTTGTTGTTAATCTGATTAAAATGAGTAACGAGAAAAAAGTGCATACTAAAATTATTAAATATTTTCAACAAAATCCAACGTGGTCTTACAAAAAGTTGGCCAAACCATCAAAGGTCTGCCGTCAAACTGTTTCCAATGTTATTATACAGTACCGGGAGAACTTGTCCTGGTTCAGATAGAAGGAATGGTCCACAAGATGTTTCTAAAGCCAAAAGAATAGAAAGCATTTTCAAAAGAGCTCCCAACACATTCGGTAGGAAAGCAGCCCGGTTAGCTTAGTGCTCGGACTATTTGGTACGGAATGTTAAAGCTAATGCAGGTTTAAAAACATACACGGCTCAAAAAGTTCCTGACAGGAACTCTGCTAAAAATTTAGAGGACAAAGACAGAGCACAGAAATTGTATGTTAAGAATTTTTCGATCTCAGTCCTTATAACAACTACTTAATATATAACGCTTAAATTCGATTATCCCTATAGATATCCGGTAGTACTGAAATCTACAGGATTCAAAACTCTTCAATGTTGACTCTATCACCAACTCTATGAGACATTAAAGAAGATGTATATTTACCTTAAAAGAGCAAAATATAAGAAATTAGTAGAAACTAATTCAGATATAATACACCAACATAAAAAAGTTTCAGTTTCAGATTGTTGCCAAATAGTTTGTATGCAGTTGCCTCCTTAAAAATCAAACAATAATAAACAAATTCACATGTTAAATTTTGTTAGGGGGGAATTTAAAGGATTAGGATCATAAATTACTTTTTTGCTAAACCAATACAAACTAACATACACATAAGCCTACAACATCGCATACATTATTGTGTAGATATGCATGAACAGTGAACATGTATGTATCTTAAAGTGAGTGCGTAATTGTTTCATATGAACTTGTTTGACCAACATCGACTTTAAATACATGCAACGACACAAGAAGAAGTATAAACAGTACACATTCATACTAATATCCATAAGCATTAGGATGGTCCCTAATATTTATGGTTCCGATATAAAACAAAAGTGTATTTTGTTTTTAACCATTGCTGTTGTTGAGCTGGATCATAATGTTATGGATGAAACTATGGAAATGAAGCCATTCTAATGTACATAGACATGTCTGTATCTGTAGCTCAACGCTACTGACTCAAATCTTATGTGCAAATTTTGACAGTTTTTGCATCATTTATCATTTATGAATGTTGTTTCTCGGTATTTAGCAAAAGAAAAAGTAATTTATGTATGTTTTGTTTCAAATTTGATTAAATCTTGAGTTGAGAATTCGTTGAACTTTTTTTTCTCTCTGGTTTTCTGTCAATTTTTATGATGATTGAATATTAAAGATTTCGAAAGATTTCAATGAAGTTGTCTTCTAATGTGTAGACTTAAACAAAATGTGACTTTTGTCGCTTTATTCAATATGAATTATTTTTGGCATAAGACTGTGTGTTAAAAGATACTGTTTTAGTTAAGAGTAATGAGACATACTAAAACTAAATGATTTATTTTGGTGAGTTTTATATATTTTTATTGGGTGTATGACTTAAAAATGCGGGATTTACAATAGATGATGTATCTTTCGAACGAGGATTTTGATTTTAATAACTTATATGTAATTTTGAAGGTTACATATCTGTGATTTATTCTCACTTAAGCTACGTACACACGGTTGTCAGATTTTACAATGTTGCCAGATCTGGCAATGTGCTCGCAATGTACTGCCAATGAAATATTATTATCAAAAGGTAAATTGTCAGTTTAGACGATTTTAAGAAAACCTTACAATTTCATTGTCAGACAATTGTCAAACAATAAATTTTTTTGCCAACAAAAATTGTCAGTTCACACGGTTGCTTCACTTTTGTTTATTTTAAATACATATGCACAGTGTTGCCAATAGAAATAATTTATCTGACAATGATACCATTGTCAGATAAATAAACTTAGCACATATGACAATAAAAAGTTTCTGATAATGATATAACAATGATCTGGCAATGGCAACGTAAGGTGTTTACACGATTGTCAGATGTCTGACAATAGTATTGTTTCACAATGTACTGACAATACTTTTTCTGACAACGTTGTAAGACAAAAATTGTAAGTTCACACGGTTGTTAGACATTTTCTGAAAATTTTTCTGACAATATTGTATAATCTGACAACCGTGTGTACGTAGCTTTAGTTATTGAACATGTAGTGTTCAAGTAAGGGAGCTATATTCGGCTGTGCCGAATCTTATATACCCTTCACCAAATTATACTTTAAAATAAAAATTTTTAATATTTTTAGGTGAACAAAATTAAATTTTTTTTCAAAATTTAAAAAAAAATATATTTTTTAAAAACTGTTTTCGATTTTTTTTCGAAATTGTTTTTTTGTAATTTTTTCCAATTTTTTTTCAAATTTTTTTTTAAATTTAAATTTTTTTTTTTTAAATTTATTAGTGAAAAAATTTATAAAAAAAAAAATCGTGTTAATAAATAATTTTCCCGAATTTGACCCTCTGTAGGTCCAAATTACTATAGCCTTATATAAATCGTTGCAATGGACTTTGAAATATCTATAATTAGATATCCATATTGTCTATATTAATGACTTAGTAATCCATATATAGATACAAAATTGGCCAAAAATCGAGGTTGTTCCGGTTTTTCCTTATATCAGCCATTTGTGGGCCGATTTTATCGATTTTAAATAGCGACGGAGCCGGAAGAATTCCCGATATACTGAAGTATCAATTATGTTTGTAAGTTATTTGGGGTCTACGGAAAGTTGATTTCAACATACAGACGGACAGACGGACATGCCTATATCGACTTCGCTATATATGACGATCTAGAATATATATACTTTGTGGTGTCGCAAATGAAAAATATAGAAATTACAAACGGAATGATAAACTTATATATACCCTTGCTCATGGTGAAGGGTATAAAAAAACGCTGAATCACTCCGATTGCTCGCTAAAGCTTATGGTGAATGTATCCATCGGTTTCAACGTGCGAGAGATGGTTTGTGCGTTTCAGAAATAGTGATTTTGATACGGAAAACAAAAATAGCCCATGCAAGCCAAAAAAGTTTGAAGACCAAGAATCGAAGGCATTATTCCATCAAAATTGTTGTCAAACTCAACATCAGCTTGAAAAATCATTGGGAGCTACTTAAGCAGCAATTTCATAATGTTTGCGAGCAGCAGGATTCATCAAAAAGCAAGGAAACTGGGTACTATATGAATTGAAGCCGATAGACCTTGAAATGATGCACCGAATCATTACTTGCGTTGAAAAATGCGGAAGCTCGACCAATCAGCCGACCAAAGCTAAACGTTCGAAAAATCCCGCATTTTTAAGAATGTTAAACTTAGTTTTGTATATATCGTTTATAAAAAACATAGTGTAGAGTTAATTGGCTTTAAATATTTAAAGTGGTTTTACTATTCTTTAAATAACTTCGTTACAAATCGGTTATAAGAGACGCAACTGAGACTATTTTCTACCATTACCTGAAGTTGGGTGCTTGTTTATATTGACTTAAAAGTTTATAATTAGTTATTTATGTGAAGATTTAATAAAGTCAAGGTTAACAAATAAGAATGTTTCGAAATACCATTTGCTGATAGGTCAAGTGGTATTAAATTAATAATGTTAAATATATTCGAAATTTTCAGAATTAAATATTTAATTGGCGCTTTGCTTACATTGCAGCGTTTTGAAGTTCCCTAAGAAATCCCCGGGAATATGCTATTCAAACGGTAAAATTGTTCTGCCACTAATTATTGAGCTGCCTGAGCCGCTTCTAAGTTATATTTCCGGCGTTACTCGATTCCCGAGCACTTCCTTCAAAATATCCGAAAGTACAATATCGTAAATATCGGCTTCATTCCCACCTTTAAAGTTCAATTCGAAATGTAGCACAGAATTGAATCATTGCTCCCGCTTACCAATGATGATGCAAAGTTCCTTCAAATTTATTTCAATGGAAATGAAGCTACAGAAGCCGAACGCTATCGACGAACATGCATGTGCATTTGCTGCAAAACCCATAGACGTCAACTGGATAGGTAACTGAGAGCCAAAAATCTAAGTCTGTTGTCAAAAACCTAATTCATGAGAATGTATTGCAATGTATTTTGTTATTGTGAAAAGAGAGTATGTGTGAAAAGAGAGTAATTTTATCCATTGATATTTCTCCCTCCTTCCGCTCTATGTATATTTTTATGGCAAGACCCTTCTGCCGAAACATTCTCAAAACAATTGATCCCGCCACAAATGAGATTTAGTTTCCTCCGAACTTCTGCCAAATGCAAATAAATATTCAAGCCGTTGTCGACAAGGTATTCCCAAGTCTTACAAACAACAACAAAAATTCGGATTGGCTGTGAGAACTTGCAGTTTTGGCACCAAACAATTATGATGTCAGCAAGCTTAATAACCAAATTTAATTGAAACTGCTTGGCGAAACAAAGAAATACAATCGATTGACACAGTAATGAACGAAGAACAAGCCGTCAATTATCCTACTGAATTTCTGAATTCAATTCTAAGGGCCAGCAACGCGGACCGGGTTCAGCTAGTCACAAATATTGTTGAAGCCGATCCTGTACTGCTTACATTTCTTTGCCAACATTTGTTCTTTATTAGTTACAACGTTACTTAGCTAAATATGTAGAACATATAAAATCATTTAAATCTTGATTAAAAAATATTTCCGGCAACTCCTTTTCATCTCTAACACTCGACACGTGTTGTATCAAATGAACATTACCAATATCATTTCGAAGAAAATAAAAGCAAAAACTAAATGCTTTTTTTTGCACATTTATTATAAGTTTAATTTGTTCATTACAACTTGTCTCTAACTTGTCTTCTCGGTAACCATTCAAATTGATAAACAACACTTGCAGGCACTTTTACGTAGTCAAGGTGCAAATAGAATGTAGATTCTACATTCACGTGCTACATACTTAAATAGTGAATACATACAAACAAATTAACTTCCAGTGGTACTATTAGATACTAGGGTATCCAAATTGATTTAATTTTTCTTTTGTTTGAATGAAACGATTAATGCGAATAAGAGATTCGAAACAAGCCGATTACATGTAAAGAAGCCTTCATCCGACAACTCTCTAATAAATTACTTCTGGTAGGTAAAATAACTACTTTTTAAAGTGCAGTATAAAATAAACGTTTCAGGAGACTACACATAGTTTACTTAGAGACACTAAAGAGACAATTGACTTCATGCTAGGTTACATGCAATTTCAGTATACTTAATCAAAAATAAAATAAACTCTATATGAATTATACAGTGCAAGATCGGTATTTGCGACTACCCATTATTGCGACGGACCGGTTATCGCGATGGCTTAATATTTAACGTTGCAGGTTCTATAATCGCGACAGTTTACGAAAAACGGGTTCTATATTCGCGACTTGCATATGCTTTTTTAAATTTTATTAAAATGTCTATAACTAAAATAGCGAAATCCCCGTCTTTTGGTACATTAACCTTTTTGTATAATTTTGATCTTCAATTTTGTCAGTTTATTCATGTCATTTGTTGTGTAAATACATCTCTTAATATGGGAAAAGTTTAACATATTTAAAAGCCAACGATTTCTCAAAAATAAGAGATTTAAAAAAAATGTTAAAGTGGAGATTCTATAAATTCAATTTGCGTGAATTACATGTTGCATACGTCTTCGTTTTACTGCATTATAAAGCAAGAAAATTCATAAAAACAGGTCATACGTACAACAGAAAGTGACCCTGGCAAACGTTGCACCTTAAAGAAAGCTCAATGCCAGTGAAGGATGGCTGAAAAAATTTAAGCGTCGACATGGAATTAGATTTTTAAAAATTACGAGCGAGAAATTGTCCTTATCTTATTGATCCATTTATGAAAGAGTTTAAAGATTACGTTGATGAGCATGAGTTGACACTTCTCCAAATCTACAATGCCGACTAATCCGGTTTATATTATAGGATGCTTCCAAATCACATGTAATGAGAAAATATGTAAAGATTGAATAACTTTGAATGGCACAGACAAACTGAAATTGTTGGTTGTTGGAAAATCGAAAAACCCACTCGGCTTTAAATGTTTTTTCAATAATCCTGCAATATACACTTCCAGTAATAACGCTTCGATGACATCATTTATATTCAAGTACTGGTTCCATCACGAATTTATTACCCTATGTAAGTTAATTTTCTGTCTGTCTATCTGTCTGTCTGTTGAAATCAATTTTCTGAAGACCTCAGATGTCTTCGGGATCCAAATCTTCAATAATTCTGTCAGATATGCTTTCGAGAAGTTTCCTATTTAAAATCAGCAAAATCCGTCCATAAACAACGGAGATATGAGCAAAAATCCGAGACAACCTCTATTTTTGGCCTTTTTTTTTTATCTATATCTCGATTACTAAGTCATAAATATAGACAATATGGATATCTAATGATAGATATTTCAAAGTCCATTGCAACGATGTATATAAAGTTATACAAAGTATGACCTACAATGGGTCAAAATCGGGACAAATTTTTTTTAACCCGAATTTTTTTCACAAAACACATTCTTTTGTCATAAGTTTTTTTTTAACTAATAAATTAAAAAATCTTTTTTTTTTAAATTGGAAAAAACTTTAAAAAAAAAAATTAAAAAAAATTTAACATTAAAAGGTTATTCGGGAATACAAAATTAATATTTTAGTAAGATTTTCTTATGCTAAATTCCCAATTTTTATTGATAAATTCACTGAAATTTATTGTTGGGGGATAAGCTAGTTCCTATGCGCATTTCACTGGTTGCTTAGGCCAGATCATCAGGAAACCTTTTCCCAAAAGGCTTTAGAAAAACTAAAGATATTATACAAATAAAACTATAGAGTGAATGAGAATTACAGACACTCAAGCTTTATTTGTAATAATATCAAAGCTTAAACAAAACACCAACAATAAACAGTGATTTTATCTTTTCTTACATTCTCTACTACAATTGGTTGGTTTCTTGCCGACACAAACTGTAGTGTGTAAGTGAGTAAAGAAAAAATAAAACAACTTGCTTTATTGTTTTTGCAAGAAAATCAATATAAAGCGAGCTGCCAGTTTAGTCTTGATGCACGGGCACCTGCAAATTTATCATTAAAAGGTTATTCGGGAATACGAAATTAATATTTTAGTAAAGTATTTATTTTAAAGTATAATTTGCTGAAGGGTATAAAGGATTTGGCACAGCCGAATTTAGCTCTCTTGTTTTTATTTAATTTTACCAAAAAGCAACTCAAAATCTCCAATTTCTTTAAAAATAGTTAAAATGAAAATATATCAATAAAAACAATTCTAATTTTAAAAATTACATACAATTTTTCAATAAAATGTTGGATTCTGTTATCGCGAAAATTCAGTTTTCGCGACATGTCTGGTTTTTAGTTAGTCGCGAAACCGAGCTTACACTGTATCAACAAATTTTGTATAAAACCAGATTGTACGAATTACTTACAAAAAACTGCACTCTAGATTACTTAGAGACACTTAAGTTTCAATTGACTTCACGCTAGATTACCTGGGATGTATAAAGGAACCAATTGACTTCTCTCTGTATTACAAGGAGCACATAATTGTCAAATGACCCAAAATTGGAGTCAGCCAACTGATCAGACATTAGTGAAAATTACTGTCTAACAGATATGTATGTATATGGTATATTAGTTTTAACAATACTTTAAGTTACACACTTGCACGTTTATTTTAGATGTTCCGAATATGGGTGCGATTGTTTCTTTTTTATTTCAAATTTTATGAGAAATGTAACTGATATATTTGAAAAAATTTCCGACCCAAAGAAGCAGGTCCATCACATCAAATTAACCAAAACAAAAAAAATCGGCTAAAATTTAAAAAAAAATTGTCAACATTAATACTCTTACCTCTTGAACTAGAATAGATGTCCCACACATGTAGCGTATTTTTTTAAAGATATTTTCATTTAACTAGTTAATGCACAGAAGATATTAAGTAATACACATTTAAATTAGAAATTATGAACAAACTAAAATTAATATATTTATTCTTTGTATTCGATTAATCTTCATAAAACTGTTCGTATTATTCGTTATTCGAAAATGGTGATTTTTAAATTCTTCGCATAATTATTTGTAAGAAATTGAGTGATCATCATTCAAATGGATACCCTAGATAGATAAGTAGATACACATAGACGTACAATGTGTTGGGTAGAAATTGTGTTTTGCATAAATATGCGTCATTAAGCATTAACACTATTTGTTTACGTCTTTTGTTTATCGTGGGACTTAATCAATAGTCAGGACATGGTGGTGTCACACTTCCTGTTGCTGGGACATGCTAGAAAAGCTTTGAATACCAATAGCTGTAAAATAATAATAATAATAATAAGAAAACGTAGAAATGTACGAATACAATTTGCTTACAATTATTTATATGGAATTGAAAACGGAATGTACAAAACCCTTGGTTAGATTGCAGCGGATGGATGGTTGGATGGATGGACGGAGGGAGTGAGTAAGTGAGTGCTTGAAGATAAGGTTTATAAAATATTTATAAGAAACCGCAAAATACAACAATAAAAACCTTTATACTACTAATAATAGCAACCAACAATGGCTACGACGACAACGATTACAAAATTAATGACAATTTAGAATTTTGCCAATCTATAATTACAATCGCACCTTTCGAAATACAAACTCACACACTCCATACATACATACAAACAATGAATGGAAATTAATGCTGGTTTTTCAGTTTAAGACGGAGCTGAGCGACACATAAAGAAAACTGAATAGCTAAGGAAACCAAGCAATTGGATGTATTCTACAAGTTTTCCTTTTAAACAAATAGGAACAATAATGGTGACATTGATTATGCTACACTACGAGTATCACATTAAATGTACAAATACTCTGTTCATGTCTTATTAGAATTGCATGAGTTTGGCTGGGAGTTTGTGTGTGTTAATGTGATTTCTGGTAAGTGTTTAATGAGTTGTCAAAGATCAGTTTCTTTAGAGAGGTATTGGTGGAGGAAAAATATAAATATTAAACAAATATTTCGGAAGTTAAGTATTATTTAAAGTGGTAATGGTTAACCTAATGCTATTGGATAACAATTTTGAAAACTATATTCAGCCGTGCCGATAATCTATTCCCTTCATCGTATTGAAAAATCCGATATGTCTTTTAGTTCAAAATTCGATTTTAAAGCATCGGTTAATAAACACTTGCAGCTTGTTGTTGTCAAGGGTTGGCGTGTTCCAAGATTCACAGGCGTATGGAAGTACTGTTTTGACATAACAGTTAAAGATATTAATCTTGGAATTTTTGGAAGTGAAATTAGATATCCATATGGAACGCAAGCTGCTGATGGAATGAATTGCCTTCGATATTCAGTTTATCCACCGTCGTTGTTAATACTCCATCGCTATTTATAAGTGCGTATACCATATTAATCTCTTCTGACTCCATTTAGACGCCATTTGCTCTTTACGAGTTCTCGTAATGTTCAATTCAAATTTAATTATCTTTTGTCAGTGATTTTCTTTGCAACAACAAACAAGTTGCTCTTAGTGTGCCAATACGCTTTCGGACTAAAATAAAGTTTTGCTGTGGACTTTGGAATTCAAAGGGCTACACATCACCAGATAGTGATCTGAAGAGCTGTCTGTAATGTGCTTGACTTCTTCGCTATAATTTACTTATAGGGATATGATCGACCTGGTTCTCAGTGGTATTGTCTGGTGATAAACTGTATATCTTATGACATATTATCTGTAGAAATATCCTAAGTCATCATTTTTAAATGCTTAGAACTTTTTGTGGTTGCATAATACTGCATAAATGTCAGATTCCTAGTTCTGGTGCAAAGATCTTACAGTAACTATTCTGTCGCCATATGGCCTCGAACTTCTTTGGATACAAATAAGCCGACTCCACTCCATGTTGGTAGAAAATAAAACTGTAAGTTTTGCGGAAGTTTTAGATATTCCCGCTTGCGGCCATAAGGTCTTGCTCAATCTAATAGTAGCGAAATATAGCTAACAAATTATCTACATACTTAGTCCAGTTTAGAAGTATCTAGTAGTGAGCCGACATTCAAAGTTCCTATTCGTGATATTTTGTACATGCTGATGTTATTGTAAGATATTGTTCATTGTTGTGTTTTCAAAAATCTGCAGTGTTCTCGGACCTATATCTAAAAATACCTTCCAGTGTTTTGATTTACAATTGATCACTTCATAAGGTCTCTTATCAGTCTTATTGTTATAATGCTTAACCGACTCTTAGACATTCTGCGTTGGTTCGTTACGATAACATAATAAACATAGCATAGAATGTAATATTATTTTAGGACAACTTTTGTTTGAAAAGCAATAAAAGCCATTGTGAAATATTAGGACATTATGACAATATGACATGATAAGAGGCCTTGTGAATTGACCAAATATTTAAAGATTCAAGTGAATTTGTTGACTGATTTTGATGATGGAGATAAACGTGAGCATAAGAGTAGCCCTTATTTTACATAAAAATATATTATCTGTATCTCCTAAATGGCTCACTTCAAAATTTCAATCAGTTACTTGTTATAGACTTTGTGACTAATACGAGTATTTAAATGTAACTCTCATATATTTTCTATGTAATTGCAAAAATTATTGCTCTCTCCAAGAAGCCACTAAATCATACCTTTCACACTCTGCATCCCCATAAATATTTTCGTAAATGCCAGCAGCTTTTGCCAACACACACACACACTCCTTTGCTCTAACAATACTCGCGTAAATTGTTGGTGAGGACATGAATATTTGAATTATGATTGTGGTTAAAGAGTAATTTGTCTTTTCTAAACAAAAGACCACAGACAAAGTATTAATATTATGGTGGTATAAATTACAATAACACACAGAGTTTTAGTGTGGGCCCAAAAACAAATGTTAAGAAAACACAAATCAAATAGTTTAGAAGTAAGTAAAAAACAAAAAAAAAAAAAAAGGAAAAACACAATTCATAGATACTTATAGCCACTGGTGGGGATGTGGGTGCTAGAGTTTTACGTTAACAGGTTTACACACAATAAAAGTAGTACACACAAACATACATATATATTTTTATTATTTTAACACTAACACAATAACACTTATACATACTTCTTACACGTTTCCCTGGAGGACCATTATAACAAGGTAATGGACTCGAGTGCAGAGAGACTATTGTTTATCATTTTGTAAATACTTTTTTAAGACAACACGTAAGAATTATGGCACGTTACAACAGCAAAAACAACAAAAATACATATAAATAAAATAAATATCGAAATGTACATAAATTTAGCTAAATAAATAAAAATTAAAATTCCTAATATAATAAAAACGACTAGATAAATTTCAAAGAATATCAGTAAGTTTTAGTCAAAGAAATGATGGGTAGAGGTTGTAGTTTAAGGATGTCTGTTCGTAAATAGTTATATAAATATGTATAATAGGTAGTGGTGAAAGGGTCTTTCATTAAGCGCTTCCTATTTTTAAATTTAAATAAAACTAAGAGTGTTTTTTCTTCATTGAATATAAGTGTTTTTTTATACCCTACACCACCATATTGGGGAGGAGAGATTATGCGTTTGTGCAAATGTTTGTAATGACCAAAATACTAGTCTAACACCCACCTTAAAATATACCTACCGACTTAGAATCACTTTTTGAGTGGATTAAACTATATCCGCCCGTCCGTCTGTCCATGTAAACCTTGCGCGCAAAGTACAGGTCGCAATTTTAAAGATATTTCGATAAAATTGGGTACATACAATTATTTCGGCCCAAGGACAAAGCCTATTGAAAGTGGCTGAAATCGGTTCATTATTTTTCCTAGCCCCCATACAAATGTCCTGCCGAAATTGGACATTATCAGTCATAAATGTTTAATTCATATAGATATCTACACAAGTTTCGCTTTAAATAAGTTTTGTATATAGGGAAATCATGTCGCCTAATTTTATGATCGGTCCATGATCTGTCACAGCTTCCATATAAGGAAGAATGAATCACTTAAAAATGTCGGTATATAAATAAAATTCAACACAAACAACTTTCATATAGACATAAATAACACGACCTAATTTCATGGCGATCGCACAGTATCGGGAACTATTAGAGAATTTCACACGGTTAGAGCTGAGGTGATTTTGAGTTTATTTGCATTTGTTCAGCTTCCTAGCGCTAATGGGGGCCAGTGTGTGGACCTTCAAAGCTGGTCACCTCGGGTCTCAAAATTTTAAAAAAATCGCCAAAAAATCCATTTATGATCCAAATGAGCTGAAATTTAAAATATAAATAGTCCTTAAGAAGGCCTACAAAAAATATACTTACATATGTAGGTTATCTCTATTAGTGGGAGATATGTTTAGGTTTATTGATTTTAAATTTGCTCGATCTTTTTATCGTTTTTTAGAGATGACGGATTCTCGATATTTATTTTTGAAATATTAGCTATATTAGTGATAAAATTCTAAATAAAATAGAAATAACTTGCTAATAGTTTTGTTGTCCCTATAAAAAGTTACACGTATCCAAAATTGGAACATATAAAAAAACATATAAAAAAACCCATATATATTTTCTTTTGTAGAAAAAAATGTTTCTTTGGGACTATACACAAGTTTTATATGACCCGGAAAGAAAATTTAATTGTAAAGCGTGTAATGTAAAATTTGGCTCACTAAAGAGGACATAACACTCCCCAGGCATATACAAACTTGGCCAATTTTAAAAAAAAATTTTAGGTTTGAGTACAAAATTTTAAAAAGGCAAAGCACTGATGCTCAAAGATGTTCCATATTTGTATAAACCTATATGATACTTAAACATTTGCAAAGTATTTTTACTATCACACGGTAAATAACGCCACAGTAGGCAGTTTTCTAAAAAACTCAGTTTTTGGAACACATATTTCCCGATTTAGGAATTCCGGTATTTTAAAATAAAAAATTTTAAACATTATAATACTGTTGATTTAAGGACATTTGAATCTATATTAGTTCCAAATTTTGTTATGTTATCTTTAACCGTTAAAATTTTACATTAATTGCAATTTTATATTTTTCTTCATGGAAAATCACCATATTTTTTTTTAGTTTTTCCCAAAAAAAGGTCCCAAAAATTTTAAAATTTTTTAATTTTACTAGAATATCAATCTTCAAGTCCTAGCGTTTTCAGCAATATGCTCAGAAGTTCCACAAACCTTACCCTTTTCGGAATTTTTGTACATTTTTTCATATATTTCATGCAGCTCCAACCATGTGAAATTTAACAATATCTCTAATAGCTCCCGAGATACCGAATTATTTCCAAGAAAAAAAAAAAACGTTTCTAAACCACTGTGGATCGGTCCATAATTAGTCATAGCTCCCATATAAGGCTCTCTTCCGAAAATCATTCACGAAAATAAATTATTGAAATTTAAAAAGTAAAATGATTTTGCTCAATTACTTAGTGTAGGGTATTATACGGTCGGGTTTGACATTGTGCAAATGCCCACAGTGGCTTCGTTGGGTGCCGCGCATCCGATTTGGCTTAATTTGACCGATGGCATGGGTTATGTTGGTTTTGAAGGCTGCTGTGGGTTGGGGCTTATTCGCATAGACACCACAATAAAAATTCTAACGGGGTCAAATCGCACTATCTCGGTGGCCAGTTCACATTACCTCCACATGCCCTCAAATCGCTCGTGCAGAACGTACAAAATGACATGAGCTGTGTGGCATGTAGCGTTGTCCTACTGAAACAACATGTCGACCTATAGCGCTCGTTGTTGACGGCCTGGCCAACGTCGTTCTCAAAGAAATATGAAGTGATGATGCCGCTAGCTCAAAATCCACACCAAATCCACACTCATGTTTATAAAACTATTTTAGCTATATCCGACCATGGTGAGTTGGCAAAACAAAATAAATAAATTACAGCCAATTTGACAAATGTAGCATTAATAATATGGCTTCCTCAGAGATCGCAATATACGAATTGTTATAGATGGGATCTCCTCTGACGAGATCAAGGTTAAATCAGGGGTATCGCAAGGCTCTCTACTTTCTCCTACTATTGTCACACTTACAACCCTATCTATTCTTTTCAGAGATCGGGACAATGTGGCTGAACATGATCATCAAGATTTTGTGACAATCCTTGAATGGCATTGTAAGAGTAGGCGTCTTCACTTGAATGCTGAAATAAAAGTAGCTGCTCCTTATGCATTTTCATGGGCTAATGACGATTTCTCAATGAGCTCTACACCTTTTTCAGTTGAAAATGAGAACTTTTCAATTCAATGCAGAAAATATCAATTGGAATTGAGATTTTTCATTTGATATTCAGAAAATCCCAATTGATAATGAGAAATTTCATTTATAATTCGGAAAAGATCAGTTGAAAATTAGAATTTTTTATTTGAAATTAGGAAATTAGCAATTGAAAATTAGAAAATGTAAAGAACATAAAAATTTTTATAAAATTAATAATAATAATAAAACCTTTAAACAATAAAAAATTCATGACCAACGGGCATATTTTGCATTTCTATTGCTGCTGCATGAAATGTTGTCGAGTGCTGAATAGCTCTGCTGCTGTCGCCAACTGTTTTTTGAGCAATGAGAGTCATTGTTCTCCCACGTTGGGTGGAAAAGTGTTAGGTACATTAATTTTTTATTTCACATGCGCTTTTATTTTTGACCATATTGTTTCAATGAGCTTGTGTACTGGGAAATATGGGCTCAACCTTAGCAAAGTTGCTTTTGAGTTTTTGAATAATCTGTCATGTTTGCTGCATTGTCACAAACTACTACTAAAACATTGTTGCCCAAATCCTTCCATTTTTGAAAAATATCATTTACATACTCAACAGTCGCGTTAAAAGAACCTCTTATTTTCAATTAAGCTTCTCTGAATTAAAAGTTAAAACTCTCAATTTCAATTGTTCTTTTCCGAATTATAAATGAAAATTCTCATTATCAGTTGGTGTTTTCGGAATTTCAAATGAAAAATCTCAGTTCAAATTGATATTTTCTGAATTATAAATGAAAATTCTCATTATCAATTGTTCTTTTCCGAATTACTGTTGAAAATTGTGTAGTTTTAAATATATAGTCAAGATATGTCAACCATTTTTTATACTCTTCACCATGAGTGGCAAGGGTATATATAAGTTTGTCATTCCGTTTGTAATTTCTACATTTTTCATTAGCCACCCTACAAAGTATATATATTCTGGATCGTTATAGATAGCGAAGTCGATATAGACATGTTCGTCTGTATGTTGAAATCAACTTTCCGTATCCCCCAAATAACTTACAAACATAACTGATACATCAATATATCGGTCGATATTTAAAATCGAGAAAATCGGTCCACAAATGGCTGAGATATATGGAAAAAACCGGGACAACCTCGATTTTTGCCCTATTTTTGATGTATATCTGGATTACCAAGTCATTAATATAGACAATATGGATATCTAATGATGATATTTCAAAGTCCATTGCTTTGAAATATCATCATTTGGACCTACAATGGGTGAAAATCGGGAAAATTATTTTATAACCCGAATTTTTTTTATCACAAACATTTTTTTATAGTATAATTTGGTAGAGGGTATATAAGATTCGGCACAGCATCATACCTTAAAGTACTTTCCGGATTACTAATCTCCACAAAAATCTCTTACTGGTATTTCAAGAATGTTAAAATTCTTGCGTTTTTGGTTTTATCCTTAAAACTTTTTTAATGTAACTTTTCTGATATAAAAATTAATGATTCTTATGTATTTTTTGTCAGTTGATTGCGAGTATGACATTATTTTTTTTCTACCACCTCTTGTTTTCAAGATATTGTTCGAAAATTTAATAAAATATACTTAAAATTTCCCTTTTTAAATCCATTGAAAATAATTTGGTTTTTATATTAAATTTATCATTAATAACATAATGGCTACGAAGACAAAACGTTGTACAAATAATCCCGACAGTTTTTGTGTTGTTTGTGGTGATTATATCCTCGTTTCGTAAACCTATCACGGACATCGTGAAAGCTGCATATTTCCAATACATATTAAAAAATGAATATTTCCAATCAAAACAAACAATGGGTGTAAAATACTGTTTCCCAAAATGGCTTTGTAACTTTACGGCAATAGTTAAGTTTCACAAAGATATACGAGTAGTGGAGGAACGATATCATGGAAGATAGGACCACCCTATGATGGCAGATTACTGCTGGATTCTTTGTCGGGAGCTTAAATAGGCTCTTTATTCAAGAAAATATCCTATAAGAGAACATTTTGTATGTATTCACATTGACTTGTGGTGTGTTGCCCTGTGTTATTATACACGAAAACTAAAAATTTCATTTAATAAGATTATAACTAATCTGATATTATTCATTTAGAAATTTAAATTACAATAGAGATAAAAAAGATGGGGGTATATAAATTTGTTAATTTCACATTTGTAACACATCAAAATATTTGTCTCAGACCCACATTACTATATATATATATTCTAGATCCCTGTAAGATTCTAAGATCTAGCTATGTTCCTCCGTCTCTCGAAAACACGATTGGGCCCAATCGAAATGAGCTATCTTGCTGAAGTTTTCCTCAAATATTCGCTGATGATAAGGTTAGATTGGAATTGAAAATAGGAAATACCAGTCTATGATTTTACCTAGCCCCCATACAAATGTCCCCTCGAAACTGTTTCACCAATAATAAACATGTAGATTATGCGGCAAAACTGATAAAATTTTGCACATATTAGTTCTACATAGTCTGAAATTATACTATAAAGTATGGTGAAAATCGGGAAATATTTGCCTCTAGTACCCATACATGGCCCCCCTCAGAAAACGACTTGAATATTCATAATTGTCTTATAATAATTAATATCGTGATGAAATTGGATATAAACAAGTCTTATATGAACCTAAATCTTTGACCCTACCTCCCATATAACCCCTATGTCAGAAAACTATGTATGTATACCCACATAAGATTCGGCACTGACGAATATAACACTCTTACTTGTTTTTTTTTGTATTTAAAAAGTATCTAACGAGCATTTTTAGTCAGTGAACAATGCCTATAATTTCACAAACCGCAACGTTGACTTAACGCATATTGAAACGCTTGAATGTTTTAGTGTCATGTGTTAATTTTCGATAATTCGGACACGGTATGTGAAATGAAACCATACATTCAGGATGTGGTAAATGTTGCATTTCAGCAACAATACAATAGCTGAAATTAAGGTTTCATTTGTAGTAGAGTGAAAAGGTAAACGAAATTAATTTTAAATTTATAATTCCTACATGAGAACATTTAAATAATGGCTGTTATAAGGAAGACTAAAAACTGTATAAACTGCCTTGAGAGAAACTATATTTCTATCCTATAAGTCTGAATGATGCTGCAATGCCCTGGAAAGTATATATGAAGTATTCTAGGCAATTAATTGATCTACTAAATCGTTAATAATTTCATCTACTTATAATTTTTATCCAATCATTTCATTGACTCTAACACTTTTCATTACAAAAATATACCTCTAAATAGTACCTACACTTGATCATGCTTCATAATACATTCCCCCCAAATTAACAAACCTCAATGTAGTACTTACAATACCTCACAATTTAATTGAATGGAAAACGAGAGAAAAAAAAAAACGAATAATACACAGCAAATTTCCCCTTTTGCTATTATGCCAAAAAATTGTTTATCAATGTGCCAAAAACCGCGATACTCACCATTACCAATTGCAATTTGACTTTGGAATTGTATCTTTAAGTGGATAATGGCTTAGAACACTGTACAACACATATCGATAAATATTGAGTTGCTCGTGTATGCATTAACTGTAGATATCGATATGTAATCGTATAATTTTAACTTGGCCATGGATAATGCCAAAAACTGTAACTGCCACTAACATACACAGACTGAAATATTCTTCATATGTACACATTTCTATATATGAATGTATGTTCGTGTCTACAAATAGTTGAATAAGGGTGGCCCCAATTTTTCACTTTTTTTACCCACCACCAAAAAGTTGGGACTATATTAATTTTGTTATTCCGTTTGTAACACATCGAAATATTCATCACATACCCACAAGAGTATCGGGGTTGTCATAGAATCCAATCATTGTCGGAATCGATTTTGAAAACGAAGGAAGAAGTCAATATACTGAAATTGAAAGATATCGGTTTTATATTCGATCTATAATTAAGGAGTGAGATCGAAAAATTCTTAACATACATAACTGTTTATTAATATGAAACCACTAAACTTACAGTTTTGATTTTTTTTATTTAATTGAAATTATTATTACAATATACAAAAAATAGAATTTTTATAGTTCTAATCAATAGTGATGAATTTATAAACCTTTTCCGGAAACCCTTCCATTAAGGTTTTTATTGAGCTTTCTGTCACATTGTTCAAACAAGTAGTCCATCTCAGTTTGAAATCTACCAAACTTTTGGTCACATTCTTGTGCTCTTTAACAAGAGCCCAATATCTCTCCACTGGCCTTAGCTCCAGGCAGTTTGGAGGATTTCCCCCTCTTGGTACAAATAACACATTATTGTTCATGTACCACTCAAGACCTTGCTTACCATAGTGACGGATGCCAAATCAGGTCAAAAATAAGTGGGCACATTAAGAAGTCTTATGAATGGAAACATACTCTTTTGTTAACATTCCTTGATGTAAATTTTAGTATATATAGAGCCCTTTATAACAAATGTTTTGCTTCTTTTACCGCAACTGCATATTGCTTGCCATACCAAGAACTGTTTGGGAAAATTTTGTGCTTTTGGGTCTTAAACTTTTCTACAAGATTTCCTCGAGCATCAGCAACATAAAAATGTTGATCCGCAAGCTGCGACAAATTTTCCATATGTATATTTCGTCATCCATTATGCAGCAGAAATATTTTTTTATAAAATTTGACTTCAATTTCCCTGCTCTGTCTTTGGCCTCTAAATTTTTAGCAGAGTTCCTGTCTGGAACTTTTTGAGCCTGCATTGGCTTTAACTTTTCGTACCAAATAGTCCAAGTAGTGAACTAACAGGACTGCTTTCCTACCGGATGTGTTTGGAGCTCTTTTGAAAATGCCTTCTATTTATGGGCTTTAGAAACATCATATGGACCATGCCTTCTACATGAACCAGATTTTCTATCAACAGACAAGATCTCCCGATACTGTTTAATGCCATTGGAATCAGTTTGACGGCAGACCTTTGATTGTTTGGCCAACTTTATGTAGGACCAAGTTGGGTTTTGTTGAAAATATTTCATAATTTTAGTATGCACTTTTTTCTGATCACTCATTTTAATCAGATTAACAACTAATGAACATAATTGATATTAAACATTATAACTGGCATGCTTTACAAAGGTAACTTGATCAAACAAAAATTCAAATAATACTTGGGTTAAAAGTTTTAATGAAAAACAAAAAACTACATTGGATTTCATAAGTCAAATATACGTTTTTTTTGTCGTTTTCAAAATCGATTCCGACAATGATTGGATTCTATGACAACCCCGTATATATATTCTATGGCCTTATACAATTCTAAGACGATCTAGTTGTGTCCGTCCGGCTACAGGGAAGGAATTAGGCTAATGCAATTTTTCTCAAATATTATTTATTGGGGAAAATTGGTCAAGTAAAACCATAGTTATGGATCAAAGTCTGGAAAACTTAATACTTTTAATTTGTTTTACAATTTTCTTCAAATTTCTGTTGTTAAAATGAAAATGAAATGCTCCGTTGAAAATGACAGCAATCGTTCCATGATTTATCCCAGCCATCATACAAATATATCTCCGGAATATGGCTCTGTGGTACATAAATGCCTATAGATTAGAGCTATCCAAACAAAATTCGGCAAACATGAGTTCTACTTATGTGAAAAGATATCACAAAACTATTTTTTTTTTTTTTTGGATTGGTTCATATTTGGCTCCTTTAAATATTCATACATCTCTTAAAAATATAGTTTGCAGGTTGAACTTCTGCATAAATAATTGTGCTTTTCGGAAGTAGTCCTTATATGGGACCTTCTTGTGTACATGAGGATAATTCATGTCTTAAAAATATTCTTTTATGATATTTATACGAGATTTTTGTATATTTAAGTGATTTTTGGAAGTGGGCCTAATATGGGACTATGACAATTATGTACCTATATACATTAAATCCTGTATTTTGATTTTTGCATACATATTACTGTGTAAAATTTTGTTTCGAAAACGATATTTGTAAGATATTTATTTAGGTTAACATTCAGAAGTGGTTGACGTTGCACAGTGTTCGATTTCAGAAATTAAGACGACAAAAATGAAAAATAATGCTTCTTAAAAATTTAAATTGACCACTCACTCTGTTTGCAAGCGAAGGCCCAGACTAGCTTAAAATTATATGATTCTTGAATATCTTTAAGTTTGCATTCTTATAACGGTACTCTGAATGGCATGCTAAAAGAAAAACAAATAGTTAATAATAAAAAAACTCTACGCATATTTTATGCAAATTCAAAAGTAAATAAAACGCGTTGTAGAAGCGATATTAAATATAAGTGAATTTCTTTTATACAATTATTAACAAACACTCTAACTTTGTCAGAGGACTTTAAATAAAATTCATGCCCTAAGCTGCCTCATTAATTTTTTTGTTCAAAAGTACAATATGAGCACGGTTTTAATTACCCGCAGAGATGTTTTTAATGTATGACTGTTTTCTTTAAAACAAAACCGGCATGACTCTATAGTTGATTTTATTTCGTCAAATTATTGCAGTACTTCAGCAACAGCAAAAACACGATTCTTCGATAATAATAACGATTGGTTAGCAGGCGCAATTGATTACTCATATTTCAGAAGAAGAAAAAACGCCAAAATATCTATCACCTGATGAAGCATTGGCAATAATCTAGGCTTTGGATTTGTCTGTAAATAAGTATACGTTGATAAAACAGTATACAAAACATATTAACCGCGACTTATATCCTTCTTACAAATTAGTTCAAGCTTCGAAAACATTGTGCTACCCAGAAAATATAATGGTAACAGAATCATATGCTGAAGTTAACTTACAGTCCTTAATGGACCACACAATTTAAAGATTGTGTGCATCATATAATGACGTACTAATTGATAAAATAGGAACTTGCCAAAAACTTTCATTATTGTGCAAATGGGAATATGATGGGGCATATCAACGCCTTTATAAACAAAAATGGATAGACGAATTAGAAGAAAACAACAGCGATGGAAATTTATTTAGTATTTCTGTTGCAAAACTGGTTGTTTGTAATTTGTTTATCTCAAAAGCTAGTTACAAAACCTGTTTTGTATGGATAAATAAGTTTCTAAAACTAGTTTATCACCATAAACAACTTATAACAAGTTTATGGCGTAGGTGTAAATGCACTATTAGTTTTATGTATGGTTGATGGAAAAATATGCACAGCTTTATCAAAATACAATTCATCACAAATTTCTTATGTTTGTGGAGCTAAAAATTCTGAAATCTTGTACAAAAGTCAATAGACCCCGAAAATTTAGAGTTTGGTTTGTCCCCATTGCATTCATGGATTAGGTTCATGGAGTGTTTACTACACATAACTTATAGAATGGATATAAAAACATGGCAAGCAAGAGGCACAGATAATAACCAAAAGCTTCAACAACGAAAACTTTCTATACAAGAAAAGTTTAAATCGAAAATGGGATTGCTTATAGATATGCCAAAGCGGACGACAGGAAACACCAATGACTGGAATACAACTAGGCGATTTTTCAGGAATGCCATAGAATCTGCCGAAATAACGGGTATAGATTTAGAACTCTTAAGGCGATTTATTATTCTGGAATGCTCAGGGTGTGGATATTCGATCAATAAAATAGCTTTATTTCAAATGATTTCCATGGTATTATATGCCGGTAAGTGTGCACAAAGTCCTTTGGCATGGCAAAATTATTATTCAGAATTGCGTTCTCCCTATTGGGAAGCTCAAGAGTCGAGAAATTAAGACACTACACGCTACAGATTGCGAATTTGATAGCAGCAACTCAGGATAAGTTATTTTTTTTATATCATTGTTAATTTATGAAATTAATTTTACTTTTATTATTGCAATGTTTAATTTAAAGTAATACTTTGTGAATACTCAAATGTATAAATAAGTTTAATATAAAAAATAAAATTTTTTTGACCCAACTAAACGGTCGGTTGATTGGACAGATTTATATATGACAAGTATTCGCCAACTTGTTTTATTACACACATGAATTACCAAGACTCTCTCTTAAATATTAACAAAGTTATGATATGTATCGTCCTAAATTCTTAAATCGAACACTGTGCGTTGGTGGGTTCGAATCGTGTCTCAGCCAAAAAAAATGTTCTACATAAAAATTATAACATTGAGACATCAGCAACAAAAATAAGTACTTTTTCTTGTAGGTAATGATGGGTTAATGAAGACCAAGTAAAAAAAATATATTAATTTTGTAATAGTTACGGTCCAATTGAATAAACATATTTCAATTGGACCTACATATCTTAATTGTCCAATTCATAATCGGTGTCGTAGCATTTTATCGTTGTATGTCGAAATTTTTTGATGTCTTGGAAAAATTAAATTTTTTATACTCGTATGAAGTTTAATAATGTCCTAGAATTTTTAAATTACAAGATCGAAAATATGAAAACTAAAAAACAATAAGTTTTTTTTAATATTTTTAAATCTTGTTAAAAAAATGTTTAAATGTCTAATTTTGGATTTGAAGTTATAATGGGTTATCAATATCATTTTCAACATTTGGTTTTTAGAAAAAGAACAACATTGGGAGCATCTAAAATTCTAAAAGGAACAAAAAAAAAGGGCCACCCTAATTTGCATCTATATGTACGGTCAAATCTACACATACATAAAAAAGGATATATTATGCGAACGTGTGTACTAAAACTAGTAGTCTAACGGTAATGAAAGGAATATTAAACATAAGTGTGTGTGTGTATGTGTTAATGCACTTCGTTTGTGTGCCACCATACACATACAAATTGATGGTGCATATGAGAGTGTGTGAGTGAGTGTGCGTGCATATACGAAAATAAAAGTATGTTTGTGTAGTTAGATTAGTAAACGGATATTTGGTGTTGCTTTTACCTTAATGATGTAGAACTTAAAAACTGTAATTGCTAATCGTTCGATAAATTAAAATTTTGACTTGTGGGGTTCTTAAAATATATATTATTTATCTAATTCATTATATTAGATTGGCAACAGGATGCCGAACGTTCTGGAAGCCCAGTTGAGCAATTGAACAATTTATGATATGGTGTTCGCCGATCTGAGAGATTGCGGAAGCCATAGGCATCTAACATGGCTCAGTGTTTTCAATTTTAATAGATCACTTGTTTATAAAAATGTTTTCCGCAATATAGCTGCCTCGTTTGCTGAAAGAGTTTTGAATCCAACGATGAAATCGTCTTACAAAAATATGTAAATATTTTGTTAATCTCGACAAATCTTATTTTTTAGAAGTGATAAAAAATAAACATTGGACACCATATTTCTGGTGGTGAGTAATGTATTTTCAGGGTGTGGGCCTTATAGAGAAGCTATGTATGATTACAGATCTGCAGTTACAAAAGCTTGAAATAAATTTGTGTTAATTTTTATTTATCAATATCGATATTTATGCGCGGTAATGCATTTTATACGGGAGTTGTGATCTATTAAGGGGCGATCTTCATAAAATATTGTGCGTTGATATATATGTACAAGGTGGCGCAAAAGTAATCCTTCTATCAGAAAATGCTATAAATTTTGCGATTGGCCCCTAATGTCAGTTCTGTTTTGATATTTGTGTAGTAAACACATGCGAAATACACGTTAATAAACAATGTTACGCTACACTGCTCCAGAATGCGGAATATTTCTGACTATTTATTTGACCAATAATCGGTCGATGACTTTGGCACAACGTGAATTTCGTCGCAGATTTCCTGGCCGTCCAACGCCTACTGGTGAAACACTGCGACGTTTAGCCGCTCGCCTCGAAGAGACTGGCACAACACGAGATGCTGCCAGGCGTGGCAGACCCCGGAGTAGCCGTTCTGCAGAGAATATTGCTGCTGTAGCCGAGGATGTCATGGAAGCGCCGTCCACATCGACCAGACGACGTGCCACGCAAATGGGTAACAGTCGACGGTCTTTACAGCGAATTTTGGTACAAGATTTGAAGATGTATCCGTACAAAGTCCAGACGGTGCATCAGCTGTTAGCTGCTGACCGCCAATCGCGTCTAACATACGCTCAAGCCATCCTTAATCACCACCAAGAGGAAGATGATTTTTCATCAAAAATAATCATGAGTGATGAGGCCCATTTCCATCTTATCGGGTACGTAAATAAGCAAAATTTACGCTTCTGGGGCACTGAAAATCCGCGTGTAACCAACGAAGAGTCATTACACCCGCTCAAAGTCACTGTATGGTGTGCTGTTTTCGCTGGAGGAGTCATCGGACCTTTTTTCTTCGAAGACGTCGCGGGTCAAACGGTTACTGTGAATGGTGAGCGCTACAGAGCAATGATCAACCAGTTCTTTTTGCCGCAACTTGATGAATTGGGATTGGAAAACATGTGGTTCCAACAGGACGGTGCAACGGCATACACTGCACGTGCCACAACCGATATGCTGAAGGATGCATTTCCCGGGCGCCTAATCTCCCGTTTTGGCGATTTGCACTGGCCAGCAAGATCGCCTGATTTGACCGCTCCAGACTTCTTTTTGTGGGGCTTTTTGAAGTCGCGGGTTTATGTCAACAAGCCTCAGACTCTTGCAGCTCTTAAAGACAATATCCGTCAAGAATGTGAGGACCTATCGCCGGAAGTTTTGGCCAAAGTGATGGAAAATGCCATAAAAAGGGCTCAAATGACAATCAACTGTGGTGGGGGCCATTTACATGACATCATATTCTCGACTTGATGTAAAAAAAATTAAAAGACCAAATAAAAATAATCCACAAGAAGAATCAAAGTTTTTAATTACAGCCAAAAAACATCGGAAGTTTACTTTTGCGCACAATATCTGATTGTAATTTATTCCAAAATGATGTGTTAATTCGCAGATTTTTGCATTTTTCTAAAGGGTCTTTCGGTAAGCCCTTTGCAATTTAGAATTTAAATCAAACAAACTGTTTGTGGGATTATGTATGAAATATAACAACGTGCAAATGTCCTCCGCAGCATTTCTGGGTGGCCAGCATCCGAAATATCGAATTTTCCATGACTTTGGCCCATAAATCAGACTAAATTTGATGGCTTTGAGGGCCGCAAAGGTTTATGGCTTATTCGAATAGGCCCCCGACTTCAGAAAACACCACCTCACCTCCCCGTGAGATGACCATGCCCTCAAATCGTTCGTGCAGAATACCCAATATATCAAGAGCTGTGTGGCACGTAGCGCCTTAAAAAATGTAATAAATCTATGCACAATTAACACAATTTATTTCAATATTTTCTTACCTGAAACTTACTGGTTACAATGAATTAGTTACCTCAGTAACTCCGAGTCTTTGTATTTGATTATCTATTTATACATGTAAGTACGTGACATAGGAGGATAACATAGTTATCTCATTTTATAAAATAACCCCATTGAACTTTTTACTTAGTATATGTATATTAACCTTAAAAATGAAATGAAACTGCCCTCCGAATCACAATGAGACATTCAAGTAACAATTGGCACTTATCTAGATTGCTGGGGATGTATAAAATAACCAGTTGACAAGTCTTTGACTTACGAAAGACACATAAGTGTCAACTGATTCAAAAATATGTAAATCTGAGTCAATCAAATAACTAGACATAAGATAATAATACTCACTAAATGAAATACACAGATTATTACAGATATGCAACAAATGACAGTTGTCAAAAAATTAATAACTTAATGATTATTTTGACGTTCTACAACAATTGTTATATGGTTGTGGCTTGTACAATTTTCAATACGCAACGAGTGCGATTGTATATTTGTCCCTATTTCCAAGCCACAGGCATTTTGACAATTTCTTTTGTGTTTATTATATTTCTGTATTACTGAAGCCAGCTGATTCATATCTGTATAATCTGTGGTCACCATTAAAACTGAAGTAATGAAATACATACTATATATACATATAAAAGTTTATGTTGTCAGCCTAGCCGCAGTTTTAGGTAAATTTTCTTGTATTCAAATCTACTTATCCAAAATAGCTGTATTTATCCTTTGTATCACTTCAGATATAAATGCTTGATCATGAGACCATTGATGAAATCTATTTATCTAAGCTCAATTATGTTATTTACCCTTGGCTATTGAATGCGTTTTAAGATTTTGAAACAGAACGTACATATAAATGTCATTTAATGTCATTAATTGTGTAGTGTTTATCATGCTCTTAAACATTAAAATCCTAAGTATATTGAAATTCATACGTTCGACAAACAAACAAACACACAAGGTTTTACTTACGTACTTGAAGAATACCCAAAGGAATCTAATAATAAACTTAAACGACTTAGTTGTTGTTGCAGATGTTGGAGCATTTGAAGAAGGTGGTTTAGTCATACATACATATATTCGAAGTAGTTCTAGACATACATACATATGTGTGGCTTTATATGCACCCACTAAAAGGGTCTGTGATTGTACATTTTTATTGTTGTTGTTTTTTTTTTTTTTAAATATTATTACTATTGTTGTTGCCATTTAATAGCATTAGAGTTAGTTTAAATGGCAGTAGTTATGTTACACTGAACGAAATAAATGTGTAAAATTCATAACATCATTGTGGTATTGCGCTTTTGCAGCCGGCTGAGTTTGCCACTGGATACGCCAATTCAATTGCTAATCTCACCTTGGTAACTGGAGATGTTCAAGAATAAGAAACAAGATAATGCATGGCGATCTGTGATCAATTTTTTTATACCCTTCACCTTAGTGAGAAGGGTATATATAAATTTGTCATTCCGTTTGTAATTTCCACAATATAATTTTCCGACCCTATAAAGTATATATATTCTGGATCCTTATAGATAGCGGAGTCGATTAAGCCATGTCCGTCTGTCTGTCTGTCTGTTGAAATCAATTTTCTGAAGACCCCAGATATCTTCGGGATCCAAATCTTCAATAATTCTGTCAGACATGCTTTCGAGAAGTTTGCTATTTAAAATCAGCAAAATCGGTTCACAAATGGCTGAGATATAAGGAAAAAACCAGGACAACCTCGATTTTTTACCTATTTTTTGACCTATATCTGGATTACTAAGTCATTAATATAGACAATATGGATATCAAATGATAGATATTTCAAAGACCTTTGCAACGACGTATATAAGACCATAGACCTACAATGGGTCAAAATCGGGAAAAAATTTTAACCAGATTTTTTTTTCACCAAAAGTTTTTTTCGCTAAATATTTTTAAAAAAAATTTTAAATTTAAAAAAAAAAAAAAATTTTTAGTTAAAAAAAAATTTTTTTTGAAAAAAAAATTCGAAAAATATTTTTTTCAAAAAAATGAAAAAAAGCAACTTTAAAAAAAATAAATTTTGTTTACCTAAAATTACCTAAACATTTTTATTTTGAAGTATAGTTTGGTGAAGGGTATATAAGTTTCGGCCCAGCCGAATATATTTCTCTTACTTGTTTTTTATCAAAATCTCTTAATTCTAAGTAGTTTGGGAAATTGAGTGATTTCTTAATCAGTCACCCAATTTCTAAACTTCCTTATATTGCATTTGTCAAGTCAATACTCATACGAAAATTTTTGTTTCCATCATTGGGTGTTGTTTGTTATCATTACTGTTTACATTGATTTAGTTTAGGCTGCATTTGATTATTCAAGTATATGTTTGTGACAACCATTGTTATAATGAATCTTTATATCATAATATGTTGTTCACAATTAGCCGAGAGCAACATAATATGTTAAAACCTTAATCGTAAAAATGGTTGTCACAAACATATACTTGTTTACTGTAACCATATATATGATTGATACAATCATGTGAATCGTAAGCTAACCATATTATTCAAAAATCTTTTTATGTACTTGAAAATTGTTAAAAATAGTAAGCATTTTAAGAGAAAAAAAGGTTTGTCTTTTGTTATATTTTACTTGAAATTGTTATTATTGACATGATTCTTATGATTGAAAATTTAATATAATTTTTTGCTAAAATCATATTGCCAGCAATTTTCCTTAGTGTAGTTTTTGACTATTAAGGGGTATCTGCTTCTCATATACTACGTAAGTAGTATATGCAATATCTACACACATTCCCGTATAGTCACATACATTAATAAAATACATGTTAGAATATTTTTGTATTGAGAAAACGTGTCCAAATATAATTTTGTACAAACAGAAATTTTAATGACTAAAACAAGTGTGTGTAATGTGATATTTAAGTTAATATTTTTTCTTGGGTTCTATAATTTCGGTCTTAATGGAGTTGAAGAGTTATAAAAACAAAAAAGTGCCTACAACCGTTTTGTTGTGAACAAACATATTTGTTAATAAATTGAACGAGATTTTAATAGTTTGTTATGAAAATAATGATTATTATTATTGTTGTTATTATTCCTCTGGTTGTAACTAGTATTTACAGATGTATAAAATTATATATAAAATTATAGCTAATTTCGTGTATTATAGGGTGCTCCTTATTTTACACCTATTGTGATTTTCTATGATTCCATGGTCTAAAATTAGGGTTGCCGGATTCAATTTATGAATTATCTGGACATTCGGGAAAAACTAGCTTGATTTTTAGAGAATAACTTGACAAATTAAAAGTGCTAAGATTCTTTTTATCCGTTAGAAGTCTATGTTTGTTTCGATTTTTGCGAAGAAAATTCAATTCAATTTCAATTCAATTTATTTATTCATAATCTGTAAGCCAAAAATTGCCAAATTGATTACAATGTGATTATATATGGCACTTATATTTTACATTATTATTTATACAAATGTATTATTAAATAATTTATATATAATATATTCTTAACTTAAATCTAAATAAAAATGTCAAGGATGTGAATAGCTTTCTCTAAAAAAATCATAAAAATCAAAGAATTATAAATAATATCACCACCTTCATCAAAAAGATTCAAGATATTAAAGAATTGACTTAATCTTACATTTAAATTCGGAAATAGTGTGACCGAAGTGTCTGTCACTGTATGGTAAAATAGAATTCCAGATTCGACAAACCCTTACTACAAACGAACGTTGCATTATCAATGAGGAAAAACGAGGACAAATTAAAGTTCGTGATCTGGAAGAATTTCCAAATTCAAAACGTGATAAAATATAATTTGGTGTATCGTTTTTAAAAACCTTATAGTATAACATCATTAATTTTACCATCAAAAAGTCCTTAAATGTGCAACCTAAAAAGTCTATTACATGAGAGGATACGTGATCCCTTGACCGAAGCCTATATACATATCTTATAATTCTATTAAAATATTTTTTCAGCCTGCATAAGTTATTGTCCGTAGTTCCAGAATATATTTCCAGACCATATAGTAGTATTGGCATTAGTGTAGCATGCGCCGCTAGTTTGCGAACATGTAATGGTAATGAACAATTAATACTGTATAGTTTACGTAATGCAAATGATAATCTCGAAAATACATAGTTCAAATGATAATCAAAACTAAGTTTGTGATCAATATAAATTCCGAGAGTTTTCAAGTAGTGTACATATTCCATTTCCTCATTGTTAACATAGATTCGTGGCATATTAATTCCCTCGGCATTGAAAGCAATAGCTCTTGATTTTTTCAAATTAAGGACAATAAAATTTGCATTACACTATTACTCAATTGGTTGCAAATTACTCCCAATATTAGACATTAATAAAATAAGATTATTTTCCTTAGTTGAGAAAAGCAATTGAAGGTCATCTGCATACAGGTGTCTGACAATATTAGATAAATTATCAAAAATGTCATTGATGTATATTATAAAAAACAATGGTCCTAATATTGATCCCTGTGGGACACCCCGAATTACGTCTTTGGTTATAGAAATACGCCCCTTATGTTGAACAAATTGTGTGCGCCCTAATAAAAACGATTCAATTAATAAGCAAGCTGTCCGAGAAAATGAAAATATAGTATTTTAAAGTGAAATCAACCGATATTTTAAATCCGAATTTGATTTAAATTTATTTCCGAGTAAAAGCAGAACTTCATTTAATTCGTTATTATAGCATTTGACACCAATGATATAGCGACTTGTAGATCCCATTCATAATGGATTACATCAATGTAACGAAATAAAATTGTAACATACATTTTGAAGCTGGGTAAAGGAAAAATACTTGAGTTTAAGGTTGCTCAAATGAAATCTTAGGTCTATTCCTTTAGAATAGACCTACAAAAATTTAGATTTTGCAAAAAAAAGTCAACAATTGTATGTCTTGAGTTACAAAATATTTATTTAGATAGATATCCCACTCGCATCCCACTAAGCGACCAAAAGCCTCTTAAAGCAATGGACCTAAGCTTTCTTTTGAGCAATATTTAAAAAAAGGGCCCATTTTGAAAAAAAAGTCAACAAAGTTTATGATTTTGCAAAAAAATCTTGTTAAAAAATTGTGTCTGAATTACTATCCAATAGAGCTAACCATGGTGCAAATTTCATCCCAATCGGAAGACATTGATTTCAAAAGTTGGTTCACTTGACATGAAATGCCCCATATATATAAATGTATGTAATGTCATTGCGATTTCGCTGATTTCTTTTACTCGATTTAAAATTTTCAAGATATGGTTTGTAAATTTTAAGTTTTTAATAAAAAGGAGCCTCCTTTTCACTTTTCATTTTTCTTAATAAGAGGAGTTTTTTGGAGAAACTTAATACACTAATAATACATTTGACATTGAATCTTTCAAACAGGATATCATGATGATTAAAAACGAATAAAATAAATCTTCAATGTATTCAGTTATCTGTAGTAAATTTATTTTGAGACACAAATAATAATTTTGAGGAAAAAAAAAAAAACTAGTTCAGAACCGTTCCTTCATAATATTTGTATTGGTTCCAAAGCATCCAATTCGAACATAAATCATAAACTTTCCGATTTACCTGGCCTATAATATTCTGTATAGGTTTTACTTAAAATTCATAATAGAAAGGAAATTCGGCCAATAATTAATTTTTCTCGAAAAACGCAAAATTTAAATCCCAGGTACGGAAAAACTATGGGAGGTATTGTCATACTTTTTTGATATTTTTAGTCCATGTAATGTTCTCAAAAAATCTCAATGTGATAATCAAAAAATTCGGAAATTTGTTTAACAAAATTTTCAAAAATTTGAAATTGTAGTTATAAAACTGGTCCAAATTCTCAATCTAGCCGGACAAAAAGTAATTTTTTTAAATGTTTCAAAAGCTAATTTTTTTGTATGGTAATATGTTGACAAGTATCCATAGTACATAACGGCGTATTTTTATACCCTTCACCTTCGTGAGAAGGGTATATATAAATTTGTCATTCCGTTTGTAATTTACACAATATAATTTTTTTTGTCTGTCTGTCTGTCTGTCTATCTTCGGGATCCAAATCTTCAATAGTTCTGTCAGACATGCTTTCGAGAATCAGCAAAATCCGTCCATAAATAACGGAGATATGAGCAAAAATCCGAGACAACCTCTGAAAATTTCATCAAAAAAAGACAATTTATTGCATGCTTTGACAAAAAAACAACAAAACGTATGTGTGTTGGATTCATTGTGTGTTGGCTTCATGCTTTGTGTATTTTGCTTTTGTTTTTTTTTTTTTGGTGTTTCACAAAAAAGCAACAAAACGTGTATATGTTTGGATGTTTGTTGGCTTCATTATTTTGTTTTTGTTTTTTTTTGGTGTTTGACAAAAAAGCAACAAAACGTACATATGTATGTTTGGATGTGAGTTGGTTTCACTGCTTTGCGTATTTTGTTTTTGTTTTTTTTTTTGGTGTTTCGTTTCGCTTGTCGTTGTTGTTATTGAGATGGGAATATATAAGATTGTTGTTTCGTTTGTAACTTCTACAATATAGCAATAGCAATTAAATGTAAAATTTTTAAAAGTTTTCTTGATATATTTAGGATGATATACGCTGAAAATAGGCAAGTAATGCATCCACAACAAAGGTGAAGGGTATATAAGATTCGGCATAGCACTCTTATATATAGCACTCTTACTTGTTTTTCTTTAAATAGCTACACTAGTATTGATAAATTGCTTCAATAAGAAGTAATTGCCTCTTTGTTAAAAAATTAATATCTCAAGTGTCATTTAACACTGCAAGTGAAATTGTCGTCAAAAAATAAAAAGTACAATTTAAAAAATTTGTTGGTGTAATTATATAACAAAGGTAAGAGTAAAAATTACTGTTTAAATTTTTCAGAAAATATGTTTTGTTTAGTAAAAAATTATTCTCAGATTGTTTATATTGATGATATCTATAAACGTACCAGGTTTCATGTCGGTACGGGTTTTCCGTCTAGGTTGAGCATTTGGACCACTGTGTGCCGTTAAAAAAATTAAATATTTTTGGTTATACCTGCGAATAGGTTATCGATATCCTACGAAGACAAAAACTCATATACAAGTAGATATGGATATATTTAAAGTAAAAATAAGCTTTTATTTTAATATTTCTCAAAATATGTTAATTTTGTTCCTACTTTTCTGGTTCTAGTGGCCTGAGACACGTTAATGGCCTGGCGAATTTTTAATAACTTTAAAATTTTTTAACCAATTTTTGTCTAATATGTACGAAATACGTACATATTTCGATTCTTTTAAATTAAATTGCAAAAGTAATTATTTAATGGCAAAATTTTTACAAAAACTTAACCTCAAAACTTTAGCGTCGTTGCGGCACCAGTTAACATTATCCTATCATCCTAATATTTTACACAACGTGTTTCTACAATACATAGTTAGAACAATTCTAGAGAAGGGACGGTCAAAATTTGAAATTTTATTTTTTTGGAGTACTCTAATGTACATATCGTTAATTATAATGCTAATAACAATTTACTAATTTCGGCAATTTTATATGTTATTTTAATTGATTTTTAAATGTACAGTTTGTTATAAATTATATACAAATTGTTGAGATTATTTAATTTTAAGTAGGTCATTATGAAATTTATTTAATTTGTTAAATCATTATGGAATTTGTTCAACATTTTATTGTGTTGCAGAGAAAGATAAACTTTTTTCAGGAGATTGTGTAATAAATAGATTAATATTTTTAAAAGGCAAAACTGGTCCCTGGACATATAAGAAAGTAGCAGCCGAGATAATGGCAATTGGAATGCTAAAAATGTGTGCCACGACTATACAAAATTACATTTCTATAATCCGCTGAAATCTTCCACCTGCCCTGATATAATTCATCCATGTCTGCAATGTCCTGTTGTCTACAAAGTAGTCCAAATGATAATGTAAAGCATGGATTTTCAGGGACATAGTAACACCAAGTTCATGCCATAAGACCAAGTTCTTGCCATAACATATTTCGATTATGCTGTCTCGAGCAAAGAAGTCCTACTAGGTTCTTTGGCTATTCTATGTCCCTTATAAGGTAATTTACATCAGCTTGAGTTAACCTGAGCAACTGTGACAATGTATTCTCTCATTGAGGTAATTAATGCTCAACTGTGTGACGATTTGCATCGTCGCCAGTGTTAGAAAGCTTCGAGATTTAGTGAAGATATACTATGTATTTCCTCTTTTTATTTAGAGGTCATGCAAAAAATTGTATTGGAACTAGAAAATTAATAATATTTACAAAAATAAATTTACTTTCTAATAGATTTACGTAACTTTTATTTTTCAAACTTTACAATAAATTGGCCTCTTACTGTATGCCAAAGAATTGCATTTGGTTTTTAGTTGTTTACACTCAGGAGCAATGAAGGAAATTATATTTCCAAGTTCGTTCAAGCACATGAATTTTAAGGTGAAAAGTGCATTCCACATGGACTATTTTTCTTAAAGTTTATGGAAACTTAAAAAAAAAATATACTCGTTCATATAACTACATACATAATATTACGATTTTGTGTATGTAGTATAGAATTTAATATGTGCACGATCTCATAACAATCAATACAGCTGAATATTTTATAAAACTAGAAATCTCTAAATAAATTGTTATGCATACACATCAGTTTGTTGATATAAGTGTTTGCATTATTCAAGGCCATGTAATGGAAATTTATTTGTTTGCAGATGTTTTAACACTGAAACTTTGCACAAGATACCAGCATTTTTTTTTTTTTTGTAAATGTAAATCTTTAAGGCTTTGGAATAGTAATTGTAGTTTAAAAATTCGCATATTAAAGATGAGTTATATGCAAATTGTTTGATGTTTTGTTTAAAGTAATTGGAAATTAAACAAGATATTCGAATGGTACTGTATTCAGTTGTGGCGAATCTTAAATAGCCTGCATCTATATTACGACTTTAGGTTATTGTCACGTTCTGTTCAATAGATTCAAATCTTTGAAGATATAATTAAAAAAGGCAAGAGCGGCCATGACGGCTATGTATGTGTGCAAAAAGGCCATAGGTACGAGATGGGGTATGGTTACTAAACCTATATTATTCTATGGGGTCTCTGTCTGGTGGAGGGCAATGGATAGGGCCTCAAATCGTATACTCTTTGAGAGGGTATTGAGAAGCACGGCAATCCTGATAACAGGAGCATTGCGTACAACCGCGATGAAGTCGCAATTCACTCTACTCAACTGGATACCAGTAGATCTTATGGCCAGAAAAGTGGCATTGAATACGGCCTTTAGGCTTAACGCCTGCAATGCATGGAATTACAGATCCTATTGCATAATAGAAAGTATACGCAATCTTCCTGATCATATTGATTACTGCACTCCCAAGCCCTTCCTCCTGAGGAACTTCGATTTCTCAATCCCATCCAATATGGAAGCTGTCGATGGTCTCCCTGCTGATCTATCTATATGGATGGGTCTAAAAAGGGTGACAGAGTGGGCGGTGGTGTATACATCCATCAATTTGGAGTAAGAATGTCTTTTAGACTTCTAGATGGATGCAGCATTCTTCAGGCCGAAGTATCGGCTATTAAAAGAGCGGCCAACTGGCTCAGATATTACAGTATATCTGGTAGGGATATCCGTATATATACTGACAGTAAAGCCGCAATTAAGTCCTTGATAGGTGTTTATACAATATCATCCTTAAATGAGATGGCGAGACATTCGACAGTTGTACTCACATGGGTACGTGGACACAGGGACAATGAAGGCAATTGTATTGCCGATTACTTGGCAGGATTAGCAGCCCTTCTGTCGGAAGACGATATAGACTCCCTCTGCGGAATTCCGCTGTCAACTTGCAAGAAACATATACATGACATATATTACCAACTTGCCCAAACGAGTTGGGGTAATGAATCCACCTGTACTATCACGAGGATGATATGGCCTGTGCTGGACTACACACGCACGTCATATCTACTTCGACTACAACGAATACGACTAAGCAAGATTATGGCGATGATCACCGGACATTGCACTTTCGGTCCCCATGCTGCAAGATTTGGGTTAAATTATAACGACTTCTGTAGAAGTTGTCAGAATGAGGAAGAGGAAGAAACTATTCTACACTTCTTTTGTAATTGTCCGGCACTTGGTGATCTACGGGCCAGACTTTTAGGTGAGAGATCCCCTGCTACCCTCTCCGGGCTATCAGTGAAGGAATTAAGGTGCATAGACGCCTTTATTAGGGAAAGCAGGTGGTTGATAAGACCGGACTTGCAAATTGCACCTCATCCATGATGATCTGCGTTACCTGACTCTCAATAATTTCTCCTCTTACTCCTCCAATTTCTTCTTTCTCCTCTTGCTTAATAATCTATAGAATTCCTTTCATCTACTTCTATTTCTTTCCTCTCTGTGTTTTTCATCTCCTCTTAGGTACCACAAAGGGAACGTTTATTGGACCCAAGTGAGCTGTTTGATGAATTTGTACATTATTTGAATAAATTGGCGTATTATTGAGCTTTTTTATATTAAACGGTTTAAGTTTTATTTAATTTATAATACAAGTAAAGGTGAGGTTTGATTTTCAATGTGCTTTGTTTTGTCAGTTCAGTATCCTTTGGCAAGTCATCATGGAAAGACTGACACCACAACAGCTTCTCCAAATCAGCGAAATCAGCGTTCTGTGAGAAATGTTTTTCGTGCGATTCGGGGAACTTACGGTGGACATAATCGACCTACTGAAACCAACACTATTCGCAAGTGTGAGTCACAGTACACATTAGTGAATGATACTCGACCGGTTAGACCACATCCAGCACGAAATTAAGTGAATATGCTCTTAATTTCAACCTAGATCGTGCGATATCACAACTTTGGACTATTTTGTCTGGGGATATGTCTTCGGGAATAAACCAGCTACGATTAACACTTTTGAAGCCAACATTACTCGTGTTATTCGCGAGATACTAGTCGCTATTCTAGAACGAGTCGTCCAAAATTGGACCTTCCGAATGGACCACCTCAGATATAGTCATGGGCAAAATTTACATGATATAATTGTCAAACAGTAAATGGCATAAATTGTTCTTTTAACCGATAATGCAAATTTTAAGTTCACTTTCAAATTTATGTGTTTTATTTTACATTATAAATCAAACCTCACGATGAATCACCCATAATAAGTTTTTTTTTGGCTCACTCTTTATTTGTTTTGTATTTTGTGTGGACATTAACATTTTAAATATATTTATGCTTGTTTAAGTGATTTTCGGAAAAGTATCTTATATGGGAGCTATGGACAATTATGAACCGATCGATATGAAATTAGGTAGCGTGATTTCTAACTATATGAAATTTATTTTGGTTGAATTTAATTTCGATAGCAATTTTTTTAAAATATTTATGCTCTTCAAAGTGATTTGCGAAGTTGGCTTTACGTGAGATCTATCTGCTATGGATCTATCTGCACAACATTTTTAAATATGATTTATTTTTACATAGACCGTATTTGTGAGTCGACCGGTATACAAACAGTTACTGCAATTCTTTGAATGTTTGTGAAGTTCGTGTTCTCTTTCTGGATCTCAACCTAGTGCTCGGTCGAGATTACCTAAGACCAGGCACGGATCCAAGTCAACCATTTGAGGGGGTGGGGGTAAATAAAGTTAAATTTATTTTATTTGTTGTCTTATCTCTGCACTACAAAGAGCACATACGTGTCAAATGATCAAAATATATAAATAGGAGTCAGCCAAGTGATATAAGGGATACATTGACTACATGCTTAACTGCTGGGTATTTACACTGTAAGTGTTACAGCACAAATCGGTTCGTATTACTAATGTTTTTATTGTTATTGTTATTCTTATTACATTTTATTATTACATATATATGTTTTGTAACGACACGTTACAAACATATTATGGTTACCGCAATCATATACATAATTACAGTAACCGTAATATCACTAATCATTTGTAGCACAGTGTAATTGTTGCTTTAATTTAAATTCAACTATGTGTAAACATGTTTATTTATATGGTTCGGCATGGCTACGAAAAGCACACTTTATCGTAGTCGTACACAAATGATTGTTGTTTTAATTTAATTTCTACAATATTTTAGTTACTATAAACATTTGTATATTTATCGCAATTATAAGTTTGAGTATGGTTGTTTTCCAAACAACCAATGAATGATAAATATGCATTTATTTTGTTCGCACAATTTGTAGAATGCTTTTGCATTAGTGTTAATTGTTGGTGTTTGCCTAAGCTATGATTTGTATACAAGCTTAGTATGTAATTCTCAATCTATACTCTGATCAAGATGAGCAAAGGAAGTTCAGCGACCATAACAAACATAGAAAAGTTATTAGAGAACAAACTAAACTTTAGTACCATCCTTTTTAGTTCAAAACAAACGAAGCCGATCTAATGTTCATACATATACTTACTACTGTTATTATTCAAATGCAAAGTTAACTGCTAGTATGAGTGAGGTTTTTTAAAGGGTGTAGGTGAAAGGCGTACATCTCAGCCCGTATACTAATATATCTGTAACTCCACAAGGACAAGAACATTAAACAAACTATAACAACTTTATAAGAAATTCCAAACAAGAATCAAAACGTTTTTGTGGAAACTCTTGCACACATACAAACAAAACAAAAAAAAAAAAAAAAATAGAAAAAGAAAAAGGAGCATGATAGAAATATGAGCGCAAGCTTAAATATGCATGTGTATTAGTGCAAACACATGTATGCATATCTAAGATGGATGCTTTGAGGGAACCAAAAACAAACAAAAACAACAAATAAAAAAAAAATAAAAAACACATGAATAGCTAAAAACGGAAATACTTTCTAAGGGAATTTTGAAATATTTTACTTGTGGCACTAATGTTTTTCTTTGTCCCCGTATAAACGCCAGTATGATGATGGTACTTACATACATACATATGTGTTGTAGTGTAAAAAAACTCAAATCTATACAATTCATTTTCAGCTTCAACATTCACTATCTAACATTTTTCCTATGTATTTCAGTGTGAGTGTATGTGTTTAATTTTTTTTTTATTTTTTTTTTATCAAAGACTGTAATATTTTTTTCTATTTTCTAACGATTTTTCTGTTTTTTTTTCATTGCTTGCATTTTTCATGTATTTTAAACATCAAATGTCAACAAAGACGACAAAGACTAACGACTTATGAATTAGTTTAATCGTTGTTTGTATTTGTAGGGGTATTATTTGCAATATGTATGTGCTTTTTTCTACTCTAAGGACATGTGTAGCTCAACTTATAACAAAAATAAACGAAATTGTATAAAGACATTGTATAACCTTGGAGTTTTTCTTCTTAAATATTAGAAATGTTTTGGAAATGTATTTTTTTTTTTTGAAATCGTGACTTATTGATTGAAACTTCTACATATGCGATATGAGTTTGATAAATTATATTAGCATTTATGTATATTTAAAGATTTTTTTTTCTAAATTTACTAGGTCTTTAGTAGAAAGTGCTATTGTTTAATTATATTTTGCTACATAATAAAAACAAAAATAAGTAAGAAATCCTACACTGGCTATATGAGCAAAAACATTTTTGTTTTAAAACTTCAATAACTTCTTTTTTATAGTGATTTTAGGAACTGGGCCTTATATGGGAGCTATGACTAATTTTTGATCGATCGTCATGAAATTGGGCTACATAATTCCTTTAGATTTGAATTTTATAGGATTTAAAGGATTTTAAAGGACTTATTTATGCTCGTTAAAGTAATTTTCTGAAATTAATCTTATTTGGGTGATGTATCGTTACGAGATTAGATCGTGTGATTTCTGTATATCTAAAACATATTTGTATTGAATTGTCTTTGTATAAATAGATAAATGCTCGTTGAAGTTATTTTAGGAAGTGAGCCTTATATGGAAGCTATGGTCAATTATGGATCGATCCTCACGAAAGTGATTCTTAGTCGATCTGTATAGTTTAAGGTGGGTGTCAGACAAATCTGTTTGGGCCATACACACATCAGCACGAACACAATATATCCTCCCCACCATATTGTTGTAAGGTATTATTAAGGACTGAGATCGAAAAATTCTTAACACACATTTTTCATTAAAGCTTTGAACCCAAGTATTATTTGATTTTTTTTTATCAAGTTACCTTTGTAAAGCATGTCAGTTATTATGTTTAATTCCAATTATGTTCATTTGTTGTTAATCTGATTAAAATGAATGCCCAGAAAAAAGTGCATACTAAAATTATTAAATATTTTCAACAAAACCCAACTTGGTCCTACAAAAAGTTGGGCAAACAATCAAAGATCTGCTATCAAACTGTTTCCAATGTTATTACACAGTACCGGGAGAACTTGTTCGTTGATATGAAACCTGGTTCAGGTAGAAGGAATGGTTCACATGATGTTTATTAAGCCAAAAAAATAGAAAGCATTTTCAAAAGAGCTCCCAACACCTCCGGTAGGAAAGCAGCACGGTTAGGTCATCATTCGGCTATTTGGTACGAAAAGATAAAGCCAATGAAGGTTTAAAAACATACAAGGCTCAAAAAGTTCCTGACAGGAACTCTGATAAAAATTTGGAGGCCAAAGACAGAGTTCGGAAATTGAAGTCAAATTTTATACAAAAAATATACCTGCTGCATAATGGATGACGAAATGTACGTATGGAAAATTTTTCGCAGCTTCTGGTTCAATTTTTTTATGTTGCAGATGCTCGAGGGAATGTTGAAGAAAAGTTTAGGACCCAATAGCAGACAAAATTTCCTAAAAACTTCTTGGTATGGCAAGCAATATGCAGTTGCGGAAAAAAAGCCAAACATTTGTTACAAAGGACTCTATAAATATCGAAATTTACATCAAGGAATGTTTACAAAAAAGAATGTTTCTATTCATAAGACTTCTTAATGTGTCCACTTATTTTTGGCCTGATCTGTCACTATGGTAAGAAAGTTCTTGAGTGGTAAAAGAACAGAAATGTGGTATTTGTACCAAGAGAGGCAAATTCTCCAAACTGCCTGGAGCTATGGCCAGTGGAGAGATATTTGGCTCTTGTTAAAAGGGAATTGAAGAGCACAAAAAAGGTGTCCAAAAGTGTGGTAGATTTTAAACGGAGATGGACAACCTCTTCGAGCAAACTGTAAGTTTAGTTGTTTCGTTTTTATTAACATATATAGTATATGTTAAGAATTTTTCGATCACACTCCTTAGATCGGAAAGTCTCCTGTCAAAGACCTAACTCAGTTTTCAAAAACCTATGTGGTGAGAATGTATTATTAAAAAACAAGTAAGAGAGCTATATTCGGCTGTGCCGAATCTTATATACACTTCGCCAAATTATACTTTAAAATAAATTATTTTTTTTTAGATTTAAATATTTTTTTTAAGTATATTTTTGAACAAAATTTTATAACAAACAAACTTTTTTAGTTGAAAAAAAATTTGGGTTAAAAATTATTTTTCCCGATTTTGACCAATTGTAGGCCGACTTACTTTAGCCTTATATACGCTGTTGCAAAAGTCTTTGAAATATCTATTATTAATTATACATATTGTCTATATTAATGACTTAGTAATCCAGATGTAGATAAAAAATAGGTAAAAAATCGAGGTTTTCCTGCTTGATTATATATAGCAACCGAGCCGGAAGAATTCTCGATACATTTGTGTATGGACCATGTTTGTAAGTTATTTGGGGGCTACGGAAAGTTGATTTCAACATACAGACGGACAGACGAACATGGCTATATCGACTTCGCTATCTATAACGATACAGAATATATATACTTTGTGGGGTCGCAAGTGAAAAATGTAGAAATTACTAACGGAATGACAAACTTATACACTTATATACATATATCCTTGCTACTCATGGTGAATGGTATAAAAAGATTTACACACAAAAACAACTCCCGTCTGTGTGATTATTTTGACTAATTTCTTTTTTGAGTTTTATTCTAGTTTCCGCTCTATATTTTTCTATGACTTATGTGCTGTTTTTATAATACAAGCGAGTACTTTGAGTGGAAATTTACTTGTATTTGGTTTTTGTTACAATAGAAAAACCCATGTACAATTTCCAAAGTACTCGCTTCCCAGCAGTTAAGCAAGTAGTCAATGGATTTCTTATAGACAGTCTTATCTCTTGGCTGACCCCCATTTATATACTCGTACGTATGTGCTCTTTGTAGTGCAGAGAGAAGACAATTGGTTACTTTATACATCCCTGGTAATCTAGCGTGAAGACAATTGTCACTTAAGTGTCTCTAAGTAATCTGGAGTGTAGTCACTTTACACGTTTTGGGAGTAATTCGTTCAAACTGGTTTTATACAAATTGTGTTGATATAATTCTCATACAGTTAATTTTTATTTTTGCTTAAGTATACTGATATCCCATGTAACATAGCATGAAGTCAATAGTCACTTTACTGTCTCTTTGTAACCAATAGTGAAGTCACTTTACGCGTTTATTTTGTACTGCATTTTAGAAAGTAGTTATTTTACCCACCAGAAGCAATCCATTGGAGAGTTGTCAAAGAAAGGTTTGTTTAAAAGCAATCGTTTACAGGACTGCCTATGATATGTCTTTTTAGCTAATTATTTGATATCAATTAGTTAAAATAACTAGTTATGTAGCTGACCAAGTTACCAGTTAGGTAGCTAGTAAGATAACTGACGCTATTTAAGCAGTATGTGAATCCAATGCTTTGACTACTTTGTACCAGCTATTAGACAGTCTTTTTGTAGTCAAAAAGGGTCAATTGAGCCCCTGCTTATGAAATGCAGGTGTTAGAATAACTAGTCATGTACATAGCTATTGAAGTAACCAGTTCCCTCCCTAAATGATGGGTTAAATCACTAGTTCGGGACTGTTTCCTAGAACTGCTGGGTTATATTATAAAAGTATGTAACGATATTCTGTGTAACATAAAACTTTGGTATTTTTTTTTTTCAAATTTGTTCAACTCTGATGACAATTAATTTAATAGATTTCCTTGAAATTTCTATTTCTTGAAAGCTTGATTTCTTCTAAATAAAGTAATTTATTGTTCATTAAAATTTAGTTACAAATAAGTTATGCTAATTCTTTAAAGTAAAAAAGACAAATTCGGGACTTAATCGATGTAGTATTTTATTTAATTTTTCATCTTTATTGGCAATAATTTTAAATCGTAGCTTACGATAAGCTACAACGTATTTATAATCAATGATTAACAAATAAAAATTCACTTAACAAAATTTTAAACAGTGGGTGTCACTTGTTTAATAAATTAGATTTGCATGCAATATTAATAAAGATTTGACTAAGTACACAATGGGACAGAATGAACATATTGTTACGTTTTAACCTTTTAAAAACTTTGTTTATTTCCTTTAAATAAACCGGATACTTTGGATTGCAAATAAAAAGCTGTTTTAGTAGTTTAAAATTTGTAACAACTCTTTATTTATTCAAATGTGCAACAACAGCAGTCTAAATAGTCACTCAGTACCTTTATACACGTTTATCAATTCGCAGAAATGCACACACACTTTATAATGTACAAACTCAAATGTACAAGACAGTTGATGTTAACTCTAACAGCGCCTATGATCAACTCAATCACGACTGCAACCTCGTGAAACTTCTCAAGCTCTTAATGGACAAACTAGTATGTTCGAATTCTAGAGCCTTCGATGTCAATGTTAGCAGCTTAAACATTTAGTGTTGCCATACTTATAAACAATGCTAATAACCGCATGCTATCAACATTGTTGATAAGTAGAAGCTTCTACTGATGAACGTGTTTGTAAACATGATGAATGTTGCAGGCAGTCGTTACAGACTGTTAAATTCAAATCGCTATTGCAAATATTTTAGAAATCAGTCTCCCATTTCCAACTTGCTGTTCATAAAGACATTTCACACGAACATAGCAATGAAGTATTCGAGTTCAAGTTTAGACGACGTATTTCATAAAGCGGACAAAATAGGACATCTCAGACATGTAACGTTTTTAAGCGCTTGCCAATTTCTTATTGTATACTTGCGAACAACATTACAGTACATGTTACAAAACATGAGCAAAGGCAAGCAATTACAATTATTCATGACTTAACACAGCAATTTGTTTGAGTTGTAATGACATAACATGACAATATGTTTTAGCTGCATTCCACAGCACCGCTTGAAACTTGTTACAACAAAGAAGAGCAGAAAAACAATTTACATCAATGATATTTTGTTGCAAATCTTTTGAATTGTAAAGTGTTTGTACAAAATTGATTAAGGACTACTAAAAATTGAGTGCATTTGCATTATTGCACAGCTCTGCTGATAACTTTTTAGTTTTGTGTATTCATTTGAGTTCTCCTTAGCTCACATTTCTCTACGAGGGCCATCATATTTAACAGTTTCCAGAGCCACCAAAAGCATTTCAAAATTAAAACAACAGCAAGAAAAACAAATGGCAAAATATTTATGACTTCCATTGCTAGTTGAGGTCAACAGAAACAAGAAAAATAATAAACTGAAATGAAACAATACGCTAAAATGATGCCTGGCTAGACAGAAATGTGGGTAAAAGACCACAGGCTATGGCAATTTTCACTGCTAATACTCGCACCAATGGGTTGCATTCGCAATGCAGACGAGAAAATTTTTACTTAAAACAGATGATGCACTTAATGATAATAATGGTTTGAAGTTTTTGCAAAAAAAAAAAAAAAAGACGAGCATATTTTCTAGTGCCAAGAACTAAACATGAAAAGAAACAACAGGCAATGTCACCCAAGCAAACAGTGCTATGTCATTGTACGGCCAAACATCTGAAATTTTGCATTTTAAAGCAAAAGTAAGTTTTATGCCGTCCTACTAGGACTAAGAGTGTTTACATACAAAATTTTGTAATGAAATGCATGAGACGACACCACATGGGATTTAAAATTGCCTCTAATGGAGTGCATGAAATATTCATTAGAGCAAAGGGGTGATAGAAAATTTCTATACTTTTCCAATTGCACACCAACATACACGTAATCAAATTGGAAACTCTACTTTTTATCATCTTTCAAATTTTTATGTTGCAAGGACACAACGTGCAGTTAGTATAAGTATACATATTTTAAGTATCATGAATGGTCTTTGTTTCATTCGAGTAGTAGGCAAGTACTTACTTACTTACTTTAACCACAATATCAAAAGTTTCAACATGTGAATGCATACATATGTACATTAGGGTGGCCCCGTTTGTATGGAGAAAAAATAAGGTATCGATGTACCCGCCTAAAATGAAAATTTGATTCATTCTAAGACTACCCTTTGAAATTTTTTCGTCCTTGAGTCAATATTTGGCGAGCTGGATCAAAGGATAAAAAGGTCCTTTTTTGAGGGTTTTTACATTTCTTCCATATTTCTTCCAAAGGAAGTATATGTAAATTTGATATCATATAAAAGGTCTTTAAAAGACGCATTCAATAGCTTATTAGAAACTTAAAAAAAAATTAAAATTCAAAAATTTTAAAAATTTTCGACAAAATTTTAGTTTTTTTTTTTAATTTTTTCATAGAATTTATTCAAATAAATATATGAAATTTCTTGATCAGAAATATCATGTAATTTCACCGAAATGGTGAAAGCTTATAAAATTTGAGTTATTTTGATGCCCATTACATATACTAAGAATTGAGTATACAGAGATTGTCAGATAGGGATGAAATTAGGTTTAAACAAATTTGAATAAACATTGAACTGGACTGAATTTTAAAAAACGAGAAAAACCGTTTCGGTGAAATTACATTATGTTTATGATCAAGAAATTTCAAATATATATTTGAATAAATTCTATGAACAAATTAAAAAAAACTAAAATTTTGTCGAAAATTTTTAAAATTTTTAAATAAATTTTTTTTTTTTTAAATTTCTAATAACCAATTGAATGCGTCTCTCAAAGACCTTTCACATGATACCAAATTTACATATACTTCCTTTGGAAGAAATATGGAGAAAATGTAAAAAACCTCAAAAAAGGACCTTTTTATCCTTTGATCCAGCTCGCCAACTATTGATCCCAGGACGAAAAAGTTTCAAAACGTAGTCTTAGAATGAGTCAAATTTTAATTTTAGTCGGGAACATCCGCAACTTTAATTTTGGGGCCACCCTAATGTACATGTATGCATGCAACTTCTTGTTTGTATGCACAATTTTTGGAGAAATCTCTAAACTACGAAATATGTACTTCATACATAGTTTATATAAAAGTAACAGAAGCTTTGCATTGCTAACAAGTGTTAACAATGACTCTTCTAAGTCTGCCAACAAAACTACCAGTACAAGGCAACAATTTCAAATGACTTCCTTTAGAATGCGGGTTATTCTTTATGCCGTCAACATTCCATAGGGAAAAGTCCATTTGTAGAAAAGGATTTTTAAGAAACTTTGTTGAAATGAAGTTCTGTAGTTTTTAGAAATTAATTACTTTAATAATTTGTGTTATTAAGATCCTTAAAATAAATATTTATGAAAATTGTAAAAAGCTCACCAATTTTTTTTATATTTTTTAAAATTTTTTGTAATGCACAGTAGTCGTTTCTCATGCTATTTCAACAATTAGTAAATATATCAATTATTTGTACACAAAATTTACATATTTTTATACCTACCAATGCACAGTGGGGCAGAATCAAAATTTTTTGGAAATAAATCTGGCATTTCTAAACGGCTAGTCTGATCGGGATAAAATTTGACATTGGCGTAGCCAAGGAGTATTCAACAAATATTTTTGAAGGAAGGAGTTTTAAAGTGGCATATTTTTGAATCTAATTGTGATATTGACTTGAAGATGAACTTATCTAAACAAAAAAAAAAAAAAAAATAATAATAGTTAGGGAAAATGTGGATCAAATTGTTCCTAACGATTTTCAATTTAATAGTTCAAACAATGGTAAGTTTTTGCTGTTTTTTGGGCCACATGTTCTAAAATCCCAAAGCTGGGATCAGAAAATGGAAAGCAGCTTTAGAAACCTTGATGTGATCCCTATTTATTTCCAAAGTAATTTTGCCTATAGGCAAAATTGTAAAAAATTCGATGTTTTGGGATTTTCGCTCTAATTTTTAAGCACCACATTATTGAATTCACATACATACATATCGTTCATATCAAAGCCACCCATTTTAAGCAGAAAGGATTCTGTTATTATGTTGCGATATAAAGCACTAATAATAGTCACTACTTGACCATTTGCCTCATTTGCAATGAATTATGGTCCAATCATACATCCAATCAGAAATCCGTACCAAATAGTGTCATTTATTTTAAATATGAGTTTTCAAGGTGAAAAGATAAAGCTTAGGATGACATTGCTAGAGAAATATTTCACTAGTTTTGAAATATTGTTAATCAGTGCAAATTATCAGCTGTCAAAATGTTTTTCTTTTGATCTATAACTGGAAAAGCAGTGTATTTGTAAGAAAAGCACGAAAAGTTCGAAAAAGCACCTCTTCGGTTGACAACGATTAAAGACCAAATGGGGAAAAATACATTAAAAATCTGTTATATGCAAATTACCTACAGCATTTAGCCATCAACTCGTGTTTGTAAAAATACGGTGATTAATATTAAATCGTCTGATTTTTGTTTACTTTAAATGCGATGACCTTTAAATTATCCTTTTAAAAATCATAGTTGAAAATTTTTTACAAGTTTTCGAATCGATATGCAGATTGTATGATGATATACAGACTGTACAAGACAGGTATCAGACAATATTCAGGATTTTCATTTCCTACTCAATACAAATAAGAAGTACAATCATGTATATGACCTCAAGGTAAACCAAGACCAGGACAATAAATTTAACAAATTTAAAGTTCAAGTACTCGAATGGAATAGAAGTGCTTGGTAAATGAAAAAAAGCTTCGACATTGTATGATGAAATTCATTTACACTATTTTGATTTGTTCAATGCAATGCAATGCATGATTGATAAATATTTAAATTTTTTTTTTTTTTTAAATTTTACTTTAAATGCAATAAATTTCCATAAGTACATATGGAACTTAAGGGTATTTATGAATTTTGTTTTCCATAAAACCATAAACATTGAACGTAAATACATGCAATTAAATATTTACACACGTAATTGACTAAAAATCATAATATTTTGTACGTTTTATTTGTGTTTGATTTTTTTTTTTAACTTTTAACATTCATTTATGTTGCAAATAATACACAAAAAATTAATGGCAGCCATAACTAATTTTTGTTGCACAGTTGTTTTTGTTTCATTTTTTTTTATTTTTTTTTTTTGCTATTTGTGTCTCTCAGTGCAGTGACAATCAACATTTGTTGTTAATTAATGATAAAAACAAGTGGAAAAAGCAAACTACCATGAATAAATAAGTAAAAGTTTATGAAAATTTTTTAACACATGCATACAGTGATAAACACATACATACACAGTTTTATGCATAACAACAATTTTGTTTTAAATGGGTCAATTCAGTATGTTGACAAAATATTAAAAAAAATATAAAATAATAAATTACAAATATTAAACAATTTTTGAAAAATTTAAGGCAAAATATTAAAGAGTATTTATTAGTCTCTAAATGAAATATTATGCAGATGCAATTTAAAAGTGTTTTCTTAATTTCATCATGAATTATGGGCAGTGCAATCTTTTGTAATTTTTTCTATACAAAAACAAAAATACAACAATTATTATTATACAACAATTCTAGGAGACTGTCCCGAATTAGAGATTTTACCTATCATTTAGGGTGACAACTAGTTACATAACTAACTACTAGTTCTAAGCAGGGAGTTAATCATAACCCTTTTGATAACTGGTCTAAAGCAGTCGACGCACTGGATTCACATACTGGTTACATAGAGTCAGTTACTTTACTAGCTACCTAAATGGTAACTTGATCAGCTACATAACCAGTTATTTTAACATGTACGGGTGCTAACTGACCTCAATAACCGATTGCTTGTAAACAAACCTTCCTCCGATAACTCACCAATAGTTTACTTATGGGGGGGTAAAAAACTACTTTCGAAAGTGCAGTACAAAATTAGCGTTTAAAGTGACTGCACTCCAGATTAATAAGAAACACGAATGTGACAATTTACTTCACGCTTGATTAATGGGGATGTTAGTATACTGATGAAAAATTAAAATAAACCGAATGAAAATAATATCAACACAATTTGTATAAAAGTAGTTTGTACGAATTACTCACAAGTGACTACACTCTAGATTACTAAGAGACACTTAAGTGACAACTATCTTCATGCTAGATTATATGGACGTATAGAGTATCCAATTGACTTCTCTCTGCATTACTGTTTTAGTGTTTATAAACCGAAAAGCCAGGCGTTTAACCGAAAATCCGGATTTTCTTCGAAGTTTTGATTTTTTTGCGAACCGGTTAATAACTCGGTTAACCGGTTTTTAAAATTTGCGACTAAAATCAATAAATCTCATGTTTTGGTGAATTTTTATACCCTTCACCATGAGTGGCAAGGGTATATATATGTTTGTCATTCCGTTTGTAATTTCAACATTTTTCATTTGCGACCCCACAAAGTATGTATATTCTGGATCGTAATAGATAGCGAAGTCGATATGGCCACGTCCGTCTGTCCGCCTGTCCGTCTGTATGTTGAAATTAACTTTCCGTAGCTCCCAAATAACTTACAAACATAATTGATACATCAATATATCGGGAATTCTTTCGGCTCGGTCGCTATTTAGAATCGAGAAAATCGGCCCACAAATGGCTGAGATATAGGGAAAAACCCGGGAAAACCTCAATTTTTGGCCTATTTTTGACCTATATCTCGATTACTAAGTCATTAATATAGACAATATGGATATCTGATGATAGATATTTCAAAGTCAATTGCAGTGATGTATATAAGGATATAGTAATTTGGACCTACAATGGTTCAAAATCTGCAAAAATATTTTTTAACCCGAATTTTTTTTCATAGTAAATTTAAATTTTTTTTTTATTTTAAATTTAAAAAAAAATAATATTTTGAAAACAATTTTGAAAAAAAAATGTTGAATTTTTTTTTTTTAAATTTTGAAGAACAATTTTGAAAAAAAAAAAATTTTAAAGTATAATTTGGTAAAGGGTATATAATGTTCGGTACAGCCGAATATAGCTCTCTTACTTGTGTATATTCATTGTATACACATTATATTTAATATTTGGTCTGAAAACCGGATTTCTTAAAACGGCCAACTTTCGATTAACCGAAAAACCGGATTTTTAAAAAGTCATTTTTTTATAAACACTATACTGTTTATAAGAGATACATTGACTACTTACTCAAATGCTGGACAATGACTATAAAAAGACAACTCGCAGTAATTAGCTTCACCTGGTAGTTTTATCTCATGTTTGGTAATGCAGTAGTCGGCAATGCAGTAACATAAATATGTTAAAAAACTGCAGAATTCAGAAAATTTCCTTTATGTTTTTGATTTTGCAGGAATTTATTTAGATTTCTTTTCAATAATTTAAAAAATTTTAATAAACAATTTATGAACGATTGCAGAAATAAAAAAAATCTAGAAAATTTCTTTAAATTCAAATTTGTTTGCAATTATGTTACAACTTTGTGAAAAAAAAAAAACATAATGAGATTATTGGGGATCTCAGAATTCACAAAAATCTTTTTAAAATCCCAAAATTTGTCTTTTGGGGGCATACAAAACAAATCACTTTCTGATATATCACGATACTATTTGGTACATGCTTAAGGACGAAGCCTACAGAAAATAGTTCAAAGCAGTACATTATTTTACCTATCACCCATATATTAATAGTCCTCACGAAATAAATTTGTGATTTATATATAGATTCAACCACACTGTGCACCATTTGTAATTAATGTAAGTATGAGCAATATTTATTTGATTTCAATCGTATATTACGTATACGCAGACAAAATCATTGTTCATTATTTTTTTAAGGGTTTATGATTTTGACAAAGTAGCAAATCATTTTGTGTCAATGATACTACTAGTCCATTTTTAATTTAAATTGAGAACATTATACATGATATTGAAAAATTCAAATTGAGAAAATTCCAATTGAAATTGAGAATTTCAATATAAAATTGGGAAATTTCCATTTTAAATCTATTTTAAATTTTAAATAAGTTTGTGTTGAGGTCTAACTTTGATGTATTGGAAAAATTTTACCCCAGATATAAAAGTGTTAACAATGTCCTAGATATTAAAATTACTAACACGTACATTAGCAATCCAAGAAATAATCTGAAATTATATATATTAGAAAATAGGACACAAAATTAATTTTTTTAAATAATTTTTACAAATTTGTGATCAAAAATTAAATTTCCCTCAAATCCAGCAAATTTAAAACTGTCCCCAAGCTAACCTAATCTAGGCACAGCTGTAAAAATCTATGCTTTTAATTCTCATTTAGCTTTTATTAGAATCATAAAAAAATATAAAAAATTTCGAAATTGTAAAATATGGAATTTTTGGGCGATAATTTTATGTAAGTATGAGCAATATTTATTTGCATTAAGTCGTATATTACTTATACATAGCAATATATCAAAAAAAAAAAAAACATTTTTTCCAACTTAAACATATTTATACCAAATTACTTCTATTTACTGGGGGATACATTCGGCTACCTCAAACGCGCATTAGGGCGGCTTTTTTTTATGAGTTGTGTGAAATATGGGATGATATTTGCGACTTTGATTTTTCAACAGAATTCGAATTAGACGCTGTAGTTTTTTCAATAATATAAAAACAATTATTTTAAGTTTTAGAATACTTAAAATATTCTTTCGTTTAAGATAAAAAATTTATCAGCACACTGAAAAAAGAAATATTGCTGAATGAATTATGTGAAAATGAGAAAATCATATCCTTATATTTCAAATGGCACAAAAACGGCTGAAGAGTTTTACTCGAAACTTTACACACTGGTCAAGATCTTCAATATCTAAAATTTCTCCTAACGGCTTGACGAAGGAATGTTTTTTTCAGACATAAATTGAAAAAATCTGAAAAAAACTGAAAAAATGCAAAATTCTTAGTTTTTTGAAATTTCGCTATAAATATCTCGGAAACTAAGCATTGTATTGTTAAGCGGTTCGGAGCAATTTTAGATATTGAAGTTCTTGCCCAGTGTGCAATATTTCCAGCAACACTCTTCAGCCGTTATTGTGCCATTTTTAAAACAAGCAAACATATTTGAGGCTTTTTCGCTTTTTCACTTGGTGAACCGAGCTTTATGTATGATAGAAATGTGAATAGATCATATCATTTGAAAAATCTTTAAAAGGCTCTAAGGGTCATTGGCTTTAAGTATCCCGTTCTAGTATTTATCTACCAGATCTCTGTTCTTACCAACCTAATGACCATCGTAATGTTAGCAAATTAAAGATCGCAAGAAATCATTAAAATTTTGCTAACCTTAGACAAAAAAAATTGGTCTTCTCGAGACAAAAGCATGGATATACTTATCATACTTTGAAATCCGACTGAAAATGCCAAAGATATGATGAAAATTTTAAAAAGGCGACAACTACGTACGGAAGAAAAAAGAAAGAAAATGTTTAACTGCCTTGCACCTCACAAAGAATTATATACAAGGTGTCAGCAAGTAAAAGCCCGCCATAAAAAAATATTCTTAATACCTTATTGATTTACAGCGATTCGATATAACGAAAGTAGAAATGAAAAATGGTAAAACTCTATTGAGAAAATATTTTCAAGGAAATGCTAAATGGAACGCTAGAAAACGTATGAAAAAATAGTAAAATTCTTTTTGAAAATATAACCCAGATAAATGAACCTATTGAATTGTGTGACTTATTACTACAATTGTCTCACATTGATATACAAAGTAGCAGGATAAAAATTCTTAAAAAACAAATTAAGGTGGAAAAATCTGGCAAACAAGAAGTATGGGTTTGGAGACCGAACTTACAGAAAAGTTAAAAAACTTGCACTCTTATACGGAATTTTAACCATGGTTTTTTAATTAACAAATTTAGTTTTATATTTAATCCTAATTTTGTTAATAGTGACTTATTCTTCGAAATACACTGTACGTATATATAAAATTGAATAACGTTGAGTAAAGTCGTTTAATATTAATAAACTTAATTATAAAGAAAAAAAGGTTCGGTGTTCTATTAATTACTTTTGCATCTAGAATCCTTATATTTCATCGGAATTCCATCACAGATACCACTTTTGAAAGGTTTTGAAATGATGTATTTTTTCGATCTTGGTACATTCAGAAAAGAAATAGACCTAACACTCCTGGACAAAGTTACGGAACATTGTGCAACCAAATTTTATTCTTTTAAGGGTCAAAAAGTCGTAGAATAAGCTTTGTTTCTGATACCCCAGAGATTAATTTTCAATAATAAAAAAGTTATTTTTCGCAAAAAGTCGTTTTTGAAATAAACCTTTCGGTTTATTTTTAGGTTTTGTGATTTATTATTAAATATTAAGTATTATACTTAGAAACAACATCATTTAAAAATATAGGAAATGTTATAAAAATTGAAAATTCAAACTTGACGGGTGTTCAAGAAGATAAAGCAAAATTTGTACATTTTCTTAGTATTGATTAGCTTGTAATCAATAATACTTAGGGGGATCAATGGTATTATGATACCAAAAAAGGAAAACTAAACCAAACTAAGGAGTGGTTTTTCGTTCTTCAAATGGTACTTTTTGAATTTTCTATAATAAAGAACCTAGAATCAGGAAATTACTTTGAAGTTTCAGGTGTGGAAAATTGGTACTTTTTCTCTTAATGATACTGATATGCTTTAATGATATTGATTTGAAATTTGAAATGAGTTAGAATCTAAAAAGGAAATAGAAATACAGAATAAGGCATTTATGGCTTAGTGAATGAGAATTCAAAAGGGATAATTAATGTTACTATTTCTTTATTGTAATGGTAAATTTTGAATATTAAAAATTATAAATTAGGCACAAATGATTCTTAGTGAGATAGAATTCACAAAAGGTGACTTTAGTGGTACCTTTCTTTTATATTTTCTATAATAATGGACCCAGAAATATGAAATTGATATTCAAGATGCTGAGTGGGTATACAAAATGTGGTTCTTTATGGTACTTTTTTATTCAAATAATACATTTCGGATGAGTTAGAATTCACATTACAATGAACCAATAAACATGAAAATAGTTACATGTTATCTTGAATGAGTATTAATTCACAAAGGGAGACTTAATTGTACTATTTGTTTCTTCTAATTGGGGTGGCGAATCGAACCAGGTCAGCTAGTACTCCATACTTTTAGTGGATATTTGAAAATTAAATAAATAAAGAGTCACTTTAAGTTGATTCTCAGGAAATACTCGTATGATCAATATTTAAAAAGTTTTTTATTTGTTTCATTTATTTATTGTATCTTTATTACTTAATGAACTAACAATAATTATTTCAAATCTTATATCTAATAACTATTGTTTAATTAGTCCAGCCATTGGCGAAAGAAAAATTGTTTATTCATTGTTGCTTTGCTTAAATTGGAATTCTTTCTTCTAGTCTTTGAATTAGGTCTGCTGTGACCCTCCATCTTAATATTTAATAGACAAACCTGCTGCATCATCTGAATTAATTATTGTAATACAATTTAATAAATGTAAAGAAGCCTAAAGATATTTTTACATCGATTTGTTTTTAGAGAAATTGGATGAATCATCAGAATCTAGATTCCCGTTATTCACTGTTTTTTTTCCATACAAAATATAAAGGTTGTTGTACATTTCTAATTTTTTAATTTTTCTACTGAAAAAAAGTTTAAAAATAAAAACCGAAAAATAGTTAGAGGTTTTCTGTTTCGGTTTTAGGCCTTTAAAAATCGCAGTTTCGGTTAAAATCGAACACGAAACTCTACTCTGAATTGTTAGAAATGGATTAATGCATTAATAAAACCAGCAAACATTTTTACTGGCCAAGTTTTAGTTTCATTAATTTAACCGGTTTATACATCCATTAATCTGTCATTAGCTATTAGTAAATTCATTTCCACCTTCATTTTTCTGCATAGTAATTAACAATTCCATTAAGTTTTATTTATTCTCTAATAACCGGAAATATTTTAATCAATTTGTTCGCATGCCTTTGTCCTTTCATTTATTTATAAAAGCAGATAAAAAAAAAAACACTAGTAATTAGCTATTTGTAGCTCAATTTGTTAAACAAAAGAATTATTTATTATCAATTTAGAAATGCATGTTATTATTACGAAAATACTTAATAACTATATTTAAAAATATTTATACATATATGTATGTGTCTAATTGTATTTATGGTCTGTGTATTTGTAATCTATTAATTTGTTATTGATGTCATTGATAATAATGTATTTAATTACAGTGAATGAAATCGTTACTAATGTGCCAACATGTGTTAATTCCGACACAAAACATAATAGTATTATGGACACTCATAAACATTGAAAAAAAGAAAATAACTAATACATACATATTTAATACAAACTAATTCAAATGCATAAGCAAAACACGAATGCTAGTGTTAAATGGATTTTACTTAAAACGCACATAATTCTGTATACAAACCAAATAAAATAGAGTGGCCCAAAAAAAGTTGTTGGTGTTTCCAATATGAATAAAAGTGTAGTATATGTTAAGATATCATTTCTAAAAATTTTTGTTCTGGCTTAAATATTTGGTGAGCTGGATCAAAGGATACAAATTTATTTTTTTAGGATTTTTTTTTTTAAATTTCTCGCGAAAAAGATATTGTTACATTTTTACCTTTTAAAAATGTGGGTTTATTTCCTTTAAATAAACCGGATACTTTTAATTGCAAATAAAAAGCAGTTTTAGTAGTTTAAAATTTGTAACAACTCTTTATTTGTTTAAATGTACACCAACAACAGTTCAAATATTCACTCAGTGTCTTTATACACGTTTATCAATTCGCAGAAATGCACACACACACTTTATAACGTACAAGTATACACGTACAAGACAGTCGATGTTAACTCTAACACCGCCAATGACCAACTCAACTCACGACTGCCACCTCTGCCACCTCTGCCACCTCTGCCACCTCTGCCACCTCTGCCACCTCTGCCACTATTTATACCCGCGCCATCTATCGGGAATATTCTACAATGCTCTTAACGGACATACTAGTACATTCGAATTCCAGAGCCTTCGATGTCACTGCCAGCAGCCCAAACATTTAGTGTTGCCATACTTACAAACAATGCCAACAACCGCATGCCACTGATGGACGTGGCCTCAAATATGACGAATGCTGCAGGCAGTCGTTACAGACCTTTAAATTCAAATCGTCATTGCACATTCGTAACAATATGTATATGAAACATTGGTATCAAAGGTATTTCAAAGGCGTTTTTTAATGTTGTTTCTGAAATGATCATGTAAGTCCAAAAATATTATTTTTTTTTTTTAAATTGTTGAATAAAGTGGGGGGAGGGTTATATTGATTTTGTCGTTACAATTGTAACATATCGAAATAGTGGGCGTAGAACTAAAAATATGTATACTAGGGATATAACTATTGACATTTTTTGCATATATGCAAATTGGCATAGCATAGTGGAATAGAGCATTAAAAAATATGAAAAACCATGGTATTATTTTTTCGCGGTTGTTAAAAAGTTCACGCTCCAAACGCAATTAAGTTTTTCATTAAATATTTTCAATTATTTTGAAATACAATATATTTTGTTTTAATAATAACTGCGGACATACTTCAAAAGATAATTTTTAAATACGGGAAGTATTCCTCACACTTGCAAAAAAAAAAAAAAATGAAATTATTAATAAATTTTTCAGAGAAAAAAAAATAAATTTGGTTTATCTTAGAAATTGGTGTTGGTGCGTAATGTTTTTGATTCCAGATGACCTAACAAAATGATTTTCATTACTTATACAACATTGGCCATAACGTGGTGGTGTGCCAAAAATGTCGTCAAAATTAGTTATATACCTAATCTATACTGTAGGGTGGGTCAAATTGTACACACAGAAAACAGATTGGTCGGAATTCGGTTCCTTATATTAATATTTAATAAGACAAACAGAAAATTAGTTGTTAGTCTTAAAAATATATAAACACAACCCATTTTCAATGTCTAGAAAAGCAAAATCACAATTGCAATCGAATCATGATTTCAACAATTGAAAAATTGGTCACTTTAACCGATATGTGTCTTTGCTAAATTTTATTTAACTAATTCGAAAATTACAACTGAATTTAATTTAGCTTTGTTGGCATCAAATCCAAATTATTGGTTATTGTAAGCATAAAATTGGTTCTAATAAAAAACTTAACTGCAAAAATAACTATTCGATTACTCTAACTGAATAATTGATTACAATACAAATTAATTCGATGTTCTCTACCGAATGCAATAATGAAATGGTGATGAGCTTCTGACAACTGAAAAACAATTATATTAATTAAAATAACATTTAAGAACACAAAATATTCCAGCAAATAGAAAAATATAATAAAAATATAAATAGATTATTGAAGATTCACTTGAATACTAAGACTCGGTCTTTGGATGGTAAGTAAGACATTCGTGGGTAATTTATGATATATGAATTTCAATTATTTCGCTGTATTATTTTTACAGAAGATTTTATAGAAAAACAAATATAAAATGTACCAATTTTTGATGATTTATCGGTAGATATGGGGTAAGGTAGACTTTTTGTAAATAATAACCAAAATTTACTTGGTCCATACTAGGCCCTATGCTCCTTGTAGGAGTTAAAAGGTACTATCATAATCAAAATGATCTAGTTGGAGAATACTTCATTATGCAGGTCGTTATACATGGTCTGACTGGTTCCCAAGTAAGGAAATTATAAATTTGTAAGGAAATTATGAATTTGCAAAATAAGTAGTTACAATCTTTCACTTATTTCATGATTTTGTAAATTCTCTTTAGCATTATCATCAAGCATTTCTTTCGTAAATATCAATATCGTTATGGTACGTCGCGATTTGTAGTCAAGCCTTGGTATAATCTAAATTGTTTGGTAGTATGTGTACCGGTGTCCATGTAGCTTTTGAAAATATTGGAGCATGTAAATATGTATAAAGAATGAACTGCATCATTCAAGTAAATCAAATTTTAAGGACTTTTCTTCTCCCGCATAGTAAATTATTGTATATATTAATGTTTGTTACATAAATTCCAATAAATAAATTATAACATTTAGTAATAGCAAAAAAAAAAATAATTTTTTTCATTGGGCCAGTCTAATGTAATTATATTTAAATTGCTGGTTATTCCAACCGAATTATTTGTGAACTAACAGTTGTGATTATCATATAAACAGTAGTCTGAATCGAATTATGTGATAGTACATGCAACCGACAAAATTCGATTGGCGACAAATTCAGTTGTAAATACGAATCTTTTTTCTCTGTGTTGGAGGTCGAAATAATGTTCAAAGGCCTATCGTGATTCTTGATCTATGGGTCATTGCAATTAACTTTGCCAATGAAATTGAGATTATGAGAAGGTAAATTTTCCCAAAAAAAAAAAAAAAAAAAAATTAATAAAAAAAATCGATAAAATGAACAACTAATTTGCACAAGAGCCTTCAATTCTTGAATATTTCATAAAAATACCTATTTTGAAAAATCCGGGGGCTCAAAATTATGAGTAAAAAATTTTACTCACCCTTATATATTGGAATCCCATAAGATGCTAAGACGATGCATCTATGTCCGTCCGTCTGTCTGTGTGTTAAAAAAATCATAGGACCCAAACGAAGCGAGCTAGCTGGCTGAAATTTTTCACAAATACTTTCTGTTGATAAGGTTTGTTTGGCATTGAAAATCTATGATTTCACCTGGCCCCTATACAACTGTTGTTTGAGCAGTCATAAATATGTTGATTATGCCGAAATTATATACTCCGAAATTATACTATTAAATATGGTGAAAATCGGGCTCATACCAGGTCCCACTTAGAAAATGAATTGATCATTTATAATTGTCTTATAACAATTCCGATATATTGATGCATGAACCATGTATGTAAGTTACTTGGGGGCTAAGGAAAGTTGATTTCAACATACAGACGGACAAATGGACATAGCTATATTGAATTCGCTATCTATAACGATACAGAATATATATACTTTGTAGGGTCGCAAATGAAAAATGTGGAAATTACAAACGGAAAGACAAACTCATATACATATACCCTTGCTCAGCCGCGAATCCAGCTAAAGAATTTGGGATTTTTATTTTTTTTTTTAGAAAACATATTTTTTCCTTCAAGTTAAACTCTTCAAGTTAGCCCTCTTATGCTTAAGCATGCCTCAAGACACTCATCGCAAAAAAGCCAATAAATTCAAATATTACTGATTTTTCATTTTAAAAACTCTTGTTTCTAAAACAGTTTCTAAAAAATGTATTTTAATATGAATTGAAAGCTCTCTTCTTTCTTATTTACTGCACTTTTTACAAACTAAGTGCATTAACAACAAAAAAATATGGGAAGTCTTTGTTGTATTATCAAACGTTGATTAAAGTATTTTAAAGTTTCCCGATTGCAATCATTTTTTTATTTCTTAAAAAGTATACCTATTTTTTATATATTGGAGTCAAGATTTATGTAAAAAAAAGGTAAGCAGCTCTGTAGAAAAAGTGATTTATTGATGAGTGTCTTCAGGCACTCTTGGGCATTGTCGACTAGTTTTGCCTCCTCAGTTTTTCCCGACTATGTTTCGATCTCAAAAGCCCCAAGGGTACCTTAAGGCACTTATTCAGTTTTTCACACCTGACAGGTAAACCATTGATTGTACAAACTTTTAAATGTTGTTTTTGAAATCAGATGCCCAAATTTACCATAAAAAAACTACTACCAACGTTTTTAGCCATTTTTTTTAGTAATTGGCATTAGAGGGTTAATTTACTAATGATAAGATCAATATAAAGTTTATTGAAATTAAATTGGATTTTATTTCATATTTATTAATATATTCATATATTTTATGTTTACATGTATTTCATTCAAAACAATATTATTTATTTAAAAAAATAAAGAACGGACGATGGATTTAAAAAAATATAAAATAACCTTTTTCATACAATTATATTACGCTGATAACAAACATATTAAAGTAGTACCTTCAGTTTAACTTAAAGAGAATGGAGTTTATCTAAGAGAAGTAAGTATAGAAAATAGACAACTTTTTATAAATATTTTGTATTAAAATTAAAAAAAAAATTTATATTTTAAAAAATATTATAATATTCGGCAAAATCTGTTAAAAAAAAGACTTTTAGTGAAAACATAGAAGTATAAAAATCTCGAAAAGTGACGTAACCTTTTAAAATGTTTGCAAATTTGTGATAAGTCTGATCACATTAGGAGGATCCTTTTTCGACTAATGTTTAGAATTATGAAATAAAACTTATACTCTACATAAAATTGTCGATCTAATTATAATCTACTGTAAATATTAAAGATTTCCTATACTTTTTTAAATATATTTAAATTTTGTATTGTATTTGTGTAATTAATTACACAGTATTTAAATAAAAATCAAAGTAAAGTGTTTTATAAAAGGATTTTCTGGTTACCTTTGGATAAAGTGTTCAAAACCTTTGTAAGGACATACTTCGTGTTAATTCTCAACATCGCTAGACCATTCAGCTTATCCTCAGACATTTATATGTTCTTATTCGGCGAAGAGTTGGGAATGACCTTTTACCTGTAGCATTGCTCACTGGCATTGAAATAAATGTTTAAATGTCATTGTTACATTCTTAAAAATGCTTTTAAACCTTTATATGGAATATTTCTGCATTTTTCCTTTTTTTGTCATTAAAAAATTTCATATAGAAAATCTGCTTTTAAAATTTCTTTTTGCGTTTTGAAAAATTTTCCACATTCGTCAATAATTCCTTCAGCGACATTAAGTATCTTAATATATGAAAGTTTTATTATATTTTTTTGAAGAAGCTTGGGTATATCAAATATATTTAAAATATTTTAAGAGTAACGAATATTTTTTAAATTAAATACTTCAATACTGAGTCCAACAATGGAGTGTATGCCACTAAGCGATAAAATTCCTCGCAGTTTTGTATGGGTTGATTGTGCTGAAACCTTGACTGGGATTTTCAACGTCTCACAAATTGATTAGCACTATCAGAAATACTACAGTATTAAAATGCGTCTTGGCTTCATCTCTTTTATTTGCAATGTTAACTTAATTGATTTAATTATATTTGAAGCTCTAGTCCAAATTGCATTTTGCAAAATTACACTTAACGAATTTATTTATTATACACCAGAATTTATATGTGTTCCTTTGCATTTTCGTGAAAACAAAATCAAATTTTGGAATTTCTTACACAAGTTTATAAATTCGCAGAAATTCACACACACACTTTATAATGTACAAGTATACTCTGGTAATGCAGTTGATGTCTTTATATCACGATACTTCACAATAGACTCACTCTTGTGGTGTTCTCACGGCCAATTTATATACACTGCATTACCATATAGAAGGCTCTATTTCTACAATGATCTTAAAACTAAAATATTCTAGAGCTTTCAATGTTAGTTATTAATCATAATACCCACAGATTTGTTATAGTTTGAGAAGAACTGCTGTTGAGAGGCATTATACAACTTTAAACCAGCCGTTAAAAGAGTTGTATTTAATATGTATGGAAAAACTTAAGAAATTTGAGGAAACTACTAATTTTCATTGGTGTAAACGACTTTAATTTTTGTAAAAAATTTTCTTTTAAAATTCTTCTTGGTTGGACTGATTGTTTCTTAGCTTTTGTTCACTACCTTTAATAGTGAAAATTAAATGTCTTTTAAGAGGATCATTAAACACAAATGTATATGGATGTTATTTCTCTAGCCAAATTTCAATTTAAAGTTTTAGAAAACTTTTGCACATAGATAGAAGAGCAATAAATCTAGAAGTTTTAAAATTTTCTACCATTTCTTGTAAAAGTTTTACATGGAAGCATAGTCCATACATGAAACGAGTGAACAATATCCAAACTACCTTTTTTGATTAGATTTCGGACATGTATTATAAATATCTCTGATTTTCTAAATAAAAAACTAAAATTTCTGTTTATATTTAAGAGTTTTGACGTGTTATTTTCTGCAAATTCACTGTATTTTAAAAAATACTATTGGAAAATCATGAATAATCAATATTGCACAACATTTTTTATTTTTTTAAAACATATTTTAAATTGTTAGTATTTTCAGATTATAGTAGGACCATATAATGATATTTCCTGTAAATGTTACATGCCATTTTTCAATTAATTAATAAATAACTTAAAATACATAAAAAATCACATAATTCCACTATAAAAATTCACCTGCTTTTTCTAAAACTTTCAACAAACAAGTATTTTGAAATTTGTTTTATATTTTTCTTTTTTCCTTCTTTTTTATATGAAAACGTTTCGGTTTTGTATAAGTGTGTGTATTACAAGAGAGTCATTTTGTAAATTGTTGTGTTAATTTAAATAAATAAAGAGTTGTTACAATTTTTAAACTAATGATCGCTCTTAATTGTTGTTAAAATATTCGGTTTATTTAAAGGAAAAAAGTAAAATCGTAACAATAGGTTTCGAAAAATTCAAATAAAATTTGAACTAGATTGAATTTCGAAAAGCGGGAAATATTCATTTCTGTGAATTTATATGAGGTTAGCGTATTAATTGAAACTAATTATATGTCATAATTAAAAATAAAACCATACATTTTCGGTCAAAAATTACAAAAGTTCGAATTTTGCTTACTAAATACTGACGAAGACAAACATTTTGAGAAAAGGTCTCTTCAAATAAGCTAATCTTTCATTTCAGTTAGGAACATCAACATCATATTTTTGCTCCATACAAACCGGGTGACCCTAATGTACATATATTTACATATTCATACAAATACACCAATAGCAATATATGTATACCTATATATTTAGTTATGTATGTGTGTTTGTCTGGAAAAAAATGAACATTTGTACATTTATATTGTCTATAATTGATTAAAGATAAACCGGAAATATTAAATACTCCATGTTTTTGTTTGCTTACAGGCGTGTGTATATGCGTGTATGCGTGTGTATATGACTATGTTAAGGTTCATACATCTGTGTGTATAGTTGATAATAAATCATTTTATTACAGTTAAATTTTGTTTTTGTAATTAAATCTAATTAAAATGAAAAGCCGATATCACTGTTTGTGTACTTAGTAAACATTATTTAAAACTACTTACACTCACACGCATGCATGTAGATTAATTTGCAAAATCCTTACGTGGCCATGAGATTAGCAGAGATCAAAGATTTTACAAAACTGTGGCATGTTATTATTGCCTATAAAGCTTTGCAGTGCAGCAAAAGTTACATCTTGAATATAAAATAATCTTTTAGTTAATTGACTAAATAAAATTAGAAATTCATAGTTATGTATTTAAATACGAGGACATATCGAAGTTGCGAACACACATTTTTCAAAAATGTTTACTTGCTAAACTATTTCTAACTATGCCTATTGAATCTGAAGTTTTCACAGAGATTTTTATGGATTTGTTCATAACTTTAAAAAAAAAGAACAAGTAAGAAAGTATAGTCGGGCTAGCCAGTCCACCGAGTATATGATTACAAACAGTTTTCTTTTTATATGAAACTTAATTATATTGAATCTTATTTTAAGGACTAGGAAGAAAAAAAAGTTGCCCGATTTTGGCCATATTTACACAATAATTTCAGAGCACTTAGAACTAGTTTGTAGAAAATTTTATAAGAATTGCCGCATAATCATCATATTTATGACTGCTCAAAAAGAACTGTATTGGGTTTATGGGTTTATCAACAATAATATGGTTAATTTACGATTCACATGATTGTATCAACCATATATATGGTTACAGTAAACATGTATATGTTTGTGACAACCATTTATATGATAAAGGACTTATGGATATCATAATCTGAGAACAACATAATATGATAAAATTATTCATCATATAAGTGGTTGTCACAAACATACATGTTTACTGTAACCATATATATGGTTGATACAATCATGTGAACCGTAAATTAGTTACTGTGACTATAATATTGTTAAAAATGTTGAAATGGTTACAGTAAACATGCACAAATGTTGAAATGGTTACAGTAACAATGCACAACAATATTTTTTTTCTGCGTGTACAATTATAATTCTATTCTATCTTTGAACTAGTGACATCTAACTAATTGTTAATAATGTAATACGAACAATTTGCAGAAATAGCAAATTGTTGTATTATATTACTTAGCAACAATTATACTTAAAATATTCGTGCACAAAAATACAGTATTCTACAGATGATACGAAAAGATGCTTAATAATCAGAAACGGGTTTCGTAAATGGAGTTTTGTAATGGAAAAAGAAAAGCGCCGCAGGAGAGAAATATTTTTAATCAGGGTTATTCCTGTTCTCACTTTGACCATTCACCGTATTTTTGGAAGCACAATTATAACAAAATTTATATTAAATAAATAAGTTAGATGTAAAAAATCACGTGCAATTATTAATATTTAGAAATGCTGAGGAAATTACATAATATTGATGTAATTATGCTTCCAAAAATACGGTGAATTGTGAAAGTGAGAACAGGAATAGCTCTGAATATTTTCATTACATAACATGTGTCTGTTAAATTATTAAAGCTTAGGATTGGATTCTATGTTCTTGAAGTCATTCCTCAAATGTTATTGTCCTATTAAAATATTTAATCTCAGAGGTGTTGAATTTGAATACAGCCACAGACATAACTGACTATGAGCAAGGTTTCCGAAAGGCCACAATAACTATATTTTCAAGTTCCAGAATATGTGGATGCTGGTTACATTACTGACAAGCATTAAGTAGACAAATAACATGGACATTAATAAGCACATTTCATTGAATTTAAAATATTAGGTTCTTATTTAATTTCATCTGGTACTTGTTTACTTGGGCTTTATTTTCATAATTTTTAGGAAATTATTTCATTATGAAAAAAACCCAAATATTGGGAATTAAGTTGTGATTTTAAATGAGAGTAGTTTCATTGAAATTGGGGGATTATTATTTTTTTCATTTGGGATTTATTTAATTTAGTTGTGTTTTAATTCTTTGGGAATTCTTTAATTTTCCTAATTGGCTTTTATTTAGTGTTGCCATTTGTAGCATATCGAAATATTGGACGTAGAAATTCCAAGACGACCTAGATTTGAGCTTCCGTCTATATTTCTTGATCAAAAATTGTTGGTATTGAAAATTAGTCAACTGGGAAAATTGGTAACTAGAGCCAGAGATATGGACCAACAGTGAGACAACCTCTTAAATGGTTGATGTTTTTCAAAAATGATTTTCTATTTGTTTTAAATGTATTGAATATAATACAATGAAATTTTGCAAGCTTTTTTAAAGCTTTCTTAAAACCAGTTGAAAATAGTAAGATTCGGTTCAGAATTTCTCGTATGGTATATAAATGACTCTATAATAGCGGTATCCATACAAAATTCTGCAAAAATATGTCTAATCTAAAAGGAAGTCGCAAAGTGTTATTTTGGTTAGATCGGCCCGTATTTTGCATATAAAGTCCGCTTACGAAAATCATTTAAATACGCATAAATCTCTTTTAGATTCAATATTCTTATGAAATTGTTTAGAGAATATACATACAAATGTTGAAAAAATAAGTTTCCATTTTATTTAGTAACCGCAGTGACCACCGCCCCCGAGTAACATTTTTGCAAGTCTATCTGGCATAGTGTCTATTAACTTTGGCATTCTTCAGAACTAATTTTTTTCTAGTTCGAAATGATGCATTCTTTGAGTTGTCTTAAGTTTTGTGGTGCTTGCTCGAAAATGCGAATTTTTAGCATAGCCCAAGCATTTTCGGTTGGGTAGGTCTGGACTTTGAGGTGGCCACTTTAAAATTGTAATATTTTTCTTAGTGAGACATTGTACAACATTTTTGGCAGTATGAATAGGTGCATTGTCTTGTTGGAATACAAAATGTTCACCTATTAAGCGATTTCCTTCCAGTATTGCATATTCTTCTAAAATTTTTAAGTACACCGATGCATTTCCTTTTCCTTCTTGTACAACTATTTCATCAGTACCTCTAGCGGAGAGGCAGCCCCATACCATTAAACCTTTCACAACTGCTTTTACAGTGGGAATAGTGCATTTGTAATATAAAGCATCACCTGCTTTACTCCAGACGTGAACCATACCATGGGAATATTTTAGTCTTACCATTGATTCATCAGTTCATTAAATATTATACCTAAATTCTCGTGGTTTTAAAACATGTTCTTCGTAAAATTGCATTCTTTTCTTCACGTGTTTGCCACTAGCTCTGAGCCTATTACGAATTGTGAATATGGAGGGTGCTTTTTTGCCTTCGTTAAGCAACTGAGATCGAATCTTTGGTACAAAAGTTAGCGGATTTGCCTCAGAGATTTCAAGAATTCTTCTGTCAACTCTATCGGTGGTTATTTTAGGACATCCTGGTCTGTGTTCATTCTCATAAGCAACAATGACTTTACAGACAGCTGTATTTTATTTGCCAAATTTTTGTCCAATATAACGCAAGTTAAGGCCATCTTTATACAGATTAATTCTTGCTTAGGGTTTTTCAGTTGTCAATTGCTCTTTCAAATTTTAATATTTTCTGTTCAAATTTAGAAATCAGTACAAAAACTCGAAAAAAGTGAATTTTGTACACATTTACAAATATAATTGCATTAATTTTTGTTAAACGTAAACAATTACAATTAAATTCAACGAAAATTTTATATAAAATGCCGTTATTGATCAACTACTGTGTAAAATAATATTCTGGAAACATATTTTTTCAATGCCACATTTCTTATTAAAAGATAATTTGATGTACCGTTATTTTATTTAAAGAAAAAATGTCTCATTTTTTACATATGATCACTTTCGAAAAACACATGAATTTACATAAATAAATATTATAAATATCGATGTCGAACAATAATTTTACACAGACCAGTTGTATGTAAGCTCAAATCCTAGACAAAATTCAACCAAAATACGCCTCAAGTACATAGAAATCACTGCACAATCTATTAGAATGTTCGCCCCTTAATAACTCATAGCTTCCATATAAGGCTCACATCCGAAAAATACATTAACAGGCATAAATATTTGTTTACCTATGAAGCTCCTTGACTTAAACTGATCTTCCTTTTGGGTCGTAAATCCGTTTGGCTGGTTACAGGTTAGATGTGTATTTAAGGGTGGTTTTTTTATTTCTTTTACTTATGTCCTCTTGTTAATTAAAACACTTTATGTTTATTCTTTTGTTTATTTTATTTTCTTTATTTTAAATATCTTTAGTTGTAGGCACTTTTACTTTATGTTCTTTTATTTTTATTTTATTGTTTGAACTGCCGGCGTCTGTCCGATTGTGAACCTTTTATATATTTTTACAACAAAAAACCACTTAACTTATCAACGATCGTATAGTTGTAAGAAACTCACCACACCTCTTACAAAGTTGCCATTTAAAAGGGAGATTTATACAAGAACTACAAATGTGTTAAGTGGTTTACACAAGAGCCATAAATCATAACATGGTTTACACGTAAGCAACTTTTATTAACTGTGTGTTACCACGGACAGACGCTAACATACCGCCAGCCTTGCGACAATAGTGCAAAATTAAATTATTTAAACATACGTTTACTTAAATAAGCAAAGCAGAGGTGGGTACTATGAATATTACATGCATTTTATAATATTTTAATTAGAAAATAAACAATTATTTTATATTTAATTTTTGATCATTAAATAAATAAAAAAATGAAAATCAAATTGTATTTCAAAAATAAAAAATATAACAATTCATGTTTTATTAAATTAAATGAATTCAATTTAAACTTATATATGTAATAAAAAAAATAAAAAATTAAATAGAATAAGGCAAATTCATTAAAATAAGCTCCATAAAATATAGTTTAGCGTCTATGGGGCAACAAAAAAAATTTTTTATAAATATTAATTGCATATTTTCTTCATTGCTTCTCCAAAATACGTCCACCCGAAGATCGTGTCTTGGACATACAGGACACCGGGTTTTCCTCGAGCTGGACCAAGCAAAATTTTACTGGACACGTCTGCTCCCAAAATTAAATGATATTCGAGGCTGCGATGCCAGTATCGGTTGGCCGATGGGTCCGTTTTAGAGTCCCGATATTCGAGTTCAACGCTGGTAATTGGGCTCCTACCATACTGTTTATCCTCGACAACCAACTCCACTTCAATACGCCGTCCTTCGCTGTTCCGGTGGAAGATCGTTATTAGTGTTCGGCCTCGATTTATAACGCACTGTAAAGCAGTAGCTTCGGCTAGCGTGATTGATGACCTTGCCACTGTTGGGTCAATTAAAGCTCTGGACCACGATTCTTTTTTTCCAGGAGCCGTTATAACTCTAATGTGAGCTGTCATTTGGACCCATATTCTATCTTCTGGCATCGGATGGAGCCAACTATTATGATCCTGCATGCATCGACGACACCGATCAATGCTCTTACAATCTCGGCGTGTGTGTGATTGAGCCAAGCAGTTGTAGCAGAGTGAGTACTGGGATACTACTCGTAGTTTTTGCTCCACCGGCATCACTACAAATCTGGAACATTGTCGGATGGCATGTAAGCGGTTGCATAAAGGGCAACAGTAATTGGTGTTGAACATCCCAGTTGACATATTGTACTATAAGTTAGATAGAGATTAATTTAAAGAAAATAGTGAAAGTAATGTTAATTAGAGCAATTCGGTAAAAGAACTAATTTGTGTATCGGTCGTGTAATAATTCCATTTTGCGTTTTAAGATCTGCGACACGAATTCTACCGTCAGTTCCAGAATAAACTTTCACTATACGTCCCAAGCGCCATTCAGTGGGGCAACAAGGTTCACCTTTTAGAGCAACAAGATCGTTTTCCTTTAAGTCAGCCTGAGGAAATTTCCATTTATTGCGTTTGTGCAATTCTTTTAAATATTCCTCCTTCCAGCGATGACAAAGTTCTTGTTGTAAAGCCTTGATTTTGCGCCAACGGTTTACAATACTAATAGAAGAGATAGTCTCTTCGGGTTCAGCAGGAGTGAGAATAGAAGTGCCAATCAAAAAATGACCTGGCGTAAGAGCTGACAAATTTTCAACAGTTTCAGGCATGGGTCCTAGAGGGCGTGAGTTTAAACACGCTTCTATTTTTGCAAGAAGGGTGGAAAACTCCTCAAAGGTATGCTTTATCTGTCCTGCTGTTTTCTTTAAAAGTGTTTTTAGACTTTTCACTCCTGCTTCCCACAATCCTCCCATGTGAGGGGCTGCAGCTGGTATAAAGTGCCAAACAAGGTGTTGATGACCATAATTTTCGACCGCCGTATCACGTAGTTCTTTGACATGTTGTTCAAAGTTTAAATCTAGTTCCCTCGAAGCGCCAACAAAATTTCTGCCATTATCTGAGAAAATATTACTTGGGCAACCTCGACGAGCAATAAATCGGGCTAAGGCAGCTAAAAAGGCAGGGGTAGACAAATCACTAACAGCCTCAAGGTGTATCGCCTTTGTGGAGAAACAAACAAAGAGGCATACGTAGCCTTTAGTGATTCGACAATAACGACCTGTGAAACTTTTAATTTCAAATGGGCCAGCAAAATCAACACCTGTATTGGTAAAGGGGCGACTTAAAGTCGTCCTTTCTTCAGGTAAAGCTGCCATTATTTGCGATTGAAGTTTCTTTCTATATAACACGCAAACCTTGCAATTATGAAGAATTGTTTTTATCAGGTTTTTAACTTTAATAATCCAACACTCTTGACGTACAACGTTCAAGACTAGGCGAGATCCACCATGATGGACTAATTTATGAACAAACTCTACATAAAGACGAGATAATCTGCTGCTATATGCAAGTATGATGGGGTGACGTTCATTATAAGACAAACTTGATGTGGAACCAAGACGACCATTAGCACGAATAACATTATTCTTATCCAGAAATGGGGTGAGGGTTAATAAAGGACTACGAGAATCTAGTTTCCTTTTGGACATTAGACAGTTATATTCATGGGAAAATTGTTGTTGTTGGGAAAGAAAAAATAATCGATTACGTACGAAATACAACTCTTGAGCAGAAATTCTTGTTGTTTCATAATTAAAGTTTTTACGTCTAATCTTACTTGTTGAGTTAAAAAATCGGAATATATAAGATATCACATGATATGCTCTCGGCAAATTTGAAAAACGCTCAAGTATATCTTCTCTATCAGACGATCTAGCAATATTTGTTTGAATTTTCTTGGACTCTTCTACAGTTTCAAATTCCAATGGAATTATGGGCCATAATGCTTTGTCCAATCGGAGCCAATCAGGACCGTACCACCATAGATTATTTTCTCTCAAATCCGAAGGGATCAGCCCCCGGGTTGCTAGATCGGCAGGGTTGTAATTCGAAGCTACATGGAACCAGTTTTTGTTTCCTACTTTCTCTAGTATTGTTGCTACTCTATTAGCTACAAATGTTTTCCAACTACAAGGTGGTTTTCGTAACCAGGCAAGAACTATTGTAGAATCGGACCACAAATTTAGAGAATAGGTTTTAAGATTTAGAGTAGGAATGACGCTGTATACTAAATTAGCTAATAATACTGCACCGCACAATTCTAATCGAGGTAAAGATGGCTTTTTTACGGGAGCTACTTTAGATTTACATATTAGTAGATTTGTTAATAGCTGATCTCCCAAACTCACTCTTATATATAGTGTTGCAGCATATGCCAACTCAGATGAGTCACAAAATCCATGAAATTCTATACTACAGTCTGGTGAATATTGAATCCAACGTGGAAGTTTAATTGTTTCAATTTCATTATGTCTTGAAATAAATGTCTGCCATTTATGCAGAGCTACAGGTTTTATAGGTTCATCCCACTCTATTCTATCAAGCCACATCTGCTGCATTAAGATTTTTGCAGTTATGACCACTGGAGCTATCCAACCTGCTGGATCGAAGAGCCGAGCAATAATTGAAAGAACTTCTCTCTTGGTATATGAATTCTTGAGCCTAATTTTCTCAGTTTTAAAATAAAATATATCATCTGCCGCATTCCAATATATGCCTAGTGTTTTTGTACTACTTTTATCATCCAGCGTTAAAAAGGATGAGTTTAATAAATGTTCTTGGGGCAAATTTTTTAAAATTTGTTTAGTGTTTGAGGTCCACTTTCTTAACTCAAACCCCGCTGTATTTAATATACCAATTAATTGGTCACGAGCCTCTAGAGCATCTGAAATAGAGTGAGCTCCTACAAGAGCATCATCCACATACATACATTCTCGAAGAATTTTGGAACCTACCGGAAAATGTCGCTTTTCATCGTCAGCTAATTGAATAAGCGTTCTAAGTGCCAGAAATGGGGCACAGTTTATGCCAAAAGTAACTCTATTTAACTGAAAATCCTCTATTTGATCTTCAGAACCACGACATATAATTTTCTGGAAAGCTCTATGTTCTGGTTTTATTAAAATTTGACGGTACATTTTAGAAATATCCGCATTGAAGACAAATTTAAAAAAACGCCATTTCAAAATCAGAGTTACCAAATCGGTTTGTAATATAGGGCCTACAAATAACATGTCGTTTAAACTTTTACCAGTAGATGATGTACTAGAACCATTGAAAACTATTCGCAACTTTGTAGTTGTACTTTCTGGTTTATATACTCCATGATGAGGTAAATAATAGTTAGGACCACTTGAAGAGCTTTCTATTTTTTCCATGTGGCCTAAAGTTATGTATTCTTTTAGGACCTCATCATATTGAGCCTTAAATTCAGGATTACGCTTTAATGCATTTTCGTTTCTCAAATATTGACTAAGTGCAATATGTCTATTCATTCCGAGAGACTGAAAACTTTCTTTGAAGGGCAGACTGACCACATATCTCCCTTCAGAATTCCTTATGGTTGTAGAGCTATAAATTTCTTCGCATTTCTTATCCTCATCTGATAATATTTGCCTTTTAGAAACTTCTTCTAGCTCCCAAAACTTAGTCAATTCGTCATTTATAGAAACTTTAGTCATATGAGACATTCTTACTAATCGTGGTGGAATATTACTGGGTGTTGGGCCAGTGACAATCCAGCCAAAAATGGTTTCTTGAGCCACTAAGGATTCAAAAATTCCATGCTTAACTCCACCACGAAGTATTAAAGGATAAAGATCTCCTCCTAATAATATATCAATTTCACTGCTTTCGTAAAACTTCGGGTCAGCGTAGTTAAGTTTCGGTAATTCAAAGTTAGAATTCGTTTTAAAAGAGTGTGTTGGGACATTACCTGTTATACGAGGTACTACTAAAGCTTGTACATTAAGGGACACGTTCTGATCGAAAAGAGATACAATTATGAATTTTGCCATTTTAGAAGATCTGCTTATAATATCTCCGCCTAATCCTGTCACTTCAGCTGAGACAGGTGTGGTGGGCAACTTCAATAATTTTTGTATCCTTTCTGAAACAAAACTTTCGTCAGAACATGGATCTATTAGAGCTCGTATCTTGTAATATGAACCACAACTTAAAATATTGACCCAAGCTGTAGCCAACATTACCTTTTTTGCTACCGAAGTATGATGTGATTGGACAATCCCAGACGGACCGGCAACATCAATGGACTGTGTTTGAACTTGATTTGCAGAATTAGATTGATGTTCACCCTGTGGTTTATTATTCACCTGATTTTGATTATCATTATTTTTTCTTACAAATTCTCTATGCATTAAAGTGTGATGTTTTCTCTTGCATTTTGAACAACCATTTGGACTATTGCAATCACCATACATATGGCCAATAGTGAGGCAATTGAAACAAAATCGAAACTTTTTCAATGTTGAAACACGATTTTTATAGTCCATATTTAAGAATTTATTACAAAAATTAATTTTGTGGTTTTCTTTGCATAGTTTACATTGTATTTGATCGACTTTTGTATGATGGGCCTTAAATTGTCTAACTTTAGTTGAATTATGATTGTTATTATTACTTGAAATTGTTTGGGAACTACTGGCAGACGTGTTATTTGTTGTTATAATATCAGAAACACTTTCAAGGGCATGAAATCTATTTGTGAGAAAATTATTCAATTCATCCCATTTGGGAACCTCTGTCTTATTATTTACTGATTGCTCCCATAAATTCAACGTGCATTCTGAAAGACGAGATGAGCATTGAAATACAAAAATTGGATCCCATGACTCTATGTCAACGTTATATAATTTAAGCACTGCCATACAATTATTAATTTCTCTCTGGAGCCTTTTTATCTCCGAAGCCGTTTCTTGTTGGCAAGGGGCTAAATTGAAAAGAGTTTTTAGTTGACTATTGATCAAAACACGTTTATTCTCATATTGAGATTTTAAATTGTTCCAGGCAATTTCAAAATTTTCACTAGTTAAAGCTATATTTCTATTGATATCTCGGGCCTCACCGTCTGTTTTTCTAAACAAGTAAAATAGTTTCTCTACTGGGCTAAGTCGTGTATTGTTTATATAAATCGCGGTGAACATATCTCGAAATGTGGGCCACGACACGTAATCCCCATGAAAAACTCCTGTATCACATGGAGGTACGGCTATGGAACCACCAATATTGGGAACCACTGTCTCTAAGTTTTCCTTTTTACCTTCATCTAATTCTTCTCTTGCTTTTGCAAGAATATTTAAACATTTCACATAAGTTTTTCGTACTTGTGGGTGTTTTGTTTGAACTACAACCAATTCTTTTCTTTTCTCTACAGTCTCTACGGAACACTCATCATAAAGATGTTTATACTTTCCCCATGCTTTATCTAATTCAGTTCTTTCAAACTCGAATGCATCTTTTGTGTATTTGGAAAAGTCCTCATTATTTAACATAGCCTCAAAGTTTAGTATTTCTTCTGCCGCTCGCATATATTTCTCAAAAATCGACATTTTGTGTTTTTTAAAAAATCTCTTGTATCGAACGACAAAAGTAAGAGATACTTTCCAATAATAATCGTAAGATGACAAAAAAAGCAACAAAATTAAAAAATGGGGGCGCCAAAAACAATGTTATGAAATGCAGAGACTACAAATTTGTTATTGTAAAAATAAAGGCAACTAATTCTTGTTGAAAATTAAAACAACAAACTGACGAGTAACGGAACCGCAAAAAAAATGTCGCTTAATGTTAAGAATCGCGTATTACACTTGTAAAGTAATATAACCTCACTTTTACTGAGCCACAAATTAATTTTGAACCACTGTTGATCTTTAAATACAAATTCCAAAATACGCACCTTATTTTCCAATTTCTTTCGGAGAAGGACCAAATGTTTACCTATGAAGCTCCTTGACTTAAACTGATCTTCCTTTTGGGTCGTAAATCCGTTTGGCTGGTTACAGGTTAGATGTGTATTTAAGGGTGGTTTTTTTATTTCTTTTACTTATGTCCTCTTGTTAATTAAAACACTTTATGTTTATTCTTTTGTTTATTTTATTTTCTTTATTTTAAATATCTTTAGTTGTAGGCACTTTTACTTTATGTTCTTTTATTTTTATTTTATTGTTTGAACTGCCGGCGTCTGTCCGATTGTGAACCTTTTATATATTTTTACAACAAAAAACCACTTAACTTATCAACGATCGTATAGTTGTAAGAAACTCACCACACCTCTTACAAAGTTGCCATTTAAAAGGGAGATTTATACAAGAACTACAAATGTGTTAAGTGGTTTACACAAGAGCCATAAATCATAACATGGTTTACACGTAAGCAACTTTTATTAACTGTGTGTTACCACGGACAGACGCTAACAATATTGATAACAGATTTAAAAAAAATTTGCTTCAAGTATAAATGGAACTTACTGCTCTATTTTGTGATGACCGATACATAATTATAAAGGGGCTATTTTGAATCATCTGGTATTTTGGTAGCTGTTTGAAGCTTTTATTCTTTGACATTTGACAAGTAGAAACAACGCCATTACTAAAAATGGAACGATACACGCTTCAACATCGCATTGAAATTATTTAAATTCCCAAAAAAATGGTGAAAATCTTTCAGTCACAGTTCGCAGAACTAAAGCTTTTTTGGGTCGTCTTGAAGCACATTGTCGGACAGCAATACCGAAATTGGTAGAAAAATTCGAGTTGATGGGACAAGCTAGTGATGTGAAGAATAAACCTCGTGCAAGTAGCTCAAGAGCAACTGAAAATATTTCTGCTGTAGCCCAAAGTGTTGAAGAAAACCCAGGTTTGTTCATTCCTCGTCGTTCTTTGGACTTGGGCATTCCACAAACATCATTACACCGTATTTTGCATAAAGACTTGGGCTTATAAAGTTCAGTTAACACAAGAACTCAAGCCGGCCGATCACCAACAACGTCATGTCTTTGCTGATTGGGTCCTTGTTATTATCTCTCGAAGAGGTGATCACAATTGGTCACCGAGATCTTGTGATTTAACACCTTGCGACTTCTTCCTTTGGGGCCACGTGAAAGATAAAGTCTACGACAACAGCCCAGCGTCGTTTCAAGACCTCAAAGATAGAATTCATGAGGCTATCGAGGACATAGGGCAGGCAGACACTTTGCGTATTGGTTATAGAAAATTTCATGAAAAGGATATGGTTTCCTCTTTATTATGAAATAAACATCCAATCATTTATCTCAAAAAATTAAATTTTTCCTTGAATACCAAAATAACACCTCCTGTTGGAAAACCCAGTGTAAGGCCCACATCCGGAAAATACATTAAATGCGAATATGTTTCTTATTAAATGATACCCACAAAAGTATATAAATCTGTTCAAATTAAAATTTTGGAACGCTAGAGCCTAAATGAAGATACCTACAGGAAATTTGGCACAAATAGTTATCGCTAGTAATGAACCGGTAAAAAGTTCGAATCAAACTTTGTACAAAATAACTTGTTCGAACTTATAGCTATACATAAATGCATGAATCTAGAATCAAGGTCAAATTTTCCACTTAAATTAATTAAATTGAGTTAACTAGATACATGTTCTTAAACAAAATGCACAAAAATCTGTACCCGTATTATATTAGTAGAGGGTATTCGGCACAGCCAAATATAACACAATTACTTGTTTTAAACTGAATATCATGTTAAAACCCATGAAAGACGTGTTTAGAAATACATCTAAATTAAATTTATAAACCGGAATGATTTCCATTAGTCTAATTCTAGATCATCATTTTCATTGATGACTGTATTATGTAGTAGTACAAGTATTTTTATTATAAAACTTATAAAACAAACAAAATAACTTTTAACTTAAATGGTTTCGTAAATAATATCAAACTTCGTTCCACCATTAAGTTTATTTCAACTTTACATAAATACTTTACATGTCCATACATACATTTGACAATAAACAATTTTGTCACGTTTTTTCAATCTTTGTTCTGATGACCCTAATCAAATTTCACCTGATGTCACATAACTTTTTGCTAAAAAGAAAATTTCATTCAATCTTAACTCGTGATTTTTATTTTGGGTTTTCTGCCATATGTTGCTCATACTCATAAACATTGGTATGTACAGTCGTACACAAACATACTTGTTGGAACTTGGAAGATTATGTTGTGAACGAAGTTACATACATTTGTGTATGAAGAGACGAATATTGTGTAGATGTGTAAGTTTAGTGTTTATCCAATGGTTTAGCTTTGATTACAATTATATATATACATATTTATGGAAATATGCAAACATACACGTTTATTTATCCAGCAGTTCTAGGAGACTTTGTCGATCTAATGATTTTCCTATCATTTAGGGTGGCAACTAGTCAAATAACTAGCTACGTGACTAGTTATTTTAACACGTGTCATAATCAGGGGGTCAGTTGACCCATTTGGATTACAATGAGGTTGTCTTATAGCTGGTCCAAAGTAGTCAACGCATTGGATCCATATACCGGTTATATAGAGTCAGTTACCTAACTGGTTACTTGATCAGATACATAAAGAGTTAGTTCAAATACCTAAGTTGACAAACCTTCCTCTATCAACTCTCCAATAGATATTTCTGATGGGTAAAAATACTACTTTTTAAAGTGCAGTACAAAGTAAACATTTAGAGTGACTACACAATTGACTTCACGCTAGGTTTCATGGGATATCAGTATACATAAGCAAAAAGAAAATAAACTGTATGAGAATTATATCAACTCAATTTGTATAAAATCAGTTTGTGCAAATTAATCAAAAAAATGTGCAGTACAAAATAAATGTTTAAAGAATATTTAGAGACACTTAAGTCACAGGAGTTAGCTAAGTGAACAGACATTAGTGACAGTTACTGTCTATAAGGGATACATGAACTACTTGCTTAACTGCTGGGTCTTTATTAATGCTTGTATAGTTCAGCAAAAGATACTATTATTTTAAGAGACCAAAAAAAAGAAATTTGAAATTAAAATAACTTTTTTTGAAATAATTTCTC